>JAAONU010000012.1:10072851-11392446 GCA_012932295.1 Cyclina sinensis | reverse complement strand
AAATTCCATCTGTAAAGATTGCTGCTTAGAAGACAGGTTGCAGCTCAAACAGAATGGCACTGTTAATTATTTTTGAGCTGAAAGACCTGTTCTGAAAAGTTTTCTTGAAAAACTGCACAGTATTGAAACTTAGTATCTGTAAGGTCTGTGTTCATTTTGTTTTCATGAAGTTAAACTTGTTGGAAAATGTGAGTCATGTCACGCTGATCATGTTATTAATAAGTCTAATAAGAATGTCCCAGTTAATAATGAAGTATGATGATGTAAATGATGAAAAGTGTCTTTATTTTTCAGAGAGATTTAAAAGGCCTGTGAAATTCAAGATCTGTTAGACAACTGAAGAGTAAGAGGTTGAAATGACAATAAAAAGGATCCATGGAGTGTTTGATTTATGAGTTAATGAAACTTTTAGCTAATGAATACATTTTTTAATTTTTTGTTTTCGGTATAATTACCTTTAACCATAATTTTTCCATCACAGTCCTGGTATTTTGTTTTCTCATGCGATTTTTCTCACTTTCCATCCACTCTGCTTGGTAAAATGATTAACTTAACATTTTATTGTTCTGTAGGGTTTTAAAGTGATTGACATTAAACATTTTTCTAGTGAAACTGAAAACGGGTCATTTAAATTCAAATTTTACCGAATAAGGTATCTTGTGCCATTAGGACTTTTGACAAATGTGAAAAAGAGAAAAGGATGCTTAGATATAAGCATGTATCTGTCACAGCCATGGCAGATTAAGTTTTGAACCAGTGAAATATATTGAAAAACATACTTTACTGTCATGGTTTAGAAATCAATTTAAATCAGAATAAATGGGATTTTCTCAGTGAAATTTAGGAGAGAAAAGAATAATTCATTTTGTGATGCATATTTGTGTTAAATTATTTTAAGAATGAGTACGATGATATTTATGGGGATGGGTGGGCTGGGTCATTGCTGTCCTGTTTTAATGGTGCTTGCCTTCTCATTGCAGATTAAGGTCACGAATGTATTGCAGTTGCTGGAAATACCTTGAAAAACTGAATTTCTTATGTCTTTGTATTTGTTGAGTCAATAGATTGATTTGATTTTCTGATTTGATTTTCTTTGAAATCTACATTCTCTTTGAAAATCAAGTACAGTTGGAAATTGAAAATGAAATTAAAAATTAATCTCTCTTTTCAAAGGTTTCCAATCTGAATTCATCTTACAAATGTCTGTTATTTTTCTTTTGATGAATCCTATGATTTTAAAAGTGTTTTTGTTTTTGAAAACAGTTGATTTATCTTACACTCATACAATCTGAAGTGAAAACACTTAAGTGATTGACCTTTTGGTCGACTGGAACAAAAATTGAGGCATTATGACTAATACCCCTCATACTAACAAGGTTTAACATCAAAATAAAATTAATGACTAAAACATTTGCTGCTGAACTTTTCAAGTACCTATGAGTTTTAATGTGAAGCATATTTCAAACAGTTAAAAACAACTTCTTAAAGCCATTGGCTTCACCTAACAATTAACAGGAATCATTAGAAAGCTTTGGGTTAGATGATATCTGAAGGCGTTGAAATATAAACATTTTTATGCTAGAGGCTTCAAAAACAGCCACTTCCTGCATCCATTGATCATGGAAAAATGGCTACCAAATGTTCAAACCTTGAATTTAATAGTCAAAATTTTGTTACAACACTTAATGAAAAAATGTTTTATGATATTTAACAGGGTAATAAATTACTTTATACACAAAAAGTGTCTGTTTTAAGTCCATTAATTGCTCATCAAACTTCGCACCCATGCCCTGTAATAAACTTTTGAAAGGAAAACATGTTTGTTTTAATTACAGAATGTTTGTTTCCTATAATAATATTCTATTGTAAAATGGCCATAATATTCCAACTTTTTGTAGTAGTAAACGTACTACATTTATGACTTAAGAACATATCTAAATATTAATGATAGGGGATTTTATTTTCAATGTTTTATTGTTAGGAGCTTGAAATGGTTTTACTTCTTTTTCTTTGATGTTGTATGTGTTAATTGTAAAATGGTAGCCACTTTCAAGTATGTTGCTAACAGTATTTTTTTTACTCCAATATCTCTAGAAAGGCTTCTTGGACTGAATCAGTACTTCAGTGGGGTAACCCTTAGGTTTTTTACTGCAGGGGTCACAAGTTTAATCCGATGCAGCACCACTAACACTTAATTGTTGGCCATATTGGCAGTCGGTATTGATGATAGAGCAACTCAGATAGACAAGCTAGAAGGCCGTTTAGACAAGGACCCTGTCTGGTGTTCAACAACAATGAAATTGTCAGATCTACAGTGGGTTTTGAGCCCATGATTCTGAAGTTTGAAAAACTGATCAGAGAAAAAAATAAGCTAGAAAATTTTCTGATGTTTAATATTATGATTTGTTATTAAGAATCTTCAAATCATTGCATGTTCTTTAGTATTATCGCAGCTTCTTCTTACACTAAATTAAGTGTTATCTTTATTGAAAGAAATGTTTTGATATATATATTGAATTAAAAACGCATCAAATGTAAAATGCCTTAAACGATAATACTATCTGGATCATTTAACCAACTTGAGTTTGGGAGATTACCTTATTAATGTGAAATTTTTATCTCACTTTCTTTAATTAGACTTTCAGATTTGCAACCTTGTACTATTTAAATGGGTTTATTTATATGGTATTACGGTTTTGTTAAATTTGTTGTTAGTTTTTTCTTCTGAATTTGTAATGTGAGTGCGAATTTTTATTTTTCTGAAATGTTCATAGTTTTGACATTTGTAGCCATTTATTGTACTTTAAAACAAATAAAAGAGTTCAATATTTTTTTACTGTTTTTTAAAGTAAAGAAAAAAACAACAACAAACATTTATATCTGACCTTACAAGTTTTATTTTATAGTACAAGTCATGTAAAGCGGGGCGAAAAAGTTGAAGATTAATTATCTTTCTTCAGCGACTGACTGACCTTTTTCAGTTGACAATGGTCAATTCAAAATGTCAACATCTTTTAAGTAATCAATATTAATTTCAAATGATATTTGACATGTGAAAATTGTACATCCAACATTGCAACTTGTGTGACAGTTGTTATTCACTAAAAAGATTGTCATGTTGAAATAAAAAAAAGCATTGAAATCACTGCAGGTGATTGGAGTATTAAAGTTTAAACTTACAAAGTCACAGAATACCAAACATACTAACTGTGATAAATAGAGCAGGTGGGGTGCGTTAAAAATTGATAAAACAGTTTTAAATCTAAGCATGACTTCTATTATTGGGTAATAATTGTCTGTATTGACAGATTGTGTGCTAACTGACCACTCCAGTCATTGTCTGTATTAAGTCACCTGGTCTGGTCAAAAAAATGGGGGCGTATTCTTTCTGTGTTAGCCATTCTTTGTTATTGTGCAAGGGTTGACATGTGAGGGGCCTCAGTGCAGTAAATCACGGAACTAATTGGCACTGGAGCTACAGTTTTAAAGACTGTATTGTACTGTCTGAAAATGTATTCTTTTTCTTGACATGATATTGACCATCACATCTTGTACTGTGTTCTTCATTTGCAACAGATGGCTGTTAAAGTTTTGAGGTAGATTAAGTTTGGACCGGCATAAAAAACCCTGATCTGCTTGTTAAGGAATGAATTTTAAATGAAATTTACTTAAAATGAAAAAGTGGGCAAATTGTTGGGAAGTAATAAGCATTGTCCAAAGTCTTGTCATCTGATGTGAATCAAATTGTTTTGGTGTTTTTACAGTTCAGATACTTGTGGCACTCTGCTTACTTATTTCAACCAGATTTATGAAGAACAAAACCTGTAAAAACTTGAATTAAGAAAAAAAATTCAACTGTTAAGTAGGGAACATTTAGAAAATTACTTTGTCAGTTGTTAATTCATAATCATTGTGACTTTGATACTTGCAAACTGTTATATGAATAAATCTTACTGCTTAGTATTACCTGATGTTACAGTGCAGATTGCTTGCATTTGATCTTTATAAACAGTCTGTTTAGATATCAAAGCATTTTAAAAGTTATATGATTTCAGTATGAAAGATTTTTATTAATGGATCAGATGCACTCGGATACTTTAATGTTCAAGGAAGATGTAGTTATGTAATCAAAATGATTTGTTCTTTATTACCTTTTATTCTCATCACAGATTCATGCTGTAAAAGAATGTCATTTAGAGTTTTTTGTTGTTAGTTTCATCACCTCCAGTTTTTGCCCAAAGTTTCACTTGTTAAAAGGCTTTACATCATATTTGTCTTGCCTTGAGTTTCATATAGAAAGGAGTTTTCTTCAAGTTTCTGTTGCTTCTAGCTGTAGTTAAGTTTAGTTTAAACTAATTTATTTTACATTGATTGGGAAGCAAGTTCTTGAAACTTATATTAATCCCTCTTGATGACTGCTTCCTGGGTTGAAACCAGTACTTGTGCCAAAATTGAGAAATGTGTAATGTCACAGGAGACTCTCTCCCCTGTTTGGATTCAAACCAGCAACCTCTGGATCGGGAGTCCAGTGCTCTTACCCTTCAACCTTTGCTCCTCCTCTAGTTTTTAGCTCAGCTGAGCAAATGCTCTGGGTGAGCTATTGTGATCACCCTGTGTCTGCTGTCCTGCATCTGTCGTCTGTCATCAACATTTTACTTTAAATGACATCTCCTAAACCACAAGTCTGTTTTTAACCAAACTTGACAGAAATGTTCCTTATACTGCCATTTTCTAAAATTGCACAAACCATTCCGCTCCATTGCAGATAAGGGCTGCAAAAGCTAAAAATAGAAAACATGCAAACAACATTTCCTTCTAAAGAACAAGGTGATTTTCTACGGAATTTTACAGAAATGTTCCTTATACAGCTTTCTGTTGAAATTGCTCAGATTATTCTGCTCCATTGCACAAAATGGCCACCAGAGCTAAAAAAGGATTTATAGAATTATAGAAGATAGATAGTTCTACTATTGCTCTTATTTGCATTAAGGTTTTGTGTTAAAAAGTAAATAAATTTCTGTAACTTCCAGGTTCTGCTGGTCAAGCTCTTCAGAATTTTAAAATAAGGACAAAAGCAGAAATGAAGAACACTGGTGCCTTAGTCAAAAATATAGTTTTTATTAAGATTGTACAAGATCTTGTGCATTTAAAGCCTCCCGTAGCCTAGACTACTGAGACAATATTTTAACATTGATGGAGGAAAGGTGCTGGAACCGTCTGCCTCAGAAACTTGTCAGACCATGGCTTGTGATGGTCCAGTGCCGCGGGGCTATTAAACACCTTGAATGATTGTTTTAGCTGTAGATTGAAACTGAAGATGCTTTTGAGTTAAATTTGGAAAAAAAGAACGAGATAAGGTCATTCTTCAAGAGTCTAGAAAGGGCATGAGATAATACTTGGCTGTAAGTGGAACAAAGAGGGATTTTCTTGCCTACCTAGCCAGTAACAGTACCTTGTCAAATCATATTATTCTTTCCAGCAGCACTGCATTGTCTTTATATGACATTATTTTGTCTTTAATTTTGTCCCTTATTGGTCATTGACTTTGTTCAGGTAGTGACACTTAGCTTTGAAGTAAAGGCTATGTTTTATGCTCAAATCTATTGGTATTATGTTGCTTTATGTCATGTGAGCTCTTCAAGGTCTATTATAACCAGAGATCATTCAGTTTTTCTCACACACAACGATCCTTTGTAATAACACAATACTGAGTGATATAAGATACAAGAAGCTTCATTTTCTGCCAGTTATTGTAACAATATAACATTAGCTTTTAAGCTATTTTCTGACAAATTTAAAGAGTGATAGACACAGCATCCATGAAACCACACCTAAGGTGAAAGTCTCAGAACTGATTTCTCAGGGCTATATAAGCTGATGATTCATTAACTGGATAAGCCAGTCCCAGGAGACCATACAGTAAGGGGCTTTAAAAAATGCAAGAACTGTAGCAGAAACTCGATTTGGTAATTTAAAGGTTCAGGTCACTGTTTGTTTGTAGGTACTTATGGACAGAGTTAGCTGAAATGTTCAGATCCTAACAGTAGCAAAGCAGCTGATTGATATTACTTGCATGCACCATCTTAGTGCACATAAGAAGGCATTGCTTCCTGTTTTTGGGGTCAAGGTGATTTGAAAAAAGGTTATTACAAATCTTGATGTCACACCATGAAGCTTATTTTCCTAGGGTTATTTACTACTCATACAATCTATATCTTGATACAGTTATGGTCAATTTTTGTATTATTTATAAGTGGTCAAAGATCTTACATGTTTGATCTAGACTTTAAAACAAATTCATGCATTGATGTGGAAACTTTAGCCTGGGAACAATTTTTGCAATAATTTATGTGCTCTCATTGGAAAGTGTTATCTGACATTAAAAATACTTAGATCTATCATTCACCTTTCGCTGAAGGGTTTTTAAAAATTACCTATCAAACTGTGGCTATCTTCTGTTTAAATCTGACCCTAGAAGTCGCTCACTTGAGATCCCTCATAAAAATTGTAGAAATATTAAAACAGTGATAAAGAGTGCCTGAAGGATTCATTGGAGTCACTTTAAATTCAACATGAAATATTAAATTATGATAAAAGCTCCCCCATTGGTATTTGGAAATGATACTAGGAGATTGTATCAGCACTTTAGTAAAATATCTCTCTATAATTGACCTTTTCACTAGAAGAGTTGAACTTTATTGTAATTTCACAAAAATATGATGATAATCATTGATACATTAAAATATTTATGATGTACAATGTACATCATTAGTTGTAGGAAATGGATCATTAATCTAATAACCTTAAATATACACTTTTGTTTTTAGAAGTGTTTTTAACCTGTCGTAGGTGTCACATTATAAGAGAAAAAAAGACTTTTAATGTTTTCAGTTATATTTTTGTTTATGGTTATGTTTTTGCAGAGTGGTTTTGGCAAGAGATGTCATGGAAAAGCTTTGCTGAAGTTTGAGAAAATGTTTTTCTGTGAAATTTGTCAAGGTAAATTATCCAGAAACAAGTCCATGGCCATGCATGGTGTATACATTCTTAGATACCAGTTCTTGATGCACTGTCTATTTGAGTTTTTTTATCATCGGTACCATCTAAAAACTCATCCAAAAGACAATAAGTAATGTAAGTGAAGGAGTGCGGGTTGCACTTGTGACCCCCAGTCCAGCGGATTACCACTGTGCCACTGATCAGCTCCTTGATGCATTGCACATTTCCAGGGTGTTGTGTAATCTTTGTTTTTGGCCTGTCAAAGGCTAGAAGCATCCTTGAGTATTGTGTTGCTTGCTCTCTGTGTAGTATAGTGGCCCTGAGATAACAGTCCCTGTCACAGTAGTCCTAATTTGTTTCAGGATGACCATACTCAGATCATTTGGTGTTACAGATTAGTTAACTGACCTTAAGTGACCTTTTTTGCCTCCTGTTTCTTCTTTAAATATTCTTGTATTTAAGGGTAGAAGAGTGAGTGTTACAACCTTGAGAGGAAGATAATGTCTATATTTGTTTACTTGATTGAAATATGGCTGATTATAGTTAAGACCATAATTCTGAAAATCATTGCATTGGGGTAATTAGTCTGGGTAAATAAACATTTCAGACTATCTTGTCAACTAACCACATTGCTGTTTTGGAATTTATTGTACTCTCTGGAATAAAGGGAGAGCCAATTTCCTTCACAACATTAAGAAAACAGTTAAAGATTGATCACGTTAATTCTTGAAATAAAATGCCTGATTTCCTGTTATTATACTGATTTTAAAGTATCACTGGATAAAAGAAAACCCACATCAGGCAAGAAATAGCTCTTTAAGAAATCCACAAGTTGAAGGTTTAAATAGTCTATTCACATGCAAGTGGTACATTGAAGGAAGAACCGAGTCAGGAAATCAATGGACTCCTTGCGCATTAAAAGGCATTTTTTGTTTCAAGTTTTCATTGCTTTCAATAACGTTTAATTAGACCAATTCAGTCTAGTGGAGATTTTTTATGTTAACGCTGATCAATCATTGATTGAAATTGAACTTAAAGAACCAGCTTTATTGCGTGACTGCGTCTAAAGCCTTCTTGATGTTTGACAACTTTACCTTTGAGAATTTTTTTTTGCTTTAAATATTAATTATTGACTTGTTGGCAGATGATTTCAATGAAGTTTCAAAGCAGTTGATAAAGTTTCATTAAGGTGTGGAGATGTTATTTTTAGTTGAAACATTGTAACATTCATTTTTGTTTCCAATCAAAATAAGTTCAGTGCACAACAAGAAGAAGACCCGTCCCACCTCCCACCACCTTTATTTGACAGGAAATGTTCACCTCAGGGATCCGGAAAACTGAAAATTTACTGGTTTTGACTGAATTCCAGCTTCCAGGACTGATTAAACTCTATGTATAATCGGTCCAGATATTTTCAAAAAATGTCAAATTTAAGTATAACTTGTCTTATAAACATCAAAATTTCACATCTAAATCCCAATCGGCCCTTAATGTGGTCCTACACTCCTATCATATACCTATAGCATTGCCACTGTCACCAGTGACCTGAGGCAGTTATCACAAATTACTGATTAACTTGTCAATAAGTGTGCTTGATTGGCAGCTAGTCAGTTGATTACGATAACTGGTGTTGAAAAATTATAACACCATGAAATGTTCTCTGCTTATGTTTTTAACTTTTTTGCTTTAGAATATACTTTTTTTGTTGGCAATGTCAACAAACCAACGAACATAAGCATTTTAATTCAATTTCAGTTGTCAGTGACAATAAATTGTTTGTATTTTTCAAAACAGAAAAGCCTTGAAAGCATATAATATTAGGCTTACCAACATTAAACATTGTTTTTGGTATATTTATTTTTATGTTTTTTGGAAGAGTGGGAGGCATGGGTCTCAGACCGATTGAGATTTGAAAATTTCCAGAGCCCTGGTTCACTCAAATTTTCAAAGAAAGTGAGTTTGTTGGTGGTTACTTGTGTGAGTTAATCCATAGTGTTCTCTGTGTGGTCAAAGCTTGTTATTGAAGCTTTTTATTAGATGACCTTCGGGTAAATGATTGCCAGTGCTTTACTGAGCCTTGAACTGTTTAACTGGCTTGAGATTTGTGTATCCCAACAATCTTTCAAGATTTTTACAGTTGTCAAGTTGTTAAGTCTTTAAACATTTGTCATGAAACAAATTATATAATTACAGAAGGAACAATAAATCATTATGAAATACAGCAGCAACAGATGTGGTCATTTTTAAAGCCAGACTATACAGGAAAGGATAATGTTGCAGTTTTTTCGAGCAGATCTTGAAATACAAGGAAAGCTTCATTGATTTTGTATAAGAATCAATTAAGCTTCAATTAAATGTCTCTTTATATGGAAATCACTGAATGATGGCACATTATAAAAACTTGTATAAAATATTGACATCAGTC
Source organism: Cyclina sinensis (assembly GCA_012932295.1). Lineage (NCBI taxonomy): Eukaryota > Metazoa > Mollusca > Bivalvia > Venerida > Veneridae > Cyclina > Cyclina sinensis. The sequence goes on along the minus strand of JAAONU010000012.1, from coordinate 11,383,022 downwards.
ATAAAAGCTATACACAATTTGTTGGTTTTCAACTTTTCAGTTATTCCACTTAAAGGGAATCACTCATCCAACCAATCGAAGCAAGACCAGCATATCTGTCTAATTGATTTTTTGAAACCTACATGTTTTCTGCTCTGATTGTTTGATTAGTGTGTTACCCAGCTAATTGGTCAGTTAAGGTACTTAGATATCTTGAAAAACAGGAAGTTTGTTTTGAAATTGTTACATTTCAGAATATCTGGAAAATCCATTTGAAATCTTACTCTAAACAAGCATCAAGTGCGCCTAACTGTTAAAACATCTCGCACCATATGTATGAAAGTCTAGTTAAGCTGGTATATTCAAAATATAGCACCAATTTAATCCTTTTCAATTTTGCAGGTGCAAACCAAAGACTACATAAGTTTGAAATTTTCTTGTTTTTGGCGTATTAGTGATGGAGAAAGCATTGTTTTGTTTTATTGCCTGGAAATTGTTAGATTTTATTGTTGTTGTGTAAATGAAAGCTGTTATCGCTCTGTAATGAAACTTAGCTCAAGTTTTGGTTAATTACAGATGAAAATGTTATTTTTGTAACAGACAAATTGCTTTTAAAATTGTTGCCTTGTGCCAAGACTTTGGTTGGAAGTTTTGTATTTAGAATAAAGTAAATTACATGTAGTATAATGATAACTACACAAAATGCCAAAAAGGCTTTTAATCCAAAGAGTTTGTAAGTCCTTGTAAACAGAGATTTGTCTGAAAATTGCTGTAGGGTTTCTAATTAGTGCACACATGGATTCTCTGCTCTTGTGATTTATTTTTGAATGTGCATTGTTCTACCTATTTTCGTATTTGCTTGGACAACAAAGATCAGTTTTCAACAGCCAAAACCTAAGTAACTTGGTAGCTACACTATAACAATCTGTATATATCCGCTGTATTTTGTATTGCAAAAAATTACTGGTACCAGTGGTATGGGACTTGGGTGACTGAATTATGAGTGGTTGATATCAGGTGTTTTTGTCCAAGGACACAGTATACAGTCTTATTGTGATTGGCCCGCCACCTACGGAATAGAGTGCAGTTTTTGGCCCTATTTGATGAAATACTAATGGCCCACATTACCATTAATTTGTTGAAGTCTGGATGTATGCTTTGAGGCAAATGTTTTCTTTTCTTTTAATGTTTTTATTTCATTAACAAAGCAATTTTGCTTAAAAAGTTGAAATACATTAAAACACATTTTCTTTCCAAGGAATTTTCTGCCTAATCTTGTAAAAACACACTGAATAAATATTTCAGAAATCCCCAGATTCCAGTTAAATTATTACAAAAACACCCCCAGGAATCATAATTACGTTTTCTCTCTGATTTTAAAAGTATTTAGACTTCTAAATCCCATAAACTTGTTGAAAGTGGTTGAAATCCTTTGCTAAACCTTTAGATCTTAATACTGGTCTATAGTTTTAACAGATGTTTTACTCAGTTCTGGAACTAACTGCGATCTGACCTTAGCAACACTTGAAAAATATTCCTTTGAATCTATTTCTAACTCTGTATTTCATTTTAAATCAAGATAATATATCTACACTGATATTGATATAATATTTTTTTAACAGCTTATTATGTGTTTACAAAATTGACTATTAAAGTAGATTTGGCTGAGAAAATAAACGGTGGAGAGGTGTAGATGGTCTTAGAAAAGCTGATTTACAAGACAGTCCCCACTTTCATCTTATTTTATGATAAAGGACTGTGAATAAAGTCAATGTTTATGTACTGAGATAGAAACTTTGAACTTGCACTTTAGTGAATTTAATGACCAAGTTTGAAATCATGTTTCATAAGAAAAGATAAACAAAATGTGTAATAAAAACAGAAAACTAGTTAAAATGTACAAAATTCTTTCCTTTCGTTGTTGAACATGGTCTTAATTTCTAAGAATTTGTTGTTTTTTGATTTTTCTGTGATAAAGATTTTAATTTATGGTAAAAGTTTTCTGATACTAAATGACTGAATTTCTCATTCATACAGAGACATGGATTCAGGTCTTTATGGAATTGGTGTGAGAAAAGAAGTTTCAGGTGGATATTGAGGGTCAAGTTCTAGCTCTTGCTGGAGTAATTCTCTTGTGTGCATGAGTGAAAAAGGAGAAAGTTACATCAGCAGTCTAGGTTTTGAAGTTGCTTACCAGGAATCCGCATTGTTTCATTTGAAATTGTAATTGTTCTTTTATTAGAAGTTTTATCATCTAGAAGCCAAGAGAGTAGGGTTTTTTGTGGAGTTTCCTATAAACCTTTATTAGGTTTTGTCTTAGTTATGGCTATAAAATTTGTATTCTTTTGTCTCGACCATTAAATAAATTGAATTTTGTGAGGCCGCTGTGAAATGCTAAGCTGGTTTGACATGGACGGACATAAAAGTCATCAGATATTCTACTCTTGTTTGACCTGGCGAATAACATTTGATTGTACTATGTAAAACACAAATTCAAACTGCCATACAGCATAAAATTTACATAGAACACCATTAAAACTGTAACTTAGAACAAATCAGTGTCACAGGGGATCTGGGTAAAAAGCTTAAAGTTTTTGTTAAAGTAAGTCACCGGTAAGATTTTTTGACATGAAATTTCATTGTTTCTATAAATTTTCTAGTTCAAGGGTGTGTACTATATTACTATGGTTATTGAACATAGGCAAAATATTCAGTGAAATTCACTGTTCTGTACCACACCTTGAGTCTTCAAAACTATATCATTAAGTCAACATTGCGATTATATTAACCTGCTCTGAATGAGTATTGAAGTATTCCTCACTGTTTTGCTTAATTTTCTGCAGAATGTTGAATTAAAGTTGTAGTTTTATCTTCGAAAACGAAGTGCAGTTTCTGTTGAGTCCCTGTAATATACATATACAACAATGTTCACCAGTTGCTTCTTGTACTTGAAGATAACACCAGCAATTTAGCTACTAAGTGTCAAGTAAACATGAAATTCTGATACAGTGATGTATTTTTCTAGCCTAAAAAATTCCCCTAGATAACACTCTCAATTAATTCCATGTTTCCGTAGAAAAAAAAATGGAAAAAATTTCATATTTTATGTATATTTAATCAACAAATGGTCACCCTTGACATTTTATTGGATGGATCTCATTTATTACATTACAGACACTTGGATACCATTTGAATAATTAATAAGAAAAAGTCCAAAATGATGCTACAATTTTTAGAATTAATATTCGGACTGGTTCCCTTAGTGTTAACTGACCTCTGATGAAAGTTTAAGGCAATCAATACCCAGTCCAGTTTGGCATTGCGCAGCAACACCATTGTGTCTGAAAAGTAATCGAATGAAACAAACATGAATTGAAAAATAGCTGAGAACACTGACCAGAAACATTGGTAAAGGGAGAAATGAAAAAAAATATTTGCATTGTTGAGAGAACAGCTGGAGTATTGGCATGATGACTAGGATAGGCTAGGTGATGCTGGTACTCGGTAAACACCATGCAGTGTTTAAGTTCAGGCTTACTGTCGGGCTGTTGACTAAAGTTAAAGAAGTTTTTTATAAAAAGGCATAATTGTATCCAAGTCCTTCTTCCAGGTTTCACTATCTATGTATCTATTAGAGTTTATTTATTGTCAGTACTGGTTGCCCATTTGACTGACGCCCTCTGCAGAGATAAGTTATTTTATGTTGTGGGGGATAGTTCAAGAAACCACCCCAGGTTCTTTTTGCATGTTCAGTGTACAGCACTGATACATGGGACCTCAGTTTAACATCTCATCTGTAAGATAATTGGTAACATTAGTAAAGAGGGTGGTCGAACTCTCGACCCCTGGGTTACCAGTGCAGCGGGATACCACTTGACCACTGATCTGATCCATTTCACTGAACTAATACCTGGCTTAAATAGTGGTTTCTGGAAATATCTTTCCTCATTCTGTGCTACCTCTTAGCCTTCCTGAAAATATCGAATACAAGCAAAACTTGCAAACTTGTTTGTAAATCTTCAAGCAGAAATAATACCAAACTTTTTGATTGAACGTAGATGCTGTACAAATGAGCTTTGAATCAAATTTCTTCTCTGATATTTTCTGATAAGAAATAAAAAGTCTGTCTGAATGAAAAAGACGTTTTATTACAAAATTGTCCTGTCACTTTCCTTTGCTGTGAATTACTTCAATTTCTGACACAAATATATTTTATGATACATATTAACTAATTAAATGAAGTTTATACTTCTTGAAATATGTCTGTCCAACATAAAGGGTGAAAGAAGAGAGTCAGTGCAATCATTTATGATATTAAATCGGAAATTAGACAGAAAATTCCCCTTACTTTATGTATCTTAAAGACATTGACGGATGATTTCTATCAGATACTCACCATCTAACTGTTTGTAATAATTAAGCTTTTAATGAAATTAGCAAAATTTTGTATACTTTTCTTTCATTTTCAGCTACTTTGAGTCCACCCTTGAACCTACAGGAAATACGAAAGACGGCAAGGGGCAAATTTGTGTGGTAGGTATGTAGATAGTGTGTGTTTATTGTCTGGGATGAACTGGCAGTTTGGCTAGCCAATGTTTATGTTTTATGGAAATATTGAAGAAATTGTTTGATTTATGGCTTTCGGTGCAGACTGCCTGTAAATATTTGTGCCAAGTTATAATGATGATAGATATATTCAAGAATTGTAATTTTCTCCATGTTTTGCCCAAATATGGAAAAAACCTGGTAAAATTGCTTCCAGTGATGGTGTCTGGCCTATGAAGAATTGGGGACACTGTCTCAGATTGTTAGTAATAACTCAGGCAAACAGCACAAAAATGGCTTGTTAGTCTGCCAAAACATGCTACGACCGAAAGGACTCTGTGTTTTATATCACAACATTTTTCTGTTAACTTTTGTCTACAGCTGCCCAGTATAGGTTTTCGCTCAAATTCACTTACCATTCTGTAAAAATACCCTGAAACTGTCTTTAACAGAATTCTGAGATCCCATGTCACATACTTTTATATTTTCACAAGTAATTCTTATAAAGTTCAGCTGCTGTGTTTTGACAAAAAGAAAAGAAAACAAGTCGGACCAGCTGTTACCAGATTAAGGCTTCAAGTTAAACCTGAAACTATTATACCTGCTGTATTATTGGAAATAGCTTATTTTTTTTATCAAATCCAACATAAAATGAAGTAATCAATTTGATGTCTTTGTTTTGTATGGCAGACCAAATTGGACATCTACATTTGTCAACAACTCAGCTGTTCAAATTAGTTTCATATGAATGGAACAGTTCAAATTGATGCGGAAAACTGTTGTTTCAAACATTTTTCAGTTAAGGGTTTAAAAGCCAAAGGGCTTTTTTACCATCTTAAGGAGGTCCCTTACCATGGTACATTTCCAGTTACAAAAATCCTGTAAATTTTTCCATTTCAGAAGACAAAATTTCCAAACTGAAAAAAATTTCATCAAACAGAGAAAGCAATAAATGATTTTGAACAAAGTAAGGGATATCTAACTAAATTGCAACTAATATTTTGTACCTAATAAATGAAATTGCAAGATAAAAATCGCAGTATCATTTTGTCACATATTGTGACCCCACAAATGTAAATTTCTTAGAGAAAACAATTTTGAAAAGACATTTTACATGATAAAACTTAACATTTTGCCTAAAAATAGCAAAATCATTGAGCTCTTAGTAGTTGTTGCAATTAGATTGAAGGTAGAGCATTCATTTATTTTGTCATTTGAACTCAAAGTCACTACATTCATTATGTCCAAACTCTGTGCTGTAACTTTGTTGTTTAATTTTAAAGAAGTTCAAATTGTTCTTTAGTATAGAATGTGGCAATGTGAATAATTATTCACTTACCAGTACTCTTTTGCATCAGTACCTTACCCAGTTAGACTAAAAAAGCTGTAAGCTAGCCCTTGTCCTTAAAAAAAAACAAGTCATACTAGATAAAATTTCATACTATAAAATTCTGAAGTGGCTAACAAACAACATTTCAGTCATTCTGCAACTCAGCAGTGATGTCTAGCATTCAAGCATATTTCATTTCTTTGTGCCTTTCAGTTTGGATAGTGTTGCAAGGTTTTAGACATTTAAGTGCTGTCAAAATGATGCAAAGTTTATGGATGAAATCATCCAGTTTATAGATTATTTTGCTATTAAAGCTTTTGAGATGCTGCTAAGCTCTCCAGAAGTGATCAAATATTTCTTCCCTAAACAATTGTTTGGAAAACTAAGTTGTTTGTTTTAAACTTGAATTGCCATCACCTACAGTCTGTCATGCCAAGAACAGCTGAACATTTCATTGGATAAAGAAGTACCCTAATACTGAAATGGTTGATTAAAGAGCATCTGTCTTGTCAGGCAATAGATATGTTTTAACTTGTATTTTCAGTAGATAGTTTGACGATGATAAAAACTTTTTATTTAAGGCACCCTGTTTACGGACTTCATTTCAAGTAGATTGGCAAAAGAATGTTGTATACCCTACATCTTTTGTTGAAAGCTTTTCAAAAGATTCCATGCTGAGGGGTGGTCTGGCTAATGCGAATTCCTGTAATTTGACCTCTCAGCAGATACTAAGGGGTATTTGCTCTACTTAAACACAGGCTCAAATTTGGAAATACATAAATAAGGGAACAGCCAAACATTCTATGAATTTAATGCAACTTGTTAACAGAAGGAAAAAGGGGCAATTAAAAGTTTTGATTAAACTTAATGGAAAAGACAGTAAATTCACACATAATTAGATACTAGAAGTTACACACTATGGACAAAATCAGACTAAATGCTGAATAAAAATAAAAACATATATTCACAGTCAGCCTTGTCTTGCTTTGGACTTATACTTGGCATCCAGGAAAACCTCTGACATTTTTATCCACCATACATGGAAAAATCCTAAGCACAAAGAAATTTGTATGAGTTTGCATCTTTAGGAAGCCTTCAGTAATTGAATTCTATCTATCATCGAGTTACACTTAGAATATAATTAATTCAAATCACAGGGCTTTTTCAGTCTGCAAAATTTACGATTATGAATTGTGGGATCTTTTTTCCTTAAACCGGTATTTATATCATAAGACTTTGAATGCTGATGTCTGGTCTAAGATCTTGCTAGACTTAGTCCGGAAAATCTTCAAGACATGCAAATTTAATCTTACTGCAGTGATTTGAATTCGTAAGCCCCTCGGCTACGTGATGATTTTTGAAAATGGAAATTTCGTAGACTTGTAGATGATTGGAGTTTTTGATTTGTGGCTGCTCGGAAATAATGGCCACTGTGTAATTGATGTGCATATCAAAATATGACAGTCTGCTCTTGAATTTGATTGGTGGATTTTGTTCTCTTTCAGCAATTTAAATAAACTGTCTAGAAGTGTAAGAGAAGAAATGTACTTAACATTGTTGTTGCCTGTGTGGCGACTAATTTGTCTCAGTTGTAAAAATACTGGCACCTTTGGAGTATCATTGTGGCTTAGCCCAGTCAGACCTTTAGATGCCTTTTGTTGAGTTTTGAAATGTTATTGTTGAAGAGGAAATTGTCTTATATTGCTGCAGATGTGGAAAGAAATTGCCAATAAATGGAAAAGCCTATTTAAGAGTTATTCTTTCAGAGCTTTAAGGACACAAATGTCTGTAGAAATTTTCTTATACAAAATGTATTGACTGTAAGGGGAAAGAGATATTTAAAAGGTACACTAAATAGAAACTACTGCAGGGAAAAAGGATGTGTCTGTCCACCTGTCATGCTGTTAATATAAATAATGCATGCATATCAATATTTTGTGTTGCGGTGTCGGCACTCCTTTTAGCTCACCTGAGCAGAGGCACTCAGGATTAACTTTTTTAATTGGCTTTGCTGTTGTTTATCTTTTGCTATAACAATGTCCATCGTTGTCTTTGTCTTTAAGCTAGGTTGTGAAAGCACTTGATCCAGCAATTATGACACTTGCTTAAAATGTAAAACTAGGTACAAGCATAAGAGGTAACAGTTTTGACCCAGTCTTTGTTGAAACTTGTTCATAATGTTATTTGGAATGATCTGTTTGATGTGTTTGAGAATGGGTCACATTGGATCAAAAATTAAGTCACCAGCTCAGCTCAGTGGAAAACCTTGTGAACACTCTAAAGATCACATTTTTGAGCCAATCTTCATTAAATTTGCAGAGAGTATTTGTTTTATATTGGTCGTCACCTTGTGTGGATGGTCATGTTATGATGCTGCCATCGAAAATCCTTCTTAATAACTCGTTAATTAAACGGTCACCAGAGGCTGCACTAATTCAGTTTGCTAAAAATCAGCTCGATTGAAAGAGAATAGTCTGAATGTTTGAAAGGCATTAATTTTTCAACATTTTTCATTTATTTGCCCATGTCGATACATTAGTGACCTAAAGAAGTTAAGAACTGGGTCATGTAAAGACATTAACTATGTGACCAGCTTTGTCCAGTTCAAACAATCAAGGCTTTGATCTTCAGTGTTATAATGTATAATGTATATTTCCAAACTAAAAAGACTTTGCATTCAGATCTAAACATTTTTTCTTTGCTTGCAGGATCATACTAGTAAAAGAGCCATATGCAACATCTGATAGATTATGGGTAATCGGAGTAGGTGAAAAATATATTACATTGTTATTTTGTACAGTGTTGACAGTGCAGCGGTGCTGCAAAGTCTGGGATATCTGATTAAAAAATCTTATCACTGTTTGATAGATAACATATTTGACCATGATGTTTTTGAAAAGGACAGTTGTACTCAGATGAGCAATATAGGGCCATCATGGCTCTCTAGATTGTTTTGTATTTGACTTCCTACTGGTATTCAGAAAAAAAACAATATTCTGAAAATTTTATGTTAGACATAGTGTCTGTTACTTACAGCTACGTAGTAATTTTGTTTTGTTATCTTTGGTATAATGCAGTTTCCTAGAGTTTGCACGCAAGCAACTGTGCCGTATTTCTATCTACTGACCTAATGCTTTAGCGGTGTAATTATACGTAGAATAATAAAAAGAAAATATACAAAGAATGATGAAAAACAAATTGTCCTCTGTTTATAATTCAAAGCAAACTTCAGACTCACACTTTTAATTTCCATAAATTCACAATGGTTGAAAATAACTGAAGATATTTGAAATTATTCAAGTTTGTTTGATGAAAGTAAATGATTCCTTGGAATAATTTTATCTTCTTTTTATAAATACAGCTTTATTACAATACAGGCGATCAGCACTATTTCATAAACATTACTAGAAGGCTGGCTTGAATGTAGGAAAGGGAGGAGAATGCCCAGTGCTGGCAAAACACCGTCCAGGAAGCTCACTTTACATTCATATTGCCATTTCCATGGTTACAAACAAGTCCAGACATTGTCATCTTTCTGAACAGATGTTTATCTGACAGTTTGACCAGACAACTTGGGTCATTTCACTTAATATCCTTTTTATATAGATTCTATTTAGCAAGAATACAGAAGCAACTAGTTTGAAAAGACCAAACTTCAAAGTATGACCAACTATACAGAGTTCCTGCCAGTAACATTTCTTATCCAGTGAATTTATTGTTTTTGAGCCCAATATCTTTTTTATGGGCAATGACGAATTTGGGCCTGTTCAGCACATTGATCACTCTTGTTAAAAATTTTTTATCTGTGCTTTCTCTGTGCTGAAACAGCAGCAATCTGATTAAAATCAGCTCCTAAATAATGCTCTGCTATAAGGATCTGAACATCACCAAAAGAAGGTCACCTTCCCATGACTTTCCTATCAGCCAATCAGTACCTAGCTTTCAAGTTTTTGCAGGTGAATCAGTTCCTATTTTTAACCACTTGAATGCATGTGAAAATCTATATTTAACTCGGATCCCTAATAACTCAGTCGTCACATTGTAGTTGCACTCTGTTCAAAGTTAACTGATGAAAACTTGTAAAATATTGAGTTTGTCGAAAAGTAGCTTTAGACATTTAATAGATACTGCATGCAAAATAAACAGGCCCATTTTCTTGAATATATTCGTCGCCATCCTTATACACTAATTAATATTCATTTAGCAAGTACAACTAAACTTTAATAAAATTGTATCAGTCGAAGGAGAATTAATTTATCCAATTTCAAAATATTGAATATGATTTAAAAATGTTGTAGAAGCTTACACTGTGTGTACAAGTAAACTATAATGACGTGTCATGAGATGCAGTCTCATTGACTGGGATATAAATAACAATACTGGAAATCCAGATTATCAAGAAGATAGGATTGAATGGGTCCCCTTCAGATCTAACTGAAGTTAGTGTACTTCAGACAGATAAGAAGAGCAGTAACTTTAACAAACCCTTAAAGGGATACACAGGCAAATGAGTGCCCAAAAAATTAAAACTGATATTATTTGCTCAAATCACGTTCAATATGAAGAACTTTAAATTCCCAGAATGTTTGTCCATATAAATAAAGTGAAATGCGGGCTTAAACGTAAATATTTGAACGTTTCTTTAACTGAAAGTAAAACGCGAACGGTTATTTTAAATAGGTCACATGACAAGAACAGCCAGTCGTCGTTTCTCTTGGGTTGCTTTTTGCCGTAGAAACGTGAAAGAAAGCATAAAACTTTTGCCTGTATATCCCTTTAAAGAGAGATTTTTTAAGTCATTTATTACCCAGTAACAGAAAGGCTGACCATTTATGTTGTACAGCAGTGTTAGTGCTCCTCTCCCTTCTGTCTCTGGATCTGTCTTAATCACAGCAAGATGATGAATGTGTTGATTGGTCATAAAACTGAGTTGAGCTGCAACACCCATTTTGTGGTAAATCAATGAATGTACCAAAGTTTACTAACTGGCCTGGAAAAATGTACAGGGGTATTTGCTTGCAATCTATAGAAAAATCTGTAGACACTTTTATGCTTGAATTTCATGGTAATCCAGCTGGCAAATTGTCCATTAAAACTGGATTTAACTGTAGTGTCCAGAGATAAGCACTGGAACTGACATCCTGATATTTTGATCCAGTGATGACCCTTCCCTTGCTGTGTGTCAAGTTTGTCTTTGATAGAGAATTACAGGGTCTATTGTCCTCCAGACTGGAAAATTACCAAGACACAAACTGTCAAATGATATTTGATGATGCTTTTAAAACAGTTTTATGTAATTTTACTCTAATGAAGTGTCCATTTACAGGAAGAGGTTTGATGGTGCAACTGAGGCAGATAATTGCAAACCAGTCCAGTTAGTAGGGAAATGAAATTTGTGCTGGGGGAATTGCAGCATATAAACATACTTTTAACTTTTCAAGAATGAATTTAAACATAGGAAAAGAAGATAAGTTCAGCTTTAGGTCATAGCTGACATGAGGTACTTCTTACCAGATAAATAAAACAGGGTTAAGGGTAAGATCAGAACAAGATTCACAGAAAGCAGTATCTTCATGAACATACACAGTTTAAGGTAGAGCGACTGTAAAAAACTCCCGCCATTTCTTCGAAGATCGGTAAAGATCAATAAATGTCGGCTGTGTTCGGAAGAATGTTTTAGATAATTTCAGTTTTTAACTCTGAAAATATTTTTTTATATATCTTACCAAATTCCTTCATATCATAACATTTCCACGGTAAATTCTTAGTTTTATCATAAAATATCAATGAAATATGAAAATAAATGCAACCGGATGTAAAGGTGTCTTGCCTTCAAAATCGAAAGTAGGCACGAATTACTGGTTTTCGCGACTAAACAGGAAAATGAATCGCGACAAAAAAGGTCGTTTTTCCAGACGGATACGGAATGACCATAAGAGGAAACACATTTCTCATGATCATAATTATACTGAGAATTCTTTAGATACTTGATTAACCTTGATATTTATAAGTACGAGTCCTTTACCCATTTCCAAATTTACAGAAAGAAAGTTATTGATTTTAAATAGTATTATTTCACACCTTATAAAATGTAACAAATGAAATCGTCTTCCAGCTTGTACCATGTGATCATCTAGTGTAATCATTATTGGATCTAATCTTATCAGTAAGTCTCGTTTTCATTTTCCGAGTCCAAAAAATCCATATCAATCTGAATTGTACTAATTCAAGCCTCTTTTTCATTTCTGAATCCAAAATATCCATATCAAATCCATATTGTACTCAAAGAAACTCTGCCTGTTGCTATTGTATCAGTTACTTCTCTTGCAAATTCGAGACGCTTTTTAAAGTTCTGTATCCCCAAGTTGCCTTATTACCTTGACTGTAAGAGTGTTTTCTTTAATGTGTTTTCTGCTTGAAAAATGCTGGTGTGAAAGAGTTCATGATACATTGTTGAGCATAATACTGATTCACTTGGACTCATACATGGCTACAAAACCTTTTGGACTCGGCTAGCATCTCGTCCAATATAGGTTTTACAGCTGTGCTTCGTCCAATAGAATTCTGTATTGTACTCAACAATGTATAATAACCTCATAATATTGTTTCTTTATTATGTAAGGAGACCTCTCAATACTGTCTGTAACCTATTGCAATGTTTATCATAGATTTTTCTTTGACTTGGAACTTTGAAAATGAAAGTGTGCACTAAATTTCAACACAACATCTGTCAATTTTAGCCTCTAGTTGCATTCAGTAATATTAGTTAATAGTAGTTTCAAACTGTATTACTCTTTATAGCTAAATAATACTTCTTACATTCATACCAGTCATTTAAACATTAAATATTTTAAAATTGGTAAGTGAATCCTTCAGTTTTAAACTTGTAACAAAATAATGGCTAAAATAAGGAGAAAAAACTGTTGAAAATATGAGTCATACATGTTACATTTATGTAAATTTTCCAAAAACTACATGGTAAAATATTTTTATCTTCTGTATTTAAGCTGGATATAGTTTATCTGTTAAAAATATGTCCTAAATATTAAGGTAATAATCATATTTTTAATTTTCTGACTCTTTGTTTTCTCTCAAACCAATTTTTACAGTGCTCAGATCATTTGGATTTTTTGCACTCTTCGACAGATTAACAGGTTATGGAAGGTTGTTGTCAACAAAGAAAGATTTACTTTCTCTGTTTTCAAGTTTTGACACCTTTACTGCATCTGTAGAAACCAGTATTGTATTGGTATTTGGAAATTTGGGTGAAATATGGGACTTTGTTATACCCAAGGGTGTCAAATAAACTGAACAAAAGACGAGCTGTGGGGTTGTTTCGAAAAAAGTCGTTTATTTCTCTAAAAAGTATGGAAAGCCAACCTAAAATTTTGCAGGTAGATCATTGAAATGATGCAGATTATGAAAATAAAATGTTAGGTAACATCTGGAAAGGTGCTCATTACAGGTGCGCTACCTTAAACTTATTTAATTTACACCAGTCTGAAATAAGTTCATGCAGCTTACATAAACCCATCTCAATGACTGCTGCCTGGCTTCAGACCTGTACCTTGTTTGGAAAGTGAGGAATGCCGAAAGTCAGTACTGTAGACTCTCACCCCTGGTGGGATTTGAACCAGTGACTTCTGGATCAGGAGTTCGACCACTGCTTCTCAAGACACAGTTCTATAATATAGGGGTTTATATAATGCTTAGTCGGTTAAAGCAGAATTAAGTTCAGTGCCTGAAAAATAGAGAATCACTGTTAGTTCAAAGTTTATCATTTGAACATGTAACAAACTGTCCAATTATTAAATGCTAGAAATGCATTTCAAATAGCAAAAATTAACCTAGATCCTATTTCTCATTCCATTCTCATTCATTCCATGTTCCATTGAAAAGATTGTGACTCCTAAGCAGAACAAGGCCATAACAAAACTGCAAACTGTAGACTACGTATAGAGAGACAGCTCCATAGAACAGTAAAGCTGTCAAAACCTGCAGTACTAAAGAACAAAAAAAGTCAACATTTCATATTTTTATTCCTACAATTTATTATAAAGTGATTATTTTGTTTTGCTATTAATCTTTGTGTTTAAATCATTTCAAGTATTCTGGCAAATATTATCTGGCGATTTGTCAGAAAGATGTTTAAAAATTCCTATCCCTGCTCGCTGCCACCATTTTTCTACACTGTCCAGATGTGGCATGGTCTGATACCACTATCCTGTCATTTTAATGGCCATATTGAAATTGAAACAAAAATGGCTTAATTTACAAGATAATGCAAGATTTATATGTCAGGAAACTGTGATAGGCCCGATATTTGAATATATTTGAAATGTCATGGTGTCAGAGGAATTATCAGTAAAACTATATCTGCCCTAATGCATGCTGGGAAGGCTGGCTTTTAATGATGAGCAGAAGATTTTAATTATCTAATTGCAAATTTTATAACTTATCAACTTTGGGGGGTGTAGTTAATTATTGTTTAATTTTGATGGTATTCACATGTTGTCAGTATGAGAAAGATCTACTTAATTAGTGGGGAATGACTTTGGATGGTTTTCAGAAATGACTTCTAGTATTTTATGAGGCCAAGGGTGCTCAGTCTGAAAAAAGGGTCAGATTGAATATCATGGAGATTCTTGTCAATTTTAATTTCTTAATTATAGAAATTGCAAAGGCAAAAAATCTGTCTGGAATGAAAAGTGTGAAACATTTTAAACAAGACTTATCTTTAAAGTAGATTTAAAGAACTGATCATTTATTTACAATTGCAAGGAAGTGAAATTGTTACAGTTAACCATTAAAAACACAGGTAGTCATTGATGCACCTCACTTGCTACTTTTGCTTTTGATGTCTTGGCTAAGTCTGAATATTACTTATCTGTTGAGTTGTTGACCACTTTGACTATTTCATTTCACTAAAAGAAACTGTATTCTAATGTTAGAAAACAGTACTTATGCAATGAAAATACCATGTTTGTTAAACCTATAAGTTTATTCGGTTGATTTAGTAAATGTTTGATTGGTTTCTTTTCAGATCATATAGCTTAGCAACAGATAATGGTATGATGAAGAATGGCCCTCTGCAGAATTAGATGAGCGGTGTATAAAGTATCTGGCCCAGGACCATTTGCCTTGTTATGGATCATGGATGCTTAGTAATATTTGCAAGAATTTGGTATTTGACTTTGAGAATTGTTTAATATTTGTTTAAGGTACTCAAAGATAGGTCTTACCGAAATCTGTGCAGAAAGCATAAAATAAATATTAAGTTAACAAAAAAAGGACAAAGAGCAAATGGGTCATACAGGAGCAATACAAATTCTTAGTTTTTGCTAATACTATTTCAATACTTTTCCAAGATGTAAATAATATTTTAAACAATTCTTTTATGAAAAAGAAGTGTGTATATGTTGTTAGATTAAATTGAGGCGAAAATCCCCATAGCCTTTTTAATGGGTATAAATCAGATTTCAACCAATTCGACTGGCAAACAAAGACCAGCTTTTGAAGGGCAGTAACATTAAAACAATAGAAAAACTCTGACAAGATATCAGTGCCATCCAGAATGTTTTATGGTTTCAATTAGTGAAAGCATTATTGCAAAGCCTGAAAAATCCATTTTGCTATAGGTTCTTGTTTTTCTGGAAAAAAAACTAATTGTTTGGGCAGTTTTATTGACCAGACACCATGAATCATTAAAATGGCATGGGGCATTAAATTAAGTTTGGAAAGCTTATGATAAGAAGAAATAACTTTTTTTTTGAAGACTTATTAGCCCATTTCTCAGACAAAGGTTTGTGCTCGTAAAATGTTGGAAAAATAATTGTTTGGTTCACTAATGCATAAAATTTGTTAAGAGTATCTTTTAAGTAGTTTCTGTTTTATGAAAGATGTTCATTTGTTAATATTATTTACAGTCGAAGAAAATGAGTCTCATTACTTAAAAACGTGTTTTCTCGCTACTTTGCCGTAATTAATTGCCAGTTTTTGAAAGTTAATTAAATTAAAGTAAGGGTTTTTGAAAATGAGTTTTACTGAAAAATGAGGTGGTATGTTCATTTTTTAAAAGTTATGGTTTAATGAATAACAGCAGGGAGTAGAAATGGTTTCTGGTGAAAGAAGTTAACATTCTAGATTTGTTTGAAGGCATAATTCTGGAATGGGTTTTAAGACTTTGAAATTTTGATGGTTTAGTTAATTTTTAGTGTTTCCAGATTCTGTATGACATTGTTAGAATACTTGGGTTTTTGACACAAATAGTTCCACAGTTTGATACAAAGAACAGGAAAATGTTGGTTTTGTTAAGGCCATGTTTTTAATTGTTGCTCTGTTCATTAATTTATTTATATCTGAGAATGAACCAGTAACTACTAAGAATGATTTTTTTCTGGAAGAGTAGGGAATGGCAGTGGTCATTTCTACAAATCTAGCTTGACTATTATTATGTTGAAGTAAGGAACTGTAGTCTTATGTTGAAAAAAAAGTTATTTTTTACATTTTTATTTGGTAAAAGCAATCAGCCTGGTCATAAACTGACAATGTGTTTTACATGCTTTCAGGTGACAGAAGAGTGACCTTGATGATACAGTGGCTCAGTCAGGTGAATAATTTCAGAATTTTGTCAAAACGGATTGTCCAGGCATGAGTGTCATGTAAAAATTAATGTGCATTTAATGACTAACAAAAAATAGCAATTATTATAACAAAAGCTTGTCAGTGGCCAGCTTTACAGACTTTGTACATTAAGACAATTCATCATCTTTATCTAATTACAGACATGCTCTGGTCAGTTTGACCCCTCTGGCCTTTTAAGTGTAGACATAAAACAAAAATTTGTAAAAACAAAAGGACATTTAAAATAACCCCAAGGATATAAATGTTTTGAGCATGAAAAATTTTGATGAGTTTTCTGTGACATGGAAATTTATCATTTGAAGCAGCCTAACATGTTAGATAGGTGTGGGTTAAATTCACAGTTTAAGTGATTCACAAACATCATTTTTCATAGAAAGTTGAAATAGCAACCTCATTTATTCTATTGTCTTTTTTGGCCTATTTTGGTTGAAACTATTTTACTAGTGATGGATGGCCCCAAACTGCATTCTCACTGAATGACACCTGTATCAGTGTCCTCGATTAGGTAATTATGAACAGATTGAAGTTTTTGTTTTAAAGTCGGAACAGGGAAGAAAAGGTCTTAATATGGAAGAACATAGTTCCTTTGTAAAGTGCTTTTCATTGGCGGTCAAGTTTTTCTTGTGAAACTATTCATTCTAAGCTTTTCATTGTAGGTGTTTCAGTCTCGCCAATCAGTACATTGCAATTTGATTGGTCAATGTTACTGTTGCCCTACAAAGTTCATAACACAGGATTGTTTCAGAACATTGTACTTCTTGATTTCATTAATAGACTGAAACCCGGAACTTTTAAGGGTATTGTTAAGCTTGCTTGTGAAATTTGCTTTAATCAAACAATGTTGAGCACAGATTTACACAGACGAAAAACAGTACTGAAAAGAAATAAAAAAATCTTGATCATGTTATGTTACAGCTAATGATATCATTTTTTATTCACAACTGTTTAATTTCATAGGTACAGTACTACAGTGAAAAAAATCAACATCATTTACTTCCAAGTGATATGTTAGAAAAAAAAAGGGGATAAAAAAACGAAGTAGAAAGTCCTGAGGCCTTTTTTTCTCTTTATTATCTTCTTAACTGTGTAAAAACAATTGAAAACAAATGTAATTTCATGTTTACTTTAGTTGAATTCTTGACCCCCTCAGATAGTTAATTACTGTCATCTTCAACAATTGTTATGGATTTTACAAGTTTTTGTTGCCATGGAAACCAAATAAATTTGAGAACAAGAGCTTTATCTATGTAGGATAGTACACATTTACTTAGAAAACAATGGATTTTAGATGCTTTTGTTAAAATGAAGCATTTACGTGGAATTTACCTGTCGAGAGATGGCATCCCGAGAACGTCTCAGAAAAAAGTGAGATTCACTGGAAAAACCTGTTTCATGTTGTTTCAGTTAAAGTAATCATGATCTTTCAGGTTTTCATCCTTGTAGAAAATTAATCTGAAAATGATTATGAGTGGAAAAACAATGTGGGTAAAAAAGCAACATTATCAAGCAAACAACATAATAATTTTCTCAGGAGAAATTGAGGTCTGTCAAATAAATACCTGATCAGTAGAAGAAGACTGCTGGGGGTCTCTTTTTTATTGCATCTAAAGTTTTATTATTGTTTAGTAGTTCTGTACATGAATAGTAATTTTGCAGTAGTCACAAACATTTGAAATTACATTATGATTTATATATTCTTAGTAACATTTCTGTTAGAGTCATAGAATGGCTTGAATTAAGGATGTAGGGGTAAATTATTGTCAGCATAGGGGTTGATAGGTTATTTCTCTGCCATTTGGCCCCTTAAAGGCAAAAGTGATTTCAGTACTAGAACTGAGACCATAATGTTTTTTATCTCCTTTAACGCAGATACAACATGTAAAGTATAGAGATATGAACACCCATTTTCAAATTATAAATTGATGGTAAAACATAGCAAGTGTGGTCAGGTTGAAAGAAACTTTGATGGAGGAAAATTTGAATGAATTATAGCCTTTAAAACTCTTCTCAGTTCCCTGTGTTTCTAAGTTTTGTCTTACTCTTAAGATATCAGTTAGCAGTTCTGAGGAGTTTGACCTTCCAAGTTTGAGTTTCGTAGCTTTCTGCCTAGTTTGAATATTACTAAAAATTGAATCATGAAGATTTTTTTAAACTGCCTGTCTCTTGATTTGGAAAGTTTGGAATCTTTTAAAGTTTCAGGATTCTGTAATGTCTGGTTCTTCTGAAAGTTGCCATTTTTGTTTGTTTTAAATTTTTACTGCCTGAACTTTCTGTAAACATACCCACAAGTTGGGGAAATAAAAAAGCAACAAAAGTGGACAATGTCATTTGTCTTACTAACTGTATGTTAGTTAGTGTAGACCATATATAGACCATATATAGACTTCAGGAATGAGATAGTTTGCTGTCAACACTTTTCAAGAGCTTCTAGTCAGGCAGTAGTTTTAAGTTGTTGAAAACTTTATAATAAAAAAAGATTCTAAATCATTTTGTGGCAGCTGTACCCTGTAAGTAATAAAGTTAGGAACAAAATACACCCTTGTCTAGTGGAAATTGCAATGTGAATGACTACAGGATACAGCCCTGCTTATTTTGTTTGAAGTTGTCCAGCTTCCTTTGTTTTTATTCTCTGTAATCAGACTAAAGGACAACAAGTGAAATAATGTTTGTATATTTGATTTCCCATGAAAATTGTTCTGGAACAAATTGCTTACAAAAGTGAAACTTAGTCAGCTCTGAAAATATAATGAGCTTTATGCCCTGTTGTCTCAATTTTGCTTTATATTCATAACCACAGACTTTTGTGACTCCAATGTACATTATGAATAATTACTAAACAAATTTGATAAAAATTCTCTGAGCTTACAGGACTCTTTTGAATTGCTTTGGCATTTTCGGTGGCATTTCAATTTCGTGATGGAATTTTGCTACCACATTTATTAATGTTGTATTAAAATTTGGCGTTTGATGTTTAGTAATAGCCCTTGGTGAGGAATGGAATATTTAATGAACAACGCTGTCAAAACGGTTTTATACATTTTGATGTTTAATTCAGAAATTCTTAATATTTGAATCTGGTCCAAGTATTAATTCCCAGAAAATAGCAAAGTGCTTTTGTCTTTCTGCGAGTTTGATTCTATCACATTTCTTTGGAGAGAAAGTTTTTTTTTTCTCTCGCACATTTTCTGTCAAACAGGATAGAGAGTTATTATAAAATAGTAATAAATAATTTCTACCTATGAAATGGAATGCCAACATTTATATAAAGATGTTTGTAAGAATCTCTTGCATGTTTTACTTACTTTGATTCTTCACAGTATATGACTGATGCTTTGAGGGCAGGGGAGGGGGTATTAGATGATAGTGTTGTCGGACTGTACATGAATTTTTATCTTGTGTGCCGAACCCAGTGCATTAGGCATATATCCTAGCAACAGTGATCCAGCAGTGCCCAGATAGCTATATACCCTTTTGCTGATGTTACAACAGCTTGTACTGAGAATTTTGTGGTCACAATCAGAATGGAAAAAAGTATTGAAGATAATGTGGGAGTACCTCAGGACCTAGAGGACAGTTTGGTTTACAGCAAATACATGTTGATTGCTATGGCTGTGTGTCAGTGACCATGCATCAAGACAGTTTGACAACAATGCCTGGGTGCAGCATTGACCTTGTACCAATGCTTTTGTTAAGATCTATTTATTGCCCATATACATATTTTTCAACATGTCACAGAATGAGTGGTGTAATACTTCAATAACTTTCTTAGCAGTTTTTATGAAGACTGTGGATTTCTATAATTAAATCACAGAAAAACACACAAGAAATTATGAGGCCTGTATGTATGATGTACAGCTGGTTATTGCTGTAGTAATGATTTGAGGAGGGATTTTACACTCCCAGCACACTGAAAACAGCATGCGCTGTTGTGTTTACATCATGTAAAACACCATCTGATGTAACCCTCCAGAGATTAATTACAATAAATCTTTGAAAATCACCTAACTGTTTAAAGATGCTTAAGATTCACTGTATTGTAACTAATTGATTTCCAAGAGGTATTAAAGTTTTGATTTCTCTCATTATACTTTGAATTATAAGTTAATTAATTATTACTTAATTGATATACCACCACACAAAAAGTGTTAAGATGCTTTTGTTTAATGAAATTTATATTCTCATATGGAAATTTACGGAGATGCAGTATTGAGGTTGAAAATGTAAACAACTGTTGCCTAAGCTTCACTTTTATCTTTGCAGAGCTTTGATTTTATGTGCTGTTTTATGAAGACTAGTTACCTTAAAGAGGCATACCCTAAAAGTTAAGAATATTTCAATTCCTAAATGATGTATATCTAAATGAAATTAAACAGATCACATACAGTGCATTGATATAAGTCTTAAATGTATAAAGACTTGATGTTGTACCATTGTAGGTGGATAATGAACACTTCCTTCGGGTATAAATGCATTAAGGAAACTTTTTTGAATATATTATGTTCTTCTGGGCATCATCAATTATTTTTTTATCCTACAGAGAATAGGCCAATCAAATACATATGCAGTATATACTCAGTTAGTTTTAGAGTATGTGACTCCCTTTAAATGGGATGGATTGTGAGGTTTTTCTTCAGGTTAAAGGTTTGGTAAGCATTTGGACTCATTACAGTTTGTTAAGCTTGTTCTGTGAAGCTCACAAAGCTTAGATCACACCTTTTTTTGGTCAGTTAATTAGTCTGAACTGGATTCAAACTGATTCTCACTGAAATACTTTTATCTGAAGTTATATTGTCTTAGGTAAAACTTTGTTTTAATATAAGTGAAAAAAAAGTATGTGTAGTCTATTTCATAGAATCTTCAGATATTTAATTGTGATAAATCCATCATCATGAAGCTGAATTAAACAATCTTTCCTTGAGATAAAAGAATTAAAATGAAAAAAGAGATACAATATTGTGCTTTTAACAGAAAATTTAGCACATAGCTTTGAAGTTATATTAGTGCTTTAGTCATAAAACCTTGCTTAGTACTTCTGAACATTCTGAAAAGTGTTTTGACAAGTTCCTGCCGAAACATGTTTATAAACTTAATTTGTAATAATGTTTAATTACGAGTTAGTTATTAAGAGGACTTGGCATCCACATAAAGCACAAATAATTTTTTTCAATGTCTCAGATCTTCGTTAATGGAAATACAAACATTTGAAGATTTGTTTGTCTTTAATTTAGCAATTTTCTCTCAAAAGAAATGATTTAGGGGTGGGAATACATTCAGAATTATAGAACCATAAGCTCAAATGCTTAGGCAAATCACGGTTTCATACATAAAGTTTTAAAGAAAAAAATGGTTTTCATGGTTTGTGCTTGTCTTTAATACCTCATTTAAGTGATTCATTTCTTTAAGAGATTAATGGTAGCAATGAAAGAAGTTTAAAGGAATTAATATCTGGTACCTGTGTAAGACGCCCCTCCAACAATTTTGATGCCGATCAAAGCTGTGGAAATTTTTACGCTGTTAATTTGAAATGCAACTTTGTTGTAATTGCCAAAACATATGTAGTGCAAGTTTTCACTTTTAACTCGGAATTTCGAAATGTTTTGTGTGTGGTCATAATATTTTACAGTTGAGTTTATTGGCTTGAAAATTGTTTGCGTAAAATTCATGTCATACCTCATTGGTATTATTTTCTCATTTGGTATTAGTTAAATATGGGATTCATTTCTTTATTTCTTCTAAGTCTGTTGGCACAAAGACATACATGCAACATTGTTCAGTGATCTCATTTAGAAATTTTTTATTCATGTGCAATATTTGTTCAGTGATTTCACTTAGGCCCATTTATTCATACAACATTGTTAGGTAAGTGATCTTACCAAGTGTTATGTTGTTAAACACACATAAACACGTGGATGCTAGCACTCTAATCATTGATATAACACTAAGGTCCATTAATTATACCCACCGCAAACGAATTTTTTAGAGGGGGTATACTAGACTCACCCTGGCGGTCGGTCTGTCACATTGGACATCTTTACCTTGAGTCGCAAACTCCTTCAGTTTTCAACTGATTGAAATGAAAGTTTTAAGGAATGGTCACTAGGCAATGTAGATGTGCAAGACATATTTTTGATGCATATCCATCACACAAGGCATTGCAGAGTTATTGCCCCTTGAACTTAAACTTTTTTCCATGTTTGTAAATTATATACCTTGTGTCGCGAACTCCTCCTTCAGTTTTCAACCAATTGAAAAGAAACTTGGCAGAAATGGTCACCAGACAATGTAGATGGGAATGACATTTTTTTTTATGCAATCCATGCAGGCAATGCAGAGTTATTGCCCCTTAAATTTATACTCTTTCCCATTTTTGACTTATATATACCTTGTGGCACAAACTGCTTTATTTTTCAACGAATGGTGATGACACTAATGGCAAAGATAGTAATTAGGCAATGAGGATGTGAAAGACTTATTTCTGATGCAAACCTAGCCAGGCACAGTTATTGCCCTTGAACTTGGACTTTTTGTCACATTTGACATACCTTGTGGCACAAACTCCTCCATCATTACGTGGAATATGAAAAAATGATGGTCTCATTTTGCATGTGTCTCTAATAAACGCCCACCCCCAACTTTGAGATCAACCATGATTCTAATAAACGCTCGGGCTATAAATAGAATTTTTACGGTATGTGTTCATTGATCACATTAAGATCCATACAAATGTGTTCATTGATCACATTAAGGCCCATACAAATGTTCCATTGATCAAGTTGAGGTCTTTACAAATATGCTAATTGGTCACATGAAAGTCAATGCAAATGTGTTCTTTGATCACAATAAGGTCCATACATATGTGTTCATTGATCACATTAAGGTCCAGAAAAATATGTTCATTGATTACAATGATCACAATAAGGTCCATACAAATGTGTTCATTGATCACATTATGGTCCATACAAATATGTTCATTGATCACATTAATGCCCATACAAATATGTTTATTGATCACAATAAAGCAGGGATGTCAATGAGTATCCGAGTACTCGGATATCCGGATACTATGTTGGTATTCGGATACTAATTTTCTATACGAATATTCGTATACAAAATAAAAATAACAGTGAAATTTAACTTTGATAGAAAAAAATCAAACACTGGCAAAATTAATTTGACAATTTCATGACGCTAAACAAAATCGTGTCTATTGACTGCTCGCGGCATATCACTTAATTGGTTTATTGTCGCACGCCGTGTATTCGTCTTGCAAACTGCTAAGATACAACGCGACACCCCATTGTGTTTTAATTACCTTAATCCATTGTGTTTATAGAGTCTATATAAGAATATCTTGCCCCATTGTAAATCAATTAGCAGTGTCAAACATGGCAATTATGGGGTACACGGTAACTTCCGCAAATAATCCTATAATAGTTTTAACGCAATACTAAAAGAATATCCAATCAAAATGTGAGTACTCAAACAATGTATCCAATCAATGATTTTCTAAAACAACCGTTATAATTTCAATGTGTCAAACAATCATTCTTTTCTAGAATTCCAAAGCATTCATATTAAAAAAATAAGAACCATTCTCAGCAAAATGCCTCCTAAAATAGCATCCGACGTGTGGAAATACTTCACGTGATCGGAAAGCAAAACAGCGAAAAACAAACAGGCAGAATCGTTTTGAAGTCTGTTAAAACTTCTAACACGTTTGAAATCATTGTTTTGTCTTATTTTGTTTGCGCTTACATAGTACCGTAAGCTGCATAAATACATGTACCAGTATGAAAGAATAGATTAATAAAATAACATTTTGATAAACGGTGATATTAAAATGATATTTTTAAAAAAGTTTAAATGACATATCATATTTAGAAAGTAAAAAGGACAGACCATGGAAAAACTAAAGAAACAATAAACGGACAAATGACGTTTTCGTTAGAAACTTAGACTTGCCACACATTCGTATTGGCGGGAAAATATACTTCAGTGGCCACGAGGAAACTAAAAACGGTCAACAACATGTTTTTGTATTATCATCTTTATTTACAATTAGATACAAAAACAGTTATTGTTTTGTGAAACTGTCTTATCACCTGTAATATGACTACCGGAACAATATGTAAAACATACATCAAATGTTAAACCTAGGAATTGGAACATTGAGATCGTCTAGTCGTCGATTTTATACGAGTATCCGGATAGTATCCGGATAGTCTATACGAGTATCCGGATACCGTTTTAGGTATTCGTTGACATCCCTACAATAAAGGTTTATACAGATATATTCATTGATCAGATTAAGGTCCAGACAAAATGTGTTCATTGATCACATTAAGGTCCAGACAAATATGTTCATTGATTACAATAAGGTCCATACAAATGTGTTCATTGATCCTGGAAGGTCCATACAAATATGTTCATTGATCACAATAACAACCATACATATGTGTTCATTGAATATGTAAAGGTTAATACAAATGTGTTCATTGATCACATTAAGGCCCATACAAATGTTCATTTGATCAAGTTGAGTTCTATACTAATATGCTAATTGGCCACATGAAGCTCAATACAAATGTGTTCTTTGATCACAATAAGGTCCATACATATGTGTTCATTGATCACATCAAGGTCCATACAGATATGTTCATTGATCACATTAAGGTCCATACAGATGTGTTCATTGATCACATTAAGGTCCATACAGATGTGTTCATTGATCACATTAAGGTCCATACAGATGTGTTCATTGATCACATTAAGGTCCATACAGATGTGTTCATTGATCTCATTAAGGTCCATACAGATGTGTTCATTGATCACATTAAGGTCCATACAGATGTGTTCATTGATCACATTAAGGTCTATACAAATATGTTCATTGATCACATTAAGGTCATTGCAACTATTTCATTGGATAAAGTACAGTCCTTGCAACTTTGATCACATAAACATCCAGGCAGATTTATTAGCAAATGCAGAATTGTTCTTTAGAGATCTTTTCATATAAAAGTATTCTCATAATCATAGTCTGACCAGTGCTTATGCCAAAGAAATGGATATTTGCCCTCAAGGCTAGGAGTAAATAGCTCTAAATCTTTACTGGTGTAGATAACCTTGGGGGTTCATCATTATATTAAACTGTTAGTCCTGATGGCGCTGTATTACAGTGCCCTAATTAGTTAAATCAATGAATGATGCTTATAATCTGCATTAACAAAGCATATTTTTTCAATTTTTCTGCAAACTTGTAACAAAGACACACATTTGATTATTTCTATAGTGGAATCTGTGTTATAAAAGATCTTCTCAAGACTGGATTATGTATTTTCTAAGATTTATATGATATCAGTGTTGGTCTGTTATGTATTTCTATTGACTGTAGACTGTTTTTGAAGCTTTGCCAGTTAAAAAATGGCATGGTAACAAGATCTGTAAAATAATATATTAGTTAGATTACCTTTCTGCAATATAACCACAAAATCGACGATTGTTTTGAATTACGACAAAAATATAAAACTGGCACTCACACTTAACATAATAATTTGTTACATAATAATTAACATTCTATTTTGCACTAAATAGCATTTGGTTACTATTAGAACTACATAGCAAAATGTGTTTGAACTCTTCAAAATTATTGCCGTCTTCAAGTAAATTTATGATGCAAAATTGTTTTGGCATATTTTATATGAGCACATGTGACATCTATTATTATACTGTTAACAAAGCTTCAGAAGTTTGAACATAAAAGATCGAGAAATCTTGAAAATATGTCCCGACTTCAAGAACAAAAACCGTTCATCTCCTGTGTTTCTATTGGATTTTATGGACATTTTATAGCAAAATTTGTAATGTGATTTAGTATTCGGCTTTTTGTTGCAGATGCTTTTCAAAATTGGCTTGACATTAAATCTACTGGTTGATCTTTTTGTCTTGAAGGCATTGCTTGAAAAATTATGTTTTATTTGTCTGGTACTTAACTAAATTTTATAAGGAAAGTACGTAGTTGTTACGAGACTGTAATAGGGGTATGTGTTACCGCAACAATAAAAGTTTGAACTCATTCTTCAGTCAGAAAGTCTGTTGAAAAAATTGCAGTGACAGACTTGACTGTTAAAACATTTAACATAAAACTGACATCTTTCAAGGTTTGACATTCTCAGTTTTTACTTAATTGACAGACTTCAGGAACGCATTTTATTAGGTACACTACCCCCAAAAGCTTAACTAAAACTCAGCTGTCACCAAATAAGTTATGATTAGGTACTAATATCTTCCTGCTTGTCATAGAGCAGAGCCTGGAAGCAAGACACTAGGTCTCAACAGATTGGTTTACCTTTCTGATAAAGGTAATGACAACCTCCAAGCTTTAACCCTGATGTTTGTTTTTGCTTGTAATTGCAATAGATTAGTTAACTTGTGTCTTCATGAGAGAAAATGCAAACATTTAATCAGATTAATGCAATATCTTTTGGAGGGAAGCTTACTGTAAAGAATAGCAGTTTCAAAGTTTAATGTTTTGAGAGACATATTTAACACCAGGGACCAATAACTAAACTCAAGGTAGGGGGAGGAGGAGGGGGTGGTGGGAGGGGGGAGGGGGCTTGGTCCTGTGGGCAACTGGTACCATTGATTGACTTAAATCAAATACTGTAGGCATTTGACTGGATAATTATGTGTGGAATGATTTCTGTTCTAGCTATAACAAAGACATGCATATGGTCACACAAGGTCATATTGCACAATGGTGATCAGCCATTGTCATAAAATCATTGACCATTGAATTCAAAGTTAGCAGTAATTATATGAAACATCTGCACTTCAGTTTTTGCAGCTTTTTGTTGCCGTAGCATGTCACGGTTTGGTTTCTCTTGTGGGTTTTTCACAACAGGACCAAATAAAACAGTATGTGTGGTCAGATTAGCTAATTAAACTAGGACATTGCCTAGTTAAACTCCTTTCTCTTCTATTATTGGTATAAAAAAAAATGCACATGAAAGCTGATGCACTGGACAAGAAATTTTGATTAGGGATTTAAACCCTGTCCCTATGCTTTCAATGACAATTTCTATCACTAGTAAATTTCTATCACTAGTAAATCTTCCCTCCAAAAGATATTGCATCATTGACAATTTCTATCACTAGTAAATTTTAGGATAATGAAAATGGCATTCTTCAGAATGATTTTTTTTATACATCTGTAAGATGTTTCTACACTTTAATAGGCTTCACCTGACTCAAAATATCTTTCAGCATCTGTTTGAAGCTGGTAAAATACTGAAATTATTTTAATGATAAAAACATCGAAGTAGATCTGAACTTTTTTTTATAGCATGATCTTTTGGCCAGGTGAAAGATAGGTCTGTGCAAACAAAGGGAGCTTACTCTATTTTCAAAATTTTGCCTTCAAACAAAGGTACAGGTAGAGAAATGTTCTTTTAACCAATATCAGCTGAAATCTTTGAAATGCAAAACAAAGGAAAGTATGATTTTAATGAGGATTTTTCCAGAGGTTTTGTTTTCCTTCAGTGATGTGGTACAGATGTTGAGAGAGATAAGCTCTGGAACTGGAAAGAAAATTCTTATCTCTACCAATAGAAGTTTGAAAGTGAATTTAATGTCAAAATCTATTGTTATCAGTTCCTATGACATTGACTCATTGTTGAGAATTAGTAAATTTCTCCATGGAAACCAAATTCTTTGAAGATTTGGTTGTTTTGGCAAATGAAATGAAATTTTTGCCTTCTCCTTAAAGTGCTTCTGCTAATTTGTGGCAATTTTTATTTTCATTGTGAAGTAGAAGTAGTTAGGTTTCCATCTCTCTAGTAAAATTACCTGTCAAGGCGATTAACTCATTGTCTTAAAAAAATAGTCTTTCATCAGTTTAGTTTATTAACAATGTGTGTCTTCTGCAGATTTTATGATAAACATAGGTTGTAAATTATTTCTCTTGAGTTGTTCATTGTCTTTGTATGTTAAAATGTTAAGTTTGCTTTGGTTAAATGTACGATAAAGGTTTTCCTAATTGTTTTGACCATTCCCAATTTCTGCTCAACACTTTGCCTAGAATTAAGATTGCAGAAAAACATCAGGCCAGATAAGAATCAAACCTGTTGTTTTACTGTTGTCATTGTTTGAGTTTTGACAAAAAAAATTATTTGATATTGAGATTGGATAAAATTATCTCTTCATTAATTAAGGTGAAAGCATTGCATGATAAATGAATCTTAAGATCATACAGAATTTAATTTTCAGAAATGAAGAAAAAAAAATGAAATGGAAAAAGAAAATGAATTGCTTCTTTCACACTTCATTTGCAACCAGAGTGACCTTGAAAATGCCAGGAAGTAACTGCATTGATTTATTTTTTTGTTTTTGTTTTATTATTGCTTCTTAAATTTTGATCCAGTTGCATCAAAATTCATTTACATGTATCTTGATGTTTAGATACTTAGAGATAATCTCTCTACATTCCTTTTTCCCCTTTCCAGTTTCGTGCCTCGGAAGTTTAACTAGTTTCCTTGAAATTTAAATCTAACCATTATTGACAGGCGTTTGTCAGCAAGCTGTTAAAGTCACTAATTTTTTGCTGCAGTTTTGTGCAGTTGGTGCAGTCAATTTACATAATCGCGTGTCACTTGCTGTGCTGAATGTGTGTGCTCGTGTCATGAAAATTGGTACTTAATGGTGGCCAGAGGAACATTTCAGGAGAGAAATGCTATGAACTTCTCTTTTATACCAATTTGTACAAAATTGAGAGAAAATTCAAGAGTCTTAATTACATCTACAAAGTTAAATCTTTTTTTGGGTCGCATTTGCCAAATATTTATAAATCGTAATTGAAGGTTTTCACTGTATTATTGAAATATTTACAAATTGTTTTTTTTCCCGAATAGTTGTAGAAGATTTGTAAGCATTGTAAAGTTTATTTTTACGTGCAGTTTTCTTTGTCGAAAAAAGTTGCAAGTTGCATTCTTTGTTGTTATAAGTGCATTAACAATAGTGTTGACTCAACAAATAGTTTCAACTCAACAAAGGATGATGAATAATTTGTTATTTTTAGTTTGTTCAGTAATTTTGTGTATCAAGATAACATAAAAAGGTATTTGGATTTGCACTCTGTGTTTTTATTTATAAGCTCACCTGACCACAAGTTTTAGTGATTGGTTTTTGTCTGTCTGTAGCTGGTTGGCATTGTCACTTGTCTGTCAACACATTGCTTCAGCCAAAACCATCTTGATCAAGCTGATAAAACTTTGCAAGAATATTCCATGCATGAAGCCTACATAAAGATTGTTCATAGGTTTTTCAAAGAATCATATAAGAAACATTTTAAAATCTTCTCCCAAACCAAATAAGCTACAAGTTTTGATAATTGGCATGCAGCATTGTCTAGTTCTTTCATTTTGTTTTGATTACAAATCTACTATATTGCACTTTTACCCATGTATGGTTGAAGTAAGATCCATGATGTTTTTGGAAATCTCTGGGAAAAAGGGCACTCGGACATAATTTTTGAAAATTGATCTTTTCACTTATTTTGAACAAAATGATATCCCAGGATTTATGCTTGTGAGTTTAGATTCTGTAAATGACCTCAACGTTATATGACAGAATGTGAAGTCAATAAGTCAGTCTTAAATTAGGTAATGCAGCCATTTAAAAGCTTACTAAACTTGCAGTCGTTTCTGCAATAGTTGGTACAGTTCAAGGTATTGTGTTTGTCATTGTGATTCTGGTCAGGTTTATCATAAAAAAAAGACAACAATTCAAAGTAATCACTAAGAGATGATTATAACCTTCAGTTTTCTCTGATAGTTTAAACTTTTAAAGCTCAGAATGTAATGTTGTGATACAAAGTTGATGCTTTTTAAAATTCATCGAAGAAAAGTTGGCTCCAAATTATTACAAATTACTTTAAATGTCTGCAGTTGTTGACGACCATTAAATAATAAAACGCAAGTTGAATCTGACAGTGATTTACTGAGTGCGGCATCGAGTTGTTCTAGCGCTGAGTGCCTGCACACAACTGGTACATGATCTACTCTATATAACTGCAGGTTTCTAATTGTATCTGATGAAAATACAATTATAGCCCAGTAGGACTCCCTTGTAAAACACAGTATCTGCTGCTACAGCCATACCCTTGCCAATCATCCTGTCTTTAATTTTGTGCGCTACTAAATGGCAGTGAAATAAGGTAGATATATGCTAAATAGAATTTATGGAAAAAGATACTACATCATAAAATATGAGAGTACTTAATGTCTGCTGTGCTTTTCTTACAATGTTTTTTCACAGTGTCTAAGAAGGATGTGTCTAACTGATGAAGTTTCGTTTACTGCCAGTCTTTTGAACTTGTACGGTGTGTTTTCTTTCTTAAGTAAATCGCTTTCTTGTATATTTCTGTTGAAATGCTTAAAGATTTTGAAGATTAGCTATAAAAAGCCATCCTAAATTTATATCGTAGTGAATGGCCATTTAAAGGCAGATTGTTTCAGTTTGCTTAAAGATAAGGAATTGAGGGAGACAACAGATAGATACAAAACCATTTGTCCTGGACTGGCTTATATAATTCAGTATATACCAAGAACTGCTTGTGACTGGTTGGTAGATTTCTTAGCATGCAGACTTACTTGTAATGATGAGGTACTGGGTCCGTTAGAATTGAAAAGAAAGGATCTACGAATAAATATCACACTACTCGTAAATATTCACAGCTTTTAAATGATGTAGTCTTGATAGGTATTGCTGTAAAAGTTTCAAAGTGGATGTCATCATGTGAATGTTGTACGTCATAGAAGGAGACCAAATTGCTTACTGAAGTCTGGCCGGTGCTATCTCAGTAAAACAAAATTTTGACTTCTGAAGTACTGCTCGCGTTATACAGAACCATTCACTTGGGAGACCATCTTCCAATAGATTCTAATTGCAGTGTATATTCGAAGCACTAATATCATTGCAAATAGTGCAGTATTATTTTTATTCAAAATGAAACACCTCCTTTCTGTAATGGCGAAACTGAGTGTGAAGACAGATCTGAGGTTAAGATGGTAGTGGAGCTTACAGCTAATTGTTGTTGGTTCTTTTCAAGAGGTTAAGTCTTCATAATTTAAAACATTTCATTGACTTTTCTTTGTCTGTATAAAGACCATATAAAACACACCTCAAACAAAAACAAAGACAGCTCCCTAGGTGGTCTTCTGTAAATGAATAGTTCTTATCTCAAATAGCAAGTTGTAACATTTTCAGCCTATATTCACTTAATATCTTTGAACATCTCTTCCCAGTGGACATGACTGTTCAAAACAATACTGAAGGATACACTGAGGGATTATTTATATGTGAGTTAAACATCACGAAAATTGATATCTAAAAATATTAATATCTTAAAATTTTGATGACTGATTTGAAGACGTTGTCTAAATATTTTTTTTGTTTTTGTTTTTGTCTTTAGTACATTTTTTCCTGGCCTGTATATAAATACCAGTTGAGGACTCTTACGTACTGACAGCAAGAAATAAACAACAAAACTTGTTTTCAAAGAAAATCATGTAACCACAATCCATTATACACTATATTTTCCTTGTTGAAAGCCAAAAACATAATTTAAAATACATGGAAGTGGTATTTTCTGCCTTAATTTAAACATTGGTAGCATTCTTAAGCTAATGCTTTCCCTGACATTTATAAAATGAAAGCGTTTTGAATTGCTTGTAAATACAGAAAAATATGTTAACGATTTCATACAACAGAAACTTTGAAACATGTACAGACTTAATGGCTACTGTTACTGTAAAATTAGTAGTATGAAAAAGAAGTTTTTTTGTGATTTTACTTTTTTTTTAACTTTCATGATTTTCTCTTATATTGCATCTCATACAGAGACAAAGAAGACCAAAGAAGTTCAGAAATAGCAACCTACACCAAAATAATGATTAAATTGTCTTCTCATAAATGCTTTATAAAATAATTTCTTTGAGCAAAAATGTAGAGGCAGCCATAAAACCAGAGCAAATATATCTTTAATTATCTTAAGGAATCTGAAAGATTCCAGACCATGCATGCATAAAGGTCAAGGCCAGTGAGACTTGCAGCCTATATCTGACAATGAAAACTTGACATCAAGGCTAATGAGACTTGCATCTAATGGCTGACAATGAAAACTTGACATCAAGGCTAATGAGACTTTCATCTAATGGCTGACAATGAAAACTTGACATTAAGGCTAATGAGACTTGCATCTATTGGCTGACAATGAAAACTTGACATCAAGGCTAATGAGACTTGCATCTAATGGCTGACAATGAAAACTTGCAAGTCAAGGCTAATGAGACTTGCATCTGTTGGCTGACAATGAAAACTTGACATCAAGGCTAATGAGACTTGCAACTAATGACAATGAAAAATTGACATCAAGGCTAATGAAACTTGCATCTGTTGGCTGACATTGAAAACTTGACCTCAAGGCTAATGAGACTTGCATCTAATGGAGACTTGCATCTGTTGGCTGACAATGAAAACTTGACATCAAGGCTAATGAGACTTGCATCTAATGTCTGACAATGAAAACTTGACATCAAGGCTAATGAGACTTGCATCTAATGGCTGACAATGAAAACTTGACATCAAGGCTAATGAGACTTGCATCTATTGGCTGACAATGAAAACTTGACATCAAGGCTAATGAGACTTGCATCTGTTGGCTGACAATGAAAACTTGACATCAAGGCTAATGAGACTTGCATCTGTTGGCTGACAATGAAAACTTGACATCAAGGTTAATGAGACTTGCATCTGTTGGCTGACAATGAAAACTTGACATCAAGGCTAATGACACTTGCAACTAATGGCTGACAATGAAAACTTGACATCAAGGCTAATGAGACTTGCATCTATTGGCTGACAATAAAAACTTGACATCAAGGCTAATGAGACTTGCATCTAATGGCTGACAATGAAAACTTGCAAGTCAAGGCCAATTAGACTTGCATCTAATGGCTGACGATGAAAATTTGCAAGTCAAGGCTAATGAGACTTGCATCTAATGGCTGACGATGAAAACTTGGAAGTCAAGGCCAGTGAGACTTGCATCTAATGGCTGATGATGAAAACTTGCAAGTCAAGGCCAATGAGACTTGCATCTAATTGCTGACGATGAAAACTTGCAAGTCAAGGCCAATGTTACTTGCATCTAATGGCTGATGATGAAAACTTGCAAGTCAAGGCCAATGAGACTTGCAGCCTATGTCTGACAATGGAAACATGACATCAAGTGTAATTGGACTTGCATGTAATGGCTGACAATGAAAACTTGCAAGTCAAGGCCAGTGAGACTTGCATCTGATGTCTGATGATGAAAACTTGAAGGTTAAGGCCAGTGAGACTTGCATCTGATGTCTGATGATGAAAACTTGAAATTCAGTGCCAGTGAGACTTGAATCTAATGGCTGGCAATGAAAAGTTGAAGGTCAAGGCCAGTGAGACTTGCATCTTATGGCTGACAATGAAAACATTTTAAAGTTAAATACAGTCGAACTTGTGAACAAAGGTCAGCCAAAGGAAGATAGAAGAATGGCGTATGTTTGGGTGTGACCTTTGTTTTGGGGTGAAAGGGACTGACCATGCTTGGCTTGAGTGAGCGACAAAGTCATATTTAGATTGAAACTAACTGCCTAGTTATCACATTAGGAACATGTTCATGGAAGAAGTCAGATTGACCATTGTCCTCAGGTGACCGCTGTTCACAAGTGCCCATTAGCACAAGTTTGACTGTATTTCTTTTAGAAACAAGTCATGTTTTGTAACATTATTATTTATTGGTGGGGATGGGGGGACTTTCATTTGTTCAGTAAAACATCTACATGTAGCTTTCTCTGGTATAAAGCATTAATTAGAATTAAGTTGTGTAACATGCAATTTTACACTGGAATACAATAGATAAAAAAGATATTAGATCTGACAAAAAGTGCATGTGTTGTGTATTTGAATGCAGGTTTTCATAATTGATAGCAAGGATTACTCAAAGTGATTAAAATGTGTCAAATTATGATGGTTAATTGCATATTGCAAACTTTACACATGTTCAGCTCTGTGCTAAAAATAATGGTTGAGGAAGTGTTAGCTGTTATTAACTTTGTTACAGTTAAACAACATTAAATACAGCTAAAATGACATTTTCAGTACAGCTTATTACCAACAAAAATTATTTTACATTATTTTTTTGAGAAATCAAATACTAATTTTTGTAACCAATTATCGTTGCACCAGTGGAGCAACCATTAACCAGTCACTCATCAACATCCTTTTTATCAGTCAGTTATATGTAATTTTAATTGGAGATTGATAACTGTGTGTGACTTGTATGTGACATATTGTATAAAACCTGATCCCTTCCGCAGATTTCAAGTTTCATAGCATGGACATATTTTTTAGAAGATGAAATGACTGAACAGACTTTCACTGCTCTGAGAAATACATAAAACAATTTTCTTAGAATTTTTCAGAATGTTTAAAATTGGCAGATATTTTCCCAGGGATTTAAAATGTCAGACATGGGTGTCAAAGGCATTAAAAGATTTAATAAGACCACTAAAATTATTCAAGAACAATTAGCTGTCTACAGTAGACTGGGTGTAGCAGTTATTTCTCTGTTTAAACATACAATGGATTGTAGGACCTTTCAAGCAACAGAAAGAAAAGGGATTAGAGTTCTTTTTCAGTTTGTGATGTATTTTCCTTTGATGTAAAGTCAGTGACTGAAAAAATATCTATGTAGGGTTGTACTGGCAGTACTGCAAGAAAAAAGACCTGATTCTTGTGAACTGACAAATAGCTAATGGTACTTATGTTCATACCTCTTGTTTCAAAGCCTAGATGGAGCATGAGGTAGGTGTATGTCAAAGACACATTTCTTTATTCCACACGTGTCCTTCTCCAACCACGTAAATGTTGATTTCAGCAACGCTTCTCTTTAGGGCCTTCTTTTGAATGTTGTATGTGTTGCATTCTAGTCAGTCTTGTTGCAAAGATCTTACAAAATTGTTGCCGAGCTTAAAACCTCATCTTTTTGCTACAACAAACTTGTCCTTTTATCAGAGCTTTTGTTTCTTCACCTGTTTTTTTTTTTATTGAAGGCAATTTTGGCTTATCCCATCAACTATTCCTAATTGTTTCTGGAGATAGAGTGGAAGACCCCTTTAAAATTACAGTTGTAAATTTCATTCAATTGACAAATCTTGATAAAACATGACAAGCAGATTATTGATTGGTTGCTAGAAATAATTTTATCAAAATATTTCCAAGGCTGACTGTGTCCTGAAAATCCAGGCAGACTTGTTTTCAAGCTAAATTAAAATTATTGATTTGTGTGAAATATCAGTTGTCCAGTCTGCCCTGCTTAATGTCAAAACAGACTGGGCATCAATGAATTATTTTCTGGACAAACAATACCTTGTATAAAAGGTTTGCAGGAAGAAAAGTGCATTTGAAATTTCTCTAAAAGATGTTTTACTTTGTACAAGTAGAGAATGAATACTTCAGAAAAAAAATTAAAATAATAAACATGAATCACTGTGAAATTGTTGTCAGTATCAGGCAAGTATCCATTGCATAAAATGCATGAATTCACACTGAATCTGTTCAGGAAATCTCTGGTTTCATAGAAGAGTTAAGGAAAGTTAAGACCTATGAAATTTTATGAGACAAATGATTGATATATATATTGAATTGAACACATTTCTTCAATCTTTGTTGCTTTCGGAGACAAATTCAAGAGTCTTTTAAGTCATTCAGAAGGTTTCAGTTTTCCAGCTGAGGTTTACAATATTCATGTAAGTGCCAATTGTCTTACACATGCCTTGAGAATTTCATGACATTGTGAAGTACTTAAAAGTTTCATATAAGAAGTAAGATTTTGAAGTTTTGGTTAAGTATTTCATGAATTTGTCTGCGAGATGTTTTGAAAAGGCTTGTCTGAACATTTTTTAATCATATTTATAGTATACAGAGGTATAAGAGAGTATTGCAAGATTTCCTAGGTATATAAACACAAATTAGGCCTGGTTAAACAGGGACTGTACAGATTTTGGTTGTCAGATTTACAAGATAAGCCTTGCCTTAGACTGGTTCATTAAGAAGATTAAAGACAAGGCTGCACTAAAAGGCCTAAATTTAACTTAACAGCTTCATATAAAGTTTTGATTAAATTTACACTTAGCAATGAATAAAGACAGTTTTCAGCAGGACCAAGACAGACCTGGCAAAGCAGCTCTCGAGACAGAATTGGACGGACAGCTGTAAGACAGGACAGGTCAGTTTGGTTCAGATTAGGCTGTACCAAACCGTTTCATAGGAGGAATGGCTTGATAAAGGTGTCTTGTGATACAGCTTTAGATGATATGATTTCTGTAAAACCTTCCATGTACTTTCAGACAATTTCTTGATGAAACTTGGTACCAGTTTTTGATTAATTTAAACAGAAGAAATATAGAATTAACATTTGTGCATTGTGCAGAGGCAGATAGAGAAATACAGACCTTGAGGTGACTTTATATAAAATTAATTTACATTTTCACTAGAACTGAAAGTACATTTTAGCACTTTCAGGAACTGTGTATAGATTATGCAAATGACTTGTTGGAAATTACAAAAAGGTTTGTCCTTAATTTGATGGCTGAGAGTAATAAAATCTTGCTTTAAGCTGAAGTATAAATGAGATTGTAACAATATTTTCCAGTTTTCCAGCTTTAATTGTGTGAAAAGTCAATCTAGCTGAAGGTTTAGATCTTGTATAATTATCTGCGGATAGGTCAACGTTTTATAATGTTTCATGATAGCTGGAATCTTGATTTAAATGCCAGAGGTGCTTAGAAAGAATGAGATTGGTTTATGTTTCTTTCACCATAACCAGTCTTCACCCGCCTGACAGGAATGGACATTTATCCAAGAGGATTAAAAATCAATTTCTCTTCAAATTGTTCCCGGTCATTGGATCAGCATTTGTTCAAGAGTCAGTTGCCCATCAGTGATAAGGAGACAAATACATTGTGTAAACATGACATTAAAATTTTCTTCAACATCTGTTGATAGTCTTAGAGTTTCTTTTCCGAGTGTCTGCAGAGACGGTCCTTTTTGCCAGAACATCATTATTCTGCAACTACGCTGCCCCCTTTTTTTCAGATTTAAAAAGAAAAAAATGGTGCATATTTAAGTTGCTAATGAAATGTATTTAACAAAGCTTGTGTCTTTATTAAGTTTTAAAGTTTATTCTAATTTTGTGTGGTATGTCTGTTGTGCAAAAATAATTCTGATGGGAGGCTTGATGCTTTAAAAAAGTCCTTGAATGTGTGGAGAAACATTCCTTTAAAATTTGCTTTTGTACTTCAACCAAACATGTAGTTTCTTTTACAAGGTCCTAAGACTTTGCAGCATTTTAATGTCTTTCTAGATATTTTGTAATCTGAATAGTAAAATAAATGTCATGAGGTAGTTCATTTTGATTTGCATGAAAAGGAACAAAAGATTATAATACACACAAAAGCTATAAATAGGTAACAGCTTGTTTTGTTTTGTTTTTCCTCAGTTTAAATGGAATTCTATTATATTTAAACATTGATTATATATTTTGTGTGCATGGCTTGGTTCAGTGTGCTAAACACACCTGTGCTGTTGGTTGATCTGGTCAAGAAAAAGGCTCGGAGAAACATTGGTAATCTTTTTACAAGGTACTGTTTGATTGATATGCATGTTACTGGTGTCTGACCTATAGAAAGAGCCTGAATTGATCAGTTAGGTTATTAGGATTAGTAGGGTTAACCCTTTACCACATGGTTAAGTGTTAAATCTCATATGCGACCAGTGCAGATCCAGATCAGCCTGCACATCCGTGCAGTCTGATCAGGATCTCCACTGTTCGCTTTTCAGTCAGAAATACTTTTATGGATATATAAGCGAACAGTGGAGATCCTGATCAGACTGCACGGATGTGCAGGCTGATCTGGATCTGCACTGGTCGCATATGCGTTCAAACACGTATCTATGGAGTAAAGGGTTAAGGTGGTCTTAACACAGAAACTTGTGTTTTTAGGCTTTATTCAGGTGTCAGTGTTAATCAACAAATGTGAAGTAGCCATAATCAGAATTATTTACCATTTAGAGATTAGGAAAACAAATGCATATTCAACAATGTTGATTGAGGATGAATCAATCTTTTCCTCTTGAGTAGAGGCTTGTATACATTCCAGGAATAATGTTATAATGAACTATACCCACCAAATTGTTTGTAATAAGTATGAAGAAAGAGGAATTGAAACTATTTGTTCCAGTTAGTGTGTGGGTTTTTATTGAAATCTTATGAAGTCCCAAAGGAAGTACCTCATCTGATTAACAGTGAACCAGTTTGATAGAAAAAGGTATTTGCTATCCTCTGTTTCAGTCTTTCTTTTCTTCCATTTGCAAAAAATGTTGTTGTTGTCTTTACAGTGAAGCACATTGTTTGATGGGAGACACATATTAGAGCCTGAAGAAACTTGAGACTTCTTATCAGGCACAGAGATATTAACAGGTACAAACACAACACAGCTAAGAAGAGAGAATGAGTGCTGCAAAAATGGTGGCAGACTCCACACAAGGGGACGTGCCTGAGATGTCAGGCACAAAGAAGAGAAAGAAGATGGTACAGAAGAAAAAAGTTAAAAAGAAGAAAGAATCCACAAAGAAAGTAAGATTTCATTGTGATGAAACATAAAGTTGATAAGGCTAGTGATGATGATGATGATGTTGGTGGTTTGGCTGAAATAGATGAAATTGAAGATGATACTGTAGCCAGTTTGATGTGTATGCACTTCTGCTTTAGTATCCCTTAAACTTTAAAGGTTTTGTATGATGAGCCTTTAATTATCCCCTGCAGCAAGAGCAGGAGGCGGATATAGGAATGGTCTTCATCTGTCCGTCCGTCCATCCATCCCTCATTGTTCCTGTCCACATCTGTGTCTGCTCCATAACTTCAGAACTATTTGGAAGATTTGAAAATAACTTGGCACAAATGTTTACCATCATGAGACAATATGATGAGCACAACACACAGATTTCTATTCCCAAGGCCAAGGTCATACTTAGAGGGGCATAACTTCTTCATAGTTTTTCGTGTCCACTACATAACTTTAAAACTATTGGGAATATTTTAGAATAATTTAGCAGAAATGTTTACCACCATGAGACAATGTGCAGAGCTCAACAACCAGATCCCTACCCCCAAGGTCAAGGTAACATAAGTGGGCCATAACTTCATGTTTTTCATTTCCACGCCATAACTTTTAAACTTTTTGGAAGATTTTAAAATAATTTGGCAGAAATGTTTACCATCATGAGACAATGTGCAGAGCACAACACCTGAGTCCTTACCCCCAAGATTAAAGTTAAACTTAAAAAGGCAATAACTTCTTTATGCTTTTTCATGTCCTCTATGCTGCAAACTATTCGGAAGATTTTATAATAACTTGGCAGAAATGTTTGCTAACATCAGATGATGTGTTGAGCGCAGAACCAGGTCCTAACCCCCCAAGGTCAAGGTCACACTAAGAGGGCCATAACTTTTTCAAGGATAAAAGGATTTTGAAATAACTGAAATAACCTTGCACGAATGTTCACCATCATGAGATGATCTGCTGAGTACATCACCCAGTTCCGTACCCCTGACATCAAGGTCACAGGTAAAAGATATGGTTCATTTGCCTTGTCTGGACCATAACTTCCTTAAGCATGAAAGGATTCAAAATATGCTTGCATATAATTATATGCAACTTTTGAACTACAAGGACAGTTTCATATTAACTGAGTGTTTGTTATTAGCTCACTTGAGCTCATGGTGAGCTTATTCCGTCGTCTGTTGGACGTCCACACTTAGTTTGTTAACACTCTAGTGGTTACATTTTTGCCTCAATTGTCTTGAAACTTAGTCAGGGTGTTTGTCCCAGTAATTAATCGGACATGTTTGAACATGGGTTATCTGGGATTAAAAACTAGGTCACGTGGCCCAAAACTAGAAAAAAACCTTGTTAACACTCTAGAGGCTACTTTTCTGTCCAAACATCATTGAAATTTGTCAGAAAGGTTGTTT
The DNA here is from genome assembly GCA_012932295.1 of Cyclina sinensis. Classification (NCBI taxonomy): domain Eukaryota; kingdom Metazoa; phylum Mollusca; class Bivalvia; order Venerida; family Veneridae; genus Cyclina; species Cyclina sinensis. The sequence goes on along the minus strand of JAAONU010000012.1, from coordinate 11,342,394 downwards.
TGATGATTTCTATCTCAGGTTCGAATTTTTGTCATCTGGGCTCAAAACTTAGGTCCATAACAACTTTTTTAATAGCAGTTATACTCAAGTGAGTGATATAGGGCCATCATGGCCCTCTTGTCTAACACTACATAGTAGTTCGTTATCCATCACCTCACAATGGCATTTAATAATAAACTTAAAAATTTTTAAATTTTGAGGGTTCTTAGCAGTACTGTCATAGCCACCCTCTATTACTTACATGCATTTACAACAGATTTACAGCCAACCCTCAATCGGCGGTGGGGGGTATAGCTGTCATTAAGACTGCTTTCTTGTTGTCTTGGTTTTTTTATTTTTCAAAATCGATCAAATACAGGGAAGGTAACAAGTTCAACACCAACTGCCAGTGATGCTTTGTCACTTTACCTGAGTAATTATTTACCTCTCAGACTTCATTAACCCTGTCTGCATGCACCTGTACAATCATGTTGGCCTAGGATTGAGAAAGTGCATGTTTTCCATAGCATTGGTCTCATGCAACTTGGTTGAAGTGTCACCAGCAATTAGCCATATGAGCAACTGAAGGGTAGGAAAGCCGTTGAGATTTACTGATAGGTCAGTTTCCAATATTGTCTGCAGATTGAAATGGAAGATGGACTGATTGTTCAGTAAATTATAGCCAGTCTTCATCAGTAGATGAAATGGTAATAAAAGTTTTGATGGAAATCTATGCTTAGCCTTGGGAGAAAAAATAGTTCTGTCCAGGTCAGAAAGATTGCTTGATGTTTTGAAGACAGAAGTTTTGGCTTTGAGTGTGAAGATAAACTGATAAGAAAAAAGAAAAGAAAGGACTAGTTCGTTTTGACCAAGGGAAAATTTAGAGAAGAATCTTAGTTTTGTTTACATGCCGATTTTCAGAGATAAGATTGAGCTGGGCTTAAATACTTTTTAAAAATCAAAGTCCAGCTGTGGTTAGAGTTAGGTATAAAAGCAAATGTTTGGCTGGCAATAACAGTAGCAGATAATGATGAATTGCTGTAACTGTTGTTGATATGTCTCTGTGATGTGTTTTAGCCTTGCTAATGGCTTTAATTTTGTATCAAATAATATGCACTTCAATTTCGTGAGAGATACCTTTACACTGGTAAGTCTTAGAGACAATAGTTTTCCATAATGCAGTGACTTATAATTTGATGTTGAAGTGTAATTTCTCTTTTATGGAATAAAAAAGAAACTTTTTCATAACAGTCGAGAAAGGTCATTTTGAGAAAAGTATGAGATAATTGAATTGTAAAAAGGTAAAAAAAAAAGCTTTAAATTTTGAAACAAGAAGAGTGCAAAAAAATTGTTGAACAAAGGGAGTTGTCTGACTAAGGAGAAGAATTAAGAAAAGACTTTATGAAACATGTAAAATGCAAGACAGGTTCTCTTATTGTTAAGGTGAGCTGATACCTTGAAAGTTTTTGTTGAAACATTAGGATTAGCTGATTAGTTTAGTCAGCAAATATACATTCTTTGTTATAGAAACACAATCTAGTGTGCAGGAAAGAAACATGGCCTTTACTACCATAATTATGAGTTCTGTAGTTTTCACTGCTGCCTGACATATCTATGAGATATCATGCCTTGAAATTGTCAGATGGTCATTTCTAATTAGATCAATAGAAAAGAAAAGGAAATTGTAAGAAGAGTTTGAGATATTATCATAGAAAGAGTATAAATTCTGGTGCCTATAAACCTATGATGCTGTCTGATATGGCTAATATTGATAGAATAGAAAGTTCTAACTCCAAACTTAATTACAAAATATTGGCTTCTTGGTCAGTTAAAAGTCTTAGGTCAGTATGACCTACAAAATGGCAGAAGAATGAAATACTAGAAGTGGTCAGTTTATAAGATCAGCATGTCTGATATTCAGGAGGTGATTTTATCTATAGTATTCTTACACTGTTTATAAATTTCAGGTGCAGAGTGGATATGAGGTTTCCAGGCATAGAAAAATAAACTATGGGAATCTTGGTTCTTTAGACCACACATGGTTTAAAATGTGGTTGTAGTAAAAAGAAATGGGACAAAAAAAAGACCTTATCTTAAACAGTCATTTCATCTACTGCTATTTGTGACAGTATCTGGATCTCAGAAATAATTGGCTGTACCAGTGATGTTTTAATTGTTTTATGTAACTGTTTAGGGTATATCCCTATGGCCCTGCACTGTCTTCCTTGCAAGTCTCTTATAGCATTATTTTAAGTACATCATTGGTAGTACATGCTACAAAACTCTATACATATGTTGGCTGCTTCTTTCCCCCCCCCCCCCCCCCACACACACAGAAACAAAGATTTACCCTTGTCCATGAGTTAGTGAATTCATCTGAAAATTTTGAGTCATACTTAGCTCCTAAAGTATTTGAAATTGAATCATGAAACCTTCCACTAATGTTTACCATGATGAGTTGCTTGGCACCTGGCGTTTTGTTTGCATTCACAGTATGACTGCTGTTACAGCCCTTGAAATAGTAATAATGGTCATTTAAAACTTTTATGTTGTGCATAGCTCCTAAAGTATTGAAATGGAATTATGAAACCTTCCAAGAAGGTTTGCCATGATTAGTTGTCATACATGTGGGGGTTTTCTTTGCAGACTGTCCATAGGAGTATGACCAGAGTAGTGTCCCTTTAAATAGTAATAAGGGGCATTGTAGAAAATCTTAGATTTAAGTACAGTGGATATGCTCCCACTTATACAGCATGCGGAAAATATTAGATTTGCTTTTGTCTGTTTGCCTTTGACTTTATCTGTCTGTACACTCTTCCTGACAAAGTAACAAGGTGGGAGGGGGGAGGGTGGGGCGGTACGTGTCCTGTGGACACATTTCTAGTTTTATCAGAAGTGACAAGTGGTTTACAAGGACAACAGTGCAGTATTCCCTAGGACTATATTTTACTGTATATTAATACTATGCTTTTAGTTGGCTAAAAGAACAATGGACTTAGTACCAATTTGCTAGGATATCCATCTGTCTGTCCATCCATCAGTTTGTCTGTCACAAAGTTTGTCAGCACAACTCCTCCTACATATAGATTTTCATTATCTTTTGTGGATTAATATAAAATAATTATCCCCCCGCCAAAGGCGGAGGGGATATTAGGAATGCCCTTCGTCCGTCCGTGCGTCTGTCAAAACTACTTGAGGGATTTTATTCAAACTTCATACACTGACAGAGCACATTGGTAGGTAGTGCAGTGTGAAAGTGCAATAACTCTACCTTGCCTTTTTTTAGAGTTATTCCGCTTTATCAAATTTACTTGATAAATTTTGTCCGGAGCATAACTCCAAAACTGCCAGAGGGATTTTATTCAAACTTCATACACTGACAGAGCACATTGGTAGGTAGTGCAGTGTGCAAGTCCAATAACTCTACCTTGCCTATTTTTAGAGTAACTCCCCTTTATCAGAATTACTTGACAAATTTTGTCTGCAGCATAACTCCAAAATTTCTTGAGGGATTTTATTCAAACTTCATACACTGACAGAGCACATTGGTAGGGAGTGCAATGTGCAAGTGCAATAACTCTACCTTGCCTATTTTTAGAGTTATTCCCCTTTATCAGAATTACTTGATAAATTTTGTCTGGAGCATAACTCCAAAACTTCTTGAGGGATTTTATTCAAACTTCATACTGACAGAGCACATTGGTAGGTAGTGCAGTGTGCAAGAACAATAACTCTACCTTGCCTATTTTTAGAGTTATTCTCCTTTATCAGAATTACTTGATAAATTTTGTCCGGAGCATAACTCCAAAACTACTTTAGGGATTTTATTCAAATTTCATACACTGACAGAGCACATTGGTAGGTAGTGCAGTGTGCAAGTCCAATAACTCTACCTTGCCTATTTTTTAGAGTTATTCCCCTTTATCAGATTTACTTGTTTACATTTTAAAAATCCCCAGCATATACATGTATATCTAATTCTTGAATTCTTGAACTTATTATCCCCCCGCCAAAGGCGGAGGGGATATTAGAAATGGTCTCTGTCCGTCCGTGTGTCCGTCCGTTCCAGTTTTGTCCGGAGCATAACTCCAAAAGTACTTGATTGATTTTCTTCAAACTTCATATACTGAAAGAGCACATTTGGAGGAGGTGCAGTGTGAAAGAATAATAACTCTACCTTGCCTACTTTTAGAATTATTCCCCTTTATCAGATTTAATTGAAAAACTTAGTCCGAAGCATAACTCCAAAAGTGCTTGAGCGATTTTCTTCAAACTTAATACACTGACATAGCACATTGGTAGGAAGTGCAGTTTGCAAGAACAATAACTCTACCTTGCTTATTTTTTGTGGGATTTTCTTCAAACATTATTACATTGAGTGTTTGAAAGTACAACCTTCAGGTAGCTTCTTCCCGGCGGGGGGATTAACCATGTGTAACATGGCTCTTGTTTTTAGCTCACCTGAGCACAAAGTGCTCAGGATGAGCTTTTCTGATCGGTCTTTGTCCGTCGTCCGTCCGTCAGTCCGTCCATCGTCAACTTTTCATTCAAACGACATCTCCTCTGAAACCAATGGGGCAAATTTAATGAAACTTGCCTGGGATGTTCCTTGCATGAAGCTCTACCAAGATTGTTCAAATGGTTCTGGTCCATTGCATTTCTGGTTCACTGGAGCTAAAAATAGATTTTATAAGTTGGATCTTTAAAAATCTTCTTCTCTGAAACCACAAGGCCTGGAGCTTTGATATTTGGTATGAAGCATCATCTAGTGGACCTCTACCAAGTTTGTTCAAATTATGTCCTTGGGGACAAAACTGAACCCACCCTAGGGGTCAGTTGATTTTACAAAGAGTTATATAGGGAAAACTTGAAAATCTTCTTGTCAGAAACCACAAGGCCTAGAGTTAAGATATTTGGTATGTAGCATTGTCTAGTGGACCTCTACCAAGTTTGTTCAAATCATGGCCTCTGGGTGATAAATGGCCCCGCCCCGGGGGTCACTTGTTTTACATAGATTTATATAGGAAAATCTTTAAAAAATCTTCTTGTCAGAAACTGTAAGTTATAGAGCTTAGATATTTGGTGTGTAGCATTGTCTAGTGGACCTCTACCAAGTTTGTTCAAATCCTGTCCTCTGGGTCAAAAATGACCCCGCCCCAGGGGCCACTAGTTTTACATAGAGTTATATAAGAAAATCTTAAAAAATCTTCTTGTCAGAAACCGTAAGTTATAGAGCTTAGATATTTGGTGTGTAGCATTGTCTAGTGGACCTCTACCAAGTTTGTTAGAAAAATGTCCCTGGGGTCACTATTGGCCCCGCCCGAGGGGTCACAAGTTTTAAATAACAATATAAAAGAAAATCTTAAAAAATCTTCTTGTCTGAAACCACAAGACCTAGAATTTTAAAATTTGGCATGAAGCAAGCTTTATCAAACTTTTTCAAATTATTGGATTAGGTTAAAGGTCACGGAGGCTAAAAGTAGATTTATCTACTGTACCTCATAGAGCCTTCATTTATAGACCAATATCTTTGATATTCAGTATAGAGGTTCCTTGCATGAACCTCTACCCATGGGTAGGGTTTGAGGTCACTGGGTCAAGGTCAAGGTCACCATAGCTTATAATAGGTATTTCTACTTTCTGTCGTAAAGCCTTTATTTATTGACTGATATTTTACATATTTGGTTTGTAGGCACTTACATATTTTCAATTAAAAAATGAAATACTGCTTAACAGCAAACCTACAGCCAAAGTACTCAGGTGAGCGATCCAGGGCCATCATGGCCCTCTTGTTTATTTGAATGATAGGAAAAAATAATAAAAATACTTTTATGTTAATTATATTTGTTGAGACTGATCTTTAGTCAGATAGGGAGTAAGGTTAAATAAAATTGCAGAATCCAGCATTTTTGAAAGATATTTTGTTTACTATATACATATTCATACAAAAAGTTGAACGCGTTGAGTACTCTCTGCCTTGCCCAGGTAAAACACTTGATATTCCTTTTTTTGTTTTCTCAAAGATAATAGATGGTCTTAAAAAACTTTCTCGTTTGCTGGAATGTCATTTAATGCAATATTTTCATGAAGAAAAATCTGTGAAATGCTTGTATGTCAAAAGTAGGAGGATTTTATGCACTGGCTACTTAATCATTTTCTGTTTTACCTAGTAGCAGGAATGATAAGAAAAAATAAACTTGTGTTGAGATTATCCTTTGAAGCATTCACTGATATGCTGGCCAGACCTTGGAACTTCATTTCAACTGTAAAATCAATTTCACTACCATGTTTTTATTCCTGGAAGAGGTCACAATGTTAAAAGTGAATGTCCGCAGCAGAGAGATGGAGAATTTTTCCATTTCTCTCTTTTCACAAGATATTTAATCGTTTGGACATGCAATTAAATTCTCAATCATTAGCAGGCATTATGGATGACTCATGCAGTGGTCTTGCATTGCTTGAAGGGTCAAGTTTGGCATGCAAATTTTCTTAGAAATTGACTGCTGCATTGTAAAATGGACATTCCCAGGAGATTTGGTAATGTATTTTACAAGCCCTTGCTTCACACGTTTTGGCTGTGCAAGTGCTCTAAAAATGCATATGTGTGAATTAAAAGTCATATGGGAACACTAGAATGTCCACCACTGACCATAAAAAAGTTGTCCTCGACATTTTAATCATGGACAGAACAGGGACAGTTTGCAGTTAGATGCAATATTGACAATTTTGTTGTCACATTGGGATTAAAAAAGATATTCACATGTCCAGAGGATATAATTGAAATTCATCAAATTGAATTGGCTGCACTTGGACAGAAACTGTTTTTGTGACAAAATGCATAAATTTACTGTAGTTGTTACCGACAGCTGAAGGCTTTTATGAAAATGGCCTTTGCTGGTGTCATGCTCAATAGGGAAATTAGGTTTCAAGTGGTGTGGACAAATTTTAATGGGACACAAAGTGAGGTGTCATGTCCTGCAGTATGATTTTGGTAATCAGAATATCAGGCTCTGAAAAAAAATAGTTCTTGTTTTATTTCTTCCATTATGCATGCAATGTAAAATGGTCAGCCCATGGTTGTAAGAAGTGCATTTATATGTCTTTAAGCATTTTAGACTTTGTTTTAAATTTGCATATTTATGAATTTGCATGTTTAAATTAAATTGGTATTTGGGTCACATGTAAAAAAAATTGTCTTACATGAAAACACAAGATCCAGTTGTAAAATTTTATGCAAAACATAATGTCTAGTGGACCTCTACCAAGCTAGGTGCTTGTATTATACCTCTAGGGCCTTTTTTTGGTGCCACCATGGGGATCATATGTCTGAATTTAAGCTATAAGGCTGAGACTGAAATTTGGTTTGTAGCATTGTCTTTTGAACTTCCACCAAGATTATTCAAATTACACACCTTATTGTCATTGGCTTCATCGCAGATTCACATGTTTCACAAAAAAGGATATAGGAATCCTTTTTAAATCTTTTTAGCTTGTCTGTTTTTGAAGAAGAAGTCGAGCTGTTGTGATCACTGCATTGTCATTGTTAATGTAGCTATTACTCATAATCCATAAGGCTTAGAGTTTTAATATTTGGTTTGTAGCATCGTCTAGTGGACGTCTACGAAGTCAGATCAAATCATGATCCCTGGGTCAATATTGGCCGAGCCCTGGGGCTTATAATATAGTTAAATGAAAAAACTTTAAAAAATCTTCTTCTCAAAAACTGCTTGACACAAAGTTTTATTTGAAGTGAGGCATCCTCTAGTAGACCTGTACCATGAATATTCATATTATATTCTTGGGGTCAAAATTAGTCCTACCCCAGGAATCACTTGGTTATGCATAGACATATATAAGAAAAAATTCTATAAGGTACTTGCAAGTTTGTTTCTGATAAATATAACAGATGAGCATTGGTGCCAGTCCGTGGTGCTCTTGTTAAGTAAACCATATAGCCTAAAGCTTTGATATTTGATTTGGCATGCATATTTGTCTAATTCTTTAATTTTGATTATAGCTTCATGTAGACTGTACTTGTTGTTTCGAGCAGTTATATTTAGATAAATGATTTAAAGGCATAATGGCCATCAAGATTCTTGCATTTTTCAGTAAAAAAAACTTTCTTTCAATACAGTAGGTAAATAGATCATTCCTTTGTGGAGGAAATCACTTCCTTTTTCTCAGTTATTAATTTCAAATGTCAGACCTTAAATGAAATTTCCCAGAGATTTTTCTGACTTACTCAGCTTAACTGGCATTAGCACTGGTCAGGATATTTTTGTACATTCATTTCTATCAAGATCTTCCTTTTGTCCTTCCAAATAACGTTAATTTATCGACTTGACAGACTCAGAGATGTCAGCTTTTACATAAAGACTGTGAAAAATGCTTTATTTTAAATAATCTTCGGAAACCTCTCGGACAATTTTTCCACAAAAGGAGTTTATCATTGTCCGTTTTTCCTAGTTTATTGCGGAGACAGGCTGTTATCTCTCGTAACCTAGCATTATTACGTCTTAAATTCAAACCCTGGTCACGATTAAATTTCTCCAATTGGTTATTATGCTAACTTAGGTTTCGGCCATATTGGGCAGCCCGATTTGCATAACAGTTCGATGAATTGTAAAATGCATGGGTCACCATACTTGATTATTGTCTCCTTTTTTCTCCATTTTCAATGCATCAAAATTGAACAATAGGAGACGAGGGAAGGTCGTTGAAATGATCTGTAGCAAACTGTCCACCAAGATGTAATATGATGTCTTATGCCAGATTTGGTGATTTGCATACAGATACAAATTGTTGATAGATCCTTGGTTATCTTTTGATTGGAACTGGTCTTTGTTTATTACAAAGTGTCTTTGAGGTAATATTTTAAGGGGATGGGGTATTTTTGTTCAGACAAAAATATGTCAAAACATAATTTCAAATTATTGTTTGCACTTTAAAGGATTTTGGTATGAAATGAGTGTTTTTCTTATCTGTGAATTTGAAGTAGCTGTGATCATTACAGTTGTAAATCTGGGGGGAAAAAATGGCCACTGATTGTAATATTAGCTAAACTGATCTCTTTTTCTAAGCAGTTCTGATTATATAACATGGAAAGTTTCAAGATGTCTATAACAGAATTTGTTACGACAGACTACACTCTATTATTTATTTGAAGATTTGATATTTGAACATTGAAGGTATGTTTGTCCATTATTACATATTGATATAAATCTTTCGATACATGCCCAGCTGAACAAAATCTTGCATTTATCGGATGCTTGAACAAGTTAAGTGCACAAGTTTTACCATTGTGTGCATTAAGACTAGGTTGAATTTATAGCAGTTATTTATTTCTGTCATTTAACAATGACAATAATTATTTTCAATGTTGTTATTTGATACAAGAATTTTAACAACAGTCATTTTAAGGTTGAATATGTTTGTTTTTGCAGAATAGTACCTTTACTTTTTCAGAGTAAGAGGAAGACCCAGCAGGAGGAGGAGTTTGATGACTCCGACCTTGACCTTGAGAAGGATGTTTATCCAATCGGCTACTATGTCAAGGACAGAGAAAGTCTTCTGGACCAAATGTTTCAGTGTGTAAGGGGGCAGAGTTTAAATAGGGCTCTCCCAGATGTACTTAAGGTATATTTTGGTGTTGTAAATGGTTCGAATATTTAGAAATAGACTTCCACTTCTTCTGAGTTTGGCCATTAGATGCAAAGTGTGTTTCATTTGTATAGATAAATGACATATGAAATTTGCTTTTAATATATTATAGGGTGGCAGAAACGAATCATATGTGTCCTGTATTTCATTTAGAAATAAGGTTGGTTTCAAAGAACATTGGCAATTTGCATTGAGGAGAATTTGTTAAAGAAAGCAACCTTACAAAATAAATCGAAAAAATAGTATACAAGACCAGTGGAAATAACCATATAGATTATCAGAACTGCAGTTAGCTTGGAATGTCTTCAAAAAATACAAGCAGACGGCAATTTGTAAAATTGTCTGTAAAAGCCGCAATAGGTATTTTTTCCCTTTTTAGAGGTTGCTACCAGACAGTCATTTGTAAATATCAAGCTTAAGCATCATAGCTAATGACTATAACACTTTCTGTTCTATAATTATTTGAAAAGTTCAATATTTTGATAATAACAATTATCAAAGTCCCACCCATTAATATACTGTGAGGAAATTACAATAGTAGTTTTTCACATACAAAAATTGATTTCTTTTGTCTTGCTGAGTAATAATGTACAAAATGATAAAATTTCCTCACCCGCTTTTAAAAGAGGAATGGTTTCAATTCACTAATTTGTTTTTTTCTATCAATTTGTTTATCAAATACGCAGCTGCCCTTTAGAATTGTGAACATCAGTTTCATTCCTACGTAAATACATCCTTATAATAGTTCACAATTATGAAGAATTGGTCAAAAAAAGAATTATGAAATTCTGTGTATGTTAATTGGCTGAACATGAAATGTAGAAAACATAAAATGAAGTGATAATGGTGGAAAAAGTTGCATAATTTTATTTTCAACCTTTTTGTAAGGTTTGCGATAATTGGTGTTGAAATATCAAATATGTACTTGATAATCACAATATTAGCAAGTACAATGTTAAATAATGGCTTGTACAATTAACTTGAAATGTAATAGGTCATGAACGCAGTAGCCTGAATTTAGATACGAGATTATATGTGATTAAACAAGTCATTCGTGGTTTTTTTTTGGTTGGTCTTTTAGATTTCATACTATTAGACATGTGAGATTTTGAATTTGAAAGAAAAGAAAAATGGCTTGATTCTGAAAATTTGTAAAGATATGATTGCAGTTTGATTTTTTTGTACTATGAGTTTCTTTTGTTTTCTTTTTTGTTTTAAACTTTGAATTATTTTTACAGTGAACAAAATTAGCAGGTCAGTTTTGCAGTCATATTATTTATGATTAATATGTTATTACAATTATTAATTTCACTTAGCCACACAAATTATGTTCACTTTGTCATTTACACATTCAAAAAGGTGTGCAGTGTGAATGTAAGCAAAAATGACTAAACAAATATACACAGCTGTGTCATTCCAATCCCATTTGCTGTTTTAAAAAAAGTTGTTAGCCTGTGATTAAATTAAGGCGTCTGTATAGTAATATAGTAATAACCACCCCCAGTGACGGAACAGCACTTAAAGATCATTAATTTTGATAGTTGATTTAGAGTATCACACAATTTTCAATGTTAATTTCTCATAAAACCTTACTTGTCTCATAAATAGGCACTATATGCGTATATTTTTCTTTTATAACTTACATGAAGTTTGTGTGTAAATTTGATTTTCCTTGCACCAGATGGCACTAAAAGCAGTACTCACTTGACCTTGGTACTTTAGTTTATAATGTCTGCAACCTGCTACTTATTTCTGTACTCATCTCTAATCAAAAGCCAGTAGGGAAATAAATTGATATTCATTAAATATTTAATTCAAAAGGTCATTCTGAACTTTAGGGTATTGTCATAAAGGAAATGAATATTGAAAAATGTTTTTATTTTCTGTTGGAAGGATAGGGGCATATTCTTTGATGAATATCTGTGAAAGAATAAATTGAATTTATTGTTTTGTTCATATTATGCATCTGTTATATTGAAAGCTTACAGGAGTGCCAGTTGATGTCTGCAAGAATTCTAAAATACAAAATAAACTCTTTTACGAAAACATCTTGTTTCAAAACTGCAAAGGGGAAATGTTGCTTTTTTTATCCAGTAGTCATTGAAAATGTACACAATATTTTACAAAATCTGTCATTGCAGTTAAGTTAGCATCAATGAAATAGATAAAAACAACAACAACAACAACATATCCTTATGTGCTGTTTCAGAATAATTGTGTGACAGTGTGTGTTGAAACATGGATTTAAATCACCTATGAGTTTAATGCATAAAAGCATTGTGAAAGCCTTCTTTAAAATTTGTTGTTAAGTTTGATGATACAGCAATATTTAAAAGGATGATGTTAGTATTCAACCTTACTTGTATCAGTAGGTGTCTGGCTTAACACTTCTAAGTGTTAAAGCTTTTTGCAGACTGTGGACACAAAAACACTTTAACTTAATTTTCTTTGAAATTGAAGTTTGAAACGTCTAGCCAGTATTTGGTTTTATTATAACATTTTTTTGGTGCTAAAATTATTGTAGTATGTCTAGCATTGTATGGTGCATATTAGATGTATCCAGGCAGGTGTGGGTGTTTTTCGTAGAAATGGCACTTTCTACAGACACAGTCAAAGGCATTCAGATAGTCAACAAAGAAAGAAAGAAAAATAACTTTGTTGCAACAAGTTTGAGCACCTCTGAAGTCAAGCTTACATCACATTTTTATGAAGATGATAGTGTTTGTAAATCTACAGGATTGTATAAGCAGAAAGGTTACTGGCATGAAGAGACCAAGTGATCTAGAATGTATCTTGCCATATTTTGTTTTGTCCAATCAAATATTGAAATGACACTTCATAGTAAGAAGTGGAAATTGGTGTTGTGAGAGAATAAAGTGTTACAGTTAATAACAAATAGATCATTTTTAATTACAAGACTGATGCTTTAACTGCAGAGTGTGGGCCCATAAAAATTCCAGACACATTAATTTATTCGTGTGATTCATACTTATATAATTTGGAATTTTGAATAATATTGTGACTATAGAAATAAATAGTTCTATTACAGTTGTTCTAGAAACTTTGTCTTACGTAACAACACAACAAATACCTCATTAACTGAAGCTTGCTTTTTGCATGCATATACTTACATGTGTTTGGTCAAGGTTGAAAGATTTTGTTGTTTGTTGTCAAGGTAGACAAGTAAAACTTTAACCACTTCGATTCTTTCATAATGGTACCAACTGTAAGCCATAATTATGGACATAGGCAAATATTGTATATGGTGTAAGAGGTTTAGCTAAAGGAAATCAATTACAGAATATAGATATTAAGCAGGTATATATGAAATTTAATAGTGGCAAACTCATGTTGAGTCCCGTTATATAACCAAGGGACACCAATAACCCAGAAACCCTCATTTTTTATGTGTGTGTGTCTGTGTTTTTAATCCCTTTTCTCTCAAATACACAAGAGAGTAATTGCATGGTTATGGATAAATTCAAAAGGCATGCAAAGTAGAGTTAGATTTACTATAGCCATTATCAGTTGTTTTTTCTTCTATCATTTCTGCAGCTTAAATTGAAAAACACTTAAAATAGTAAAATAAAGAGGACAAGAAAATGTATAGTTTCCGATAACATGGTTTGTTTATTTCATCTGTTGTAATATGAAATTGTCTCTTGCATTTTGATTTGCTTTGGTTTGTAAACTGCAAAATACATGAAAATCTTCCCAGCAATATAATGATTTTACAATATAATATGACACTGTGGTGCAATAAAATTCAATCATGTCTATGTCTCAATGATGAGGAAAAAAAAACTAAAATGCTTTGTGGTTTGTTAGATGCGACATTGCCACATTTCAGTGTCTGCTTTACTGAAATTGCTCGTGAATGTTTAGTTCTTGTTGTAATAAAAATTTTTTAACAAGTTCAGCACGTAGATAAAAATCATTTTGCTCTCTGAGTGTGTTTTTTGTATCAGAGGAACATTTAAATGGTCTACATCCTTTTCATCGATACTGTCGGCTTATTTACATAGTTGATCTTTTTTTCGATTATAAAATTCAGTAATTTGAGATTACTTTACATTATTATGGTTTTTGGCTGGATATTCTTACGACTTGAATAGGCTCAGAAATTGATGGTTCCACTTTACTGATAGAGCAGAATTTTGTTAGAAAATTGTTATGGACTGGGTCATAATAAAAAACATGGAAATGAATGTAATAGGAAGAAGTATGGTTACAAATTTTACATATAAATTGAAAGATTTTTATCACAAATGTAACTTTATGGATACAAATTTATTGCAAAAGATCAAAATCCCCATTTTAGATTTGATGGTTATTTACTCTCTCTCGTAGATGCCGGACTTATTTAGATGTAAATTTCAGTAACCATATTAATCGTGGCTTGATCGATGAATTAAGTTAATTTCAGTTTCAAATCTCTGTATGGTGACTCCACTAATTGAAATGGAATGGAATTAGTTGTTTCGAATTTCTCTAATGGTTTTCCTGAGGCAGTTTTCAGGGCCTGGTATTAATCCATCATCATTTCTTTTCATTTTATATGACGAGGTCATAATTCTATAGAAAAAGAATTCAAATCTGCTGGGGTATGAATTCAAAATTAGAACTCTGGGACAGATATGATTCATTGGATTTTTTGTGTTCTGTATTTATTTGGAATCTATTTTTTTCTGAGTTATGGCAATATTAGCTATAAGGAAAATTTGTCATATCAGTTGAATGAATTTTAAAGCCATGGTGAAATTGGAATCTAAAATAGTTAAAGCTTGTTTGTTCTGTCGGATCAAAAACTTTTTTTTTAACGGAGAAATCTGTCAGAATTTATAATGAGGTCGAAAATTATATATTTAACAATGAATCAAATTATATTTTATTTTGATCTTTGAAGCCTGACATATCATTCTGCAAAAAGATTCTCTACAGAATGCATCATCATTCTTCTCTTGAGAAAATGTAGATATCCTATGCTGGACATAAACCTCTGTAAATTTGTAGTGAGATCACAAACTTCCCTCCCATTGTTTGTTTTTATGCTCCCTGAAGGGAGAGCATATAGTCCCCACCTTGTCCGTCTGTCCGTCCATCTGTCTGTCCATCTGTTTTGTCTGGAGCATAACTTGAAAACCCCTGGATATAATTTGTTTAAACTTCACACAGTGGTAGAGGGCATTGACGCAGAGTGCAGTGCCAAAGAACCATAACTCTATTTTGCCCTGTTTTTTATATCTCCCATTTTAGAAAAATCTTGTCCGGAGGATAACCTGAAAACCCTTGGACATAATTTGTTTAAACTGCACACAGTGGTAGAGGGCATTGACATGGAGTGCCGTGCCAAAGAACCATAACTCTATTTGCCCCGTTTTTGAATTATCTCCCCTTTTAGAAAAATCTTGTCTGGAGCATAGCCTGAAAACCCTTGAACATAATTTGTTTAAACTGCACACAGTTGTAGAGGGCATTGAGGCGGAGTGCAGTGCCAAAGAACCATAACTCTATTTTGTCCCATTCTTGAATTATCTCCCATTTTAAAAAAACTTGTGCGGAGCATAACTAGAAAACTATATGAGATAATTACTTTAAACTTCAGACACTGGTACATGTCATTGAGCAGTAGTGCAGTGCGGAGGAACTGTAACCTTGTTTTGCCAGGTTTTTGGATAACCTGCCTTTTACAAAATGTTGTCTGGAGCTTTACTTAGACACTATAGCTGATAATAAGTTTAAACTTAACATAGTGGTAGATGGCAGTGAGAATGAGTGCAGGGCACATTAAGCATATCTTAAATTTTCCCCTGATTTTCAATTGTCTCCCTTGCAGACTGGAAAAGGTAATTGGTAAACATTCACTTTACATCTTTATTTGTTAATGAAAAATAAAATGTGCCCACTTTATGACTTTGCCTATATGTTCTTGGCCTTGAACATGTCCCTCTGGCTCCTGCTTCGGGGAGCATATGTCGGTTTTACCGATCACCTTGTTTTTTTTGGTCAAAATGCTGGAAGTATAGTGTAGAAGTTTCTTTTCATTTCAGAAGTTCATTTCTAAATTATTTAGCACTCAACAATCTGTCATTGATTAGAATATCACTTCAACTTTGATTCAGCTAGTTCATGAACAGTTGATAAGGTTTTGGAGGACATACAATATTTCAACGGTTTCATTTGCAAATAATATAATAGGACATATTTTAAATGTATTAGAATTATGACTCAAATCATTAAGTTAAATAACAGTTCTTTGTGGGTTCATGAACTAGTTAAAATGTTCATGAACATAATGCTATGTTGATGAAGAAGCACTCATGGTCTATCTAAGACTAAAAATTCAAGTACTTTTTTCATAAAAAATATCTAATCTTGAAAAAATAGAGCAACCACATAAAACAAAGAATACATTGGATGTTGTTCAAAGACCCTCTGTCCCCTTCTTATTCTTTCATCATTTTATTAATTTTATCTATCATTTAGCAAAGTTAAGGTTTAGTGCAAACATTGCCTGTTTCTTATTGGCCTAGAGGAAAGGCTGAAAAACATTATCCAGATGATAAAATATGTTAATACAAGCTTCTGGTCAAGTTTTCTTGTGAAACAGAATATTAAGTCAGTGATTGCAGGGATCAAAGTTTTCTTGTTGATTTTAGTACACACACACATGATGGAATGATAAATGAATGATTACTCTGGGTCTTCCCCTGAAATATATGCATTTCATTTCTGTACTTAATTAAAACCCTGGCATCAGAACTTGGCCACTCATTAAACTGGACATTTGTAGATGGACAGAGGTCATTGTGAAGAGATTTATCAAAATCTTGTGCTAGTCCAGTCATCAGGGTCTCTTTAAGTCAGCTGTAATCTATATGAATATCAAATCTTTAAGAAATTCTATTACAGGGAGAAAACGGAAAGCAGAGTTAGATTCCTTCCATCTTGGATCATAGGGCTAAGTAAGAGAATAATAAAATTGTTTGGCTGGCCAAATGAAAAAAGTATGATTGTTTTCTCTGTTTGAATTGTTTATTACAAAATTAATGCTATTAATATATATGGATTTAGCAGATTTGTACCCTAATACTTTATTATTGTTTTTGTTGGTTATATTTTTCGTTAACACTGCCTCCCAAGAAGAGTTCATGAAGGAATATTTATGTTGTTTACAGTAACAGGACTCATTTGCTTCTGCAAACTGTTTATTTTGTTGGCCAGTAAAACATAACTAGTCTTTTCATAATAAATGAAGAGTTTAAGAATTTGAAAAATTTGTTCAGACACATTTTTATTTGGTCAGTCTACAAGACTATAATAGTCACAGTTGTTTGTGTCACTGGAAATTCTTGGGTAGAAAAGGGATCTTGGTGAACAGTTGTTACGAAGGACCCTAAGCTACTTAAATGTACCATGTGGAACCCCTTGAAGAGGTATTAAGTATAATTGAAGTAAGCCTTTGATATAATCCTAAAACAAGCTGTTGTTTAATTAAATACATGCAGATTCAACTGGTCATCAAATCTTGGCCAATAAATGACGTTCCTTTCATTCTTATAGCTGAACATAATCTGATAGTGACTGCATAGTTTTGACTGTAGTATATACAGAGATCTCCTTTCTGTAGATTGTTGACAGTTACCCTTGCAATTAAAAAAAAAAAAAACACTATTGTTTTACCTTGAGAGCTGTACTTGTGTAAGCTAAGTAGCTATTTAACAGATTGCACAGGACTTTATACCTGTCAAGGAGAATTCATAAGATAGCATTCCAAGCATTATCACAAACTGACTTAGCCTCACAAACAGACTGAGTTTATAGTCATCAGTAAGTTTATACTATTAAACTCATTATTTCAGTTTTTCAAAATGGATTGCATTTTTGTTATGCTAGAATGGATTGCATTTTTCATCTCAGAGCACCAGATTGCAAAGTAGATCAAGGGGGATAAAGATTGCATTTAGATTAGTTGATGTAATACAATCATATGCATTTAGTATCAGAATCATTTTGCAGTGTTTGGTTACTTACACTATTTCAAAGAAAATGCTCCAAAGCACAGTTTCAAAATGTAATTATGCATAAAAGTTGTAGACATTTATTTTGCTAGAAGTATTTTTTTCTTTTAATCCTATACTCCCTGACGGCAAAAACAACTTGAGTTTATTTTATCTGTTTCATATAAATATTTAATCGGCTTGAAGTTTACTTTGAAAATTATTTCAAATTTACTTCAAAGAATTTAAGTTCTTCAACTGATCAA
The DNA here is from genome assembly GCA_012932295.1 of Cyclina sinensis. Classification (NCBI taxonomy): domain Eukaryota; kingdom Metazoa; phylum Mollusca; class Bivalvia; order Venerida; family Veneridae; genus Cyclina; species Cyclina sinensis. The sequence continues at coordinate 11,324,489 of JAAONU010000012.1, read as the reverse complement.
CTCTCAAAAGACATATAAAATAAATTGCCAAGTTAAACTGGAGAAATAAAACCGTAAAACTTGTTTTCAGGCTTATAAAATCTAAGGGCAAATTTGATGTAAAAAACAGATGAAAATCCACTGTAACCCAATGCTTAGTTGGTCTTTGTTGAGAATTTAAAACAAGAATCTATCTTTGATGTTTAGACAAGTAATTCTAAGAACATATGGGCTTTTGGGCCATATAACTTCAATGGTTTACATTCCCAATAAACATTTGAGAGCTGTGATTACTTGAAGTTATTGACCAATTTCAAACATAAAATCCAAAAATAAACATTTATTTTGATTTCACCAGGATACCATAATAAACCTTTTGCTCTCTGGTAGAGGTTATCAAAATCAAATATTCGGGGAGAATAAATACTTGAAATTTGCATACTTTGAACATACTTGAAATTTACAGATAACTGAATGACTTTGATAAGAGGGCGCTTTGTGTTCAAAGAAGGTAACTCTGGTCATTCTAGAGAACAGCTGTTGTTCTTTCCCCGAGTAGTTTATGTTACAGATGTTACAGATATGGCTGCAGTTGTAGAGAAGCTGACTGATATGTACTCATAGAAAATAATAAACAGGTTGAAAACCCACCACTGGACTAGTAACTGCAAAAAAGTAGGACATTTCATAGGTAAGAGTAGATCTGGTCATTTACAGAAACAATTGTTTCAATTGTTAAAATACTAATAATGTAAACAGAAGTAAACTCATTAACAGAACCAGTATACTACCACACAATAAATATACAGAATTTCCATATTTTTCCACATTTTTTTTGTTTTGTTTATACAATGAAGACACAGATGTAGGATGCTTCATTTTTAATTTGAACAAAACTTTAAACACTGTGCGAGAAAAAAAATGGAACAGCCAATACCTTATTTCAAATATACCAGTTATGAAGAACATAAAACATGATATTGTATATGATGTTTAGAAAAACTAATTTTAGGGTCATCGTTCCAAAATATACCACGCCATCATTGACCAGTGATAATTCAGTAGAAGAAAAAAAAAAAGCCCACTAATTGTCTGGTTTCCAAACAATCTTATGAGAAATCCAAGTCAAATAATAAAAACTCAAATCTTGATAACCATTCCACCTGGAATTAAGGTATTTTATGTGCTTATGAATGGTTGCCAGGATATTTGAAAATAAACAATTATTGTTATCATAAAACAATAAAACAATATGATAAATTTGATTATTGTTCCACTGGTTTCTATCCTTCGGAAATCAGTTCTGGTTTAGCAGTTTTATCTTGTTTTTAACCATTTCGAACACTAACAAATGGGCGACTGGCGTAAATTAATTGAACACAAATTCATGTAACTTTTTATGGTGTAAATTTGCCAACTAATTCATATTGCCTGATTTCAAGTCTGTGATTTTCATAATAGGTATAAAATCAGTCTGCAAGTCCTTGTATATACCATGTCAGTGTTTTAATGTATGGTTGTTGAATAGGGAAAGTTGTGTGCAATGAAATAAAATGGAGGATACGTTAAAAAATAACGTAAAAGAAAATATTTGTTTATATGCAAGCATGATAAGTTAGAACATCTTGGTGGCTGAGACATGTTTGAACAAGATGTAGATCAAAGGTTTGTGCCCCAACATTGTGGAATGTTCAGATTTTTGGTGCCCACTTGTGCCTGAATCAGGTTGTAAAGATGTACATTGAAAATGTTGTCTTTAAAACAGCTGGGAGACTGATGTAAGGGACAATCGTCAAAGGGACTTTGTCATTTCTTAATAAAAACAGCCTTTTTCTCTTGTTTCAGTTTGAATGTGCCGAATGGAACTGCAGAATGGCTGTTGGCACAGTGTTTTAGGTGTGGCTCTTTAGCTTTGTTATGATTGGTGATTGTAGGGTTCTACCCATGATCCAAGAAAGTACAAAAGGTCAAATGATTAATTTGGTATTGGAAGCTTGCTTTGCCATCCAGATCTCCCTTACCAAACTAAGATGATATCTGTATGACTATGCAAGGTCCATTATCAGACTGGGAACTAGCTTCTGTCTATTTGAGCTTATTTATCATCGGTACCAGTTGCCCATATGAACAAGATTAGTTATTTTATGTTGTGGGGGTAGTGCAAGATACAGAAAGCATCCCATTCCAGAGACACTTCTGGTTCTTTTTCATGCTCAGTGTATAACACTGATACATGGGACCTCGGTTTAACGTCTCATCTGAAAGACTATTAGTGATGTTAGTGAAAGAGCAGGGGATCGAACTCAGAACCCCTGGTTTACTAGCGCATTACCACTGGACCACATCTGCTCCTGGGAACTGGCTTTACTACCTAGCAGTCTTATATAGCATGCGATTGAAGGAATGTGAGAAAAAGAAATGTTTCCACTATCAGTTTTGGTGAACATTGTAATATTTCTTTTGACTCCAGCTTTTGCACTTAACAGAAAGTGTTAAAATAGTTCTATAGAAGATTCCTATAACACTTTCCTACTTTCTTAGGCCTAACTTAAACAAAAATATTTCTAAAAAAGTTTTAAATTGAATTTATATGGCCAAAAAAATGTAGTTGCTACTTTGTCCATCTTCTGTCCTTCTGTCACACTTTCTGGTCCTGGCTGTATCTTGGCCTTGGCTGGAGTTAATTCAAACTACTTTGCACAATTGTTTGCCTCAATGAGACGGTATGTCATGTGCATGAAAGAGGGCATTAACTCAAAGGTCAAGGTCTCACTGAGATGTCAGTTGTAATTGGCTACACTTCTGCTTGTTCGGGCTGTACTTTGGCCTTGGTTGTAGAGATTTCAAAATTACTTGGCACAAATGTTTGCCTCAATGAGGTGGTGTGTTGCTTGCATGAACCAGATAGGTAGCTCAAAGGTCAAGGTCACAGGTCCAAAGTCATTACTTGCTACTATATATTTATCTGGTATGAATATCCATCAGTTATATGAACATAATTTTATTTGTTGAATTATTCCAGCTTGTTTCCATTCAATTTTATTTAGCAATGTTTCTAGCCATGTCAAAATGGCATTGGGAAGCATCCACAGGTGTCATCAGTATTCTTTTTCTTGGGAAAGTTTTTTGTTTTGTAAACTTAGATACATTTTACAAACCTCAGTAAACTAGTTTCCTTCTAGGTGCCAGTACTAAAACAGAACAACAACAAAAAAATCATCAGGTATAGTTTTATTAGTGTCATAGGTGTCAATTTATTCTACACCGATAAAAGAGGCTGTCATAATTTTTTCAGTATGATGAAATACGGAAAAATAGTTGCCTTCAGCTATAACAAAACATTATAAAATACATAACAAATTAATAGCCAAACATTCTAGTTGAAATGCTTGGAAAGGAACATGAAATGGTTCCAAACTACTCTTTCTTTGTATAAAGCAATTAAAATATTATTGCTTGTCGTCTTGTCTTGGAAAATACTGAGATTTGAGACATTTTTCTGTGATTAAAAATTGACAGCTACAGCTGTTGTGGGGATTAAATCGGGAATTTAAGAAATGTTTGGTGTACATGCTCAAAAATTTTCAATGCAAGGGGAATTGATTTTCAGATAAAATTAGATTAATACAGCACATGTGGTAACAGCTGTCGAGTATATTCAAAAGTTTTGATTAAAAGCTTAGGCATTGTAAATCCCAATGTTTTGTAATATACAAGACAAGGTCGGCCTTAGATTCCAGCTATTTGAAACGAAACATCTGACTTTATATATATGTGATACTTTGAAGAAAACACTTTCCAAGAAAATGCCACTTTTTGTTTTCCAAACCAGAAAGATAAAAAAAAGAAAAAAGTTTTGTCAGTTATGTAAGATTTCTGATAGGTATGAATATATAACAAGACATTTTGCAACTTGAGAGTTTTCAAATAATTTCAAGAAAAAGAAAGCATATGACAGTTATAATTTACCAGTCTTTATAATATCAGGGATTGAATTAAAATCTCTATAATTTTATTCTCTACTCTTTATACAACTGGCTCTTGCACTATTTCTGGTGAGATTTTCTACAATTAATTCAATTATTGGCCAGTCAGTATGGCCAGCTTGTAGAGTAGTGCGGACATTTAAATAAAACAGCTGTGCTAGGCAGCATTATCGGAAATTTTAAGATTTTCAGAAAGTTTCTGATTAAGTTAATATGTGGCTAGTTCTTCAACAGGCAGATTTTATGACCTCACAAGCCCTCTCTCTAGCCACTATCTGGTTGCCATGGCTACCACTGACCTCAGTGAAAATAAATCACAAAAATGCCAATAACTATTATTCTGTATTCTACAATCTTGTTTTCTTGTTTCAATTTTACTTCTTGATTATTTTTGCCATAATTTACTGGAATTTGATGGAAATATCTTGGAAGAGAAGCTGGTCAAAATTTTCTCCCAGAATTACTCTCATCAAATATTAAAGTAGGCCTGCAAATGGACTTCTGGTAGATGTAATATTAAAAACTTTCCCCTTCTCTTTTCCCCAGGGAGATATTATTGAGATTAAAATTCAGTAGTATTTCCTGGCAAGAAATGTAATAAAAATTTCTAATTTATTGATCTGGATTGGGAGAAGAGATAATGACCACTCTGGTAGAACTGGAATAAAATGTTTGTGATTAATTTCTAGAATAGTGTACTTGATAACAGTAACCTGATTGGTTAGAAGTGACTTCTGTATTAGAAGCCTAGTTGTATGTTGTTGGCCAGTATTAAGTCTTGTCCACATGGTCATACTGCTTTATCCCAAAGAATGTTTTAGATTATTGTTGTTACTCTTAAAGTGCAAAATTAATTACAAAATTTGAAGGACGTGAGAAGCTTTAAAAAGTATTTGAAATTTGAATTGAGGTACAGCAGTTACATTTTTAAGTTTCTGTTAAGTGCTTACAATTGCTTTCTCACAGCAGAGTTGAAACTTAAACAGTTCACAATGCTTCTAAGGTGTTAATTTACCAAGTAAAAAATAGTTTAAGAAATTTAGATGTTTTTGTAGATAAATCAGGTAAAATTTGATTTTCCTTAAAAAAACTGATTAAGTAAAGAATTCATTAATACAGTTAAAACGTTATGAAACAAAGTTTATGAAACAAAATTGAAAATTGGAACTAATAAAGTGGAAAACAATAAAGTTAAGGACAGGAAGATTTGGCAAGGGCAACAATAATGTGGCTGAGAAAAAAACAACACATGCACAGTTAACAACAGGGCTCCGTAAAATTTCAAATGTCAATCTAAAAACGGAAGTAGCACAAATTTCATGATGTTATAATTTTTCAACACTTGTTTACATTATCCATTGACTAGCTACCAATCAAGAACACTTATTGATGAGTTAATCAGTTAATTGGTGATAATTGCCACGGGCCATTGGTTACAGTGGCAATTTTATGATAGGTGTGAAGGACCACATTAGGGTCTGATTGACAAGTTCTACTTAAATTTGATCGTTTTTGAAAATATGTGGACTGATTTTATTAAGGAGTTTTGGACATAGAAATTGGAGGATAATTGAGGATAATTTGGAAGTGCATAACACATGAAATTGCACTGTAATTGTTCTGTATGCAGTGTTACTGGCCTTTGTTTATTTATTTCATATTGTAAGCATTGTCTAGCCATAATTCAAATACCAGTTATGATAATGCTTTGAAACTTAAAAACCCCCCACTAATTTGAAGTTGGACAAAATGACCAGATATTCCTGTGAAGTGGGAACACTAAAAGATGCATATCTGATCTCCATTTCGAGGTGCTCTTGTTTTAAGTTAAATGACAGTTCAAATCGGAAATATATCAAAATATAGTTAAGGGTTCTGGTTGTTCAAACTACATTTTGTAGTTTTAATTTGACACAAAGCTTTGCAGTGAAGTAGAGGACGTAATGTAACAAGAGAAATACATCAGGGAGTTATAATAATTTGCTTAACAGTAATTGTGAAGCCATCTCTGCATTGAAAGTATTGACCAGTGGCCAGTGGTCTCAGCAGTAATTAAAGTTTTAATGACAACACTTCAGAGACCAGTAATAATCAATAGAATAGCAGATACTGTTTCTTAGGCAATCTATAATAGAGCCTAGAATTTACATAAATACTCATTTTACATCTTACAATATGATGGAATATAAAGTTTCTCTAAGCTGAAGGATTTCTTTCTTTCATTTGAAATATGGACCCATTTCCTGTAACAAGGGAATATTTCATACAAAAGTAGTTTTTTGCAAGTGGCATTAATAAGTTAATATATTAGTCCCATAAAGGTTTATAACAATTGAAGTTTTTTTAAAGTGAAAGAAATTCAATTTAATTCTGTTTTCAAGTTAATGTTTAAAAACCAAAATAAAAGCGTAATTCCAAAAACTAAAGAAAAAGAATTTTGCTCAAGTTGGGTTTTAACCCAATCCCCTTAGTGAAAATGTGGCAAGCCTACTCAGATTAATGGAATTGAGTACTCTTCAGACTGGAGGAGTGGCATCTTAGGATCTAATACTTCAACAGCTTCAGTTATGATGACAGTTTTTAGCTAGGCTTGAACCAGTAACCTGCATTGATACTTCCTGTATTGCCAGGTTGAAAATTTAACTAATAACTTGCATTGACACTACCTTTATTGCCAGGTTGAGAATTTAACTCATATCCTACATTTATTCTGCCAGTATTGCCAGGTTAAGTTTACCTCATAACCTGCATTGATACTGCCAGTATTGCCAGGTAAAGCTTACCTCATAACCTGCATTGATTCTGCCAGTATTGCCAGGTAAAGTTTACCTCATAACCAGTGCATTGATTCTGCCAGTATTGCCAGGTTAAGTTTACCTCATAACCTGCATTGATACTGCCAGTATTGCCAGGTAAAGTTTACCTCATAACCTGCATTGATTCTGCCAGTATTGCCAGGTAAAGTTTACCTCATAACCTGCATTGATTCTGCCAGTAGTGCCAGGTTAAGTTTACCTCATAAACTGCATTGATTCTGCCAGTATTGCCAGGTTAAGTTTACCTCATAACCTGCATTGATACTTCCTGTATTGCCAGGTTGAAAATTTAACTCATAAACTGCTTTGATATTGGTAGTATTGCCAGGTTAAGGTTAACTCATAACCTGCATTGATACTTCTAGTATTGCCAGGTTGGGGATTAAACTCATAAATTGCATTGATACTGCCAGTATTGCCAGGTTAAGGTTAACTCATAACCTGCATTGATACTTCCAGTAGTGCCAGGTTGGGGATTAAACTCATAACCTACATTGATTCTGCCAGTATTGCCAGGTTAAGTTTACCTCATAACCTGCATTGATACTGCCAGTTTTGCTGGTTAAGTTTAACTCATGATCTACTTTGATACTTTCACTGTTGCCAGGTTGGGGATTAAACTCATAACCTGTATTGATAAGTATTGTAAAGAAATATGAAACCATGGCTTTATGAGTTGTTGGCAGGAACTAATCCTGTCCTGGTTTACAATGCTGAAGAATGAAACAAAATAAAGTTACCCCTTCTTTTACTAGAGAAGAATTATTTTGCACTTTACATAACCTTTAAATTGCGAGATCTAAAATCATTTGAAAGTGTTTCACTCTCGCCAGCTTCTGTAAGTTCATTGAATTTATGAATTTATAAGCTGCTTTTAGAAGAACAAAATCCCCGCTCAGGGTATTTATGAATCGCAATTTAATAGGATCTTTACATGACGGATGACAGATTTAATCACCATTGATTTTCAAGAATGTTCAATCTGTAAACAGATAGGCTAAGAACCATTTATAGAAAACACTGATATAAAATCTAAACTTTCACTTCAGGGGTGTAGCAGATAGTGTGTTAAGAGGGTCTCTGAACAGTGTTTTAGTTTTGAAGATGCAAAGTAATTTTACAGCTAGAAAGATTTTCTTTGAATTGTCAAAAGATGCTAACTGAGTGTTTCATGTATTATTACCTGGCCCAATGAAAAAATGTAATTACATCACAGGAAAGGTGTTCCTGATATAAAAGTGAAAGCGTACTTGTAAATGTAGCATTTTCCTTACCTAGAATCTAGAAACTTTGCCTAAAAATGAATGAGGCAAGTGAATGCATTGAAGAAGGAACATCATCTAATCCATGTTATACTCTCCTGGTTAATAATTTAAGGATGTGTAAATGTGTAAACATGAAAGTTATATTAGGGGCACAAACAGATATAACAGGCAGACCAAGACCAAATAGTTTAGGGGTAATTATAACCTTTGTGCTTCACCATTTGCTACGTGCCAGGAATTCATAAAGTTAATTAATCACTGTCGATATGTGGTCTGACATGTTGTTCAGAACTTTTACTTTTCTAATTTGAAATTGATATGAAAATTGTAGAATTCAAAATCAATAGGTTTCTTTTAGCTATCAGTTTTAATGATGATTGATTAATATTGGTTGGACAAGAGAAAAGAACCCCAATACCTGATTGCCATTATATAGGATTCTTTAAAAAAAACATTTCATTGTTGCCATGCAATTAGAAATGTGAAGCAGTTTTTAAAGATGACTATCTTCTGGGTTTAATCTAAACAACTATAAAAAATGAAATAAAACACAAAACTTATAATAGTTGCTAACTCCAGTTGTGAATTATCTAATTTTGTGAGTAAAGGGAGGTAAATCTAGAAAAAAAATTGAAGAGAAATGAACAGGCTTTATTAGTGTGAGAAAATTATTGATGATTATGAGCATAGAACCAGTAAAATTAGCTTGCATAGTAAATGTACAGTTGTTTTTATGATAAAAAGGCACTGAAGTGAGAAAGCCTTTATTATTTTTTTCCAAGTGTAAATGGTTTTCAGTTTAGTTTCACTTGGACCATTATTTTTAGGTCAGTTAGAAATAATTTAAGCATACACATTATTGTATTACTAGATATGATTTTTTTCTTAATCTGTAGATTACGCCAGTATGATTTGTTTACATAAAATGAAAATTGTAATAGACATGAAGAAGGAACTCAGGTCTGTTTAAGTGACAAATAACTCAATAACACCTTAAAAAAATAGAAACAAACAAAGGATTTAAGATCACTTCATAAACTTGTTATTTATCATCAGATTGTATGTTTAACTGTGTGCTTCCATTTTGACTGGCTTCTGTATAATGTTCTTAAACTTTCAACAGATTAAATGGTTGAGACAGAACAAGGTATTTTATATGAATCTGAAAGAGATTTAATATACATGTAGCAATGAGATGTCTCATAAGCCAAGGAGGCTTGCCTCGCTATTGTTGAAATTGTGATAATTGAGCACTTTACTTGATGTACTTGCAGACAAAAACACAGCTTTTAGTAAACATTAGTACAGGTAAGGAGCTTGTTTGTATTAGTTATAATCCAGTGCAGAATTTGTAACCCTTTCCAAAAAAAAAAAAGATTGGTATTGGAAAAGAAGAGAAACATTTAAGTTAGTTTTTCTGTAAAGAAATGTATTGACGACGGTAAAAATTGATTGCTGAAGGGGGAAAGTATATATTATAACCATTATAATGTGAGCCTAGACCTATTCCGGAATTTCTAACAATTGAAGGGGTCGATTTGAGACAAATTAAACTCGGAACTATTTCAAAGCTATTACTTATTCAGTATTTTATGTAGGGATATCAGGCAAAAATTCACTTGATAATATCGACTTGGATTGTGTTTCGTTAACAATGAATTCTGAGTAATTCTACAAGAGATAGGTCTATTTTTTTTATTAAGTAAAATTGCTATGTGAAAAAAAAATCCATGGGTATTTAGTTCTGTCATAATGTATTGATCTCTGTCTGTAAAGGCACTTAAAGATTTTCAGTTTGAACAGATGCTGATGAAGATAACTTTGTCTGATGGTTGAGATTTTTTCAAGTTTTGTGTACATTTTGTTCCTGATTCCCCATTAGAGGCTCAGATTTATAGCAACATTTACCCAATATAACAGCATTGTAAATGCTCACCATTATGATGGGTTGATGTTTTACAGGTCTTAAGGCACATTTTTTAAATCGTAAACTTAGCATCAGGTGTATTGCAATTAGATACAATGGTTCATTTATGCCATCAGATTTTGGTTTTGTTTAGGTTAAGTACTGTGAAATCATGTATTTCGCGCTAGGAACAGTGCACAAATTTAAGACCATGCTAATATAAAACTAACAGTGATCATAAGAATTCTCCCAATTTAGTATACATCGAAATATGTGCATACTGTTTTGCCTCTTACCTTTACTTTTAGCCGTTGTTTGATTCTGCCAATTTTAATTGAATACTCTAACGTATTGCTTTGATCATGTAGTCCAATTGAAATGAAACATTTTTTTCTTCTTTTCTTTTTATGCCCCCCTTTGAAAAAGGGGGAGGGGGGCATATTGCTTTGCTGCTGTCTGTCTGTCAGTTGGTCGGTCGGTCTGTATGTCCACCAAGTTTCCGTTCATTTTCTTAGCAGAGGTTGCACATACTGAAATAAAATTTGGTATACAGCTTTATCATAAGAATATCTAGGTCAAGTTCTGTTTTGGGTATGATCGAGCAATTTTTGACAGAGTTATGCCCCTTTTTAGAAAAATTCCAATTATTTGCAGTTTACGTTCATTTTCTTGGCAGAGATTGCATGTACCGAAATGAAATTTAGTATACAGATTTATCATAAGAATATCTAGGTTAAGTTCTGTTTTGGGTACGATGGAGCAATTTTTGACAAAGTTATGCTCCTTGGACTTAGAAAAATTCCAATTATTTCCAGTTTCCATTCATTTTCTTTTCAAAGGTTGCAAGTACTGAAATAAAATTTTGTATTCAGATTTATCATAAGAATATCTAGGTCAAGTTCTGTTTTTGGTTTGATCGAGCAATTTTTGACAAAGTTATGCCCCTTGGACTAAGAAAAATTCCAATTATTTGCAGTTTCTGTTCATTTTCTTCGCAGAGATTGCACATACCAAAATAAAATTTAGTATACAGATTTATGATAAGAATATCCAGGTCAAGTTTTGTTTTGGGTATGATCGAACAATTTTTATGCCCCCCATCGAAGATGAGGGGGTATATAGTTTTGAAAATCTTGGTTGGTTTCAGATCAATAACTATAGAACGCTAGGTCCCAGGTTGTTCAATCTTAGTTTATAGGTTTGTCATGACCTGTAGATAACCATTATAGTTTTCAGATCACCAGGTCAAAGGTCAAGGTCATAGTGACCTTGAAGAGCAAAAAAGTTTCCAATCAATAACTATAGAAGCCTTGGTCCCAGGTTGTTCAAACTTAGTTTTTAGGTTGGCCCTGACTAGTGGATGACTCAAATGTTTTTTTTACATCATCAGGTCAAAGGTCATGATCACAGTGACCTTGAAGGGCAAAACAGTTTCTTATCAATAACTATAGAACCCTTGGTCCCAGGTTGTCTAAACTTAGTATTTAGGTTGGTCATGACTAGTAGATGACCTCGATGGATTTTTACATCATCAGATCAAAGGTCAAGGTCACAGTGACTTTGAATGGCAAAAAGGTATTGTATCAATCGTATCAATAACAAAAGAACCTTTGGTCCCAGGTTGTATAAAGTATGTAGGTTCGTCATGACCAGTAGGTGACCCCTATAGTTTTTCAGATCACCACGTCAAAGGTCAAGGTCACAGTGATCTTGAAGAGCAAAACAGTTTTCAATCAATAACTATAGAACCCTTGGTTCCAGGTTTTTCAAACTTAGTTTTTTGGTTGATCATGACTTGTAGATGACGCCTTTAGTTTTTCAGGTCAACAGATTAAAGGTCAAGGTCACAGTGAGCTTGAAAAGCAAAACACTTTCTGATCAATAACTATAGAAGGCTTGGTCCCTGGTTCTTCATACTTAGTATGTAGGTTGATCATGACCATTAGATGACTGACCTATAGTTTTTCACATCACCAGGTCAAAATCAAGGTCAGAGTGTCCTTGAAAAGCAAAACAGTTTCCAAATAATAACTATAGAACCCCTGGTCCAAGGTTGTTCAGTCTTATTACATAGGTTGTTAATGACTAGAAAATGAACCCAATAGTTTTTTTCATCACCAGGTCAAAGGTCAAGGTCAGAATGACCTTGAACAGCAAAACGGTTTCCAGTCAATAACTGTGGAACTCTTGGTCCCAGGTTCTTCAAACTTAGTGTGTAGGTTGGTCATTACTAGTAGATGAACCTTTTAGTTTTTCAGTTTACCAGGTCAAAGGCCAAGGTCACAGTGACCTTGAAAAGCAAAATGATTTCCAATTAATAACAATAGAAGGCTTTGACCCAGATTCCCCAATCTTGGTACATAGGTTTGCCATGACCATTAGATGAGCCCTATAGCTTTTCTGGACAAAAGTCAATGTCACAGTGACCTTGTGTTGCAAAATAGTGTCTGATCAATTACTTTAGAAGGCTTGGGCCAAGCTCCTCAAAACTTCATAGGTAGATTGGTCATGACAATTAGATGACCCCTGTAGTTTTTAGTGTTATTAGGTCAAAGGTCAAAGTCACAGTAATCTTGAAAAGCAAAACAGTTTCTGCTGAATATATAGGGAATCCTTCGGCTCAGGTTTGTCAGACTAAGTATGTAGGTTTGTCATGATCAGTAGATAACAACTATCGTTTTTCTGGTCATTGGGTCAAAGGTCACAGTGACCTTCAAAAGCAAAATGGTTTCCGATGAATAAGTTTAGAATGCTTGGGCCCGTGTTCCTCAAACTTTGTATATAAGTTGTTCATGACTTGTAGATGAGCCCTTTAGTTTTTCAGGTCACCATGTCAAAGGCCATGGTCACAGTGTCCTTGAATAGCAAAATGGTTTCCAATCAATAAATATAGAACGCTTGGTCCCAGCTCCTCAAAACTTCATGGCTGCTAAGGCGCTAGGGGGGCATAAATGTTTTTTCATTCTTTTTTCCTGGATGACGATTGTCGTCAAAAACTGAAATATCATTGTCATCCGTAGTGACAAAACTTCAGTAAGAATTATATTAAGACCAGCTCCTGTAAAATCTAGCTGACAATTGGGACTATTAATTTTTATTCATACTTATTTTCTGTTTATTCATAGGCAAGTTAAAAAAAATAAATATATGCAAAACAGTAATCAACATATAACAATACTCAATTGGAAAACACTTATGAAAGTAGAAAGACATAGCAATGAATTAAAAGATTGAGTGTAGGAATTAAATTATTCACACCCAACATTGTTGTTTTAGTGTAAATTGTCAGGCGTCAGTTACTTGTGGTAAAATGTTGTCGGACTTATATTGTCTATCGATCTATTTGTGTCAATTAACACCAATTAACAGCTGGACCTGTCAGTTTGTTTATTCAGTTGGGATGTCCCCACTTACAATTGATGCATAAACGTGATGATGGATGATCATGCACATTAAATCTGTTGTCTGCATAAATCTTTATGACTTATTACAAATAAAAAAATGAAAATGGAAATGCACGTATTTAAGACCGTGTGAACTTAAAATTTTTGCTGTTTTCTCGAAATTTCTTCCCTGCGAAATAAAATGATTTCACAGTATTATGGAGCCCTAGGTTGAAGGCTATGGATGTCTTTTGTATTGAAAATGTTACTCTTAATATTTAGATCCCTCTGAGCAAAAAACGTTTATAGTTTTCAAAGTAAGAAATCTCCAACATCAAGTGTTAGAAAGTGTTGGGGCGCTGGTCCCTAGTTATTCATCAACTAAAAAAGCCGTGCCAGGTTTCTGAGACATGACATTATCAAGAGATTTATTTTGATTTACTTCTTGCTGTTCTTGTGGCATAAGCGTCAAAGTTCTCACTGTTTCCTTTACTTTCAATGGCTATAAGACAGAAGTCTGCGACAGTCAGATAGAAACGCTTTTAGAAATGATCTTACATTATAATTTTATTGAATCAGTAGGAATATTTTGAATTAAAATTCAGAATTTCAAATGCTGTTTTAGAATGTTTTGTTTTAAATTTTTGAGTGACAAAAGCACATTACTCTTTCTTTTATTGGTGTTTATACCTTCAGAAGGTGCCAGAAGCCTTGAAATATCTGAGAATTGAAAGGAAAAAACAACAAAATAGTTGTATCTCAAACTCTTCTTTGAAGAAAACTGTCTTAAAAAAACAACAAAATGGTTGTATCTCAAACTCTTCTTTGAAGAAAACTGTCTATAAATGTATTTTATAATGGTTGTTGAACTTAAAAAAACTGATAGAAACATGCAGTTTTTCATTTCATTCCTGTGGTTAGAAATGCATATTTTGAGTCAGTAGATCCATTTTAAATTAGGGTATGCTTGTTGAAGTACGAGGAGTGTTGAAGGCGTCTATAGTGCAAGACTTTCTGAAGCAGAAAAAAGTCGTGCTCCCCCATCCTCCGTATTAACTTGGCCTTGCCCCTTGTGACTTCTTTTTGTTTCAGAAGCTAAAATAATACCTTTCAGGTCGAAAATTTGTTCAGCACAAACACCTTGGTTTTACAATAATCCAGTGTCTTCATAGTATACCTAAAAAAGACTATGAAAATGCCTTAAAAGATTTGATCCGGAGACTGAATGTTCTTTTGTTAATCTTTAACTTTTTTTAACAGTGGTGAACTTTTGTGATCAACCGACTTTCATTGTCAGCTTTTGCTTTAAACAACAACATGTTCAAATTTCTTTTTCTTTCTATGAACCTTCTCAGAGGACACCTCACTTTTTGAGATTAGTAAACATCAATATTCTGTGTAAAAGTCTCTTTCACAGAACTACCAAGCTTACTACAAACTTTTATGTAAGATCAGATTTCCTCTGTTATTTCAACCCATTTCCATGGTTGAGTTATAAAAGTTGCTGACTTCAAACCAGTTAACCGTCAGTCATGAGTTTAAGGCCCACAACCAACCATTACCAATTATGTGAAAAAGTCAACAGTTTCTTACTAAGAATAATAGTTTTGTGCTTCGGTCCTTTCCAGGAATAATTGTTAGGTAGACTTGTGCCCTTTATGACTTGGTCTGTTATGTGGCACCAAACTGAAACTAATTAATTAAACCTTAGTAATTTTGCAGTTTCTTTTGCTATCCATTTTTGCAGGAGTGGTCAGTGACTGGCTATATTGAAATGACAAAACCTCTTCAGATCAGTCATTTGTTAGACAGTTATATAGAGAGGTAATCATTTGTATGAACGTTGACAGAAAACTCCATGTGGTATTCACATATTGTCAAAACAAAATACATTTTGATATTTTGAGCATTCCTCATAATTATAATGTCGATCTTGTGACATGATATTATAATGGAAGACCTATGATGGAAGGCATGCAGCAGGCTGTGTTTAAATATTTTGCATCTTATTTAACAATTTTATGGGCAAAATATGTTTGCCAGTAAGGTGACAAGAAAGTCCTGATCTTTCTGGAGATATGGCATTTAAATTGAATGCAAGGCTCTGGAAAACCAAAAATTTGTCTATTTTTCCTCAATTTCAGCTTCCTGGACCAATTTTCATGTCCAAAAGTCGTTAAAAAATAAGTCCATATATTTTCCAAACAAAATTAAATTTAAGTATAACTTATCATTAAAATGCCAAAATTTCACACCTAAATCCCAATCGGGCCCAAATATGCTCCTTCACACCTATCATAAACTTATAAAATTACCACTTTGACCTGTGGCCCCTGGTAATTATTACCAGTTAAATGATCAGTAGGTCATCAATAAGTGTGCTTGATTGGCAGCTTGTCAGTCGATTATGTTAACTGGTGTTGAAAAGTTATATAATGTCATGAAATTTGTGCTACTTTCATTTTCAACTTTCACTTTGAACAAAATGTTTTTTCACGATGTCAACAATCCAACTAACTGATTGAATGGTATATACAGTTCTCTTAAATCTTTAGCCTCTTGTAGTAGATAATTATTATGACATATATGTTGAATAAAGTCCTCGGTCAGTAAAATAGGCAACTAAGATAAACCTTCTCTGATCATTGTGTAACTGTGACTGTAACAGGAAACCAGGATAAACCTACTCTCTGATAATTGTGTGACTGTGGCTTAAAGAAGCAACCAAGATAAATCTGTTCTCTGATCATTGTATAACCCTGACTGTAATAGACAAGCAAGATAAACCTACTCTCTGATAATTGTGTGACTGTAAGAAGCAACCAAGATAAATCTGCTGTCTGATCATTGTATAACCTTGACTGTAATAGGCAAGCAAGACCTGCTCTAATAATTGTGTGACTGTGACTGTAAGAAGCAACCAAGATAAACCTGCTCTCTGATCAATGTATAACTGTGACTGAAATAAGCAACCAAGATAAATCTATTCTCATATTATGTAACTGTGACCGAGATAAGCAATCAAGATAAATCTATTCTCATATTATGTAACTGTGACTGAAATAAGCAACCAAGATAAACCTGCTCTCTGATCATTGTATAACTGTGACTGAAATAAGCAACCAAGATAAACCTGCTCTCTGATCATTGTATAACTGTGACTGAAATAAGCAACCAAGATAAACCTGCTCTCTGATCATTGTATAACTGTGACTGAAATAAGCAACCAAGATAAATCTATTCTCATATTATGTAACTGTGACTGAAATAAGCAACCAAGATAAATCTATTCTCATATTATGTAACTGTGACTGAAATAAGCAACCAAGATAAATCTATTCTCATATTATGTAACTGTGACTGAAATAAGCAACCAAGATAAATCTATTCTCATATTATGTAGCTGTGACGGAAATAAGCAACCAAGATAAATCTATTCTCATATTATGTAACTGTGACTGAAATAAGCAACCAAGATAAATCTATTCTCATATTATGTAACTTTGACTGAAATAAGCAACCAAGATAAACCTGCTCTCTGATCATTGTATAACTGTGACTGAAATAAGCAGCCAAGATAAATCTGTTCTCATATTATGTAACTGTGATTGAAATAAGCAACCAAGATAAATCTATTCTCATATTATGTAACTGTGACTGAAATAAGCAACCAAGATAAATCTGTTCTCATATTATGTAACTGTGATTGAAATAAGCAACCAAGATAAATCTATTCTCATATTATGTAACTGTGACTGAAATAAGCAACCAAGATAAATGTATTCTCATATTACGTAACTGTGACTGAAATAGGCAACCAAGTTAAACCTACACTCTGATATCACTGAGTAACAGTTACTGTAATAAGAAATCAAGACAAATCTACTCTCTGATCACTGAGTAACATGATCATTGTGTAATGGTTACTGTTATAAGAAATCAAGATAGATCTACTCTTTGATCATTGTGTAGTGGTTACTGTAATAAGAAATCAAGACAAATCTACTCTCCAATCACTGAGTAACATTATCATTGTGTAATGGTTACTGTAATAAGAAATCAAAATAGATCTACATTTTGATCATTGTGTAGTGGTTGCTGTAATAAGAAATCAAGATAGATCTACTCTTTGATCATTGTGTAATGGTTACTGTAATAAGAAATCAAGATAGATCTACTCTTTGATCATTGTGTAATGGTTACTGTAATAAGAAATCAAGATAGATCTACTCTTTGATCATTGTGTAATGGTTGCTGTAAAAGAAATCAAGATAGATCTACTCTTTGATCATTGTGTAATGGTTACTGTAAAAGGAAATCAAGATAGATCTACTCTTTGATCATTGTGTAATTGTGACTTTAAGGCAAGCAAGTTAAACCTACTCTCTGATCATTTTGTGACTGTGACTGTAATAGGCAATCAAGATAACCTTCTCTCTGCTCATTGTGAAACTAAGACTGAAATAGGCCACCAGGATAAACCTACTCTCTGATCATTTTGTGACTGTGACTGTAACAGGCAACCAAGATTAACCTACTTTTTAGATGATAGAGTGACTGTGGCTGTAACAGGCAACCAAGATAACCTTCTCTCTGCTCATTGTGAAACTAAGACTGAAATAGGCCACCAGGATAAACCTACTCTCTGATCATTTTGTGACTGTGACTGTAACAGGCAACCAAGATTAACCTACTTTTTAGATTGATTGTCTCATAATTGATCCGATTTTACAAAGGACACCAGCTTATTACAAATCGCCTATCAATGACCAGAATTTTCTACCTACCACCAAAACAAATAGTTCTATCAATTCAAACGTTTAGAATAACACTTATTAACTTAGAAGTTCAATGATCTTTTAGCAATATAGAATTTACCTAATTTATTCTGTTTCTAACTCCGGAGAAAAAGTTAAGATTTTCTGTTATTTTTTTCACAATTTTCTGTCTAATGTCCTATGTAGTGCTTTGATTCAAAGTCATTGCTATTTTTAGAATATTTGTTATTCATTGGCTGCAAGCCTACTAATGTATGTCCCGGTCACAACCTGGCCTATCAATGACCAGAATTTTCTTCCTGCCACCAAAACGATTCCGTTTGTCTAGAAGATAAGCATTGCTAAGCAATTAGTGTTATGATTTAATATTTTCGATGTAGGAAGGAGTGACTTTCTTGTTTTGATTATTTATTCTTTATTTATTATTTATTATTATTGATTTATTAGGTTATACTTACATAGTATTTTTATTTATCTGTTTAGCGGGGCGGAGTTTGCAAAAAAAATATTACACAGTATGAAAATCATGTACGGCATTTGACCAGTTTACATGAAATTTTAATGTGGATTCAAAGATAATCAATCCTTCGGTTTTTTGTAAACTTTGATTTGAACATTATAAACCTGGCTGTAATAGGCGACCAAAATTAACCTTCTCTCTAATGAAAGTGTAACTGTGGCTGTAATAGGCAACCATTAAAGATAAACATACTCTTTTATCATTGTGTATCTGTGACAGTAGTTAAATGCATTCTAAAATTCTTATTAATAAGTTGAATTGATTTGTAACTGTGGCATTGTTCATTTTTATGCAGATTTGAATGAATTAAAATAAAGAAATCTTTTCACTGTATGATATCATTTTCGACTGTGGGTTCATTTAGTGACTGTCGTACTCAGGTGAGCAATATAGGGCCATCATGGTCCTGTTGTTCTCTGTCTCATTTATTATGAAATACTATTATATTTTAGAATTCTGTAATGAGATGAGAATAAAAGATAAAAGGACTCTGTTGATGAATGGTTCAGTGCTAACGAGGTGTCTGATTGCAGTGACCAGTTAGGAAAGCAGTCTGTGACTGAGTGAAGTTATGATACATATATGAATAGAGGTTTCTCATAAGCCCAAGTGGTGGGCCTTTCTGTTGTGTCAGCAGTGCAGTGAACAAAGTAGTTATGAACAACCACTTTGCTTTTGCTTGTATTCGGGAAATCTCCATCATTTTATTGTTGATAAAAAAAAGAACAACAAAGAAACAGCCCTAAGTTAAAACTGTTAATTTAAGAAATGTCTACATACTTATTCTCATTATTTTGAAGATCTAACATGTATAAGCATGTCAATACTTTAGATGTCAAAGAAGATTGAATTTTCATCCAAAACCGTAAATATGCAGTTTAACTGTAAGGGTTTGCTTTCTGGCACTGCTTCGAATACAAAGGAAAATTATGGACAGTTGGTGAAACTTAACAGATCATTGTTATTCTTCAACAATTCATTCAGCTAAATATGAAAATCTACCTTAAAATGGTACCAAAGTGTTTGCAATCAGATCTTTGACAAAATCTGGATTTGTTTGTTAAACATAAAACTGTCATCTTGTAGCAACTATAAACATTTAATTGCAGCCATTATGATTAAAAAATCAATGTTATCCCTGATGAAAAGTATAATAAAATATGTTATTGATTTTGATTCATTTATTAAATCCCCATTGATTTTCACATTAAGTCGTCAGTCCATAGATGCTGAGGTCTTCTTGTTAAAATAAAATTCCATTGATTTAAGGGGTCATTTGGTTGTATTATTTCCGCAAGTTATTATATTTTAATGATTTTTATTGAAAATTTCTTAGCAGGATTAGCGGGACAATGATCACTTCATACATTCGTTAAATTAGTTTGAATCGATTGTAAAAACTTGATTTAAAAGATCAAAAGGTCGGTTTTATTTAAATTACTTTGATTGGTCATTGTCGCATTGATTTTTGCCTTTCAAAACTTAATTTGTGGCATTTTATAATGGATTGGTTCTCCTTTGTTATATGGGTTTGTTTGATTGAAGATATTTAAATAACTTAATAAAAGTCTGTAATCTGTTTTAAAATATGTAGTAAATTTGAACAGAGGAAGCTAACCTTATTATCGTACAGATTAAAAGAAATTTTAACGATGTTTAAGGAGAATGAAAGAGTTGCTGAGTCCTATGAAGACATTTAACTGCCATGTTAGTTGTTGAAAGTAATTGATCAATAAATGTGAAGATAATGGTCATTTCTCCTCACATATTTTACATTTTGCTTAACTGTTGGTGTAATTTAAAGATGCAATTTGGTAAAGAAAGAATATCTTAATTGATGAGAAAGATGTTAATATATTTCAGGATAACATGTTATAATAATATAAATAAATTCTTCCCCTTTTTTTCTAATTAAGAATTTGGATATTGCTTGTTGTACCCCCAGGTAGAATATCTTTAATTATAATATGTGCCCTCAATCTGTAGGATTATCATAATAGTTGAGTTTGGAGGCCCCTTTAGATTTTAAGATGCTTCATCAGAGGTTAAGGTCACATGGATCTTTTAAAGAATAACTGCTTCAGTAGTTTCTTAACAGCATAATACATAGGTTGATCAGGATGACTAAACAGTTTAAAAACAGTGGAAAGACTTGTTGGTGGCCTCCAGAGAGAAGCCTGTTGCAATAATCTTCATCTGCTTTATATTTGATATTGTCAAATTTGAAGTGAATGTTGTGGACTATAGTTGTTACTGACAATTATTTTGCCCCCAAAGGGAGGCATGTAGTTTTTGAACTGTCCGTCCATCCATACGTTCGTCCATCATAGTGATTCTACTTCATACTTGGACACAAAACTCCTTTGGACAAGACATTCTCATTGAACTATACTTACTTGACCTTGACCCCTGAATGACTGGTCCTCAGCTCAAAGGTCAAAGTACCACTTCAGGGGCATTCAAAGTCATCTTACAGTGACAGTTCTTGTTTTGTAAGCTCACCTGAGCACTTTGTACTCAAGGTGAGCTTTTGTGATCGCCCTGTGTCGTTGTGCGTTGTGTGTCGTCAGCTTTTTACTGTAAACAACATCTTCTCCTTAACCACTTGGTGAAAGATGATAAAACTTTATAGGAATGTTCCTTGCGCGAAGCTTTACCAAAACTTTTAAAAGAATTCCAGTTGATGAAGACTCTGGTTGCTATGGCAACAAGAATGAAAAAGTTCAAAAATCTTCTTGTCTAAAACTGCTAATTATTGTTGCTTTTTGTCCTTGGTCACTTTGCTGCTGAAAATTTTCTGCCAGTGCTAGAGTCATATAATAAAAGAAACAGAATTCCATTTATAGCTCTGGAGTTTTCATGGATGGCTAGAAAAAATGCATTCCTTTTTCTTTCAACTGCTTGCATGGTAGTGATCACACCATAAAACCTGTCTCAACAAGCCGTCTTTAACTTTGAAATTCCACAAGGGAAGAAGAAATATCAGTGTCTAAGTAGATTTTAATTCTATTCTTCTGAGGTTTGCAAGTTATGTCTTTCAAACACTTACTTATGACTTTGTCTCGGCTTATTGGCAGTTCAATGATTCTTTACTTTGAATTGTCTATACACTTATTATGTGTGTCTTAAAACATTTGAATTTCGAGATTTGAAGCTGTGAA
This sequence comes from Cyclina sinensis, assembly GCA_012932295.1. NCBI lineage: Eukaryota > Metazoa > Mollusca > Bivalvia > Venerida > Veneridae > Cyclina > Cyclina sinensis. Next base: position 11,302,695 of record JAAONU010000012.1, on the reverse strand, counting down.
AAATGAGAAATCTACGTCTGGGATATTAGTCTTAAAGTCAATATAAGAAAGATATATATCTCAGTAATAAATGGAAGTCTGAATTTTTTTCAACCTTTTTGATATTGATGTCTTTTAAAAGACTGCAATAAATTTCACTTTATGTCTGCTTACAATCTGTAGTTAGCCAAAAGCAATAACTCAAATTATTCAATGTATACTGCTTTTCGAGAAAAAACTTGGTGTTTTAATGTCAATTTTTTCTCTCTCTTGGGAAAATAACACTGTATCTTAGGACCATTAGTTAGATGGTATAGTACTGGTCAAACTATACTAGGAGTTTATTCATTAATATTTGGCACCATGCTTATGCTGCATGAATGAGTTTCAATTAATTTGAAATCCCTATGAGACGGGTACCAGTAATGGACAGTGGTCGAAATTTCGTTTGGAATAAAGAGAAAAATAACATGATTGACAGTATTTGTCTAAATCTTGAAACAGACAGGAGTTCTGTGTATTTGAGTTTTCACTCACTGTATATCATACTGAAAAAGTTGATAATTGTCATAAGCTGTCAATAACATGCTCCTTCGGGAAAACATCATTTTATTGTTTCTTTGATCACATGATACTCTGATAGTGGCTCTAGTATCATTTGAAAATACATAGAAGTAAAAGCATAAATTAAGACCTCTGGTTTATCCCCTGTATAGAGCACTAAACTCATTTCATGTAAATTTTGAAAAAAGAAAAATGTATATGACACATCAGTACACTAGACCTTACGCTGGAAGTCTATATTCCACAATTTCTTTTTTAACCCTTTCCTCCATAATATACACCTTTATGGCTTGGGCAAACAGTGTAGAACTGTTTGCCTTTTGATACATTAGGTTATTTCTGACCAAAAAGTGACCAGTGCAGATCCTGATCAGACGGCACAGATGTGCCAGCTGATCTGGATCTACATTGGTCGCACGTGCGTAAAAATGCGTATATATGGAGTAAAGGGTTATTAATATAGGTCAACAGGAGTCTTAAGATTAAAAAGATAAACCATGTTAAGAGAGCATGGAAAGTAACAATTATAGTGACCATACAATAAAACATGGTAAACCATTGTTTAACATTCAGACATGGTAGCTCATGTTAGTTCATGAAGGATTCATTTCCTCAGAAGTATTTTTCAGTTAGATAGAAAAGTTATGAAAATTGTCATCTCTTAAATTGTAAAGATTTAACAATCGTTTCAAACTGTGGTCCTATGATATAGCTTCTGTAAAGAGGGTGGAAGGCCTTTTGCTTTTCAGTGACAGTTTTAACTGAAATTTCTGTTTATTACCTCCCTTTATTTCAGCTTCTTGTATAATTTTTATTCCATTCAGGCTAAGAAACCGATATTATGTATGTACTGTGTAAACTACCAAAAGCATTAAATAGCATTAACTTCAGACAAAGTTCTTTGATATCAGCTTACTACTTAAAAAAGACCAAGAGAAGATTTATTTTCTTGAAATGTTTTACATTAAAACTTTTATGACCAAATATCACATTCGGATTTTTTATTGAGACAAAATGGCCTTTTTTTTCTGTCGAACATTTATTTTTGGTTAATATGAGTTTTGAGTGAGTTATCAGTTTTCTTCATTTCTGACTATTAAATTTGATATCATAAATTATCTTCCATTATAGTGGCTCTAACCCTTTTGTTTATGGCTGTAATTTTCCTTTGAAATATTTATAAATACTGTACTTCTACCCTCATAATGACCACATTATAATGGTTTTTCATTGATTTTTATGTTTCTCAAGACCAATTTATAGGTCACTGTGAAAGTCTGTGGAGAATTCAAATTGATAATAGAAGTATATATGTAACAATTCCTTCTTAATTATTTAACAGTTCATGCCGCGAGTCAATTGTACACAATTTTAGGACACAAAAATATCTAGTTTGGGTGAAAAAAAGTCCAAGATGTAATCAATACCAAAATGCAAATAAATCCTGTATAGTGGTATTTTTCCAACAATATCTTTTTGAATGATACCATTTGTAAGGAAATTGGAAAGCGGTTCAAAAAAGCTAGCATGTATGTATTTATGAAATCTGTATGGAAACTTCTTCTGAAAATTCTGAAGTGTTAATAATAGAGGATGGTAAAGATGGTAACATAAAAAACTCACTTAAGTTTTTTTTGTAAAAGAAAGTCATTTAGTCAGTCAGACTTTATCTTCTTACCATTTTCAGACCGTTTGCTTGTTTTGAGCAGAGTCTTTGACTTAAAGATGTCACAGTGAAGTATTATCATCCACTCCTTCGTGGAAGTTGACTGGCTTTAAATGAACTTAAAATCTGTCTTGAACAGTTTATGATAAGACAAAACAGTTTTAATAATTTATATTTTTGCAGGAGCTTCCTTTTGAAGATTTGAAGAAAAGATGCATGGAACAGTTGGAAGTCATGTCAAAGAAACGTATACGAAGAATTCTTGCAGGTAAGATGTTGGGAATAATAGTCTTAAGGTGCTTGGTAAGTTTGCTGTATCTTGATCTAAAATTTATGGTCCAGTTACTTCCCCTGACTTGATATGTCCAGTTATTCCATGATCGGTGTTACCCAGTTATTTGTACTGAGGTGGTGATATGGAGTTGCCTCCCTTGACTAGATTGAAGTATTATGAACTATTTGGTGAAAAATTACTAGTGTTACTTAGCAGAAAATTAAAAGAATATATCTTGTAATATTTACAAAAATATTGAGAGATTATAAAGAATAAACATTAGTTTCTAATGGTTAATTTTATCTCCGTTGATTAAATAGAACCATTTGAAAAAGCTAGAATTTCCTTTCATAAAGGTGGGCAATGAAACATTTAATGCCTGTAAAATCTGAGAGATTTAGATTTTAATCATACCTGTATTTCAACATTAACTTTAATAGGGTTAAGATGGTTGAAACATAACAGTTATAAATCTTCATTTATATCTAATCTTAGGTCATTATAACCATTGAAATTTTCATTGAAGCTAGTTTTCCACCAACAATTCTGTTAGAACAACTTATTTGATGTCTTGATTGCAACACTTAGAGTAATGTTCATAAGACTTTGTAAATCTGTAATTGATGGCCACATATGAATTTTAAACATATGCCATATTTATTCTATTAAATTCAGAAAGGGTTGAATGATTTAAATGTAGTGTGGACACACTTTGGAAAATTTTTCTCGAGAGGGGTTTAGTATAAGATCCTGGTCACAGGTTCGATATAATGCTTAAGATTGAGTTAAAACTTACGTATTGTAATTTTGTTCTGTTTTCATAGAATTTTAAAGTTTTTGATACATGCCTCTCAACAGATGACACTGATGTAACAAAAAGTAACCTCAGTTTGTTAAAATGGATAGTAGTTAGGATCCTGGTCACAGGTTCGATATAATGCTTAAGATTGAGTTAAAACTTACGTATTGTAATTTTGTTCTGTTTTCATAGAATTTTAAAGTTTTTGATACATGCCTCTCAACAGATGACACTGATGTAACAAAAAGTAACCTCAGTTTGTTAAAATGGATAGTTCTTGTTACACATAATTATACCAACGTCCAATATTTGAAGGTCGATGCGACCTAGTTCAAATATAATTCAGATGGTCTTCTTGAAAAAGGACAAATGTCCAAAAATTTGAATAAAAGAAGTGAAAATTTACCTGGTGATGTTTTTTACTTCTCTTTAGAAGACTGTTAGGTATAATTATGTGATAGTTCTTTTAATTGGTCAATGTTTTAATGTACTGTAATAGCAAATATTTGTGGTCAGCTGTTGGGTGATCTGTTGTGTGCTGATGTCGTTTTTGTGTTTGTTAGAAGCTTTTTTAAATTTTAATAAAATACTAGTCACATGTCAGGTTTAAATTCTTATTATGTTTAAGAAATTTGGTGTCTGGAAATTTAGTTGCAAAATAGCGTTTAAGCATTGTTAGGATAAAAACAACACTCAAAAGAAACATACAGACCACTTTTGCCACTGAATACTTGTCTGAGTTCTAAAATTCATAATTTATAACTGAGACGTGTCAGTGTACACTTTACCATCCATTTAATATGAGCCCAATATAGACTTTGGAATGGTTTATCAATAGTGAGAATATAATAATGAACAAACACTGTGCTTATAACAGAATACATACATTCCCTATTTTTTTGAGAACTTTCAGCAGTTTAAAGGTCAGTCAAATAAATGATAGGCTGTGTTGAAATCTCACATATATCTTAATTGCCTTAGCTTGATGGTTTAATTCTAAACATCTTCTCTTCGTGTAAACATTTCAGTTAATTTACTGCTTCTGTTTCAACAGAGTTACTTGAATTTGTTTGTTTCTTGTTAAACACAAATAAATTGTTAATTTGAATTAATCAAACTGCGACCTTGTTAGGGAAGAGCTCTGAAAGGTATTTTGAATATTCATTAAGGTAGAAACTAAGTTGGTTAGTAAAGTTGTACCGGTTTCTGTCATGGTAAGTTATGCTTGGAGTCTCATGGCTCCTGTGGTCAAGTTACAAGCACTGACTTGTTTCTAGAAAAAAGATGATTGGTTGAAGACCCAACACTCATGAATAAAAGACTCATTTGAAGAAAAAGGATTGTCAGTCTTGGCGATCCCGGTTCAGTCCCCACCAGGGACGGTAAAACTTCTCTGTGATAATTGATCTCAGACAATGCATCTATAGGTCATTTGCCCCTCACTCTGAAGCAAGTGAGGAAGTAGTCAGTCACTTGCGGAGAAAATGATTAGTAAAAATTGGTTGGATACCCAGGAACACTGGTTAGGTGGACTGACCGCTGGGATATGACGTTAGCTGTTAAAACTGGCGTTAAATCAAACCAAACTCATTTGAAGAAAGTTGGCAGTTCTGTATTGGAGGATGATAGAATGCATTATGCAGTGGTAGTGTCTAGGCATGGTCTTAGGTTATAATTCTTTCTTTTGTAAATTAAATCAGATATAGATTTGTTTTTGCTGACAAGCAAGTTGCCAAGTACATCTGCCAGACTCAGACTGCACGATTAGTGGCCATATTCATGAAGTATTTAAGTTTTTCTTAGTTAAGTTTGACTTAAGTGAAAATTTTGGAAATCATTTTGATGCTCTAGTGCATAAATGTGAAACATTAAATGTTTATTTTATTGTCAAGGACAAGAAACAGAAAGAAATGTTAAACTCTGGTTTATTGAACTGGGAATTACATAAGTTAAAATTGTAATTGAGGAAAAGGACTTTAATGTTTTACTAAATGCTTCATAAATACAACCCTTGGTCTTGATATGTACAGCAGGTGTCTTAAAATATTTAAAATATAGAAAAAGAAACACAGCTATAAATCTGTTAGACTGTGAATTTCAACACAAGATCTCTTAAAAAAATCCACCAAATTCATATACTTCAAAACGCCAACAAGAGAATAAAAAGACATTTATATAAACACGTAATGACCCTTGTGCTTTATTTCATGTAATTTGTAATCACTCTTCTAGAAGCATTTACTCTCTTGAAATTGCAATTTTAAGCTCTCAAGTATTCAAGATAGATTTTGAAGAAATTTGAACATATAAATTGTCTTAAAATCTCTTTAGTGGGAATTTAGAAGGAATTGCTTCAACATTAAATGTATAGCAGACAGTTTGGTGGAGAAAAGTTGAAAATATCATAAAATATTATCCAATTTACTAAAAGATTTAAAATAAATCTCCACTTGTAATAAAAGAGAAATTCTGGTATATTTTTAAGTTAATTATTTTATTAACTTAATGTGTAAACGTAATCAAGACATAATTATATTATAGCTCTGCTTGAATTTTTTTGAATTGTAAGTTAGGCTGATAGGAATTAAAATGTGGATTACAGTTCAGAACTTTGAAGTAGTGTTGGAAACTCTGACAGTTTTATTGTTTGATTCCTCTTAAGAAAAGGTTATGTGGGAATTTGGCTAAGTACTTGCAAAGTTCAATAAAAGCATCATAATGAATGCTGTAGGCTTTTTAAAAAGTTGAAAACAGTTAAATCTACAAAATGAAACATAGTTAAAATTCCAGTTGGATTCTGAAGGCTGAGGCCCCATGTCTAAAGCATTGAGTTCAATTGACTGTGTCTGTAACACTTATGAAAGGTTCTTTTCTTGTCATTTCAGGTTTGTCTGAACTCCTAAATGAAGATTTGTCTATGCATAATACATAAATGTTTTGTGTATTCTCTAGGTGATGACCCAGCATCCATTTCATCCTCAGGCACAGAGGATGAGTCTTCAGATGAAGAAAGTCAAGGTTTGTGTCCCACTTGTAGACATCAGAGATTATTTGTTAATCAAGTGCAGAGAGCTGGTAGATGGTATTAGGTTTAGTTGAGTTTAAGACCCTCTAACTATCAGTCATATCTTGCAAGCAGTTTATCATTCCCGGACTCCCATCCTCCGTAAGAAAGTGTCAAAATGTTCATTCATGGCTTGGCACAAACTCATGTTTTTTCAGTCAGTGATTACAAAGCTTGAAAGGAATAAATAAATTAAAAAGTTTTACAGAAAAAGACGGCCCTCAAAATTTGTGAGATTTTTGAGATTCTGTGAAAAGAAATGCATGTTGAAATGTTTTGCGCACAGAGACAAACCAAGAAGACATTTTTGCTTACTCAATAGTTCTTTATTTTGAATTCGATATTTTTGGTAGTGAAGCTTTTAGTGAATTTCTTGTTATCCATCTAGGAAATTGTTGATTATTACTATTTTGATGTAATCACTTTCTAAACCCATTCATGTTGTTTGTGTTTTTTCTTAAGATCAATGATTGGTTGATTAAAGGAGCACCTGCTTCAACTAATTTTGGCAAATAACTCTATGTTGGATCTTTTCCGAAATTGAAAAGAGAAATTAATTTTACGTGATCATGCGGCGTATTTTTTTCAGTGCGAATAACTTGATGCCAAAAAGTGAATTAAATTTTCATGACAAGCCACAGACTATAGGTTCAAACAGGCATTTGGGAACTATCTATTACATGATTGGGGGTTTTTGTCTGATTGCCTCGAGATAGCAGTATATTGAAGACGTTTTTTTCAAAAAAATGGACTTGAATTTCATTTGTCTACATGATGATATATAAGACAAATGGATATATTTGGCAGCAAAATATGTCTGGTTACAAAATGTCTACTTTAGATAGATTTTAACAATTACAATGAATGGCTCTCTAGATATTGTTGAGAAATGAAGGGTGGCAAACATGACTGGAAAGAAATATTTATGTCTTATGTAAAATGTTGTGTCTGAAAATGTTAGAGAGAAGTCGAATCTTTGCTCAAAGAAATCAACTGATTTTAGGTCAAAGGGAAGATTTTTACCAAAACAATTGGATGAACAGCAATAAATCTATAAGTTTAATTTACAATTATAATTACCTTTGTTATATTCTAGAGAATGGTTTAATTTTCATATGTCATTATGGACCTTGTTATTGTGAAGATTCCGCATGTTAACCAATACAAATAATTGTTTACTTGTTTCTCTAAGGGTTGTTGGGATTCTTTCTTTGTGACAGATAATTTTAGCGAAGCATTTAAAAACCCAAGTGCCTGTCCTCTGCATAAAATTGATTTAATGTTCAAATAATAAATGCATTACATAGTATTAACAGAAAAATTAATGCAGAATCATGTATGAATATATTCCTTCATATTAGGTTAATGATGAATGGTGTTTGGAAGGTTGAAAAGTTCCAATTGGGGCCAGTAAACTTTTAAAAAAAAAAGTAATCTTGATGTAGATGTATATTTATCATCGTAATGTAAGAGACTGTGATATTGATTGAGGTCTGCTGTTACAAGATTGTTTATTTTATCAATTTAAGCTATGTTATAATTGGTCCAGTTTGATTGGCAGGGCTGCTTATTGATAAATGTGAAAATTTACCCATCTTTCTTAGTTTCTAGAGATAAATGAGAAAAACTGCCCCAGAGAGGGATCTTAATTTGAAACCCAATACACAAACTGCTAAATGACTTAAAAGACAAAATTGTCAACCCATGTTCCAACGAAATTGTTTTCACAATAATACTGGTATTTTGTTTCATTCAATTTGTAACAAAGTTGGTTAGATTTCAAATTAAGTCTGACAGGCTTTGAAATACAGTAAATTAAGATGTTTAATGCCAGAAAACGGTAGCCAGTTAGGGCTGCCGCAATCTAAACCAATCAAAATTTAAAATGTTCAATCACTTTATACTGGTGAACTCGAGTTAATTGACAAGTGAAATGTAAATACTGAATGATAGACAAGGTAATTAATCAGCTTTGATGCTACAAACTGACAAAATATTTGCTGTGTCACAAAAACTTGATTAAATGTGCAAAAAAACAAATGCCTAATGATACTAAATGTTTGTGTTAGAAAGCAGAATATAAAGAAAACCCTGTAGTTTAGTGTGATTATTATTAGTCAAGCTCTTATTTATAAAATTCATATTCAGAATTCTAAATGAAAGTTGTGTTTGCAGTCAGTTTCTGCTGTTTGTTTTCACTTACATCTTACAGCTTAAAGGCCTTCGTACACCATGGCAATGCTTTTATACTCTGATTGTGTGACTATGTAGTTAGTTATGATAGAAACTTGATTCTAGTCACTGTTAAACGAGTCCAGCAGTGGATGAAAGTTTGAGCTTTCACTGAGACAGCAGGGTCAAGGTCACTGGTTCTCCTTGCAATGCTTTACTGATATAGTCTCTGAGAAGTCTTACCATTTAGTTTGCTTTTATTATAACATAGAGAATTCTGAAGGGCTTTTAACTCCTGATACAGAAACTGTGTTAAATGTTTCAGTACATTTTCCATGTGTACACATACTTTCGACAGGAAGTGTATAATTGAAAATAAGAAGTGAGATCTGTCATGTAACAAATCAAGTTTGAAGGCAGGCTTTTATAAGAAACTGTTAATTTCCATCTCAGAAACAATTTAAATCTCAAATATTTTGACTTAAATCTGCCTTGATATTGATGTTGAACTATATTGCCTTTGAAATCTTGATGGTTGAAGGCGTTTAAAAGACAGAAAGCTTGAATTGTTTGTCGTAATTTATTTGGAAGAATGACAGTAAACTGAATTGAAGAAATTTAAACTGTTAATATTGAAATAGGAGAATGTCTTTCCCTTCAAATGTATTAAAGAAAATTGGTTTTGAAACAATAAAAAATGCATTTGTTGTCTGTTTGTGAGTGAATGCAACACTTGCACTTAACAGAGCCAATAATTTGAATGTCGAGAGAATTGAGGAGAAGATTTAGGACTTTGTTTGTTTACTGTTGGAACAAAGAGGCCGTGTTTGAGGATAGGCATGGGAATTTATGCTGTATATTGCTGTCTTGATTAGTAAGGTCTAAAATATTTCAGACCCTGTATCTCCCTGTAAGGTGTCTCGTGCCTGAGTGAGAAGTCCGCTAGTCAATGTCTTAGAAGTATCTGATCATGGCAGTTGTATGAACTTAACAGCTATGTTTATAATTATATAAATGAATTGATAAATTAAACATTGCTATGGAGTTAGCAGTCTTTTTTGAACATCGCTATTTTGGCTTTATAGGTTAATAAAAATTAATGAAAAGTAGAAAAAAACGTATAACATTCTGGTTGGCAATCCTAGCTATGACCATATTACAATATTACTATCATATGTCATTACCTTTAGTCCAGTAAAAGCTTGTCATAGAACCCACTGCTGATTTGTTTTAATAAGTTATCTTTTTGAAAAGCAATCTCCTACTGTTGCCACTGTAAATGTGAGCTTATTGACTTACTATTAGCTTTTTAATTACCTTTATTTTGATATAAAATAAGTATTTAGGCCTGTATGAGAAGTATTGTACTGAAAGTTAAAAGTAAAGAGTTGAATTCCATTTTTTACTTTTATTCTGTCCTAATAGGCAGTATATAAATAGACTTTCATAACGGTAACTGAGTACACAATGGCTGTTTCTCTAAATTGGTAACAATTTTGTATGACTATTTTTATAATCATTCAGGCAATTTCACTTGACTTTTATCCCCATTAAGACACTGGTCATTTAGTGATGTATATTTGAAATGGACACTTAAAGAACTTGTCAGGGAAGATGACCATTTTGACAGATTAATCCATCAAGTTTTGTTTTCTGTCAGTTATTTATGAGAATTTCATGCGAGGTCACTCTGATTTACAAAGTTTTGCAAGTTCAAAAATGCTGAAAAAAGCTGACCACATGTCAGTCGGTTTTATGACGCCTCTGTTGTTTTGCCACTGTAAATAAATCTGTCATCAGTTACACCTGTACTTTTTCTCCTATGTCAAAAAAATGGTAAAAAATAAACTTGTATTACCTGCATTAGTAATTTCAAGAGAGACATCTTCCTTTGTACAATTTTTACTGTGACAGAAGTGAAGACCAGGGCCCTTACAGATGAGCCTAGGTTTTGTCTTGGCTTATAAGCCAAGTTTGTATCTAGATAATCAGCTTTAGATATCTTCCTCTTGTCTGTTATAGCTAAGATCAAAAGTTATGGTTCATGAATATGTATAGATAATGCAATGTGGTGGTCTCTAATAAGTTGTTTGTAATAATTGTTAACTCCCAGGTTTATTCTAATTATGCATCTAATTTAAAGTTATCTTTTCACAAAAATAAAGTACAAATTATTCTATGTGTTAATGTACAGGTGATCAACTTAATGTGTGATATGTATAAGTTTTTGACAAAGTTATAACCCCTGTTTTATTTATAAAAAAGTATTATGGATAACTGGAAATTTTATTTGCTGTACTTATATAAATTTTGCTTTGAGCTTTGAAAAAAACAACAACAAAAAAACAACAAAAAACAAAAACAAACATAATTTGAAAATAATGTTTTTGGATAACTTAATATTGAATGTACTTAAATGTACATTGCAGAAAATATCTCAATAAATTTTCTAACCAAGACAATAAGATCACTTATTTATGTTTTAAGTTTTAAAACTTCTCTCAGTTATTGAGAATTCAGACAGTATGTAATTTATTGCCATAAATGGCTTTGATATGTAAAAGAAATGTCATATCTCAGTATAATTTAAGCTCTCATTTTAGACTACATCTGTTACAAAGCATGCATTTTCATCATAAAAAACTCCTGATAAATGTTATAGGCATGACACATTTACATTTCATTACATAAACAGTCTGAAAGCATTACTGTTCCAGCATTCAGCACTATGCTCGAGTAACATTGTAAGAAATTTGGACATTTTTAAATTTAATTTCTAGAAATAACTGGAGAAAAAGAAATGATATTATGTAGCACATGTCACATGCAAAAATGATTTCCGCTATTTTCTTTGTAAATGTAAGTACTTCTAAGAATTCACATTCACAATTCCTTTTTAATCTCTTAGGGCTCTGATTCCAGGACATTGTGTCTATAGATATCTATGTGACCCAAAACTAAGCCATATAAAATTACTTTTTACTGAAGCCTTGTCCTTTATAGTTTTGAAATTTACTTGACCTACAATGCTATTTGTAGCAATGAAGCCATTACAAAGATTTAAATCCAAGCTTTAAAGGGATATTAATCAGACTTTGCTATGAGTTAGCATGAAGCAATATTAGTGTAGATAAATTTTAGTCTCTGCCTGTACTTTAGAGAGAGAAAAACTCAGTGCATTCATGATTCTTCAGTAATAGTTTGGGATGATTTGGAAAGATTCTCAGTTAGATACATCTGCAAAGTTTTGTCTAAATTCTTCTGTTTGTCTTGCAACAGTGCTAACTCTGGCATGGACGTTTTGTCAATGAAACAAGCGTTACATTTAAAAGCATGGTTGTTCTGTTGTCATAACAGTTAATAAAAGAGAAATTAAAATTTTCTAATTCTGTTGATCTATTTTTAAGGGAAGTAAGAGAGCTGTTCTGTTGTGGTATCATATGAAGTAAGAGAAATTTGTTTAACATTGTCATATCAAAAGAAGCAAGAGAGAATTTAAGGCAGTGTTGTTCTGTTGATCAAGAGAAGTAACAGACAGATAAAAGCATTGTAGATTAAGGGAAGTAAGAGAGAATAAAACAGAATTCTGTAGATCAAGAGAAGTGAGAGACAGATTAAAGCATTGTAGATTATGGGAAGTAAGAGAGAATAAAACAGAATTCTGTAGATCAAGAGAAGTGAGAGACAGATTAAAGCATTGTAGATTATGGGAAGTTAGAGTGAATAAAACAGAATTCTGTAGATCAAGAGAAGTGAGAGACAGATAAAAGCATTGTAGATTATGGAAAGTTAGAGAGAATAAAACAGAATTCTGTAGATCAAGAGAAGTGAGAGACAGATTAAAGCATTGTAGATTATGGGAAGTAAGAGAGAATAAAACAGAATTCTGTAGATCAAGAGAAGTGAGAGACAGATTAAAGCATTGTAGATTATGGGAAGTATGAGAGAATAAAACAGAATTCTGTAGATCAAGAGAAGTGAGAGACAGATTAAAGCATTGTAGATTATGGGAAGTAAGAGAGAATAAAACAAAATTCTCTGGATCAAGAGAAGTGAGAGACAGATTAAAGCATTGTAGATTATGGGAAGTAAGAGAGAATAAAACAGAATTCTGTAGATCAAGAGAAGTGAGAGACAGATTAAAGCATTGTAGATTATGGGAAGTAAGAGAGAATAAAACAGAATTCTGTAGATCAAGAGAAGTGAGAGACAGATTAAAGCATTGTAGACTAAGGGAAGTAAGAGAGAATAAAACAGCATTTTGTTGATAAAGAAAAGTAAGAGACAGATAAAAGCATCAGAGATAATAGGAAGTAAGAGAGAATAAAACAGAATTCTGTTAATCAAGAGAAGTGAGAGACAGATTAAAGCATTGTAGATTATGGGAAGTAAGAGAGAATAAAACAGAATTCTGTTAATCAAGAGAAGTGAGAGACAGATTAAAACATTGTAGATAATGGGAAGTAAGAGAGAATAAAACAGAATTCTGTAGATCAAGAGAAGTGAGAGACAGATTAAAGCATTGTAGATTATGGGAAGTAAGAGAGAATAAAACAGAATTCTGTAGATCAAGAGAAGTGAGAGACAGATTAAAGCATTGTAGATTATGGGAAGTTAGAGTGAATAAAACAGAATTTTGTAGATCAAGAGAAGTGAGAGACAGATTAAAGCATTGTAGATTATGGGAAGTAAGAGAGAATAAAACAGAATTCTGTAGATCAAGAGAAGTGAGAGACAGATTAAAGCATTGTAGATTATGGGAAGTAAGAGAGAATAAAACAGAATTCTGTAGATCAAGAGAAGTGAGAGACAGATTAAAGCATTGTAGACTAAGGGAAGTAAGAGAGAATAAAACAGCATTTTGTTGATCAAGAAAAGTAAGAGACAGATAAAAGCATCAGAGATAATAGGAAGTAAGAGAGAATAAAACAGAATTCAGTTGATCAAGAGAAACAGTAGAGACGGTCCGCCTTCAACATTTTACTTTAAATGACATCTCTTCCTAAACCACAAGGATATTTTTAACCAATCTTGATAAAAATGCTCCTTATATTGCCCTTTTCCAAAATTACTCAAACCATTCCACTCCATTGCACATAAGGGCTGCAAAAGCCAAAAACAGAAAAAAATTAAAACAACATATCCTTTTAAGCGGCAGGTAATTTTCCACCAAATTTCACAGAAATTTTCCTTAATAGCCTTCTATTAAAATTGCTTAAAAAGTTCCCCTCCATTGAACAAAATGGCCAGCAGATCTAAAAATAGATTTTCTTCAAAATTTGGCTTCAGATAACATCACCTTCAAAACCACTTGGCCATTTTGAACCAAATATAACAGAAATGTTTCTTATATTGCCTTTTTCTAAAATTGCTCAAACCGTTCCACTCCAATGCACAAAAGGGCTGCAAAAGCTAAAAATAGAAAAAAATACTAAAGTCAGCATCTACTCCTAAACATCAAGGTATTTTCCACCAAACTTCACCGAAGTGTTCCTTGCATAGCCCTCTATTAAAATTGCTCAGATTATTCTGCTCCATTGAACAAAATGGCTGGCAGAACTAAAAATAGATTTTCATCAATATTTTGCTTAAATGACATCTTCTCCAAAGCTTGGCCAATTTATACTAAACTTGACAGAAATGTTCTTTATAATGCCCTTTTCTAAAATTGCTCAAACTGTTCCGCTACATTGTACATAAGGGCTACAAAAGCTTAAAAAAAAAAATTAAAACAAGTTCTCCCAAACAGCAAGGTGATTTTCCTTTAAATTTCACAGAAATGTTTCTTTCAGAGGCCTTTATTAAAATTGCTGAAAAGGTTCAGCTTCATTTCACAGTTTCAGGCCTAAACTAGAATTTTACATTATAAAAGTTCTTTACGTAAATACAAAGTACACCAGCCAATCTTTGGTGCACAACATGATTTTTTTGCAACTCTACAGATTTCTTATTGAAAAAGACCATTTTACCTTTCAAGTTACCAATTGTTGATCAGAGAGAGAGCATAAAACAAGTGGCAGTGACGTAGTATCTTACCATTCACTTACTGTTACAGTTTATTCACTGACATTGCTATAGTTCTTATGGGTACAGTCATTATGCATGTTGGCACTTATCACGCTTGTTGACAATGATACCATACTTGCTGGAAGTTACTTCTTGTATGTTGTTTAGGCCATGATGCCTATACCATATTTTCATTTGTGTACCGTAATGGTTATCTTGGTTCATTTGTAGTGCATCCAAGAACAAAATATACAGTGTGATCAACCAATTTAAGATAATGTTATCAGGCACTTGGCAAAATAGAAGTAAGCATAATGTTTATTCAAAATTTTAAGTTACATTTTGACTGATCAAGTTGTTCTGTTTTTCTGTAATTTCAAGGAAAGATATCGATATGTATAGAAATCTAACAGTAGTCATGGCCGGAGATATCTGTTATCTTTCATGAAAACTACAAACGTGTGACCCCTGGTTTCAAAATGTGATGTGCAATTTTGCAGTTGACATTATGCTCACTTGCAACTTGCTTAGTGGCTGATTACATCTTTCATATTGTGTGGTCACATCGTGTATTTTTTTTCTGGGAGCATTGTCACAGAGCAATGTTGATACACAGTCCCGGCATGTTGAAATATATCATTACACTAAATTGCATTCAGTCTAATGAAATTTTGATATAAACATTAGGGTCTTAACAGTATACAAGTTGTAACTTCCAGCAAGCATGGTATCATTGTAAACAGCATGCATAATGACTATACCAAGTAAGCACAATAGCAGTGTCAATGAGTAAATTGTAACAATAAAGCAGGCATTGTGTAATTTTTACCTATATAACATTCCACAGAAATGTTCCTTATACAGCTTTCTATTAAAATTGTTCAGATTGTTCTGCTCCATTGCACAAAAAAAGGCCACCAGAGCTAAAAATAGATTTTCATCAATATTTTGCCTCAAATGACGTACATCTCTTCACAAGCTGCTTGCCCAAAATTGCCTCTGCCACTATGTGTTTTATTTGTATAAAATATGAGATCTTTGAAAATCTTCAGTTAGAAAATGTAATATTGCATCTGATGCTTGCTTAACAGCAGACCTATGCCACAGCCAAAGAACTCAGGTGAGCGATCCAGGGCCATCATGGCCCTCTTGTTTTCTGTTAACATAATTTTGGAGTTTAAGTTACAAATATTTATTAATAATAGTCAAGAAAAAAGGACCTAACACTGTTAGTTTGCTTTCATATCAAGGATAGCAACAGAAAGGTAAAAGCTTTGTTGTTTTGTTGTTAAAGGAAGCATTATTAGGGCTAGATTTAAACTTTTCTTATTTTATACAAATTAAGAATGTTACATTTGGCTTGTTATCATTTTGCTGTTGTCAGGATTTACTTTGCGTCGAATGCGACTTCTCAGGAGCAGATAAAAAGGACAAACATTTAAACAAGTTGGTTTCCATCGGTTAAAACCCAATGCTGTCCTTGTTTTAACATATGCAGCTGTACTATAGTATTTGACTGACGGCACAGGAAAAAGGGTACTCAAACACAATTTTTTGAAACTGACCTTTTTACTTTGTTTGAAGAAATGATATCTCAGAATTAATGTCTGAAAATTTCAGCTTCCTGCATAGTGCATATACGATGTACTTTTATGTTTAGGAACATGATGGGCAAATTGGATATTCTTAAAAATGACATCACATACCCTAATTTGACATTAGATTTCAAGTTCCCATTGAAATTAGATAAACATATGTTAAGTTTTACCTATTCAGTTTTAAAATTCTATTTATACTTTTCAGTGTATCCAACATTTTTACAAAACTATAATTGTTATCATTCAAAATTGCGTTTTGTTCAGTTGATATCATTTCATATTAAGAAGAACTGTCCCCAAAAACTATGGCCATAGTAATGGTAGTCAAGAAATTTGATACAAAATAATGAAAGACAATATTCAGGCTATCAATATTTCACTTTAATTTTAAATTGGAAGGGTACTAAAATATTGTCCTTTTCTTTTGCTGATTTTCAGTTCAGTAGTATAACAAGTGCCCGAGTGCCCTTTTTCCCGCGATGTCGGTCATTTGTAGTTTTTATACATTCAAGGCTCAGGTGAGCAGATTGTTACTTTGATGGTTCTCTTTCAAATTTATTCCATATTCCTTCGACTGAAATGAGTTATGTTGACTTTACGTCTGGTTAACTAGACATATGATATTTATATGGCATATGTAATCGCTTAGATAAGAGCAACATAATGGCAGTTTGCATGGCAGGAATTTTAGTATTTTGTTTAAATATGTCATTTGAGAATTTCCTTTTACAAAACAATTTTTTTCTGTACTACGCATCTTTCATTTTATGTACTTATCAAAAATATGAATTATATAAATAATGACATTAGACTGTATGATCATAAGCAGAATGGTTTTATTTTTCTGTTGTTTTTTTTTTTACTCAGCACTGCTGAGATAATTACAGTAATAGAAGCAACTTGCATAATCTCATAATATTGATAATTAGGTTATGTGGGATATAAAGTTACAATAGAACAGTTTCAGGCTGAGGAGACATTGAGACAGAGCTTTTATTTATATATGAAGTGTTACATACTATGTGGTAATAGTCACTTAATTATGGAAGGGCAGAGAAACAGGTATATAGGTTTATAGGTTTATAAACATCACTTTGTCTAGGATATCTTAAATATTAACTTCTCATTTCTACATGCCCACTGGCCAGCGGTCAAGCATTTTGTAGCCATTCTTTTGAGAATACTGGACGTGAACAGAGATAGAAGACATAAAGTGAAAAAAGTCACGACATTCTATTATTAGATTTTATATTAAGTTTAGCAAAATTACATCCTCAAAACCCTGTATGTGAAATACGCAGATAATTAACAAGAAAATCTTTCTCAGCTGTCCACATATCTATTGATCACTGACTGACTAGTTGCTTACTATTAAGTTTCAGTACAACTCAGAAAGAAGTGAAAGGAAAGAAAAAAAGGAAAAGAAAAAATAAAAAAAACAAAATGTAACATCGTAATATTAACATAGTAACATTTTTATGCTCCCAGAAGGGTCAGCATATAGTTGCCGCTTTGTCCATCCATCCGTTCGTCCATCCGTTTGTTCGTCCGTCCGTCCGTCCGTCCGTCCGTCCGTGTTTCATAATTTTGTCCGGAGCATAACACAAAAAGTTTGAGAGATATCAAGATTAAACTTCATAGGTAGTTAGATCTCATTAAAGAGCAGTACAGTGCACAAGAACCATAACTGTTGCTTTATTAATTTTTGAGTTATTGCCTTTTGAAATTTCTCATACTTATTTTTTGTCCGGGGCATATCTCACAAAGTATAAGAGATTATTAACATGAAACTTTTTTGGTAGATAGATCTCTATGAGACGAAGTGCAGCATGCAAGAACCGTAACTCTATTTTGCATAATTTAGGAGTTATTGCCCTTTGTTATTTTTCATACTTTAAAAAAAATACATAATAAACAATAGCCCTTTTGGAATTGGCATTTATTGGGGGAGCATCCATCGGTTCTACCGATTTCTTGTTCATACTTGTTGAAATTAATTGGTTCTATACAGAACTCTGGTTGCTATCTCTTCAGAAGCTATATTCCCGATTTCAAAATAATTTCACAAAAAAGTTTCTTAGGTGGCCCTTTTATCAAATTCCTTCAAGCCATTTTGGTTCTCCAAAAGACATGGCCTATGGAAGAGAGTACTGTAGTCACCATTTGACTATATGGAAAACTTTGAAAAACTCCTCAGTAACCCTGGCACAATGTCAAAATTATTTCACAGAAATATTCCTTAGGTGGAATTTTATCCTATTTATTTCAGTAATGTTTGTTAAAAGAAATTTTAAACACATGTTCAATTGAAAACAGATTGTAACCTTGACATACTGACCGATCTTCTATTTTGTTATCTCGACTATGAAGTATATGGAGAGCATTCGGAACACCTCGGGAGACTTCAATAAGTCACCTCGGAAATAATGTGGTAGGCGCCATATTGGACTATATAATACAGGTGGTGTCTGGTAAACTGAAAACATTTCTTAAAGCCTCTACCTGTTTATATATTTATTTTCATTTTTTTCTAATGCATAAGACAAACACTGCTTGAGTTCTGCCACGTTTGTTTATATTTTTATTAAATCTGGGGCAAATTACCATTTGGTGTATTCATACACTTACATTCAAGGTCTTTATACAAAGTTGACAGAAAAGGACGAGTTGTTACGATTGATATTTAGAGCTGTCCTACTCGCCCAGGCATCAGCATCTGTGTCCAGATTTCTGATTTAAGTTTCTGTGCAGTAAAATATTTTTTACTGTATTAACTTCCTTATTTCTTTAGGGATTTACCTATCTTCACCCACATCATATGTGGTAAGGTTCATAACTCTGACACCCAATTATTTCCAGAATTATCTCCTCTTTAAACTTAGAATTTTCCATGAAAATTGTAATACTTACTATAACTTCTTTATTTCTTGAGGGATTTTCAATGATAAAATAATAAAGATTATATGGTATTTCATCTACCATGGAGAAGATTCTTGTGTGTATATCTATAGATCTCAATTAAATTGACTTTTTAATAGTCATTCCTTTCATAACTATCCAATAGTCGAGCATGCGGTCTCCATTGACAGCTCTTGTTGGAAGTTACGGAAAAGGAAAATTTTTGAACAATGTCTACAATAAGTTCTCAGGTGAGCAGTATAAGGCCATCATGGCCCTTTTGTTTAAAAGATTTTTTTAATTTATTTTTTTTATTTTAGTTTGGTTTGGTTTTATTGGGGTTTAACGCCTGTTTGAACAGGTAAGGTCATATCCCGGTGGTCAGTCCACATAACCATGCAGTGTTCCAGGGTAACCAATTTCTCCGCAAGTGACTGACTACTTCCTCACTTGGTTCAAAGGTTAGGGACAAATGACCTATAGATGCATTGTCTGAGATCAATTATCATGGAGAAATTTTGCCGGCCTTGATGGGGATTGAACCGGGATCATCAAGATTGACAATCCAATGCTCTACTGATTGAGCTAGCCAGGGCGGCTTTTTTTGAATTTTAAGAATAAACTTGAGTTTAGTTGCTCTAGGTTGTTGGGAAAAATGTAAGGTAAGGAAAGCATACCATTCTATAGCACTGATACAGGGTACCTGTCCAGTAGACAGCAGTGGGAGGGATCAGCCTTACAAGGGTTGGAGAACACATCTTCTGTGTTACCAATGCACACCTAATTCACCACAGTAATGCCAGTTTTTAAGAATCATACTAAGCAAATAAGAATAACCTTATTGCAATGATTATTGAAATGTAAGAGTTCAGAATGATGTTGCTTAATAAGAAGAATATTTGATGAAAGACATGTCAAGTTTAATACTACTCTAAGAGTGCAAAATCACTTTTATAATAAATTATAGGTAAAATATGCCTGACACAGAAACCCTATATATAGTACTTGAGTTAGCAGCAAAACAGAAAAATGAATATAATTATGAAACTCACTTTTAAAGGCATATGTAACAGTGGTTTACTAAATGATTCTGTAATAGGAACATTTCTTTTTTTTTCTAGAATTACTGCACAGAAACCATTGAACCCCACTGTAGGTGAGCAGTTTAAATGAAGCATATAATTGATCATTCTATGTGTTTCCTAATTTTTCATTATAATGTTTTATGCCTGCTTTAATAGCAGATAACACGAGCACTTTCATTTTGCCATTAAGTTCTCCAGCTGCAGTAAAGTAGATTGTTTAGGAAATATTTAATACTACAGATTACAGCAACAGCTGATCAGGTTTAAGGCTTAAAGGTATTTAGCACAAACACCAAGAAATGTCACTGAAAGTTTTTCTAAGAGTTAATATATTGGCAAATCAAGCTACAAATAAAGTTTAAGTTAGTCCAGAAAAACATTTATACACATGCTGAAGACAACAGTAATTATTCACTATGAAAATAACCATTATGGTAAATTTAAGCATTTTAAGCTCACTTGTGCTCAGAATGAGCTTTTAGGATTGATGATCTGTCATTTAAGCATCCATTGCACACCCCTCCTCCCCCATTGCCTTATATCTTTAAATGACATGTTGTTCTCTTAAATCCATGAACCTGTCAGACTGAATGTAGCATATGCCTAAGGGGTTGGAGGTTTTACATAGAGATACACAGGAACAAGAGCACTGCTGAATGGAAAATATATGCCCACCTGGTTCCAACTTCCTGGGAGAACGATATAATGTTTGTGCTTTCTGTTCAACTTTATATGTGTACTTTCACAAGTTTCAGTAACTGCAAACAGAAAAGCTTAAGTTATAGTTATTGTAATACACACTTGTCTTCAGTGCAGTCTAACTCTCCTTCAAGTTTCAACTCAGTATATGTAAAGGGTTACAGAATTAATTTCTTGAGATTGATTTTAATAAAAAATTGACAATAAGTCTGAAAATTTGAGTTACAGTTCTTTTTCTCTGCTTTGCTTTTAATGCCTTCTAACTAAGTTCCAAGTCAGTATATTGATGGGTTACAGTTATGCTCAGGACAGACACATAAATGGATTGAGACCATAACTATATCCCCTACCACCCATTTAGGAGAAGGATAATAAGCATTTCATCCAAGTTTGGTGACTATTGGATTAGCACTGTTAAAGAGCTGACGAACTTTTGTTTGCCTTTGTTAAAGGGCCATAACTTTTGCACCTCTTGGGCATTCTGGCATGATAATAAACTTTGCCAAGATATTATTTAAAATAAACATTTTATCTGTGTTTGGTAAGGACTGGATGAGAACTGTTCCAGTAAGAGAGTTGACAAATTTTATCAGTGAAAGGGCAATAACTCTGGAACAGGCTGGCTGGATATCGAACTTGGCTGAGATATTATACCAATAAATATGCTATTTATTTAAGATTGATAAAGTTTGGATATAATGTTTTTCAGTACAGGAGTGGACATACTATGCACTAAAAGCAGCCCTCCACAGTTAAATAAACATCATTTCTTCACAGGTGGTTGTGTAAAGATTTAAAAGTCTTCATGTATGATACCAGAAGGTCTAGAGCTTTCATATTTGGCATGTTTGATTGTCTGGAGGATATTCACAAAGATTTCTAAGCTTTGTCTCTGGGGATCACTTTTTACCAAGAAATTTTTTGGAAAATTATAAATAAATATTTTTGTCTGAAACCAAATGGCCAAGGGGTTTTGTACATATAATGCATATTTATTTTGCTCCAATATCTGGTTGGCTATTACAAAGATTGCCAGAATTATCCCCCTTGGGTCTTGACATTGGCCTTACTGTCTTTAGCAGTTGTCATCTTCACCTTTTTGTTAAACTCCTTTTGTGAAACTTTGGTTGACGGGCCAATTTTCAGAATGTTTAATTTGTTAGAAAAAGATTTTAAATTAGAAAAAAATACAGTCAAACTTGTCATATGTGACTTTCCACTGGACCATCCCAAAAAGGTCACATATGAGAGGGAGTCTTTTAATCCAGGCCCACAAAAAATGTAGTCACTTGTTTCATATTGCTATATGTACATGTTTGTATTTTCTTAGATTATGTTTTTTTGTTTTGTTGAAGATACAAAATAATATCTCTTTACATAATTTATTCTATTATAGAGTAAAATAGTTTTAAAAATAAACATGTGTACATGCATTATTATAAAAGTTATCATGTTTAAAAATGAAATAAAAACATTGAAATATTTTCAAGTCTGCCATCTTTGCGTTCGTATTTGATATCCCCAGATGTTTATACATGTCTCTGTCCGAACGTAATGATTGGTCAAACAGTTGTAATCATGCATTCATTCATCAGCCTAAAGATAATATTTTTAATGTTTTTTCTCTCTTAAACTTGGACAGTTTCATATTATAATCAGAATATACATCAGTTGCAATGACATGGTTAAGAAACTGTGAAAATGCACAATTGTCCCTAATTGATTTGATTGACACAGTTATACTCCAAGGTCGAGGCCAAAGCGCTGTTGTGTCCGCCAAGGTGCGAAGTGCGAAAAACATGCTTTTTACATAATATTGACTGTGAAAAATGCATTAAGTCATTTAATTCTGCCATATAAACATCATGGGACACAAAAATTACGGTTGTTTGTGGCGTCCGACAGGTAATCGTTTAATTCAGTGACTTTATATAGTGATTTACGTAGGGCAGTCTTAAATAGGGTCCTATACGACAGGAGATTGTTTAATTCATTGAGTCTATTAGGCAAGTTTGACTGTAGAAATGAAGAATAACAAAACAAAAGTCACATAGGAAGTAAACTTAGTTTAAACCTACTTAACTCCTGCAGTGAGGATCTCACCCCTGCTGGGTTTCAAACCAGAGGCCTTAATTAAATCTGGCAGTCTAGCAACTAAAAGACTGGTTAAATGAAACAAATGCAACAAGTAAGTTAAGTTTTGGGAATGAATTTTTGACATCTTTGGGAATTGAAGAATACCATACCAGACAAAAAGATGTTTTGATAATTGTGAAAACAAAATTATATTTTTTTTCAATCAATAGTTGATATTCCTGAGATACAGTAATAAGAATACTGATTTTGTGTTTATATATTGTATGAAATATAAAGTCTAGACCAAAGAATAAATATAAGCTTAGATTGCGATTGTTATTTTATAAACAACACTCATTATCTAATGAAACAAAACATTTCTTTCCAGTATTACATGCTTTGCTTTCACCCTCGTTTACTTAGTCTTGACGTGGTATGTAAATGGTCAAAGCCTTAAGAAATCTGCTTGAGTAGTTTATGTCTACCTTCTTAATCGTTTTTTTCCTTCTGTTCTTTGACATTCTGCTGACTTTGCAAAACATTCAAGACCCTCCTTGGTGACATTTTGGTTAACCCATCTGACTGCAAATCAGGAGATCTCTGTTTGATCCCCTAGTCAGATCCTTAGTTGTTGAAAGGGGCATTAAACCTGAGTACAAAACTCTTTTTAAAGGTTCTAACCTGTGCATATATTATTGTAAGTAGGGACTTATTCTAGGTCTGCTTTTCATCTTTTTTTGCACGTTAAGTTTGAATGCCTGATGAAATGAATCATACGTTTCATTGAAGTAAAATGAACTTCTTGGGCTCTCAGAAACAACTGTGTTATTGGTAACATGCCTAGATGAGCATATCATCGGCATTTTCTGGTTCAGTGATTTTCATCGAAGTTATTGGCCTTGATTTGTTTCAAGTTTTATTGATGTGTTCTGGTCAGCTGAATTTTAATGGAGTGGTGGGCCTTGATTTGTCCAAATTTGAGAACATATGGGCATATCTCTATAAAACACAAAAAACAAAAATCACAGGAATGATTGTTAGCAAGTGTAGTCACAGGTATAATAAATGTGTTTCATTCGGCTGATTTTTAGTGGAGTTATAGGCCTTGATTTGTCCAAATTTGAACTCATAAGGGCATACAGTCGAAATTGTATTAAGAGACCACTCAAGGGACTGCCAAAAAGTGGTCTCTTAATAAAGTGGCCTCTCAATAGAATTCAGGAAAATTTCGAGATTAAATACAGGGTTCCATATAAATACTACAAGTCATTGATATAACAACATGTTTTATAACAACAGAAACAGTATACTATATCATGTATGTATTACACTTTCATAATCACAATTATGCCTTTTTAAAAAAGTCATCAATACGTGTTTGTTTTTGTTTTGTAGTAGAAATGTGTGTGAAAATGTGATCTACGCACATAATACTATCTAGCAGGTCATTGTGACCATGAAACAAAGCATATTGTCTTATATTGTTAATATGTTCATGCACATCTCCTGTATTTCCCACCTCAGAAGCGAACGCCATGGCCCGTTCAATAATTAGGGGTCCTAAAACAAACAATCAATAAAAGTTAGACCTACCTGAACCACAACATTCTCCGTATGCTTACATTTTATCCGTAAAAAATCAAAACAAGGAAATAAACCGGAAATACATTAATGTTTGGCAACACTAAATTAATCACGACTTAATATCTGTCGCTATCGGCATTATTTTTAGTAAACAGTAATAACATGCTTATATAAAATATTGTTTTTGAAAATTATCGGAATAATTAGAATTTAATATTTAAATTCGCTTACCAGACACTGGCAGTCTCCTAGATACAGCATCTTTAAACCAAGCTAATGTTAAATCGTTTATATCTTCATTTCCCGTTTGTCTGCGCACTCGCTTCCTGTCACCAGGGGCATTATTTTCATAGTCAGTCATTAGTTCGGCTTTCCTTTTTAAAATATTTTGGACCTGAGTCCTTCCTATTTTAAATTCCTCTGCAATTTTTCTTGTACTTTTTGTTTTTGACCGCTCAATCACTAATATTCGTTCGTCTAACGTTAAAACTTTTCTTTTTGATGGTGTCGACATGATGATGGCTTGACATTTACTGTGACAAATACATATATTGATAAAGTAATTGGCGATTTTGGTGAACACTTTTCTAAAACCAATGACCATGAAAAATATTTGTTTGTTTGCTTGTACACACCAAACCTTCTCGCTGATTAAACAGGTGAGAATGCCCGTAGGGCCGATTGTTTGTCACGGCCGTTTAATAGATACTTTAACACGTAATTTCGTACATTTGGGCCGACATTTAGTGGCCGCTGGCCGCGATATAAAATCGTCGTTTAATGGAATTAAATTATATAGTAAAAATCATCGGGAGGGATTTTATGCGGCCGCTTAATAAAAAAGTCGCTTAATAAAGGTGGCCGCAAGTACGATGCCGACTGTATATATCTCCATAACCACGTCTGATTTTGACAAAACTCCATACGAATGATTGTTAGCATGTGTAGTTTGAAGTTTTATTGATGTGTTCCAGTTGGCTGATTTTTGTCAAGCCCGCTCTCAGATAGCTCAACATAGTCATCACATTTGGTATTGCAGTTCTGTGTATGGACTTGCTTGCGTCCGTCCAGATTGCCTTTTCTGGGGCACAACTTCTCTGTGCATGGAAGTATTTTGAAATACCTTGGCAGATGAGACGATGTGTTGCGTACAAGACGCAGCTCAAAGGTCAAGGTCACAGTGCCAGGTCAGGTCCAAAATTTTGATGATAGACCTTGTCTGGGCCATAACTTCTCCCTGCATGGAAGGATTTTAGAATACCTTGGCACATTTGTTCACCTTGTTGAGATGGTTTGTCATGAGAGACCCAGATTCCTAGCTCAGAGGTCAAGGTCACAGTCACAGCTCAAAGGTCCAAAATGTTGATAATAGACCTTGTCTGCATGGGCCATTACTTCTTGGAAGAATTTGAAATTCCGTGATACATTTGTTATGCTCCCTGAAAGAGACATCATATAGGCCTGCCTTGTTCTTCCATCATTATTCATTCTGTCTAGTGTGGGGAAGAACTTCATAACTAAAAAAGGTAATGATTGCCTTGTTAGGGCCATAACTTCTCTGTGCATGAAAGGATTTTGAAATACCTTGGCACAAGACCCAGGTTCCCAGCTCAAAGTTGAAAGTCACAGTGCCAGGTCAAAGGTCCAAAATTTTGATGATAGACCTTGTTCGGGCCATAACTGCTAATTTTAAAATACATTGGCACATTTGTGCACCTTGATGAGATGGTGTGTTGCATGCAAGACCCAGATTCCTAGCTCAGAGGTCAAGGTAAAAATATAAAAAAAAAACTGACAAATATGGGAGATGTTTGGGAGCTAGAGCTGTTGTTTTAGAGCATAAAATCAAAAGCAGTGTAGTAGTTAGACTGATTTTCATTTTGAGTTTTATGCCCCCACCACTTTGGAGAGATGAGGGGTGGGGGAGGGGGGATATGAATTTGCCCTTGTCCGTCTTTGTGTGGTCCCACTCTGTCACGCTGTCCATATGTTGACCGATGTAGATCAGTTTGTGTCATGTGTAACTCCAAACAGATAACTGCTAGAGCCATGAAACTTTCTAAGAATAGTTGTCAGCATATGTACTTACGCACCTGGGTATTTTGGCACAAATTTATTGAAGATTGGCAGAGTTATGCCCCTTATTATATAATTATGCAAAAAATAGTATTTTTATACTTGTGTGTAACTTCAAAAGTGTAACTGCTAGAGGCATAAAACTTTCTAAGAATAGTTGACAGCATATGAACTTCAATATGCACCTGGGTATTTTGACACAAATTTATTGGAGATCGGCAGAGTTATGCCTCCTTATTAAGCTAAAAATAGCATTTTGACTTGTGTCACATGTCAAACGTATAACAGCTATGCTTAGGCCATGAAATATAAAGCCATGTTCTTTATTTATCATTTAACATTTCATGTTTTTACACTCAAGATCACCATGAAAAACAGTCATACACCAAATATTATGGTGACCATAGTATAAATTTCACCTGTGTTATTGTTAAAATGTTATTTGTGTCATGAGTTTTGAATATATATAATCATTTAGACTACTTCAGAAGTTGTTTAGTACAAAGTGACACCAGTGCGCAGTTTCATGTTTTGTATGAATTCCATTAAATTTTTCAATTTTGAGTCATAGAGTGGTCCCAACAGGGGCTCGTTCTGATTGGTGAGCTGCCGTGTAATTAAAAAATGGTTACTGATGGTTACCTGTCTGCCTGGTGCCTGGCACATTAGGATAAAGATTCGGGGAGTAAATGTGTACACAAATGGAGTTGTCATATAAGCCTAAGAGGCTGGCCCTTTCAGTAAGGGTGACTCTATAACGAACAAGTAATTTACTTATATAAGGCAAAATTCTGATTTACAATTATTATGGTAAAGTAGATCTCTGATCTGCCCTTTCTTGTTATTTTCATGCTGTGTATGATTATCTTCACATAGACTTAATTTAAGTGATTATAGGTAGCCAATGTAGAGAAACATCCATTGGTGTGGGTTTCAACATATGTAGGAAATAATAACCCTGGAATAGGCTGCATTGTAATAGTTATAATTCCTCTGATTGGAAATGCCACGCATGTTTTTTAATCTGTTCCTGCCATCTAGATTTTATCAGTACATATCTTAATCACATTTATAGTTCAAGTACAATGAACAACAGTTAATTTTATACAAAAATTGATCAGCTTTCAGAATTATTAAGCCATTTATACAATTTCTCTGCTGCAACATATTGTGGATTAAGAGAAAAGTCACTCGTGATAAATCTATCATATTTTATTTGAACTAGGAAAATTTCCATATTAGGAATTGTCATCTGTTTCAGTTATCAATCATTTTATTAATTTCAATTTAAAAATTGTTTCCATGGTTACTTTACATTTGTGGCAGGAGGTCCAATAGGCATACAGGCAACAGGTTGTCATGTGATCAATCTATATAATTTACAGAATTACGGACACAAGGTTTAATGGTTAACTATTGATTATGACCAGGACTAGAGTGCGTATTGTCCTGTAATTTTAATTAAATCAGGTCCGATGGATATTTCAATTTTCTGATGTAACAAGATAGTATAAATCACAACAATATGACACCTATTTTTTTCCCCGGTATTAAATTTAGAGTCGCTGGAATTGACATTTTGATGTAGATCTGACACTGTGACACATGATTAAATTAAAACGTAAAAAAACACCTAGAAAAAAAAAGGTGCAAGTAACTTTGATATCCATTTTCACACAACTGAGGGTAGAAGTGAGAAAAATCAGAAGTTTTCCCACAGTTGCGGCAAAGTATAAAAAGGTGCATACCAAACATAAAGGTAGTAATTTACAGAATACAATCATCGTCGACAATACAATAATTCTGTGTGTTTACAGTAAAAGATTTAAGTGAGCGGATTGGAACTTGTAGATAGCTATTATGAAAAAACATCAGGTGCTTAATAATAGTTTTTAATCAGACATTTTTCAAGATTTTTCTTACCATGTCTGTTACAAGTTAAGAGTCTATTTAGTTATGACAGGGATGTCTCTATGTTGCCAAGAAACAAAACTAAACCCCTTAACCAAATTAACAGATTGAATTTTCTGGAAATTTCTTCTGCTATGAATATATTTATAACGTTTAAAATGTAATAAACCAAAACGAACATGAACTACAAAAAAGAAAAGAAAACACATAAATCTTCTTTTGAATTAGCTAAGCAGCTGTTTCGTCCTGACATCCTTTTTTCCTTTCTGCCTTTGTGACGTCTTTCTGTAAAGTTTACTAATTACAGCATTCTTTTGAATTCTTCTTCTTTTTTCTGATATTGAGTGTAGATACCTTATATCAAAATATATAAGTCGATGTTTATATTGTTTTCAATATCTCACTTGCCATGTCTTAAGGGAACGAATCATGAATAATAGATTGTCTACTAAAATCAATTTCTGAATTGAATTAGGCCCTCTGCAACCAATTTTACAAGGGATATTGAAAAATGGACGAGTGGTCAATTTTGTATATGGCATCTTGTTACCAGTAGAAATTGCTGTCATCTCAAGAAAATAGCCAGTTTCAAGATCAATACTTTTAAAGTGGAAGGAAATGGGAATTTTCAAGAGCTGTCCATCACTATATGTTTTCTCCTGTTTTTGTGTGTGGCTCAATCTGGTCTGGCAACATTAGCTTCTGTTTTTATTGGGGTTTTTGAATACATCAGTAATAAAATTGCAGAAATTACTTTTGACAAAATCACTTGAGTTAAAAATTGATAAAAAACCAAATAACGGTAAAGTTTTACATTATACTTCACTGTATGCCCAGTGTACTTGGCTATTTGATTTAGATATAATTTTTTTTTGTTAACTAGAATTATTTACAAACCTTTTTTTTCTGTTTTTGCACTCTTGAGCTCTATAGTTGCTTTGTTCGTCATCACTATTTGCAACAAAAGGCATTCATTTCATAGATGTAAGTCTACACATGTAATGGCTATCAACTCCCCCAGCTGACTCATCAATATTTAGTTGTGGGTTTGAGCTTTGCTGTTATTTGAACTTTTGAGAGCAGAAAGTTTTGAAGTTTATTCTGAAGAATGTGTAAAGAACTGGCTTGAAATGACTATTAGAAAACTGAAAGGATCAAACTGCAATCAAACAGACCCGAATTTTAAGCAAGGGTATAAAAAGTGCTTCTTTTGAGAAGTGATATGCAATCAGGCACAGGGACTTCCCTGGAACAATATTATTGTCAAGTAAAAAGTATAGGTGTAAAGCACGCAACAGAACTGAACCTTGATACTAGTTATAGTGACTCAGTATTCCAGACCATTCAAAAAATAAGAGAAAAAAAAAATGACAGTCTGATTAAAAAAAACAAAACAAAAAACAACAGTATTTGCAAAAATTCAAAGAACACTTGGCTGGTTTATACTTAGGTAAGATGTCTGGTTTATATAAAAAAGGCAATTTAAAGAATAAGAAGTCATTTTCAAAATGACATCTATGGTTCTTAATGTAGCGATAAATTTTTATTTTGATAGAATGTCATTCTAAAATGGCCCAAGTCTAATCAAAGGGAAATAACTGTATTTATGTTTGGTATTAAAGTAACATTTTTCCATGTAGTTTGAGGTATTTGTGTCTATATGTATCATGAAAAGCTGACTTTTTCTTCCATTGTTTGAATAATTTAACTTAATTGAATTTTTTTTTTCTCCCAGGGTCAGACAGTTTTTTGTTGTTGTTTTGGAGTGTTAAAATGTATTGGAAATACCATGCAAAAACATGTTTGTTAAAACTGATGTAAAAAGAAACAAAAGATCTAGTTAAACTTTAAAGAATGAATTAGCAATAACCATTTATATTAAATGATCAGCAAATATTTTATAAAAAAGTCACTGATGTTCTGACAGTGACATTTTTGACCCCTTTTCAAGCTGTTTTTTTAACGAAAACCTTATTTTCATTTTGGCATTCATTGCAGTGGTTTCCGAAGTAAAAAATACAGATGGACAGATTACTTCTCTGAGAGTGGTCAGTTTGGTCAGATTTTGGTTGAAAAGATTTATGTGTATGTCTGCAATCTCCAGCAGATTTGTCTTAAGAAAAAAATCAAGATGCATGATCATGAAGGGGTTAGAGCCGGCAGATGATGTGAAAATCAGTTCTGGAATGAGTTTTGCTGGTAGTAATTTAGTAACAAAAAAAAGACTTAGTTGACCACAAGCTTTAGGTCTCGGTGATTGATGCAAGAATTACAAAGTCAGTGTGTTAATAATGCATAGAAAAAAAGGTTGTTTTCTCGAACATTTTGTCAAGTATATTAGTCATGTTCCATTTCAGTATGGAAGTTTTGATAAAGTGAGTTATTACGATTTTTATTAAACATAATTATGCAGACAGCCACTACGAAGAATTACAGGTTGAAAGTCAGGGTTGAAGATAGTTCTCTTAACTATAAATCACGACAACTGTGTTCAGTTACGAACATACGTAATTCACATTAACCAAAATGTCTGACAAAAATTGTCGCTTATCTGAAGGTTCAGGGCACAGATCAGGGCACAAATTTTACATGTCTTTTAAATAGCTCTTCATTCTTTGATCTTTTATATTCAAGTTACTGAAGTTTTTGTGTTACACAGCAATTCTGTTTTCATTAATTGTTTGAAAAAAAAAGGTTAAAGATAAAGCGAAGACATCTTGTTAGCATTAATGATTGAAGACAATTTTATATCATTGTCATAAAGTATTGGATTTTTGATTAATATCTCGAGAATTTCAGTCTAGAGGTTAGTTACAGAAAAATTCATCATCTCAGTCTATAATTTTTCACCCTGTATCACAATTAAGCTTCTTTATGTCCAGACATTCACTTGAGTAAATGTAAGGTCAAAGTTCACTTGGAAGAGAGTTATTCTGAAGGTAACACCTAAATTGAGGTAGAGTCGCAAGGAAAGGTGACTTCCACTGTCACGTTTTATATATATATATGCTACCTAGCTGAGTATTCAAGGTAAGAATTGTACAACAATTTTGCTATCAGCAGCAAGTTTACATTTTTCTTTCTCTGAATTTCTAGCTGAGAAACAGGTCGGAAAATCAACATTAAAAGGACTTTCGTGTTAATTAAACAGACACTAAAATTATTCATTGGTCAGACATTGAAATTGGTCAGTGGTCAGCATTAGAATTGAAGTAGAGGGACCTTTATTGATGGATGCTGTCAGCATGATGTATCAGTAAAACTACAAATAGCAAGAAAGCACCTCATAAAGTTCTGTCTAAACACTATGTAGATGTCCAGTGATAGACGACTGTTTTGTCTACAACATTTCTCTTGATTGTTTATAGTTTAAGGCTGAGTCATTTCTCAAATGCTAAAAAAATAACAATAAAAACTGGACTATTTTTCTTCTGAAGACTTGTGAGATCATAATTAAAGATTGGAATTGCAAAGCTTGTGTACATGTTTGTTGGTCAGTTGTTGTGATACTTGTCATCAGGGGCATTCTTTTTTTACAGTTACTGTAAGTTTAGAAATTTCAGACTGAAATCTAGCTTTTGTATTTATGTTCTCCTTGTCATTAGTTGTTCTTTGTTTTAAGTCTCAGTGCACCTATCTACTGGTCTGTTTCATTCTGTATTCACTTTCTAGTCACTAGTAGGTGTTCAAAGCATCTCATAATATTTGTTGGTGTTATGAGAACTACAGGTTTATTCAGACTGGTCGAGTGGATGACAGTATAAAAAGAAAAAATCAGAAGCGAAAAAAAAAGGATGAAAGGCTCTGATAAGTAGATAATTATATAGATAATTATGCCCACGAAGGGTGGCAGATAGTAATCACTGTCTGTCCGTCTGCTTGATCATCTGACCAGCGATCCTGTCTTCTGTGTGCAACTTCTCCTACAATTCTCATTTGATTTTCCCCAAACTTTCACTCAACGATCATTGTCAAGTAACACAGTGCATTTACCCCTTATTTTGTGATTCAAATGTTTTTGGGGAAATAATTGTCCTTTGTTTAATTTTACTTACTATTTCTTGTGTGCGCAACTCCTACATTCTCATGTGATTTTCACCAAACTTACATTGAAAAATCATTTTCAAGTGCCATAGCCCATATTGCTTCTGTGCACAACTCCTCATACAATTCTCATAATTATGATGTTCACCAAACTTTCATTGAATGATCATTATCATGTGCCACAGTGCATATTATCAGGCTTTTGTGATTCGACCATTTTTTTTACATAGTTATTGCCCTTTATGTAATTTTGCTTCTGTACACATCTCCTCCTACATTTCTCATGCAATTTCCAACATTCTTTCACAGAATGATCATTATTAGGTGCCACAGAGCATATTCTCAGGCTTTTGTGATTCAATCAATTTGGTGAAGTTATTGTCCTTTGTTTTAGTTTGAATGAATATTGCTTCTGTGTGTAACTCCTACAATTTTATAATTGAAGTATATTTTTGCCTGTGTTGTTCAACTGGAGGTAAAAGGTAAGCTGTTTTGAAACAGTTTTAATTTCTGTAACCTATGCGTACAAAACACTCTTATCTTTTGAAACACATCAGTTTTGGAAATTTATTAATTTTACCAGCCATGCAGTTAGGTAAAGGACATAAAATAGTCTTACCCCTGGAAGTATGGGTACTTTGTTCAGTTTGGAGACTGCAAAAAAATTTGGCACAAATGATCAAGGTAACATCAAGTTATATGCTATGCTACATGATGACTGTGACCATTGCCATGTTTTCGGGGCATTCGTGTCTGTGACACATTTCTTGTTTCATTCAAGTGAGTTTTGGCCCAAGTCATGAAGTGTCCAGTATTAATCACATTACAAGAAAAAAAAATGTTTGGAATATAGTGTATGAAAGTGTAAATTGTAATGAATAGATTTATTTTGCACTTACTGCATGGTATATCTGAAAAAAATTTGTTTGGTAAATTATGCATGATTAACTCCCCCAAAAATAGTCTTATAATTTTTTAGACATATCTGAATTTAGAAAGTTGTCAGTGTTTAAGAATGGTTTGGTGTGTATAAGTATGCAAATTAAGATTTGGTCAAGCCTGCCACAGTTATTTAACCAATTTAATTTTATTAATGCATGATAATAATAAGCACTCACTGGTTAGAATTATATTTCGTTTACTGACTAAAGTCAATCAACTGAGCTTGCTGGTTAAAGATGATTTACCCAAATTATGCATCTGGAAATATTAAAATTGCCAAATTAATCTGCCAAAACTGTTAATATGAAGATTTTTCATACTACAAACTTTTTAAAATATTCAGGGATAAATACACAAGATTTCTTTTAAAATGAGAGTATTTTTTTTTTCAAAATTGGAAAAATGAAAACAGAAGTAAAACTAGTTTATAGAAACATCTTTAGCTATAGAAACAGCTTGCATGTTTGATGATAGAAACACAGTATAAGGGAAACAACTAGTACATATGAACACTGGACTACAGAGCAATATTGCGTGAATTGTCTGCTATCCTTGCAATATTTTGCTGCAGTGCATAATTTGATACAGATGTACTAAAGCTTTTTGTTTTTATCTTTTGACTTACTTGTAGTCCTTTGGTTAAAGTTACTGATTGAAAACTTCTGTTACTGTTTACAAACTGAAAGTTTTGGAGCAATTCAGATAACAATTTTACTGTCCAGTTTAGATTTGGTGAAATTCCTATCTACCATATTTTCAGGTTTTGATTTTATTGAAAAGCCAAAAAGAAATAAATAGATTACATATGAGAAAAGGTTGTAAACTGAAGACGTACTTTCTGAAAGGTTACATTTTTTTATGTAAAAGGTCAAGGTCACATTTAGTTAAAATTTTTGCAAAGTTCATTTGTCTGTTTTCAGAGATAGAGGAAGGTGAGGTGGAGTTTGACATTATTGACAGCCAGGTTGTAGATTCAACATCATGCACTATGGAGACTGCTGATTCAGACAGGTATATTTTCTTGTTATATTTGTCAGCAGTAAGGTTGTAGATTCAACATCATGCACTATGGAGACTGCTGATTCAGACAGGTATATTCTTGTTATATTTGTCAGCAGTCAGGTTGTAGATTCAACATCTTGCACTATGGAGACTGCTGATTCAGACAGGTATATTGTTATATTTGTCAGCAGTCAGGTTGTAGATTCAACATCATGCACTATGGAGACTGCTGATTCAGACAGGTATATTTTCTTGTTATATTTGTCAGCAGTCAGGTTGTAGATAAACATCATGCACTATGGAGACTGCTGATTCAGACAGGTATATTTTGTTGTTATATTTGTCAGCATTCAGGTTGTAGATAAACATCATGCACTATGGAGACTGCTGATTCAGACAGGTATATTTTCTTGTTATATTTGTCAGCAGTCAGGTTGTAGATTCAACATCATGCACTATGGAGACTGCTGATTCAGACAGGTATATTTTCTTGTTATATTTGTCAGCAGTCAGGTTGTAGATAAACATCATGCATTATGGAGACTGCTGATTCAGACAGGTATATTTTCTTGTTATGTTTGTCAGCAGTCAGGTTGTAGATTCAACATCATGCACTATGGAGACCGCTGATTCAGACAGGTATATTGTTATATTTGTCAGCAGTCAGGTTGTAGATTCAACATCATGCACTATGGAGACTGCTGATTCAGACAGGTATATTTTCTTGTTATATTTGTCAGCAATCAGGTTGTAGATAAACATCATGCACTATGGAGACTGCTGATTCAGACAGGTATATTTTGTTGTTATATTTGTCAGCAGTCAGGTTGTAGATAAACATCATGCACTATGCAGACTGCTGATTCAGACAGGTATATTTTCTTGTTATATTTGTCAGCAGTCAGGTTGTAGATTCAACATCATGCACTATGGAGACTGCTGATTCAGACAGGTATATTTTCTTGTTATATTTGTCAGCAGTCAGGTCGAGATAAACATCATGCATTATGGAGACTGCTGATTCAGACAGGTATATTTTCTTGTTATGTTTGTCAGCAGTCAGGTTGTAGATTCAACATCATGCACTATGGAGACTGCTGATTCAGACAGGTATATTTTCTTGTTATATTTGTCAGCAGGCATGGGCCTTCTTACATCTGCAGGTAAGAGACTGGCCAATATTCCTGTTATAACCAGTGTCAGAACCAAACCATGAGAGGTATGACCGTCCCACAGCAAAAACTTGATACACATTACTGTTTAATACATGTAAGAATTTCATGACTGTGGCATGATTAACATAAATTCTTTAACTTGTAATCCATTGTGAGTGTTCATCAATCAGGGGCCATTTCATCAGGATTCATTTATATATGCATTGTTACTAGTGTTTATGTGGAAAAATTGACAGAGATACAAATTTAGGTTACAGAACTAGTACTTCCTTGATATGAGAGGCAAACTGTTCCCTCAGCCAACTACCGTAGATAGTATTATGTAAAGTAGTTTGATACTGCCAGACTGGCAAGTCTTTGTCAAGAAACACGAGCTGGATTAGATTTTGACATAATTTGAAATAAAGGTTAGGCATCCTTAGTTTTACAGTGCCTGTTCTACTTTGTTATGAATTGTGGAAGTTTTCCAATATTAGTATTTTTTTATGATTTAAGAAAAGTTATGAAGTCTACATAAGATAAGTCACTTTAGAGGCAGTGTGGATTAATATGGGTAGAAATGCTTGTAACATTGATGGATCACTGTGCTTGATTTCAGAGAGATTGATTTTGATGAAGGTAGTATAGGACACAGTAGTCAGAGTCCATACCCAAGTGATGAGGAATTTGACGATCAACAACAGGTACAGACCTTCCTTGAAAATATGGGGTTCTACACTAATCTGAGAAATAATATAATATAGTCAGCTTTTGATAAAAGTACATCAGATATTGGGCATATTTTGATCACTCAAGATCTCTTGTAATATCATTCAAAGTCTTAATACAGCTGGATGACTCAGGTAATGATAGGACTGGAAGACCTTTGTATTAAAGACCACAAAATTTGTGACCATTCTTATATGCATGACATCTCAGTGGAGTTTAATTTTCAGTTTCCAGGACATTGTGGAAAAAAAGTAAAATAAATGACTTCATTTTTTTTTTCATGGCACAGCCATTATTTCTTCCTTTTGAAAAATCTAAGCTAATGTATTTCTGTAAATGTGTTTGTAAACCATGTTTACCATATGAAGTGTTTACCATTTGATATGTCTGTAAACCATGTTTACCATATGAAATGTTTACCATATGTTGTGTCTGTAAACCATGTTTACCATATAAAATGTTTACCATATGTTGTGTCTGTAAATCATGTTTACCATATGAAATGTTTGCCATATGTTGTGTCTGTAAACTATGTTTACCATATGAAATGTTTACCATTTGATGTGTCTATAAACCATGTTTACCATATGAAATGTTTACCATTTGATGTGTCTGTAATCCATGTAAACCATATGGTAGTCTGCAGCCTTTTGCTGGTCTGCTTCATTGTATTTAAATGTAACAGTATATCTATATTTCTGATTAACAGTGTGATGAATATGATGAAGATGCTGGTGGAAGTAATGAAGATGTTAAAATGGAAGAGGATAGTAGTGCAGACATTGAGCAGGTAGGAACACCTGGTGAACCAGAGGAGCCTGAGGAAGGTGAAGTGTTCGATGACAACAGTAACCCTGGGCTTGTAGATAATGTAGTGACTGAAGAAAACAAAGAATCAGACAGTGAACTTGAGGAGAAGAAAAAGGAAGAATCAGATACAGTTGATGCAAGTAAAGTAAATGAACTTGAAAAAGTTGAGGTCACTGTTGAAAAATTAAAGGTTGAGGTTGGAGAAAACCCAGAAGAAATTGTGGAATCTAAAGTTGTAGATCTTGATAGTAATGATGACATTGAGAAGAAGGGTAAAGTTGGTATTGAGAGCAAAAATGATGGTGAAGCAAATGAAGAAAACACTGACTGTGATACTAGAACTGTTAAAACTAAAGGAAGCATGGAAGATAAAATTCACGAAGATACAAAAGATGTTCTTCAAGAAACTGTATTTGATGAGGATCAGGTTATCACTGTCGAAGCTGATCATATGATAGATGATGAAGCTGCAAATATAGCAGATGATGAAGATGATGAGGAGGTTTCTGATGACGAAGGTGAGGTTGAAGAAAAAGACAACACATCTGAACAGGTAGATAAATCTTTGTCAGAGGCCAAAAGTGTGAAGCAACCACGGAGGATTGTGAAACCTCCGAGCCAAATGATTGCACCAGCATTGACTAGAAATCAAATGGAATTATTAGAACTTGAAATGAGAGCTAGAGCTATTAAGGCAATGCTAAAAACTGCTAAATGATGAAGTGATCATATTAGTGTCAATTAACTATTGACATCCTAGTAGAGCAATGAAGATCAGGCAAGAATAGGATAGTCAAGGTGTAAATGGTTAAAGGCAATTGCCAAGCATTTGTCATAGTAACATAAAGAAATGGTTTACCTGAAATTGATACAGTCTTTGTGATAAGGTTATTTGTATGTTAGAATTTGAATTTAATATCGGTATCAGTGTAAAACATGTTGAAATATGTTACAAAATTGAAGAGCTTTTAACAATGTAAATAACAGATGTTGTTTGAAGTGATGAATTGAGAAACTGTTTTAAATGTGTTTTGATTTGATTTTCCAATTTAGAATATAGATACAATCAAATGATACATATGGCTCTAACCCTGAAGTTATCAAGTATTGCTGAGAAGGTGATTTCTCTGATTTTAATTTGACCTTAGGCCAGAAGTTTTTACTAACAGGCTGTTTAACCAGTCATTAAAAAGGAATCAATAATCCCTTTCTGATTCTGTTGCTGCCCACCATTTTGTCTGACAAACTTTAAATGTTTTTTTTTAAATTATAAACATTATAAATATCTTTGAATTACCTTTTTATAAAATAGTTTTGTTTTTCAATGACATTAATGTTTATGTTTTGAACTTCTTACAGTGTTACTAAATGAAAGTAAAAGAGACACAAACAGACTCTGCCATTTCCATTAACCCTTAACCTGCTGGAACCGAAAGTTATTAGCTTTTGCCACCAGTATAGAGCCAGGCCAGCCTGCACATCCGTGCAGTCTGACCAGGCTCTATACTGTTGGTAGCTCCATTTTTGTATTTTGATATTGAAATCCCTTAAACTTTGAATGGACTGTTCCAAATTCAAAGCTGGGCAAATCCATTACAAATTTTCAGCATGTTCAGGGTTAAATATTTAATTACATTTGAATGAATGCCATTTCAAAATAAAAACAAAAAACATTTATATGATTATTTCTCTCATATTTGTCATGGTAAAAGAATTCATAGATGATATTTGTATTTATAATAAAGAGTCATTCAGCAAGTACAGGCAAGTAAACAAACAAGTAGGGATGAACCGAGTACTCCATTGAATGTTGGGAGTATCAGTTACCAAATTCATACTCGAGTACTCAGTAAAACTTTAAAAAAAAAAGTACCACTTATTTTTTTTCATCTTCATGGTAGATCTCCACTAAAGAAACACTAAAACATGTGAAATATAATCCAAACACATTTTAAAAGGTGCAAAAATTATGTGGTGAGTTGTCTCGTCCATAGCTTCCGGTGCCATCAGCAATATTTGTTTAATGTTGGCAAAACTGGCACCTAACAGTATACAAAGTGGCAGACTGCTAACTACAGCAGAATACCAAACCAGGCTTCATTGAGTATTTAGTTCTGTTTCTTTAAAAGAGCGAACTGTCAAAGCAACATCTGACTGGTGAACAACTGCTTTTCATGCTCATTAATGATGTCATGCATAGGTCTGTATGCAGAATAGTAGGGGTATGGATGCTCAGAAAATGCCTAAATTTCTTGCGAGTAACCAAGTACTCAATTGGAAGAATAACTGAGTACTCGAATATAAGAATTAGTACTCATTGCCATCCCTACACAAAAGTTTCAGTCAGTGAAGGAAAGTATGTGTAAACATGAAAACCTTATTTATTGTGCA
This sequence comes from Cyclina sinensis, assembly GCA_012932295.1. Classification (NCBI taxonomy): domain Eukaryota; kingdom Metazoa; phylum Mollusca; class Bivalvia; order Venerida; family Veneridae; genus Cyclina; species Cyclina sinensis. The sequence goes on along the minus strand of JAAONU010000012.1, from coordinate 11,263,172 downwards.
TCTGTCATAAAAGCATATTAATTAGCAAAACTAGTGTCAAAGAAATATGTGCTCCAGGCTTATCATCTTAGATAACAGTATTGCATATATTTGGAATTTTTTTGATAGTTCACAAAATTTTAACTGATTGTTAAAAATCTCATAGATTCACATAGGTAAAGTTCACAGAAGTGGTCAGTGCCAAGACTACTTTTGCAGAACTATAGTTCATTGATTGTTAAGCATAGCTGTCGACCTATATACATTCAGTTTTACTATATTCCTATTTTTTCTCCTATACCATCAAGTTGGTATCAGTCAAACTTCACAAAAGTGATCAGGGCAAACTGCAAAGCCTAATTTTGCATATCGTCATTTTACAGTTCATTAATTTTCAGTTAACTTGTTGTCCAATTTGCATTTAATTTTTTAACGTTTGCCCTTTTTCTCCTGAAGCCTGTGGCAAATTTGAGCCAAGCTGCAAAGGTTCGAGTCGAGTGATAGGAGTCGTGAGTTTTGCTTGAAAGAAAATTTAGTTGACTTTACTGTCTAATGTTCATTTAAAGGGGCATAACCTACAGTTAACCAGTGATATACTGCATATCTATCTTATTAGTCCATTCACTGTAGAATGAAAAATAAGTGAAAATTTAAAGAACATAAAAATTATTATTGTGCCTTCTTTAAGCTTTAAAATACTTAGTATTCACCTAGATTAATTGGCTATCCTGCCAAAAATGGTGCAACAACAGCTCTATGTAAAAGAATAATAAAAATATATTTATTTAGCCTGTTGTAACTAAAATGTTTGACTGACACCTTTCCATCAGGTAATAATTCATTCACAATCATTCAAATTTACATGCCATATAGAAACTTTTAAAGAAGCTTGGTTCAAAAGTGTGTTCTCTAGTGTGTTTTTGAGATTCTCCACTAATCTGAGCTGGTGACCCAGGTTTTGATTTTTATGACTTAATTTGAAACTCAGGCTGGATATTTTCAGTTAAAAATATCAACAGCATAGTTAAAATTATATGTCACAGTCTGTTATTTTGAAAAGGAGGTCTTGACCAATACAGTAGCTAAATCCATGTTGCTAAAGTTTGACTGGAATGAGTAGATTTGGCATAACTGGTTTTAGGCCCAATGGGTCAGTCATATGTCGAGCTTAAATGGGCTAGCAATGATAAAAGTTTTCATTCTGTAAATCTAAAACAACTGAACCAAGAACCCTTGAACTTCACAGAAACGTTGGGCAAGTTGATAAACACTTGATCTGGAGCCCATCTGATCAAACGTCCAGCTTTCAAGAGCCTGCCTTGTGAAATAGTGTCTGACCAACAACTCAATGGATGATAAACCTATCAGGAGGAATGGGCATGGTGAGTAGATAATTATTGGAGGCCCACTAAGACAACAGGTCAAGCTAACTGGGGGGCCAGCACTTTGAAAAGAATTTTCAGTAAAAAAAAACTAAACTCAAGATTCCAATTTAACAGGATAGTTGAGCAGGATGAGTAGATCAACCGTATGAAATTTTGGACCACAATCGACGACACAGTTACCATGATTTTATCCAGCTGTTCAAGAAGAACTGAACTGGATTCTAAAACTTTACAGGCTGATTGGCATGATGAGTGTGTATGTAACCAAAGTGTTGCATATAGTAGTCCCGCTGTCTGGTCATCCGTGTGATCTTCTATGCACAACTGCTACAAATCATTTGATTTTCACCAACTTTATATGTACAATGATCATTATCAAGTGCGGTGGTGCACATTCTTCTGCTTTTGTGATTCAAGTTTTTTTAGCATAGTTATTGGCCTTTGTTTAATTTTACTTAATATTTCTTGTGTGCGCAACTCCTCATACATTTCCCCTGTGATTTTCACAGAATGATCATTATCAAGCGTGCAGTTCATATACTCTGACTTTTGCAATTTGAGTATTTTCTGCAGTTAATGGCCTTTGTTTAATTTTACCTAATACTTCTTGTGTTTGCAAATCCTACGTTTCTCATGCCATTTTCACCAAATTTTCACAGGATGATCATTATTAAGTGTTGCAGTGCATTTACTTCTGCTTTTTCAATTCGATTATTTTTGGCATAGTTATTGCCCTTAGTCAAATTTTACTTAATATTTCTTCTGTGCACAGCTCCTACAATTCTCATATGATGTTCACTAAACATTCATAGAATGGTCATTTTCAAGTGCCACTGCATATTTTAAAGCTTTTGCAATTTGATTATTTTTATGCTCCCTGAAGGGAGAGCATGTAGTCGCCACAGTATCCGTTCTTCCATCCGTCTGTCCATATGTCACACTCTTGTCCCGAAAATAACTTGAAAAGTATTGAAGGAATTTGATTGAAACTTAAACATTGATAGAGACCAGTGAGAGGAAGTGCATTGCCCATAATGCATAATTTTTTAATTGTCTCCTTTAAGTTAATAAATAACTCCTAAACAGTCCATGATATCTCATTGAAACTTCACACAGTTATAGAGATTAGTCACAGGAAGTGCAGTGTCAAAGAAGCATAACTTTTATTTACATAGATTTTTAATTATCTCCCTTTATAATACTTAATAATGCTTGTCTGCATCTTAATTTGAAAAGTATTGTAGGAATTTGATTAAAACCTCACACAGTCATAAATACTAGTGAGTGAAAGTGCACTGTTCAATAACCATATGTCTACCTTGCTTAATTTTTTAATTATCTCCCGTATTGATACTTAAAATGTTTAATTATGATTGTCCAGAGTACAACTTCTAAACTGTCAATGACATCTCATTGAAACTTCACACAGTTATAGAAACTAGTGAGAGGAAGTGTAGTGTCAAAGAACCATAACCCTACATTTCTTAATTGATGAATTATCTCCCTTTATGGTACTAAATTATGCTTGTCTGGAGAATAACTTCAAAACCATTTAAGGAATTTTATTAAAACTTCACACAGTGATAAAGAACAATAAGAGGAATGCAGTGTTTATGAACCTTAATTCTACCTTGCTTAATTTTTTTTGAATTATCTCCCTTAATGATAATTAAGAAAGTTAAACAATGCTTGTCCAGAGTATATCTTCTATAGTATCAATGATATCTCATTATATCTCCACACAGTTGTAGAGACTAGTGAGAGGGAATGCAATGTTAAAAAAACCATCACTCTACATTACTTAGTTTATTATCTCCCTTTATTATACCTAATAATGCTTGTAAGGGAAATAACTTGAAAAGTATTGAAGGAAATTGAGTAAAACTGCACACAGTTATAAAGACCAATGAGAGCAAGTGCAATGTTAAAGAACTATCACTTTACATCAGTTAGTTTTTTAATTATCTCCCTTTATAAAACTTAATATAGCAACCCTGATTGATAGATAAATCAATGGCTTATCAGCTGGAATCCTAGGGAGCAACACTTGTTTTATGAAGTACAGGTCTTCTTTTTACATCTGCCAGCCAAGCACTTGACACATCTTCTTGTGATTATAAAAATTCTGGCAAACATTCACAGCTTAAACAAATAGCAGGTAAATTTTGCAATAAATCAACTGTCCTTACAAATGTGTTTGTTTTTATACTATAAATCCTCAGATATGTTTCATCATGATTAACCTTACTATTACTTAAAAAGTATTTAATGTCACATGTCATTGAAATGCTATTGATAGTACATTTCTTACTTTTCTGCCATTCTTAACAAAAATTACTTCGGGGAGCATTATTTGGGTTTATCAATTTCTTGTTTGTCATGGTCATTGCTCTTTGTTAAATATTACTTAATATTGATTATGTGCACCACTCGTCTACATTTCTCATGCTATTTTCACCAGTCTTTCACAGAATGATCATTATCAAGTGCTGAAGCGCATATACTCGGGATTTTGGAATTCGATCATTATGGTGAAGTTATTGCCCTTTATCTAATTTTACTGAATATTGCTTCTGTGCGCAACTCCTACAATTTTGTAATTGAACGATAATTTCGCCAGTGGTGTTCATCTTGATTATAAAAATCCAAAAGTTTAAATGGGCTGTGCTCCAGATGACAAAAAGAAGAAAGTTTTCTTGTATTATAAATTTCTTGTAATATTTATGACTAATGCTTAAAAAATAACTTACTGACAAAAAATAACTCAAATAATTACATTATAAATTGATTATTTTCCCTTTCAAAGTGTTATACCGTAACGCGACGGTATAACTATATCGTATAAGATTTAAAGTAAATATCTGTAATATTACATGCGGCGATGGTGGTGACAGTAAAAGCGTTGTAAATATTTTGTTAACATGAGGGTCCAGAGTTCAAATCAGGCTGGAGCGAAAATATTTTTTTTATTCTATTTTGACTTTTATAATCAGTTTTGAAGTAAAATATTACGTTGTTATAATCTCACGGCATCTAAATATATAATTTATGAAAATATGTTTTTATGTCAAATCTGGAGTACAGCCTCTTTAAAGTAAAGAAACTGTCTTAAACACTTTTTCTGTGAAAGACGTGTGGTGACCTATGAGTACAAAACACTAGATGAATATCTTTTGAAACATCGGTTTTGGAAATTTATTAATTTTACCAGCCCTGCAAAAAGGTAGACATATAAGAGTCTTACTCCTGAACCTATGCAACACATTAGTTCACAGACTGCAAAAAGTTTTGGAACAAATGATAAAGGTATCAAGTTGTAAACTACCATGACTGTAACCATTGTAATGTTTTGGAGGCATTCGTGTCTGTGACAGATTTCTTGTTTTACTTTTATGCCATGTGCTCGATGGTGAAGCAGACCACTTTTTTTAAAGCGCATCAACACTTTCAAATCAGTTACTCGAGAAAATCTGAGCCCCGATTACGGTTTCTAAATGCTCACCTCAACTACTTCGGTTCAAAAAAGGTTCGGGTATATCGGTGCCTAAAGTGCGGCAGAAAAACAACTATTTGAGGGAAAGTGACTTTCTTTCATGATTTTTAGAAGTTAGTGTACTTAATGTAGCGTTTTCAAAAATGTAAAAAGTTAATCAGAATTAACTTTCAGTGTGCAACGCCATACCCTCAAATCGCTGGAATGGCTGAGATTTCATCATCCTCCCTCGAAGATTATGTGTTCATTTTACACTTATATCAACATTCAATTATTTATAATATTATATGTTATAAACTACTATCCATACGTAGTCTGTACTGCATCTTAGTCCCGAGCTTGCACCTCTTGTCCCGTAAGCACTATAGCAGTGTCAGTGAATAATTGTAACAGTAAGCAGGCATTGTGTAATTTTTACCTAAATAACATTCCATACACTTGAGGTGTGCGTTTAGGAGAAGTGCAGTTGTATCCATTTTTCCAGGATGGGCATGCGTGATTTCGGATCAGTAGATGACACCTGCTGAATATCTGGTGGCATAGTTGCAACCAAAATATTAACAAATTTTTTATCATGAAATCAATCTAGTAATGAAAAAAAAGTGTAAAACACAGCTCCATCAAAACTAAAATTAACATTGAGCTTGGAAAGTAGTGTCTCTGAACTCGCCCCGCCCTCCTCCTCGTTCCTTTTAGGCTAGTTGAGAATCAGAAGATTGACCAACTGAAAATTGTTTGTTTCCCTCTGATTTCATGACTATTTCTGTTTGCTTAAGCATCAAATGATCTAAGTATTTACACTTACAAACTATATATCCTTGTCTTGGAAAATTCTAATAAGATGTTGCAGGCGCTAGAGGTGCGCGGTTGGGAATGGAAGTGCGTTATAGAATTGTGTACGGATTATTTCAATACCTTTGGTTTAAATGAGATCTATGTTTAAATATTATACCGATTTTGATAAAGAATCACCTTATAGCAAATAAATATTCACAGACCTACCACGATGTACAATGTACAAATGCCTATAGATTTCACGTTGTTGCTACCTGGATCCTAATATATTACATTAAAATTTATACTTCTTTGTCATTAAAATATTTTTTCTGCTTTTCCATGAAATTTAAAAGATAAACGAATTTCGCTTTAAGGGAAGGTTCATGCTACCACGGACTGCTGTTAGACAGCTGTTGTGCTAATGCAGTTGACCGTTCGCCTCAATACGAGGTAATCACGCAGGTTTGAGCACCGCCAGAGGAACAAGGGTTTTTCTAAGTATTATATGTTTAGAAAACAAACTCTGCTTTTAATCATTTTGTACCAGCTCATGTTTACTTTTTACAAACGCAATTAATAAAAACATCTTTCCAGAATGTTTGCAACAATCGATTCGGGTTAGTGTGGTTCACGGGACTGAATTACCACAAACACCTGTATTTAAAGCCATGCGAGTTGTTTCCCCTGTATTGAAAAATAATATGTAGTGTTTATCTATTTTTAGCTCACTGATAACCGTTCACGCATTGATTCAAGTTCAACCTTTTCCTGTCTGTACGTCCATAAGTCCATTGTGTCGTAAACAATACGATCCTTCAGGATACTGAAATGTTTGGCTTGAATGCTCAAAAAAGGCACTGGATTTCCCCCAACCCCAATTTCTTCAGCAAGGCGGGCAATAACCCTTTATAGACAATTTCCACAAATAAAAACATTTGCCACTTACTCATTTCCAAAACTTTTAAAAGCAGTTAGAGCTTTACTGAGATTATAGTAGGTCCCGTAGTCTTAATTAAAATAAAATTGCTTAAACCATGCAATCGTCACAGACCCTTTGGTATTAATGCTCTTAGCGAGATACTTTTTTTTAAAAATCTAACAAACAGCTGTAATTCTTCTCCTCTAAGTATTTTGACATTTACCTAAAATTGACACCCATGAGTTCAATATATATTGACGCAGCAGTTTTTGTCAAATGCATAATTCGGACCATTCTGAAATTTGTGTTTGATCTTTCTATGATGATTTAACAAACCTCTGAAAGTCGTACATGCATATATATTCAGTGTCAGTATAAGACAACATGCATTAACTTTAATGGCAAGACACACACATCAAGAATAGAAACAACAGATTTCCTCGAAATGACTCCTCGCTAGAGTGAATCACAGTCTAGTGGTTACGCGCATGTCTTGTAATATAGGTGTCGCGAGTTCGATCCAGTAACACATACACGCTGTCATTGTTTTGGATGAGATGTTCAGCTGAGGTCCCAGAACCTTAAATAACAGAACTCAGGAGTCGTCTGTCATATGGGCATTAAATACCAACGATAACTGAATAAGGAACATATCTACGCCAGTGTTAATTTGAATTTTACAGTCATGAAATCAAATGCATTTTGTCTATGGTTTTTCCACCTATTTGTTTCTCCATTAAAACATTGTGGTAGTTGAGATAAGATGCATAATAGGCTTTGTATTACTCTAGTTACTTCTGCAAGTTAAACAGACATACAAGCATGCAGGTAGACAGACAGGCGGACAGACAGACAGACAGACGGACAGACAGACATCCACTTATACGATACGCCCACTGTGTAAGCTGATATAAAATCATATATATTTTCAGATGTTTGTCCACATGTCTCGACATGTGTTGTCAGAGAGTATTAGGACGTTCAACGCAAAACCGGTTGTCATTATTTCAAGATATATTTCAGATATAAGAATATTAATAAAGTTTAGCACGCTATTGGTGCACAAACAACACGCAATAGTATTTATTTATCTTTACCATGTTGCCACTCGATACGATTCTAATACACAGATCGAAAAAAATTTAGTGTCCCTGAAACTGTTTATTTTATTTATTTATTTTTTTAACAAAATAATAATATCATTACAGTTTGAGATTAACTGACAACACAATTAAGATTTGACCCGCGTTATATATAGCACATTACGTCGGTGCCATACAACATGAGATCACAGAGCCATCTTTTTCATCTCGGAAATTTTCTGAGTTATAAAGCCTCAGAATACACAGAAAAAATTCTTAACATGCTCCAAAACAGAAATTCTTCAAGCATGTCCCCATGTTACTTAGAAACGAGATGGCGTCTGCATGAGATTTAGCAAAAAATTCGTGAGCGTTTGTCTTACTGTTAGTGTGAATCCTGTCAAAACGGCGTTTGGTGAAATTGAAAACTGTAGCTGACAGCACCGTAAGAGAAAAGGTAATATCTTTGTTTTAAAGAGACATTGGCATTAACTTCATAGAACATAAACCAAAAATTCTTAAAATCTCTTGTGACTGCTGCGATAATTTAGAGCATCATTTAACCATCGTCGCCTCAAGAGACCCGTAAGTAAAACACCACCCACGATATTTGTGATGTTTTTCCACTAGGATGTTTAGCGATGACATATGGCATAAATAATGTCATTTTAAACAATTGAAACTATTACCAGAGTGGTACTGTGTGGGTTGTTGTTGTTTTTTTGCCAGTTCAATTATTTGATTGATATTCCACTGACATTTCAATTTCTCCTAGTTGATACGAAAACACTTGGTACTGATCTGTTTTGTTGCCTAGCATTTCAGAAGTTCTCATTGGCTGGGTGAACCTGTTACTGACCGGAATAATCAGATACGCCTATGCCATATTTCATCATAGACTACCAGCACGATTTTCACGTTCACTCAACTTTTAATAGACAACTGACTCATCTGTCACCAGTAGAAATGTAGGTTTCAATGAAATTAAAACAATTCTTGCCGTAGCATTTAAAGGGGCTGTGCTCCAGATGACAAAAAAAGAAAGTTTTCTTGTATTATAAATTTCTTGTAATATTTATGACTAATGCTTAAAAAATAACCTACTGACATCAAATAAGTCAAATAATTACATAATAAATTGACTTTTTTCCCTTTCAAAGTGCTATACCGTAACGCGACGGTATAACTATATCGTGTAACATTTAAAGTAAATATCTGTAATATCACATGCGGCGATGGTGGTGACAGTAAAAGCGTTGGAAACATTTTGTTAACATGAGGGTCCAGAGTTCAAATCAGGCTGGAGCGAAAATATATTTTTTTTATTCTATTTTGACTTTTATAATCAGTTTTGGGGTAAAATATTATGTTGTTATAATCTCACGGCATCTAAATATATAATTTATGAAAACATTTTTTTATGTCAAATCTGGAGTACAGCCTCTTTAAATACATGTAATTATGACCTAACTGACAACAGATACAAAACAAACTCGTGTGGCTACAGGAAGTTGACTCCACGTCTCATTCTAAAACTGTAAGAGTTGTCACATTCTTTTTGACCTAGATTCTCTCTCGATTTCTTTTATAAAGGAATTTTAGAATCTATTTGAGGTACACTATTTAGCTGTACGTTAAGCGTACCAAATTTGAGATATTATGTGTGTTATGACGTTGTTATGGTTTTGAGTTTAACATGTACATGTATACATTCGACATTCGTCTTTTGAATGTGGACCAGACTTACAATCAACAAAAACTAAATGTTGTGCTAATTTCCCAATTTTTTTAAGGTCAGCCATTATTCAAGGTGCAAGCATTTCTCGTCGTCATTTCTGCCAATTTCAAATGTAGTATGTTGTTATGGCATGGCTATTATTCCGGTCTATGTTGAGTGTCGTATGTTTACATACATTAAAGATGACAAAATATTATTATACACCTAATCGTAATGTAAGTTAAAAAACATAAGCTACATAAGTATAATCTAAGCTGTCGCAAAATAAAATGTGTACTTAAAGATTTGTTATCAAAACGGTTGAACATTTTAACAAAGAAGTGAAGGGACAGTTAAGGAGGTCAATGTTTTCATTGTAACATATGTTCAGCTCTTTCTAAATAATACAACATACTTCGTTTGATAGTTTTTCTTCAATCTTTTCATTATCATACATATACTTCAACAGCTTGGGAATAAACAAATTAATTAAAGCGGTTATCAATAGACTTACTCCTGAATAAAGAATATTTGGGGTTTTCCCAGCTAATCCGGGGGTACAAACAAACTTTTACAGTTACAACATGGTAAATAAGCGCAACACGTTGATCAACCTTTTGTGAAGGGTTGTGCACCGTGAAGTCATAACGGTAAAAGTTTGTTTGTACACCCCGATTAGCTGGGAAAAACCCACATTAGCCGAGTTCCGGATAACATCTATTACTCGCCGCATAACCCTTGTTGCACAATTTTTCCTGCCTTCAGAATCATCTTATAAAGTTACCGTTGAAAAACTACTCGCTATAAGGAAAAATGGACTAAATGAAAAAAAAATCATGTCGTTTTTGAAAAAAAATAAAACGCATTTCACTGTATCAAACTCTTTCCTGAGCATAAGGTTGGACAGCTTACACTGACAATGTTATCAACATTTTAAGAAACTCACGACTTTCACTTCTTTAGTACGTGACCTAAACGATTTGGCCTCCCTTGCATGAAATGAGGAGACAACAAGAATCAAATATATTTTGATAAGTGAAACAGGGATATTGTCGTGTTTTGGACCTTTCGCAATGTCACCCCTAAATGTGTCGTGTTTTCGCCATAAATCTGTCGTGTCTTTGCGTTTTCGCGTTGCCGGGGCGAATGGTCGAAAACACGACAGTCACCGTTTTTTCGTGTATTCTATTTGTCTTTTCGCCGCGAAAACACGCTCATACGACATGACACAAATTAGTCACCGTAAAAATTCGAGTTTACTTTTCGAAAACTACTGAAACATGGAAATGGGTTACACAACAACCTTTCAACTGTATTGCATATTGCATGGATGTCCGTGAATAAAAATGTTAGACATATGTTGTTTATTCCGCTGTTAGTGTACCACCTGGTCAGAATGCGATAAAAAGTACACAAAAGTAATTTCAAAACAGTTTATCATCTGAAAGTGATAAAAAAGTACACAAAAGTAATTTCAAAACAGTTTATCATCTGAAAGTGATAAAAAAGTACACAAAAGTAATTTCAAAACAGTCTATCATCTGAAAGTAAAACAATCTGAAATTTTAAAATCTGACCACATGACACGACCCAGTTATTATCATATGAACCATAAAGCAGACTGTCCATCACTTAAGTTTTACATTAGCCGAAAGGAATGTCATTCACATTCAGTAAATTTGTCCAGAATTGAATTTCTAGTTTTATTAAAAGGAAATTTCCTTAAGCTCTGCTTCGAAGACCATTGCTCCGTACTTGAAATTACATTAAGTTTTCATACATTAAAATAATAGTAGTTAAAATGACCGAGAATATTTCGAAAGATTGCAATGATGTGCACTCTCGGATCATTAACGATCATTTAACTTAAATATATAGTCATTAAGAAAATAGAATATGGTAAAGTTCTGTAATGAATGACCATGTCAAAGAATTACCTCTATACTGAAAGGCACATTTTCATTAATATATCTCTTAGAAATGAAAGCAGTCTTTGCTATTTACAATATAAATGATTTCTGATGTTTCTAATGATTTATGATTTCAATGTTTTGCTAGCACAACATTTGACATACAAAACACGTGAAATTTGAATGTTGTGCAGCACGACATTAGACTTTCAAATTCTGAAACACGTGAAATGTGAATGTTGCGCTAGCACGGCATCCGACATTCGAAACACGTGAAATGTGACATTCGACATACGTTATTCGAATTTTGAATCATTTGCTTTCTTTGAATGCTTTGCTAGCACGACATTCGACAATCAACATTCTAAACTCATGAATTTTGAATGTTGTGCCAGCAAAACACATTTTCGACATACGACATTCGAATTTTGACTCATTTACTTCATATGAATATTGTGCTAGCACGACATCCGACACTCGAAACACGTGAAATGTGAATGTTTTGCTAGCACGACATTCAACATACGACATTCGAATTTTGAGTCACTTTGTTTCTTTGAATGTTTTGCTAGCACGACATTTGACATTCGTAACTCGTGAAATTTGAATGTTGTGCAAGCACAATGAATGCGAAGAAAGCAAATGATTCAAAATTCCAATGTCGCACAACATTCAAACTTCATTTATTTCGTGCTAGCACAGCTTCAAAGAAAACAAATTACCGTATAATGGTTGTTTTTTTCGCGACCGAAAATTTTCGCAATTTTGCCATAATTTAGATTTTCGTGATTGTAATTTTCGCGACTTTGTGCCCGCAGAAATTATTTTTCGCGTTTTTACTGGTTGTGGTGCATACGTATAGGGCAATTTGCTTAAGCTCTGCTACCTTTTCTGTAATCTTGACTGAATAAGAATCGCTAGATTTCGCCGATGTTTTTTTTACATCAGTGTGTTTACAAACGGACATCGCATGATAAGGGAGGCAACTGAGAATGGTCGGAGTAATCAAATTGTTTGCTATGGTGTGAAAGCTGCGCATTTAACAGTGCACTTCGGTATTTTGTCAAATTTTTATAAAAGAAAATTGCCCTTAGCAAAATTGATTATTTGGACCAGAACAATGGCTATAGTCTAGCAATTTAAAATTGACATTTGTTATGATAACAATAGTGTTTATGTTTCTATCTTGGAACCAGACCAGACGCCGAGTAACTCTTATTTAGTAACGGTCGTCTACATTGTTTGTACGGCATAGTAGCGTCCGTTTTCTTTTTTGATTACTCTAATAAATTTTAACATAGATATGTTGAAGTGCAAGCGTACACACCCATTTTGATGTGACAGTATACATGTAGGAAAAGAAACAACTGCAACAAAGGACTGAAGTTTACTCACAATTTTATTGCATGAACATAAACAACTACAAAACGAAGGCTCAAATTTATTCAACAGAACATGAACCGTTAATTAGCGGTACTTATCTAAATTTGTGCACTAAGCGATTCACTCGATTAACCCGGAACATAAAGAAATTGCCACGGCAGTTTAAAACAAGCATACCGTGTCAGTCTAACAATATTAGGCGGAAAGGACACTTCGCGAAAACAAAGTTGGGTTAAATTGGCGTTTACTTTTTTAGCGAATTCACGACGGTCGCGAAAATAGCGAAAATATTCATCTTGCGAAAAGAACCCATTATTAAATTTTTTAAAATTCGAATGTCGAATGTCGTGCTGGCTCAACATTTAAATTTCATTTGTTTCGAATGTCGTGCTAGCACGAAATTCAAAGAGACTAAAATGATTCAAATTTCGAATGTCTTATGTGGAGTGTCGTGCTTGCACGACATTTAATTTTCACGTGTTTTTAATGACGAATGTCGTGCTAGCACGAAATTCACAAAATGATAAAATTCGAATGTCTTGCTGGCACAACATTCATCTTTCAACTTTTTCGAATGTTGAATGTCGAATGTCGTGCTAGCACAAAATTCAAAGAAAGCAAATGATTCAAAATTCGAATGTTGTATGCGAAATACCACACTGGCACAACATTCGAAAATTCAAAAAGTTTCGAAAGTCGAATATCATGCTTTCACAGCATTCATTAAGCTTTTGAGTGTTTTAAAATTTGAAAGTCTAATGTCGAATGTCGTGCTGGCACAACATTTAAATTTCACGTGTTTCGAATGCCGAATGTCGTACTAGCACATTATTCAAAGAAAGCAAATGATTCGAATTTCGTATGTCGAATGTCCTGCTGGCACAGTATTCAAATTTCACGAGTTTTGAATGTTGAATGTCTAGCACAACATTCAAAGAAATGCAAATGATTCTAAATTTGAATGTCGTATGTCGAATGTCGTGCTAGCAGAACATTCGAAAATGCACGTGTTTCGAATGTCGAATGTCGTGCTTGCACCATATTGGCTTTTGCCAAAGTCGAATGAGACCTAATGTTGAGCTAATACGACATTCATTTCAGCCAATGTCGAATGTCAGAAATGTAGTTGAAAAGCTTTTCTAATTTTGCAAAACAATGTACTTGACAAAGGTAGTGGTTTACAAATGTTATATAAATTAAAATAGTTTCAAATAAAAATAACAGTGGCATCCTCGAAGGACAGGATACTTGTCACAGTGTAAACTCTTCACGATATCTCTTACTGGAATAACATCTTGGTCTGTTCCACCGGTATATTCTTTCACACTGATTAACTACGGTTGAGATTCTGCAGCATTTATTCAGCCTCTTACATTACAATATGATCCTTGCCTGTCAAAATGCATCTTGTATTTAGTTTGCTATATCGCAACATTATCCTCAACTGTAATGTTGTGAAGTGGTCTTACTCGATCAGTCTGATATACTGTCCTACCGTGAAGTAGTCTTACTCGATCAGTCTGATATACTGTTCTAATCGAACATGTAGAGACATTCAGTGGCTTGGTTATAATCTCAACATGTGAACGTTAATTTGTCTCGAACGAGCTTCAACTCTAATGCTTTTTAGAACTCGTAGATTTCGGCAAAAGACTCTTAATGACATCACCAAGGGGCCTTGCGAAAGCGATGATGTTGTGACTGCATAGTAACCAGGATATTTGAAGTTACATAAGGCCCCAAAAATCCAAACAGATGAAATAATAGATTAAACAGAAACAGAATAACAGCACAGATACGTGATAAAGGTGAACAGCTGATAAATACAGCAAATGTGACATGGGCAACTGTGCGCATTTATACTTGAAAATGTAAGGCTTGTAAAAGAAAATAAATTTAATTATGCATCTATAAAATTGTTAAGATGTTTATTTTTCGGAAGTTTCATAATTACACTTTCTAAGGGTATAGCCTGTATGTATTCAAATCAGTCCAAACATAGACGTAATACAGGGGCACTTATAAAGTTTCAGGTTAGTTTGTCATATCACGGAGACTGTTGCATCGTAACATTATATTGCGCCCTTGAAATGAATGCCTTACTGTTTAATTCTTTAATCACTTTATTACAATACTATCAGTGTTGTTGCAACGATTTTCTTTAAAGCCAACTTTTATCTCGTATTGAAAGAAGGTAAGAGCAAAACTTTGATAAACTTAAGCCTGACTTAGCTAAACTACCGCGTTTCAATGTTTAGCTGTTTAAATCTATGTTAACTGATAAAAATTTGTGTTGGGTGGAATTTTTATTTTTGTGGACTTGTATTATAGAAGTATAAGTTCTTTACAAAATTCCTTAAAGAAGTGATGGTTCTTTCGTGTGGTTAGAGCTCACGTCATTGGTTCATGTTGAAATATTATTTTTGAAATGTTGCTTAAATTGTGATGAAATTTTATGTTTGCTGGTAAAAGAACAGAAATAAATCATCTTCTTAGTTTTACACAAACGCTTTATGGGGTTAATCTTATTTCTTAAGCCATTTAGAGGTTAATAAAAAAGATTTAAGAAATTGACTGTGAAAGTACAAATGTATAATAACCTTGTAACTAATCGCGTTATTTTAAACAAATACTTTAAATTAATCTGTTGAGAAAAATTGCAATTTTACAGTAATTGAGGTTTATAAATGATACTAGTATTTTGGAATTTCTTCTTTTCAGCACATTCTTAATGGATACGAGACTAAATCCATCAGAGATCATTCGCGATTGGAAACCGTTGTAAGTGATGAAAGAGGCGTGAAGCTCTACCATCGCATCTGGTGAAAACATTTCTATTGTAATACAGAGGTGATCTCGGGTCTCCCTCTCGTCAATAATATAAGCGATAACTCGTTAATACACATGGATATATATAGGCGATTTTTTGTTCGAGCGGGCTTTCCTTCAGTTACTTTATCACTGTACGGGTGTATTGGTTTTATTCGTCCGAAAGAAGTTTAATGCTAAGATAGTAACTGACAGATTTGATACTTCACCATTATGAAATTAAATGCGCAATCTATTTTAATATTTGAATTTTTAGTGTATATATTTTTGTTGAGTGGCAGCGACTGCGTTGAGTATTCACTCAGAAATACTAACTTTGGAACAGTAAGGGGCACAGTTGAATATGTGCATGGACAAAAGATAGTGGAAAAGTTTTTTGGAATTCCTTACGCGAGCCCACCTTTAGGACCACTTCGTCTTGAGGTATGCACTTAAAATGCACATTTCTTTAATGCCTACTTATGTTCTGTTATATTTTCATAAATGTTATATCAGCATTATCATGATGACGATGATGATATAGATGAGGTATTCATGTTTTTCTTTGTTTTTGTTCATCTCTCTCTCTTTTTCCTTTGTTTCTTTCTTCTTCTTATTATTATTATGATTATTTTTTACTATTATCATATTTTTAAAATCATTTTTATGACTATCAGACAAAAAATAAAGTGAGTTTTCTATATTTAAATCGGTTTGTAGGATTAATTGCTGAGGTAAATTTGTTTTTTATGAAGCAGTATATGTGATTCACAGATAGATGTTTTACCCTATCATTCTTCCAGGTGTTACATGTTAGATTTTGAATGAATGTTTAACTTATGTGTGGGCCCGTATGATACAAAAGATGTTAGTTGGTTACTGAATCTGATAATATTTCAGAATGTCGCCTTGATATGAGTATCAAATATTAATTATTTAGGGACATATAGAATATGATACATGGAAAAAAAGGGTGACAAGTGTTGTTTTTGTCTGCGGTATATAGTAACTGCATGATGTGTTTTCAACATCACATTATGTAACAAAGTTGATGGTTATATTGACCATGCATCCTGTTTAATCTTCTAGCTCGTTAACTTTGGGGAATTATGTCTATTAAAGTTTATTTTATAAGTACAGTTTCAATACATATTAAGGTACGTTCCGGTTTCGACGAATCCTTCGGTATTCTTAACTTAATCATTTTTAGTGTTGGAATAATGGAGTCTTGAAAATATATGATACACCTTAAAAATGTTTTATACTTGTCCACTTTATATAGAGATAACTAATTAGTTTAATCACTGCTATCGAATTAATTAAAACTAAAAACATAGTTAATTTTGTTCTCGTTTTACACATTATAGTGAACTTTGTTCAATATTACATATGTTCATCGTATTGTTACACTGATTTTGAAAACATGTCAAATTTAAAATGATTAAAACACATGTATAAATCATAAATTACGATTTTGATATGCTTTTTTGTATAATCTGTTCACTGTGGTTTGAAGGTTGAGCAAAACTGGACCAAATATAATTTAAAGTATTCTTAACCCCCGTGATATATCCGAAATCATGCTGACTCAGTGCCATTTTACTTTATCAATTAACAATAGAACTAGCAAGCGTAGACATGCAGCTAAAAAATAAAACGGCTTTTATCATTTTAACTTATCAATTTTTTTCTGTTGCACGATAAAAAACGTTTTCGTTTGACTTCTGTTATGACCCTACGATAATTTAACCTTCAATTAAAAGAAAAGAAAACACAGAAAAAAGGTAACCAAAGATAATATCAAGATAACACAAAAGTCAAACGGTCGTACTGTTACCGATCAGTGATACCTCTTTGCACTCGAAATTCAGACGCATTTTGCGTGAAACAGCCGCAAATTTTATCAGTTATAAAGGGACTGGAGTTAGTGCACGGAAGAGTACACTGGTTAAATGCATTTCTTCATATAAAACAAAGTGTTCCCATTATGTTTCTCCATCAAAGCAGTAACTGCACTTCTTTCCACTAAAATTGGTTATAAGTATAAACATTTGTTCGATATTTTTTAAGCCACTTAATTATATCAGGTAGAATTCCAAATCTAGTTAACAGCGGACACCTGGTGATAATGCATCCGCTTTAATTGTTCTTTCAGATAGAATGTTAAACTGAGGTTCCTTGTATCATAGTTATACATCCAGCATGTGGTCTGAGGAACCTGAACATTTTCTTTCTCTTTAACTATCCTCTATAACGAAATTTACTTAATCCCTCACGAGGGCAAAAAAACGCTGTCTTCATTACATGTGTATGTATGTTGTTTTTTCTTTGGTCCGATTTCATATTTCTTGACCTAGATTAAATGCTACTCTTTAATACAAAGAGATACACTCGTTTCGGTTCGTTTCTGTGCAATTTAGCAGCGTTTAAAATGGTAGAATTGAAAAGTTAGCCGTTTTTTAAATATATAATATATATATATCACTGAAATAGGAAGTAAGATGCTTTAAACACAGCCAACCATGATAACATGTGTTTTTTTAAACAGACAAAATGGCAATATGAAGTCATTTCATTACGATAATATATATCCACCTAATATGTGTTAAATCTTGAAAGAACATAAAATGATTGCCTATGCCTTCAGCGGAATAAAGATGACCATGTATTTTAGATACATTAATGTGTTATTTACTGAGAATGGAATTTCTGCGTGTTGAGCAACTGAAAGTATTTTTTTTTATTTTGCGACGGGTTTTGACATAACCTAACAATTGCAGTTGTTTCAATCTGACTATACCACTATGTCACCGACCTTTTCTTAGATCTTTTTTTTCTTATTGATGAAATTTTTAACATGCCTTCCAAAGGTAACTTCTTATTGTTTCATAACTAATCACTATAACATATATTATTTATATATTTATGTAAGACTGTTCGACAGAGGGTAGGAAAGACAGTGAACTCGTTGCTTTTCTTTCCCAATCTAGTTTAAATCAAAGTAGTTCCTTTACGTGTCTTCATAAACATGTGTGCCTGCATGTGACAGAAATCTGATTTGTCTACAGCCTGAACTGACAGCCACAAGGCTTTCAAGATGAATAGCATTAAATTTCTATAGGAAACAATATTTTCAGTTTCTTTACTAGTACAAACCGGTACCAAAGCACAAACTTGTTTGCTATGGGTTTTTTGTCATCTACTTCAATTCAGTATTTAATCAAGAAATGGAAACCATAAAATTTGAAAGATAAATCAGAATACAGATTTCCATATTTACGTTGCAAACAATCTGTGAGCCTTAGTGGTTTAACAAATCTGCAAATATAAAGTAATGTTTTACTCAGTAAGTTGTATGATTGCACCACAGTTACTACGTGATTGAATGTCAGTTACAACGTGATTGTACAACATTTACCACGTGATTGCCAGCTTTAATATGACACTCTTCTAAACCAAGTACGTATAAAACATCTTTAGCCTTTATCAATAAACTGTAGGGGCGAATCAGTGGTCCAGTGGTAACGCACTGGATTTGTACTCCAGGGGACGCGAGTTCAGTCACTCACTCCTCCATAAACATATTAACTGTTTGTAGTTAAGCTTTCTATAAATGATAGAAACATATATGGTGAGCTTTTTCAATAACCTGATGTATGCAATGTTTGAGATCGTTTTTGCTCAAGCCGCTTTGACTAATAAGTCAGGTTTTATTTCAAAAAATAGGTTTGCTCGTCCGACATAGAATTAACAGGTAGTTTAGACAATTTTGAAAAAGAAATACCGGATTTAAGTATGGCACAACAGTGCACTTAAATGTATAAACGTTCTCGACTCAATAACAAGAGCCGGGACACAGTAACTGGTCCTTTAACCTATTTATGCCTAATGGATTATGCCATCCTTGCTAGATGAACCAGTCCATTTTCAGTTAAACGGGTTTCTGGTGTAAATTTTTAATTTCATTCTAAGAAGCGAAGAAGTCTATGCAAACTGTGTAGACCCTGATCAGATGCCGCATTTTGCAAATGCTCAGGTGTTTAGGACAAACGCTAGAATCTAAAGTAAAACATAACTTGTCATCTTGAAAGTACCAGTGGTTAGTGTACAGTAATTGGCCTGGTTCCTGGTTGATGGTATCTGCCTTCCAGACATGTTGGTATCCCAATGTTACCTTTGCTAAATCCATATCGTTGTATTGTTATAAGAGTGTGCTTTTTTCGAAATATGTATATATCTGCAAAACTTGGTACATGTAATTAACATTTATCCGTAAATGCTACGCGTAAATTTTGTACAGTGCAGTACAAAAAATGTACGGTACAATTTTTAGGTATCCGTGTTGAAAGAGAACAGAATGGCCAAACAGCAGTGCGTTTTCCCCCGGATTTTACGTATATGTGCGTTTTACCGACTAGCAGGAAGTTGGCAGTAGTAGTAAGCAGAAGCAGCGGGCAGTAGACAATAAATTAAATGTGAGTTTAGCACTAACAGTAACAAGCAGTAGCAGTTAGTAAAACGTTTAGATGGCAGGAGCAGTAGACTAAAAAGTAAAAATGGGGGAGGGGGTATATTTATTTTGCGCCTTTTCCCGTCCACATCCCCGACAGTCATGTTGTTCGCATGATTGCGAGGTGCACATGTTTTATCTACTGCTACTGCTGTCTGCTGTTACTGTCAACTTCACGTTTTGCCTAATGATATTGCTAGCCACAGCTATCTACTGCTACTGCCAACGTCATATTTTTCTACTGCTACTGCTATCTACTGCTACTGCAAACTTCAGGTTTTACCAAATTCTACTGCCCCATTTTCCACTGCAAATTATTGCTACTACTCACTTCTTAACTACATGAAATATACAATCTGTTGGAAGAATTCGTACGCATTTCTTTCTGTGTTAACAATATAGGGAAAATGAATTTCCAATTTCAGGAAATATGCAGTTTCAATACCCATTAAAATCTGAAGAAGAAAAAAAGACAATAATGTATGCTATTTGTCACTAAAGTCCATGTATTTGTAATAAGTAAGTCATTCGCATGCTACTGTATAAATACCGTCCCTTTAACAAGTAATTAAACGTCTGTGAGATGTTCATGTCATGCATTGACTGGCAATACTCGGAAGCCATTGAACACTAAAGGTTTGAACAAATGTCATATTCTTGAATAATATACAATTTACTACAGAAGAATTTATTATTGACAACTTACTATCAGTGTTTTTTTTAACATTCTGATAACATTCATGTATAAAAGAATTAGCAGGGTTTAACATTTGTCTACAAAATAAATATTGTATCACGAAGATATAATTGCTTTCTCATGACTGTACGTAACCGTCTGTGCTGGCAACCTGCTCAAAGGTTATTGTTAAATTATTTGCTGGTACCAGGCCAACCCTTGTTACACGTTTTTGTTGTTTAATCCTGGTTACCTCTCATTTAGCCGACGATATTCAAAATTTCTTCTATTTTACTTCGCTAGATTTTATCAATCCGTAGTTTGGTGCTTAGTCAGAAAATGTACTTTTTATACTTTTTAAATAAGTCACATTGTAAAAATTGAATTAGAATTGTAAAAATCATTAGCTTACACAGGACCTTTTGTCTTTTTCTTGCAATACCAAGTGTATACTTATAAGATATGTAACACAGAGGACAAACTTCACGTCTTGACAGCATATAAAGAACTTTTAAGAATTTTATGTCTACAGCATATAGCTGAAACGAATCGACAGCATACTTGCTATCAGCTATTTTTTCCCTTAAATATTAGGTAAGACAGCAAAATAAAGAAATATTAAGGAAAAGATACAGACTTTCTCTTGCTTACTTGCCCGCTTTCTGCTTACCATGTATTCTGAATGTCAGCAAATAAGTAAAGTGAGCTTTACCGCAGGAAGATGGTAATATAAGCAAGCGAAACAAATAAAGGACTTCACATCTTTAATCTATTCAATCGCAGTATCGCCAGACAATTAGAAAGTTGTGGGAATATTTCAAATCCCTTGTAATTCCAGACTTTTATGCATTGATTTTATGTAAAATAAATTTCAAAAGCAATTTCATTTTCATTTCCTTCACAATGTTATAACATTCTATTGTTATTCAAAAACATTTGACATTTGACGTTTAATTACAAGCAGAACTCAAAAGATACCATTGGTTGACACGGCCTTGATGATTTATTCCCATAAAACATGTTCTGATTCAAAGACAAATTAAACGTATTCACGATTTCTTTGAGTTCATACAGAACATGTTTGCATGTAGACTGAAACTATGTCATGTTTTTTTTTCTAATTTCTTTTCAATGAAAAGAGCTTTTCTGGTTAATTTAAGACCAACAGATTTTTTTACTAGCCCTTTGACCTTTCACTAAATCCCATCCAATCATTTTCAGAAACTTTCATTTCTTCCTATCGAACTAAACCGTTTTACCAACAGAAAAAAAACTTTGACATATAATTTCCTTTCATATGTCTTTTTTACAGAACTATGACATGTTTCAAGTCCTGCCAGTGTTTTGTAATCTATTATTATCATGTAAACACACTACGGCTTAATTTTTGTGCCTTTGCAGTTTCTGTTGTCTTTACCAAAAACTACGTGTTCATCGCTTCCCTCGTTCATTTTATCAACTTGATATCACCGTGCCATTAGCACTCATCGACCGCGTCAATACTTATCTTGGTGTCTCGATTCAGACATCTGCCTTGTCTTGCAAACCAGATATAGACAGTAACAACTCATACCAGTCTCAACACAAAGTGTTACGTATTCTTTTGCACCTTCAAGTTGGCCCTAACAAACTGTTCCTACCCCTTTGGCTACCACCAGTCGTTGTCATCTACATTTTTCTACGACCATGCCACATACCTATACGTCTTTTAAACATTCTTCTTATCGCAAGAGTTGTACGTATGTGAGAGTATTTAAAGGAAAACGACACAAATAGCACAGTGTAATGATCAATTTTTGCAGATTTGTTTATTGGACCACCTGTTATGAGAACCATTAGATGCAGACTAGAGCTAATGTTTGTTATCAGACAGTTCTAATTGATCCTGATTTCTGTGGTTACTGTTACGGTTTCGGTAAACATGATCCATGCATTTGTTGTAATCATCTATCTGTCGCAGTTGGCTTCCCAGTGTTTGAGTAGAACGACAGACCGAAGAAATTGTTGTTATTGCTTTTTATATGAGTTTATGTATGTTACCTAATGTTTTATCGCATTAACACTGATTGCTTAAAATCAGTTATAAGTGTTTCCTTCGTCGGCAGATGTAATTATTTCAACAAACTGCTTGTTCTTTGTTCTGCAATGAAAAAAAAATGCTCTGAAAGAAAATATAGATTTAAACAATATTAATTAAACAAAATATATTAAATGTTCTTCGAGTGAACCAAAATGACCGATCCATTTACTGTACAAATCACATCTGTATTTTTGTTGTTTTCGAAACAATATCTCCAGATAAGATTTTACATACCTATTTGATAAAAGTTTTTTTTCTCTTACCCTTTATTTACGTTTCGTATTTTTTTCAAGACATTATGGTGGTTTTCCTGAAACGTATGACACTTTTGTAGAAATGTTTGAGACTTCGAGGTAGTATAATTTCGAAAGAGAAAATATGTTTTTTTATGTTTTAAGTTAGTCAAGATTGGTTAAAATTTCATAAAACGATATTGATTGGAAATATGGAATCTGTATGGAATTTAATTTTCTTCAATGCATTTCTTCTTTTTATTGGAAACGTTTAATACATTTTGTGAAGTATAAGCCACGCAGGATACATTAATTTCATACATGTGAATATCACGTGCGCTATCCTTTGAGTTCTAATGATTAGTATTGAATACTGACGTTTTGGAACTGTAAGAATTGTGACAGACTTGATACAGAAAACACGTTCTAGAAAAACTAATAATTCTATATCTGACATGGAAGAAACTGCAATATATAATACTGGTTTTCATAAATGTATATTTATAATTTCAGCACCATTTACATTTTTTGTTACCGAGATTCGAACTTAGAATAATAACATTTCCACGTGCGCTGTCGTGCTACATTTTTACTTCTATCTTAATGTTCAACTTTATGCCAGTCTAACATTTGATCAAAAACATATTTTAACTAAAAGAGGTAATCTTTTAACATAAGCTTCGCACGTAAAGTACGTGTGACCTTCACATACATGTGAAGTTTATGTAAATGTGAAGCTTATGTAAATGTGAAGCTTACATTTCTACGGCGCTTTGGCGCTTTTGGGATTTGTGACTCTTCTTGACATGTAAATATTGCCCGAGAATGTAATCAACCTGAAGTAACGTATTTCGTAAAAAAACTGTTTCCTTAAAATTGCAATATTGTCTAGATAATGAAGAATCTTTGTTAAAGACACATATGATAAATAGTGATTAAGTCTTCAGGAAATTTCGGTTCTCGTTGAAAAAACAATCAATACGTTGAAACAGAAAGATAGAGTCCTCGGTACATTGTTAAAAGAGTTTTCAAAAACTCTAGCGTCAGTCAGCTAATACCAGAGATTATTTGTTCTCTGTCTGTCTGCCTGTCCCTGTCCCTCTCTCTGTCTGTCTGTCTGTCTGTCTCTCCCAGAACGGTGGTTAACCAAGTGTTATGAACAAAGACATTTTAAGCATACAAACACATGTCTAACAAACAACAAAGGAAACTTGTATGTAACACATCAGTTCAAAACGTGATATGTTTTTCTAACAGATACGCGTAACGTGATACCTAGCTCGTTTGTAGATTAGACATAAAGGAAACACACCAGCATTATCTGTGCCAGTAATATTCTTAATTGATCTTAATTGCGCTTGAGGCACGGATCTATCACATAAGCAACACGTACTTTGTTTTTGCCTCCGTAAGAATGATAATGCTATTTTTTTGTAAATCGGATATATATAAGTTTTTAATCATTAAACATTGCGGAATGACTTACTCTAAGATTAAAAACTTCTAAAACTATTAAGTCTGTCACATATTTCTGTCAGTTCCACGAGTAAATACTGCGCGTAAAATCAAAGGATACTTATTAAAGACGGACTTTTTTCTATCACTGACGCAGTCCATAGGCATTTCGTTTGGATTAGGGTAATAGGTACTTATATTTAACTGCCTGGTTATTTAGTGGGTGATTGATGCACACCTTTTTTTATCGCCACGAGCACTTTCGTAACCCGAGACCCCTTAAACAGTATGAGATTGCGGCGTTCACGTCTCCATTAATAAATGATACATTTGTAGTCTTTTATGTTCTCTAGTAGGGAAATTAATTTTACGGTTAAACAGAAACAACCTTTTTATGTTTATGATATATTTTGCTGTTATTATTATTTTCTTAAGCAATTACACCAGTTTGACGTGTTCTATGTCAAATTAGAGGCGACGATCCTCTCCCCAGGTTTGATATTGATATATCCTTGAAAGCAAAACTTAAAGATATCTTATACGTTTCAAAGATAAAAAAGAAAACACTTATAATAATGTAAAACAAATTCTCAAAGGCAAATCTGGCATTTGGCCTAATGGTGGGTGGCGGGAATGCATGTTGTATTTTTTTTTTGCAAATAAAAGCTTGTGAATGATGCGACCTCTCAATATAAAACACATTTTAATTTATTTCAGTTTTGCTTTTTTACCAAATAAATTTTAAACGAGAGATAAACTGAAAGCTTAAGCGGAAAAAGGCATGATATTTGTGTGATAATCATGACTTTCTATTTAATTTAAGAGGGTCATACAAATCTTAATATCTGAAATGGAATAGTCGTCCAAACAGTATCAAGAAACAGATAACTAGTTACGGTTCTGAAGCATACCTGGTGACCATACTTCGTTTAGGGCAGATCTGGTTTAAGATTTACTGTGCATATTTTTTCTAATGTAGAGTATTTCTCTCATACCGTTCACAGCAGCAGGGCTCTGTGTCAGCTTTGTACTACCTGTTTAATCTTTGCCCATAAGTAATTGGAATTTAATGTAAAAACATGCCTTTTAAAATACTTGTTATTGAAAGTGGTGTGAAACTTATACTTTGAATATTCGCAATAAATTGCTCGATTAACTTCATACGCTAGCCGTCTCTATGTACATACTCGGATGGTAGACTACTGTTCATTATTCGATTTAACTTTCACAAAGGGAAACATTCCAAGATGTATTTAAGCGAGTGATGTATCATTAAAGGGACATATGGGCGTTACAGCTGACCCCAGTGACCCCTACTGTCCATCCGCCCACTTTAATATAACACGGAATGAAACTCAAGCAGGACGCTCGCGTGACAAGCCAACATTTACTGACATTTCAAACCTATAAAGACTTTATAATTAGCTTCCGTCGCGCATTCGTACAAAACCGTATTGTAACTTTAATTGAATTTTAAATGGATAGTGACTTCTGCGGTTGTAAAGTCTTCAACATTAATTGAACACCAATTTCCACTTTTTCTCCCATATCACGCCCTTATTAAAGTTTCAGATATGTTTGTAAAGCTTTTAAAGACTGGTTAATCATTTGAACCATTAATTATTTAAATTGAAAACGTATGACAAAAAGATCAATCGGTGATAAATTGCGCACAGATTTGAAAGCCAAAAAAATGTTCGTCACGTTATAGTGTTGATAATAATCCCGCTCATGATCATAGCAAGCTTGAAACATTAGATATCAGGAGGTGATGGAAGGGGTGTCTCTGCCATAGAATTATGCATTCCTACAAACAATAGTATCTTAAAGTACATAAAAATGAACACAACTTTGTCAGATAGCTGAGAAATCTGACAATTTTGTGAGAATAATAAATTTAAAATACAATGTAAGTAGAAAAGGAACATAAAGTTGCCGCCATTAAAGTTTTTCAAAATATATAGAGGGAAAAGAAAAATGATGTTAATGCAATTCCTTACCACATTTTCATCAGATCCATTATTTGTAGCCAAAAGTGCTCTTAAAGTTTTATTTGGTTTGGCGAGTGCGACTAGGCATTGACGTAATGAGAGCTGTTAACATTTTGTTAGTTGGAATGATATCATACGAAAGAAACTGTCATGAAATTGATTCTTTCCTGACTTTATCATCTGCTAATTCTAGTGATAATATTCTCTACAACTGTATCTATTTAGTTGTATAGATAAAGTTTGTCTTTGAACTATTGTATAGTTGAATAAATTAAAGTATACATGTTTTAGTTACTGTTCATATGTAATTTCATTTTCGTCTTTTATTCTAACTGCGAAATTGAATCAACTCCTACACGTACAAGTCAACAACAACAAAAATGACAACTGAAAGGTAGTGAAAGAGTTGTCGTTCTTGCTCACATCTTCTGTCACCTTACCTTTACCTCCTTAATTCGACATTAAAGAAAATCTAGTTTTTAGTCTCCGATATGTTATCCGGTGAAACTAGGTTATGCTGCCTGTCTTACTGTCTGGGTAAAGCCCTGAGCCCAATCTACTCACTGTACTAATATCTCTGCTCTATAGTGGGCAAAGGATCTCTAGGATTTATTTCCAATATATATAGCAATATACGAAGAAAGGCCTCTAAAGAATTTGATGTATTCAACAAATTGTTCCGTATCTATATACTAAGTCTTAACTCGGCTTAAACCTGCGATAGCGCCCCGTCGGGAAATGGCGTGTACTATCGAACAATTTACTTCGTTTCACTTCTGGTGAAAAAGTTGTTTGACATGCGGAGAATCGAAATTGCCCCTGTTTAAAGTTTTTGATAATATTGTTTTTATTTATAAAAATGGTTGACGCACAACTTTCGATATCATTTTTGTTGACAAAAGGATCACACGAGACAAAGGTCGAACTTTTGTTTGAAATGAAATAATTTAGTGAATTGTTTAGATTTTAAATGAAAAGTTTGTAAGAGGTTTTTTGAAAAAAAATCAGAACGCAACACTCACATACCATGGATTC
Source organism: Cyclina sinensis (assembly GCA_012932295.1). NCBI lineage: Eukaryota > Metazoa > Mollusca > Bivalvia > Venerida > Veneridae > Cyclina > Cyclina sinensis. Next base: position 11,235,739 of record JAAONU010000012.1, on the reverse strand, counting down.
TACACTGCCATCCCTTTCTTTGTTCATTTAAACGTTGCAATAGATACGGGTCTATAAAAGCAATAAACAACAACAGCAGCAGCAGCAACAACAACAACAAACAAACAAACAAACAAACAACAACAAAACACTTTGGCTCTTTTCCATGCTCAGTGTATAGCACAGAAACATGGAACCTAGGTTTAACGTCTCATTCGGAAGACAATTAGTAATAGTTGTGGAGAAACGGGGAATCAATCTCGCGATCCCTGGGCTACCAGTCCAGCGCATTACTACTGGACCACATATCCGCTCAGTATATTTCAATAGACCTATCTCCTTATATAGCCAGCTCACGGTCTCTCTTCGGCGAGGGAAATTACACTGACGTCATCAGAGAGCATGTAGTCCAATTAATTTTCTTTTTTCCGATGCCGTCGTCCTGTCAGTGAAAAATTCCTGTACCCTACATTCTTCCTAATTATCGGCCTCCGCCCTGTTAATGATAGCTGCCAGGTATTATCATATCAGGGTTTTACTGTAGATCACCCGTCAAACACTTGACTTTTTTTTCAAAAGTTATACACACTGGGGCGGTCTAATCAAACAAAACATAACAAAATAAATTGCCTGCACTTCAGAACTCTTATCAATTACAACACTGTATGCATAAAAGCTATCTTGGCAAAATAAACTCCGCAATCAGATCTCACGTACCGATCGAACGCAAATGCTAACATTTTTGTGAGTATTAAAATGGTTTAAAAATCGATGTGTTCATTAATAAATAAATTATAATACTAAACTGTTATGGACATAAAACGTCATATTTTTCAAATATTTGTACAAGCTGCTTTGCATCACTCATTCGTCGATGAAAGACGCGAACCTTACGTAGACTTGAACGTTAACATTCGCTTTGCGTTAAAGATAGAAATGAGGGACATAATGAAGTTACTATGTTTTCAACAAAAAACAGGTCCCCGAGACTTATATCCATTCGCGAAATATTTTATAACGTTTTAATATTGAGGAGAACTGTTTAGGGAACTAAAGTTACCGTTAAAGTTTGATACCTGATATATCACAGCCAACACGCACTTTTTACGAGGCGTATGATGTTGCTATAAAACCCCAATAAAGACGTCATGAAACGCTTATCAGACATTCTTAAGGCAGTACACACGTTTCATAAAAAAACAATTAAAACATCTCAAATATGAAATTGCTGTTAAAATGTATAATCTTTTCTCCATATCTCAAAGAAAAACATTCGCCATGCATTATCAACCTAGATATCGCAGCTTGTGACTAAAATATAGAGCACGTGTGAATCTTAAACACGTGCAAACTAAAACACTCTTCACGAGAAATACAAGGTCCTGGATTCGTCATATATTGTGCTTTTTACAGAGGTTAGATTGCTCAATGACGTCAGATGCAATTATCTCTTGTTACTGCCGTTAATAATAAAGTTAAAACATGCTATTACTTCTTTTTTCCCTTTTCTTTCTTTCTTTTTTCTTTTTTTTGTATACGAAAATACGTCAAAGCTTCAGCTATACTTAAAAGTAACCGAATAATTTTACTGAGATAAGATTTGTGGTTTCTTTACTGTTCGTGTTCGAACTATTGTTACACTTTGAGTTGTTTATTTCATACGAAAGACGACAGTCTGTAATTATTCAAAAAAGTCAATAGTTGTGTCATACCATCATTGATCCGTCATTATTTTAGAGCGACGTCCGTTTTAATTAGAGATAAGCCTTTGAGCGAGGGAAATGATATGAAGAATTAAAACCACCAACAAAGGAGGTGTAACGAAACTTATCGATAAAGTTTGCAAGTACTCAAAGGAACTTATGCTTGCTGGTAGAAGTTTCAAGATTTTTTTGATTAGACATTAAACAATTGCCTCATAAAAACTTTAAATGAATTGTATAAAATTATTTTAGTACCGTACGAAATGGTTAATACACGAGTGCATTACTACTAAGTTAACCAGGAATTCCTTCATGGGTTCTGAGACCATCGTTTAACGTAACTTAGACTTAAAGCAAGGGATATTTGATACTTTAGATTAAACAAAAATAGTCCTGTCACTCTGTTATAATATTGTAGTGATCTAATAGATACTATTTTAAGGAAAGTCTCGATGTAAAGTAAGCATTTTCTTTTCCAGTGACCCTAATCATTAGCTGGTTCTTCCCTACTGTATGACTCTCCAACAGTTGCAATGATCACCTGATAATTTTATAGTTATTAAGAGTTATTATAAGAATGATTAAGATAAATTGTGTTGCCTATCTGATCTAGTTACACGTACTTCAGAACGAAACAGGCTTCGGTTGAAATGTCAGGAGCTTATTGATAACTGAACATTTCGCAACAGCAAAAGCGATCTAAATTATTGCAGCCTTTCACAATAACGGGATAAGTAGAACATACATGAAACTATACAAGACAATGTAATATGTGGGGTAGTGAAAAATTTAACGTCCATTGTGTTTCGCTCTTGGGGAACTTCGTTTTTCAACGAAACAAAGGGTGTCAAAATGTTTTAAATATTTGACCCCACTCAGTGACATTCATAATTGATTGAATTTAATAATAGTTTTATAATAAAAAATAGCTAGATTAAGGCAAGTACATAATTTTATATATCATGTGTACATCTTCATCACGTTTTAGCGTACGTGATTTTCACTGTTCTCGCAAACTGCTATATTGTATTGTGTAAATATAAACGATGTAAAAGTAAAACATTGTTCTAGTTATTATTTTTATTTTTTGAAAGTAAGATGTCCATTTTTACTCGGAACGAAATGCTTGTTTATGTCAGTTCATATGTTAGCTTAAAACACTGAGTAATCATACTTATATAGAAGAAAATCAGTGATTTTTGCAACGAATTCTACAACCCTTTTCAAACTTTAATTAAATAAAATCTACCAGGCAAGCAAAAAGATGCTGGATGCTTCCTTTGAAAAGAAAATAACCACAGGGCAAAAAAATCTGAAGAAAGTCTGACTAAATTCCCACTGTGTAGTCATGTTTAACGGTCTTTTAACATGATTAATACACAGGCTTCCTTTTAATACAGCGAATCCAAATATGCAAGATAATCCGAAATTGTATTAAAGAACTGCAGTGAAGATAAACAGTTGTACAAAAGATCAATTATTTCATTACAAAATGGTCTGCTTGGGTGCAACTTTGCGAAAATATTTATCTTAAATTAAGATGTTTAGTCATATCCACAATTGGGTCCGCAGATGTTTTAATTTGCGTCGCGGTGTGATAAGGTCAAATTTTATTAAACTTGGCAGCATGGGGCAGCGCTAAAATTTGTAGTAATGAATTTAGGAATCCGGTGAGAATCCCTTTAAAAAAGAGGGGCTGTTTCATCGTTTCGACAAAATGGGGAAAAAATCAAATCAAGAGACAATGTAATTTTGAAGCTGATTACACTTATGTACATCACTGCTTCAAACTACTTCTTCTCTCATATTCTGTTATAAAACTGCATGTATCTACTCCAACCTCGCCAAGATAAGAAGAAAGTCTTAGCCATTATTTCCAAGCCAAAATAAAACCATTCGTTTAAAGTAGCACTTACGCTTGAATTATTTATATCTCAAAAATACTTGACGACTTTAAGTATTTTATGAAAAAAATGCAAGTTTGATAACATTAATAATTTAAAAATTAAGAACAGATCTAAAATATTACAGATATCTGAATTAAGTTTTCATGTTTCATCAGCATTGAAAAAAGGTATTGTCTTTGTTGTTGTTCATTAAACATATCTATCTTTGACTTTACTCGCAAGTTTTTAGACACAACTATTTATGTACAGATTCTATCTCATTCAAAAATCCCCGCCACATCTGAATTGCTTTACAAATTGATTCCTTTATTAGCAACCGATTTACAAGATTTAGACACTATTAAGATATTCCCTCAGATGAATGAAAAGATACCCAAGGTTCTTATGATCTCCCGTATATCGTACGGTAGAATTTAGTTATAAATCAAACATCATTTATATCGCAGACAGATCCCGATATATTTTACAAAATGGCACCGCACGCTACTCTAATGATATTTTAATGATCGAAACCCATTACAAGCATACTTTACTTGATAGCTTGTTTTTCTATCACTTTTGATCGAAAATCTAGATTAGATAAACTATAAATAATGTTTCTTTTTCTCTACCGGTTGTGACTGGTGGCTTTTGTTTGCAGTAAAAAAGACGTATTGTATTGGTATTTTTCGGTGAGATTCTAACATGTTTATGTTAAATAGCAACTTTTTAAAACCGACTAATAATATACAGTGTTTTTGTTCCAACTTTGATGGAACGATAACGTTTTATTACACCGACTGCACTGTAAGCGACTTTCCGAAATACCACTTAACTACCAGTGAAATGAAAAATATTACTAGATATGCAATAAAATTACTTGAAAGTAAAGCATACTGGTATTATTGCCGTCCACACATTTCGATACATTTATATCATTTTACTGGACTGGCACGAAGGTCGATCATTTATATTTTAACATGTCATCATTTTGACAAAAAAATGTTGCAAAGAAATCCATATCCTGTTTTACATTAGGGAAGTGCCTAAGTATAGGTACGTTGGCTTTGGCGTATTTGAAATACGAGGGGTGATTCAAAAGTTCGCGGAATTGCTTTATTACTAGAACGGAAAAGACAATACAAACACAAAAATTACATCACTCGATACGTTTACTCAATACTAAAGCAGAGCCGTAATCTCATTGAAATACATTTACTAATAAATCGTTTGTACATATTTGAATTGTATACATGACCGGCACTTGACGCACGCCATCACGACGTCGACGTCACTAACGGTCAAATTCTAGCGTACGATTCACCTTCTCGACGTAATCGCCGCCCGTCGCTACACACTTCCTATGCCTTTGTACCCATTGCATAAATGTTACCTTAAACCAATCCTGACTGAATGAAGAGATTACTTCACGAGCCTTATTGCGTAGCTCTAATGTTGTTTCAAATCTCTGGCCTCTGAGTTCCCTCTTCATATCTGGAAACAGACGAAAGTCCATCGGTGCTAGATCCGGGCTGTACGGCGGATGTGGTAAGAGACTGAAACCAAGCAGTGAAATCTCTAACTCTGTACTCTGTGCCCGATGTGCTGGAGCGTTGTCATGATGGAGTATAACATCATCCAGTACCAACAGGGGGCGCTTGCGGCGCAGAGCCTGTATCAGATCGCGTCTAAGCACCTGAAGTCAAACAAACAAACGGGAAAACATGAAATAATTTAAGTTTAAGAAAGTAAAAAGCGGCACATTTTAAATAATATTTTTATATATTTTGTTATTTGAAACAATACATACTGTAAAATATTAGTTTGTTATAAAAATAATATATAAGTGTTGATCGTTTGTATGACTAAAATGCGGCATACCTTTGAATAATAGTCGGCATTTACGGTACATCCGTCGCGCACCTTGTGTTGAAGCAAAAGCCCTTGTCTATCCATGAAGAAGATGAACATTTCCTTTTTGCAGCTGCGTGTTGTCCTGGCCTTTTTTGGTGGAGGTGTGTCTGGTGACTTCCAGACGGACGACTGCTGTTTCGACTCTGGATCATAATGGTATAACCATGTCTCGTCTGTCGTGATGATTTTGTCCAAAAACTCGTCACCCTGTGCGTCGTACAGATCCAGAAATTGCTGAGAACATTCTAACCTCCGCTGCTTGTTTTCATCAGTCAGAAGTCTGGGCACCCAACGCGCAGATACTTTGGACATATTTAGCTCTTCTGTAAGAATTCGTTGCACAGTAGAATACGATAGGGAGAGTTCCTCTGCAATACCCCTAACCGTTAAGCGCCGGTCGTTGTCCAAAAGCTCTCTCACTAACGTTGCGTTGCTCGTCGTCATAGCGGATGCTGGTCTACCTGCTCTATCGTCATCAAGTACCGATTTTCTGCCGTTCCGAAATCGCTCATGCCATTTGTAGACAAACGATTTACCACAAGGTTGTAATGTATGCGAGTTTTTAATTTGATTCAACGTCTCAACTGGTGTAAGTTTGAGTCCAACACAAAATTTCACAACTGCGCGTAGCTCCAATTCACTTGTTGACGTCGCGGAAGAAGTTGAAGACATGGCGACAACTCGCTGCTGTGGAGTAACGGTTCAACGTAATGTAATCAAAATTATAGGAAATGACGTCAACACGTCATTCTAACGTCAGTTACGTTCGCGCCAAAATTGAGCAACATTTGAAAACATACTATCGTCTGAAGTGAATTAGTAAAACGAAATATTTTGGCCTGCTTCAAGTCACCTAACCGTGGTTGCTATGGAGACCATTTATATTCTTCCGGTTACACATATTCCATAAACTAAACGAAAATGTTAGTTAAAATACGTTGAATTATATTTATGCGAAATTTAATGTGATTCGGTGAAAAAATAAATGATTTAGAGATAAATTCCGCGAACTTTTGAATCACCCCTCGTATAATATAACAACTATGTACAGAAATGGAAAAATCAGTGGAAGCCTTATTTCATGAATATATCACTGTGCCGCTCCTCTGTGAATGAAATGAGAGAACCTTTCCGCGGACTTTTTGATCACCCCTCGTAAATGGACACAAAAAGAAAAAGTTTTAAACAATTTTACCTAAATGGAAAATTTATTGAAAGTCTTGAACACAACACTTAAATGGAAAAGCATTGAAAGCCTTAAACAACATACGTTTCATAAATGGAAAAGCTTTTCAACCTTAAACAAAGAACATTTACTGATACAAGTCAAATAAAAATATTTATCATTTGTTTTCAAAGGTACATATTGATAGAACCAATACTTTGTCTTGAATATAAGTTTGTTTTGTCCACGCATAAGATTCAGTTTATAAAATCTAGATAAAAAGATCCTTGTAAAATTTATAACTTTTTCTTTCTTCTAGCCCCCTGCACCTCCACGGCCATGGGGAGACATAACACGGAACGCTACTGTGCTTCCCCCTGCTTGCCCCCAGGCGACAGAAGGCGTGGCCTATATAGAGTATCACGTTCCAGGTTTCAACAAGACGAGTGAGGATTGCCTGTACCTGAATATATATGTTCCAAGGGTATGTTCAACATGTAATTTATTTTAAGTTTATTGTTTCATGAGGGTATTTGTAAGTAATGCCAATCATTATTTTCAGTTGTCTCTCAATGTACGTATTGTTCAAGCATGTGTAAGAGTCAATCGCTCATCAAAACATTGTTTCAGGAGTGTTGTAACAATTGTCTCGATGTTATGTTTCAATAGAATGTATACCGTTTACCTCAATATGTTATGTTATGAATGTATAGCATTTACCTCAAAATATTGAGTTGAAGTGCACGTCTAGAATAGCACCTCGATACTTTATTTCACAAGTGTGTCGCATTTATTTTAAAATTGTTTCAAAACCATGTCTAACTTTTAACTCGATATTCATTTTCATTTAATCTCCACTTCTGTTGTTTCTCGGTTCTTTGCAGCATTTTCAAGGAGTTCGTTCAGTTATCAGATTTTATTTTTTTGTATATATGTTTATTGTATTATCATAAATTATCATACAAACATATTTTAAATAAAATTACAACATCCAAATGACACATTAATAGACAGTCAAATTAGCAATTCTTCACAGTAATTTGTAAAGATGGAACGCCGAATACATTCCGTGAACGGATCCAAATTCTGAAATTAAAACAGAAGCATCTACTTGTCATTGTAAACTTATGCATTATTGTTTATTAATTAGGTATAGAACAGAATTATTATTTTACATTTTTCGGTACAATACGAGACTTATAAGGACTTATACACAGCTGGACAAATCATACTGAACGAACCGCTTATCCAGATATTGTACAGAACAATGCTAAATAGCCTATAATATACATGGTGTCAACTTAACACTCTTATTATCACCCATTTGCCATGCAATTAGACATGTTTGGTAGAATGATCACGCTGAATTCTTTGAAAATTCAAGATCAAAGGATAAGATACATGCTAAATATCGTAATCTGATTTTTTTACTGAGAAGTGGTGGACTAAACCTTTGGCCAAATACATGGCGAATCTTTGTGTGTTTGATAATAGTAGTATTCTGTAGACTCTTGTGGTATCTTATCGTCCATTAACTTAATACAATGACACTAAAGTTCAACTAAACTAATTCAGCCCCTACACAAATTCAAATTTCGTCTCAGAAATGGCTTTTGAAAATTCTTTAGAAAAAATATTGCGCTTAGCACCTCTGAATATTTAATGTATTTGGCTTGACATTTAGTAACACAGTATGAACACCCAATATCTTCTTGAATGCGTTTAGATTTGTTATTCCTGCTGTCAGAACTTTTACAATCTGCCTTGTTAAGGATTTGGACAAAAATGCTCTTCAGTCACACAAAAAAATATGTTTGATTGTCTTTCAAAAACTTGGCTGCACGACTCAAATTACAAGAATGCAGTGATTTCAATGATTGAAACAAGAAATTACCTGACTAATTTCGAAGCCAATGGTATTGTTGCTCAGAGGGTTAATGTTTCTTTTTCCCTAATGGTACACAGCAATGCTAACGTCACTTTGGAAGCAAACTGAAACAATCTTTAGACGGACTGCTTAGTTTTATCTGTATTGTAATTAAATTTTGGTTTCTTTAGTACAGGATTGTTTCTGTATTTTTATTAAGAAATGTAAGATCAAGGAACTTTTTACTGAGATTGAAAGTTCTCTTAAATTCCCAAAGAAAAGAACATTTTAACCAATCTGTATTTGTTAAATGTTTCTTTTAACACGAAAACATATTTCAGGTGACACATCATCGCAGGGATATGCCAGTGTTAGTATTTATACATGGAGGATCGTACCAGAATGGTATGGGCGCAATGTTTGATGGAAGTGTCCTGGCCAGCCATGGAATTGTTGTAGTCACCTTCAACTACAGGCTCGGACCTCTAGGTAAAATATATACGAAGTTCATTCAAATATGAAGGCACTTCGAATATTATATCGCTTATATCAACGAGACTCACACGCATGGAATTCAAAGAAATCGGGTGGATATAGATGTAAGCTTGCAGTTTTTATCAAACGTTGCTAATCTATTTAATCTAGCTATGTCCATATTTTGTTAAACACTGCCAATACTCATGCACACTAATGTAAAAATGGTTGAGGGGAAGACCATTTTGCACGCATCAAACACGGTCCTATACAAAGCATTGATGTATTCTGGGACATTTACATAAGTTTGTTTTATTTATGGTCATAATAGAATGCCTTATCCATCTTTTTTTCGCTAGTGTAAAGAATTCTAATGCGAAGTATTTACGGTAGAGGATACTCCTAAAACAATGGTTGCTAGAGTCAAGTATATTTTTATATCTACATGTGTTGGAATTGCAACAAGAGCTGTCCATACTTGCCTTAAGCGGATTTAATAATGAGACGGTTTGTGCAAGACGGACATGCTTTCAAAAGACAAGAAAAACGTTTGCGTTAAATCGTTTTCCAAAAAAAAAGAAGCTAAAAGTACCAAACTACAATACACGACCACTTGCAAACGTTGTTACCGGTCTCAAGACATGGTTTGAGTTATAATAGCCGAAACGAAGCATCCAAAAAAGTATGGATTACAAAAGGAAAGCAAAACACCTTACAACTGCAAAGCAGATCATAAGTGTCAAGAAAGTTATTCCATATCCTTACAAAAGCAATGCCCTGCCATTAAGTACCAAAAGTCGAATGTGCTAATTAATTTACTAATGTAGTAATATGCTTCGAACGCTGGAGAAAATTATTTTATTTTACGCCGACCTTTCGCAGGCGGCAGAAAATGCATCTTCATACAAAGCGGTCATGGTGTAAGTCCTTCTAGAAATAAAAGTTGTTGACCTTCCCGAGCCATATTCGACTTACCAAGCTATAACTTCTGTCAGGTTCGGGATTTTCCAGTGTCTGCATAGTATACCTGGAAAAGACAATGCAAAAGCTAAGAAGAAATTAGACTGAAACTATGTTTTTTGTTTGTGAAGGTTGCTCTTATGATTATTTGACACTGTTTAAGTGGATTGTGGTTATTTTTTCTGAATTATCCGTTCAACAGCGGAAAATGTTGTAATCAAAAAACAAAACAAAAACAAAACAAAACAAAAACGAAATAGAATACCATGACATCAAAGCTTTACTGGTAGAAAAGCTCTTAAGTCACGGCAATCTTTCTTATCACAAATATCATTGCAATGTCGTTCAGTTCTTGGTTACAGTTTTCACCAAATAAACAACAGTAGTGAAAATATAGACACTATATTTTTTCCGACTTCTTGTGAATAATGTTCTTTTACTCCTTATGTGTTAAAAATTGTGTTACAAATCCTTGGTCAAGTTGATTAGTGCTAATGTTTTCTTATATATTTACTTTGAAGGCTTCATGAACTCGGCTGACGGTGTCATACGTGGAAACTACGGGATGTTAGACATGATTGCAGCCCTACAGTGGGTTCAAGGAAACATTGCCTATTTCAACGGTGACCCTAAAAGTGTTACTATAGATGGGCATAGTGCCGGCGGTTGCAGCGTGGGCCTCCTTCTTATGTCACCATTAGCTAAAGGCAGGTAACCATTTAACTCATATAGATATTTAATCAAATGCTGATTCAAGAGAGAGAGAAAGAGAGAGGCTATCAGAACCGTGGAGCAGCACCTTGAAGTATACAATCTTGAAAAAGCTTGTCAGATCTGAAGTTCTTAAACTTTAAAGTAGTATTAAGGCTATACTTATGTAATATTGTGATTTTTTTCACATAAGAGTAAATCATATTAGCTCTTGGAAATAACCGTTTCAGTTAGACATAAAACTCCGATTGTAAGAAATATTTGAAGCTACTCATGATGAGAACTTAAAACAAGAGAGAAGGCAATTCATTTTATTCGTAACACTATGAGGGCACTGAGAGCAATGAAGTGTAATGTATTGAATGGAAGGAGTTTTGTATAATACCACATGCACTGTGCTTGTAAAACAATAAATTTCATAAGATTACTCCTTAGTCGTAAAAATGCTTTAGTATTTGGTTATGCTGGAGCTTGATAGAATATACAACATTTTTCGATATCAGTATCAGTAGGAGTAGACAAGATGACAGCCTGTTTTACCTTACAGTCCGAATAAATGCATTCTCTCAGGGTCAAAATTTAATTCTTTACTGACATGGTTTCCGCGTGTTCGCTACTACTTGTAGCATTTAGCTGTTGGTCACTTTAAATATTGCATAGAATGTTGATAAACCCCGTACCAAGAACAAAATAAGCTCAACTACGTAACATATTTCACTTAAACAAATGCATTTACCAGTACTATCAAACTTTAGGTCCCAAATATGTGTTGACTAAATGGAGATCATTCACAAACTTAAGCGATGAGAACATAACACAACATGGTGTTTAATCACTCTTATCGTGCCAATTAATTGTCTTAATTATGTTTAGTATCAATATCTTTGTCGTCGTAGATAACTGTAAATATTATGATATATTTTATGCTGAAGGTATATCTAAAATGGATTATACATGTGAAATGTATTGACTGTGGTGTACAAGTAGGTGTAGTTGCTACATGCTTATTTGGCATCCAAAAATCGTTTATGCGAGGGATGTCTCAGAGGTTCGTGGACTTTAACTTAAACAATTGTTCAGTTAAAGACAAAATTGTCTTTATCTTTCGATAACCGTGATGATTTAAAATCACAAAGATATACAAAATAATAGTACTTTTATATTAGTTTGAAAAACAAAGTCACTTACTGCCACCACTGCACGCTGTACTGTCTGACGACTTCAATAATGACGTCGCGCCAAATCACTCATCAAACTTATTCGATATAATCCCCACTCGATCTTATACACTTTCTATGACGTGTTACCCACTTGCTATATTTGTCCCTATACCATATGTTCATATTCATATGTTGACACTATTCTGTGGGTCTCGACCACCAGCTCTTTTGGATTGTTAAAGTGTGTACCTCGTAGCTGTAACTTAACTTCCGCAAACACACGGAAGTCCATGGCCGCCATGTTAGGACTGTAAGGTTGGTTTGTCAGTTTTTGAAAGCCAAGAATATCGAACTCAAGCTTCGTGCTAGATTCATGTGTTGCCAGTGCATTGTCTTGGCTGAGAATATCTTATGGATTCACATCTGGTTTCTTCTTCCTTAAAGCATGCATAAGGTCTCTGCGCAGATCCTAGAAATGGACAAGTTGTACCGACATCAGAAAACAGTGATGTGATTTTATGGTGCAGCGCACAACATATATTATGATTTGTATATAATTTAGATATTTGATTGGATTTGTGAATGTATAAATGTGATAATTATTATTCATAGATCTATTAACTTTTTTATAATATGCGGCGTTTACGGTCTTTCCTCGCGCACATGGTGAATGAGAAGCATCCTACGCAGATCAATGAAAAACACAAACATGTGTTTACCGCCAGATTTCATGACTTTCTTCGTTGGCGGAGTGTAGGGCGTTTTCCACACGGACAACTGTGTATTTGTTTCAGGGTCATAATGCTACAACCAGGTTTCATCTTATGTTACAATCTGATCGAAAAATGCGTCTTCTCCGGTCTCGTAACGCTCCAGAATCTTTATCATCAGTCAACAACTTCGGCACCAACCTGGCACTTACCTTTACTCAAATGTAAATCTTCTATCAATATCCTATGTACTGTTTCTGAGACATCGCTAGAACAGATTTATAGACTGCATCAGAAATGTACTCTGATATCAAATGTTGAGAGTGAGGATTGATTTTAGAAAATGTAAATTTGTTTTCTCCTGAAAATCAAGTGTTTGTACCAAATACCATATTAATTTAAGTATCATGATTGACATTTGCACAAACAAGTAACCACTCAATCTAGTAACTCGTCATTTAAAAACTCTGCCGAACTTTTTTCATCTCCATTCATTGTTAGAACATTTCGCATTTATAAACCATTGCGACTAATCAAATTTCAAAACGACATCCGTCTTGGGTTCTTGTTAGGCCGGTCTTCGTAGAAAAGTTACGCGATCACGTTACAACAGCTATGGTACTTTTCAACTGCTATTCTGTTTATTGGAATATTTTGATTGGTCTTATCTACGAAATGATCACAATGTAGGGCATATTCTTCCAGTGGAGACAGTATTTCAGGATACATGAGAAATTATAACTTTTTCTTTTGTAAAATAACATACAGTATCAGAATAAACAGAAAACCTGGTACATGTACGATTTACTCCAGACGAGGGGCTTCATACAGTAGAACTTACGTCAACATCATTTTGTTCAATTAGTTAGTTCGATAATTTACCAGTTTCCAAGGGATGTGAAATATTACATTTGAGACCGAAATTATGCCTACCAGTTGCTGTCAGTGTACATTGGTACACAGTCCTTTGCTGTATGAAAGAAAGAGTGTTTCTCTTGTATTTCAGTGTTATGTCAAGGAACAGTTCTTTCTTGTGCATGTGTTATTTCGTTTATCCATAACTATTTGGTTTACAATAAAATCGAAATCAATTGAAGGAACAAATGCACATACTGGTCGGAGATATGCCGTATGCTTTTTTCTTGCAACGATTACGTCAAACACCAGTTCACAACATGTGTAGTAAAGCGGTCAGTTATCTGGAATCTTTCTTTTCTATGCACTTTCTCTAACATATTCACCTCTTTATATGACTCTTGTTTTCTTTGTCTACTTACTATATTATGCATTTTATTTGTTGAAGTATAGAAGCAAAATTTTTATACGACAATTCCAGTGCATTTATTCGAAATATTTTCTCTGTTGTTTACACAAGATTTCGTTGTTGTCATGTATTTCCCGACCTTTCTGAAAGTGGTCCTGGAGACTATTAGAAACATTCTTTAGCAACAAAATCTGTATCAGCAAAACCTGTTTAATAAGTTTTCAGTTAATTTTTTCTTTTCGAGTTCGACACATTCGTTTAATCAAATATTTCATTATTTGCTATAATCACTCACTAGAAAAACAAAAAAGTTGCCTTTTTTGAAAAATCCTGTGAACTCGCATATGGATATTATTCTAAAACTGCTTTTAACTTGTATTTGCAGGTCTTTTTCATAGAGTTATTCAACAAAGTGGTTCTCCACTCGGCCACTGGGCCGTGGCAAGATTTGAAAGTAAACCAAATTTCGTGTACAATATATTTACCATGTCCGTGAAGTGTTATAGCAACGATTCGGTTGAAGTGAAGAAATGTATACAGCAGTTAGACACAGAGACTCTTCAGCAGGTTATAAGCGACGAGTTTGAGGTAATTTAACAAACTTTGATTAAGTTAGATCTGAGACAAAAATATTTATGACACTTGCATATTTATTTCATTCTCACATGTATTTAGTCCTCATTTACATATTTTTAGATGTTACGAAGTAAAAATCTCCGCACTTTACCACTGTGAAAATACATCGGATGTACATTTTTGAGGACATATTAACAATAAGTTTCCTTCCTATATGACAAAATTTAATATCATTAGATGTTGTGTCTGAGCAATGAGCTGATGCTGGAAAACACACACACATACAAACACACAGACAGACAGACACACACCCGCACACACATCGAAAATCTCTCTTTGTATGTGTTGATTGATTAATTTTGAGTCTTATAAATAATTTACCGTAAATATATTTACAGTGGAGCACATCACTGACGCCGCAATATCGCCCAGTGGTAGATGGACACTTCCTACCATTCACTCCAGAGCAAATGGTTGACACAGAACCATTGAATGCTGTAACGTTTCTTACGGGTGCAACGAAGGACGAAGGTCTTATTGCAGGTTAATTCTTTTTAAACGAATCTTTACGTCTTTAAAAAGACTTTATTGCCAACCGATTCTTATTTTATTAATATTGTTATTAATAATTAATCAATCTATCAATAATCAATAGTATTGCTTTTCACTTTCAACAATTTCTTGTGACAAATTTTAGTTACCATACTACTTAAAATTTGATGAATGCCACTTTTACATTTAAACATATCAAACCGAATAAAATTCACAGATTCACATGAGACAATTTTATTCGCCTTTTCCGACGCTGCAATCGTTAATTGATGGATCCCTGACCATTCACATTTGCATGATAAACAAAGAAATGCAGTTGTATTTTCACCACAAACATGTATATAACAAAAGAGCACGTGGAGATGTTTGTAGGTAAAACATTTAAGAGTCATGCTGTGGGTCGATGAATTGTACATGGATGGCAGGCAAGGGGGATCACATAAATTTCACAACCCCCGAAAATCAAGACATTTTATTGACAACGTTAACTTTGCCTCTTGTCACCTTCTTTATTTTGGAGAATAAAGGCCTGAAAAGGTGTCTTCTTCCTTAAGAGATTGATAGAGAGATGGATGAGGTCGGTATGTTGCACAGAGGCACGTCCAGAAGACATTTTGCATAAACTTTGAATGTGTCGCACAGCGTCATTGAACGAATGTGAAACTACTTCCAAACTCATGTAAATGTGTTGCATTTCAAGGCGGACTCGCTCTAGATAAAAACACGCGCACAAGACCGAAAAGTAATCGTCCAGGCTCATTCGAAACATTTCCAGAAAAAAATACTTCCTTAGAAAGCAACTGCCACTTGCAAACGGATTGCAAGTATCTACACAAACGGATTATGAATCGGTTCTATGAGGCTGTTTTCAGATTCCGAAGTCACGCTTATTGTTTTCTGTCGACATATAACCACGTTAGAGAACGCTTTTGGGGGACCCATGTTGCAAAAACATTTTGTGATTGGTTTGTGGTGATCTTACTGAAGAGTAAGAATTTGTTTTGACTTTTCAAAAAGACGTACCAGTGTAGGCAACTTCAAATGAACGGTTTAACAGTGTTTGCCTTGCTGAACACATCAGTGGAACACATATTGAGTCTGAAATGCTATGGGAAAGCGTCAGCGTTTAGAATCATTTACAGTTTTCAGCAGTCAGTAAATTGAATGAAATATTACCTCAGATATTTCCTTTTTGTGCACAAGTAAAACTAATGCTATGAGAAAACAACAGGTCGTATCACGTTAGAAGTGCAATATGTTGTTGTTCGCTTAAGCTGTCATTAAACGGAACAAATTCTGCTCAATTACTTTAGCTAAGAAAGAGGTTTCAAGAAAAAAAGTTGATACACAGTTTGGGAATGCCTTTGGTGTCAGTGGATTCAAGTTTACCAACTAAGATAAAAGGAAAACCGTTTTTTTGCTTAAAAATTCTAGTAATTAAAAAGCAGAATTGAAACGAATCTTTATATGTCGGTATGTGGCACGAAGATACAGGTTATCTATCTTTGAGGTAGATTGCGTAAGATCTCGGTCACTAGCTAAGATCATAGGAAAACGGTTTCTGCTTAAGAAAGACATATTGAGATGAAAGTCGATGTAAAGGTTAAATTTGGGATCAGTAAATTTGAGGCAAAGGACAACAAGATCATCCAATGAAAACAATTTACACGTAATAACTTTAGTAAGAAAAGAGAAATCGAGATTGAAGTTTGTATACAAAACAAATGTTAACACAGCTTTTAGGGTCAGAAGGTTTAAGGACAAGGTCAATAGCTGCGTGACTTAATATTGAAGACTGGTGTCTGCTTACTTAATAACCTGGAAGTTTGTATTGACCTTTTGCAATGAAGCTTTGTCTGATACTACGTTCAACAGAGACAAAACTTGGGGTTGTACATAGGATCACTTGGAGAAATGATTGAAAAGGCATGAATTCCATGAAATTTAAATGAACTGATTGTCATTCCTTAACGATAATAACAATACGGAACAAAAGTATTTAATTTACATATAATACCAGTATAACTTTTATTTTTGTCCGCGTCCGCCATGTCAAACTATCTAGTGGGTATGGCTCATTCGGAACACCTCCGCCGAGTTGTTACGATTGGGATATTGCTCTGCTTAATTTCTGTTTATCTGCGTTTTCACAAATGTCAAAGTATCATTTTATTACCGTGGTGTTAACGCAGTTTCTGCTTTTAAATTCATTTTTGCTCCAGGACAAGTATTTTCTATAAAACAAAGCGTGGAATAAAAAGAACATATCGGAAATTTATAACAATCTTCATGCCCTTCTTATAACTCGGGGATGACAAAAAGGTGACGTCACAAGTCATTGTGTTCCGCTCACTTACTTCCACAAAATTGCTTGAACACGACAGCGACGATTGCCAGAACTGTGCAAATATTGACGAAATAGCACCAAACGTCAGTTGTTTTTAAAAGCAAAACACAATTACTAAAATGTCTGAAAAAGAACTAGTTTCACATTGTCTGATAAACAGATGGATGCATCTAAGTTGATAAGGGTTTTAATATTTCAATTTTTATATGAAGTTTAGGGTTCATTTCTTGTAAATTGGCATTTTGGTGTTTGGCCAACATCATTGTGTTAAGTCTGAAACTTTTCGATAAATCTGTGAATAAAACTTTCGCCCTTTTTTGTAGAAAATCTTGTTCCAAGCCAGACATGGGGTCGATTACTTCTAGATGTAATCGATTAAATTACGATTACTTCAATAAAATTTAGAATACGATTACGATTACATTACTCTATTTTTTAAACTGTAACCGAATAAATTACAATTACTCTGAAAATGTAGTCGATTACAATTACGATTACTTTTCACTGTGTTCATAGCAGTAATCAGATAAAAGATCCGAATAGCACTGACATTTTTATTTACACAAAAACATGAACACAGCTGTAGCACACAATTTGCAAAATGTTACAACGTAACCAGGATGGCTGACATGTGTCTTCTACTAAATTTAAATGTGTGAGTTACATTTTATCATAATTAATTTTTTCAAATGTTTTATCACTCAGTCTACAGCGCTCTGGACGAAATATTTTGCCAGCTATGCTAAACAATCGCTCAACTGGGGCTGATGTAGCAGGTATTGACAAATATTTTGCAGCCACTTTTGCTAAACACGGAAATTTTGATTTATTGTCATCCCAGAATTCCAGTGGGTTTTTCCAGATTTCTATACAAGGTTCATCAATGTAAGTTGTAAGTTCAGACTGTTGACATGAACGATGTCATAACACTTGAAAATTTAGAAGCCATAACACTTGATTTCTGTGCAGACAGAATTGCAATAACCACAATATGTGCTATATAAAACAGAAAATCATGAACTGGTTTTACACTTTTGTTGAGTGATTATACCAATTATCTTCAGTAAGGGGACAGCAAACTAGGTGTTATTGTACAATATCAGTTATTGATTTCACAAATACTTGTTTAAGCCTCAGGCAGAATATAAAAGTTGTTTGTTACTGATAACAAAAGGTGAAAATATTTATGGGATATAATTAAATCATAACTTAGTCTGAAGGATTGTGTATAGTCAAACAGTAAAATTAAATAACTCAGTTATAAATGAAACTTAAGAAAAGTAAAACTTTTCAATTAAATAAATTTCACCTTTAATTGAATCTGTCCAAAGTAAAACTAGTTTAACATATTACACCCAGTGCACTTTGCAGTATTTTTTAATATGAAATATCATATTTGCACAAGTATATAATACAGCAGTTACATAAATGAAGTCTTTTTCTATGCCAAAGTAATCGATTTGTAATCGACGATTACACCACTTTTCATTCAGGTAATGATTACAATTACGATTAAATGTAATCGACTTTTAAAAAGTAATCGAATACATTCGATTACATGGACAAATTGTAATTAAATGCAATCGATTACGATTACACGATTACGATTACCCCATGTTTGTTCCAAGCTATTAAAATATTACTTAAAAACTTCACGAACATGCCATATGATCTATAAGAAAATTTTACATATTCAGTAAGATACAATATATACAAATGTAACCTACATCTGAAAAAGAATTTCTTTAAATTTTCTTCATTATTGCAATGTACCTCCCATCGGTACGGTATACACCCCTTACGAGGAATGCCTTATAATAAAGAAGGGAATGTCTAAGGTCCCTATTTCAGTGAGATGTTCGCCCAGTTCTTTTCTAGTACCGGCCAGATATATTGGCTGTTGTATCTGGTCTGAACCTGATAGGGGGATAGGGCGTCGTTAGGGGAATAACCTATAAGTATTTACACCTTGCTTGCATCACATACAAACTGGTAACCATTATCTCATGTGTGGTTCAATCGTGGCTTCCCATCAGTTTAATTACACTATATAATGCAGCAAAGAAAATCATCAAAAACAATATTCAACAATAAAGCCACGGAGAGTTTTAATAAAAGTAGGAATACATGGAATAAATAAATCTATAAATTCTACACAGAGCTCTAAAAGTGAATACAATACTTGAAAGAAATAAAGCCTATAGATCGTGGCTCGATCATGGGTTTCTTTTATTTCTAACAAATAGCATTCCAAAATTTCTGGTTAAATTACACTAAATCCATGCAGAGCCGGCCACATTAACAAGAGAAAAAGAAGTTATTGTCTTCTTGGCATTAATTTCTATGAATAAAATTCTTCTTGTATTTCGATTGTCCAGAATCATGATAAACACTACATCTTATCATTAAACAACAAACTCTGGACCACTAACTGATAAAGAAAACCTCATACACAAATCGTACTGCCGCATCATGAGAAAAAGAGTTCTGTTTCTTGTGATAAAAGTGGAATTCAAAGCTCGGCTATAGTAATTTAGGGATAAATATAAGAAATATATGAAAGTTCAACATTGACATGGTTCATCACTACTACAGACCAAGAATAAATAGTATTTCTCACGATCAACCTGACGATACAATTATATATTTTTTCAGCAATTCCACTGATAAAATTGTTCGACTTCGGTAAAACTGGATTTCGGAAGTTGTTGTCGTTAATGGGTTGCTTCCGCGGTGAACTTCCGGAAATACCCGATATAGTTGGTAAGTGTTTTTTTTTGGTGGACGTTGTTAAGGCCAAACTTTTGTTTATTATGAACAAAGTTATACGATTGAAATGTATATTTCAAATTGCTTTTTTTTTTAAAGTAATTCAATAGTTTTTTTACCTTTCAGAACCTGTTAATAGGGTGTGCAATTTTTTCAAATTGTTTAGTGTTCAATGTACTTCAATCGATAAAATTTTCAAAATCCAAAAAACACACAAAGACATAAACTAATGGTCGTATTGTTATCTTCCATGAAATATGTCTTATTGTAGACTAGTCACAATAATAAAGTTTTATATTTACAAGTTCTTATTTAACGACATTTTCTCAGTATCTCCTGAAACACATAACAGTTTAGCGCGTGTTCTTGACACGAGATACTAATTATTGTACGGCTTCGTAGCAGACGACAACTTCTGCGTATTTTCCATCTCGTTTAATTCCTTATCGAAATTTTTGCGGCATCATTTATCCCTTATTGCATTTATTATCGGCGCTACTACGTCTGATCTTTTACTACAAGACTTTACTACGAAAGGGCCGTTCAGAAAGGCGTTTAAACCTACCCGCACACAACTCCGTGCTTTATTTTCCATGAAAGAACATGTTACTTTTACAAGTTGTTAAACTTAGCTGTCTTAATTTCTTTCAAGTTTTTGATTAGTTTTTAATACGATAGTTTTACAAGTTTCTATATACATATATATATTTTTCACGTCTCTTTATTTTATAACTTAAAATATCAGCAGTGTCTCACCTGTATCATTTAGGGTAAAAGGTAATGTTTTTTTATGATTTCTCTAAACAGGTGCCTGTAAGTGCATATTTCTTTTGCCAATAAATATGATTATCTTTAACAATGATCAATAAAATCCAGAACTCTGAACAAAGAAAGAACAGCCTAGAGGTTTTACAATGAAATCTTAGATGTCTTTCCAGTTAATACTTTGGTGGAAAGCAGTAATAACCTGATGCTTATATACATGTATATTCTATTTATAGATTCAGTTTTGGAAGAGTACGTACAGTTAGGGACGGGAGACATTTCGGAAAAAGAAATTGAAAGAAGTTTCTCAGAGGTATTTAAATCTAGTTATTTTGAAATAACAGGAACGATATTTTTTGTCGAAAGCCTCCTTTCTCCACTTGTATCTCCACATGATTTTTACTTATTAAGAAAACAATGAATGATTTTCCTAGTATCGTCTGTCAAATGAAGTCAAAAGTTAAAATTGTTTGGCACGGCAATCCTATATTGCAAGCTAAGTAGACTTCTTGGTTTAAGAATACTGTTATATTTATGTACATATACAATGGTCTTTAGAAAAAATATATAAAATGCGAACATATTTTCAACTAGTCAGGACAAAGAAACATTTTAAATTAGGACTTGAGAAGCTGATGAAACCCCTGATAAAAAATGACATTTGTAAAGCTTGCGTTTTTAGTTTAAAAATAATCAAGAATATTAAATGATTACATTCCTTTATTTAAGATACTTTCTGTACAACGTTTCTGTTCTTGCTTTGTCCATCTTAAGTTGTAGACTTCTCTAGAATGAACCAAAACATTTTCGGTCTGGCATTACAAGCCGAAGTTGATAAATATTTTGGTTCACCCTCTCCATGTGAGCGCGAAAGTCTCCGAAATTACCCAAGGATGGCATCTTGTAGTATTTCTCTGTAGTGTTCTGATTCTCGGTACCACGACTTCAATTAATCTTAATGGATGAAGATAAGTATGATGGATGTTAAATTATCGACAAATAAACACAGGGTGACAGAGCTCTCATCAGCACCTTCAAGGCTTCTACTATAATTCAGCAGACGATGTTAATCAATTTAATTGCGCGATGTAATTACGATTTAGGTCATTTGTTGAATTTCTCCTAGAGCGAATAAAGCAGGGCAAAACATTGCAATCTTGATGATTTTTTTACACTTTTATGCCGCTACTTGATATAAGTGCATTGAATAAAATATCACTTGTAACACCAACAATACTAAATGAAGTAAAGATGAATTCGTCAACTTATTGACATAATGACATAGAGGATATTTGTTTGTTTTTGTGGAAGATGAGAATTTATTTCATCGAGTGAACACCATATGTGATATTTTCACGAGTGGCGCATGCCAACTCGTCAAAAATGGGTCAAAATTCATGACATTTTTACTCAAGGCCTTCAATAAATTCCCCATGGTGAGCCCCAAATCAGTTAATGCGTACTTTGGTCAAACCGTTACTCCGCACATAAAAAGTGCAGACAATCTCCAATACATATGATAACTTTACTTCTGCTGAAATAAACTGAATACACTTTCATCAAATAACATTTATTTTTCTCTACACAGTTTATCAATATTTATTGAATTTTAGCCATACATACTTTAATTATAAAAGCGGATTAATATCGAGTAATATTCAATCAATTGAATTGAAAGTCGGCCATATTGGATATTGTCCATGTGAGTTATGTAAACAAATCAGACATTTTAAATAATTTATGCGAATTTCATCATTGTTCACAACTAGTTAGGCTCAGGAATTCAATATTATAACTGGATTTAACAAGGTAAACTCGCTGTCACTGTCTGAAATACAGCGGATTCTCTTGTATTTACGTTGATAAAAAAGTAGTTCCGGCACAAACAGTGGATTATCAAAATGGTAATTTCACTGATTCAAAACAGTGGATTATCACTTTTATCTCACTGATATTTCCCTTTATTTCATTGGTAGGCATAAAATAAATTATTTTCATACATTTATCCATAGTTTGGCCAATAATAACACTTTAACACAAAGTGCATTTTTATCTCTGTCTGTGTCAAACATTAAACTATAGTTCAGTCGAAATTGAAAGTAATCTAAACTTCAGGTAAGATATGCTTGTGCGTGTTGTTTATGAAGATCTATCCTCTGAATCACGTGGTTACCTTGAGTTAAAAAAAACATGTTTTTTATTTATTTATTTTTTACTCCACTTTTAATTAGAGAAGTTGACATGATTATCTTAACGTCAACGTAGATAAGTTTTACGAAACTTTCAAGCCGTCTTTTGAATATGTTGTGTATGTTTCAGTAACATCGAATTTATCCCACTCAGTCAAAACTACTTCTGTTGAAAAGAACTCCGTGATCAGAAATGACCTTTAAAAAAAGAGAAAAAAATCACATTCTACTAAAATTATAATAAAAGCTATGATCACTTTTCACAGAAAATATTCTATTTTATTTATAAACAATTTTCTTGTTTCAGATAGTGGGGGATTACTTTATCACAGCACCAACACATCGCTTTGCAGACCGTCTTTCTCGACGAAATGTTTCAGTTTATTTGTACAATTACGAATACAAGCCACCTTTGGATCATTGGGAAGGTAATGCACTTGACAATGCAATTTCTTTTGAAAAATTATATTTTAAAACTTGATTTCTTACTTTGTTATTTCGTGATACATAAACATCATACGCAAAAATATTTGATAATGTCACCTTCAAAACACATCGTAATAATTTTAGTTTCAAATCTTAGGTTAACGTTGACGTAAATGTCAAATTCATGATTCTGATCTCTGAGAGAAAGATAAAAAATATATAATCATATTTGCAGGTGTAATTCATGGAGCAGAGTTATTCTATCTGTCCGGATGTCCTTTCACTGGACATAAAAATTTTCGATATGACCAGATTGATCGGGAAATGGCAAGCACATTGCTGCACATTTGGACCAACTTTATAAAGCATGGGTAAATATGCTGAAGTTCTTTTTTCGTTTTCCATTGTCTAATCATGAGTGTAATAGTTTATGGCACTAAATTGTATTGTTACACACATGAGAAATCAGTTATGTCTTAACTATGGAACCATATTTATTTTGATGAAAAACTTTTGAAAGAAAGTGTATATGAAGAAATGTGTAAAGGAGCATTGTTTTGGAAAAAGGCAGAAATAACCACTCTGTCATGAGAAGTTTTGTTCGCCTTCTCATGTAAACTTTTCATTTTGGAATATGTGTTATTATTTTAAGTATTTTGCGATTCTTTAATCATGTTAACAAATGCTAAGACCTTAATCCTTTTAATTGTTTCAAGTTATTTTCTTCATTTTCTGTTGTATGAATATCCATTTATATGTATCTTCAGGGTGTTTGCTATAATATTGCAATAACTCACATGTTCTTTATTTTTCAGTGTTCCATCATTACATCCTCAGAGTGAAATAGATCTACCTCGGTACCAGCCACATAGAAAATTCTACTCAAAAATATTTTCTGCGCATGGAGAACCAGCAGTCTCATTTTTGACCAATATGAGAAAAAGAAAAATGTCCTTTTGGAATGAAAAAGTTCCAGAAATGTTAAGAAACTTGTCCATTTACAGAAATAACATGTCTATTGTCTCGACGTCGACGTGTGACGTCGTAGAAAACTCAACTCAAAATAGTTACTCATATATCAATGAGAAAAATACGTGGATTTTAGCGTCCGTGTGCATTGCTCTCTCAGTAATAACTCTCAATCTTACAGTGCAATACTTCAAAGTAAGGAAACAGGTTTCTAAATTGCTTCGTCAAAACAGTATATCAAGTGGAGAACGAATGTTAAAAGGAACATCAATTTGATGGCATTAGATGGCATTCTCTCATTTGTGCGTACCAGATAAGTAAGTTAGTGAAAATCTGGTAAGATGTGAAACAAACATTCTGAACGAAGAAAAGATGATTGCAAAACTACCAATGCATGACTGCAGAACACAACCAAACATACACTGAGAAGACCATTAGAAATAACTGGAAAATACTCGATGTACAGTTACACAAACTTAAGACGGAACATTGTAAGAATTACATTTTCTAAGAATGGCACATGATGTGGCAGCCAAACACTTTTTTTACATTAGAAATATTGTAACTTGCTATTTTTCAAATTATTATTATTATTTATCTCAATAAAATAACACGTACAACCACATTTCAGGAGGAACCACTTGGACTTGAAGTAGAAATTTTATCTATCTTCAAAATCATTCCACTCTTAATTAATTTTCAAACGGGTGTGTTACAGAAAATCTCGAATATATCGTAAGCGGGTTGTAGATAAAGTTTATGTTTGATATTGATGTTAGTTGGCTATGGTGACCATCTACACATTACATTTGTGTAATCATTCCGCTGTAATGGCAGTTAATATTGACGGATGAAATATCAGCTGTCTCGAAAAAATAGGAAACGTACTGTAGATGGAAGAAAAATAGACAGTTCGAATGTAAATGAGTTTTAAACAAAGATGTTTATGATTTATAGTTTCAGATATTGCCATTTACTCGTTGTGTATATAATTCAAATGGTTGTGACATTTTTTACATTCCTTCATCTGAAAAAATTGAGTTTACTGTAATTTCTACAGGACAGAAATTCTTAAAAAACTAACGTAAAACTTGTTAAGTGGACTGACCACCTGGATATAACCACAGCTGTTAAAACTGGTGTTAAACCCCAATTAACCATAAACGTTATTGACAACGAAAAAAAAAAACGAATAATTTAACTTCTTCTTTTTTAATGAATATTTTCTTTATTCTTTTACGTAGCACAAGTAATAAAAAGATCTGTGAAAAGTTAAATTAAGATTGTGGCATAAAATGTGCTTTTTCACAGATTTTGGGTCCAACTTAGATTTTCATATGAACACATCTTAGTGAGTGTTTCATAACTAATCATTCACATCAACTTAAAATGCAGTGGCATGTCTGAGAAATCAGTGATACACAGTAAACGAACGAAAATACCCCGACAATAAGCACAAAGCGTTAGTAACGCTCTTCAAAACAACATACTTTTTGAGCTTACCTTTGGCATAAAATAAAAAATTGCCGCCAACTATTCCTTAAATACTCAGTTATGGCTAGGTTCTTAGAAATTTAATTTTGGTGAATAAAATGTGAATAAGCAGCTTTAAATGATTTTGTCTTTAATTGAGAAAAAAATTATTTCATGAGTTTTCAGTCATATTTGTGGGAGGTATTTATTTAATTACTTAGTGTGTTTTGTCCAAAACATTTTAACATTTTTATATATACCTGTGTTCATATTTTTATCATTAACTCTTCGATTATACTTTTAAATTCATTATTTTCTCAATGTCAGTAGATGAAATTTACTGTAAATTTGTTTTATTTAGAAGAAACTCTCATTATTGTATTACTAATTGGTCGTAAATTTGATTTATTTTTCGATTGAAGTTTTCACCACATTCATTATACATGTATTTGTGTTAATAATTGGTCGTATGTTGATAATAAACTAATTTGTCTATGTGGTGTTCTCGTTGTTTTGGCATGGGCTTATTGTCCCATTATATTGTCTTACATTGTCAAAATGCTTTGCCGATTTCGGTTAGTTTAAATGTTGTTCAGGTATAGAAGACAAGCAGTTAAACCTGCGTCAGTCCATTTCCTCTTAAAGGGACACAAAGTCACATTCTCCACAAATTTTCAGCCTGTTATTTGTGCAAAACAATAGTAAAAAGTTACTGTTATGTATATTTCATTCACTTTGACAATGTATTTTTGTCGACAAACGCGATGTTTCATGAGAACTTAGCCGTAAACACAAACACGAGTAATTGTCGGAAATGATCTTACATTTGGTCAAAATGTTTTAACTGCTTTGTAAAATAAAAGTTTTTTTTAAATATTACATTGTACTGCATTTTTACCATTACAATATGATATCTTATACTTTAAACGTTACTGTCAGTTTAGAACACAGGAAAAAAACGACAGTATTTCAAAAGTTTTACCCGTGAATGTTTTTTATGTTTTTTTTTTTTTTTTTTTTTTTGTGTTTTTTTCTTTAAAGAAAAAAAGAGAGCTTTCTTATCTGAAAGACTCTGTCCAGAAAAAAATAAACGCTTTAGTCTAAACCCTTACGTACACTCAAGACGTAGCAAAAACTACGTTCAAATCAAGAAGAAACAATAGCTTCGCAAAATACGCCCGTCAGCCTAGGCTGCGAACTGATGATGCCAGAAAAGTCACATCGCACTGTACAAATATTTGCAAACCTTAAAATTCAGCACGAATAGTTTTACAACTGCGTGTTGAGACGACACTCAAAGACTCATGATCAATACACCATAAAATATCAATACACCAAAACAAATTTAAGAGGGGAGATAAATAATAAATGAAACCTTATACAGATATGTTCCTTGCACACTGCACTTCTACTTCTTACTATATTTCTTTATTTTAAGTATCAAGACAATCCCTTACATAATGTTCAAGTAAAGCTATGGGCAAAGCATTATTATAAAACCAAAGAAACATAGATAAATTAAAAATGGATAAGGTAGAGTTATACTTTTGGGGCACTGAATTTTGTTGCCAGAAAACGTTTTTTTAAGTTCCAAATCAATGCACTTAATGGTTTTAAAGTTATGCTCTGGACGAGATTTTAAGAAGGGGCATAATTTAAAAACTGGTACTAGGTAGAGTTATGGTTCTTGAGTACTGCACTTTTCCTTGTTTCCAGCTATCTATATTTGAAGTTTCACGTCAACTCACTTCATAGTTCTGAAATTATGCCCCATTAAAGATAGGACTAGGAACAGTTACTGTTCTTGTGCACTGCATTTCTACTTTTACCATACAGATATATATATATATATATATATATATATATATATATATATATATATATATATATATATATATATATATATATATATATATCTGAAGTTTGAAGGCAGTCTTTTTCATAGTGTTCAAGTTATACTCTGAATAAAAATTTATTATAGAGAAGGGGAGATTACTTAAAAAGAGGATGATGTAGAGTTATATTTCTTTAGTGTTGCATTTTTTTTGTCACCAGCAATATATATTATAAGTTTCATATCAATTCAGTTTAAAGTTTTAAAGATATGCTCCGGTCAAGCATTTTTCAAGAGGGAAGGTAATTCTAAAAGGGGACGCTTCTTGCGTACAACACTTCTACTCATTGCAAGAAAGCTAATCAAGTCAAATAGTTACAGAGTTGTGGTCCTGACAAAGTCTGGATGCCGCCCGCCCGTCCGCTACGGGGTTTCCCATAATACGTCTCGTCTTTGACGGCGTATAAAATAGCGTAGTGTACTTGTACATCTCGAGGGTATCCTCCTAGTATACCTTTTCAAAGTACAAGAGATATGCCCCGGACAAGCAAAATATTCAATGGGGAGATAATACGGAAACTAGACAAAATGAGTTACTGTTCTTGTGCACTTCATTTACTCTCAATGTCCTCTTTCTTTAAAGTTTATCCCTTCATTAGTGTTAGAGATATACTCTAAACAAAACCGGACAGGCGAGCAAGTCGCCGACTAGAACATAAAAATGGCGAAAACTTGTGCTAGTGGCAACGCAACGTCATTATTATTGGTTCAATATGACTAGAAATTAATTGTCAGTATCAGCGCTTCGTGGAATTCAGCCTCATTTTCAAGATAAACTGAACAATTTGAAGGAAACAAATGTATATGCATATCTATTATTTCAGCGCTATTTTTTAAAATCAAAACACAAAATCCTAAAACGAATGTAATGTTAATACAGGAGTCGCAAGTTCGATACCCTGGTTCTCCATTAAAATTACTAATTGTCTATCGGGTGAGACGTTAAACCGAGGTCCCATGTATCAGTGCTATACGCTTAGCATGGATAAGAACAAGGAGTTTGTCTGTCGGTCGCAATACAGAAAATTTAATGGAAACAATCTTGTAAAGCATGTCACTGTTTCCTAAAGTAAAAGCAACACGTGAGTGAAAAATATTTTGCGAGATATGATTTATAATAAGAAATGCGTGATCGATGTTGACTTTTACATTTGTAAACATTTATTACGTTTATTAAAATGTACCAAAACGTGCAAAACTTCATTTCGAAGATTTTGAACCGGATGTTCGATAAGATACTGTGGATATGAGCAAATTGTTTTCCATTTCATTCACTCTGCCTTACGAGTCCATATGACAAGAATGCACTGTTGAATCACTACATTTTAAAGGCCTTTTTCTTTTTTCTCTTTTTTTTAACATAGACAACGCATATCTGAATAGTTTTCAACTGAATGAACCAAGTTTAATAAGATTTCAAATATCGAAGTTATCTATATTCTAGAATGACACAGACATTTGAGACATTTGTCTCTTATAAAAAAAGCAATAAAAGAACATACATTTTACTGTTTATGTGGTTAAAACAATCCCTTATCAAGCCGAAAAAAACACATAATGAAGTTGTCCGTTGATAGAGCACGTTCGTCACTATCCTAACTTCCCCAAATAACAATCTTGTCCGTTTCATCTACGTAATAACTGTACAAGTGTGAGGTGAATTCGTTCAAAATAGAAATAAAAATTGGGCTGCGGAAATGACTCTGTTTGAAAGCTTTTTCTCTGCGTCAAAATAACTTCATTCAAAATGTCAAATGTTTCTTTTACTTCAACAAGGCGACAGTGACATGTCAACAAATACAATGACGATAAATCATTTAAAGATTTCTAGTTCGGAAAATGCATTGAATAAAAGCAATCCTACTTAAAACAACAATTTAAAAAATAACCCCCTTTCTAAAATTCAATTTGTAAAGATAAATGAAGAAAAAGTAGAATTCTCGTTTTCCGATGAATGCGGCTAAATTATTCAAGCTTTCTTAAGTCTTTTTGTTTTTCTAATTGACTGCTGGTTATGAGGATGAATGTTTTTGACAATTTTCAGACAGTCCACTTGTTTGTATGATAACATGTTGCACAACCATTTCCTATATAATACACCAAAAAAGCTGACCCCACAACATCGCCGAAATGTGAAACGGTATTATGCTTTATATCTTCCAGTATACAAATTCAAAGCGATCAGTGAACCCATGTGTCAACTGATGATAGCCAATTAAGCAGTTGTATTGAGGGGTGATTGGACAGTTTGTTGGAAATGTAAATTGACTGTATGGATGTTTGAGTGTTTTCTGTAATGTGGAGAAAGGAAGAATTATCCAACTGATGATGCAGAACATTGTACTTTTGGAGTATACCAATATATACCATGGGTGGACACAGTTAGAAACACAGTTTTGTGGTAGCTGAAGAATGTTTCAAGTATACCGAAATTGGGAATATTAGTAAGACCAGATCCAAGGTGTTGTTGTTGTTAGTTGCAGGCATGTGAATTTTTTCCTGCAGCCCATATGTTTCAATGTGTGTTTCTAACTGCTGTTTCCTCTGTCCTTCACAGTTGAAATTTCCCATCACAATGACCAACCCAGTAATACCTTCCAGTGCAGAACTTATGTCCTTTGAAATGGTTTTCAGCTTTGTATTATGATTTGTATAAACAGAGAAGACATGAATACACAGTGGTTGTGTTATGTGGATGTACACTATTTAAACTTGACTGTCAAAGTAGTCCGGACAAACTTTAAAAATCATTAAAGGGCCATAACTCTGACAAAAATCACTGAACTGGAAAATGCCGACGATATGCACGACTCGACTTGATACTGATCATTCCTGTAAAGTTTGGATGAAATTGCACCTGTAGTTTTTGAGGAGTAGTCCGGACAAGTTTTATGACGGACGGACAGACGGACAAACGACGGAGAAGTGATCCCTATATGTCGCAGCTACTGTGTAGTAGGCGACACAAAAATGGTTATTACAGATCCTTTTTCAAGATGCAACATTTCTTACATTTGCAGTGCAGGACGAACGACATACCGCAGATTAATTCCTAAATGAAGCAAATTTGAAAAAAAAACAGTATACTTCCGAGCAATGGCGCAGATAATCATTTTTTACTTTTGATGAATTCAATTTACCGAACAACTTTAGGTTATAGTGATAAATATGGACAAACGGTGAAACAATGATCTCAAAGAAAAGAACATGAATTATCTCACAGAAATGGAGAGATAAATAACCGGAACAGAAATTATCATTATTGGGACCACAAAATACACAAGGATGTGAAGAATGCCAAAATCTTTCCGAAAAACGAATAAATGCAAATTAAAAAAACAACAACAAAAAAACTAAGGAAATGTGAATGATATATAAACGACAAACGTGAAGTTTCGATCGTACTGTTGGATCACCGTCATGCCGTTACTGTCTTAAATATAGCTTCATCTCATTTTCACACGATCGCTTGAAATTTGTATCTCAGATTTTAGCAAATACATTTTCGTGTCTTTCTTGTCATCCTAGAGCAAATTGCAGTGTATGTTTCATGCATCAGTGAATTGTTTGAATAAATTAAAACTATATCATCTAACATTTATATATCGGGTTGTCCACTTCCGCATTGTCAGGATGCCCAGATATGATATAAATACGTTATAAGTAGCAATAACACTAGAAAGCTGAAATAGCTCGATTTGTTTACTTTTTATCTATGTCGACAAGCTTTTCTTTTATTGTGGCATGCAGGCATTTTCTAACCTAAAATCAAACTTCATTTGATTGTCAGATAGATGGGATAAATGGCATATCTTTTGACTTGAAATATTTGAAATTTTCAGATTATGAAGGCTAGTGAAAGGCCATATTAATTTTGTTGTTTCCTTCACTCTTTCATATCACTCCTTGCTTAGATTTGTTTGACGCAACTCCATCTGGTGACTAAATACAGATATTTAGAAGAAAGGGTTAGTATGAAAACTTTTGAAGCTATCAGGATGCTACAGGGTATTGCACAGGAATAAATTACATGTTTACCAAAGTTCGAAAATTTGCTCTTGTCGGTGACCCTCGGTACATATTCCGCAAAACTACATTATGTACCGTGAGATAATTGACTGCTGATTATTCGTTTTCATGAATATTTATTAGCAAAGGGATGTAACTCTTCGTCGAATGAGATGCCGCATTACAAATAGACACTCTTCAGTGTGGAGAGTAGGCATAATGACAAGTTACTTAAAATAGACGTATTTCCCAGGATTTAAACATAGACGCGGAAGTCAAATTGTAACAAGTAATTTCATTGGCTGAGATTCCGCAAGGGAAATCTTACGGAAACCAATGAAAGTAGGTAATGCATTATTCATGAGTACGAAATTTTACCAGCCAATTGTCCCACGGTAGATAAATAGAGTGAAACGGAATGGATCGAACGTGGGTTTCCGACGATGTTTTTTGTTTAAACTTTGATATGACATGATGTTTAGATCTGTAATTTCACTGTAGTACCACGACTTAGTAAGCTGAATGAAATATATGATATGATATTTTCATTCCATTTTTGTGCTTTTCTGCAGGCTATCATTGGGAAAGTATATGAATAATTAATCAATGTTAAATAAAACTTTAAAAAAAACAGAAAGAGGTTTTCATTTATGAAGCGTGTACACCACCAATCCTCCGTATTAACCTATTCTTTTCTTCCGCCACCAAGTATCACAAAACACGTCTATAATTAAAACAAACTGGCGGAAATGGCTCTGTTTGAATGCCATTTATTCGTTGTGTGCTATTTCATTCAAAATGTCGAAATGTCTCTGCAACTGATCAAAGCGGTTACTACTCTACATGTAACATTTGTAATTGTCTCGGAATAAAAGACATAGGAAATGTCACCAATATCAATACTGCATCAATTTTACCATCATTTTAAGAAACAAATTAGCGGAAGACAGAAAGTCAAATCACTGGTAACATTCTCGTCCTCCTACGAATTTATTTTAGCACAAATAATAGAATCATCAAACACCGACGTTTAAATGTTGGAAAAGTTTGAAAATTTGCAGATATTGTTCCGAAAATGTCTTTGTAAGGGTTATTTTGTGCCATCCATTAAAATACACGACACAGCAACTCCTATCAGAAATAAAATACGGGTAAGTAATTTCGGTTATATTTTACATAATATCTGTTGACAACTTAACTTTACTTTTACATGTTTAAAGGCAATATATTTCAAACGAAATACATATCCTAATTTCAACAAAATATATGTTTCGAAACCAAAAATAGATATGTAAAATATTAACAGAAACTAAAGATTTCTTTTGGCTCGAGTAGGGGTTACAACCAACGACCATAGATAAAAAGGTCTCTAACCTACATGAATTAATGGAAAAGTTAATTATTTTTGTAGTCGAGAAATAGCGTTTAGTATCTGCTAGCAGACGATTTACAGAATTTGTAACGTATGATTTCGTCGTTAACTAACAAAACAATCATTGCTGTCTGGTTA
This sequence comes from Cyclina sinensis, assembly GCA_012932295.1. Classification (NCBI taxonomy): domain Eukaryota; kingdom Metazoa; phylum Mollusca; class Bivalvia; order Venerida; family Veneridae; genus Cyclina; species Cyclina sinensis. The sequence goes on along the minus strand of JAAONU010000012.1, from coordinate 11,202,468 downwards.
TCTAACAGGTTGGAGTACATCTGTGCTCCAAACTAAGTACTATTAACATAACTTTGTTTGATCATCTCAATATTATACTTAAGACGTGTACTGGCTCTTTTGTATAATAGAAAAGATTTGAATAAAACCTTTTATTAATCAGTCTCGCCAGAATACTTTGTGAAAAATGACTTTTTCAAATACAAAAATTTCTATATTTGTGATAATTTTATTTAACAGTTCATAGACATGGCCATTTTGATTTTTGAGTATGTCAACGATATGAAATAGTTCACCATAATTGTTTAAACGAAACAAGACTTTGTATAGGATAAAAGGCTACGAAAAAATATCTTCAGCATTAAGAAACTGAAATGAGGAAGCGTAGCGACTGACCGAGATTCAACAAAATAAAATAAACTATTTCTGCTATTGTTATCCGACTTAATACATTGTTCCTACTTCATTCCTTATTTTTAGTTTACCATTGGCATTAACTACAAGATATTATTTTAATTATCACTAAAATTCATTTTTATTGATTTAATTTTTATGACCCCAAAGTGTGGTCGTTTGTCTGATGTTAAAATTGTATACGTACCTGCGTAACGCACTTTGGGGTCAGAATTTGTCCCCAAAGTGCGAAACGCACTTTGGAGTCGGACCCCAAAGTGCGTTGACCCTAAAGTGCGTTGTTACAAAGCGGTCTTTAAATATGTGGAGAAAGTTGGAAATCTGTTAGAAATTTAAATATCGTTGCTTTCTGATTGGCTAGAGAAGTAGGACACACATTACTATTATTGACATTAGTTTAACATGTGTATATTGTGTTACACCCAGGTAAACTTACAGCTTGCAGTGCAATTATCAAAAAGTTACATTTTATTTGCACATTGCAACTATCAGCACACGTGCAACACGCACATTAGTTTCAAAATCCCATAGAAAGCATTGACTCAACACAGCCGATGCGTACCTTAATTTCAATGGGCGAAAGATTGTTTACAGTGTTTTGAATTTTCATTTTCGGTTGTAGCTTCCATACTCGTGAAGAATCTCTCCGTGAAATATCATGATCTTAGACCAAAACTGGAAGAAATATCCTTTATGTAATAAATTTAATGGCCATCATATAAAGCACTTTTTCGTGCATATAATCACCTACACATACTGTTTACTGCCGTTGATCCGCGAACGACAGCAGACTGTGTACATGTCGATATGGTGGAGCAGGTGAGAATTTGCCTGCTTTTTATATGTCCTTGACATGAGCAATTGTTGTCTTTTTTGTTATTCCCTATTTTAAAAGGACACTGTATAATGAAATCATGGTTTATAAAGTACTTTATTAAGCGTGAAATCGCTCAAATATTGTGCACATTTTCGACTGAATGAGTCATTTGTTTGGGCAGAAAACTATCTGCCTTATTCGCAAAACTGAAGTACTTGAAGTATTTCGTGATAAAGTTTGATATTTTTTCTCTATTTCAAACCACAGCTCCCAATTAGTAAATACTTCAACTTCAACTTATAACTGCCAAAAGTCAATACTGACTATACTAGGCAGGCGCGTGTCAGGAACATTTAAAATTATAAAAGATAATAACAAAGAAAACAAGATTTAACTGAAGATCTTACTTAAACATTTATTTTTAATACTTAAAATCTATAAAACTTGTTTAGTCCACTGATAAAAGCTGGCACAGTTGGGGTAGCCTTAATCTCGGTCGGTAATTCGTTCCAGTGTCGTATAGTCCTTGGGAAGAATGAATTCATGGGATGTTGTGTTTTTGATTGTGTGATGAGGAATTTGCTGTTTCTTGTGTTTGTAAGGTGATTGTGATCGACATTGACCTGTTTGTTTTTATTTTTCAGGCTGGCATGTTTTCGCCTTTTTTCTAAAGTTGACCATTTTAGTTCCTTGATCATGTTTGTTACACTGCTTGCATAGTGGTAATCATTATGAACGTACCTTGCAGCTGAACTCTGGACCATTTCTATTCTGTGTGTGAGATTTTTTTGCCATGGATGCCATATGGTTGAGCAGTATTCAACCTGTGGTCTTACATATGTTTTGCATACTGCTTCTTTGAGTTGTTTGATTTGTGTTTTGACATTTCTTCTGATGAACCTTAAGCTGTGTTTTGCTTTGTTTGTGATATTGTTTATATCGGATGACCAGTTTAGGTTGCTACTTATTGTAACTCCTAAGTATTTTTCATCTGTAGTTTCAGTATAGCGTTATGTAGGGTGTAGGGAAAGATGACAGGAACGGATGTGTGGATGAACTCCCATGTGTTTCAGCTTGTGTATGAGTATGTGGTGGTCTACTTTGTCAAAAGCTGTACTGAAGTCCATAGCTATGACATCAGTTTGTTGACCCTGATCAAGGTTGTCAGCTATTTCTTGTGTGAAGCCAATGAGCTGTGTCTCACAGCTATGTTTTGACCTGAATCCATGTTGCTGGGGACAAAGTATGTTGTGTTTGTCAAAGTAATCCATCATGTTTGAAACAATGATGTGTTCCATTAGTTTTGATGCTATACATGTGAGTGATATTGGTCTGTAGTTGCTAGGTTTTGATTTTGACCCTTTTTTGTATGCTAGTGTGATGATGGCATGTTTCCAATCCTTAGGAACAATACCCGTGTCTAGTGACCTTTGGAATATGACTTTAAGGAATGATGCTATCTCTGTGTGAAGCTCTTTGAGTAACCTAGGTGAAATCTCATCTGGACCTTGGGCTTTGTGGGGGTTTAGTCCTGTCAATAACTTAACATCTCCTTGAACTGAGATGGATATGAGAGCCATGGGCGATTGACCAGGTGATGACATTGAGCTTTTAGCTATTTGTTTGAGACTGAGTGGTGAAGGCTTTGAGAAAACTGATTCAAACTGTTTGTTTAGTATGTTCGCCTTTGACAATGGGTCACTGTAAGTATGACCATCAGTGCTGAGTGGTGCAATTCCTGTGTTTTCAGTTTTTTTGTGTTTAATAAAGATGTAGAACTTTTTCTTATGGCCTGTATCTGTATTATCTGAGAAGATGATTGACACTAGATATGACCAATAAGCATTTCTTTTTTGATTTTGCACCGAATTTCTTTATGTTCTGACAATTCTGAGACCGAGACCTTTTTATTTTTGTGAAGAGCTTGTTCCTTTTCCTAATCTGTTTAACAATATTGTGAGTTACCCATGGTAAATCAGCTTTATTTTTGCATTGTCTTGAAGGTATGTGTTTGGATGATAACCTTTTGATCTCAGCTTTGAGCGTGTCCCATAATTGGTTTGGGTCTTAATTTTGATTTTGGTTGAACGTACTACTGAAAGTGACCAAGTCATTTTTGAAGTCAGACCAGTTTGCTTTCTTGTATGATTTGACCAGTCGAGGTGTTTGCCTGATTCGCCCTCTTTTGACCTTAAGTTCATGGAAGACTATATCATGGTCTGATGTACCTAAGCTTGGTAAGACTTTTGTGTCATGGACGTGACCCGGAGTGAGAAAGAGATCTAAGATATTTTTATCCCGTGTGGGAACTTTGACCATTTGTTCAAGATTATGATTAATCATGTTCTCTGCAAAATTACCTTACTTGTCTTTGAATTTGCATGTATCTTTTGGTGTTTCATTTGACCAGTTCATGTCTGGGAGATTGAAGTCACCCAATATCTAGATGTTGTTGTTTTGAGGAATTTTTACTATAGATGACCAAAGTTCATTGAGTGAGTGTTCATCATTTTTATGGGGCTTGTAGTATGCAGAGACATATATGTCTTTTGCACCAGTTATTGAAATGTTTGACCATATGATGTTGCAATCTGTTTTTAAGTCTGGCTTTTCTTCACTAAGTAGGTTATTCGTGACTGCAAGGAGGACACCTCCACCCTTGCCAGTTGTTCTGTCATCTCTATAGACTTGGTAGCCAAGGTGGCTGGGGAAAATTTTTGCAGTGTGGGTGCTGGGTTTTAACCAAGTTTCAGTGCAGCTGATTATATCAGGTTTGACTTGATCAATAACTTGATGCAATTCAGGAATTTTGTTAATGACAGAACGACAATTAATATTGAGAATAGTGAGTCTTTCTTCAGACTGTAGTTTGACCTTTTTCTTTCCTTTATTTTTACACTGTTTGGGGGTAGAGCTCGCTTTTGAAAAAAACATGGTGACTATATTTTCTCACTGGGCTGCTTTGGTGAGGAAGATCATCCCGGGCATGTTCCATGTGGGGGGGGGGGAATAAATTTACTAATGAAGTGGGCATGTACTGAGGATTTTGGTAATGACAACAGCTGTCAATAAGAAAAAATGATAACGACGAAGGCAGTTAGATCAGTGGATAGAACAATTACAACGGCATTCAAGTGGACATATTTTCATTCAATGTCCAGACATCCAATTAGAAAAAATGTAACAAATGTATATAATGAAGAAAGGAAACTTAAAAATTGGGTAGATCGCCTCTTGCCTCCTTTTTAAATCATATTATTAAATAATTATTTTATTGTATTGTATTACATTTGTAATTATAAATTTTATCCTTTCAAGTCATATTTGCTACTACCTAACCAAATTGCATATGTTTAAAAGTAAAACGTTTTCACTTCGGGAGAACCTCTCTTTTTAAAATATCTAAAATTCTTTATGTTACTGTACATATAATGCAGAACAAAAAAGTAAGACTTCTTGAAACAAAAAATATTTCATTAAAGAAGTTAACTTGCAAATCTTTAGCAGATCTTTTGACAATGTCTTTAAAATGAATTGAGAGAATCTAAAATTATACTTACCGAAATGCTGTTTAACAAGTTTGAAAACCGCTTTCTGTGACATGAGAATATAGAGTTATTGACTGTTAGTTGTTTTACTGTCATGTTATGTCGAAGGAATAGAAATTATGCAAAAAATATGATATGATGAATTATAGGAGAGACATGCAATAAAACAATAATATTATAATATACAGCGTTTACAGGAACGCGGTATAACATAAAAATTAAAAGTAAACGAATAAACACGTATTGATACTTTCTGTGACTTTTTGAAAAAATTGGGAAGTCTTGAGAAGATAACAGACGCAGCAGCAACTAACTGTTATCAGACATACAGTGAAATAGACATGAAGCTGTATACGTGTAAGTCGAGCAGAAAATTTCGTTTGTCGCAGAAGAGTCTTGCCAAAAGTACATATTTAAATGAGAGTTTTCTACACGGCACGACTCAACAGATCATGTTTTGAAACCACTTGACTCTAAATATTGTTGAGAATATTGTTCAATAAGACACAACCTTTAAACAATATCCATCATAGATGTGCGACTATTTCATTTTTTTATGGAAGTTTGCGATGCGAGTAATTCACGAAAGACAATATTCGGGACACGTTTATGATGTACATCAACACATCTTTTTATTGAAAGACAGATTATTTAAAGTTAAAGCATATTCCATCTGAGTGTTTGTTTTATAGAAAAAAGGCACGAAAAAAAATTTGAAAGTTAACTAAGCTCCATCTTTATGTAAAAAGTATAAACAGAAGTTCTCTTAGAAATGTCTTTTCACAGTTGTTTATAATTGTGAAAAAAGAATTTCAGCTTTCTGTGGTGGCACATATATTATTATTTGTTTATTATTGTCTCATCCATTTACATACATTACATAAAACAATACATAAAACATTACATAATTTGACCAACAAGATTTGTAAATGCCCGTTCTAACATAGAACTGCAAGAGACATATCACAGAATTTTTAACTTATCACATTTCATCACTTAACCGAAAAAACACATACTCCATCACAACAGGGAACATTCCACTGTGGAGCAAGGGGGAAAATCAAAACATTTAGATCATGATCCTCATCCCCACTCCAGAAGGAAGCACCACTCTACCAAGAGACTCTGTTTAGTTGTGATTTAGCCTGTGCTCAAGGTCAAGCATAAATGAACTTTCACTGAGGTATTTACATTTGTACAATTAAAAGTTAAAATATCTTTGCTAATCATAGTCTAAAATCTGCCATAAGAATAGAAGTTATTAGATACTGAAAATTGTATTAGGGTACTAATACACTTCAAAATAAGACATGGAGCTAAAATAATGAATTTACATATGATCAGATCATCTTTAGTTGGATTAGCAAAAAAATATTTTACATGTATACACAATAATAATGTTGCAACTATTATATATCTATACTACAATCAACTATTATTTTTACTATATAGTTGAATATTTCTAAGTCTTAAAATGTTAAAACAGGTTTTTGCTAAAATCCGTATCATATCTGGGTGGGTGAATATAAACCGTAACTTCTCAGTATCACATAAAGTATGGAAACTAGCAATGACAGAATTAGCTTTTTCAAATAGTAGTTGTCTATCTAACACATACATTGGACATTCCAGTAAAACATGCATTTTTTGCATATATTTGAAAAAAAGAACATTTTTATTCGAAAACAAAAAATTCTTACAACAAAAATTACAACATTTGAAGGCATTCTATTAAATAATTAATTCTGACGTGCGGCAAGCCAAAGACAGACAGCTCTTCAAATGTCTTTAAAGATCGATTTTCGGAGAACGAATTTAGATTGTTATTCATATGTCCAATGCTTAATATCATATAAGCTAACCTCTTTCAATCGAGTTTTAGACTTTTATGAAGAATATTTTTATCTTATGATAAACCATAAGCATACTAACAAACATTAGAAATACCGGCAAATTTCACTTGCAATTCACAATACTGGATTTGTAACCCAATAAGTCGTACATGTAACAAAGTTATCCGACGAGTAAAAATAAATCAACCTTTACTACGAATTTCAGTAAACCGCTCGTGCTGTCTTCGGCAATGGTAAGAGTTATCTTTACAAATATGTTACCAGTTACTGAGTATTTAAAAATAACTAAAAGCCTCCAACACTTTTATTGATGAAGACATATTTCAATAACACAGCTTTTAATCATTAAGGAATTCAAAACCTCGCTTTTTCACTGACAATAATTACTTTAACGCCAAGTTTTAATTGGCATTTTGTGCTATGAATTAAGACACAGTGTGAATGTTTCTTTCAGAGAGAGCAGCTTTATGTCCACAACTTGTCCGTTTTAAGGCTACAATTACCGTAATTTGTGATTTTCCTAGCCAGGTTTATCTTATATTTCAACAAATTACAGCTTCGCACCAGATTTTCCGATAAACGTCATTTGGATCTATGGTCGAACGCATGAGTTTGAAAAACATTGACGTTAGAACGTTAATATAGTAGGTCAGTCACTCTAAACTAAAATATTTAAACACTTTAAACGACATCTGTAATGAATGTAGGGATGGTGTTTATGCTAGTTAATGCATAACAAACTTATTTAGGAACTTAAAACATTAACGTTTATAGTGCAATTAATATTTTCAATTAATTTAGTCAAAGATCATTATTGCCGCGTTGAAAAAATGGAAAATGCATTTAGTAATATGTTCTGTTTGTGAACAATACTGTGACATACAGAACTTCATTATTTATGATAGACATATTTCTACTTTATCTTTTTTTTATAAATTCATTTTAAAATATGCGCTCTTTAATACATATAAAAATCTTATTTCTACCTTTGCTTTTGACAGCACCATGATTATGACAGTTAGTTGATGTGTGTGTGTGTGTTGTATTATGGCGTTATGAGTGATTATATTTTGACTGCAAAAGGTTATTTAAATGATGAGTCTGCCGTTGCCAAACATTTTCTCGTATTACGAAAATGTGCCCGTGAATTACGTATTAATTTAAAAACTGTAGGACCTATGAAATGTAATTTGGTGATATAAATCAAACACATAGGAAACATTCTTACAGCAAGCTTTTTAATTCCTTCCGGAGTTAAGCAGTGTACAAATTGAGCTTTCAGTGTAAACGTGTTAGAGCCAGACAAGCAAAACATGTAAAAATATTGCTTTCTAAAACAAAATATTGTGTTACCAAAAACGAAAGAATGAAGTTGTAAAGAAAGTTTTAAATAGTTTGTCCCTTAATTGATATTTTTCTCTTTGACATTAAAAAAACAAAGACGAATACTTGAGTGAGTTATATTCGTTTTGATTTTTTTATCATTAAAAAAAATTCATACACTTGGACAGTTGGGTGAGAAATTTAATGAAGAATTTAGGTATTGTTATTTCATCCATGTTGTCTGACAATTTCTCTGCCAGTACAGGAGTATTAGATATTTAGTAACCGGTGAACAGACGTAAATGTGAAGTCTTGCACTGTGCATCACACCTAACAATTAAAGAGAAACTCTGTCGCAAACTACATTTCTAAATTTTGAGAATGTTTAGTATGTCTGCATTTCGTGTTATAAATCCTCTTTGAAATTTAATTTGTTTCGAATACTTCTTAATTATGTCTATAATGCGTCTCGGAGGAATGTTAGTATGCTTGTTTCTCCTACATTCGGCCCAATGGTTTCGTGACGTAAATAAAAGTCGGGATTTACGCTCGTGCTGTTTGTGGAAACGTCCGCTCACAAGTTTTTCGACGAAGACAAAATTCACGCAAATACAATAAAAATGCGAAATAAGTAGGTAAACCTACCATAGAATACCCAATATTTATATTATTTTCCCGTTTCCATGGCATTCAATCATATTAATACAATTTTATTGCACGAAAATTTCTCAATTTCAAAAAGTACACCAAATTCCAATACCAAAAATCCTACCCAGAAACAAAAGTGCCCCGAGATCAAGATCACCAGCATGAGCCCAAAACCTTCCACCAGCGGTTTACAGAAGAACATTGACGGACCAGGAATTCCAGTTGACAGCAACTCTGACAGTTCATTGTCAGATACAGAAGACGACAAAGATAAATGCTGTGTCTGTGGGAAGTCTACACCACCAAAAGTTCACGATTACATCAAGATTATACGATGGGGTAGTTGTGATTCATGTGATCATTGGGTGCACCTAACCTATTGTACCAAAGAGCATGTTATAAGGAGGCACACTAAGTTTCTGTGTCCTCACTGCAAGCAAAATTAATTGACCACATGAAGAAAAAAAAAACAACACAAATACTGGTAAAAGTTACTAAGTTGAAGCAGTTATTTTGTTCCATATGTGTTATTGTATCTATAGCTTTCCATAACTGACACCTAACTTGTTTTTTTTATGCCAGAAAGTCATGATAAATATATGTTAAAAAAACCTCTGAAAGTATCTATCAGTTGCTATTGGGACACGCTTGTGAAAGATATCGTTATTGCGTTCGTCTTTTTTGTTTCCAATAGTTGCCTTTTGTCGTCGTTGTCGAGCAGAGTAGTAGTAGTAGTAGTACTAGTAGTAATGGCGGTGAAAGTGAAAGTGGAAAGTATTTGTTGTTGCTGTGGGTGATAAATATTGTTGAAGTGGTCGTTGTATTCATTTACGTGATCTATTCACCACCAGTTATAGTTGTGTTGTCTTTGCCGTCACCACCATCATAATTTATGCGTTATCTTCGTTTATTACCATCATCATGACGACGTCGAACAATGATTGTGATGTTGGTGGTATCAACAAAGTTTTCGTTAAAACTGTAGTATTTTATTGAGGTCATTAAAGATGTTATTAAATCCGCTCTTGATTATGATTAAAGTGTGGGCAATTCGGCGATATCTGGCACGTGACGTTTATACCTTACGGTGACCTATATTGGGTATAAGTTGTATACGGTGCTTTAGTACTACTTTGTGCTTTCTGTCTGTGTTTTATTATTGGATTTTTTTCTACACAAGTTAATATAGGGTTCATTTAGTACGCACAAATACTCAGCAGCTATCAGTTGGAATTTTAAATATTAATCTCTATTTTTTCACCCCCTTATAGTTATGGCCCTTGAATTATTTCTCTGCTACAATTATAGATACTAAGGCTGTTTTATTTCCTTATTACACTGAAGAGCAGAAGTAGGAATTCAATGAAACTTGACTGGAACCTTCAGTATCAAGAATCCCATAGTTATGGTCCTTTATTTTTTTTTCTCTAGATAATAGGTATGGTTAAGATAGTGTTTTTTACTAGCTTTTCGTGCTGTATGTGCTTCTAATGTCAACCCTCATTTCGAAAAAAAAACCACATTTGTAACATATTTTGTAATTTTGTGATTTGTTACGAATGTGGTCCAACAAAGCACTATAGTAAATTGTAAACGTGTCTTGATTAGCATGAAATGATCTGTATTTTCAACTCTAAGCACTTTTCCTAATCTACAATAATGATGTGTTGCTAAAATCTAGAACTGGCTAATAATTTAGCGACTAACTTAAAAAGTATTTTCAGTTTTTCATTGATTATTTTTCATTCTGGTGAATTCTTGATATAAGTGTCAATTGATATAATAATTTAATAATTCAATTGAATATACATTTTAACGTAATTATTACTTTACCAAAGATAAACGTTTTGTTTAACCTAATAAAATTCTTATTTCTTCCAAAACGTTTGATTAAAAACAACCAGAAGATCAATTTATTAAAGGACAAGCAAATATTATTAGAATAAAAAATAATAATAAGTGATTTCTCCCCGTACATTTAGTCAGTGTCGCCTGTCACCGGTGTGAGGTGGGTACCTATATCCTGGTTAATTGCACAATCTTTTTTTGTGTCTTGCGATGGCCGAATGGTCCAAGGCGTTCTTACTTTGCATTTCTAGGCGGTTCGTCCCGAACAGTGCGGATTAAAATCCCACTGGGAACTTGATTGATAACTTCTACTTAAATAGTTCGGACATTGCGATTTTTACAAGTGATACCTTTTAAAAATACGTGTGCAAATCTTATGTGAATTATACTATCTCTCGCATTTGAAAGGATTTATATATATGAATATAAATAAACCAAAATATTGCAATAATAAAAGCAACATATGTTTGACAACCGTCAGAGAGCAATAACATTTCTGAAAAATATGTTCTGAGTGAGTAACTGGAATTAATATTAACTATTTCTCTTACACGGCGTCAAATTCCTTTTTCAAAAAATGCTAATGTTTCTTTACAAATAAACACAGCGAAACGACACAGAATCGTACCTAACTGACATTGTTTCACAAGAAATATATTAAGGATAATAAAAATGGCTCGTGACAAAAGTGACGCATATCCTATCTCAGTCTATATCATTTTTTAGTTTTTGTGACATCTAGAAAATGGAGCGCTCGAGTAATGTCAGACTTACTGACCTCAAAACTGTTCTTGTTTTTTGTCTTGACATTTAACATAGACGATATCGGCTGTTTCAGAAGTACATTTAACAGGAATGTAAATAAATTTTGACGTCACTGAAGTGAGTTTCTGTTGTAAAATGACGAAAAAAGAAAAAAACCCGACGTATTTGCTCTTTGTAATCGCTCCAGGAGAGATTTTTCTACAAATGACCTTAATCGTAAAAGTTTGACGCAATGGAATTGATTTACAGCGTCTGTTGAATAATGGCTTAAAACTCTAAGGTGTTAATAAGAACTTGGTCTTCCTGTGTTTTTATGTTAATAATTTAACAGATTAATTAAAGTAGCGAATTTGAAATTACTATAAGCACTACAAAAGTTAGATCAACGTGTCGACACAGGAGGTATGAGCTAAGATATTTTCTCAATAAGTAATGCAAGTACTGAAACGTTTAGTTTAACACGTTCTAACATTATAAAAAAAATCCCTCATGTTTCTACATTTACTCAAAAGATCTGCCGAAGCAAAATGAAAATAAAGGTAAAACTTGATTGCCTTTTTCTCAGAGAGCATTTTACAAACTATTGTAGTAAACGGTAATAAAGTGCAGGTATTTCTACCAAAGTTGTTTCATAACAATAAACTTACAATAAAGATTAAAGCCTTGCGGGGAAACTAGATTTTTCAATAGTGAAATTTAAATAATGAAAACGTGTATCTCCGTTTTAATAGCTTCCTACGGAAAAAGAATTTTCAAATTGTGATTTCTTATAATAATCATTAGATGTAGTAACCGTCTCAGAATTATCATCACAATTGTGATTTTGCTGATAAAGGGTGTTGCAAAACCAGGATACGACATAAAACTGATACGCAATTGTGATTTTGCTGATAAAGGGTGTTGCAAAACTAGGATACGACATAAAACTGATACGCAAAAGACTGCTACGAAGCCAGTATGCTCTAATTATCACGTGCTTCATTTTATTGTGAGAAAATATCAAAGTCCTTTTAGTAGTAAGTTACATAACTGGAAAACTTGTTTGCATATGATATTAAAGTATATTAAGGTCTCTTCCAAAATTGTGTTATACAATGCAAAATTAAATAATAATATGTATAGAAAAAACATTGAACATGTTATTATTAATGGCAATGCTATGAAGAATCATAAAAGACTATTAACTATAACAAGACTTATCACAGATTTACTTATTTAACACTTCAATAACTCTTTACATAATAATAAATAGATCACCATTGCTAATCGACGTATAAAAGCTGCCAGAAGACAAATTGTATTGAAACTCTGACAAATGTACATTCGAGGCACTAACGCGCGTGATACGAAATATCTTAAAAGATCAAATATCCCCTCTTATCAGATCAGAAAAGAACGGATTAGCAATGATCATCAACAGCTCATGCTAAAATATGAAAACATGATATACATTAAAAAAACACATTTGTGTATAGGTGTATGCAAAAAAATGAAAACAAGAAACAAAGTATTGATTCTATAAATATCTAGAAGTAATCAAGCTCCTAAGACATGATCCCTGAAATGCAGTCTCCAAACAATATAGGACTTACAGAAGCTGAAAGATGTTGTTTATAGCACAAACTGCTCGCTCGAAAACCTAACTAATGTTTAACATCTTTTATTCAAAGAAACTGCCAAAAAATCAGCAAAAAACCCAACAACAACATACTTAGATGAAAACTTAACAGAAATACTTCACTTTACATAAACAAGACTGCATTGTACAGGTCTTCACCAAATCACTTCCCTAAGAAATAGTGATAAATGATTATGATTTATACAGAAAATTTGTTCTGGTTTTCAATATCATAAAGCAGATTTTTGAGCTAGCTCATAACATATCTTCATTCAACAGTATAAAATTTAGCTTATCTTGGTCACATGATGTGTTTAATAAAGCATCTATGTCCACTGCTTTATTAACAACTTTATTCGTAAGATTTTGATACAAGGAACAATGGAAAAATACATTTTCTACAGATTGTGTACAGATTGGGCATAGTCTTTGTTGTTCTAGAATATTCTCATATCTGCAAGTTTCTAACCGAAGGAGGCAATTCCACAAGCCTTTTTATGTTTTCTTGGTAAACTAAGAGATTCAACATATTTCTCAGTTTCATAGACTGATTTAAATTTGTTGTATGTCCGAAATTTCAACCTCTTCCAGTAGGACCTGTTATACTTTGAACATAACCTCTGCATTCAGTAATAATTTTATCCATTGTACAGTAACTACTTTATCACAAAAATATTAGGATGAAAAATTAATACAATCATTAGACTGTTGTTCCAGAGTTGCTAACTGTTGCTTAGATATAAATTGCTAATGTTTACAACTGCTATTTCTTTGCATCACAATATTTAAAAAATATTAAAATTGAGGCTCCTTTTATCCATTTTTTAAAGGTCATGTGACACGAATTTTTGACCTCGAAATTTTCATATGAGCGAAAAATATATATCTAACTATGACTGTTTAACAAAAAAACGCAGGTAATTTTCATCTTAAAGATGTTTTTATAGCAAATTAAAATCCATATTTTACGCACTTGGTCGCGCGCACCTGTCACGAGCGAAACCGGAAGTGACGCACATTTATCCCTTGCCACTTTACACAGCTGCCTGGATTGTTAACAAAAACTTTAAAATTATGATGGAAAGTGAAAATGAAGACTGAATATAGTAAAACAAACAAAATTGAACAAGTTATGCTAACATTGAAGATTTTTTAAACAAATAATTTCAAATTTTGATGGGATTACGAAGCCAATGAGCAATATTATATAGAGGCTAGTTTAATCAGGGTTATAGAATTAAAAGAAACATCAGTGAAAATATCTTTTTCAAATAACTGATCCAAAAAGATTTTGAACATGCTTATTTTTATCTGATGCAGTTTGTTGGAAGACTTTATTAACTAACTCCAATCGAGAGATTTTTTCCATAAAAACATTCTCCTTACAGTGATGTGTTGCTTATTTGTCTGTGGTATATTTTGCCTGAGGTGCGTGTAAGTAATCTTTGCCTAGATCTATGATTTTTTACATTATAAATGCATATCTTTTTTTTTGTTGCTTATTCGTTCTACATTTTTTTGGAAAACAAAACAATAAGGATCACAGAACAAATAATATGAAGAAGCCCTAAAAACTACGTCAAAATCATAACACAAACACATTGTTTTTTGTTTTTGTTTTTTCAATAATTTGTCCACATTAAGAAGTCGAATGATTTTTAAATTTTCATCATAAATAGATTCATTACATTTAATTATCTAATTAAAATTTGTATCTACATGGAAGCTTCTTAACTAAAAATCATTCAGACATGTTAATTGGAACAAGCTATTACATAATGTTTTCACAAGTGTGACTGATCAAAATCAATTTGTAAGATCACTTGCCATAAAATTTTGCTATTTGTCTCAACTTTATCATTGATTGGGCCATAAAAAAGTTAATTGCTTTGTTTGACAGTTATGCAGAATATACAAGGGTCCAATTTGGGCAGGTTAATTTGCATAAATCCCAGTATAAGGCGTGATTTATGGACCTTTGACATTTCATTGGATATCAATTTATAAGCAGACACAAATTTCTACTTGATAGACATGCCATATTATTATTTTTCAAACTATATCCCAACGTGAAAAAAACATTGTAGTGTGAATTTCCATTCCAGTGAAACAAAATTTAATGTTAACACAATAGATCACCTAAATTCACTTCAATTTTACTACACTTAAATGGAAAAGCATTTGTTTATGACGTAATCATCAAGTGAGGATGTGTTACGCATCATGTAAAAACGCGGAGGAGATGGTTTTATATAGAACCACAACATGGAAGAAATTGGAATATTTATTAAGGTAAAATCACAACCCGTTCTCCCGGCACAAAGTTGGATTTTACTTATAAAAATCGAGAAGTAATCACATTATTTTATATAATTTACAATTTATAGCATGTTATTTTTATAAGTGTGCCTTTATCGTGTTTCTTGGACTTGTGGTTTAGTGTTATTTTTTCATTTAAAAACGGATGTGTTATGAGCAGTGTAATTCTGCACTACTGCCTGGTATAGTAGGGATAAATCTACGTCACAGCCAAAAAATGCGGCGGAAACTACCGATGTCGAAACGGAAACAGCCGATCATCAAAAACACGTTTTTTCATATCAAAAGCAATATTTTCATATTTTCGCAGTTAAACCATTTTAATCAGTACATTATGATTATTTCGAATAGACAAAGTTGCAATAGTCGTGTCACATGACCTTTAAGTCTATGCCAATGTTAGCTCAAAGTTTGCCACAATCTCACCGAAGGAGGTTGCCAACCAAGCTCACCATATAACGAACTATTTTGTGTATATTTACCCACTCGAAGGAAAAATCTCATTGCTCGACTCAGAACGGCATTAATGCAACAGTAGGTTCTATTACCCTAGAGAGATGCACCGTATGCTATTGCCGACAAAACTCTGCTACAATAAAGTTTCATAAACACCTGATATAGTATGTCGCCATTTGACCTGAACCTAGCTATTAGTAGCACGAGGGCCCGACCTGCACTCTGAGCAACAGTCTTTGCCATAACGTTGAAGTCAACGAATTCAGTCAACAATAAACTAAGATAAGTATAATTGGCAACAACATTCAAACTATGGTCTCCACAAGTGAAATTGTGTGAGGTTCTAGGAATTGAATAAGGTCTAAAGTGTATAATATTACTTTTAGAGGGATTTAAAATCATATTATTTCTGCCATACCAAATACTTAATATATATAACATGAACTGTAAATCATCTTCATTTTCAGCTAAATAAACCATGTTATCTGTATATAAGAGAATATATTCTGTTTCATTATCAATGCAAATACCTTTACCAGCAGTTTTAATGGATACTGCACGATCGTTTATAAATAAATTGAAAAAAAGAGGTGATAAGGAACAGCCCTGTCTTAAGCCACTTTTGACATCAAATCATATCATACAGTATAAAGTTCATTTACTCTAACACTAGATGTGACATTACTATATAAAGATTTAAATTTGTCCATTCAGTACTACACAATTTATTCCATAGGATACTTATATCAATAAAGTCACAGAAAGTAGATTTCCTAGCTTTCCTTCTAGTGTCTATAATATTTGTTAAAGAAGATATTTCGCCCTTTTCTAAACCCATTTTGCTCATCTATTATTACAATATTTGTTTCAGTCCATTTTTACAGACTGCCATTTAAAATTGAGCAATAAATCTTATACATTGCACATGATAATGTAATTACTCTATGTTTGTATGTAATTACTGTAAGATTTGAGCAACCCTAAATATCGAATGAATTGTGATCAGTGGTAATTTTCTTGTAAAAAGCCTCTTAGTATAATAGTTCTCTTTTAGATTAGGGACATAAGAAAATATGTATTTATCAGTATTTTAAATACCAGATTTTGGAAACTAAAAAACCTATTACATTTCAATATCAATATTCTTTGCATATAGTGCATGCTTTATCTGAAGAAAGGGTCATCGTTCCTAACAGTTTTGACTCTTAGCAGAAACTGTTGACCTTTTGTCATTTGTTCCAAATATGAAAAAAAAATCTTTATAAAACTTATTAATATTGACAATAATTTTAAGTAAAAAAGGTGTATATTAAGTGAATAATAACCCAAACAATACCTCCCTTGTGTAGTGTCTTTCCTAACCTTTGTTTCAAGAATTAAAATGAACGAAAATTTAAGAGAGAAAACACTTTTATTGAAAAAGGAAAACTTATACAAACATTTGTAAGCCAAAGTTGATTTTGACCTTCGTTTTGCAGGTCTTTGTTTCTTGTCCATAACTAAATTTTAAAATAAAAACGTCCGGAAACTGTCAAGTCTTCGATTTCTCTACTGGGAACTTCGCTACGCCTCTATGTCTCAGCTAATGGGTACAAAACTAATTGACGCAACTGGACTTGCTGTTAACTTAGACTTTCCGAAAGCTGCGCTGTTTGGACTTGCTTCGCCTTTCGAATTTGCTTTTTGAAGCACAAATGTTGTGTTTATGATAAGCTGTTTTAAACTGTGTAAATTTTTGTACTTCCAAACACACAAGACTATTTTAGTATAATTCAAAAATGAAACGCTCAAGTTTTTAATGACCATTTCTATGAACTGTCGGATTACAAATTGAAATTTTTCTCGAAAGTGTTCCAATAAAATAAGGCTTAGATTTTTCTTTTAAAGGGAATTTTTATGTTTCCTTCTAATAACGATACATTTGGATGTCCTGAAAAATATCTGTCTCTCAAAAAAACTCGCTGCTGTCGTATTGAAGAAATTTTAGGAGAGTATTTAAACATAACAAATGACATGAAGCGTGAATTCAGCGGTGTTTTTTCAAATTTATTTTCATGAAGTGCAGAAAAAGTGATATTATTTCAGTGTTGATGTAAAATTCCGACATGAACCGTTTAATCAACATTTATTCTCCTAAAACAAGGACTCAGTGGTGAACGCCACGAATTTTGAGAAGCAAGTGTTTTTGCCACATTAATAGAATAAACTTGACATTTTGAATTCATCTGCAAAATAAAATTTAACTAACAAAACTCTTGCGTGAACCGAACTGGCAAGGACTAAGAAATTATCAAACTGATTGAACAGCAAGTTGCTTGCAACTTTGTACATTTACTTCCCTCATCTTTTGTATATCAACTAAATTCTTTTAGGGTAAGTTTAAAATTCATGCCAGGAGTTAAAAAATTCCACTTTTACGTCTTACTGAAGCTGGTTGCCAGTAAAAACAAATATTGAATGAAATGGCTGATAATTTTTAATAAACTTTAACTCTGTTAATGGAATCGATATATTTATAAAATTATTTCCATTAAAGAAGTATAAAAATGCTATTTTGTACTACAAAAGTGGCGTTATTGTGTGTCTTGTTTTGCCTCGTTATTTTACTTGGTTCATATTCGTTATCAGAAAACATAAATTAATTAATCAATTAATCTATTTTATTTTAGCACGCAACTTGATTTTCTGCTTACTAAGATTTACTTTTAGTTTGAATTACTGCCTTACACAGACGTACTGCACTTCTTAGACATGCTGCGTTCTTGAAAGCGGCTGACTCACAGAATTTTGCTGATTTTTCTTCTCTTTAAAATTTAACAGAAGTATACTATGGAAAAAAACATAATATTATGCTTCTATACAACATGAAAAAAGTTTTTTTAGACTTTTCCAGGATTCAAACCCATGACCTTTTGGTCAGTAAAATATAAGGCGACGATCTACACCACTGAGCCACAGAGACTAGTTATCAAGAATCGTCAATTTAATAACTAAAGTATCTACCCCATGACTAACGGGGTAAATGTTTTACCGAATAAAGTCTGCAAAACTTTGTATTTTGATGTTTTTCTGTGACAAAAAAATGATTCAGTAACTTAGTTTAGATATGTTCTTCACAATTACAGCTAGAATTTCTAGATATATAAACGTTTTCTTCTTTTTTTCATCGTCGGTGCACTTGTGAGACAGTCGCTTTGAAAATACTGAGCTTACTAGACTAGTTGAATTTGTCAACTTTTTCATTTAAAAAAATGTTTAATTCAGTATACAAATGCACTAAGTGCGTACCTGATTAAAAAGACATAAACAAGGAAGAAGAAAAAAAACTCCAAAAACTTTTAAACGAAATAATAATTCGTTTCAATGAAATCACATTCCGTTTTAACGAATTAACATTACTTTTCGTTTAATCGAATTATTATTTCGGTTAAACGAATTATTATGTCGTTTAAACGAATTATTATTTCGTTTAAACGTATTACTATTTCCTTAAAACGAAATATTAATTCGTTTACTCGAAATATTGATTCCTTCAAATTACAAGAAATGTGACAACAACGAAAATAAGTGTGCAATATTTCACTTCAGGAGCTCCGTACAATACACTTTACCAGAAGATGTGTTTCATTCAGTGGTTTTACTGAGAATCAATGTTTACGGCGTTTTCATGTAATAACAAACCATATAACATAAAAATTACCTAGTAAGAAAGAGAGCGACTCGATCACGTCTTGACAATACCATCAAGTATAATTATCATAAGAAACATCTGTAAAAGATGCTCTATATTCATTACAAGCGATATTGGTTGCATTTTCTCATTCAAACGTTTTTATGTCAATGAGACTGGTGAGCTTGTCTCGTATTAATTATGAGGAAGTGAATGGTACAGTGTAGAAAAATCACGTTGACAAAGAGAATGCTTGAAAATTATTTGATTTAAGCTTATCTGAAACTAAAAGGGAAATAATTTCAAAATTTAAAAGGCTGAGTTATGCCCCTAACATACTTCCTTTCAATGCCCTCTGTAGATATAATACCAATGAAATCTTTTATCATTTATGAATAATTTCTTAAAGTATGTAAAAGGGAAATAATTTCAGAACAATAGAAAGTAGAGTTATGTCTCATATATACTTCCTTTCAATTCTCTCCATTATTGCTAAGGTCTCAACAAATTCCCATCAAAAAATATGGAGGAAATCTTTGAACAAAATATATTGCAAAAGAAATTTTGGAGTTTATGATTCTTACATAATGCACTTTTTCTCAATTTCATCCTATATTGTATGAAATATTAACTGAATCACTTGAATGTTTTAGAGCTATGCTATGGCAAGCATCACAGAACATCATAAAGGGGGATAATTCAA
Organism: Cyclina sinensis; assembly: GCA_012932295.1. Taxonomy (NCBI): domain Eukaryota; kingdom Metazoa; phylum Mollusca; class Bivalvia; order Venerida; family Veneridae; genus Cyclina; species Cyclina sinensis. The sequence continues at coordinate 11,182,507 of JAAONU010000012.1, read as the reverse complement.
AATAGAAGCAAGAAAGAGTTATGATTCTTGCACACTGCGCTTCCTCGCTGTGTTCTCTATCAGTTTATGAATCATTCACAAAATCTATTTTATAATTTTCAAGTTGCAGACAAGCATTTACAAAACAACAAAGGAAGATAATAAAAAATTGGAATAAGGCAGTTATGATGTTTGCATATTGCACATTCTGTATTTGTATAAACTATCCATTTAATCCCTTCATTAGTTTTTCGGTTGTGTGTGTGTGTGTATTTTTTTTACCAAAGGACATAATTCAAGAACGAGAGAAAGTAGAGTTATGGTTCTTAGACAGTGCGTTGTCTTTTCAGGTCCTTTTTCATTTTATGCAAAACAAATGAATGCCCTTAAAACGTTTGTTTTAAGTTTTGAGTTTTAAGAAGCAAACAGGCATTATAGAACATATTTAAGGGAGATCATTTAAAAAAAGGAGCAAGACAGAGTTATAGTTTATGCATACTACACTTTCCTCCTGTTCTTTTTAATTGTATGGAATATAAAAACAAAATCCCTTTTTAGAGTTTTTAAGTTCTCTTAAGGACAATTATTTACAAAACAGAGAGAGATAATTAGAAAATGGGACAAGACAGAATTATTCTTCTTTGCATTATTTTGCTCTGTAGCTTTTGAGTTGTGTTTTGTACATTCTTATAGAAATATAATAAAGGGAAATTATTATAGAACAAGGCAATGTAATTATGAGTCTTAGATATTGCACTGACACTTGAGGTTGTATGCAATATGAATGAATTTCTTTCAAAACATTTTGGGCTGTGCTCCGGACAAGCAAAGTATATTACAAGCATAATAGATCATAATAAAGGAGATCATTTAAAATAGAAGCATGACAGTGTTATTGTTCTTCCACACTGCACTTCCTCTTTGTGTTCTCTTTCAGTGTGTGAAATATTAACAAATTCCCCTTTCTTGTTTTCAAGTTACATTGCAGACAAAAATATAAATAAAAAAGAGAGATAATGAAATACTTGGGCAAGGCAGAGTTATAGTTTTGCATATTGCACATTCGCTTAATTACGCTCCCTCAGCAGCTAAGTGAATACACTACCGTTACTTCACACCGCTGCTTTAATAAGAGTAGATTTATGATATTGACCTTTACAATGAACTTTTAAACAACCAATTAAAGTGCACCAATATCCCAAAAACCGAAATATCTTTAAACCATTTTTCATTGGTTTAAACGATCATGTGATTCCAAAATTTATAAATAGACGGGTGTTTTCTGACAATTTTGTAAGCTCATTTCACGTTTACGTAAACATCTTAATACAGAAATTAAACGTCTAAAAACAACTATACAATCATGAGTTTAACCTTTTTGATAGTTTTACTGTTTTATTAGGTATACATATTAAAAACACTTTAAAAAGTGCATTGTTTGTTTACATTTTGGGTTGTCAATTGTATGTATGGACATTTCGTTGTAAGCTAGTCACTGATTGGCTGAAAAGGAACTGTGGATTTCCCTGTCTAAAAATAAAAATATCGTTCTGAAAATTAAATTTTAGCAGAGGTAAGAAAGTGAAACATTCGACCGATGCGCAGGAGAGTATCGCTTAATGTGCTCTATTATTGTGTAAAGTATCAATTAATTCCCTTTTTAAGTTTTTGAGTTGTGTTTAACATATTCTTACAGTAATACAATAACGGCACATAATTCAAGAACGAGGCAAGGTAAAGTTATGATTCTTCAACATTCTTGCACTCCTCCATTATGTCCTCCATCATTAAATGAATGGACTCCCTTTAATACTTCTGAAGTTACGCTCCGGGCAAACAAATGATATCAAAAGGGAATATATTAAAAAATAAAAGCAAGATAGAGATATGACCCTTGTACACTGCACTCCCCATTGAGATGCTCTTTTATAATGTGAGGCTTCAATAAAATCTCTTCAACAGTGTTAAAGTTATTCTCCGGACAAAAATGTCCCAGACCGACGGAGGGACGGTGACCATTGCCATGACCCCTCCCCCCCTCTCCCCGCTTATGAGTGGGGAGTAACAAGTTCTTTGTATAATCCGAAAGAGCCAATGAATATGAAATAAGCTGGTCAATTTTAAATATATCCTAAAACACCTCGTTCACAAAATCACATACAGGCATTTTCCTGTAACGTTTGGAAATAATTTGAAAACACAAAAAGACGTGCTAGGATATTTCTATTGTTCTCATGCAATAAAAAATACAAACATTTGTGACAGAAACAGTGATCCTATCCATCGTTAAAGACGCACTGTAAATAGACTGTAAAATAAAGTCATGTTGGTATGCACAGATGAAAAGAAACGAATTATATTACCTGTCTGTAAGAAAAAAGAAACAATCCCGTTGCAAAGCAGATATTGTTGTTGCGGCGTTATGTTGCCTTTTCGTTAGCGCCAAAACGGAAAAGTTGCAGTTTAGCTTGATTTCTGGCAGCATTACCTGTGTTATCGTCAGTCTTGAAACGAAATTACATATTTGTCAGTCTGACTGAAGTACACTAGATCTGAAAAAGACCCATTCAATATTATCTTCTTGGTTACCTGGAATTTCCAATATTGTTATTTATATCGCAACCAATGAGACTGCGTTTTATGACGCGTCTTTATGGTTTACCTGTACACGCGGCATGTGTAAACTTCTATAGCATTATGTTTAAATCTTCAGAGACGCTTGAATATTAAAAAACATATTTGTTATTCATCGGATAAATGAATTCCCTTTGATTCATATAAGTTTATTAAAGTTTTGGTATGCATTTGCTCAGTGAGGACTGATTGAGTTGTTTGGGATCCCAGTATAGACCTTCAGAACCAAAACGGTTGAAGATTGCTCAGATGGGCTGATGAAAAGTTCACGAGTAAGTGACCTCAGATCCTAATAACATAGCGAGTTTAGGATATGATTTTATTCAGATTGCATATTTCTTGAACTAACATCAGTGACTGTTAAGATTTTGTTATCTTTACGCATTGGCGTATTTGATCCCTTGTTTTGTTGCGTCCAATCTCTGGGGTCTGCCATGCACAGTAACGCTGATGGAAAAACACTCTGATCAACGGCTTTGGCTACGGCGCTAGCAACGTCACGATGAATGGCAAAAAAACTGCGTAGTATTCGTTAGAAAAGCCCAGTTTCCTATTTAACGAAATTATATAAAAATTTATAACAATTTATTGCCAGTGGTTTCGATGTATGTTAAATAAAAAATGTTATTATTCCTATCATTAACCTCCTTTTTCAAATCAATTTTGAATATTTTTTTTGTTGACAAATGTTTGAAAGTTTGATAACTTAAATTTGAGAGCCATTATGTTTTGTTTAATTAAGATGATTTTTTCTCTATTGAAGACAAACTAGCGAAAGATATGACAATCTTGAGCATTAGACACCTTTTAATTGACAGATTGTTTGAAATATGGATGGCTATTACACACCGGTTTACAGATTGAGGATAGTAGGGCAAAAACCTTAAGATTTATGTCAATGTTACTGCTCAATTTTAGAGTATTTACATGATGTTTAAAACGTCCATAAAAGAGAATAAAACCACAACGAACAAAATAGGACATGTATGAAATATAACATCTTTAGATGCAGAATATTAAACAAATCAAAAACAAAACATAAACAAACTAAATGAATTAAATAGCATTAATCTGTTAAACAATGTTAAGAAAAAAAACCCAAAACCTGTTATTGTACCTAAACAAAAAACAATCCCCCAACAACAGTGGTTGTAGACATTATAAAATGCCTAACATTCAGCCTTCAAAAAGTAAATCTTTTACACAAATTGACTTAATGTAAAAAACCAAAACGATGATGAATGCTATGTCTGTTGTTTAATTAAATATGTTATAAGTGTATAAAACTAAACAAATTAGTAAATGCCACGTTCCCTAAAATATCTTACTTTCAAGTACACAGAACTAGACAAAAGGCGAATTTCATTGGTAAAGTAACATAAAACGAACACGACAGCTTAGAATTTCACAACATTCAGACACATACTTTAGAGATATAACAAAAGAAAATCCTTAGTGTTCAGTTATAATGAAGGATATGTATTTATTTTATAAACTAGTACTGTTTCTCTTATATTTTGATGTCTTTTGTGCCCTATTTTTTCAAACACAGTTCATTATGTTTGAAAATTGGGGGAGATATATAGTGACCATTTCCCTGTCAGAGTATCAGATGTTTTTAAATGAATAGTGAACAGTTATCAATTTATGTGAAACTTTGCACTGAGAATCACACTTAAAATTAAACGAGAGATTTTATCCTACGCAAATGTTCTAAGTTTCAACAATGTTTACGAGTTTGATATGTCTGTATTTCAGTTTTCAATCGACTTTGCAATTCTGTTTGTTTCGAAAACTTCTTGATAATGTCTACAATTCAAAATGTTTCAAAACTGAGTGTTCTGTATAATAAGAAAGTTTGTCTGCCTTTGCAATGCTCCAAATTGCATACTTTTGTGAGATTCCTTACCGTCATCTTCATATATTTCTTGATATCAAAGCCATTTTATGATTCTAAACGGTTGAAATGCTATGTGCGTGAAGTTAGCTGCCAGTTGACAGTTGCCAGTTGCCAATTCAATTGGCAACTGGCAACTGGCAGCCAACTTCATAATTCAGCTGCCAATTCAAACTTATTTGAAATCGTAGGTAGCTGCAAGTTCTCAAAACTTGCGAATCGTCAACCGTCAGTTGGTAGTCAGATGCCAATTCGATAAGTTTCATAAATTATTAATATTAACCGAATCAGCAGCTGGCAACTGGAAGCTAGGTGCCAGTTTGTTAAAAATAGCGAATTTGCAACTGGCAACTGGCAGCAAGATGCCAGTTCGACAAATATAATGAATTATGAACATAGAGTGAATTGGCAACTGGCAGCCAGATGCAAGTTCGTAAAGACATGCGAATCGTCAACTGTCAGTTGTTAGCCAGATGCCAATTCTACATTTATCATAAATTTTTGATATTAACCGAATTGGCAAATGGCAACTGGCGACCAGATGCCAATTTGTTAAAGATCCCGAATTGGCAACTGCCAATTGGTAGCCAGATGCCAATTCGACATTTATCATAAATTATTTATATCAACCGAATTGGCAACTGGCAACTGCCAGCCAGATGCCAATTCGTAAAAGATTACGAATCGGAAACTGGCAGCCAGATGCCAGTTCGACAAGTATCATGAATTATGAACATAGAGTGAATTGGCAACTATCAACTGGCAGACAGATGCCAGTTCGTCAGAACTTGCTAATCGGCAACTGTCAATTGGTAGCCAGACGCCAATTCGACATTTATTATAAATAATTGATATTAACCGAATTGGCAACTGGCAACTGGCAGCCAGTGGCCAATTCGTTAAAGATCGCGAATTGGCAACTCACAACTGGCAGCCAGATGCCAGTTCGACAAGTATCATGAATTACGAACATAGAGTGAATTGGCAACTGGCAACTGGCAACCAGATGCCAGTTCGTCAAAACTTGCGAATCGCCAACTGTCAATTGGTAGCCCGATGCCAATTCTACATTTATCATAAATTATTAATATAACCGAATTTGCAATTGACAACTGGCAGCTAGATGCCAGTTCATCAGAACTTGCGAATCGGGAACTGTCAATTAATAGCCAGATGCCAATTCAACATTATCAAAATTATTGACATTAACCAAATCGGCAACTGACAACTGGCAGCCAGATGCCAATTCGTTATATGTCGAGAATAGGTTACTCACAACTGGCAGGCAGATGCCAGTTTGACAAGTATCATGAATTATGAACATAGAGTGAATTGGCAACTGGCAGCCAGATGCCAGTTCGTCAAAACGTGCGAAGCGCCAGATTATTATTGCTATTACCTGAATTGCCAACTGGCAGCCAGATTCGTTAAAGATCGCGAATCGGCAACTGGGAACCGGCAGCTAGATGCCAACTTGCCAAGCATAATGAATTTTAGACAGTGAGTGAAGTAGCAACTGGCAGCCAGATGCCAGTTCGTCAAAAATTGCGAAAGGTCAGCTGTCAATTGTAAGCCAGATGCCAATTCGACAATTATCATAAATAATTGATATTAACTGAATTAACAACTGGCAACTGGCAGCTAGATGCGATTCGTTAAAGATCGCGAATCGGCAACTGGGAACCGGCAACTAGATGCCATCCGGACATGCATTATGAATTTTGGACATTGAGTGAATTGGCAACTGGCAGCCAGATGCCAATTCGTCAAGACTTGCGATTAGTCAACTGTCAATTGGTAGCCAGATCAAATATTGACAATTGTAATAAATTATTGATATTAACAGAATTGGCAACTGGTAATTGGAAAGTTGCTAGTTGCCAATTCAGTTAGTATCAATAATTTCTGGTATTTGTCGAACTGGCATCTGGCTGCCAGTTGCAAATTCAGTAAATATCAATAATTCATGATACTTCTGGAATTGGCATCTAGCTGCCAGTTGCAAATTAGCAGTTCGCCATTTTTGACGAATTGGCATCTGGCTGCCAGTTGCTAATTAGCAATTCGCGATTTTTGACGAATTGGCATCTGGCTGCCAGTTGCCAATTCAGTTGATATCAATAATTCATGGTATTTGTCGAGTTTGCATGTGACTGCCAAATACTAATAGACAATTCGACATATTTGACGAATATGCATCTGGCTGTCAGTTGCCAGATGCCAATTCAGTTAATATAAATAATTCATGATACTTCTGGATTTGGCGTCTGGCTGCCAGTTGCTAATAGACAATTCGCGATTTGGCGAATTGACATCTGGCTGTCAGTTGCCAGTTGCCAATTCAGTTAATATCAATAATTCATAGTATTCGTCGAATTGGCATCTGGCTGCCAGTTGCTAGTTGCCAATTCGCAATCTTTAACAAATTGGCATCTGGCTGCCAGTTGCTCATTCAATTAATATCACTTATTAATGATACTCGTCGAACTGGCATCTGGCTGCCAGTTGCCAATTGATAATTCACGTCTTAGACGAATTTGCACCTAACTGGCAGTTGCCAGTTGCCAATTCACTCAATGTTCAGTTTTCATGATACTTTTGAATTGACATCTGGCTGCCAGTTGCCAGTTGCCAATTCACTCTTTGGTCAGAATTCATGCTACTTTTTGAATTGGCACCTGGCTGGCAGTTGACAATTCGCCTTCTTTGGCAAATCTGGCTTCTGGTTACGATTTCATTTTAGTTTGAATTGGTAGCTGGACTATGAAATTAGATGCCAGTTGTCATTTGAATTTGCAAATGGCAATTTGCAACTGGGAGCTAACTTCACGCACATTGAAATGCTAGCTATAACAGAACTGTACTTAGCAAACGAAAGTGACATAGAGATTTTTAAAAACATTTTTGCTTCCCCTCGCTTATTTGACCTGTGATATTGACTTAAGATTTCGTAGAACAAAATCATTTATCCCCTTACCATGCCAACTGTCCATATTATTTTGAAAGTTTTTAGTGAAGCTGATCTTTGCTTATTCATTTAAAGCTAACTTTGTACTGCAGGTGCCTGTGAGCTTGACCTCTGCCCAAATCAGCTTCGATAGCGTTCATTTACTCGTCATTCCCAATCATCGGGGGCTTCAGGATACCGTTGTTCCTGAGTTATTGATCGGAAAACGTTTTTGAAAGGCATACAGCTGTTGATTTGACCTTAAACCCAGTGGGGCTCATTGACTCACCATGCCTAATATCGTGTATTTTTTATAGTACTGGGTTTAGTTGTTCTTAAGTTTTTGATTCGAGATTAATTTTGAAGTACAATGACCTTATCTGTTTAAAATTGAAAGGCTTCATTTAATAACCATGGCAAACTACACTTTAAGATTTTAAGGTCAGTTTTTTTAGTTAATGATCGGAAATAAAGTTCCCTGTGAGGGTGACTTTTGACCAAGTCAGCCCGAAAACAATCGCCTTTTGTTTTACTTAACATGCCCAGATTCCATTTATGTATAAATTCTTAGTCTGTATACTTAAGCATTCTTAGCGTATTTTATCAAAAACTGTTTGGTACACAGATTGACTGATCAACATGTTCCCCTGCTTCTTCAAAGGACTAATTGTACATAAAAACTATGAAACAAACATAAATAAACAGTATATTTTAGCATTTTTTCTTGCTGGATAATAATTTGATAATTGCTGTCATAGCATTTTCTTTCTGATTACATCTTTATGAAACAACTGCTTAAATGTATAAAAAAATGTGACATATTTTGACATCATTTCCTCCTGCATTTTACTGATGATTGAACGGCCATATATGACAATTAAATGACAATCTTAAATAACACTGTTGTTCATATATTAAAAAATGTCTATGAAATTACATAAGATAAAAGAAGATTTCTTTGATTAGCCTAAGCAATTAATATTCAATCAAACAATGTATGATTTATAAAGAGAATATCGGTTTGTTCAAAGGATAGTGTCAAAAAATCTCCTTATCAAAATTTTCTTTCAGAAAACTTTACATAAATACGCGAAACAGGACACTATTTGTACGATAAAACACAAACAGAACTTATCACTTAAATGGTGTGACATAATCGATTTTTACCTGTTAATATAACAAGTGGAAACTTTCACTTGATTTATTGATATCGACTTATATAACATAACATAACATAATATAACATAACATAACATAACATAACATAACATAACATATACATAACATAACATATACATAAAAGAAAAACATGTTTGTTATCAAAACCAAACAATACATTTTTCGAAACAGGAAAAAATATGAACTACATCTGAAACACGACTGTAAATACCTCTTCTAAATTTCTCCTGAAAAATAAAACCATAAGTACACACTCTGATCGACACGGTTTCACTAGAAATATTTTAAGGATAAAAGAAGCCTTTGACAAATGTGATACAGATAGTTTCGCAGTCAATCTGTCTTGTTTATAGTTTTGTGTATAGTAAGATCTAGAAAATGGAGTGCTCGATATAAGTCAGACTAACTGAGCTATTAAGTGTGCTTGTTATTTCTCTTGACGATATTGACTGTTTCAGAAACGATATATTACATTTTTACAGCACCAAGGTTAATTTCCTCAGTAAAATGAAGGAATCAAAATTACAGCGCATTTGCCTTTTTGTTTGTGCCAAAGGAGATAAATTCCACAAATGATCTAAATTGTTACAGCTTGACGCAATAAAGTTGATTTACGTCATCTGGTAAATAGTCGCTTATACCCTGAAGGTATTGATAAAAATTGTGTCACCCTGTGTTTATGAGTAGATAATTTAACAGTTACATACATCAAGGTTAATTGAGGGTGGCGATACGTAGAAATGGTAAACTGAAAACACTTCAAGTACAAAAAATTAATTTTTTCAACATGTCGATATGGACGGGCGAATCAAGATACATGTACGAAGACGTTTAGTTTACTACGTCCTGTCACTACGAAAATAATTCTATGGTATAAAATTGTAAATTTTCCAGACCGGAGAGCCAATGTCATGTCAAAATTACAGTCTTCTTTAAAAATATTTAAAATTCAGCTGTTTTACAGGTAATGTAAAACCGTTATAGTCCATGAAGGAACAAAGAACAGTGTGGTCTGCAAACATATGTTCAAATGTTTCTACAATACAAAACTAAACTGAACAATCTTTCTTTCTCCTACCACACACACACACACACACACACACACACACACAAATAAAATATATACTGAAAGTGAAACCATTACTTTTTATATATCTTTTTTTATATATTTACTGCAGAGATCTAAAACAATAAAAACAAAACGGTAAAACTTGACATTTTTGTGAAAGAGTTCAGCATACCTGTAATAGTAATCGCTAAAAAGTGTTAATATTTCTATCAAAAATCTATCATAACAATAAAATAATTACAATAGAAGAAAATTAGGTAAACTAAGTACAGTTGTGAAATCAAAATACTTAAAAAGTAAAACGATTAATTTAATTCTAACAGCTTCCTTCGATGAAACTATTTCCTAGTTGAGGTTTCTAATGATAATTATCAGATGCATCATCACCAGATGGTGATAAAAAGGGTAATGACGCAAAAACTGCGATAACAGATGAAGCAAAATGTAAATTAAGCAGAAATTGCTGTCTGCTACGAAGCCATTAAAGATTAAGTATCTTTACTAGAATTGTTCCTAATTACTATTTGTTTCGTTTAATAGTGATAAAATAATTTTCTTAAAGGCTTTTGAGGGTTAAGTTTTAAATCTGTAAAAGTTGATTGTATGAAATTATGATATTGAAATTAAACAACTTGAAAATCTTTTAGATATATGGTAAAGGGTGTACTTTTCTCTTTAAACCACCTAGAACTATAGTTCTTTGTAAGATTAGGCGCATAAAGGAAATGTTTTTTCCTAGGTGTCATATTTTTGGCATTATTGTTTTTACAAATATTATATGCTTTATTTACAGAGAAGGAACATAAAGCCATTCTTGAACTGAATTGTATTCCTTTTAAATTTTGTTTTTCGATAAGTAGATAAAGGAGAATTATTCCAACCAACTGTATGTAAGTCGTAAAAGTTGAGATTGTCCCATATTTTGCTTTGGTTTACTTTTGATTTCAACTTAAATTTGAGCTAAATCAAATTGTTCTTTCTGAGAAGCTGGAGTCCTATATTTTACCAAATCTTTACACTTACAGTAAATTTTTGTCCTAAACTTTCTTGAAATACATTCACTTTCTGAAGCTGATTAAAAACTTAATGAGTACTCATCAAAACCATTCTTAACTGAATGTTGGGCCAGTACTTTTACAGATCAAATATAACATTGATAAAATACTTGGTGTGATATTCCAAACGTTGTTAAGCCATTTGTTCTGATGGTCAAGAGCAGATTTTCTGGATTTATTTTATTATCAACAGCTCAAACTTATTTTTCGTTTAAGTTATTAAGGCAATCATTCTAGTAGACGTTTTAGCTGAACATGTTTGAACAGTTTTTTGTCTTATACATGAAAGTTTTGGTAAAAAATGAAGTTTTGTCCTTAGTACATTTTCTTTGCATGTGATTTCAATATGATGATCACAATGTGATACTCACAAGAAAATTTTATATCATCAAAATAAAAAATGAACGAAACAGGCATTCAAATTATTATGGATAATATCTATCAAATATCTAGGTTACAGTTGCACGTTGACTCCAAAGTTTTCCTTTAAAGTTATAATACCGCCCATTAACAAAAATTTAATATCATCGACGATTTAGGCAAATATTGACACCAATGCAGAGACAAAGAAAAGTTATTTATTTTTTACTTATAATTGACTCTGTGATTGTCAAAGAACATAAAAACTCTTACTTCAGTTTTCTGGAATCTCTCCACTGTTGCTCGGATTAAGCAGGAAGATGCTTATATGCATACATAAGTTTATTTTTAGAAACAAAATTTCATTAACAGGACCTACAAAATTTAATGCCGATAATTATTTTCAACAGATAGTCTTCCTCTGTATTTTTATAGCCTTTTCTCAGACTGAAAAGGTTTTGATAAACGTTTTGGTCTATCTATTTTTTTTAATCAAGTTTCGTTTTGAATGATCCACTATTGTTTTCTACGTTACGTAATCAAAATTGATCACGTGACATTGACAAAACGTTTTACGGATATCGGCGAAGTGCTTTTGGCATTTCCGAAGTAATTTAAGACCGGCCGGTCATAAAATATTTTTGATAATTCAATACTGTTTTATCTCAAGCACATCTTGCCTTCCACGAAAAATAACCACGCAGATAGAGTTTTGATAATGTTTTGAAGTATTCTGGAGTTCTTATTTGGTTTTTTCTTTGACGATTATGGCCATAATTATATTTTTAAAGTCAGGAAATTTTAATGTTTAATCAAAATGTTTGTGAAATTGACGTTCTGAAAGAGCCTATAGATATCATTCGTCAATCTTTACTTTGCAAAACATTCGCTGCTGTCGTTCTGAAGAAAATTCAGGGGAGTATTTAAACATGACAAATTAGTCTAAGACTTTATCAAAATGTTCGTACACAAACTTGCTGCCTGCAACTTTGTACCTTACCTTCTTACGTTTTTATATATCAACTAAATTCTTCTTGTCTATGTGAAGGTTGAAATTCCTGCTTTTAATTTAACTATTTGATATGCATGGAACTGCATGTCTAACTTAAACTGATTACTAGTATTAGTCAAAATAGATGTGTAATGAAACGTCTGAAGATAATAGGAATCCAAGAGTAATCGAAACTTTACATAATATATTGTATATATATCATTTTGTACTTGTCTATTGAAACATTTTTGCTAGTCTTTGAAATTGATAACCCAGCATTAACATTACAACATATTGCTTTTTCTGGCATGTCTTATAATTAAACCTTTGTATCAGTTGAGACCTCCTGGTTTGGGAACCATTATGTGATGTTATATTTGAAAATTTCTTTGATATGGAAGCAGACATGGTACAAGGGACGTATAGATGGACTCAAACACTGTAGGTGAGACAGATTTATGCGAAAACGGGAAAGGGAAAGTATTACTCAAAAACCAATTACAGCTGTTGTAACAAGAACTCCAATATGTGAACGAGCTTTTCTTTTTTCTTTCGTAAGCAATTTACAACGTTGACATTTTCCAATTATCTTGCTGTATGTTTCGGTTTTTCTGTTTTTGTTATGTTTGCACGTACCTTTGGCATCATTTCTTGTGATGAATAAGTTAGGCGGTGATCCCATGCATTGAGACTTGCCGATCGGAGTGTTTTTGCTCTCGTCTTTTTGCTCTGTTTGCTTGAACGCCCTGCAACAACGACGTCGTAATACAACGCGGATATCGGTCGCCTCATCGCCACAACGTTTAGAATATGGATTGCTTAAGTGAAAAAATATACAGTCCCAATTAAGCATGATTAGAAATTATCTAAGAATGTCGGTGTTCTATGGTTACGGATTTCTGCTACCTTCAAATAGGCAAGTTGTTATTTGACCGACGACACGGGAAAAGAGCACTCGGACATTTTTTACATTAAACTTAAACAAACTTTTGTGAAAATCAGCAAAATCGGCAAATTTCTCGTCTTCTTCAAATGCAAAGTTAAAGTTGGTAGTCTGAATATTTTCTTCAACAAGATAATTATTTTGTATAAAATTTCTTTGTTTAAATCTTGGTTTAAATGATTTTTCGTCAAAGATAAATATTACCATGAAAACATTTTTGAGACAATTTTTTTCTTATGTTTAAAAGATGTTACCTGAATAGAATGTAATACTGAATAACAATTATAGTTTTGTAAAAAGGTTGGATAGATTGATAAAAAAATACGATAAAAGACAGCTAAGATTTAAATCAATAAAAATATACAAGTATAATATGAATAAATAATACAAATACATTACATTTATATAGAGGAAAAAAATATACAGAAATTATATAAAAATATTCTATCGCGCTTCACAATTAAACAAGACATTTTTAAAATATACATTTTTACACGTTTACATTTGAAACTACTACAAAAAAATATCTACATCAAAATAAAATCGGCGCATTTATAAGAAGTTTTTATTATGAAATGTTCTATCTGATGGCATAATAAAGACATTGAAAGACACTTTCTTTATGAGTACTTTTTAAGATATGACAAGTATTAATTTCAAACATCATAAGTTTAAACGGGCCTAGAAAGTAAAGAGAAACACATTGTTTTTTCTCAGTCTGACCATAAGCACAACAGTAGCGACATATGTATTCAGTCACATTACCGAAACCCAATGACTACGGCCAAAACAGCATATTTAGTACAGCCAATACTGAGAACTGGCGAAGTATAATTACAAACAGGGTACTACTTTACCCAGCCAACTTCATACCAAAGTAAACTTCTTCTAATTAGTAATAAATATTATTTCATTCTAATTAGTAATAAATATTATTTCATTCATACATTGCGCTGAACCATTTGTCAAAATTCCAGAAATTTACCATGTAGTTTAATAGAATTTATAGCAAAAATTACGGATGCTCAAACTTAATCATTAATCGAGTTAAAGGGGCTGTGCTCCAGATGACACAAAAAAGAAAGTTTTCTTGTATTATAAATTTCTTGTGATATTTATAACTAATGCTTTAAAAAACTTACTAACTGACAAAAATAAGTCAGGTAATCACATTATAAATTGATTTTTTCCCTTTCATAGTGCTATACCGTAACGCGACGGTATAACTATATTGTAGTCTATATTGTATAAGATTTAAAGTAAACGATATTTATTTCACATGCGGCGCTAGTGGTGACAGTTAAAACATTGTTAATATTTTGTTAACATGAGGGTCCAGAGTTCAAATCCGGCTGGAGCGAATATATTTTTTTTTGTTCTACTTTGACTTTTATAATCAGTTTTGAAGTAAAATATCATGTTGTTATAATCTCACGGCATCTAGATATTTAATTTAAGTAAAAAAAAATATATCAAATCTAGAGTACAGCCTCTTTAACAAAACAATTTCGAAAATGACTTTTTGATGTCTATCAAATATTCGAACTATACTCTTTCGATCTGCCTGATTAAATTGTTTCTTAAATGCATATAGAAGAGATTGAATATGAAATTTAATTGATGGGATCGTTCTATTTAATTCAAACGGTCAAAGAGTCGATGCAAGCGAAGCTTAGTTGGACACCGCATGGGATCCAGTAGATATTTTATTGATAAAATAATTTTTATATACGACGTTAACGTTGCCGCCCGGTCCTAGGGTTAACAATTTTGCTTTGTTACTATGGCAACTATCAAATAATCATAAAAGGAACACGATGTCGTATTTTTCTCTTTGCTGCATTTTGATAAGCATGAAAGTTTACAAAAAATACGTTAAAATCTAAATAATCTGATTGTGGATATAAAACTGGAGCATTCGTCTGTAAGTAAGCCCAATTTCATAAAATACAGAGCTGGTAATATAGAGCTTATCACTTGATCATAAATACAGAACAAATTTTTACAGCCTAAATTTATTTATTTATTATTTAATTTTTCCTTCGTTTAACAAAGGTCGATCTGATTTTACAATATGTAGTCAAAAAAACAAAGAAGCTGTTATATATCTTGCTCCGAAATGGAAATGACATACCATTGTTAGTCATTTTGTTTGGACTGTTTCTTTTTTAATTAAAAAAAAAGAAAAGAAATAAATAAACATGTGACGTGAAGAAAATTCCAAACGTTTTGTCTTTGCATAAGCTTGAAATTAGATTCAAGACAATTACTTTAATATGCCAATATTTTGATCACATACTGGAAATAAAGAAGTAAACTAGGGCCGGGAATTATATTCGAATATTCGAAACACTATCGATTATTCGAACATTAAAAAACGAATACGAATATTCGAAAAAAAGAAATGTTTTGATTTTTTTCCATTTTTTTTTTTACTTTCAAATTTCAAAGATTGTAAATTAAACCCTTGACCTTCACTTGACCAGATGTTCGTATTTTTGTTTAACGCGTGTCAACGATTATCGCCAATTAACTGTGAAAAGTTTGGGGTATAGTTGATCAAAACGGCACCCGTTTCACAGTTTGTAATTTACCTGTATAACAGTTTATAATGTAAATTTTCCGACTTTAATTATCTTACTTTATTGTTTTCTGTGCTTTAATTTTTCCGATCAATCGATAATTGTCTTAATTTTTGTGAAGAAGAATAAATCGGCACGTATTAATTGCTAGAACAATCGACCAATCGATATTCATCACTCTAAAATTAACTCTATTCCACCCAATGGAAATTTAAAGCTCTACTGGGAACCAATAACTTTTTGCAAACATTGTTTTCAGATTATTTTAAGGGATGATTTTGAACGTATATTTTTCACTCTGTTTAAAAAAATCAAAAGTCAATATATCGCAATGTCGTCCCGTGTTTGCAATTACTTTTCAGGTTCTATTGATTAGTCTAAAGCTACTTGCGATCTATGCAAGAAAGTGTTTGAGTATAAAGGGACTACTACATATTGCATATCCCGTAATGGAAAAGATAGTTTTGTGCAAAATGCACGTTAATGATTACTGTAATCAAGTACTGGTGTGACCCAGGAACAAATGATAAAAGCTGAAAGACTGCAAAAGGAGGGGAACATAAACAAATATTCAGCTTGTTCGTAAGAGTCTACGATGTTTCATATTACTGTCAGTCAAGTCACGTGAGTTACCTCCCGTTAATAAGACAAATGATCAGCAGCCGGATAAACTGAACAAAAGACAATCAAATTAGGATTTATTTCAAAAGTAAGAATATAAACATAAATCTCTATTTACAGTCAATAAAACAAAAAAACTTTGACATAGTAATAAATGTCTTATTAATAGTCGATTATTTCAAGCATATTAAAGTAGTATAGTATTCGACCTAATCAATTTCGGATACTACGCGAAAGACAAATATTGGAACAAATTTTGTAAAAACGAATATTCGAATATATTCGAACATGGAAAACGAATATTCGAACATCAAATTCCTTATTCGTTCCCAGCCCTAAAGTAAACCTAATCAAAGAAATACCACTTTTCTCGAGATTAGTCGCATAAATAAACCGCCATAAATTCATAAAAGACGTCTTGAGCTAACACAAAACACATTAAACAGACAAACAAACAAACAAACAAACAAACAAAAATCTTAACAATAATGGCTGTATGATAAGTTCTGGAAATCTTTCCATAATCGCATGATTCTAAGAGAAAGATCTTTAAATCATTCGAGTCCTTTAACCAGACCGCATGGTTCTATTTCGATGAAGAGACGGTAACAGTAGTTCGTAATTTAATTAAAGTGCAAAGTTTTTCCAACCTAAGGCCGTCTGACTTCGCTAAGAAATTTCATTGGTGGACAAATAACATCGACATTTCATTGGTGACTTGCTCTTAAGCTCTCTGACTCTAAACCTAAATGTAATCTAATAGGTTCATATGAATTTTTCAGTTGATTTACATTTTGCACATTTAATAATCATGACTTCTTGTTTACATTTATTGTGAAAAGTTCAACGGTAAACTGTTATCGCTTCTTGACAATTATGAACCGGTCTATATTTTCCGTGCTAATCACTTAATGGGGTAGACATTATTTTCTTTTACAAGTGAAACTTCAAAGTGCAAAATTTAATCTGATTCACACTATCTCATTTAGAATTACTTATTTAGATGTATAAAAAAGAAAAATGTTGGAGAACACTAAATAATCGGAGAACACTAAAAATTTCTGGAAAAACCCGGAATTTATTTGAACTCTATCAGTTACACATTTACAAGTAAATCAAGCTCGCAACATGTAAAGGGAAATGGTGACAAGTATCGTTTTTATATTAATCATAACTAGACATGTGTCCCGCAACCTAAGCTTTCTGTTGGCAAATATTAGCTTTATCTTATTTATGGTGTACAGTGTAGCAATATCACGTGACTGTGACGTCACTAAAGGCATCAAAACCAAGAAAAAACTGTCAATATTGGCTCCGCTTGAAAATAGAAAAATACCCGTAACTATTTCATTTCTTTATCGATTTTTATGGGACATGTGTCATTCTAAGGAGAAAAACATATGCTTTCCACAGAATATAGGGTCTCTATCAGCAGTTGAACGGTTTTATCAAGCACTACGTGAAACCTCGCATACAAACAAATTACAAAGTTTCACGCAGTGCTTAAAAAACAGCACAGCTAATGATGTAAACACATACACGTTTTTATTTATTATCTATTTGTTTTTATTGAAGAGATTTACAGAAGTAAAAAAAAGGGGTAAAACTTCAAAGAAAATACGTTTTACTGTTGCGAAATTAAGAACAAACCGGCATAATTCAGTTTTAATATTTGCCTTCAGCAAAGCTATTCTCTATTCTCTGTAGTACCGTCTTAGAATTTTCACCAGAATGGTGATATAAAAGATAATTGATGTCGTAGAATTACGATAAGACATAAAACGAGATGTAAATTAAGTAAAAAAAAGAAGGTCGTCTGCTACGAAGCCATACACAATTTATTATAATGTCAAGAATTTGCCTCTAATTATTATGTACTTTATATCATAGTGAGAAAACATTTTTCTTAAAGACATTCGAAAAGTGATTTTTGTAACTGGAAAATTTGCAAGTCGGCGTGTTTTCGTCTTCGGCATTTGTCTTTTTGCTAGCGCCGGAAAGAAAAAATAAATGCAGCAAACGACGTAAAAATATAGGGATATCGGCTGTTTCTTAAATGAAAACAAAACTATTTGGCAGCATAAGAATCTAAGCACGAAGGTCGGAGCTTTAAATGCGTTTTATGATCAACTTTACGTTTCGCTGATGGAAATCACTGACGGAAAAATGACGGCGCTTGCGTATTTATTTCCTTCGTTTTCTCGCGTGCAGTCTTCAGCGTTTTTCCGGCGCTATAGAAAAACTAAAATAACACTGACAGAAATTCGCTATCGATGACATTTTCAGCTCAGCACGAAGTGTTCAAGGGTGAACTATCATGAAAGGTGGTTTTCTGGCGTCAGTCGTCCGTCGTATGTCGTCAACACTATCTTCAAATGGTGTCTCCTCTTAACCCCTTGATAGATATTGACCAAATTCAAAGAAATATATATTATAGATAGTCTTTTTCTAAAAGTTTAAAAAAATAATTTATTTCTATGCAGAGTATAAACTTGTATATAGAATCTGAAAATCATCTTGTCTGAAATCGTAAGCCCTATAGCTTAGATATTTAGTGCGTAGCATTGTGAAGCAGAAGTTTTTCCTAATTGTTCAAATTATACCCTGGAAATTAAATCTGGCCCTAACCAAGGGGTGCAATTTGTATACAATTTTAAAACTTTGAAAATATTTTTTTCTTGTTCAAATTATGCCCTTGAAATCAAATCTGATCCTGACACAGGGGTCCAGTTTGTGAACAATTTTAAAACTTTGAAAATATTTTTGTCTATACCTATTTATTTTTATGCTTTAATATTTGGAATGCAGTAATATATAATACAAAGATTAATAAATAAATAATGCTTTTGGGATCAAAACTGACCAAATCCGAGATTCACTTGTTACAAAGACATATAGAGGACAGAATTTTCTTCCCTGAAACTGTAGGGTCTTGAGTCAAAATATTTTGTGTGAAGTATTGCTTCGCTGATCTCTAGCAAGATTGTTCAAATGATTAACTTATGGTCAAAACTTTGGGTCACATGATTTTAAAAAGTTAAATAGGAATGTTTTAAAATCTTCTTGACAGAAACTACAAGGATTAGAGCTTAGATATATAGTGTGTAACACTGAGTTGTGGCAGTTCACATTTATTAAACCTATATACGACTTTTTCTCAATCTTCTCTAAAACCGGTAGGCTCAGAGCTTAGATAGTTGGTTTGGAGCATTGATTAGTGATTCTGTACCCACAGTTGTTCAAATCCTGGGTCCGGAGCCTAAAGTGGCACAACCAAAGAGCTCAATAACTTTATCTAAAAAAAATATGGAAAAAAATCAGCTAAATAATTTTGAAAGGAATCTTTATGTCCACGTTTACAAATATGTCCTTGACCTTCATGAAATCTTTACGTTGACCTTCTGACCTACTTTCTTGTTTTAGCAGCTACAGCATTGATGTTTGAACTATGTATATCATTTTGTATGCAGGTTTCAACTTTGACCAAAGCCAACCTAACTTGCTTTCTGATTTATAAACTAGGTCTATAATCTTTGAACCATATATACAATTCTGCATGTAAATTTCAACTTTGAGATTAGATAAACTTTACCTTGAACATCTTCCTTATTTTCTGAGCTTTAACATTGAAATTGGAACTAAATGTATAATTTTGCTTGAAAATTTCACCTGTCACTTTTAATTACTATGACCTTGACTGACTGACCTACAAATGTTTTGACAGATATCCATGAAATTTGGACAAAGTATATTGTTTTGAAAAAAGTTCGCCCGTTCATGGGGTCACTAGTTAATTGTCCAAAAATATATCGACTGAGTCTAGAATCTGATCAGGTGATAAAGAACATTATTTTGGGTCTACGATTAAAATTCAATTTTTAATGTCCCTTACTGGCTGTGCTGTTTAGAACAGCTGTAATCAGGTGAGCGATATAAGACTATCACGGCCCTCTTATTTCTGTGATACAAACATAGTAAACAAACTTCCATTCAGAGCAACATTATAATGAATTGCCTGACAGTTTGTTGTAGTTGGCAAGATATATTTACTTAAAAATATCATTATTTATTCATCATTAACCTATATTTTGTATTCAGTTTTGATAAAAAAATCAGTTGATCAAGGTTTGAAAATGTGATAAATCAAATACCGTTGATTTAAGAACTACGCTATCTTGTTTAATTACGATGTTCGTTTCTCTATCCCAGACAAACTAGCACAGGATATGGCATTTTTTAGCATTAAACACCTTTTAATTGACAGTTTGCGTGACATATTGCTGTCTTCTACACGACGTCTAATTTGCGGATAGTAGGGCAAAACCTTTTAATATTTTCTCAAGTAACTGCTCGGTTTTGCAATACTTGAATATCTGTCAAGGTCATTTATATAAAACAATAAATTCCAATGTAACAAAATCAGACAAGTACGAGATAAAACGAGTCTATTAACTAGCAAATTTGAATAATGCGTAACAGTCAGAATCAACAAACTCAACCGAAATACAAGTATCATGTAAAGTTGTAAACCTTGGAGTTTCTTGGTGGATGCGACCCTCCTGGCACGGACAGACGGACGGACGGATACCAATACCATATCCATCCCACCTATCGGCAGTGGGAGGGATAATAAAAAAGCAGTCTTTATATAGTTAGTGAAAACTGGATGATCATTGTGAACTATTAGCAGTTAAAATCATTTTCTGAGTGTAGTTTGCGTTCGGAATTTTATCTTTTAACAGTTTAATGTCAAGAAAAGTATCTAAAAAGCATGATATTTTCTGCTATCTAAGTAAAAAGTTGTAGTTTTTCTAATGTTCCAGTAAACTATTGCGTAAAAATATATAGCTATAGATGTGGTCATCGTCGAACCGAAAAATTAATTCAGTTGTTATCTAAAAACTCTTACAAATAACATTCGAGAGTTTGTTGTATGATAACTATTGGTCTGTCGAAAGTTACAATCAACTTCCAAACACGACAATATTTGATCATTCGCATTTTCTTGTAAGCCGGTTAATAATGTCTATTATTCTAAAAACTAATCTTACAAACCGTTTTACTTAATTTTAATCGTTGAGAATATATTAATTGAATACAGTAAAAGTCATTACCTTTACTACTGTATTAGTTTCTCCACATTTATATTGTTTATGGTCATCCACTTTCAATACGTAAAATAACCGCAATGGTGAACGTAAAGTATTTTAGGAGCGAGGCAACAGCTGACATTCTTAATAAAGAGATATCAAACAAAACTAAAGTGGCCAGGTCTCAAAATCTTTTAATCAAAAGGATCGAACAGAAAGTTGTCTTCTTGTTGTGTGTTTTTTAAATGAAAACAGTCCTCGATATGGAAGTTAAAGAGCGGACATGGCAGGGTGAACGGATAGACGTAGACATAGAGTACAGACGCTCAGACGGAATTACGAGGGACAAGCAAACCTCTATTTTCCTTCGTGTTTCAGAGAATAACATTTACAGTTGTTATTCAGTAACAAGTAGAAGAAAAAATACTCTAACAAGGTTAAACTTGATTTTCTGTTCTTGCTTATGTGCTTTGTTCTATTAACAAGAACCAGACGTAATAGTTTAAAATTTAATTGACACATACGTCTACTACTTTTACGATAAATTGACGCAATATTCACAAAATGCAGACAGTCCTAGAAACGGTTTAACATCTATCTTATTTCGCAATTTAGCAAGATTTCCACTGCTGATATATTGATCGTTAAAGTTCAATGATAAAGAAAGCAAATTTATAAAATATAACACAAGAAGCAAAACTCAAAACATGTAAAAAGGAATATCCGTCTGTTTAATCTTCAAAGGAGAACAAAAATAAGACCTGCGCCGTATAACTGCTTAATACTGCATATTAACAACTGTATGCGAAACTGTGTTAGGTTAAACTGATTAATAGGGCGATGAGCCTTTTTTCAGCGCACATCCTGTTTTACGACTTATTTTACATACATTAACAACACCGGAAGAGGGCAAATCTGTTACACAACTGAAATACAATTATATGAAAATCAGTATAAATGGCAAATTTTACATCTTCTTTAAGATCAAAGCTAAACAGCGATAGCCGAAATATTTTCTCTTTTATAAAGTGCCTACTTTGTATTAAATTTCTTGACGACCATAACCATGACATCAGTTTTTTAGAGACAGTTCCTTCTTATGTGACAGTGAATAAAAGGCAAAGTTGAATGTTTACAGTTACGGTTTTGTTAAAATATATTATACATTGTAAAGATATGACTTTTAAATTGTATTAACTAATATTGTAATACGTAAAATCTAACCTATACATTTACTGTCTAACTTTAATTTTAGACATTAAAACTATAAACGTATTTGTTCAAAATATGTGAAAAGCTCAGTTTCCCAAATGTATGCCCCAGTGCCCTTTTCATAGGTTATTTCTGAAGTGCCATTACGGCAAGCTAGGACTTTGTTAAAGTTTGTATTATAATTATAATCAAGACAGCGTCCCTCTATAGTCTGGCTACCAAACAAAACTGTCATTTTGAATCTCGGCGACCTAACTTTATGATTTGTAAAAATCTGTGACATTTTAATACAGGCTTATACCGGTTTATCGTTTTAAATACACGTAACAATGAAAATAAAAGAGGTCATTTTCAGTAACTTGAAGACAACGTTATACTATGTACGAGTTTTTTTTGTACAAACTCAGTCTTTTAGTTTACTGCTAATTTAACTTCTGTATCCCATTCAGGTAAATCTGCACATAGCTTTGGAAAAATGATAGTAAAACACACTCTTGCTATTTTGAATACAAATATCCTAAACTGAAACAAGTTTAAGTGGTATTATCATGGAGAAGAATATCTGCCATAATTGTATGCATCTAGATGACATTCTTAAATAAACCCAGTCGTAACAACTCGGCCTTTTCCGACATCTTCGTATAAAGACCTCGTATGTAAGTGTACACCAAATGGTAATTCACACCGGCTTTTATAAAAATATAAACAAACATGGCAGAACTCAAGCAGTAACTGTCTTATGCATTCGAAAAAAATGAAAATAAATGTTAATTTAAAGTATAAATTGGTAGAGGCTTTAAGAAATGTTTTCAATTTAGCAGACACCACCTTTATTATAAAATAGTCCAATATGGCGCCTACCACATTATTTCCTAGGTGACTTATTGAAGTCGCCGAGGTGTTCCGAATGAAATAAACCTTGCAAATTCCTTTGTCTTTATTACTTATTCTTACAGGTATGTAATGTCAATCAAAACTATATGTATCTTCGTGACATGAATCTATATGACAATGATTATTCATAAATGTTGCAGATTTATTTGACTTGTTTACTTTTCTTGTTTGTAAGTAAAGTCCATATTCATGACAATCCTAATGAAACTAAATTTACATGCTTATTCGGATACGTTGCAGCTTCATTAATTATTGATACTTCTTATTACATACCTCATCATATGTGAAAAGTTAACAGTGAACAGTAACTTAAGCACTAAGCATAATAATTTTGTGGTAATATATTGACTTGCTAAAATGTTCTTCTAGAACAGCAACCTAGCAGGGCATATAGAAATATAGAAAAAAATTAAAGTCCTTCTGAAATGCTTTGCTAGCAAAGAAACCTAGCAGAGTATTCGAAAATGTAAAGTAAAATCAATGTCCTGCTATAATGCCCTGCTGGCAGAGCAAACTAGCACGGAATGCAAAAATATAAAGTCAATGACCTGCTGGAGTGCTCTGCTTGCAGACCAACCTTGCAAGGCATTCCGAAATACTAGTATGAAATAAAAACAATGTCCTTCTGAAATGATTTGCTAGTACAGTACGGGTATGTAGCCCGGCCGAGCCCCAGACGACACTGGGGCTGTGTGTTTGGGCCGTGGCTGGGTTTCGAATTGAGGGAGGTATGTCTGCGACGTCTCGTTGTAAATAGGTTTGAAAAAAACGTATTTGGCTGATGTGTTTTTTTTGTTTGAACGCCATTGGCTGGCCAGTGGTAGTCAGCCTTGGACCGAGACCAGTCTCGTTCACTATCCAAGCGACCGGCTTTCCGAGAGTGTATCACACTGGTCTCTAGAACTATTGGGCCAGGGGTGCCAAAGTGTGCGCAAAATGGGCATTTTCTTCTAGTTTACCATATATTATTAAATAGAGGATATAACTGTAGTCGCGGGTTCGAGTCCCGGTAGAGGTTTGATATTTTTTCTTCTTTAATTATCCTTAGCTCTAGTCTAGTTGTTTCATGTGGTTTTGGGGGCTCGGGCTCGCAACCATGGAAAACCGAGAGGAGAACACGGAGCGGGGACGCTGGCTTTGGGAGAGCGGTTTTCAGAGAAATGGACGCGGCTAGCTTCGCACTGGTAAGTAGATAAGGCCCGAGAGTAGCACCAATCGTTAGCCAGACGTCCCAGCTACACAACAGTGTCACACACTCCCCTTAGTGGAGTTGCATCGCTGAGCTGTAACGTGCACACGTACGTCGGTATGCCTTCTGTGCGTATACGGAAGTGGACCAGGCACGGTTATGTAGCCCGGCCGAGCCCGAGACGTCACCGGGGAGTTGTGTTTGAGCTGTGGCTGGGTTTCGAATCGATTGCCGTGAGTTTGGAGGCGTTGTGCTTGAGCCAGGGACGTAAGAGTGCGATATCTAATTGTAAATATTTAAGAAAAGGGTATCTGCTCGGAGGATTTTTTTTCTTAAGGTTTGATTGCCATTGGCTCGGCAGTGGTATTTAGCCTTAAGCCGAACGCTAGCCAGGCAAACCGGCTTTCCAACAGTGTATCGCACTGGCCTCTAGTTGTTCAAACTCCTAGGTCAGAGTGTGCCAAAGTGTGCGCAAAACGCGCATTTTCTTTTTATAATTTACCATATATTATATATAGAACATAAAGCACTGGTCACGGGCTCGAGTCCCGGAAACTTCACAAAAATGATCCTTGATGGGTCCCCTTTCAAACTGTATAAAAATGGAATTCCATGCAGAAAACGTGGTCGGATTTGAAAATTATTTGGCACAAATGTTCCTTGTGTGACCCTGAATATAAATTTTAAAATTTATTTCATTCTATGAAAAACATGCCTGCCAAGGGTTGGCTTTATCTGTATAATAAAAACGAAACTTTTAAACTTTTCTTCTTGCATACTGTCAGTTCAGTTTAAAAATAATTAAGCACAATTTTCATTTTTGACACCCTCTATACAAGTTGTGAAATTTATTACAATCTGTAGGGAAACATGGCCAGCAGTGGTGGGGCTAATTTTCCTTTGACTTTATGGGACAACTTTAAAAGTCTTATCCAGTAGGGGTTGGGTTTATGACAACCATTATGACCCCGCCCCCTCCCTCCTCCGCATTGTTTTTATAGCCCATTTTCAAGTGAGCGACCCAGGACCATTTTTGCCCTCTTGTTCTTACACTACTGCCCTTTAAAGGGGCATACCCTAAAATTTAGAACTTTTTTTAAAATCTTCAAAATTGTATGAATGTGAATGATACTGAAAGACGGTGTCAGTCAAAAAATGGTGGTTCAGCAGGTAAACTGGAGGTTCAGCAGGTAAACTGGAGGTTCATCAGGTAAACTGGAGGTTCAGCAGTTAAACTGGTGGTTCAGCAGGTACTCTGGAGGTTCAGCAGGAAAACTGGTGTTTCAGCAGGTAAACTGGTGGTTCAGCTGGTAAACTGAATGCATTGGTATCAATCTTTATATAGAGATGTTGTTATACAATATTTGGTTGTATAAACTGCATTGCAGTGTACAAGTGTATTTTTTATTTCTTAGAAGATTTCAAAGTAACTGGTGTAACTACTGGCAGTATATTCATCATTGATTGATCTCTGCTAGATCTTTGTTCAGATTCTTTCATTTATCATTTAGCCATATTTTGATACCTAAAAACTTCTTAATTTGGCATATTTAAAGGTTCTTGAACGTTTGAGTTGGATAGGTTGTTGTTTTTTTCAATCTGAGGAGACGCAGATGTGGTTTCCCATCTAAAATATGTTCTCTCAATAAATGTTTCTTTACAATGCATTATCAGTCTGTAGCTGATGACATAACATTGTGTAGGAGCTATACAGTATGCTATTTTGAGTATATGAGATTTCTACAAGCATATGGACAGTATAATCCTGTATCTTGTGCAAAGGTCAACCAGGCGTGCCGTGCCATAACTGATGAATCCTACATTGGATATCCCTTAACAGTATATTGGAAATGTTGAACAAAGAAAACTGTCGTTCATTTTCAAATTGGTATAATGCTTATCCTTTTCTGTGTTTGCATTTCTCTTTGAAAACTGTTCAAAGTTGCATAAACATAATAAAAAAGACAGATAGATCTACCTGATTTACAATGACTATTTCAACCACACACATTAAATTGTGGGGGTCTAGTAGTAGAATCAAAATGTGTGTGTACATCTGTCTGTAGAGAATCACATTTATTTATAATCACATCTGTTCACATCTACCAACAATCTGCCAGGCCTTTTTATTCCTGGGAATATAACCAGAATTTCAGCAT
Source organism: Cyclina sinensis (assembly GCA_012932295.1). Lineage (NCBI taxonomy): Eukaryota > Metazoa > Mollusca > Bivalvia > Venerida > Veneridae > Cyclina > Cyclina sinensis. Next base: position 11,155,706 of record JAAONU010000012.1, on the reverse strand, counting down.
TTTGTATAAATATGCTAGAGTTTTACACTGGTCCCAAGCATGAACAGATTCATGGTAGTGATAAAATACATGCATACTTCAATAGCTTGTTTAAGCATGCATGTAAAGTCCCTATTTCAGATGATTTTATGAGAAAAAAATCTCTTTAAATTGGTTTATTATCTCACGACCCTTTGCTGTATAAGTAAATGTTGTTACCTAATATTTATTACAATTTAGTTACAACTGGAATAACTATGAGCATTTTCGTGCAGTTTACTAGGACGTCTTTTTATCAGAGTAGTTGTTTGAGTGACTTAGGTTCTAATTTAGTAGGTAAGAACCTTGACAGATTGTTTCCAAAGGACATAGAGAGTACATGTAAGATAGAGGTGAGATTCTCTCATGATCTTCACATTCCTGCACGTGAATACTGGTATGGAACCTAGGAAGCAGTCATCGAGCGTGATGAATCGAAGTTGTAAGAACTTGTATTGCAATCGATGTAAAATAAATGAGTCTAAACTAAAACTAAACATGTAAGATACATGTATCTATCTTCTGTTATCTGGCAAGTTGGTCCAATTTTTAATTTGTTTCATTTTTCAGGAATTTCAACAGTTACGTGTACTTAATGAGTGTTTTTGGTAAAATATGAAGAATCTCTTCTCTTTTTTGTTTTGTATTTTAAACAAAGAATTTCATTATTAAATTATATAATAATTCATAGACATGATACAAAATTTAACTAAATGTACATAACATTCAACACAGTAACAAAGTAGAGGGCAATATATAGTGCAAACTGACTCTACCTCCATTATTCTTTAAAATCACTTGATGCATGGTAATCAAACACCATATTTGAAACCTCAGTAAAATTGTAGATTCTTTTTTGAAAAAAAAAGATAAGTTTTAGTGAACCATTTTGTAAAAATTAATATACAGACACTTTATGTGCTTTTGTCTAGAAAAGGCTATGCACCCCCACTTCACAAAAAGAAAAAAAAGACAGCCTGAAGTTGCTGTAGTGGGTAGTTTCTGAAAAAGTTACAAACCCTCCACTGAAGTTTTGATCCACAGCAAACACTAAGAATTCAGAATTAGATATTACCATGTAACCTTCCTTAGTTTTATGAAAGACAAAAGCTGGGGATTAAAATATTTGTAGGAATTCTCTACATAACTCTTGTGATGCAGTTTTATAACTGCATTCAGGCTTATTGCCTATGTGAAGCAGTAAAAATAGCTTACATTTGTTTAATGAGGCAGTAGTATTTACATATGATAAAAGTATTGGAGAAAGAATTTAAAGAGGTAGGACCTATTTTTTTTCCAATCCATAGGAAAAGATGACAACCATCGACTGTGCATTTACTTTAGTGAATGCCAGATTTCTGATGAAAAGTAAATAAAATCTATTGGTTCATCATATACCAGAGCTGTCAGAAAATGGTGACTTCTTCTCCCCTTCCAACACTTACCAACAAAGAGTCCCAAATGAGCAAACTAATGGTCATAACTTTTTAAGCCCTTGAACATGTTCACACATTGCACAGTTTCTGTATTTTTACCACCAGAAATTTAGGTAGTACTTATAAAACAATTTCACAACAATACAGTTACTCCTGGCTAAACCTAAAACTCATCTTTCAAAAAAAATAGAGTATTGCAGCGTCTAGATCTGTTTAAAAGAAAAAGGAGAGACTTGTATACACAGCAGTAAAAAGTAAGTACCATTTTTTCACCTATAGAAGCATTTGTTACTGAAAATACTCCAAATATGCCATAACTTTCTTCCCAGTAAGTCCTTATCCATATGTCTTATTTGAAAGACAATGCATTGCCGTTCATCCCTGAAAATGTTTGCTAAATGAACACCTTATTTGGCACTGTTGGTTAAGATACTATGAATCACAGACTGTGGAATACAACCTGGAAACTGTTAGTGTATCCACATTTCATGAACCTGACTCTCAATTCTTGCTGATAGTTGTTGACTTTGAAACGGTTGGTTGAAGGGAGAATTCATTAAAGCAATTTTTCCATTTATAATATAGTTGCAATCAAGATCCTTTTTGGCCCGGAAAGTACGCTGATGCTAGTGGTGGAGGTTGAGAATGCACGGCTTTTGGTACAACCACTTGTTGCTGACTGAGTCGAGAACCGATATTAGATCCTAACCCTGCATGTATGACTGGTGGTGAGCTGCTTCTTGTTGAAGAGACACCACGTAGAGCTATTGCATCTTCCCGTTTCGAGAAGTATCTTGGATCTAACGGCGGATCACTGAAAATAGTATGTTTAGCATTTAAAATCATATAACCAGATGTAACACAATGTTTTGTTAACAGAATGCATTTATAAATCTGTGTATTATTTACTAGAGGTGTCATTATGAAGAGGTAGTGTGAGTTAAAACAGAATATGTGAAGTATTGGCAGAGATATTTGAAAATGTCAAAGTTTTTGCATGCTAATGATGAGGGAAGTATGACAATACCTGTACATTTTCTTTGAAAAACAACCAAGCTAAAAAGGAGCTTTTCACTATGTTTACAACTTTGGACAGAAACTTACTTTTCTTTGTCCCCAGCTGAATGATTTGAATGATTGGACCCTGGTGAACTGTGTCGACTTGTTGGTCTTATTTCTTCTGGAATAGGAGGTGCTCCATTGCGCACAGAATTTGGCATAGGCAGCCCGCTCTTTCTTGGATTACCAGGATTGTACTGAACCTGTTATATAGGCAATTTGATATAACTGATATCTCTCTTCAGCGAAAGACATATTTAAAACAAAACTAATGGTAATCTGAACTAACTATCATAGCTGACTCTATATGCTTCCATATATGTCAAGGCTACACAGAAGTCAAGATGACAGAAGTGTAAGTAAATAGGTAAATAAATTTTAGTAACTTTATGTTCAAAAGGAAAATACCCTGCAAATGTATCTTCTCTTTTATAAATTTTGCTGATAAATTGACATCTATCTCAGGACATAGCACTGCAGAAGTAGAACAATTATGTGTAAGTCAAATATTCCCAATATAAAAGAAGTCAGACAGATCATAAAAGGAGAGCACAAACCATGGTACAATGAATGTGTAAATTTTTTAAATGAACTATTACAATAATACCTGAGGTACTTTATGTTGGTTTGGGTAAGGTCTAGGGATACCTACACCTATACCCCTGTCCCCTCCAAGATGGGTGTGGTTTGATATTTGCGTTGATCCATAACTTGATGTACTGTAGTTGTGCTGCAATGGAAGGCATGTAATAATGCTGTAAATACTGATTACAAAATCACAGAGTTGAAAACTTTTCACAAGACCACTGTCATCCTTTAGCACAGCTGTACCCAAATGAAAGGTATATTGTATTAAACATCCAGCAGATTATGTTTAATGCAACACTGTGTTTTCAAACAAATGTGGAGTTGTGTGGCCTATATTAAAATGCTTTCTTTTGAGGTAAATATATCTTTTTTTATTTTAAAACAGGAAAGGCAAATACAGAGTTCACTAAGCCCATCAAATCCAAACAAACTGAAATTGAAACTTCAGACCTTTCAGAAAAGGACACTGACTAAAGAAAAATACTCAAAATCTCTGCCCTAATAGCAAAAATCTAAATTTTGTATAATAAAATAACAACAAGAGGGTCCATGGGACCCTGGGTCGCTCACCTGTCAACAACTGCTCAATGTTTGCAAGAGTCAGTGGATGCAAATACAATTGCCAATTGACTCAAAGGGTGCAGGCAATTATCAAGATCTTATAATAACTCAAGTATTGTACAAGTCTGATTAAATTCAAATCAAAAATGAAGCTGCTATTGTGCAGACAAGGTCTAAATAGTTAATTTTGGCACTTTCAGGGGCCATAACTCTGGAACCAATAATGCAATATGGCATTTTGAAGAAAGGAACCAAGATCTTATGGTAATGAAAGTGAAGATCAGACCAAAATTAAAGACCACTAGAGTGCAGAAAAGCTTTTATCATAACTTGACCTAGTGACCTAAAGTCATATGACCCAGTTTCAAACTTGACCTAGATATCATCGAGAAGAACATTCTGACAAAGCTTGAAGAAGATCGGAGCAAAATTAAGACTACTACAGTGCGGACAAACTTTTTCTATAATTTGACCTAGTTTTCAAGGTCACATAACCCAGTTTCGAAAATGACCTACATATCATTGAGATACACATTCTGACCAAGCTTGAAGAAGATGGGACCAAAATTAAGACCGCTAGAATGCGGACAAGCTTTTTCTAAAATTCAAACTAGTTACCTTGTTTTCAAGGTCACATGACCCAGTTACGAACTTAACCTAGATATCATTGAGATAAACAATCTGACCAAGTTTGAAGAAGATCGGACCAAAATTAAGACTGCTAGAGTGCGGACAAGCTTTTTCTATAATTTGACCTTGTGACCTAGTTTTAAGGGTGAGATGACCCAGTTATGAACTTGACTTAGATATCATTGAGATAAACATTCTGACCAAGTTTAAAGAAGATCGCATCAAAATTAAGACTGCTAGAGCGTAGACAACAATTGTGAATGGACGACGGACGAGGGACGAAAGGCAATCACAAAAGCTCACCCTGTCACTATGTGACAGGTGAGCTAAAAAAATAAAGATTAATCATAAGCACTTTTGTTGCAGTCAAACAGAATTTTTTTTTACATAAATAACTATATAAAAGACAGCTTACCAAGGCAGTCCCAGAGGGCCTAAAGTTGGTGCCTGGCCCTGGCATCTCAAAGGTACCTGCTCTCTGGTGATGTAACTGTGTCTCATTTATCTGTTTGTTCAACCACTGAATCACTGAAGCAGAAATATAATTATCAAACTAACATGGCTCTGAAATAAAGATTGTTTTCAATGTTGATTACTTTAACAACTTTTCATCTATATGGATAAACTTGGTAGAGATTCTACTGACAATGGAACAAATCTAAGCGCTAAGGACAGTTTCAGATAAGAATACATTTTTTTTATCTTACCTATGTAGAATCAAGTGACAGTGGGACAGGAACATTAGTGACTTCAGGGGCATGATTTCAAACAAACTTTGTAGAGGACCTCAAGATGATATTCTATGCAAAATATCTAAGGTCCATAGCTTACAGTTTCTCACAAGAAGATTGTCAAAAGATTAGATATTTTACACAAACAGGACTGCGTGGGTGAGGCAAATTTCATCCCCAGGGATATAATTTGAACAAACTTGGAAAACGTAAACTGCACAATGCAACACAAAATATCTAAGCTCCAGGACATACAGTTTTAGATAAGCACATTTTAAAAATCTTTTCTTTATAAGCCTATGTAAAATCATGTGACCCCAGTGCATAATTTGAATAATCTTCGTAGAGAACCTCAAGAAGATGCTCCATGCAAAATATCTAAGGTCAGTATCTTACAGTTTCCTACAAGAAGATTTTCAAAGATTAAATATTTTTCACAAATAAGACCCACGGGGTGGGGCCAATTTAGACCCAAGGGACATAATTTCAACCAACTTGGTAGAGGTCCACTTTACAAACTTCATGCCAAATTTTGGAACTCCAGACCATGTGGTTTCAGACAAGAAGATTTTTTAAGATTTTCATCTATATTTCTATGTAAAACGTGACCCCTCAGGCAGGGCCAATAGTAACCCAAGGGACATTTTTGAACAAACTTGGTAGAGGTCTACGAGACTACTCACCGAATTTCAGATACCTGGGCTTAGGAGTTTTAGACAAGAAGATTTTTAAAGATTTTCATTCTTGCTGCCAAAGCAATCAGAGTTCTTCATGGAATACAATTCTTTGAACAGCTTCATGCAAGGAACATTCCTGCACAGTTTTATCAACTTTCACCCAATGGTTTAGGAGGAGATGTTGCTTAAAGTAATAAGTTGACAGCACACAATGGACACAGGGCAATCACAATACATAGTGCTAAGGTGAGCTTAAAAAGCAAAACATAATAGAAATGAAAAACCCAAAAAAAATTTTGGAGGGGGGTGGGTCCCACGCAGGGACTGGGAAGTACCCACCCATCCTGTGTAAGTAAACAGTTGAGTCCTGGGCTTTATGCTTTCCCATAAGAAGTTTTTTTTTTCAATATAAGTCAATGCAAAACCAAAGTGATCACTGGGTGTGGCTAATTTTGATCCCAGGGGCGTGATAAGAAAAATCTTGGTAGAGGTCTACTAGAGGATGCCTTACAACAAATTACAAGGCTCTGTGTCAAGTGGTTTTAGAGAAGAATATTTTCAAAGTTTTTCCTATATAACCATATATAAGCACTAGGGCAGGGCCAATATTTACCCTGGGATCATGATTTGAACCAGCTTGGTACAGGTGCACTAGACAATGCAATACACCAAATATCTAAACTCTAAGCATTGTGGTTTATGAGTTAATAGCTACATTAAAGTTTTTGTGCAATGCCGATGACAAAGAGGATCACAATAGCTTGACTTTTTTCTTCAAAAACAGATGAGCTAAAAAAGCTAAGCAAACACGTCAATTTCTTTTTTTTCCTCTTAAATTCCTGGACATATATATTTCCAGTAATATTTTTTTTTAATTCACCTTACTGCCAATGATAACTCTGAAAAAAAGTTTGGAGCAGTATCAATGATACAGAGACACCTCTTCAATACTTTCTATTTCTGAGGTTTAAAACTAGTTTCAACAGCTGTCATACCTCCGAAGTCAGACCACCTAACAAGTGTTCCTGGATATCCAACAAATTTACTAACCAGTTACTCCGCAAATTACTACCTTCTCACTTCAGAAGTAAGGAACAAAAGACCTATAGAATGCCTCGTCTGAGATCAATTATCAACAAGAAATTTTGCCAGTCCCTATGTAGACTGAACCAAGAACCACTTGACTGACAATCCAATGCTCTCCCAATTAAGCTAACTGGGTCAGCCCTCGTCAACACATTATTTTCTTTACTCTCTGACTTTCTATAACTTCACTTTGTTGTTTATTCGTAAAATAACAAATAGTTTACCATTTTCATTGGTTTTCAGCAGTTCTCTACACTCCTCCAGTTTCTGTACAGTGGTTTCATACTTCTCTTTCAAAGATTTACTCTGTAAGATATTACATACAAAAACAGTAAGGTATTTTTAATGCAGAAGTCTCTCTTATCCTTATGGACTACAATTATTTTGCAATGCAAGAACTGAAAGTCTGTTATATCACAGCTCAAAACACCTGTATGGAATGTCTGAAATATACACAGTCAAAGAAAAAAAAAAAACATGCACACAATTTTATGTATCATGTTTTCAGTTAGTTCCAAACAGACACCCTGGATCTTCAAACTATAAACAAAATAACAACCATTATTCATGACTTTTTTTATCTAGTCAACTCCAAGCCCAAGAAAACATTACATTATTACAACTAGAAACACACTGATGCTAAGAATGCTTGTAAACTGACCTCTTCTGTTCTATGACTTAGATCATTCTTGGATGTGGCAAGTTCCTGGCGTATTTTCTCTAACTCATTCTCCTTCTCATTCAAAAGTTTCTCTTGCTCTGTAGCAATCTGGGTCCGTAACTTTATCTGTCAACAAATAATACATGCCAATGAAAAAACTGGATAAGAAAATTAAGATTATTAGTAGGAATAAACTACACTGTTTTAATCAACTATTTGAGAATCAAGTTGAAGTCTATTCTACGAATATCCTGTATAAAAGCTTTTGTTTTTTGCTACATGTATTTCAGCTAATGTCCTATAATATTTCAGTCATTTAGGAAGATAGTTTTGTTTCTGAAATGTACCAGTAACCAGATCCCTATGTTCCAAGAATTATTGTAAGAAAATGCCTTCTTTCTCATATTAACAGTTGTGTAGGTTGACAAGCCAATGAACATGTGAGCAGTTACAGTGGTCTATTAATTAAAGATCTTAACCACTTAACTACACAAACAGCCTAGCAGTAAAAATGCACCTTTTACAATAAACATTTTAAATATTATGTAATAAATGATTCACAAACCACATACCTATTCTTTCAGTATTATGACACAGGTAACAATAATGAAACAACAACATACTTTTCCATGATAGTTCTTTATTTCCCCCTGTAGTTTTTTGATGATTTCATTTCCTTTCATGAGTTCCTCTGACATTGCCTTCATTTTAATGTTTAGTTTATTTATCTCCTTTTTCTGTCCATCAATGTCACTTTCATATCTTTGCTGAATTAAAATAAAACAAGAAATTACTCCAAAATAAAAAAAACCTTCCAACTTACAAGTACAAAAATGTTGTATACATAACGGTGCAGGTTCATCAGTTTATTTTACAAACAGTAAGTCCTTCTTAAGCATGTAAAAGGTCATGCCAATGCTACATGCAGAAAAAGAACACTATCCAACTTGTTGAAATAAGTTAACGAGACAGATATATGGACAGACATTTCAATTACTAGATACCAGGGACATAACAATGAAATTAAAGTGATATGGTTGATATAAAAAGAATAGACAACAAAATTAAACTGAAGAAGATGTAAGAGATCCTATCTACCTTCTTCTCTTGCTCTGCTCCCAGTAGGTCAGTAGATTTTGTTAACACTTGTTCTTTATCTTTTATCTCCTGCTCAAGAACTGCAACTCTCATACGTAACTGGTTGATTATCTTCTCTTGTTCATGATAGTCTGCATCTGTTAGAAGAAAATATAATGTTATGAGAAATTAAATTCTGAAACAGCTCTCACATGTTAAAGACAATTTATGCTGGCAAGAATTAACAAGGGAAAAAATTGCTACAAGCATAAAATTGTTCCTTCAACATGTATAAATGTAAATGAAGTTTGAAGACATTTCCTCAGTTAATGTTGAAGTTCAGTGACAGTAAAGGAGTGACAGAGTGTCAAAAACATTGAACAACTTCTACCACATTCTAATTTCTACTAATGAACTGAGAATAATTATCTGATCTGTGACAAAAGTCATGTATATGATAAACTGGACTTGTGAACACTCCTCACTTTTTATGTTTCAAAGACAATAATTTATTATGCATGTACTGAACTGTGATGTTAGTACAGAAAGCTGTGACAGACATAACGCAAACATTTTCTTTTACTTTACCTAATGAAGAATTTTGTTTTCGTAAGCCTTGTATATCTTGTTTTATATGAGAATTCTCCTCCTCCAAAGTGGAGAGTTTAGATTTTAAATCTCTAATAGTAGCTTCATTTTTGTATCTTCTTTCTGTGAGGTCCTGAAAAGTGACAATGGAAAAAGGAAATAATGGGGGGAAAAAGAAAAAGAAAGAATAAAATTCAGGTCTGCTGAAAACAGATAACATTCAGTCTAAAGATGCCTGAAAGACACACTGGCTTTACTAACTTTAGATTTTTTTACCTGAAACTATTTTTTGATGTAATATAAATTTACATAAATAAATGCTGAAAGGCAAAAAAAGAGAAATAAATTCGACTGAAGTAGAATTAAAATATTCAAAGTGTTTCTAACAATAGTCAATTTTTTTCAGTGACTGAATTATTCTGACAAAATATTTATGGAAACTACTTAATTTAACAAGGTAATTGAATTTGACTAAAATATAATTACATGTATGTAAACTAAAATTTTCAGTATGTTACATCGTTGAGAAAGTTTAACACTGGACAATTCTGGAAACTTAAAATACATATAAACCTAGACTTATAAAAATCCTTTACTGTAAAATTATCCAGCCAACCAGTAATTATGAATACAATTTGCTTATGTATATGCAATATTTTACATGCAAGCAAATGAACTTCAGATGTAACCTGTGTATATACAGGTTGAACAACTAGGCAGTCTCAACCAGTACCTTATTAACAGCTTCTATATCATACAATCTACTCTCTAACTGTTGAACCATTTTACTATGTGACTGCTCTAACTCTCGTCTTTCTTGCTCCTGTCTCTGCTGACTTGACGACTGAAGCTGTTGAAAACAAACATTGAAACTCAAATATCAAAGTTACCCAGATCTATAAAAGAACTGTAAGGAAAAAGGAAATGTCTGTTTAGTTTTTACTGATTCCAAACACAAGTACCACTTAGATTTATGGTGTAAGGGAGGCAACTGCTTAGGAGCAATGAATTGTACCTGCTGGTACTGTATTACCATCCTTGTTATACCATAAAATCAACTCAAAATCTTCATCCCTAGTACACAGTCCCTCTCATTGAATCTTCAAATACCTTGCGCAATGGTGACTGTCTATACCAGAAGTAGTCAAATGGTCAGTTTAATATTTAATAAATGATATTTTTGAAAACTGACTTCTTCATCAAGCTTTTTCGGTACATGTAACTGTTGGAAAGATTTTATTTTTCTCAAGTTTGAACATGTTACCTGGTATGCTCTCTCTTTTTCCACAGCAATTTCTTGTTTATGTTTAGCAATCTGGTCATTCAATTTGGCTGTCCACTCTGCTTTCAAGTTGTCTAGTTCTATAGTCTTAGAGTTCAAAAGCTGTAAAAGAATAGCTATACCTATATAATTTTCCTTTCATTTTTACCCAGAAATATTGGTACCTATACATACTGACCCTCAGTCTTGTGGCAGCATGCAAGATACAGTTGTACATACCATACATTTAAACTTTTAGTCCTCCACTAAAAATACTTTATTTGTATTTATGTGACCTTAAATCCAGACATTATTGACCCTAATACTTAATACACAGTGTTCTTATTGTTCTGTCTGAGTACTTTTCAGAAAACATGACATGTTTTTATTCTATTTTTAAAAAGATATATGTAAATTTGAAAAACATTAAAAATCACACATCCATCTTAGTAGCAGGAAACAACACATAAAAGTATTATTTAACAACACATATTGTACACTGTTGAAAATGAGCAGGTACAGCTGAGCTTACATTTCAGTTCTATAAAAACATATCATTTCACATCTAAACCAGTAACAGTTTAATAACTGACAGGTGTACCTCTTGTGTAGTTTTCAGTCTGTGGTTTAAATCTGTGTCTGTATGCTCTAACCTCTGCTGCAGTAAACTGTTTGTCTCCTAAAATATAGAAAACTGCATATTTGTTCATATTTTCTACAGATAACCTATTAGCTAAATTTTATATAAGTACTTTCTTATGATTTTTCTACCTGTATACATCTTGCTCAGGCAGAAATCTTCACCCCCTGAGCATTCTGTGTTAGAATTTTTCTTCTTGCCTCCAACAAGGTGTGACCACAGAACTTAAGATTGATCAGAGCTTTAAGCTTCCTGGCTCAGTAAGAGCTGTATCAGCTCTGTGGTCATGCGCTTGATTTTGCTTTCTTAGGTACCTGGTTTGCAGGTTAAACCACAACGTAAGGTGTGCCATTGGACAAAGACAACTAACAGCAGTGGGTGCAAGAACTGACAGCTGTATGAAGTGATGACTGATTCTACTTTCCTTACAAAGTCACTGAACTGATCTAAAAAGGTGTTTAAAGAAAAATTTTGATTAAATATAAACTAGGAAATATTTTACAAGTCAGCTATTACATCAAACAGTAATTTGTTTATAACTATAACATTAAACTGAATTTACCTACCTTGAACTGTTTAAGACAATCAGCCAGATATTTTTTCACGTCTGCATCTGAACCTGGTACAAATTTGAGTGACAAGTGGTTAAGATGTTTGAAAGGATTGGTCTCTACTATATTCAAGGTGGCTGTAGATCTGTCACCATTGTAACTACCCTGGCTGATTATGTGAATGACAAACCTGAAGTTCACAATATAGAAATATACTGGGCCTACTGGTATTTCTGAACCAGACTTGCGTTGCATACAGACACAGTTTCAAAGTTCATCATGTGACATCCCAGATATCTTGTACCACATATGGAATGAAAATGTTACATAGACAGACATAATTCAGAAAACGACAAAAATGATACAACTCCATACATTGTTAGTGTTTCATGTATTTCGCTATTTGAAAAACAAACAAAAAAACTCCTGCCTGAAAAAGCATGGGCCCTTGACAGTAACATATAGACAATATTCATAGGGTTATCTTATTCACTGAAAAATAGTCAGAAATGAATTAAAAATATTAAAATCAAAGATATTTTAACCCAACGTTAGTAGCAACATTTCATTAACAGAATAAGTCAGATTTAAGCAGAAAAGAATTTGTACATGAAACATGTATTTTTACAAACTATTTCAATCAAACTTTACACCTGTATGTCACCTAATTACTACCATATGCCTGAAAATGAGTCACTCCATTTTATAACTCAAGCTATAACATTGTTACTAACTTTGTACTATCACTGCTACTGTTGTGACTTACACATAATTACAAAAATATTAACTGGCTTACTTTGGTATATCTTTGTGTTCCTCTTTCAAGCACATTTCAAGCAGGTCCACAAACTTCTGTGGGAAAGCTCCAAAATCTACCAACAAACCTTGCTGCATCTTTAAACTGAAATAAAATGTTCAAATTTTTGTTAAGGGGTAAAAAATATTCATATTTTGGGCACAGTGAAATTAGATTTTGTTTTAAACCAGTCAGAGAAGTATCTGGCATTGTTTGCACACATTGTATATTAATCATTAAGTCTTGTTCATCTTGAAATCAGTGCCTTCTGAGGAAGACATATCCATTTTATTCTTTTACGTCTTTTATCAGTGTACAACATAAAGAAATGCTGCCACAGATTTATGCAAGGAAATGAAAACATCTGATAGTTTAAAAATGTTTTTTCCCATCCTTGAGAGCTTTGTTTGTGTTATAAAATGTGGCTTCAAGTCTAACAAGGAGCAAAAATGTTACAAAACAACAAACTCTTCAATCCATCATCATTATAATTAATTAACCAATCAGCAAAAAATTGTAACCAACCTTTGAAAGTCCTCCTCTCCAAGTCTCAATGTATACAGGAAAAACAAATCTTTCTCATCCGTAAGCCTCACAACTAGCTCCTGAAATATGCAAAAATATATGCAAATCAATGGTTCACATAATGAGTAACAGACTTCTTTACACACCTGAAAAATTTTTACAACTTGTAGATGTAATGTAACATAAAGGAATTAACTGAACACAACTCTATTGAAGTGATTATAATATTTTCTATAAAACGTCATCGCTTTTTGTCAAAAAATAATGTTGACAAGAAGAAACAATACTAGAAACAAAGGCAAGGGACAAAAACTCTAAGTTAGTTCTACCTTTCTTGTTGTTGGTGCTGTAACAGTTGTCATCTCCATCTTAATGGATACAGAACCCCGTCTAGAAATAGAAAAAGAAAAAAGGAAATTACCACACTTAAAGGGACATGCCTGATATACTAAATATCTATTTAAAGGCTATTTGCTGTACAATAAAACATAATTGATAATATAAAGAAGTACATATGAATATTTTTTGTCTACAAGCATTAAGACACCCAGTATTCATTTGGAATAAATGGCTATCCACCAGCCCACCCAACCCCTCTTTAATATGGTTATTCAGTATAATAATAGTACTTTGACTGCTTTGTTCAGTATAATAATAGTACTTTGACTGCTTTGTTCAGTATAATAATAGTACGTTGACTCCTTTGTTCAGTATAATAATAGTACTTTGACTGCTTTGTTCAGTATAATAATAGTACTTTGACTGCTTAACTAGTAAAAATACACAGTCTTTTGCACAATCATGGCCGTCAGCTAAAGGAATGCTGTATATATAAACCTTGACTCTATTTCATCTTTGATAATTTTATGCACTCAGTTCATTACTGATCTGGTACAGTATCAGCAAGGTAATCTGATAGTCAAAAGTTCAAATCAGGATTACTGAACATTGCTCATTTTCCCCTAGGACTGTTACAGTTGGAGGTTCTACAAAGATGAAAAATGTTGCAGCAGGACTTTGCTGAGTCTACTATAGAGATAAAAAAAAGTAAAAGAATTGGTTTAGTTGGATCAGGAATATCAATAAAAATTGGTTTGTTATACTTTCTGTATTTCGAAAACTTGATGCAAGAGCAGATACTGCTGTACACAATAATTATCATAATATTTCCTATGATGGGGTATTGTGTCCGAATAGGAAGTAAAATAATCCACTTACTAATAAGGAAGTTATGGCCAATGTTAAATGTTTTCGGACTGACTGACCGACTGGTGGACAGTTGAAAACTTTATACCTCCCTTCGGACGCATGATAAGATTCACTTACATGTAGATAAAACTTAAATGGGTAAAAGGGGAAATTGTTTATATCACATCACATGAAAATGTATCTTTTTTCTTCTGATCAGGGTCTTTGAAAGACCCTGTTTTGATATACATTTCATAACACAGAAATTTACAAATCCCTTTTAAAGAGTTTGAATATAAAACAAGTAAAAGGAGTTGAAGTATGTTGACTTGAATATAGCAATTTCTCAGTCTGTGAAATAACACACAGGCCCAAAGCCAGCACCTTGTATAATTGTGGCCGGGTCTACAAATTCTGGCAGACCACCCAACAGACCTGTAATTAATAACTCAGCTTCAAGACCTTAGTTTGTATAGTTAGAGCCTACAAAATCTAAACTGAGCATATGGATTTTCTTGAGCCATAAACCTGAATGGCCTACATACTTGGAAAATTATTTTGCAAAATGATTTCTAAAAATTGCCTAATTTGTGACTTTGTCAGAGTAAAAATATATCCCAAGACTGTATCCATTCAGTTATTCCTGGCTCCTGCTAACTTTGGTACATCTGCAGAACATAATCTATCCATTTTTTTTCATTTATTTATCATTTGTACCACTTTCCCATATAACTCACATAAACAGATGAGTACAAGATTTAAGTTATTTAATATTTAAGCCTTAGGTTTGGCTGATAGTTCAAGATAGCGAAAGCATCTGATTTCATGGGTACTTCTGGTTTGTTTCATGCTTGTTGTGTATCACATATATATGGAACCTGGAACATCTTATCTGACAGACATTACTATTCAGTGGAGTCTAACACCCAGTCATAATCGGAAATCGATTGTTGGGTCACACAGTAGATGAGTCGGGATCAAACTTGTTACTATAAATAATTACAAGACCTCAAATTACCATTAATTTTTAGTTCTGACTCATTTATTTTACAATCGATTGCGATAAAAGTTCTTACAACTTAGATTCATCACGCTCGATGACTGCTTCCTGGGTTCCATACCAGTATTTGCACAGCATAGAGGAATGTGACTATCGTGAGAGAATCTCGCCTCTGACGGGATTTGAACCCGTGACCTTCGGATCCGGAGTCCTGCCCTCTACCCCTGGACCACGGTGCCTCCTTCACATTACCATTAAAATGTCCACCCAGCCCCTCAGAACAAAATCTAACATACCTATCTTCTCTGTCAGGAGACTTGAAAACAACAGGAATCCTTTTGGAATACAATTCATCTGCCATTGTTTAGGTACAGTATTTTTGGATAACTGATTCAGTCAGAGGCAAAAACAGTTTTGATTCCTAAACGCGTTTTTAACTTATGGACAGAACTGTGAATACTAAAATCTTTTTTAATTCGTTCTATTCTATGTCAACAAAATGTCACATATGGTATTCATTTGTTTATTGACATTGCAGCCAATCGTTAATTTCTTTTTTATCGTGTTCTGACAGGCCTGACATTCGAAAAGTCCCGCTCATCTAAATGATAGTAAATTATTTTAAAAGCGAAAAAAGTGCACTCAAACTTGAAAGTATAAATTGATATTAAAAATAAATTCCATTAAAATCGAAATGCAAGAATTGTCTGAGTATTAAAATTTTCTTTTTCTGTACAGAAACTAGGAACCCCCGAAGAAAATGATGGCATTAGAATGTTCATAAGATAATTTTTCGTTACAATGTATCTTTGTTTTCAATGCAGCACATAAACAATTTTCATGTTTTAATTTTCCCTTTACATTGCTGCTAAATGTCACATATTTCATAAATATATGAATGGTAAAATTCACGAAAATGTTCTATCCAGAAGGGAGATGTGGTATTATACATTTTTCGAAAGATTCTCTGTTGATACAAGTAAATATAATTAGATTTCGCGAGTTATTTATATTATTAAACGTCAATCGGATAGACTGCTATTTGGACATTATTTTCGTCAATCGGATAACAACGGGGTGACCTGCTTGAAGGAACTTGAAGGAGCCCATAGATGTCATAGTTAAACAGTTTAAGTGTCTTAAATAAAGTACAAGCCATACTTGAAAACAGAACTGAACAACTGAGTTTGAAAAAAATAATTTGCCACAAATTGATTCCCATTTTATGCCTGATTAAAGCGTCAAATTCTCCAATGCAAATCAGTTAATAAAAGCTTTACGTGTATAAGACTTGATATTTTAAAATTATATTAACAACATAAACACATTAGACTCGCACTTATCCGTAAGTTCATGGTGTATGAATATACTGGGATCGTAAAAATGCATGGTCAAGCCTACAGCTTACGTTTCATGCAGTCTAATATCCCCTCTAAATAACTCGGACGGAAACAACATGGTGCAGTGTTGAAAAACAATCAGTGGTACACTGTTGCAGTTTTAAGTGCATTCTTTTTTTCAATTTCTTTTTATATTTTTAATTTGGCGGTTTTTTTGGGCTTTGCGATATTAAATATAGGCCTATGCATCTCTTTTCTCGTGCTGTCCGGAAGCGCAAATAGTAGAATTGAATTCATTAATAATCATGAAACCTGTTACAAGCCTTTTTATGTTTTGCTTTCTGAATCAGGTGAATCAAAACTTTCTGTTGGTATATACCCATAGCCTACTCTGTGTTCACAAACTTCAAACTGTGTGACACCTAGCTGATTCCTTTCTTTTCTCTGTTTCGGTCTAAATAGAAAGATATCGTTACTGTTAACAAGATTATGTTACGTTAGAAATTATTTTTGAAAAACCGGTCTTAAATGTCTAAGAAACTTCAATTTCGCCTTTTCTACTTTTACTGTCAATTACTTTTCTGTTTGGCATGAAGTCGTTTTCGATGGAAAATAATGGCATGTGATATTTTTATGCATTTGTATTTACGTTTGCATTTCTTTCTCTTAGTTTTTGAATTTTATGCATATGCTTTATCTTATGTTGTATGTATGTACGACAGATGCTGCCTACACAATGCGCGACTCATGACAGTTTTTGTTCTTTGATTAATTATAACCATTTGGACCTACGCTGCATTCTATTAAACCCTTTTTATTTCACCTAACACGACCTCAAAATATTTTCACCACTCTTTAAGAAGCGATGCCGGAGGTAATACAGTTAAAAAACAAGAACTTGAACTTGAAATAATTCAATTTTGGAATGAAATGATGTGTTATATTAGTATATGTTTGTTTTTATATTTTAATAGTACATGAATACAATGCTTGTATTGTGTCACATTCGATTTACTGATATTAATTGCCAAAGGCACGAATAATGTTGATTTTTCCAAATAACCGTTGAATTTATCTTATGCTTAATATAATTTGACAGATTTCTTGTTCAAATAAAAGCAACAAACGGCCCCCTTTGCATGGATATTTTGCGCCTTCCTCTCCGTTTAAAAACATATTGCGTTCTCCAAGTGTTTTAATCTCTCTCGAATTCATTTAATTTTCGATCGAAATGATACGAATTGTTTCGCACATTTATTTGTTCAAATGACTCTTTTAATTCACTGAGAGCGCACATCAGTTTGCATTAATCATTTTAAAGTCCACAATAATTGAATTCTAGAGTTTACACATGTATCGAGGTGTTAAATAGTTTGAGTTTCTGTAGAGTTTGTTCCAGTGAGGTTGCAAAATTCGAGCTAAAATAACTACATGTATGATAATACTTATCTACCAAGTTCCATAAAGTTACTTTCATCCGTTCATAAAGTTTCCAAGATTGCCCCTAAAATATATCAGTTTGTTTCATTATTTTCTGAGATTCATTTACAGCATTTTGCCTGTTATCTGTAGATCCGTCTAATGTGTCTCAGACCTACGTTCCCTTGAACCTCTCTTCCATCAAGAACGCTCCAACTTTCTTTACGTATTTCTAACACGGAAACATGACATGAGAAATACACATTTTTGACACTAGACCAATGATTAAGTAAACTTGTCTGCTTTTCGAGTTACATGTACTTAATAAATATAGCCTAAAACCTTTCAATCGATAATTTTTATTACAATATGTATTTTTCTAATCTGTCTGTTTCTTCAATATATGACCACAGCGATTTCACACTAGTATTAAGCTTTGTGCAAGTGGAATGAGTAGAATGAATGTAATTAACTGAAATAACACTATTTCATGGCAGACACGTCTAGATTGTTATATCGAGAGGAGACCATAAAAAAGGAGAGAAGACAGCGAACCAGAAGGATGAAAAAGTAAGCTCGGAGACAAGGATATAAACTAGGAGAGGAGGTAGTAAACTTGGAGATAAGGCATTGAGTCAGGAAAGGGACAGTAAACAAGGACAGAAGGTATAGTAAGTTGACAGACGAGGTAGTAAACTCGGAGAGGAGGTTGTAAACTAGGAGGTGAAGCAGTAACTGTAAACTAGCAGATGAGATAGTAAACTAGGAGCTGAAGCAGTAACAGTAATCTTGGAGATGAAACAGTAAACTAGCAGATTAGATAGTAAACTAGGAGTTGAAGCAGTAACAGTAATCTAGGAAATGAAACAGTAAACTAGCAGATGAGATAGTAAACTAGGAGTTGAAGCAGTAACAGTAATCTAGGAGATGAAACAATAAACTAGCAGATGAGATAGTAAGCTATGAGATGAAGCAGTAACAATAAGCAATGAGATGAAGCAGTTACAGTAAAATTGGAGATGAAGCAGTAACAGTAAACTAGCAGATGAGATAGTGACCTATCAAATGAAGCACTAAACTAGCAGATGAGATAGTAAGCTAGCAGATGAAGCAGTAACTGGCAGATGAGATCGTAAACTTGGAGATGAAGCAGTAACTGTAAACCAGCAGATGATATAGTAACCTAGCAGATGAAGCAGTAGACTAGCAGATGAGATAGAAAACTAGCAGATGAGACAGTAACCTAGGAGATGAAGCAGAAACTAGCAGATGAGATAGTAAACGTTGAGATGAAGCAGTAACAGTAAACTAGCAGATGAGATAGTAAACTAGGAGATAAAGCAGACACTAGCAGATGAGATAGAAAACATTGAGATGAAGCAGTAACAGTAAACTAGCAGATGAGATAGTAAACTAGCAGATGAAGCAGAAACTAGCAGATGAGATAGAAAACATGCAGATGAGAAAGTAAACTAGGAGATGAGATGAAAAACGAGCAGATGAGATGGTAAACTAGGAGATGAGATAGTAAACTAGCAGATGAGATAGTAAACTAGGAGATGAAATAGTAAACTAGCAGATGAGATGGTTAACTAGGAGATGAGATGGTAAACTAGGAGATTAGATAGTAAACTAGCAGATGAGATGGTAAACTAAGAGATGAGATAGTTAACTAGCAGATGAGATGGTAAACTAGCAGATGAGATGGTAAACTAGCAGATGATAATAGTAAACTAGCAGATGAGATGGTAAACTATGAGATAAAATAGTAAACTATCAGATAAGATAGTAAACTAGGAGATGAGATAGTTAACTAGCAGATAAGATAGTAAACTAGGAGATGAAGTAGTTACAGTAATCTAGCAGATGCGATAGTAAACTAGGAGCTGAAGCAGTTACAGTAAACTATGAGATGAGATAGTAAACTAGGAGATGAGATGGTAAACTAGGAGATGAGATAGTAAACTAGCAGATAAGACAGTAAACTAGCAGATGAAGCAGAAATTAGCAGATGGGATAGTAAACTAGCAGATGAAGCTGAAACTAGTAGATGAGATAGTAAACTAGCAGATGAGATAGTAAACTAGGAGATGAAGTAGTTACATTAATCTAGCAGATGAGATAGTAAACTAGGAGCTGAAGCAGTTAAAGTAAACTATGAGATGAGATAGTAAACTAGGAGATGAAGCAGTAAAGTAACTAAGAGATGAAACAATAAATTAGGAGATGAAGCAGTAAACTAGGAGATGAAGCAAAAATTAGCAGATTTCATAGTAAACTAGGAGATGAAGCAGTAATAGTAAACTTAGAGATGAAGCAGTAAACTAGGAGATGAAGCAGTAAACTAGGAGATGAAGCAGAAATTAGCAGATTACATAGTAAACTAGGAGACGAAGCAGTAAACTAGGAGATGAAACAATAAACTAGGAGATGAGATAGTAAACTAGGAGATGAAGCAGTAACAGTAAACTAGCAGATGACATAGTAAACTAGGAGATGAAGCAGTAACAGTAAACTAGCAGATGACATAGTTAACTAGGAGATGAAGCAGTAAACTAGGAGATGAAGCAGTTAACTAGGAGATGAAGCAATATACTAGGCGATGAAGCAATAACTTAGCTGATGAAGCAGTAACAGTAAACTAGCAGATGACATAGTTAACTAGGAGATGAAGCAGTAAACTAGGAGATGAAGCAGTTTACTAGGAGATGAAGCAGTAAACTAGGAGATGAAGCAATAAACTAGGAGATGAAGAAGTTAACTAGGAGATGAAGCAATAAACTAGGAGATGAAGCAGTTAACTAGGAGATGAAGCAGTTTACTAGGAGATGAAGCAGTAAACTAGGAGATGAAGCAATAAACTAGGAGATGAAGGAGTTAACTAGGAGATGAAGCAGTAACAGTAAACTTGGAGATGAAACAGTAAGAAAGGAGATGAAGCAGTAAACTAGGAGAGGAGCTCGGAGACAAGACAGTAAAAAAGAGGATTAGGCACCAAGCTGGAGAAGGAGGCATTAAGCTAGGATAGGAGCTAAATCTTAAGCTAGCAGACGAGGCAGTAAACTCTGAGAGGAAGCAGTAAGCTAGGAGGCAAGGAAGTAAGCTAGGATAGTATTAAGAGACTATAAATTTCTGAAGATTTTAAAATTGAAATAACGGTAAACAGAGTGCTCTTATCATGACAAAATCTTGTTAAAGGAAACACAACATTGACGAGCACAAAACGGTGTGTTATAGAGGTTATCTCCCTTGCAACTTAATTTATATTTAGTACCAACTATTCATTTGTGATTTACATGCAGAAATGTAGTAAATTATATAAATCTCTGACAATCGGGGGCATATAAACTAAAAGTATTGTACACGTTCTTTTTTTACAGTAAATGGTTAACGTATTACTCGATCACAATGTACTAAACATAGTTTAGTTGATCGATATTTTTATTTATTTAACCTACAATTTTATCTCATTTAAAGTTATGAAAGTGATAATGTTTAACCAGTACGGGTTTATTATTTTTCTTATTAGCCACGAGGTAGTGTTCTCGTGTATTAAGTATGCATTCGGGATTTTACATTTGCACAAGCCGAGACGATATGTACGCAATCTGTAAACACTAATTAACTTCTGTTTAAAATGGTGATTACACACAAGGATATTTTCTTTGCCGACATACCAGGTGTTGATCATGGAGAGTGTCATTTGGATTTATATTTGCCAGATAAATTAGGAAGTTATAGTCAGACAGGCTCGAAACAGGATTTGAATGAGAACACAAGGGGAGATTTCGAAAGATACGATAGGGTTGAGGAAGTTGAAACAATTACAAGGGACAAAACTCATAATTTGAGGTATCGGTCTCGAAAAGAACAAGAATATTTGAAGTCGAATGAGTATGGTGAAAGTTATGTTCATACCGAGTCTAAAAGAACTAGAAAGGACAGTCGTTCTGAAGGTTCCGGTGTGCCATTCGTTATATTTATCCACGGGGGAGGTTGGCGGCGAGGTGGAAGAGCAGCCTGGAAGCATTATCTGTACTTCGATGTGAACTTTTTAGTAGCCTTCCTGCAATATTTCGTAGGTTCTTATGGCAATATAGGAGAAACCCTCGCAGAGAACAATATCGCATGCGCTGTGATATCCTATCCTCTTACAGAAGCTGGCCCACTTACACTTTTAGTGGAAATACTGCTTTCCTATATACAGTCTGTTTTCTTTGTTTTAATTGTCTGTTTACCAATCCTAGGACTGACACTTTTTTACAAAACAGTTTTTCAAAGCTCTCCCAGTGTTGAACACGAGCAGATTTTCAAAGAAAGTACCACTCTTGGTATACTGCGGACATTCTCCATCCTATCATTACTTTTAACAAATATTTCGACTTCCGTTTTATTCATACTCAAAAGAAGACAGTATAAAATTTCGATCAGTCTAATCAGATGGTTCAGTGTCATGTATCTTGCGTCTGTAATTGCAGCATCATATTCAAATAAACAAGAATATGTTCTTCTCGTTTTGACCATAGTTTTAAATCAGAGTATGATATTTTATCTGAGAAGCCAACGACATGGTTCAACATACGAGCAGCAGATGCAAGCGGTAGCCCAGGCTGTGAGGTGGGCCAAATGTTTCAGCAAGGACACAGGTCATACAGACGAGAATCGCTTGTACCTCATGGGACATTCGGCGGGTGGCCATTTGGCCACACTGTCTGCTCTAGACGAATCTATTCTCGCATCTGTAGATTGTTCCATTGAAGATATTAAGGTAAAAACAAAACAGACATGAACTCGTTCATGTGTATGAAGATTTCAGGTACTAAATAAAACGGCAGTTGAATGGTCGTACAATTTAGGTTAATGATAAGGGTTCTCCCCAAGTTTTCCCCAAGAAAAATAAAATAAAATACTGCTTTCTAACATCTGAAAAAAATGTAAAGACACATATGGATTTTTAGGTCACCTCAATACCTAGTTTTCAAAACGTGTTATCTTTAGAGTTATCAACAAACTATTTCAACTTTATTTAAGTCCTGGACCACTTATTAAAGATATTTATGATTTCACTAGAACTAACTAGCATTTACTTACAAACGCGAAGTTCGTAGAATCTATCACAGCCAGAAGGCAGAACCTTGACGGAAGTATTGCTAGACATTATTGGTGTCATGGGTTTTACAGAATGCAGTGTGTATTATACACATACACAGTATATACACTTTTTATCTTATTTTTATCAACAACGACGTACATTGTGTATTAAATGGACAAGATATATGATACTTTCAAGACTTTGTAAGAGATTGTCCTGCATCATTATTAATCTGATGAAATTTTACGTATTAGGCACAAACTTATTCGTAGTATTTATTTAAAAAATGCTGTTATTTTCTTCTTTCAGGGTATCATTTCAATATCTGGAGTGTATGACTTGCTGTGTCTGAACAAGCATTGGTTACGTCCTGTATATCTGGAACCAACATTTGGAAAGAACTGTACCACATGGATCAAAGCATCGCCAGAACACTTAGCAAAGACGATTAAAAAACCAAGCAACATGCCGAAGTTTCTTATAATGTTAGCGGAAAAGGATTTGTTTTTGCGTTCACAGTCTTTCCAGTTCGCCCAGACGCTTGAAGAGTTGCAATATGACTGTCAGCATGTGGAGATATATAAAACAAATCATTTTAATATTGTAACAAAGACAAGCACAGATAGAGGAACAGCTTTGTCTTATGTTCTAGACTTTGTCAAATGATCTCCTATCAGTTTCATTAAAAGAGATAATATTTATGTAAGTGACCTCCATCAAAATTAAAGAGCAACAGAATAGTTTTTGAGTTAACTGCATAATTTTTAAAATATTGACAATTTCTTTTCTATTCGTTTGAAGGTCGTTTTACAGTAAGGTGCTGACTGTCCGTGCTTTGGGAGATCCTTTACACAACAGTGTTAACCCACACAGCATTCGGGAAATATAAAGAGTCCGTAAAAATAGGTTTGCTATCGCGAAAAGCGCATCAGTTTTTCCGAATGTTAGGAAATTCTGTACGTCTGACAAAAGAATCATCAGGGCTAATGTGTAGGGCATAAATTTCCGCTTCGCATGCGCTATATAGCATTAAAAATTAAAATTGATGCAGAAATAAAAAAAACTTACAGCAGTTTAATCCTCCGAAACGAGGCAAAAAAATGCTGCTTGCGACAGCCTAAATGACATCATTTACCACGTGGAATGGCCACACTGTTACTAGCAGCAAACGTGGTAGCCGCTCGAAAATGAGCACACCAGAACACCAAATGTGTATATGTTTTCGTCCCGAAATGGTTATATTATGAACTCTCTGTGTATGACATCACTGAGAACCACTAGTACACACTTGTTTGGATAGAATATTTAGGATACACAAAATATTTTTGCTATGTTTTCTATGTCGATAGCAAAAACAAAACCTTTTGATTGTAAAGCATCAGCGTGTGGGTTTAGGCTTAATTCCCAGTATTTGTATAGCATGTCCGTGATGGTCCAGTCGGAGAAGTTTGTTATCTATGAATGATTTATCTAAATTTCTGTTATTGCATTGTTACGAAGGTAAAACATGACTCTTCTGAAAGTGGTGTACATCTGCGCACTCGTGCATAAATATCTATTTCATTAAGTGCACACTTAACTTCACTTTACAATACGTGAAGCTAATGATGACGTGAGGGTTACACCTATTATCCTGGGTAGTTTATGTAAATAATCAACACTTTACGAATTGTTTTCAAATTTGTTTTAGAAATAGCCCAAATGTCACAAGATGTTGATATCTGAACATGATACTAGTTAATTCAGGAAGACAAAGTATGGTCAATTACCCTCACAGAATATATATCGACTGTCTAAGTGTCACGTAACATCCTAACACATTATCCCACAAGTGGTTTTCATTCAGCCAACATTAAAACTGTGTTTTGAGAGAATAGATTGAACAATATCGCATAACCCTAGGGCTCATTGAGATCTATAGAGGCGGTGTAGTATTCTTGGATCAATTTGTCAAGTATTTTCGTAAGCTCACATTTCGTTTAGGTAAATGCAACTTGTCGTCACGTTTAGTCCTACAGATAACATAAGATGTACAAACCAGGGTATCATAGCTGTCAAATATCTCCTATATATTTTTTTCTGTATTGTTACATGAATTCTGTGAAGCGTAAAGCAATTCTGAGCGTAGAAATTGGCATTTGTTTTTTGGCTGTTACTCTAAACACGAACATTTTACAGTGCTTTTCTTCGTTATTGGAAGATTAGACAGCCGTAATAGTTCTTGTAACACGTGGTGTCATACTCACTCTATATTTTTTTTCTCCTTTTAAATGCAATAGTTGAGTTATGTGAAAGTATCAAAGGCTACTACGCAGTATTTCACTAATGTATGTTCAGCCTCCTGTGCACAAGCTGTCTCGTGTTTAACACAGAATCATGATGTCGTGTAACATCTTGACAATTTACTCAGTATTGATCTCCTTCAATATGAGATATCTTTAAAATATATACACCTTGTTCTTATAAGAGATATTTTTTTTTGTTTTAGTCGGGAAAACATTTTGTATGTTTGAAATTTTGTATTTCATAAAAGGATAACTTACTAATTTTGTTCATTAATATGTTATTTTCATAGTAACGTGATTGGATAAGGTGTAAAATGTTTAAGCCCGCAACGGGATTTCTATGGAGTTTGCTTTTCTTTTGGTTGATCAGGCCAGTCCTTACTCTTATAGTAAGTACACGATATTACGTAAGTAAGTACATGTTTGTTGTTATTGTATAAAGTAGTAAGATTCATTATCATGTAGCTTCGGTCTAGTCAAAAGAATAGCTATCAGTTATACGATCCGTACAATCAAAGTGCTTTACCATGCTTTGAATTCTGCATCAAAAAAAAAACTCTTCAGTTTAAACAAACTAAACTTTGCAGTTTACTATTGCTGCATGCTTCCATACTTGGTGACAACTTTTGCTCCATGTGATTACCCCAGGACACCGTCACCATAATTATATGCGATATTTATATTACCTTGAGAAAAACGTGTAGCTTAACCTCGCCGGGTGATACTTTAGTTTGGATAACCTGCCCTTGACACTGCTTTATCGGATATAATCGTAGATATATTGGGCAGGGAACCAGATTAGTGATACTGATGCTTAGAATTCGTTGCAAAGAAGATTATTTTACCTTACAGACACAGGATGAAACTTGCGGGACATCACACGGTTGTTATCATGATTGTGACGCAACCGGATGCAGTTTCCTAATAACATGGTTTTATAGACCGGATATAGATGCCACTGAATTTTCAATGAAGAAGTCCTTAAAAGACGTATACAATGACCAGTGGTTCGCAATGGGTTTGTCGGGAGATGAGCGTATGGTATGGAGTACATTTTACTCAAATATTTGGAACTTGAAAGACCCATATACCGAGTAACATAGCTTAAACAGACAGGCGTCTGATTGGCCAACCATGTATTTTTCTCTTTATTTTGCCTCCGAAGATAATACCATTCATAGTTTCTATATTAGAAATCATGGGAAAAGACAATAGCAAAAATGATGGTAACAAAAAGGTATCATTTTAATGCCAGTTGTTAGTTATACATGAAATAACTTATTGGATTACATATTATTGCTGAACTTTATACAATAGTAAATACGAATAAACAGAATTGTATCATAACACCTGTATCATAACATCTGTATCATAACATCTGTATCATAACACATGTATCATAACATCTGTATCATAACATCTGTATCATAACACCTGTATCATAACATCTGTATTATAACATCTGTATCATAACACCTGTATCATAACATCTGTATTATAACATCTGTATCATAACATCTGTATCATAACATCTGTATCATAACATCTGTATCATAACATCTGTATCATAACACCTGTATCATAACATCTGTATTATAACATCTGTATCATAACATATCTGCATAACTGGTTTGCAATAATATTCATTGAACACGATTTCACGACTTTTCTATGAACAGCTTGATAATCAGAATACTCAGTAAGACAAAACCACAACACACTTTTCAGGAAACAAGTAATATTCTTTATTCAATATACACAACTTCATATTTTTACAAAATAAAAGCTGTCTCTTCATATATATGGATATATTACTTAGTTGATTTATACACCTAATTTTTTTCGACAAGTTTGGTCTAAATATGTAATATTTTTTTTCTTTTTTTTTCGTAGTGAAACGAATCAAAGATAAAATGGTACTCATTTCTATTTCGTTAGTATCACATGCATTACTGTATCTTCTGTTGCTGTCAGTTCTATTTTTAGAAAGCTGTGTAAGACTTCTAGACATTTTTGTTTAATTTTCTATGGTAGTTGTCTGATGGTATGTTTTTGTTGGTTATTCTATGCATTTAATTGCTAATCGGTGACATATGTAGAAATGTGTGTAACATGTGTTAATTACATTAATTAATCAATTTTATTGAGAATGGTAAATATATATATTAATTTTCGTATTTAGAAAGGAAATTTTAGGTTCAATGGTTCATTTTCCTTTTTTCATCATAACCAGCGGATTCATTTTGTTTTCACTATAGCATGTCTTAAATGACATGTGCTAGCGTTATTTAGAAATCGGAAAGTTTTTAGTGTAAAACTTCAGACTGAAATACATGTACATGATTATTAACCAGTTATGGCTTCCTACTTACTAAGTCGCTACAGATTATAAGCACCCAACGAGATGCAAGCTGTATATATAACCAAAAACTTTAAAAATATACACATTATATTTTCTCTTATTCTTGGCATTAAAATCTCCAACAAGAAATACAGGTTGGTAGCACTTGTCTGTTGACTTACGAAATCGCAAGTGTCTTGAATGTGCATTGTTATACTAATGTTTCCGTTTGATATAGTTAAACAGCAGAAAGGAAATAGAAATAAACGTAAATTATAAATATAACATACATGTAATGCACATGCACATTTAAAGCCAGTAAAAAGCATGTAAAGAATAAGATAGTGGAACATTTTATAATACTGACTGCTTGAAAATAAACAGGATCTGTTAGCTTTATGTATTATAGACCCTGTTTATAAAGCCAAGTACTTTTTTATGAAGACAAAATTTTCTCTTCACCGGCTTGAGAGATTGAGAGAACTTTAAGCGAACAGATAAACACACTAGGAAGAAATCGAACCTATGACTGTGTTTTCAGGGAGACGATAGTGTTATCGAATGTGTCACCGATCCAAACATTCGAATATGGGCCGATGTGAGGCATTCCTTCAATGATTATCACTATAACGTAGAAGTCAGCCATGTACGTTAAAACATCATATTGATTAAAAAAATTTTGTTGTTGTTTTATCTTTCAAAGCAATATGTACAAATGAAAAAAAAAATATGGTGCACTTAAGGGTTGCCCTAAGTACTCATTATACAGAAATCTATAGAATTTTGTGAATAACCTTTGTTAAGTAAGTTGTAATTTCAAGAATATTAAGTTTTTCTTTCTGAGAAAAATGAAACAATCAGTAGACCAAATATTATAACCACCTTTCTCATTGATAAAAGAATAATCTAGCATTTTAATTTTTAGCCAAAGTTTGGTCTTCGAAAAATGTCCGGAACAGTTCAAGATGGAATAATGACGTGTAACTTCACGCGACTGATACATGTTCCAGGTGTAGACAGAATATTTAGTCTGGACCAACCATGGTATATACTGGTCACACATGGATATATGGACCAAGGTAAAGTTCTAATGTTTAATTTTCCTCTTGGTAATTAGTGTCGCGATTTACCAGTTTTTGTTTTACTCTCAGAAAGAATAAAAACGAAATGGTTTAAAGGTCTTCCTATCACATGTTTGTCTGATGCTGATAAGCCTACACTCGGGTAACGTGTTCGCGACTGAAAATGGTATTGTTACCCTATTTAATGGTACATGCCCCGATACAACATACCAGAGTATCTGTTTTATTCTCTTAGCCTGCAATTATAGGAATACAAAGGAAGATGTCACGATCCTGTGATTACTACTAAAACACTGTTTTTTTTTCAAGAAATCAGGTCAACAGACCAGTTCTGAGAAGTAACACACATATTCATAGATATATCTTAATGCACTTATAAATATCTATTTACAGGTTCGAAGTTACAGCACAGCCTTTACCCAAATGGGCCATTTGTGTCACCTTACAAAGTTGATTTCAGAGAACACAGTAATGTCTACGGGCAGAAAATAAACTATATGGTCAAAATACATGGTATGATATAGCAAGCAACGAAAAACGCCTACCTTAAGCAAAACAATATTATACTTATAGCATTTTACTCAGATATAAACAGATGGTAGACCACGGGCACGATCTCTAATGTAGAATTAGCATTTTGTACCAATATCAAGTTCTATTATTTTTGTTATATTATTTTTTTTACCGCAATAATTGTTAGTCATACCATTCAAAGAAATGTTGTAAAGACGAGATCTTCGAACCAGTTCACATGATTTGGATCCGACAAGTGCATTGTTGCTTTGTAAGCAATTATGAAGAGATAGTTCTTTCTGCTTCTTGTTTTAAACAGACGTATAGTCATGGTCATTCATGGCAACATATACATGATACCATTATATTCCAATTTAAAAAGTCAGTTGAAAATGATATTATCAGTTTTTTCTTGGTATTAATGTTGAGTTGTTTTCGTTACATTTCTTCGTGACCATTCAGGCTGTTTGATGATATTTGCTTGGATGATTCTAGCCAGCGCATCTATAATATTAGCACGCTATTACAAACACCAGTGGCCGGAAGGAAGAGCGTGTGGACGAAGAATTTGGTACCAGGTTAATAATGTTAATACACTTCTGTAAAATAACTTAAACGTTTCTCTAAATCTTAGTCTAGACACATTTTTATTTTTGTGTTCTTTCACAGCAGGGGCTTAATTGAGGCCCTGTTCACAGTTTGAAGGATATATTAGTGAAATAAAGAAATAAAGTTGTCAGCATGTTGAAAAACGTATATAGATTTATTTAGTAATATGGTACCAGTTATATCATTTTATGTAGATTTCTTTTAAAGTTGAATTAATCTATATGATTTAATGATTTCTTTTCAGGTACACAAAGTTCTGATGATAATAGTTCTTATATGTGTTGTGGTTTCGTTTGTTGTCATATGGGTTCATACAAAAGGTTATGCAAAGGTAGGTAACACATCATGCATTGGTTGTATACATTATATATTGAAAGGTCATACGTTTTCTGAAACTACTACGACTAAAACAGTCTTTCAAAGGGAATAAGTATAGATCGCTTAATGGAGTCAGATTCTTTAGGATTAATTAGGTATCAGGTCAATAATATTGAACTTTATATCGCCTTGATATATAAAGCGCACTGGAAATTTTGATTTAGATTAAAAAAATATGTAATAGCAATTAAAATTATCTATCCATTTAGCTGACCCGCTCGAATTTAATTAACGAAAGATAATGAATAATTACTACTTTATGTCTTCCCTCTTTCAAGAATGCGCTGGATTTTTCACGTGTTTTGATCAAAGGCTTTGCAGATATGCTATATTTCATTCCAGTTGAAAGGGGCCAACGCAATACAAAAAGCTCACCCGACACTCGGCATTATCGTCATGGGTCTAACGATTATAAATGTAAGAGAAAAGCAAGAAATAAGTGTATCTAAACCTCGTTCAAAGAAATTACTGTTTGTATTGCAACATTATAATGTTAAAGATAAAGCATTTAATGACCGATCGAAGAAATAATTTACAAGGTATGTTGTCATATATAAACACTTTATATGTACCTCTTGTCTTCTCATGAACATTCTTTGATATTGTAAACAATATCAAGTTTAGAAAATAATGATCAAATTAAGTATGAAAATAATGATCATTTATCTGATGATACTGATTTAGATAATGAAATGATGAAAATAAATTCACATGGTTTTTTTCAGCCTATTATGGCGTTTATTCGACCAAAGTCTGACACAGCTACACGCCCAGTGTTCAAGTATGTGCATGGCTTTGTTGGAACAACGTTATACGTGATAGCAAGTAAGCTAAACATTTTTGCTCAAAACGTGCAGGTTAATTTTTGTTTCTTAAAATTGATTGGATACATAAAATATCAAGAGAGGTATATTTCCAAAAGCCTTCGATAGAATGCAACTTGATTTAGTTTGCTTATCAAGAGAGGTATATTTCCAAAAGCCTTCGAAAGAATGCAACTTGATTTAGTTTGCTGAAGAAAAAGAAGCTGAAAATGGTGCGTAATCAAATTAGTATAAAGGAAAATTTACTAAGCTTTAACCATTCTTACGGAAAAATGTTT
This sequence comes from Cyclina sinensis, assembly GCA_012932295.1. Classification (NCBI taxonomy): domain Eukaryota; kingdom Metazoa; phylum Mollusca; class Bivalvia; order Venerida; family Veneridae; genus Cyclina; species Cyclina sinensis. The sequence continues at coordinate 11,124,472 of JAAONU010000012.1, read as the reverse complement.
ATCAAGATTACCCAAAGTTAAATGTAACACGAGATAAGAACAGAACAGAACAGAACAGAACACATAACATACTGATCTTTGTTTATTACCACGTCATGTGAATTAAATTGGACATTCTACATATATGTTGCACTGTATACTCGTGTAACTGTAATAAGTTTTGAGGTAATAAAGGAATGTTCTGTTCTGTTCTGTTCTAACACGAGATAAGAATAGTTTTGTTTTGAAATCAAAGAAACTTTTCTCGCCATCATTTATGCTGTAAAATTTTTAAGATGTGAAGCCTGCTTGAAGTTACAGCATCACGGTACCTTTCCTAGCCGAACGCTAACTCTTTCTGGTATTTATTCTATGAAGAAGGAATGGAAGAAAGAAATTTTGCACATAAATAACAGACTTATCTTTGTTTATTACCAATGCACACCTGAATGTCAGTGTAAATAACTGTTCTTTTCACTACTTACCTACAGTTCTAAACATCATACTTGGAGTAACCTTGCCGAAGACAACTGTCCCTTGGTACACGATGTGGATCGTGGTAGCTTTCGCTGTCTACCAACTGCTGTTTGAAATCATGATGGAATCTTATGAATGCTATTTGATAAAAACAGGTCGGTGCTTTTTTAAATGCTTATAAAATATTGCACGTTGCCATTAGAAGTATTAATCAATAATATGACCAAACATTCTGTTTAGATAGTGCATATATCATGTTTCGTTAAGTAAGGGAACCTTTCTTGTCTCTTCATTTTGATATATGCACTGTTTATACCCAATATAAACAAACAAATGATTTATATAATAATAAAATTATACTTCAAGACTGGTTAGATGATTGGTCAGTCTGAAAGAACAAATAAATATGTAGCACGTTTCGTTTTGCAAAATGTTTTATTAAGTAGAAAAGTTGATCTGAAGAAATGTAGGCTTATATTAATGTTATAAATAACTTCCATTTATATACAGGTAGAAAATCGGATTATGAAATTCGAGAAATGTCAGCCATAAGAAACTCGATAACGAAGATACCAGCTCCTCCGGTAAATATTAACTCAATGTTTTACATTAAGAAAGGTATTTGAAAGTTTGTTACTATATACAAACCTAAATACTAGAATAAAATTGATGGTTTAACAAACTAAGGGAAAACTTGAGGTTTGTCTACATAGGTGAAAAGAAGCAAGTTGAAGTTCGATCTTTAATAACTTGTATGGTATTTATAGTATCTACTTACGACTTCGTGAAAGTAAATATTCTATATAAATAATCTGTAGAAATTTTAATTATTGCGTATAACGAAAACATGACATGCAAGAGTGAATGCTCTTCGTTAGTATATAAACATAGTAGATCTTAACCAAGGACTACAAAATAATGATACAATGTAGTTAAATGTGTATTTTCAGGGATCTGTGCTGAAGAACATTTTATTCGCCTGTCATGTCCTTATATTACTCGGATTTGGTGTAACAAGTATAGTCAAGATTGCTTTGTGAAGTACTGAATCAAACTATTGACTTTGTGAAATATACCAGAAAATGGAGTGGAAATAAAAGATCGGTATTTTTAGTAATTATGCAAAAAAGTATGATTTTCACCAAAAGGAGATAAAGATGGGAGTGACGTTATAGGCAGACAAGAAAAATATATGCGGTTTTGTGAACTGCTACCAAAAGCGTATGAATTGTACATAAAGAAAACTTTGATCAGAGATTGAACAGAAAACATTGCTACGCAAATGTACATATTCGTTTAAAGAGAATTGATACTCAGTCAAAGAATGGACAGCAGAGTTTCATGTTTAGGACGTGTATACTTTTTATATACTTAGTTGTAAATATTTACCTAATATTAGAATATACTTTGCTGTGATCATAACACTGGTCTATTTACACTTATAAGTCCACCACACTTGCCCAGCATTGACTATAATGTGTTTAAAATCCAGCTGTATGACATACTAGTAATGGAACATAGTCATGAGCTTTGAATGCTTCTAGTCATGATTAATAGTACTATGTGTTAGTCCTTTGTTTTCACAGCAGACTTACCGAAGAGGTTTACCCAAAGTAAAATGAGTACAAATGGCCCTAAACTCTTCCATTTTGAGAAATAAATTTTAATTGAATACTAGAACAGCAATTGTTATATATGAAAGGTTATCATTCATGAAGTTACCAACCTAAAATTATAACACTGGGTGATAAGTAATTTTGAGAATTTTGTGTGTAAAGTCATTTTTTCATTGGTTTGATAAGGAAACTATCATTTAATACATCTACAGTAGGAATCCCATAGTATCTCATTTAAGATTTTATGCAAGTTGATGGCTTTTCATATGTGCCGCTTTCAGTTAAACAATGTTCCTACTGGCAACACCCTCAACAGTGATATAGACTTGTTGTACGAAAGCATCTGAACACATTTTTTACCCCGGGGGGAAATTTCAGGGAATAAATTTATACATGTATATGCAGTCACACGTTTTCGTAAATATTTTATTTTCAGATATATTGTGTATATAGTTTAACTAAACTCCAGTGGAACAGAACCAAATAAAAATTTGAAAACCGAATAACAAAATAAGACACCAATAGAACAGTATGGTTAACATAAGAAAATGACATAATTCTCCTTTGCATGTTCTGTGATATTTGTGTTAACTTTTACATCGAAACAAATAGCTAACTGTATCCTCATAGTATTACAAACACACCTGCTTTGTGTATAATTTGACCACTGTTGACAACATACAAGGAATACAAAGTTAGAACGGAATGTTCACTGATACAAAGCTGTAATTAGGAAATAGATTTTAAGTTTGAGTGATATACCGTCTGATATATCACGGTGTCGAGTTCATATGCGTAGTAATTTAATCACGAAGGCCGTAGGCCTGAGTGATTAAATAATTACGCATATGAACGAGAATCCGTGATATATACGACGGTAGATCACGAAAATTTAAAAATCTATTTCCATTCTAACACGTACGTATATTTATAAGAGGTGCAAATGTGTGCACTATTTAATAGTGGCATTCGCAGTGACGTCAGCGGGCGCGCGCTTGTGTTCTGAGTGCTATACTTATGAAATAGATTTTAAGTTTGAGTGATATACCGTCTGATATATCACGGTGTCGAGTTCAGATGCGTAGTAATTTAATCACGAAGGCCGTAGGCCTGAGTGATTAAATAATTACGCATATGAACGAGAAACCGTGATATATACGACGGTAGATCACGAAAATGTTAAAATCTATTTCCATTCTAACACGTACGTATATTTATAAGGGACGTAAGTATGTGCACTATTTAACAGTGGCGTTCTCAGTGACGTCAGCGGGCGCGCGCTTGTATTCAGCGTCCTATACTGCCTGATATATCACGCTCAATTCCTTCTTTGTTTATTGTCGGCAAATTGCGGATAGTGTTAGAATGTATAATATATCACGCTCAATTTCTTCTTTGTTAATTGTCGGCGAATTGCATATAGTGTTAGAATTAGGAAATAGATTTTAAGTTTGAGTGATATACCGTCTGATATATATATATATACGACGGTAGATCACGAAAATGTTAAAATCTATTTCCATTCTAACACGTACGTATATTTATAAAGGACGTAAGTATGTGCACTATTTAACAGTGGCGTTCTCAGTGACGTCAGCGGGCGCGCGCTTGTATTCAGCGTGCTATACTGCCTGATATATAACGCTCAATTCCTTCTTTGTTTATTGTCGGCAAATTGCGGATAGTGTTAGAATTATTTTTTATTATACCGAACCAACACTTGATTGTAATTTTTCACCGCCATTTAATCATCAATTGTCGTTTGGTAAGACGTTTGGTCAGCTAGTCTGTATTGCAAGATACTTTATACACTGTTGTGCACATTGCAAGCGTCTGAGGCACGCAGAGCAGAGCGGCCAGGGGAGAGAACTAGAACATTATGTTTTCTTAAGTCTATAAAGATTACTCGCCCCTGGGCAATATTGCAAAAAATTATTAAATAGGTGATATTCATTTCCAGGATGATAGATCGAAATAACACCATGTGACGTCACATTAGGCTATATTGTAAAAAGTTTACGTGAGGTATAATAAATGATAATATTGAATTCGTGAAAGCAGTTTATTTACTTTTAATCAAAATCTTTCCAATTTTGTCTTTCATTCTTTGAAGCATAATTATAATAAACACTAGTGCGATTTGCATTGTCTTGTTTAGAACAATTAGGGTATTATTTGTACTTGCAAGAGGATAGACGGTGTATAACGAAATTACTGGTATACTGTTTTGTCAGTCTTCTGGACAATTAACTGTGATGTGACTTTTAAAAAGATAACTTAACAACTATTATGTAATTATTACATTTTCTTTGTATAAACACTTACCTTTATAGATATGTTATAATCGACTGTTGAATCAATCCCATTGAGGTCTGATGCTGATTGCTTCAGCTTACTAGAAAAGTATGGAAATGCCTATTTAAGTCGTCAGTTTATAACTTTATATATTTCTCTCCCTTTGCAGAAGTTTCAGATCTGGAAACGTGATTGTTTGAGACATTAATACGTTCACAACGTTTTTACACCTGATTTTTTTGCAGCAGAAAGGCAAGTATTTGAAACAGTGGTCTTTCTACATTTAACCTGCCCAGATACTAAATGCGCATTTGGTATGCGGAATTCAATCTAACTTGAGGGGGACTAGCCGACCATATACAACTAGTCTCCAAGATAAAGGATTGTTTACATTTGTAACATTTCCGCTTTGAATAGGATTCGGAAAGGGTAAAAAAGAAACAAAAAAACAAGGGTTATTCCAATGTCTTATCTTATTTGAAAATTGTGTAGTATAACAAATTAATCTTACTATCTCAACTGTGTAGACTTCCCTTAAAAAGAAATAATAAACGGTAGTTTCATGAAAAGAAAAAAAAAGAGTTATAGTTTTGTTCATTAAGTCAATAAATAAAGGAAATATATAAATAAAAAGTGAACAAATAAACGGATGCATGCAGTGGTAAGTTTATATTTTCTGTTTAAAAGTGTTTTTATTTTTTTTATGTCTATCTATAAACTTAATGTCTCTGGCCTCATTCATTATTTGAAAAGAAAATCGTGTAATTTACTTTTCAAAATAGACGAGTTTTCAAACAATGTATTTGCTTGAAAAGGAGTTAGAAAAGGCCATATCTCATGGTACAGGTCCTAGGAATGGAATATAGTTTGGACTCCTAAAACTGAAGAAGCCTATATCCTTATCTTGAAAGTATGATTACAATGCCCGATTTGTTTTCTAGTATCTGTGTCACAAGAATGAAAATTGAAAGCCGTTAAAAAATCTAGACCTTCAGATTGATGCTTGGTCTGGTGAAATTTAAACACCCATAAATAGATAAAAAAGTGCGTGATTTACTGAAATCGCTAAAGCTTGGTAATACGTGCACTTACAGATTTTTTTATGGCTTAGATAAAGCCGGGAAGTTTGCATGTAGTTTCTTATTCTAAATGACATCAATACGAACTGTTTCACAAACTGTTTTCTTGTCATTTTATAAAATTAAAAACTGGAAAATGGATTTTGTGTATCAGTTATAGGCTGAAAACCGAATATTGATATCGGTGTGTGTTTGACTATCCGCATTTAAACTTTGAAAACATTTTAGCTTACAGTACCAGCGGCTTCAAATTCTCCTTTGTCTGTCTGCAGCTTTTGGCGTGGGCTTAGACATATATACAGACGACTGGCACTTTCAAGGTTAGTGTAATTATATTGATGCCTTTTATTTGTTTTTTTTTTCTTAAAACGTAAATTCTGTATGAAAACTTAAATTTAAATTTGTATTCCGCGAACGATACCATTGGGAATTACGGTTCCTTAAAACAAGCATCGTATTTTTCCGTTTCGCTACTTACTTTATCAAAGAGAAAATAGTTTATAAAATCTGTCTTATGCTATCATATCGAACATGTTTTGACATGTGCTTTGCTTTTTCACATATTTTGAAATATATTGCATCTAAGACTTTTATTTGTACATACTGTTGTCAAAATAATGTAAATCAATAGTGCTTATGTACTGTTAAAGTGAAACAGGTTTTCAACGGCTGAGCAATTTTGCATATACTGCCTAGTGTACGTCACATCGGCAACAACCATAACAAAACCTCGAAAATTTTTAAAAGATTTATTTGGGTTATTCTAGGACCAAATATTGCATTACATAAAAGCGCTTCACAATTGCCTGGCACATACAAAGATCCTGGTCCCAATGGAAGGAGTTTCCCAGCAAACCTAGCTGTAGATGGGAATGAAAATAGTGACTTTTTAAATGGCAGCTGCAGTCATACTTCCGCTAGCACGAATCAAATTGAAGCACAATGGACTGTTTATCTCGACGGGTTTTATTATGTTACTGGTATTATCATTGTCAACAGAAATGGTAGGTTTTTTTTTCTTTGTTTCTTGCGTCTTTATGAAAAATTCAATATGCTGAAAATAGAAATCAAAGCATGAGGTAAAACCTTCTTTGACCTTATGAAATATTTGTTTTATAGTTTAATTCCACATTGTTGAGAAAGGCCAAATCAAACAAGGTCAGAACATATCAATGTTATGACAGAATCATTTAATCCATTGTTACTACGTGGAAGCGGAAAGTCACATAGACTGTCTTTATCACTCGACCAAAAATTGCCCACAACAAAGAACACAGATTAATTAAGACAGAACATCAAGTCACAACATAGATAGATAAATATTCTTAACTGATAGAACGACTGTCGTTGATGGCGTGACAGTGTCAAAAGCAATTACAGACAGTTTCTACTGAAATCATATACATTTCCAAAATTAAACAAGGAAGTTGTTCACTTTTTCATTAATAGCAACACTCTCATTGCTTCTTATTTAGTTCAATTACAGTTTCGACAAAGGTGAATATCCTTGGCCAAGTAATATTATTATTCCGATTTTTGAAAAAAGATCATTTAAGTTCATATACTAGTACCTCTTACTATAGAGGCAGCTAGAATTCTTGCAAATGTTATGCCTAAAATATTTTCTCTTTCTCGTCGAAACAAGACATATTAAGCTGTACCTAGATAAATATATGGACTTTAAATCTTCTGTACGTGACTAAAAATATGAGTATATTAGACCTTTATTGTGTTACGTGAGAAGTAAAACAAGGAGAACCATTCTCACCTTGTTTGTTTCTTCTATTTATAACTGATACAAGCAAGTCAATTTCTCTTGAAAACTTAACAAGGATGATACTGAACATTGTCAATATAAATTTTGTTAATTGTTCACATTTTCACAGGTCTTAATAGTCTTCAGGATTTGTTAAATGGTGAATATTATTATTTTCCTAAATGGGGCACAAAATAGATTTCAAAGGTCTGTGAATTCTAAAAAAAAAATGTAAAAGCAAGTGCCAACTTTATGTGGACTAAATATGATGATTATCGCAAAAGGGTATTCTTTTTGTATTTCATGTTCCATTATACAGGTTTTGTTACTATGCAGTACAAACATTGCAGGAACTTTCTCTTAGAGTCTATGAAAGTCTTCTTTTGGTTTTCAGTAAAGTTAATGATTACGTGAATTAATAAAAATTTAGTCTGTTTGATTCCTGAATTAAGTCCAGTTCTTTTGTATTAACATTAACACAGGCTACTATTCTTTTACACCGTTACAAAAGTTCATAACCTACACATGCATATGTTCAGATTCTTTTTGTGTAAGGTCAGAAGAAAATTTAAATGCTTAAATATTCTGAAAGTGAAATCTTGTGTTCGTTATCCTAGCGACACTTTTTACTTTATTTTAAGGGGTTCTGCAGATTAATTCATACCCTGATGTTTCAGATTTAAAGGCTCAACTTAAAGGATTTATTGTTTATGGGTATGATGACAGTCAGACTTGTGCTGACGATGGGTACTGTGAGATCTACAAGGACAGCAACAATGATTACCTTAAGGAAAAAATCAACATATCAGTAGATGGACAAAGAGCCTTTTCCAAAATAGCCATTAAAATACCGAAGCGAAGATACCATCCAACTGACAACGAACAATCCTTTCTATGTCTGTGTGAAGTGAAAATTTATGCAGGTAATAAATCTTAAGGTTTTGCAAGAGAGTATTAACATAATAATCGCTTAAACGTATGTTTACTATGCTGTCTAAATAAAAAGGTCCAGTTCTTTCTTGCACTATGCAATGATAAGCAATAATTATTAACAATTAATAAAAGCTTTTTACTTTTGTTCAGAAGCTAGCTTATTGTATTTATCATAAATTGGTCAATAAACCGTCTTTATGGCTAATTTCAGAACTGCTTTGCTGTATCTTAATTGTAACTTCTATTTTCGCGCATCTGTGCAAAATATGAAATAGGAACGGAGAGTTGAATTGTGTTAGAGTAGAGGTGTCTCATAGGCACGGGAGACTGACATTTTCAATATAGGGGCGACAATACAAGTTTTTAAATATATATCCACTTTGCATTGAAAGGAAGACACATTTTAAATATGATCTGAATCGAGGCTAAATTAATGCTGCTCGTGACAGCCTTAATGACATCATTTACCACGTGGTATTGCCACCCTGAAGGAGGTAACCGTTACAAACGGAATTGTGGTAATTCAGCAAGAAACTGGTATTGCAATAAATAGGACATAAACAGCTGGAACAATACTTCTAATATCTTGTGACGAAGGATTTGTTATGAGTAGATCTAGCACAATACAGTGTTTAGAAGGATTTTTTAACACAATCCCTGCTATATGCACAGGTACTATGCTATGGCAGAACGCTCGTTCGTATAAATATGAAACTACTATCCTATTTGCTTTCAGCAAATGTCAGTGACAAAGCTATATGTGTGATCTTTTTAACAACTTAAACTAAACTTTTATTGAAATAATTTGAACTGCATCTATATACGCTTTGTGTAATAACATTAAGCGGTAGGAAGAGATCAAATATATAGTTTCATAAAGATCCAAAACCTTATCTTGTTCTAGAATTAAAACACACTAAAAGTATTGGTAAAGGTATGAAAACAAAATAACGTCTCTGTTATCAATTAATAAAACAATTTGATAGTTTATAAGCTTTCATGAATGACACTGCAAACCACACGGGTATATATATCACACATATGGCTTTCTTAAGATCAGTATAATGATTGTTGATCTAAAGCATAAGGTACTACGCTGATGCCCAGTGTGACATATCAGGGCAAAGTAGGCCTACCAACAAGTATAAATTAAAGCTCGCCGGCATGCCATCAATTTAGCACTAGCCGGACAGTTGACAAAAATCGGATAATTGGACAAAATTTAGTTTAGCCGCGCCGGATTATTGGATGTGACGAAACTCCTTCATGCCGGACAATTGGGCGACACACCGATCAGCCGTCTTGCGGTAATAAATGTATACACCGGGCATCCGAACATATTTATACTTGTAGTTCAGCACTGTGATTCCGTAATATTAATCTGAAGGTTTATATAAATAAAAACATTCATACAACTTGTAATTTTGAGAAGTATTTGAAGAGAATGATGACGTCAAAAACAAAAAACTAATTTTTGCACATGGACGGAGGAGCTGCCTTCCTTTCCAAATAGATATCAGATATTTGAAAACAAGATCAGAATGTACAGAATAGTTGTACATGAACTGAATATTTAACTGAGGAAGTGTTAACATTTATGCCTATGTTGTCTATTTCAGTTGCCTGTAAATACCTGCCTATACACAATGGTAAAATGAATCCAGTTCGGTCACTGTATGCGGTAAACACGAATATATCAATTACTTGTAACGATGGCTTTAAACCAGCGCATCAGATTGTTAAATGTTCTGATGCTGGTATTTGGAGTAGATATGAAAACTGTACACGTGTTGTTTGTGCTTCTCCTAGAAGTGCCGACAATGGATATTACCTTCATGGAAGTTCCTCAATTAAAGATTCGTCAGTTTTTCCTTTTGGGAGCAATTTAACGGGCAAGTGCAATGTTGGCTATCGAAACGATATCTTTGAAATTAGAACATGTCTGTATAACGAAACCTGGAGCGGAAATGAACTATCTTGCAAGCAAGTGGCATGTCCTCTCCCAAACAATTTAACAAACGGCGTGTATTATCTTAAAAATGGGAGCTTGTATAAGTCTGAGGCTACTTTTTTCAACACTACATTAGAAGTAACATGTAATACAGGATATCATCGAAGTAGCGGTGATAAAGAACGTGTATGCACAGATAACGGAACATGGAGCGGCGAGACTGTATGCACTCAAGTAACTTGTGACTTTCCAGGATTAGCAGAAAGGAAAGCATATGGTATGAACTATTTCAATGTTTCTTTTATACCATATAATAAGAAATCAAATTACTCAGAAAAAAGGATTTTTATCTGTCCAAAGGGATATCAATTTAATTTTAAATTACACGCTACAGAATGTATGAAAACAGGTCTTTGGAATGAAAAGAAAGGGGCTTGTGTACTAGTGACATGTTACAAAGCGGATGTCAGAAATAAAATGTTTTACAATATTTCTAGCAGCGAGCCTTCATATGTGAAATTACCATACAACTCCATTGTAACAGTAAGCTGTAACGAAACATTTAATATATGGGATGCAGAGTACGGAACGAAACGTTGTACCGAAACAGGAGTTTGGGATGAAGTTAAGCCTCTATGTGGTAGGTGTTTTTATTTCACTATGATATTAAGTATATACAAAATTCAGAGATCTTTGAATATCTCCGTAACAATTTTAACTGCTTACGATATTTTCGTTTTTAATGACAAGTGACGTGAAATCAAGTAGGAACTGAAACATAGAGGCCACTGGAGATCAGTCTTATTCCTAGCCACTGCGAGTTGACATTGAATAAAGGCAGCTGAATGTACAAATATAGGTAACGAATAAAAACAATGGTAATTGCACTTTAAAATTAAATTGACAGTTTCAGTAAACACAGAGGTCAGTACCGAAAAACAGAAGGCAGGTTTAATTGGAGGAGTAGCAACAGCAGGCGTGATACTAATTGCAATTGCTTCAGTTTCTTCTTTCATAATCATCTATCGCAGGTAAAGGTGGTTTTTTTATTTCCCATAAAACAATTCAAAATTTCCTAAAGACTGAAATGTACTTAAGTTTTGCAAGGGCTTCACGTCTGGCTTTTCTCATATGCTTGTTATTTAGATCATTAAAGGGCCTTTTACTTTCAGTTTCGTAAACGAAAAGTGATCGGAAAGAACGCTGAAATGGCATATAACATTTTCTTATGCAGATTTTGCTAGCTAGTGACCTGGTCATAGCTCGATAGAGCTCTTCTTTGCTTTCAAAACCTGTTCCACGAAGAGAATCTTTCGAAGTTGGAAACAGCCAGAAATCACATGAGGCTAAATTTGTACTATATGGCGGGTGTGGCAAAGTTTCTATGTTGCAACTACTCAAAGCGTCTTGAACAAGTTTAGCCTGATGCACAGGGGCATTAACCTAGTGCAAAATATACCCCCACCTAATAAGATCATGTTGTTTTTTTACGAATAGCACTAATGGCACTGTTCTACAGGGCACAATGCTTTATGGTTAACAGTGGTTAAATCTCTAACGTCGGTAAAAGATTTACAGAGTTGTGCTTAAAATTAATTTTCAACACACTGCTCATTGATAGTTTATTGCGACACTTTGAAGCTGTGCTATGCTGGTATATGACGTCATAAAAAGTCATGACTAGAATAATTTGAGTAAAGATAGGTGTTTTAGTAAATTCTGTATAGGTAAAGGGAAAATCTTTCTAAGTTTAATGCATTTCCGCGTTCTTTCTGTTCATCTCTCATATATATGTCTAAGGTTATCCAGGTGACATTTCAAAGTGACATGTCATAAAGACCTAGAATCAGCTCAAATGTATAAAGATTACCAATACATTTTCTGATTCTTGAATAGCTTTTAAAGTAATAAGTGGGAATGTCGTGCTGACAAACGCTCTGGTGACCTACATCAAGTAAACATTCAGGTGACTACAATACTGTGTTTAAATAGTATCATATTTTATCAGCAGCTATATTATGCCCTGAAGTTGATATATGAGACCTCTGCCTTTTCAATTTTTTATTCAATGTCAGAAGTAGTTGTTGAGATTAAAAAAAAAACAAGAAAAAAACTAAAAAATGCAAACCAGAAGAATATTGATTATAAAATTTTAGATTATATAAGTCTGATAAAGAAGACAGTATTTCTTTTCTAAAACATTGTCTGTATAAAGCAGTGCAGCAGTGCCTCAGCAATGAAGTTAAACTTCGTTGTAAATATAGCAAGAAGGTTTGAAAGTCAAGATGAAATATAAATGATATAAATGATGATATAAATGTCAAAATTTGTATTCAGACAACTTTCTCGTTATAACCACTTAATACCTCGTAATAAAGAAAAATCGTTATTCTAAGAAAGCTCTCTCGTTTCTACAACTTACTATCTCGTAATAACGAAAAATTAATTTCGTTATTTCGACTTAGAAACTCATCATTTCGACATAGCATCTCGTAATAACGGGAAAATATTTTCGTTATTATGATTTCGTTTCTCGTTATTATAAGATATACAGAAAAACAGACTATCACACTCCATTCACAGCTGTCCTTCTCATGTTGCATTTTTTGTCTTGTAATTAACAGAAAATTCTCGTGATTAGACAGTTTCTCGTATTTATGAGAAAGTTTCACGTTATAACGAGACAATTTCTCGTAAATACGAGTTTCTTCTTATTACAAGATAATTGCTAGTTATAGCGAGTTCCCAAATTGTTGTAAAGACATGATTATCTCGTAAAAAGGAGAAAATTATCTTCTTATACCAAGAAAGTTCCTTGTAATTACGTAATATTAAGTCGGTACAGGGAGAACATTTTCTCGTAACATCAAAAACGATTTCTCATAATAACGAGATATTTTTCACGTAATAACGATATACTTAGTCGTAATAACGAGAAAGTTGCCTCATAACACCGAGATAGTTTCTCGTAATTAAGTCGTTACAACGAGATAGATTTCTCGTCATATGGAGATACCACTTGTAATAACGAGAAAGTTTTTCCGTAGTAACGAGATAGTTTATCCTAAATAAGAGGTAAGTTAGGTCATATTTTTATGTGACACTATTCAGCTTTCGTTATCAATTTTAAATAAATAAGGGTTCAGTTTTTTATCATTATTAAAACAACTATGGTTGTCAATGCTACGTTTAACAAAAGTTATAGCCTTCGAAAACTGAAGAAATGTGTCATTATACACCAACCTGCAACAGGGTTGCGCATTATATGATTATTGCAAAGCAGTAGCCATTTTGATAGACTTCCTAAACAAGAAAAAAAGTTGTTCTCGTCCACCTTATTTGCATGCTGTATTTGCCTTTTGTTAATGTTTATAAGACTGTAAAGGCAACTCTCCGAATGAAGACCCTCCAGAAGAAGTGATTGTATTCATTATAATTACAGCTTTCTTATCTTTATAAAACATTACTGACCGCTTTAATATAACTCAAACTGTCTGTCCTAATGCAAAACTTTAGTTCTGCTAAAGACGTTGTTCTTTAAGGCAACGTTAGTTAAAAAGGCATAATATTAAAGTATACAGCATTTTCAAAAGCGAATCTGCTCCAATTACAATACAGTATTTACATTCAAATATACGTAAATGTCCTGTCTTTAATTTATTAAAGATAGATATAGGCGTTTTTGCATGCACGCTTACATGAGTGAGATATACATGTCTGTGCAAAACGAAAGACTGCGTTATTATTCCTTATTTGATTACAACTTTTAGATTTATATAAATAATATACTGAATTAATGCATATTTCTTTCCCTTTCTATTCTCTATTTAAGAAAGAAGAAAATGCAAAACATCCCAGGAAGCGACTTGACATACACGGACCTTCAGGAAAGACAAATCGAGACGGGGTATTCAGAAATTAACGGTTCAACAGCAGGTAAATTGCTTTTAAGACCATTGCATCATAGTGAATAAATGTTCAACAGAAGTCTACTTATCATCTTGATGATATTTATTATTATAAATGAATTGTAACTAACAAACTATAATAACATTGAAAAGACGTGTCGCTAACAAGACACGGGTTTCCAAGTCAAAGTCAGAAATTATAGTCCAAGCATAGAATATTGCTAGTCTTTATTTGTGTGTGTTTGCTCTGTATTTCATTGGTTCATCATTGGATTTTGACTTGCCAAAATGATCATGTGAGAGGCAACTTGTCACAAACCATCCGTCGGCCTGTCCGTTTGCCAGATAACAGAGAGGACAGGCTACCTGCTTTGTCTTCAAGTGAATTGTGTGATCTTTAAAATAATACCCATCTGTCTATTAATTTCTGTGGATTTAAATTTTAGTCAATAATTAAGACGGACATGTGATTTAAGTTGATATACTACTTACAACAAAGGTATTCCCACATTATCAGCGATTTGTCATTTGATTTTAAGTGCTTTAAGACAAACATTTTCGCATACAAAAGTACACTTCGTGGGCAATTTCGACACAGTGACTTCTGTTTTTTTATTTTCTTTATTTACAGATGGAGAAACATCTATGACAGAACCTCAGGGTCCAGTCTATTATAATACAATAACATAACCTGAACATTCCGTAGTAGGGCATTTGTTCAAAGCTGTTAATATATAGTCGGTTTTAGCTTTTAATTTTCATAGAATGTCTTGCACTCCCTACAGTAAACATCCTGAAAATGACTGAACAATGATTGACTGCAGACGTTAAAGTTAGTAGTTAATACTCATTATGTCTTTGTGTGTGAACAGTTTGTTCAGTAATTCAAATGCAAAGTTCACTGGTAAAAGCCTTTATATGTAAAGGTCTCAAGTTGAATTCCGTATTTCATACTTTTAAGCCAGGTACCGATTTCTCCCCATAAAACAGTCACAGAACGTATACACTTTCTAAACTGAAAGTCGATATGAAAAAAGCGTAAACTATCGGTTATGTTACATAAAAAACGTGCGCCAGCTAGTTCTTTTCATTAATTTAGTTAAACCTTACTTTTCCTAAAGGATCTAGCAAAATATATTAGCAATTATCAGAACTACTATTTGTCTATATATTATTGATAATAAAGTCGATTTCGGAGAATCTGGTAATTTATTTTATTTCTGCCAAATCCTTTTCGTCTTTAACTCTTTGAAACATAGTGTGGTTCGGAATTTCTTGTGTAGAATGATCATTTATGAGGAAATTATTAGAAATTAACATTGTAATGTAAAATTGCTAGTTATACTGTACTCTTTTCTTCTAAAACTGTTTCTCTTTTTATATAGATAAATTTAAAAATGCATATAATGCATTTAAAAACTATATGTATTGTTCATTTTATATAATCACTTACATTTATAGATATGCTGTAGAACACCTGTTAACCAATTCGCTTGAAACCATAAGCTGATTGTCCAGTCCTGCAATACAAATGAACGGAGCAATGCTTATTCTATTATTTTTAACAGTGCATGTTTTATTCTATTAAAAAATAAAGACATAAAAACATTTTCTGTGTTTTGCACCACACTAACAAAATAGAAAAAAACAGCTGTTACAATTTGAAACAATAGTCTGTATTTCACCTGCCCAGAAACTAAAAACTCATTCATGGCAGAACTCTGGTTCCTGTGCATCAAAAATAAAAAATATTTTTGTCTTGAACAACAAAGTCCAGGGCTCTGACAGTATGTACGTAGCATTGTCTTGTAGATGCCTACTAAGTTTAGATTATGTTCGTCACTACTGGTCCCACGCAAGGATCATGTTGTATGTAACCATAAAGCTAAGGGTTCTTAAAGTTTTCATTAAAGTGTGTCTAGTGAACTTCTCTTAATATTCTTCAAACTTAGCTCCTCGGTAATTTTTGGCTCCGACCTGGAGGTCAGTACCAATAAAACTATTCTTTTAGAAACTTTAAGGCTGTGAATTCTGGAATTTGGTGTGTATCATTAATTTGGAGACCTCTATCAAGTTTGTTATCAAGGTCAGATGTTTCATAAATAGTATTATTTATTGTCGCTCTCTTTTTTATTACGTAATTCATGGCTTTTCCAACGTTGCAAAGATTGCACGTGCGGCTCTTCTGGTCGACCGAACGTTTGAAATGCTTTCAAAAATACGAAAGCAGGCTTGATCAATAACGGTGTTGATGTGAATTGTTAGAAAACTCTGCGAGATAATAAATTGAACCAAAAGTCGTGACACAATCATTTTCTCTTCAGGTTTGGACGTCCTCTTTGACTCGGACATACCAGTATCTTCTTGTCTTTTCCCATGTAGGTGTCAGTGGCTAAAAGCACACGCCGCCAACATTAGACCACGCATGTGTACGTCTACTGGCCACAGGGTTAAAGATAGGTTTGAACGAGTGGACAGCTGTCTAAATTGGTCAAAATATGCCAATTGTTAAGTTCTTTCTATTCTGTCATGATGAATAGTCATTGCACTTGATGTTTTAGCACTTATACTTTTACTGCCATTATGGTCCAATTGTCTAGTATCTTTGCCAAACGCTGAAAAAAATCTGCTTTCTTCGAAAAAGGCTTTGAAATGTAAACATGTTATACTAGTTAATATTCGTGGGTAACTCTTGAATGATACTAATTAGGATGTAGGGTCATTAGTCCGTCAACAGATTACAAATACGAAGTGCAACACAAAAACATCAAACCGTAAAATCAGAACAGCCTACAATATTATAAGTGTAGCCTACATAAACAATGGTGTTACATGCTAGTACTTTGTTGTCACAGAAAATTTACTGCAGAGATTAACCAAAGGTAAAAGGAGTGCAAATGATTTCACTATTAGCATTTATTTTTATTTGAGTACTACAATAGAAAAACATATTTTAAAGGATTTTGATGATACAATATGTATGCGTAACTTAATATAGTTTTTCATTGGGTTCATTATTTTTGCTAGAGAAATGAAAATTGTACCATTCATGTACGGTATATATCCTATAGAATATCTTCAAGATTTTATGCTAGGTTCATGAATATTGATATGTGATGAAGATCACATACATGCCGCTATCAATTAAAACAATGTATGTGGGAACGCTTTCACAAGTAATTTTACAAAAGCGTCTGTATACATTTTTTCACTGCAAAAGGAAATGCCAGTGAATGAATTTATATATGCACTCATACATTTTACTTAATGTTTTATTGTCAGTTATATTTCGCATTTGGTGTGATTTAACTTCAGTGGAACAGAGGCAAATAAAATTCGAAAACTGCACAATAAAACCAGACTCCAATATAGTTTAGCCAACATAAGAAAACGGATTTATTTTTGATATTTGAGTAAAATTTTATATCAAAGCAAAAGTAACCTGTATCCTCAACAAAAGTGCTTTGGGTTAATTTGTCCACTGTTAACATATCTGGTACATCAGGTTCTAAAAGAATGTTTAAACATGAAAAATGTGATTAGTTTTCATATTTCCTTAGTATAGCAAGGAAAAGTATAATAAATTAACCAAAGCAGAAAATAAGCAGCATGCATTTGTATACGCTGTATAAATCAGACCGAAAGGTAAGGATCGGAAAATATAAAAGAACTAAATTCAAGCAAACTTAATTTAACAAACTTGTTTA
Organism: Cyclina sinensis; assembly: GCA_012932295.1. Classification (NCBI taxonomy): domain Eukaryota; kingdom Metazoa; phylum Mollusca; class Bivalvia; order Venerida; family Veneridae; genus Cyclina; species Cyclina sinensis. Next base: position 11,106,771 of record JAAONU010000012.1, on the reverse strand, counting down.
ACACATTTTATAGCAATACTTTTCTGCTGAGTGAAATTTTGTACTTTTAACGTCTCTTTATCATAAAAACAACAGCAACAACAACGACAACAAACAGGCGCTCGGAGTATGTTTAACGACAAACAGCGTATAACAAGACATTTTTTATTTGAAAGCGGTCTAGAATACTCCATTATGCTGTGTGTACGAAATTCAACTTTTAGCATCCAGGCAGCGTAAGAACTAAAACAATCTGCGAAAGCTTCATTGCATTGTATGTAAACTTCACGAATAACATTTATTTATGAATTTAACATAAAAAAGATTTGCAAGATGCACAAACATTTAAAAAATTACATAACTGATTCCCTTTATATTACAACGCATGTTTAGAAGGAGAAGGGATAAAACGGACTATACGCAATTTCATTATCTACCTCGGCACGCATCTCTGTTTTTGTAAAGAAACATTTACACTGTTACTGTTTCTCATATCTCCAGCGTCAGATAATTGATATATATTCAAACTATTTGAAAGCATCTACCCACTATAAGTAAATCTGGAAAAAAGACTTGTTTCAAGGTAAAGAATAAGAAATTATAATGTTGTTTACATTGTCTTGTATCGAATGATGGGGAGTTTTGTACTTGCATGAGGATATAGACCTTGTGTTATAATTTTTTTGGGATAAAAATGTGCTGTCATTTTTTATGACATTATTGCACTGATGATGAGATCGTTTCACATTTGAATTAAAAAAGAGATATAATCGTGATGTATGCGTTAGATACATACGAGTCTTTATAAATATGTCATAAACGACAGTTAAATCAATCCGATTGAAGTTGATTTTCTTATTTTGCCAGAAGGAAGTGAAGGAAAGAAAAATACTATGAAAAACCCTATCCAAGTTGTCAGTAATTAAAAAAATAAGACATAGATACTCTTAATACGTTTAGCACCTTTAATACAAACTAGAAAAGCTGTCGTTAATGTTTGAAACTGTGGTATTTCTATATTTCACCTGTGCCGATACTACATCACATTTGGCATGCGGAAATATAACTTTAACGGGGCTAGATGATAACGTGCTCCTTGTCTCAAAGATAACACCAGGAAGCCCTTAAGGATCTATTTACATTTTGTAACCTTTTAGACTGTCAGTAGATATAGAGTGAAAAAACGAGTATTTATATTTCTTAATTTATTTGAGGTTTTTTAAAATGTTTAACAGTTTAAATCTTTCTATCTTAACTGGATAGACTTCCCTTAAAGAAGAAATAATGACGGGTAGTTTCACGGAAAACAATGACATTTTTAGTTTTCGTCACTTAAGACAGTTATTGAGGTGAATATTAGAAAAATAATAACTGTAAATAAACGGATGAATGCAATTGTGGTAAGTTTAATTTTCTTTAATCTATTTAAAGTTGTATATTCTTCTATTTGTTTGACGGGGTAGATGAACAGTTCTGTTTGCTTAAACTCAGTGATAAGAGGGGTCAGTGAACATGACTCAACGCTTCAGGATTGAATCAACGTTAATTCTTAAAAACCATCATAAACATGATGCAAGAAAACCCCTCGCCACTAAGACACAGTTATTGATTTATGCTCAATAATATTACAAGCGCTGAGATATACCCAATCATTATATAACCTATAAATAGCTTTGAAATGCCTTTCTCTGATTTGCAAAGGTGTACATTTTTGTAAAAAAATAACGGTAAATATCAGAACATATTGAACGTTTTTTTTTTTTCAAAAAAAAAAAAAAGATTTCCTGGAAATCCCCCGCATCTGTTTATAACTCGGACATTTCCGGCGAAACGACTCACTTTCAGAAAATGACGAAGGCCGTTTCGGCAAATTTCGTCGAATGCGCCGCCTGACAGGATGTTGTAAAGCTATCCCCTCGGTCAATATTAATCTTTTAGGTACATATCACATCATATTCACCAAATGAAATGTCCATATCTGTATAATATTGAACGATTTTTAATGACTTTATGATTGCGCTATCCATATCGACAACGATGTATATATTCATAAATATGAAACCCTGTGAAAGAGAAACTAAAACGAAATTAAAAAACAACAACAAAAAAAAAAACAAATAAAAAACTGTGAAGCAAAGATAAATAATCGGGCGGAGATTTTTTTCGACAGGAGATGTGTTCAAAGCACTGTGGCGAACGGCCGCCTGACTTCCACGAAAAATGCGTGCACACTTGTTTTTATAATGATGAATAATGTAAAAAATAACTTGAGTGACGACTTTACGATATTGTGAATTTTGTTCTAGGAAGCCAGTCTCAAAACACTAAAATAGTTCTGTATATTAATATAATTCTTAATAAGCTATGATCAGAGCCATCAAAAAGAAAGAAATTCTTCAGCTTTACTAAATATGCAATACCACTAAAGTTTGGTGATAAATTGTGTTAAATACGTGTACTTAAAGCATTTGTTTGTTTTATCGATTAGATAACACCAGGAAGTTTACGTATCGTTCTTATCACATAAAATTTATTTCAAAATAATTTCTAATCTGTTCAACATAAATAGCAGCAATGTTTCTCTTTATACTACAGGTATTTATTGTATTCGTATTCGATAAGTATAAAAAAAATGTTAAAAAAAATTATTGGGGGAAATGTCTCAATACTATGATAAAATGATCGACTAGGTATGATAAATGTCCTCTTGTAGTTGAAGTACAATACGGCATTTCTTCTCACTTCCCAGTCAGCTAGCTTTTGAAGTGACGTGGTATACTATCAAAATTATCACAAGGGGTACCCTTGAGTTCGAATCATGCTTGGTGCAAGTATCTTATTCTGAGTAAGATTTGGTGTCCAACTCAAATAAATCAAAAGGGTTGATATCATTACACCCTTAGACGTCCCACGGACATTCAATACAGCAAGAATCCGGAAGGATTATGTATATGAAGTAGAGGCATCATACGAAATGTTTATTCCCTTGCCCTCTTGCTAATCACTTTTACACTGATGTGGTTAAGTGTCCGCTTTCTGGCTTTATGAGCAAAGGTATATACCAGTGTTCGAATTCAGCTCGGAGCAAGGGAATTTTCCGGGAGACAAATACGAAAGGATTGAGACTTTCGAGATAGCCTTAATTAAACAAGAAGCTTGTCTGCTTACACCAATATACTTCTTCCGCCGCCGAGAATTCTTCAGTGATATACTTTTTGCGTTTTCTGTCTTAAAGCAGCTCGTTCACAGCTGAACGGTAGAAATAAAAATTACCTCGTTACTTTTAATGAAGTCCTTTTTCTGACCAAAAAAAAACTCGGCTCGCGTAGGTCACATCGCACGCGAAAACGCATTTTTCGTAAACGCGCACTTGGGGAACTCCAGTTAAATATAGAATACGGTATCCCCGACCGCGTAACACGTTTTGCAACTTGGCGTCTTCAGCAGTCTCGGCACATGCATTCGTTTCATGAATGAATGTCCCAAAACACTATACGTAGGATGATCGGGAAGTTCATAGACTTTTCTTCAAGCGTCATTTTTATTTGTCGCATTACTATGAAACTTTAGATAAATGTTGATTAACCTTTTCTGCAAAACATGAATTTTATATTATAAATTTCTGAATAAGCAGTGTCCAACATACATCAGCAACCCTGGAGCACCTTAAAAAAATTAGGTGGCCAGTTGCCAATTCAATTGGCAACTGGGAGTCAACTTCATAGTCCGGCTGTAACTGGCAGCTAGATGCCAGTTCGTCAAAACTTGCGAATCGTCAACTGTCAATTTGTAGCCAAATGCCAATTCAACGTTTATCATAAATTATTGATATAAACCGAATTCGCAACTGGCAACTGGCAGCCAGATGCCAATTCGTTAAATATCGTGAATTGGCAACTGGGAACCGGCAGCAAGATGCCAATCGGGCAAGCATTAAGAATTTTGAACATTAAATGAATTGGCAACTGGCAACTTACAGCCAGATGCCTGTTCGTTAAATATCATAAATTGGCAACTGGGAACCGGCAGCTAGATGCCAACCAGACAAGCATTATAAATTTTGGACATTGAGTGAATTGGCAACTGCTGCCAGATGCCAGATCATGAAAACTTGTTAATTGTCAACTGTCAATTGGTAGCCAGATGCCAATTCGACAAGTATCATAAATAATTGATATTAACCGAATTGGCAACTGGCAGCCAGATGACAATTTGTTTAAGACCGTGAATTGGCAACTGTTAGACAGGTATCATGAATAATGAAAATTGATTGAATTGGCCACTGCCAGCCAGAAGCCAGTTCGTCAAAACTTGCGAATCGTCAATTGTCAATTGGTAGCCAGATGCCAGTTCGAAATTTATCTTAAATTATTGATATTAACCGAATAAGCAACTGGCAGCCAGATGCCAATTCATTAAAAATCGCGATTTTGCAACTGGCAACCAGTAGACAGTTCAAAAAGTATCATGAAATATGAACAATTAGTGAATTGGCAACTGGCAGCGAGATGACAGTACGTCAAAACTTGTAAATAGTCTACTGTCGATTGGAAACGAGATGCCAATTCGACATTTATCATGAATTATTGATATTTACCGAGTTGGCAACTGGCAACCAGATTCCAGCCCGACAAGCTTTATGAATTATGAACATAAAGTGAATTGGCAACTAGTCACCGGCAACCATATGCCAGTTCGTCAAAACTCGCGAATCGTCAACTGTCAATTGGTTGAACGACTTCTGTCACATTTTTAATAAAAACATTATTCAAATTATACGTCATTAATGGGAGTACAGACGTTTTATAAAAACAACATAATTATTTTTCAGAGTAGTAGCAATACATTGTACATTATACACAAAACGCAAATCTTTTATAATAATTGAACACAAAATAAATCCAAAACAATGATATTTTTAAATTTTTAAAAATGTGACAGAAGTCGTTCAAACAGAACATCCATATTCTGTTCTCCCGAGTCAACAAAATATATTAAAGTGTTTCTCTGAAAGAACCAGTCCGGATCATTTGCTGATACATAACAGTCTTTTTAGCCGTTAAGATTATCCAGTGAAAATGTGGTTAAAAAACCCTGCTATTTATTAGATGGTACTCTAATACAAATAGTGATGACTTCTAGCCCTTTTTATATGAAACATGACCCTGAGTATTCTTTTGATTTCTCAGTCACAGTCTATGAAATATTTTAGTTCATGGACCTCAGTACTTTTTTAACCTGAACGCTCGTTCAATGGGCTTATACTCCCTATAATGTTACAAAAAGCCTTGTTTTCGCGGTTGTTCCTTAATTTGCCACGGTTTACCTGATCATGCCATACGAATTACAGTAGCTTTCTGGATGTTAGTATGAGATACGAACCCCGTGAAATATCCAAAAATGATTTTAAATTTAAGCAAATAGTTTGTATCGGCAGTTTACTAGAACGGATTTAGATGACAGACCTCAGTGCAGCGTTTGAACTAGATGGATAGAATTTAAATTTATCTTTGAAATACCAAATGTTCCTTATTTCAAGTTCACTTTGTGTATATACAGTGTGGCCTTTTTTATTCGCTCTTTGCTTATACATGGACGTTATTTATTTTGAGGGTCAAACGTCAACACCACATGTTCTTTCACTTTGAATACATTTTCTGCTTCATGGCTCTAAAATCATTCACGGAAACATTCAAACTTCAGAGAAAGTAATTTCTTCACAGGCAGGTAAACCCTGTGCATTTTGAGGTCAATAGGTAAAAGTTATAGGGACATAAATTGTATATTTCATCTGTAAAAACTGTAACCAATTTATAAATTAACATTATAGGCACTTTAGTTTCATGAATAAATTATCTAAAAACATTTTTGGATTGAAAGTGTTGTTGTTACACGAAATATTATACATGTTAAAATTTTGACTAATTGGCATCTGACTGCAAGTTTCCAGTTGCCAAATCAGTAAATTTCAAGAATTTATGATATTTGTCAATTTTGCACCAGCCTGCCAGTTGCCAGTAACCAATTCAGTCAATATCACTTATTCATGATACCTTTGGAATTGGCACCTGGCTGCCAGTTGCAAGCTGCCAATAAAGTTTTACAAATAATTCATGATTCATGATACCTGTCGAATTTGCATCTGGCTGCCAGTTGCAAGTTGACAATTCGCGACCTTTTTTTACGAATTGGCATCTGACTGCCAGTTGCCAGTTGCAAATTTAGTTAATACCAATAATTCATGATACTTGTCAATTTTGGCATCTGGCTGCCAGTTGCAAGTTGACAATTCGCGACCTTTTTTTTACGAATTGGCATCTGACTGCCAGTTGCCAGTTGCCAATTTAGTTAATATCAGTAATCCATGATAATGGTCGAATTGGCACCTGGCTGCTTCTTGACAATTTACGATTCGCGATCAATGACAAATTGGCATCAGGTTGCCAGTTGCCAGCTGCCAATTCAGTTAATATAATATATTCATGATATTCGTTGAATTGGCACCTGGCTGCCAGTTGCCAGTTGATAATTCGCAATCTTTAACGAACTGGCATCTGGCTTTCAGTTGCTAGTTGCAAATTCAGTTAATATAAATAATTCATGATACTGGTCGAATTGACATCTGTCTGCCAGTTGCCAATTGACAATTGTTAATCTTTAACGAAGTGGCATCTGGCTGCTAGTTGCCAGTTGCCAATTCAGTTAATATCAAATAATTCATTATACCGATCGAATTGGCATCTGGCTGCCAGTTCACGATCTTTGACGAACTGCCAGTTGCAAATTCAGTTAAAATAAATAATTCATAATTGAATTGAATTGGCAACAAGTGGCTAACTTCACGCACATTTTCGCGAATCATCAACTGTCACCTGGCAGCCAGATGCAAATTCGGCCACTTTCATGAATAATTTATATAAACTGAATTAGCAACTGGCAGCCAGATGCCATTTCGTTAAATATCGCGAATTGTCAACTTGCAACAGGCAGCTAGATGCCAATTTGACAAATATCATGAATAATTGATATTAACTGAATTAGCAACTGGCAACTGGTAACCAGATTCCAATTCGTTAAAGATCGCCAACTGTCAACTGGCAGCCAGATGCAAATTCGGCAAGTATCATGGATTATTGATATTCACTGATTTGGCAAATGGCAAAAGGCAGCCAGATGCCAATTTGTAAAAGATCGAGTATTGTCATCTGGCAACTGGCAGCCAAATGCCACTTCGACAAATATCATGAATAATTGATTTAAACTAAATTGGCAACTGGCAGCCAGATGCCAATTCATTAAAGATCGAGAATAGTCAACTGGCAACAGGCAGCTAGATGCCAATTCGACAAATATCATGAATGATTGATATTAAAAGAATTTGCAACTGGCAACCAGATGCCAAATCGTTAAATTCCGCGAATTGTCAATTGGCAACTGTCAGCCAGATGCCACTTCGACAAATATCATGAATTATTGATATTAACTGAATTGGCAAATGGCAAAAGGCAGCCAGATGCCAATTCGTTATAGATCGAGAATTGTCAACTTGCAAATGGCAGCCAGATGCCACTTCGACAAATATCATGAATTATTGATTTTAACTGAATTGGCAACTGGTTACTGGCAGCCAGATGCCAATTCGTTAAAGATCGAGAATTGTCAACTTGCAACTGGCAGCCAGATGCCACTTCGACAAATATCATGAATTATTGATATTAACTGAATTGGCAACTGGCAACTGGCAGCTAACTTCACGCACATATGTTTTCTTGACTCAACCTAACACACGGCCGTACATACTGGGTTGTATCTAGCGAATAACTTTCTTTATAAACCATAGGATAAAAAATGAATTCAGAATAAGGGTTAGTGATATCGGTGTATGGGTCACTATCCGCAAATCAACTTTGAAAACATTTTTGCTTGCAGTACCAGTTACCATGTGTTTGCAACTTCAGTTTGTCCTTTGTCTGTCTGTAGTTTGTACCATGGGTACCGGAATAAAAACAAACGACTGGCATTTTCAAGGTTAGTGTGATTACGTTGATTCCTTTTCCTCTGTTTTTTGTTCTTTTTGTTTTTCGAAAACATAGATAATTTCATAAATGTGAAGTATCCTTTAAACAAACCATTTGAAATGGTGTTAAATAACAAGAAACTTATATTTTCTTCCACGTGGCTATTCGTATTTCAAGGAGAAAAACAAAATTTGATATTTGGATTCTGTCTTTATTCTTTTAAGTGGTTTGTTTTCAGTTAATTTGATAAATATGGTACTAACATTTTCATTTCAAATCTTTTATGTTTTTAAGGACCAAATATTGCATTAGGTAAAAATGCCTCCCAATTGCCTGGTACTTATGGGAGCTACCCAGCAAACCTTGCTGTAGATGGGAATGAAAATAGTGACTTTTTAAGTGGCAGCTGCAGTCATACTTCTGCTAGCACATATCAAGCGGAGGCAGAATGGACTGTTTATCTCGGCGGACTTTATCATGTTACTGGTATTATCATATTCAACAGAAATGGTAGGTGTTTTTTATTCTACATTTTCAAATGAATCAGTATTATTAATCCCCTGCGAGAAGCGAGAAGGGAATTATAGGAATGGCCTTGTCTGTCAGTCTGTCCGTCCGTAACATTTTCGTGTCCGCTCCGTAACTTTTAAACTCATGGAAAGTTTGGCAAAAATGATCAAGACGAAGTGCACAAAGCAACAACCATGTCGCTACACCAAAGTCAAGATAGATAGAATGATAGATAGATAGATAGATAGATAGATAGATAGATAGATAGATAGATAGATGTATAGAATGATAGATGTATAGAATGATAGATAGATAGATAGATAGATAGATAGATAGATAGATAGATAGATTTCGGCATCGGAAACATACAATGGTTTACATATTAATTTGAATAATATGAAATAAATACTACAAAAAAATAATAACAATAATAAATTTAGAAATAGAAATAACCATGGAATGCTTAACGCAAAAAAGTGCAAACACTTATTTCCATTGCAGTCCTTGACACGTAGAGGTCAAATATAAAAAAGTCCACATTTTGTTTCTTCGTCATAACTTACTGACAATTGTAATTTTCCATTTTCTCAATATCTCATCAGTTGAATAATTCGCAGTTTCATCTTCATGATTCCATCATTTACAAATGTGAGGTCAAATGTAGTTGCCCATTTTCCGTACAAATTATTATCCTATGTCATATTGGGACGTGTGACCCAACCAATACCACTCATTTTCGTTACAAAATAAAAAAAAATAACATGAAATATGCCATTGTACTCAAAATCTGTCATCTCGAAAAGATTTTGCTAAGTGTTACTATACATTGGACTGATAAATGTACACAAGTCTGAATAAAAAATAATTACATCAGTGAGTCATCAAAACTGAAATAAAAATGATTTCTGATTGTAAGTGCAGAGCTAGCCTATCGGAATAGGAACTCGGTCCAATCAATAGTCAATAATATCATAAATTAAATTGTTTAAAGATCAAATTTCGCAAGCATGAATTTTCTAGACATGTGACTTATTATCAAAACTTCATTACGAAATATACTATAACGAACGTTTTTGGAGCTATTTCCAATATTTCTTCACGGTTATTCCATAGATTGGTCGGTGATTATGTTCACTCAGAAAAGTTATTTATAGAATAATGTTTTAGAAAGAAAATGATGAAATATTACTTGAAACATCATTAAATAAACCGTGTGATTCAGATTTATCCCAGACTTCTTATAGCTAGGATTACTGTGACATGATCTTTGATTGCCTAGCACATCATTTTAACGATAACGTTTCAAAACTTAACTTCCTATCAACGTAATATTAAAATACTCATTGCTGTAACGAAGCTTACAAATCTGTAACGAAAGTTGTTTCTCTTCTTCAAAGTTTTGAAATTTGAATAGAGTTTTATGCCAATACTTTATTATTATCAATACGATTGTCACTTCCATATATCAATCTCCGCTACAAAGGTCGCTTCTGAGAATTTTCATATTTCAGTGAAATGATCATCTTATTTTGGAGTGAGAAAATGTTCTAAAACAAGTGAGTGAGAAAATGTTCTAAAACAAGTAATTGAGCAGAAAATGGCATGTTTTATAAAGTACATGTTGCTGCCTTTTTTTATTCATTTGCCTTTATTTTTGGAACTTAAGGGTCATTTTGAAATAAACATTTCAAGAAGTTTTTGATAGGATCATTCTATGTTTTACCGGGAAAGTATATCAGCATATAACTGCTACTGGTTTCGCATATAGTTTTACATACCAGTTATTGAAAAACTGTTTTGACAACAAAATGCTTTTCAAAGATTTGATGTGCTGTTTTCAGTTAGGTAATAACAGGATAATGTTTTTAAACATATTTTTCTCTTTACAACTATCACGGTGATCATCCATATCGGTACAGTCTATCGGCCGGCAACTGTCGGTCTTGGTAAAAACAAGTTTGACTGTTTGCGGCCGTAGTGGAAAATACACAATTCTGTTTGATTGGAAGGTATGAACGAATGAATCAATCGCGCAAACTTCTTGAGTTGTGAAAAGAGCCATCTGTTATGCCAGATTTTGCCTATTTCCGGTACTAAAACAACGACAATTTTGATCCGAGGAAAATAGTAGGGTGCATAATTTCCATACTGTCATCTATTCACCCATTATTATTAACCAAGCTCGTATACTTTTTTGCGTCAAGAAAGGATCCATCTGTTAAAGCCATATTTTGATCGCTTCTATTACTGTAGCAACAGAATTTTGATCCAAAGGTAAAAGCAAAGTGATTGGCATACCAATGTTCATCAGCTTCACATACGGATTTTTATGTTATCGCAAGATCCAGATTTCCGGACAGCCAGAAGGACAGACGGAAAGAAGGACAGTCAGATGGAGGGAAAACATCGGCAGGGGAATAAAAACCTTATTTAGACTTTTTGTCTCTTTCAAAGCTGTTCTGCTATTCAGTCATCCTGCAGTTTTGCTGGAGCTGTTTTGCTCTTCTGGCATTCTGCTAGAGTTGTTCTGCCATTCTGCTGTTCTTTTTGACTTGTTCTGCTATTCTGCTAACTTCACTCAGACAAACAAAAGTATATCATTAGCTGAAATTTGATGCGTTCTAGAATGTTCATATGAATAAAAATTTTCTTTTTTTTATTCGCCCGACGGGACGAATTATGTTATGACCCTCGTCGTCCATCTGTCTGTTTGTCTGTCCGTCCGTTAGCAATTTCGTGTCTGCTCTGTATCTTTTGAACCGATTTAATCAAATTGACATGTTAACAATAATGAGACGATGCACAAAGCGCAGATTCCAACTTTTTCAGGTCAAGGTCACACTGAGTCATTATGATTTAATGTGTCAATTTCTTGTCAGCTCTGTTTCTCTTGAACCGATCGAAGGAGATTGAAACTACTTTGCAGAAATGTTAATCATAATAAGATGATGTACATAGCATGTACATTGCGTGTACATAGGTTCCGGCTTTCTCGATCTAAATAAAGGTCACACTTAGTCATTATGATTTAATGTGTAAAGATTCTTGTCCACTCTGTATATCTTGAACCGATCGAAGGAGATTAAATCTACTTAGAAGAAATGTTAACCATAATATGACAAAGGGCAGGATGCAGGTTCCAGGTTCCATTTTAATTGAAAACTGCTTGAAGCTACCAGTTATTGAAATATATAGATGTAATACCATAATGAGATGATGGCAGACATGGGTTAAGGTCAAGGATACTTACAAGCCACTTGGCATACTTATCTCGAACTGCTTGTTAAATTAACCGTGAAACCTTGGAAGCATACTATACTGACTGTAAAATCTGCTGGATTGGCTGTTAGTAAAGTTAAACATGACTAAAGAACTAACCAGTAAACAATTAACATTTTGAACCTATTTGCAGACATTGTTATAATATCGTCTTTATAAAAAAAACACATCTGATTGTGTTTATCAATTAGGAAAAGGACTTCTACCGCCATTAGTTTTCCTCGGGCCTATATTGCCTCGCTTCAGAGGAGCTCTTGTTTACCAAGTTCGAGTCCTGGTCCGATTAATTATTGTAAGCAAAAATCATTATAGTAATTCTTATCATTGTTGTTGTTTTTATTCTCAATATCTAAAGTAGCATTAGGGAAACCCGAATATCTCTTTAAGGGTAATCTTTCATAGTTTCGCCGGCTTATTTTGCAATGCTACGTTTTCTGGTCTCGAAGATGATTGACCGATATTCCTCACATACGCTTGAAAATATGATATAATTCGAAAGTTTTGGAACCTGTTGGACAAAAGAGATGCGTGTGTGCTTTTCTTTTCATCCAGATAATATTAAAAGTTCATGCAACAACTACATTTCAAAATGTCTTGACAAATGTTTGATTCAAACAAAAGTGATTTCTTACTGAAAATGTTCAAATGCATAAATTTTCAGCGGAGACATTCACGTAGAAGGACTGATTACAAGGATACTCAATTCTACTTTCCGACAGCCTTACTAAGCATAAAAATGCCTAAATTGTCAACCGTCACAATTATCTCCTCTTCATTAATTTCTAGATAACGGACGAGATGAAAGAAAGCTTTGTTGAACCGTAATTTTCACACATACGAATTCGTCATATATGTAAAAGATTCGTTCGAATTTCTCATCCATGTGTGACAAATATAACGTCATGGTGCTACAGCGCTTGTTAAAATCGTTTTTAACAAACGAGCTGCTTTAAACTACATTCGGTCAACGATATCGACCAAACATTGAAAGTCGATAAACTTGCCGTTTTTGCAACGTGTTAGTCGAACGGTTTGCACTTGTAATAGAAATGAAAATAAAAAAGATATCTGTTACAGTTCTGAGATATTCAGCTAGAAACACGTGCTGAGTGTGTATAATGTTGTCTCATTGTAGAGAGACAACTAACGACACATGTTTATTAAAATCTATTTTTATGAATCTCTTCTTGTGGGAAGATATCGAGGGCGTAAATGATTTTTTTCTTGAAGATTTTGTTGGCGTTAACTTAAAACTTCGTGTTTAAAACAACATTTTTGATTTATTCATCGGTTTTCCTGGAATATTTCCACCTTAAAAATAGACTCTCTGTACAATTTCTCTGTTTTCTCTTTACATAAATGAATAAATATATAAAACGAATGAATGAATGAATGAATGAATGAGTTTATAAAGTTACACAAGATATGATGTATTTTAGAATTTTATTAACTTTTCAATTGTAAACGAGTTCAACAAACTATCAAAATGCAAACCTCTGGCTTAATAAAATTCTTCTAGTTACATTTTACAAGATATGTATGTCAGTGTCAGTAAGCCGTTTTGTTTTTCTTTTGATTTTATTTAGTGTTTAAAAATAGTAAACAGCTAGCAAAAATAGTTTAAAGAAATGAATAAAAATGTAGGTATGAGAAATTACTAATATTTTGGTGCGTTTTCAGCTGTCGCGGTCCAAGGAATTTGCTAACTTTGCCGTGCACGTTTATTTAGCATAAAACGCACCACAAATAAGAGTCATTACTAAATGAAAAAGAAATAAAGTCATGTGATAATGATTTTCAGTTGTTTATCATTCAACATTGCCCTGACACTTTCTTCAGACACAGTATCTTAAAACATGCTTTGAATATTGGAAGCTAGAGTCTGCGTCCAAGAAACAATTGAGAAGTTGACTTAAATTACTAACATCATGAAAAGTGTTTTTAAGAAAAATGTCTAGAAATTCATAAATTTAACTACAAATTTTACTCTCGTATAAGGCAGTTCTTTTCTGAATCCGCGTGGGAGAATTTATGAAAATGAGTCCGCATGGGAGCATTTTCTTCGTTTTTATGGTCAATCATTTTACTAAAATCTGCATTCGGAGCACAAAACAAGCCAAACTAAAGCAGTGAATTATCTAAACATAAATCGGTTTGTCTTTTGTTGGATGAACAATGCTCCACAACAAAGTTTCTATCATATTATCGGTGTTTTTCTTCACCAGTGTCCGCCTGGGAGCGTCCAGAAATCGAACTTTCACCTGTTTTCAGGCCTAAACTAGAGTTTTACATTATAAACATTCTTTACGTATATATAAAGCACACCAGAAAATCTTCGGTGCACAACATGAGTTTTGTAACTCTACAGATTTCTTGTCGAAAAAGACTATCTTACCTTTCAAGCGACGGATTGCTGACAAAAACGTCCCGTATGGAAGCAGATGACGTAGTATCCCACTATTGGATTCACTTTGACTTAAACAAATAGTGGTACCTCAGAGATCAAGATCACACGTAGAACGAAAATGATAAGAATAAGCCAATGACAGATTTTGAACGGACATGCATTTTTTGGCATGTAGGACAAGATTACACTTAAAACGAGAAATTTCAAGAAAGTCAATAACAGACTTTAACCGAACTTTTTTCAGCACATAACAGAAGCTTGTATATATGTTGAAATTGATCTATCATATTCATTTAGGCATTTTAATACATCCATTTTACATTGTTAATTAGATCATGTATAAATTCACTTACCCTTGTTTATTATGTATGCCTATATAAGGTTGTTTGATAAGTTCGCGGACTTAGGCGCTGATATTATTATTTTACGTCCAGATTCAATCAAACTTTCCGGATATAATATTTCCTGTTCACCAAAAAGGAGTTTTTCATTTTTAAAACAGTTTCAACTTTAAAATGGTATTTTTCTTTAACAATAATGCTACCTTGGTAACGCTATACGGAGCACTCCGTAAATCGGACATAAGTCAGTATATAAGCTTGTCAATCAAAGCACCCAAACGTCATATTATCACGGGAATTGGTAACGTCAACGTCATTTCCTGTAAATTTCAACGACGTATCCTGTTTAAATCCACCGTTAAAGCAATTATTTCTGTATGACATAGAAAATCATAACGTCATCTTTAGTCGTTGAAACTAGGGCGAGTATTAAGTTTTGCGTTAACCTGGCCCAAACTCAAAAGGAAACATTCAAATTGCTACAGAAAACACAATCAACTCGATGCTGTAGAAGTATTGTATTAAAATGGCATGAAAGATTCGCAATGGACGCCAGAGTTTGGACGACGACGTTGGATCGGGCAGACCTAGATCGATATCGACACTGGTACAGCAGAAAATTGAGGACATTCTTGACGATCGCCGCGTGACAGTAAGAGGTTTAGGGATGATCTGAAAATGAGAAAGTGCAGTGCCCAGTGAGTATTATGCCTTTTAACAGCAAATGACAAGTCCCGTAGAGTAGCTGCATAAAAGGTGTTTCTTCGGCGATACAGATAGGAAGGGGAGGATTTCCTGAACAGAATAGTGTCTACCGATGAGACGTGGATATGGAATTACGATCCCGAGTCTAAGTTGCAGTCTTCCACATGGAAAAAAAAACAACAGACGAACAGAATCTGAGGATAGCGAGGGTTTCAAAATCTTGCGGGAACCACGTTCGTGTTTTTTACTGACAGGCATGGAATGATCTTACAGTACCGGGTACCAGAGGGCCAGACTGTCAATGCAGACTATTATTCAAAGGTAATTATTATTATTATTTTAGTATTATTTTACCTGTAGTAATATTAAGTATTAAAGATAATGAAAATGTTAATAAAATAATATTATTATCTATTATTTTAAAATAGAAATTAAAGTAAATTTTTCGGGAATATTAAAGGGTTCTTCCAATTTTTTTTCAGGTATTGCAGCGTGATTTGATACAGCCGTTACGCAAGAAGAGGCCTGCCCTGGATTTGACATATGTAATTCTGCACCCAGCTCATCGGGCAAGTTCGACATCACACGAGATCGTCCTACTGGATTTCGAGACTATAGTGCATCCGCCATATTCTCCAGATCTCGTGCCCATGGATTTCCGAATTTTTCCTGAACTGAAGCGTCAGTTGCGAGTCTGCGATTCGAATCAGGTACTGAACTCAGTTTGAAGGTTCGTTCCCTTGTATCATCTATCCTGATAGCTGGTATGCTTCCATATATGATCAGTGGATTTGTCTTCACGAGAAATGCGTTTCTCGGTCAGGTGACTATGTGAGAAGTGAACGGACGTTTATTTTCTGACGTTTACGTTCATTGATACTTACGACGTCGTGCTCCGTGGAATATATGTATATCATTTGTTTTATAATGTTATACGCATAGTTTATATTGCTAATTTACAGTGTTTTATGTATAATCTTTGTATTGAGTCAAGGAACCAGCACATATAAATTTTATCTATGTATTTTGTCATTTTCCTTCATAATACACCTTGTCCGCGAACTTACCAAACAACCCTCGTATTTCCTGTCTCTCATATATAGATATACTAACTCTGAAACGCATTTCTTAGCCAGAGTTACAAAATTAAATCTCATTGAGTACTCACGTATCACTTTTTTGCATATTTAGCATTTAGTCAATGCTTAAATTTCTGAAATTTAATCCTGGTTTTCATCCTGTTAGTGGCGTTTCTTATTTTAGTTTTATGAGGTTCTGCGGATTAGTTCATATCATGCTGTTTCAGAGTTACAGTATCGACTCGAAGGATTTGTTGTCTACGGGTATGATGACAGTGAGACATGTCCTGGCGATGGGTACTGTGAGATCTATAGGGACAACAACTATGATTACCTTAAGGAAAAAATCATCATACCAGTAAATGGACTAAAGGCCTTTTCCAATATAACCATTAAATTACCGAAGGATAGAATTCGTTCACATGACAGCGAACCGTCCTATCTAAGTTTGTGTGAAGTGAAAATTTATGCAGGTATTATTGTTATCTAATATTTTCTTAAAAAGCATTTACAAAATAATTATTTTTACACAACGGTTTTCAGCAATTATTAACAAATAATGGCTTTTCACGTCTGATTCTGAAGGGAATCTTTTTTTGTTATAGATTTGTCATTAAATCGTCATTATGTCATATTTCAGACCTGCATTGCCATACCTTAATCGTAACTTTCATGTTCTTTCATATGTGCACAATATGAATATAGGAATCACGAAGTAAATTTGTATCCACGTAGAGGTGTCTCATAGGCACAATCTATACAGGGGCGACGCTTTAATATTTTATTTATATCTATTTCGCGAAAAAAGGAAAGCACATATGGAGTCTTACAATGTAATGGAAACATGAAATATGAATCGTTCTCCATAAGAACTTTTTTTGGAAATAATTTATAAACAACAACATTTTGTGAAGTGAGAAGTGTAAAAGAGAGAGTGGTAGAGCATCCGATCCAAAGTATCTGGTTCGATTCCCACTTAGGGTCAATGTCTCAAGTGACTGCCCACAGCCCATGCCTTTTACGTACTGAAAGAAGAAGTCACCAGGTAGTGATTTTAAAAAAAGAGGACATTTTTCGCGGTCGCCTTAAAATTTATGTGCATAATACATTTCCTAAAATTGTTAGATAGAGAAAATCTCGTAAACTTAGTGGTATTTTTAGTGGAATGGTTAACACAGAAATTCTTCTTGAAAAGCTTAAAGTATTTTGTTGTAAGATCAATTATTGTTAAATATACCGTTACATTTTACATCTGAAGCATGAAGTGCAACCAAAACATTACTTTTCGAATAAACAAATTGATTAAAAATATGGCTCACTCCGATAGTAAAAAGGCATTCGCTAAAATAAATTTTCATAGAGAATGAGGCAATATAATACTTACTTTTATGTCAGGAGTTACTTCTTGGGTATGTCCATTTAGACAGATTAAAAAATATATATATTTAATTCAACAGAATTTTATGATTCAGACGTATGTTGATTCTCTTTTAGCTGTTCCAATGTGTAAGGAGGTTACTGTTAAAGATGGAAATGTCATGGTAGAGAGAGGAACTGGTATTGTAGTAAATAACAGCTACACAGCTGGAACAATACTTAAAATATCTTGCGATGACGGATTTATCATGAAAGGATATAGCACAATCCAATGTTTTCAAGGAAATTTCAACACAACTCCAGCTAAATGCACAGGTACTTTGTCATGTTTAAACGTCCGTTTGTATATATAAATATGAAACTAGTCATGCTTCAGCAAGTTTCAGTAATGAATATTTTAGGTTTACGGAACAATTCAAACTGCATAAATACCTATGTACCTTGTGTAAATTTGGCAAATGGATAAAAATGTACGAAGTGTTGTTCATTAATGAACAGTCTTAATAACCTCCGAGTTCAAATATATCAAATAAATTGTTGAATAAAGAAAAGAAATATCTTATATTTTAATAACACTTAAAGGTGCTGTGCTCCGGATGACAAAAAAAGAGAAAGTTTTCTTGTATTATAAATTTCTTGTAATATTTATGACTAATGCTTAAAAAATAACTTACTGACAAAAAATAAGTGAAATAATTACATTATAAATTGATTTTTTTTCCCTTTCAAAGTGCTACACCGTAACGCGACGGTATAACTATATCGTATAACATTTAAAGTAAATAACTGTAATATCACATGCGGCGATGGTGGTGACAGTAAAAGCGTTGGAAATATTTTGTTAACATGAGGGTCCTGAGTTCAAATCAGGCTGGAGCGAAAATATTTTTTTTATTCTATTTTGACTTTTATAATCAGTTTTGAAGTAAAATATTATGTTGTTATAATCTCACGGCATCTAAATATATAATTTATGAAAAATTTTTTTTTATGTCAAATCTGGAGTACAGCCTCTTTAAATTATTGGCAAAGGTTAAACAAAAAAATTCATTTGTGTTACCAATTTTTTTAACATTTTGGCAGTTTATAATGTTTATGCATTTAACTGAAATTGCTGACATCGCATACCACAGAAGTACATGGTTCTTGAGATGAATATAATAGGTTATTGTGTTATAGTTTGATATAAGGTACTGCATTGACCCCAGTGTTACATATCAGGGCAATAATATTATGACAAATATCAACAACATGATCGAAGTATAAATCATGAGCACTGGCGCATCCATAGGATAGACAGACATAGCCGGACTTTCCAATGTTACGAAATTTCTCAATGCATGACAATCTGGCAATATTTAAAATCATACACACTGAATAGCCGTTTGGCCGTATCAAATTCATACACTGGACATTCGAACACATTACTAAAGCTAGTCCTCTGATTCAAAAATCTGCTGGCAAATTCGAGCATCTAGTTCAGATAGCCACATACAATGTTACTGCATCCCGCATGTATGCGCCAAAATACATTTATTTTAAATCAGCTTCTAAAAATTGATTACATTAACATATTTTACAATCTATATATTCTTACGAACAAGGAAGTCAGTAGCAGAAAGATGCAATGCATCTTAGAACACACAATCTAAAGTGGGAGTCGAACCCTGATCGAAGGCCAAGACCCTGAACATTGAATTCACTTCTGTAAGAAAACAGTTCAGGGATCGATCGTTACTGTTTGTAAGTCATGATAATGCATGGAATTCTTATGGTTAAGCAGTGTAATTCTGTGAAATTGAATATTAATACTATTGGAAAAGCTTTTTCACAAAGATTTTTTTACCAAACGTGTCATTTGGAGAATTATTCGAAAAATAATGCCGTCACGTGATATTGACATCACAAGGGCATAGGCTTCGTATTGCACAGAAGTCGCTGCCTTGACAGGTGTCAGACAGTATCACGGATCGGAAAATACAAACCCTTAAAATGTTATTATTACCTATATAGCCTCAAGATGTATTTCGTATGGAACAACCAGGACTGAGGTGACTTTTGTTTTCCAAATTTTGGAATTTATCTTTTTTCAAGAATAGTTAAAAAAATGGTGAAATGAATCCGCGATTACGTAAAAATCAACGTGAATCACAAACAAACAATATAAGTAAAGAGGTTTTATTGGGTAAAAATGTTGATTTATTATTTACTTTTAATATTATCTTGAATTACTATTCGGCCAGAAACACAAAATATGAGCAGATATCATGGGATTTTGGGAGTTTACTCAGACACCTTGTCACCTCAGTGACGTTCGCGAACAGATAATTGCTTGTTAGATTGGACTGATCCACTGAAGGTATCTTTCAAATTATTTCATTAAAAAGATCTGTTGTGAAAATTCAAACTTTGTAAATATTTTTACTGATATATAAATTGTCCTGTATATAGATGGTCCTGCACGAAATACACCTTCAAGCTGTACATCTATAAGTAAAAAGTTTTTTTGTTTTTGTTTTAGCTTAATAATACTGCTACCTTATGCTTCCCTTCCCCAAAATATAAAACATTTAAAAACTCCCATGAAATGTTCAGAATAATCGTATACATAAACTGAATGATATTTTACTAAGGCCAGGGAGACATAAACATTTATGCCCATGTTGTCTATTTCAGTTGCATGTAAATACCTGCAAATAGACAATGGTAAAACGAATCATTATCGGACGCTCTATGCAGTAAACACGACTGTATCAATTACTTGTAACGATGGCTTTAAACCAGCGCATCAGAATGTTAAATGTTCTGATGCTGGTATTTGGAGTCGATATGAAAATTGTACACGTGTTCTTTGTGCCTCTCCTAGACGTCCCGACAATGGACATTACCTCACTGGAAATTCCTCTATTATAGATTCGTTAGCTTTTCCTTTTGGGAGTGTAATAGCAGGCAAGTGCAATGCTGGATATCGAAGCGATATATCTGAAAAAAGAATATGTCAATTTAATGAAAGTTGGAGCGGACATGAACTGTCTTGCAAGGAAGTGGAATGTCCTCCTCCAGAGAATATAGCGAACGGCTTATATTATCTTAAAAATGGTAGCTTATATAACTCTGAGGCTACTTTCTTCAACATCACATTAGAAGTAAAATGTAATACAGGATATCATCGAAGTAGCGGTGATAAAGAACGTGTATGTACAGCTAACGGAACATGGAGCGGCGAGGCTGTATGCACTCCAATAACTTGTGACTTTTCAGGATTAACTGGAAGAAACACATATGGTATAAACTATGTTCCTTTCATACCATATGAATTTGAAAAATCAAATTACTCAGAAAAAGGGATTTTTATCTGTCCAAAGGGATATCAATTTAATTTTAAATTACACGCTACAGAATGTATAAAAACAGATTTTTGGAATGGAAAGAAAGGGGTTTGTGTACTAGTGGCATGTTACGAAGCGGATGGAAGAAAAAAATTGTTTTACAATATTTCTAGCAGAGAGCCTTCATCTGTGAAATTACCATACAACTCCATTGTAACAGTAAGCTGTAACGGAACACTTAATATATTAGAGTCAGAGTACGGAACAAAACGTTGTTCCGAAACAGGAGTTTGGGATGAAGATAAACCTCTACGAGTATGTGGTAGGTATTTCAAACTATAATATTTAGTATATACAAAATACATAGATCTTTTAATATCTCTGTAAACATTTAATTGTTGACGATACTTTCGTTTTTTAATGATAAGTGACGTGAAATCAAGTAAGAACTAGACAATAGGCCAGTGGATATCAGTCTTATTCGTAGCTACTGCGAGTTGAAAAGTTGACATTGACTAAAAGCAGCTGAATGTATAATTATAAGATTCGAGTAAACACAATGGTAATTACCTTTTCAAATGAAATTGGTAGTTTCAGTTAACACAGAAGCCAGCACCGAAGAACACACGGCAGTTTTAATTGGAGGAGTAGCAGCAGCAGTCGTGATACTAAGTGCAGTTGCCTCAGTTTCTTCTTTCATAATCATCTATCGCAGGTAAAGGTAGTATTCTTTTTATTTTTTATAAAAATTCAAAATTTCCCAAAGACTGAAACGTACTTAATTTTCGTAGACGCTTCAAGTGTGGCTTTTTTCAACTGCTTGTTATTTAGAACGTCAAAGGACTTTTTATTTTCAGTTTTTTTATACGAGGTGTAATCGAAAAGAACGAGGAAATGGCCTACAACATTTCTTATACAGATTTTTTTTTTACAAAAAGATCATTACAGTTTGTCAAAAACAAACTCCCCCCGGTTCAATACACAACCTCAATCGTGATTATCATTATAGAACACGTGCACGAGCCCGTCACATGACATACTTACTAGCTAGCAACCTGGTCATACCATGACGGAACTCTTCTATGCTTTTAAAACGCGTTCCACAATCAGAATCCTTCAAAGTTGTAAACAGCTTGTAGTGGGACTAAACTGGATCATGTTGTTTTTTTATAGATTGTCAGATTTGATTTGATAACTTGGGCATAGTATTAACCCTTGACAGTAGTACCTTTTGGTACGACATGATTCAGAATGATAACAAACATGGCAACTAAATCCCACTGTTCCAATTAGCTTACCAACGGATTTATGTGTTTATTAGAAACGAGTGCTTTTACAGGTGAATGAGAAGTTGAGTGCTTCCAAACACTACTTTGTTACTTCCTTTCAGACTCATTAAAGTGCATCCATGTTTCATCAAAATATCAGTTCTCTCATAAAAACTAGAACTTTTTAAAATAAAACGACCAAGAATTTTGTTGCATATTTGCACCCTCGCCCCCTTCTCGTCTTCTGTAAGAATGCGAGGTACCCATCTCGCACAAACACATGTTATTCCTGAAGTATTTATAAAACGTCCTGGACACAACCGTAGATAGAACTAACTCTGTCTTCTAACTTGCGAGTATTAATATGTCAGTCATTTTTCACGTATTGCTCAGTAGCAAAATTCATTCAGTCATAGACGTGCTAAGTCTGCTAGACTTTGGGTCATTTTTGACACTCTCTGTACCATCTTAAACTTCTTGCACCAAGAACTTATGGCTCTGTTCTTCAGGACAGAATCCCCAAACAAAACAGTGGCTAAATTTCTGATGTCGGTAATAGATTTACCGAGTTTTGCATGCTATTAATCATAACATGCAGATCGTTGATAATGTATTGTGACATTTTGAACCGCTATGCTAGTATATGACGTCATGAAAAGTTATAAAGGTTTTGTACGACTTAAGTAAAACTTGGTGATCTATTAGCATAAATATTGTAAAGGTGAAGGGAAATCTGTTTAAGATATAAAGCATTTCGACGTTCCTTCTGATCATCCCTTGTACATATGTCAAAGGTTATCGAGGTGAATGTGAAAGTAAATCAATGGGAATGTCATGCTGATAAAAGCTCTGGTAACCTACAGCAGGTAAAAATTCAAGTGACTACAATGCTATGTTTAAATCGTCTCTTATTTTACAGCAGCAATAATGCCCTTAAGTTGTTATAAATGGAATCAAATGAGATACCTTTGACTTCTTGAAGTTATTCATTGCCAGAAGCAGTTACTGATATAAGGAAGCGAACAATCTTGTCTACAAAGACTTATTGAATTTTTTTGTAATACCAGGAATTTCAAATTCAACAGACGCTCGCCGAACTAGAATAATAGTTTGTATAACATTTTTAGATTGTATTAGTTTGATAAAGAAGACATTGATATTCCTTTCAAAAACATTGCTTGCGTGAAGCAGTGCCTCAGGAATGAAGTTAAACTTCTTGGTAAATAATGCAAAATAGAGCAGCATACTGCATTCACAACTGTTTTGTTCATGTGGCATTGTTGTCTCGTAATAATCAGAAAAAATATATCGTTATTACGGGATAATTAGTCGTTAAAACGAGATACTTAGTCGTTATAACTTTCTCGTTCTTAGATAGTGTTCATATTAACGAGAAAGTTTTTCGTAATAACGAGATGATTTCTCGTAAAAATGAAACAGTATATTCATATAACGAGATAATTTCCAGTAATGACGAAATATCAAATTGTAATAAAGAGATAATTTTCTCGTTAAAAAGGGAAAAAATACCTTATTATTAGAGAATTTTTATCGTTATTACGTAATATTACGTTACTATAACGGGAACATTTTCTCGTAGTATCGCGAAAGATTTCTCTTAATAACGATCGATTTTTCTCCAAATAACGATATACTTAGTAGTTTTAACGAGCAAGTTGTCTCATAACACCGATATATATAGTTTCTCGTAAACAACAGAATTTAAGTTGTTACAACGAGATTGTAAAGAAAACCATCCGAATGAACGCTTCCCAGAAGAAGTGATTGTATTCAAGATAATAAGATTTCTTATCCTTTTGTAACACACTTATGGGTCATGGACCGCTTTAATACAACAGAAAATGACTGTTCTAAGGCAAAGATTTAGTTCTGCTGTAGACGTAGGTTGTTCCTTAAGACAACGTTAAGTTGTAAAGATATAATATTTAAGTAATCAGTACTTTCAATAATCAATCTGTTCCGAATACAATACAGTATTTACATTCAAATACACGTAAATGTCTTGTCTTTATTAAAAAAGTAGGCGTTTATGCATGCACGCTTACCTGAGTGAGGTTATACATGTTTGTTCTACATGAAAGAACTCATTATTATTTTTTTTATTTGATTACAACTTTTAGATATATATAAACAATATACTGATTTAATGCATCTTTATTTTCTTTTTTATTCTCTATTTAAGAAAGAAAAAAATGCAAAATATCCCAGGAAACACCTTGACATACACGGATCTTCAGGAAAGACAAATTGAGACGGAGTATTCAGAAATAAACATCAAAGAATTTAGGAAAACCGGTTCAACAACAGGTATATTGCTTTTTAAACCATTGCGTCTTAGTGAATAAATGTTTAACAGAAGTCTACTTACCATGTTGAAAACATCTCTTATTATAAATAAATTGTAACTAACAAATTACAATTACATTAAAACGACGTGTCGCTAACAAGACTCGGGTTTCCAAGTCAAAGTAAGAAATTATTGTCCAAATATAAAACATTGCCAGTCTTCATTTGTGTTTGCTCTGTATTTCTTTTGTTCACCATTGGATTTAGAGTTGCCAAAATGATCAGCAGTGATCAGAGGCAATTTGTTCCAAACCATCCTTCGGTCTCTCCGTTTGCCAAATGACAAAGACGACTGCCCACCTAAATGTTCGTGTCCGCTCCTAGAACCCATTCGCACAGAGGGGATCTTCAATAACTTAGCGCAAATGTTCTTTATATTGAGGTCATAATTATGTTACAAACCATCCGTTTGTTAGTTCTAAACCACCCATTTTAAACAAAATGGTGAAAACATTGGTTAATGTCTGCTCTGTCTTCAAGTGAATTGTGTGATCTTTAAAATAACACCCATCTGTATATTAATTTCTGTGGATTGAAATTTTAGTCAATGATTAAGACGGACATGTGATTTAAGTTGATATACTACTTACAACAAAGGTATCCCCACATTATCAGCGATTTGTCATTTGATTTTAAGTGCTTTAAGACAAACATTTTCGCATACACAAGTACACTTCGTGGGCAATTTCAACACAGTGACTTCTGTTTTTTATTTTCTTTATTTACAGATGGAGAATCATCTATGACAGAACCTCAGGGTCCAGTCTATTATAATACAATAACATGATCTGAACATTCCGCAGTAGAACATTTGTTCAAAGCTGTTAATATTGTCAGGCCGGTTCCGAGTCAGGCTGTTAAAATATCAGCAACAAAATTAACACTTTAAATTTCTTTTTATTTGCCTTAATTTATTAAGCAAATAAATAACAGAGTATTATACAATAGAACAAATGGTTTATTATCATACCTGTAATTTTTTATCTTTCAACTTTTTTTTTCTAATTTATTATTTTTTTTTAATCAATTTTTTTTATCTGTTTTCTTATCTTTTTCTTTTTATCTTTTTCAGCCACAACGATCTAATTCAAAAATTCGGTCTATTTGTATGATTTTCTTTGTTTACTATGACGTAAAATGAAAGTAGGTTTTCCCGTAAAAACTAGGTTAAGTATGACGTCATAGTGTTAA
The DNA here is from genome assembly GCA_012932295.1 of Cyclina sinensis. NCBI lineage: Eukaryota > Metazoa > Mollusca > Bivalvia > Venerida > Veneridae > Cyclina > Cyclina sinensis. Next base: position 11,080,921 of record JAAONU010000012.1, on the reverse strand, counting down.
ACAAAATGGCGGCATGAAACATGCCATTTTCAAATATAAACTTAAACAAGTACTTTTAATTATATGGATGAGATTTACATAGGAATATAATTACAAATAACTTTATAAATATGTTACTTATTAAATGTGTGTAAAAATTTGTAAATAGTCGTGATGTTTTACCGACAACAATGAAATGGAAACTGGGTGGGGAACAGCCTAGCACTACCCCCACCTTTCAAAAGAATTGTCCCAATTCTTAACTTGGGTAAGATTAACAAAAACATTATTATTCCTTTTAAATTACACAATATAAACAATCTTTTACAAATATCTTAAATTTAACAAATAACATTTTAGTGACATATACAGTTTTAAAAATACTCTACAATATTGAATTTGAAATAATAATGTTAAAGAATTATTTTACTTTAACATTGTCATTTAAAGACGATAGAATACAAAGTCAGTGTTAACACATAAGAGTACAATATATATATATATATATATATATATATATATATATATATATATATATATATATATAATGTTGCATTAATTAACGTTTTTTTTTTGTTTTGTTTTTTGTTTTCTTTAAAAGTGTTTAATTAGCACAGTCTTTTTCTTCTTCCAGGTATCCATGTCAGGTTTCCAGTTATTCTAAATGTTTTCATCAGGTATCAGTTTTCGGTAAGGTCAGTTTTCAGTTGGATCAGTTTTCGGTTAGATCAGTTTTCGGGTTTATTTGTAAACATTATTGTTGTTTGTTTTGTTTTGTTTTGTTTTTGTTTTTGTTTTTTATTCATTTTTATACTTTTTAACAATTGTAATCAATTCATAGGTGAATTCACCTTCTTGAATTTCTTCCTTCTCTTCTTTTGGTAACAAGTTTTCTTTTTCTATTTCTGTTCATTATCAAATTCTTGACTAATGTTATTTCTTCATCTTCTGTATCCATATTCTCTAATCCTGATTTGCTTATCCTTTCATCATTTTTGTTTTTGAGTTTATTCTCCTCCCCTTTATCTGTTTTTTCATTCTTCTTTTTGTTCTCTTCCTCTTTATCTGCTTTATGTTTCTTATTGTTTTTCTCCTCTGTCTTATGTTTCTTCTCTTCTGCTTTTCGTTTTTTTTCATCATCGCTTCTTTTCTCCTCCTCTTTTCTTTTTTTATCATCATCTGTTCTCTTCTCCACCTCTTTTTGTTTTCTCTCATCTTCTTTTCTCTTTTGCTCCTCTTTTTGTTTCTTCTCTTCTTCCTTTCTCTTCTCTTCTTCTTTTTGTTTCCTCTCTTCTTCCCTTCTCTTTTCTTCTTCTTTTTGTTTCCTCTCTTCTTCCTTTCTCTTCTCTTCTTCTTTTTGTTTCCTCTCTTCTTCCTTTCTCTTCTCTTCTTCTTTTTGTTTCCTCTCTTCTTCCTTTCTCTTCTCTTCTTCTTTTTGTTTTCTCTCATCTTCTTTTCTCTTCTCTTCTTCTTTTTGTTTCCTCTCTTCTTCCTTTCTCATCTCCATCTCTTTCCGTTTCCTTTCATCCTCCTTTTTTTCTAACTCATCTATTTCATACAATCTAATGTCTCTTAAAAAGTTTTCCTCCTGAAAATTTTCAAAATCACTGTCACTACTATTACTAGATGTATCTGAATCACTTTCATCACTCTCCGATAAATCTGGCATTTGATTCGTACTTTTTGGTTTTGGAACAAAAAGTTTAGGTTGGGAAGGTTTTCTGGTTGTAATTGCTTCATTTAGATTGATGCATAAGTTCCTTTCTGCTCTTTTCATGAAATTATTTAATGCATTTTCTGCTTCTCTGCCCTTCTCACCTGTTAGGTGGTTGAAAATAATGTAGTCGTTTTTCTGTGTTCGGCATTGATGAGGGTTGTCATTCCGTCTAAATATCTTTTTACAAACCATACATTTGTAGCTTATTCCACTGTGTTGCTCTTTTAAATGTGCCATGCAAGGTTTCCTAGCATTAAAATAAAGGTCTTCACAGAGCCCACACTGGAACTGTAAATACACAATGATTATGGTAGTATCAGTATTCAGTAAAAAAAAAATATATATTTACCATAATCCCTTTCATTCATCATTTATTTATTTTAGTTTTCTTGTTATTTTCTTTTATTATTTCTTACATCAATTTTCTAGCATTTCTACCAGTATATGGTTTAAGTTTATCATGGTGCACAATTTTTGCTTTGGCTCGAGGACTTGTTTTAATTCTGTATAAAACATCATTTATTTTGTCAATAACTATACATGGACCTACCCAAGGTCTTTGAAATTTTGGACTTAACCCTTTTTTTCTGATTTGATAATAATACCAAACATTATCTCCAGGTTTAAAAGAATTGAATTTAAGATTAACATTGTAATTTGTTTTCATAGTCTGACTTGCAATATCTAGATTCTTCCTAGCTATTTCATGAACTTTATTAATCTGTTTCTCAAGATTTATGATAAATTTTGTTTTGTTTTGATCTTTTCCAGTTATATCTGTTTCTGGACTACCAAATACCATATCTACAGGCAGTCGTATTTCTCTTCCGATGTGTAACATAGAAGGAGTGTAGCCAGTAGAAGATTGGATAGAAGATCTATAAGCCATCATAACAAGATCTACATGTTCATCCCAGTCTTTCTGATTTGACGAGACATAAGGTCTAAGCATATTCATTATGGTAGAATTTTGTTTCTCTATAAAACCATTTCCCTGTGGGTGGAAAACAGAAGAGCGTGTTTTCTCTATACCTAATAATTTGCACATTTCTAAGAACAACTTAGAGTCAAATGTTTTTCCTTGATCGGTATGGCATATCAATGGACAACCCCAATGACTAATATATCTTTCTACCAAAACTTTAGCAACAGTACAAGCTTCTAAATTTTCAATTGCGTAACACTCTGTCCATTTACTAAACAAATCTCCCACAACCATAAGATATTTATTTCCTTTATTAGTTTTTACAAAAGGACCCATAAAATCAATTGCAATTCTTTCATTTGGTGTGCCTACATTGTATGTTTGAAGTGGTGCTTTTGACTTCCGCAGTGTACCTCTTCGACTATTACATACATCAGATTTCTTACTCCAGTTTTCTACATCTTTTCTTAGAGCGAACCAAAAATATCTATCTCTAATTTTATGCAAAGTTTTCTTCACACCTAAATGTGCACCGCTTTTGTTATCATGAAGTTGCTTCATGATAAATTCCCTGTGAGATTTTGGAATCACCAACAATAACTTGAATGACAAACCATCATCAGATTCCCATTTTCTATACAAAATACTATTCTTCACAACCATGGAATCGAGTCTAGCCCAATAATATTTCACTTCAGTGTCATATTTGGAAATTTCCTGCCAATCTGGTTTTATTCCATTCTTGATAAAATCTTTTATCAATTTAATATTTGAGTCAGCATCTTGTATTGCTACCAAATCAAAATCTTGTAATGTTGACTTGACATCATTTTGACCAGATATACACTGATTATCTCTTTTATCATTTGCCTGACTTGTACTAGGTACATCAATGGATCCTACCAAAATAATATCTTTATCTTTTTGATAAGTATCCTTTACCACAGATATACTAGCAACATCTACTTTTGACTGTAGTGTATTCTTACTATGTGAAAACCTATCTAAATCAAATTTTGATGATGAACTTTTGTCAATATTATGGCTAACAGAACAACTTTCTGAAATAACCCCCTTTATAATATGACTAACACCACCTGTGTTTTGTTTTAAACATTTTTCACTATCTTCATTCTTAAATTTTCCTTTCATTTTAGGTTCATCAGAATGAACAGAATCAAACCAGCAAACAAGACCTATCATCAACATCCATATACAAGAATTTGATAGAAGAGTTCCATGTACAAGGACAAATATCAATAACAAGGCAAGGGAGATAAATATGCTACTAGTATTAGTATCAGTCAACACTGAGTTGTCTCCCTTAGAACAAATTTCATCACTAAATGCCATATTTGAATTTGTTTTATCATTATCTGAAATCTGTACACTAGACACCATAGAAATTTTACTTTGTGCCTCTTCTACTCTGGTACAATATCTACAATTTTCCTCTAGACAAGGACGTCTGGACAATGCATCAGCATTTGAATGTACCCTACCACTTCTATGTTCAATTGTGAAATCATAGGCGCTTAGAAAAGTTAACCATCTCGCTAGTTGACCTTCAACATTCTTGAAATTTAACAACCATTTTAAGCTGGAGTGGTCTGTTCTAATAATCACATGTCTGCCATAAATATAGTGATGAAAGAATTTGATTCCATTTATAATGGAGAGCAGTTCTCTTCTAGTGACGCAGTAACGCCGCTCAGTTTTTGTAAAACATTTACTATAATATCCTATAACTTTTTCTTTTCCATCAATACATTGAGACAAAACCATTCCTTGCGCTGAGAGAGATGCGTCACAATCGAGAATAAATTGATCAGTTTCTGTTGGAAATGCCAAAATAGGGGCATTTGTTAAAGCCTTCTTAAGTTCATGAAATGACCTATCACATTCAGGTGTCCAAATAAACTTTCTACCATTTTCAGCTAATTCATGCAATGGTTTAGCAATTTTAGCAAATTGATATACATAAGACCTGTAATAACTGGCTAAAGAAACAAAACTTCTTGCTTCTTTGGCATTTTTAGGGGTAGGCCAATCTTTAATTGCTTGAATTTTCTTTGGAGAAGTGCCTACACCATTTTCACTGATAGTATGACCTAGAAATGTAACCTCTTTTTGGAAAAGTATACACTTTTTAGGGTTTAATTTCAAGTTTGCGTCTGTTAACCTTTGCAATACAATTTCCAAACTATCAAGTTGTGTGGCAAAACTTTTAGAATGACAGATAATATCATCTAAGTATATGATCACAGTTTTCCACAAAATACCTTTGAACACCATTTGCATTAAACGTGTAAATGTGGCAGGAGCATTACATAAGCCAAATGGTAACCTTTTCCATTGCCACTGTTGACCTCCTGGTATAGAAAATGCAGTTTTGTATCTATCTTTTTCATCAACATCAACTTGCCAATAACCAGATTTCATATCTAGGCAAGACCACCATTTAGAACCAGACAACGCCTCAATACTATCATCAATTCTTGGCAGAGGTTGGGAATCTTTAACTGTTACAGCATTAAGACCTCTATAGTCACAACAAAAACGTAGAGACCCGTCTGATTTAATAACTGTTACAACAGGTGCATTCCACGGACTATGGGAACATTCTTCAATTATGCCATCATTTTTCATTTTCCTAATTTCTTCTTCAACAGCATTTCTTTTAGATAAAGGTATCCTATAGGGGTATTTCTTAATTGGCTTAGCATTTTCTGTATTAATTGTATGGGTAATTAAAGATGTATGACCTATATCAGTGGAATCTTTACTGAATACATTCTGATGTTTGATAAGAAAATTCCGTAATTCCTTTGTTTGCTCGAAATTAAGATTTTTAGAAGATTTTTCAAACATATCTACTAAATAATCTGGTAATTCACCTTTTTCTGCCCTATTTTCAGTATGTACTACATTAACCTGTTCAGTTTCAACCAATTGAACATTCTGTATTGTTGCAGTCATGGTATCTTTAAATATTTTTACAGGCTTTTCTGAAAAATTAGCAATTCTTATGGGAACAGTCCCAGATTTTGGATCAACTAATACTTTTGCTACCATTAAACCTGTTTTCTGAAAGAAATTATCAGATTCTTCAACCAGACACAATTTTTCTTTATCCACATGATCCAATAATTTTGCTTGGACAACAACCTCACTATTTGGAACTACAGTAGTATTTTCACAAATTGACACTCTACAACAATTTGATACAGAACTATTTTTCATATAACAAGGTATTTTATCTCCCTTTACTGACATGTAATTCTTGCTAATTATCAAATCACACTTGTTATACCTCATGAAATCGATACCAAGTATACAATCTTGTACAACATCTGTTATAAGCATTTCATGTTTAAAGACATGACCACCTAAATTTATCTCCATCACTGCTTTTCCCAAAAATGCTTCATTTTCACCAGTGACAGTACACAACATTTTTGAAACTGGTAAAATCTCAGGTTTTGAATCATTTGACCATTTTTGAATGATCTTACTATTAATAATTGAAACATTTGCCCCAGAATCACATAAACAAGATATCAAATTTCCATTTATCAAAGCATCACAATAATATCCATTTTCATTTCCAAGGATATTTACTTGAACAATACTGGACCTTAGTTCTGATTTGGTCTGGTTGCGGTCCTCCAACTTGACCTTTGTTCGTTTAAAGATCTATCAGTTTGACCATTGTTCTGTCTATCTACACTTTGTGTATTTCTACCTTGATTTCTGTTATCAGTATACCTGAACCTATTATTGTTATATCTGCTATTGTTGTTATTGTAGTGATTTCTGAATGTTGACCCTCTCTGATTATTGTATCTATTTCTGTAATTTGTATTTTGTTTGTGATAGCCACTCTGTGTATTTGTGTTTTGTGTTTGCTCATTTTGTGATTTTGTATGATCTAATCTATCAACTTTTTGTGATAAGGATTCAATTTTTTCATAATATTTTCCATGCTTGTTTTATTTGTATTTGCTCTGTTTTCTTGTGTAAATGCATTTACTGTTTGTAATCTTTGCCTGTCAACTAATTTATGTGTCTCAAGCCTTACAGCTATTGTTTCAGCCTCAGCTGTGGATTTTGGACAACATTCTCTGAGCCTTAATCTAATATCAGAATCATCCATGCTATCGATAAATGCGTCAAGTGCCAAAATTTCTTTTAAATCAGAATTTGCATCAGGATATGCTTGTCTTGTCAATTTCCTTATTTGTTGTGCAAGATCCATAATTGATTGACCTTTTTGTCTTGTCACGGATTTTAACTGAGATCTGAAAATTTCAGCTTTATTCTTTGTACCGTATCTTGTCCTAAGTATTTCTACTAGACTATCAAAATCCCTTTTCTGAACTTCACTTAACTCACCCAATAATGACCTAGCACTTCCAACCAAACTACTAGCCAAATACAGAGCTTTGATCTGATAGGACCAACCATTTATTTCTGCAACAATGTTGAACTGAGTCAAATATTCACTTATATCAGACATACCATCATAAGTCTGTGGCTTTATCTTAAGATTATTTCTACCAGCCATGTCACAAATATTCTGATTTGTGTTTCTATCTAAATTCATGTTTGAGCTATGCCAATTTGAAATCACATGTCTTGGATGAAAAGATATTTCATCATCATCACAATTTTCATCATCATTTTGTCTATCATGTTCTGTAGAATTCAAAGCTAACACCTGCCTTTCTAATGTATCAATTTTACCTTGTAGATGTGTATTTAAATTACACATAGTTGTACTTATTGTTTGTAACATGTCTGACATAGCAGAAATCTTTCTGTCTATATTACTACTATCCTCTGCTCTAAATTCATGATTCCCATCATTTTCCTCCATGATGATAAATGTGAATATAGTATATCAACTAATATATCAATATCTGGTTTAAAAATATACAATCTTTCTATTTTCAGAAGCCAGTCTGACAATTGAAGCTGATGACAGTTGATATATTTGAAATTTGTTGTCAAATTTCCAAATAAAAGATAAAAAAATAAATGTATTTTCTTCCTTCTTTGAAATTCTCTCTAAAAAAATTAAAATATCAAAAATATTCTTTTGACATTTTTTTTTAATTACTGCTTATAAAAAAATCAATTTCCTTATTTTTTTTAAATAATCTTTTTTCAATCAGTATCATCCCACTTCTGACACCACTTGTCAGGCCGGTTCCGAGTCAGGCTGTTAAAATATCAGCAACAAAATTAACACTTTAAATTTCTTTTTATTTGCCTTAATTTATTAAGCAAATAAATAACAGAGTAATATACAATAGAACAAATGGTTTATTATCATACCTGTAATTTTTTATCTTTCATCTTTTTTTCTAATTTATTATTTTTTTTTATCAATTTCTTTTATCTGTTTTCTTATCTTTTTCTTTTTATCTTTTTCAGCCACAACGATCTAATTCAAAAATTCGGTCTATTTATATGATTTTCTTTGTTTACTATGACGTAAAATGAAAGTAGGTTTTCCCGTAAAAACTAGGTTAAGTATGACGTCATAGTGTTAAACAAAATGGCGGCATGAAACATGCCATTTTCAAATATAAACTTAAACAAGTACTTTTAATTATATGGATGAGATTTACATAGGAATATAATTACAAATAACTTTATAAATATGTTACTTATTAAATGTGTGTAAAAATTTGTAAATAGTCGTGATGTTTTACCGACAACAATGAAATGGAAACTGGGTGGGGAACAGCCTAGCAATATATAGTCAGTTTTAGCTGTTAATTTTCATAGAATGTCTTGCACTCTTTACAATAAACATCCTGAAAATGTCCGAACAATGACTGACTGCAGACGTTAAAGTTAGTAGTTGATACTCATTATGTCTTTGTGTGTGAACAGTTGTCCAGTTATTCAAATGTAAAGTTCACTGGTTCAAATGCCTTTATAAGTAAATGTCTCGTGTTGAATTCCGTATTTCATACTTTTGATCCAGGTACAGTCACAGAACATATACATTTTGTAAACTGAAAATCGCTGTGAAAAAACATAAACTGTCTGTTCTGTAACATGAAAACATGCCACAGCTAGTTTTATATTCATTTAGTTAAACCTTATATTTTCTTAAAGGATGTGACAAACTATAGTGCCTATTATGAGAACTACTGTTTGTTTAAGACAACCGTAATACGATTTTCTTTGGAAATTTGTTAGTATTTGGTTATTGTCTAGCGAATCGTGATGCTCTTAATATAGCACTTTGAACTGTTAACAATGAACTGCTATCTGATTGTGTTAATTGAAGGTACACCACATAGAGAAAGTGCCGAAAACAGTTCACACGTGAGCTATATTCGTTTACAGCTTACATCGAATTATGCATTCTATAAGCTATGTACGTCAAGATGCTGCACATCTTCGTACATATCTCAATTTTGATAGGTCGAAATTAAGAATCAGTGATGTTATTATTGAACTTTACGTTTTCACAATCATCATCATCATAATCGTCGTTATCATCATCCCCAGCCGTCGCAGAAGCGACAGCAACCGATGCATGATCACCGCCACAACTACCCCCAACAACACCATCGTTATCATTACCGTCGTCGAAAGCTTTATGTATAAACCCACGACGACGATGATGATGATGTTGATGAATAAAACGATGTCGAGACTACGAGGGTGATGATGACGACGACAACAACGACGCCTATGCAAATTTTGTAAAGATTTCGAGATAAGTATATTGAGATTTATGTTTAATACTGGTCACTGGCAATGTGAGCCTTTACGTTAAGACAGCAGATCGACGGAAATTTATACAGCTTACTTAAGTCGTAATCGTTGCATGCTCATGAGTACAGCTCACCGTAAACTGTATATGTTGTCAAACAACAAATATGGCTAACGCGCGAGCTGTATTCAGCGTTAGTTGTATACGGCGTAACAAGGCTACTATAATTTTATATTTTCTTTTATACCTACATTAAGGGGGCAGTGGACATATTCGAACATATTCGCCCCGGCGAAATTTCTTTATAAAACAGACTTGGTGTTTTGAAAGTATTAAAAATTATTGAGAATGTTTTGTCAGTGTAATTCTTTGTCATTTGTGTGTATGAAATGAGCAATATTTCTGGATTTGATCACGAAACAAAACATTTGGTATTTTTGTATGTATTTGTGACTGTTCAGAAGGAAGTTTGGAAACTGAAAATGTAAACATTGACTGCTGCTGCAAAACCGGTCAGGGACTTTGATTTTATTTTGCGAAAAATCTAAACTTATGACGGCTACTTTATTGAGCATTTTTGAAGTTTTCAGTAACTGTTCTGCAGATAAATATTAACATTGAAAAAAATTGGGGCTATTTTGAATGTTGTACATCTTCATGAATTTTGGCAATATTCAACTTTTTCCACTGTGATTTTGGGTAGGTGGGGGTAATATAGATTGCTATCAGATTTTATTATCAGGAGCAATGAATGGAAACTGTTATTTTCTTAAATGTATGTTATATATCCTTGAATAATGCAAAGTGACAGGTTTGTTGCTTGTGTAGAATGTTTCGAAATAATTAGAATGGTGTTCACGGCCAATCGGGCCTTAGAGATCGTTCATTTTTATGTACCCTGCTTCCTTAAGTGGTTAAGACATGCCCAGTGCAAGGTAAAGTTTGTTTAGTTTTACTTAACGATGCGCGTGAATAAGAGTTTAGCTCTCCAACTAAAGTGTTTAAATATATTGTTGTTAATAAAGTCGATTTCGGAGAATCTGGTTAATTATTTTACCAAATCCTTTTTTTCTTTACCTCTTTGAACAATAAGCATCAGTGTGGTTTGGAATTTCTTGTGGAAAATGATCATTGATTAGAAGTTAACGTTGTGATATAAAATTGCCGGTTATACTGTCGATTTATTTTTCCGAAATTGTTGCTCTTTTTTTAAGTTTAAGAAATATAAGTAATGTTTATTTTATATAATAACTTACATTTATAGATATGCCATAAAAACCAAATTAATCAATTCGGTTGAAACTTTAAGCTGATTTTCAAGTCTTGCTATACAAAGAACGGAGCAATCCTTATTTTATTATTCTTTAAAGTGCATGATTTACTCTAATAAAAAATAAAGACATAAATACGTTTTCTGCGTTCTGCACCACATTAACAAAATAGAAAAAAAACAGCTGGTACAATCTAGAACAGTAGTCTCTATTTCACCTGCCCAGAAACTAAAAGTTCATTCATGGCAGAATTCTGGTTCCTGTGCATCAAGAATGAAAAATATTTTTGTCTTAAACAACCAAGTCCAGAGCTCTGAAGGTATGTACGTAGCATTGTCTAGTAGATCCCTACTAAGTTTAGATTATGTTTCTGGCGTCAGTACTGGCACCACGCAAGGATAATGTTGTATGAAATCATACAGCTAAGGGTTCTTAAAGTTTTCATTAAACTGTGTCTAGTGAACATCTTTTAATATTTTTCAAACTTACTCCTCAGTAATGTTTGGCTTCGACCCGGAGATCAGTACCAATAAAAACTATTCTTTAAGAAACTTCAAGGCTGCGAATTCTGGAATTTGATGTGCATCATTATCTTGGAGACCTCTATCAAGTTTGTTTATATATGCCCCGAAGGTTAGATGTTTCATAAAAAGTATCATTTATTGTCGCTCGCTTTTTTTATTACACAATTCATGGCTTTTCAAACGTTGCAAAGATTGTACTTGACGCTCTTCCGGTCAACCGAACGTTGGAAATGCTTTCAAAAATATGGAAGCAGGCTTGATCAATAACGATGTTGATGTGAATTGTTAGAAATTCTGCGAGATAATAAATCGAACCAAAAGTCGTGACACAATCATATTCTCTTCAGGTTTAAACATTCTCTTTGACTCGGACAGTATCTTTAGGTGTCACTGGCTAAAAGCACACGCCGCCAACATTAGACCACACATGTTTACGTCTACTGGCCACAGGGTTAAAGATAGGTTTGAACGAGTTAGCTATGACGGAGTAGATAGATAATTTTGCTACTCTTTTTTTAGTCCAATACTCTTTCTTTAATTTGCACTTCCCTTCTTTTATGTCGTTCCCACGACTTAGTTACTCATCACAACGACATACTAAGTCGTTTCCTCCAGTTACTATCTCTAAGGAACGAGGCAGAAAAAGAGAAGTTAAGAAAAAGAGAATTAAAAAACAGTACTGCATGTCACCTCTATGCCACCGTTGAATTTGTAACCGTATTATACTTCTTGAGTGAACTCTGGTAAAATTCCATTGCTTTACGCTCTGCTACACTGGTCAGCATTTCTTATACACTGTAGATTTCCCGCCAATGCTCAGTCCTTTTATTAAAGTTGCATTGAAAACACACTTGTGTTCTTAGCTTCTTTATATCTCCACATTTGTGGTACAGGGACCAAACATATGAATATTTTTGGAATACGAATATTACTGGAACAATATTCAAATCACAAATATATTACATGGTGTCAGAAGTAAAAAGAAAAAAAAAACAACGGATAATTATCTCTCAGGATTAAAAGTGTCTTAGGAACAATGGAAGGCATACCGTCGCCACAAATCAATTGGAACAGCACAAATTTGCCCGACGAATGGCAGAAATTTGAAACACACGCAAAACTTATCTTTAATGGTCCACTTAGCGAAAAAACAGAGGAACAGAAGGTAAACTATTTACTTATCTGGGTAGGGGACAGAGGTAGAGAAGTGCGCCAGACATGGAGGGACATCGGCGCAGAGGATGAGAAAAAGCTAGAGACATATTATACACGTTTCAAGAGCTATGTCCAACCAAAATTAAATCCCATATTTGCGCGATACAATTTCTACAACGAGACACAGGGCTCAGACAACTTTGACACTTTCCTTACAAGACTAAGAATAAGAGTCAGGGACTGCCAATTTGACAAACCGGAAGAGATGATTAGAGACAGAATCGTTTTCGGTACTAATAGTTCCAAAGCCAGGGAGAAACTAATAAACGAGGGTGACAAATTGACACTTGACAAAACCATTCAGATAATGCAAAACATGGAATATTGTCAGGAACAGTTGCGAACAATTGGCAAAGAAAATGTGGATGCCGTCAAATTCAAACAAAAACGCCCAAGTCACCGCCATCCGCAACAACAACAGCAACGACAGGCCGATCGACAGAAATCGGTAGCAGGAAACAACAAAGAGGGAAACTGCACAAATTGCGGACGAAGAAAACACGCAGAGAACCAGAACTGTCCAGCGAGAAACGCGACATGTCATTACTGTGGGAAAATGAATCATTTCGCCAGTGTGTGCAGATCAAGAAACAGAAGTGTTCACAACATTAGTTCTGGAAATGAATTAAGAGCCAGTGTTTCAGATACTGAGGAAAATCAGGAATTTTTCATTGATACGGTAAATTTTTCTTCACCTACTGAACGTGCCTTTGTACTTATAAACGTCGGCCCCTCCCACACCCCAGTCAAATTTAAATTAGACACAGGTAGTGCCGTGGATATTCTCCCCTTAAGCCAGCTAGAAAAACTAAACATCAAGCACCCTGTCGAGGCCCCCGATAGTCATTTGACCTCTTACACTGGAAACAGGTTACCTGTCTGTGGCATGCTTAACCTGCACATGAGTTACAAAGATAAGAGCTGTCTATCAAATTGCTACATAGTAGAGAGTAATACCGTTCCGCTCCTGAGTTTACAAACATCAGTTAATCTCAGCCTGATTCAGCTGACCTACTCTGTAGAAACTTCTACATCACTCGATAAACAAAAGGTTATGTCAGAGTATGGAGATTTATTTAAATGTGTAGGGGTAATACCGGGGGAGAGCAAATTACACATTAGGCCAGACGCAATTCCTGTGGTCAACCCACCACGCAGGATCCCAGAAGCATTGAGAGATAGATTAAAGGCCGAACTCCAGCGTATGGAAAAAGAGGGCATAATCATGAAAGTAACAGAACCTACGGATTTTGTTAATTCCCTCGTAGTAGTAGAGAAGAAAACGGGAAAGTTAAGGTTATGCACTGATCCTATAAACCTTAATGACGCCATAAGAAGGCCCCATTACCCTATGCGCACTATCGAAGACGTAACGTCACGCCTGACAGATGCAAAGTACTTTAGTATACTTGACATCACTCACGCTTACTGGAGTGTGAAACTTGACGAAAAGTCATCACTTTTGACAACGTTTAGCACGGTATTTGGCAGGTACCGCTGGTTAAGACTGCCATACGGCATCTCTGCATCAAGTATTATCTTTATGCAGAAAATTGACGAAATTTTTGAGGGACTTGACGGACTAACAGCCGTTGTCGACGACATTTTGATATATGGAAGATCTCGCGAGGAGCACGACGCAAACCTACGCAAGACCCTTGACAGAGCAAAATCAGTTGGCATTAAGTTCAACCCAGACAAATGTGTCATAGGTGTCAATGAAGTGCCTTTCTTTGGACACCTGATCACATTGACTGGACTGAAACCTGACCCTTCAAAAATCGAGGCAATAGTAAACCTGGAAGCACCAAAGACAAGACAAGACTTAGAAAATGTTCTTGGAAAGGCCAACTATTTGCAGAAATTCGCGCCAAACCTGGCCGAGGTCACTAGTCCCATGAGAGCATTGCTAAAAAAAGACGTAGAATTCATGTGGGATGCAACGCAGTCACAGTCATTTGACAAAATGAAGGAAATAGTGACGAGCAGTCCTGTGCTGGCTTACTTTGATTCCAAAAAGCCAGTGACACTTGAATGCGACAGTTCCAAATATGGATGCGGGGCCGCCATTTTCCAAGATGGTCGCCCGGTGGCATTCGCTTCCAAGACATTGACTGACACAGAGTCCCGCTATGCGAACATAGAACGAAAATTGAACACAATAGTATTTGCATGTACACGATTTCATCAATATGTGTATGGCAGAACTGTAACCGTACACAGTGACAATAAGCCTTTAAGCGCAATCATGTAGAAAAATCTATGCGCATGTCCTCCTAGGTTACAAAGGATGCGATTGGCACTGAGCAAATATGAACTTAACGTCAAATTTGTACCAGGTAAACAAATACCTGTAAGCGACTTGCTCTCAAGACAGCCTCTCAAAGAGAAATTCAATAACAAAGACTTTGACCTACATGTACACACTGTGCTCAAAGGTTTACACATTACTGACCACAGACTTGAGTCACTGAAACATGATACGAAGAACGACACAAACATGAATATTTTGAAGCAGACGATCATTGACGGATGGCCAATGTCCCACGCAGAATGTAATCCTGCGATAGTGGAATTTTTCAATCACAGAGATGAGCTCTCTGTAGCAGACGACCTGATATTCAGAGGTCAAACAATTGTAATTCCCGCCCCTTCAAGACAGCAACTATTAGAGTCAGTTCATCAAGGTCACATGGGTGTGGAAAAAACTATACGAACGGCCAAAGACGCAATATTCTGGCCTGGCAAGGGGAAGCAAATAACTGATTACGTTTCCCAGTGTGCTGTATGTCAAAAACATAGGTATTCAAACACTAAAGAACCATTGATGTCACATGACGTACCTGACAGACCATGGCAAAACATTGCCACTGACCTATTCTATCTTGTCACTGTAGACTATTACAGTCGGTACTTTGAGGTAGACGCTCTCCCGAATACCCAGAGTATCTCTGTAATAAGGAAACTTAAAGTCCATATGGCAAGATACGGCATATGCGATAAACTTGTTACAGACAATGGTCCGCCATTCTCCGCAGAAATTTTCTCGGATTTTGCGAAAGAATGGGGGTTTACACACAATACATCAAGCCCCTTGCATCCCATCAGTAATGGTCTCGCCGAGAAAACAGTATCCATTGTTAAAAGAATATTTAAAAAAGCCATAGAGACCCCTATTTGTCCATCCTAGAATACAGAAACACACCCCTCGAAGTTGGGTTTTCCCCAAGTCAACTACTAATGGGTAGGAGAACAAAATCAATTCTGCCGGTCACCAATGCCCAACTGAAGCTCCAAAACATCGACCTGAAAATCATAAAAGAAAAGACGCAAAATATTAAACAAAAGCAAAAATCTTGCTATGATAAAACTGTCTGAAAACTTTCCCCTCTACAATTAAATACGTATGTACGGCTTCAGGTCAACAGAAACTGGGAACCAGCCAAAGTCATCAAAATACACAATGACCGTTCTTACACAGTGCAAACTAAACAAGGTGGTATCTACCGCAGAAACAGGGTCAAGCTGAACAAAACAAAGGAAAATTTTCCAGAAATTCAAGAATTTGCGCCAAAAATCCTGGAAGACCCTTGTCCTAACAGCCCCTTATTGTGTCCAAACGATAGGAATTTTTCAGAACAGAATAATCTTGACCAAACCATGACCCCCGAATGCAGTGTTATGCCCCGCCAAAATAACCCTTATATAACACGTTCAGGCAGGGAGGTAAAACGGAACGAAATACTTCAATGAAAACTGGATAAACAAATAAGTCAACGTTGTATGCAGAGAACATTCAGAGACACTAATAAAAATAAAACGCAGCAGCTGAATTTTATTCATATTTTACTTAGACTTATGCTTATACTTGAAAAAGAAAAAAAACATCTATATATTAAACACATCATATATGTTTCGTTAATATTTAAACGTATGTTTGTTTAGTAATGAAATATTCATATTTTACCAATGAAATGTTATTTCAATCATCATTATTTGAAACAATGAATTTATAGATGCTGTTTAAAAGACTCAAATTTCAAGCAGAGGGAAATGTAACCGTATTATACTTCTTGAGTGAACTCTGGTAAAATTCCATTGCGTTACGCTCTGCTACACTGGTCAGCATTTCTTATTCACTGTAGATTTCCCGCCAATGCTCAGTCCTTTTATTAAAGTTGCATTGAAAACACACTTGTGTTCTTAGCTTCTTTATATCCCCACATTTGTGGTACAGGGACCAAACATATGAATATTATTGGAATACAAATATTACTGGAACAATATTCCAATCACAAATATATTACAGAATTCACCTGTTAAACGCCTTTCCGACTTCTTCAGCACTTCATGATTTTATCTTTTTAAAATTAAAAACCAAATATGTAAAACTGTTTTCAATTTCCGAACATTATATTATATTATATTTGTATACAAATTCTTTAAAGGATTTCTTGTCAGAAGCTGTTGTATGCTTCTTTAACAAGTAAAAGCTAGGTTTTAATAGCTATGATTTTAATGCTTTCAGTTGTAATTCATTTAACCAACTGTATGATCACCAGTTGAGAGCAGCTATCAAATAAAAAGTAAGCCGTGTTAATCAGTTAGTGTTTTTTATGACAGATTAGGTTAAGACATAAAAGAACCCATTTTTAGGGTTGAGACTTCTGCAGTTTAATTTGAAGCAATTCTTAGTGGACAGTTGTTAGTATTGTTCAAAATATTCCATTGTTAAGTTCTTTCTTTTCTTTCATTTTGAATAGTCACATGCACTTGATCTTTTAGCACTTATACTCGTGTGAGCGCTTTACTGCCATTATTGCCCACTTGTCTAGTATCTTTGCCAAACGCAGAAAAATAAATCTGCTTTCTTCAAAAACAGTCTTTTAAATGTAAACATGTTATAAATAATCGTGGGTAACTTTTGAATGATACTATTCAGGATGTAGGGTCATTAGTCCGTCAACAGATTACAAATATGAAGTGCAATATCAAAACATCAAAATATAAAAGCACAGCAGCCCACAATGCTATAAGTGTAGCATACATAAACAATGGTGTTACATGCTAGTCCTTTGTTCTCACAGATCATTTACTGCAGAGATTAAACAAAGGTAAAATGAGTGCAAATGGCCCTAAATGATTTCACTATTAGCACTTATTTTTAATTGAGCATTTTAAGAGAAAAAACATAAATTATACGAAAGGATTTTGATGATACAATATGTATGCGTTACTAAATTCAATTTTTCATTGGGTTAATTCTTTTCGCTACAGGAATGAAAATTGTACTAGTCATGTACGGTATGTATCCTACAGAATGTCTTAAAAGATTTATGCTAGGTTTATGAATATTGGATTTGTGATAAAGATCATAAATTTCCTGCATCAATATTTTCAAGATATGCAGAACAGATAAAAAAACTTCCTAAAATTGATGGACAGACAGACAGACTTTAAAATGCACAGGCAGACAGACAGATGAACAAACATTGGCATAATAAAATAAGCCCATACAAGGATATAAATGTTGCACACAAAAAAATGTTAATATTAATAAGGGATTAAAAAATTCTAAATAGGAAATAACACATTTTAGTTCATTTGCATTAAGTCTGTTATGGATGTTTCTGATAATCTCACTCACAAACTGTTGGGCAGATCTAGAGAATAGCTGATTTCATTACATATTGTCTTGTTAAAGCAGCTGCCATATATACATGTAACTGTGCTTTCTCCACCAATCAGATAATGCTTCATTCCAAGACATGTCCTATTAAAATTAAATTCTATGTTATGCTACTATTTAACTGTACTTCCCAGTCTATTATTGGATCTATAAGTAAGATAAGAATATGAAAGATTCTTCCTAAAATTTTCATGTAATTTAAAGTTTAAAACATTTGAATAAGTTGCCGTGCATTATTGCCAGATTTCAACATTAGGTATATAATAAATGAAATTAGATAATATATTTATTTTATTTCAGTTAATAAACAGGCTATAAATGAAGGTGCTTCTTATAGATACTTATAAAAGTCTGAAATGACTATGGTCTTTATGTTACAAAGACCATAGTTACTTCAGATTTTTAAAGGAGTAATTCATAATTAGACACGCTTTCAAAAGTAAATGAAGATTTCAACAAAATTGAAGACTGGTGATATAAACAAATTTTCATATTTTATGACAAAGACCCAAACCTTTTGGAGTTCCAAACTGAACTTAGATTTTTCTCTTGCTCACACCTAGTAGACAGCCTTCTTGGCCAACACTTAAGTTGAAATAAGTACCTTTGTATAAAGAAATTTGTTTGAGCATCTACTATCATACTATAAAACATATTCTATCAAAAGGCACTTTGCACTGGCAAACATAAGATGCCAAATAGTGAGCAAATATAGTAGTTATTTTTCTTTATTAAGAGATCATAATTCAAGTTAAATCTTACACATGATAACACACCTTCTGTCAAAACTGAGTAAAACTGATTAAGAATTGTAGATGATAAAATTTTAAAGTATTAGATACAAATATATATATCCTTGTCCTTACCAGGGATGGGTTACTTGTACTGGTACTCAAGTACTATGAGTAATTTGTTTTTTCTTGAAATACACTATTTCTCAACAATCTTAATGACACCAAAGGTCCTTTCAAACTGGTTAAAGCAAGTTCAGCAAGTGTGAAAAATTGCTGTAGGCATGTTCTTATTGTCTTGTGTAGAGGAGAAACAGGTCATTAAAGTGGCTATTATGATATAATTACCTATAACACTAACAGTTTAATCTTATGTGGTCAGTATGCATGACAATCAAGGGTTCAGTTATTGTTGTGGTGAGTGGTTAATGAACAAAATTTGACTTTTATCAAGCTTCCTCTTTTGCAGTTGAAAGACTCTTTAGTATTATGGGGAAATTATTCTGCCCTGACAGATGCATTCTAAGCATATTAAATTTTGGTCACATGTATGTTTGCCATGGTATTAAGCATGTGCTTGTAAAGTAATATAAGAGTTATGGATCTTATGAAGTACCTATTGTTTACTTATAAGTACCATGAGTACTACTCAAGTACCATTTAAAAATGTATTTGTACTTGCTGAGTAAGTCCTCAGTCATCAAGTACTTGAGTGGTACTTAAGTACTGATTCTCAGTACTTGACCCATCCCTGGTCATTACTGTCACAAAAATGATAAAGACATTATATGTTCTGGTTCTGTTGTCTAAAATTATTTCTAAAAAGGAAAGAGTTCTTAACGTTGGCAGTTTCCTCACAACAGTTACAACAAAGTACCTTATACTTTGAAATATTTAATTCCATATAAAAAGTGTCAGGTTTGATACATAAGCTTAGTACATTCTCCACTGTGCTGCATTAGAATGAGATAACACCAGATCTGAGTTTGAATTGAAACAGTGCACAGTCACCTGTAAAGTACTTAGCAACATACACATTTATGGTTCTTTATGCAGAAAATGTTCAAACCTTTAATATTGAACATGTTTACTTGGAAACTCACAATCTTGCTTTCAGATGTCCCAAGAAGCCAACATGGTTGCACTCACTTGCTAAGGCCCTGTTGTCTGCCCCCAGTTACAGCTGATAAAAGATTTATCTACAAATATATAAAGAAAAGTAGACAATGCCCCTGAGATATTCAGACGCTGGGGTCAGTTACAGTAACAGTATACCAGTTTAAATGTTTATGTGTATATAACTTGTGAATTAATGTCACAGTCAGTACACAGAAGAGCCATTTATTTACTGATTTGAATACAGAAATAGAGCAGAATCATTAAAAAAGCACTGGATCTGCACTTGTTATACCACAAGCCACTCTTTTTAACTACATTATGGTTATAGGGCCAATACTTTTTCTTCCTAAAATGTTGACAGTTTTGGGAAGGCAGTAAAATAAATATTGTTTATTTTCATAATCATGCTTAGTATTCAGACAATGATTTCATATAGTGGAAACATATAATTGAAACGATTTTGACTTCAATAAATATCTGCAGTGAATCAAAACTAAGAAGGAGCATAATGTTTAGTATCTTCAGTCTTGACTAGTAGGCTACATTTGTAGCATTGACAACTAAGCTGCATTTATTAACTGGTATAATATGCTACACTACAAATTGTGAAGGAGATAACTGACTAATGACTCTATACCCCTTGATTTAAGGAAAGCATGTATATAAACAGTATTAAATATACATTAAATGCTTATTCTGAGACAGTTTTTAGGAGGGTCATTCATTGTATTATACAGAATTTTTACACTGTACAGAGCTGAGCAAAGTGTGAGAGAATCACTTCTAGTGAGGTCATATTATAAACAAGTTATAAATGAGTATTATCTAGTGTAGAATTAAAGTAGTGATAAGCGCAACATATGTTGTGACTTATTTCACTGTAACTGGACTTTCCATATGGAAATGTATAACAATACAATGAAACAAAACAGCACACTGTCAGGTCATCACCAGTTGCTACTGCCTTGCGAATACTACTCTCTCCTATATTTCTACTCTAGAACAATTATAATGTTCAGCTATATTTAGGTGGGAGCTTGAAAACAAATCGTGCAAATGGTCAAATTTAAAACACCATGATGAAACAAAGCAATTTGAAGGCCTTTGATTCCAAAATAAGTTTCACCTTAAGCAGTCAATATTATGGTCATGATCAAAAATGAGCAATGCATTGATATACTTAGAATACTATATTCTTGATACTGGAAGAACTTGTAGAATATAGTCTACCTTTTTCTGATTTTTAATTATCCACAAGGGCACACCTGTCCTTGACCCTCCTGAAGAGCTCCATGGCCCAATATTTTGGTTTCTTTTGAAGCCTCTGTAAACAGGAGAAGGTAAAATCTTCTGATAATCTTGATCTATTAAAAACAAATGAGGTAAACAATGCACTTTCCATGAACTGTCTGATCTTAAATGAGATAATATTCTCTCTTTAGGTAACTACCTTTTTGACCAGTTAGTATATACCCATTTTCCAAATACAAAAATTACCATGTGAATCTCATGCCGTGTATGGAATTATTCTGTATTTTATTTAAGAAAATGAAAATATGTTTTCCAGTAAAGTTACTTTATTCAGATTAATACAGATATGCTGAATAAATCAACTTAACTTTCCACTCCTCTTTAAGGCTTTTCTAATAGCTTAAAGAAAAATTGTATTTTTCAATCTCTTTCTATCATAAAAACTCATTGACTGCCATAGGCATAAATCTATCTGTACGTTAAAGTTATATAAAATTTGTCAAACAAAATATATTTAAAAGATACCTTTTAAGTTTAAAACTATACTTAATATGAAAGTGTCCGTATGCTTATGCCGATCCGCATACTGTTCCGGTAATGGCGGTATGTCAATTCGACAAGCACGGCCACAGCGTTTCTGAATTGTCAAGCACAAACAATACGAAGCAATATGTAACCCGTATCAAATGATGAAGTTCTGGTACAACTACCAAAACACGTAAAATATTTATCCAAAATTTCCTCGAATAATTATGAAATGTCGCCAAATAGGCTCCTTACTGGAGCGTCCTCAACTTGTTTACTTTTCAAATGACAGCTGCGCGTGCAACTGTTGGTGACATCACTCGCACCTGGAATTTTAGTCTGGAACACGTTTATTATCTGTGCATTCTAGCTCTACAAAATACAGATTTTAACTCAGTCTTAATAACGCCCCCTCTCGGAACGCTGTAAATAAACAAATATTTCAAGTTGACTGACGAACAGTAATAACTGAAAAATAACGGCATAATAAAAAATCTCTAAATCATTATAGATAAAATAAAGATGGTTTTACAGAAGGTTGACATACTGCACTTCCACTGGGCTGTCTTGGTTAGTTGTTAAAAACCGACACGAAGTCAAAGTTTCATTTCAAAGAAGCTGCCCACCTGGCATTTATTGCAAATCTGTCTGTCAATCATTAATAATGCCTGTGGATACCTCTTTAAATTATGTGCAAAGAATAATTTCAGTGAAATACCTTATTTTTAAACAGATCTGATAGACAGGCATTTTATTTTTTAATTTTATACCTGCTTTGTGTATAAGCAAACTACACAACATGATACAGTTAATTACAACTAGACTGTGGTAAAGTTTGGAACTTTTAAATTTGTTTGGTATGTTTTAGAATTTTCTGTGTTTAGTTTTGACAAACTGTTGTAAAGTCATTGTTATTATTCTGCCTTCCTATCTGCATGAGTGCATCTGTTGTACAGTGAGGCTGTCATTCTGCAGTTCTTATTTTTATTTGAAATATGGCCATAAGATGCATTGTGTATAACTTGCAGAATGGAAGGCATTGAGTATATTAGGTGAAGGAGGAACACGTGTACTACTGGAATGGAAACTGGGTGCAGTGTTATTACTACTGGTAATATGGGACATGAAGTATCAGCTAAAAAGGCTACTGTGGTGAAGGTTGTACTTTCAGTATGCAGATATGATGATGTTTATTCATTATGCTTCCATGGCATTGAGTTAATGAACCTTGATTTTTACAAATGTTACTAGCAAGTATTTACCAACATAAAACTTAAGTACCTTGCATGTAATATAACAATGGAGACGATGGAGATAATATTTTTATCCACATGTGCATGAATCAATGGCGTGTCCTTAAAAAATTGTTTCAGTACTTCCATATTTTTAAACTGTATCTTGTGAAAGGTTTCAGCCATCGATGGAGATAATATTTTTCTCCACATGTGCATGAATCAATGGCGTGTCCTTAAATATTGTTTCAGTACTTCCATATTTTTAAACATAATATGCTTTTTCAGTTTACTTGAGCACACTGACTTGGCAAGTACTTGTTCTGACCTTGTCAATTGTTTGAATTTAGCTTGTTTCCACTCTACGTAATACAGAGTTTTTATTCCTATGATATCTCAAATGAGTGGGTTATGTTGGATCAAAAACCAAGTCCCAAACTTAGATCAAATGAAGATAGTTACCAGTCACATTTTTACCCATTCTTTGTTATAATCAATCACTTAATTTGTTTTGATGATGTCTCAGACGAGTTTGAAATTAGGCCAAAACCTTAATTGGTCGCCAGATCAGATCAACGGAAACAATTTTGACCATTCTAGAGATCACATGTTTTACCCATTCTTGGAAACTTGTTCACAATGTCTTTTTGATATATTGTACATGTACGTAACAGGGACAAAGTAAAAACTCATGTCAGTGGAAAAGCTAGATACACCCTAAAGGTCCAGAAAGTTTGTCTTGACGGTTTCTTTTATACTTTTAAATCTTCATGATGTGCTGTCATTGTTATGTAGGCATGAAAGATCATATAAAAATACATTGAGGGAGCATGATTGTCTTTGTGATCTCACGAAAATACATGAATTAAAAAATTGAGTCAGCTTGGATACAAATATAATATAAATAGACTTATTTTAAGTGTGAATATTGTATTTTTTTCATGTAAAACCTGTTTTCACTTCAAAGTTTGCATAACTTGTTAATAAAACGAAAATCTGTATTTGTTTAACGAGAACAAACAATTTGTTTTGTGTCTATTCATTTAACCATCTTTGAACATTACAACCCCTGTTGATCTGTTATTGTTTATGAGAATATTCTTATTTTTATTAAATAATCCTGTTGTCGAGCGGGCGAGGTATGTAGGTTGACGTTAGTCCAACTCTTCACGCCAGAAGTGCCTGGATGATGGCATGAAGGGAAGCGCCTCGTCTTTTCAGGCTATGACAATTTGGAAATGTGAATGTTTGCCGGGCAAGGCTCTGCAATCTCGAGTGCCCGTCGCATTATATACGTGGCACAGTGCCTTGGGTGCGCAGTGGGTCGTTGTGATTCAAGCGAGTCTGTCAGACATTCACAATTCCAAATTTATCGACAGACAGGTAGAGATAACCAAAAACCAAGACTGACCATTAGCTAAAGTACCCCTCTTGCATAACACCCCAACTGCGCATTAGCACCTCCAGTCCAAAGGTCAATAATATAATGCCTCTGTCATGTATATATAGACATAACGGAATAGAGGGGTTAAAATGCTCGTCGCATTTACTATATAAATACACCGAATAGATGCAGTGCATCAACTCTTCTGCCTATACAATGTATAGTGAGACAAGCGTACAAAGTATCTATCCTATACAATGTATAGTGAGACAAGCGTACAAGGTATCTATTTTAGACACAGGAGCTGATGCAGTGCATCCACTGCTCTGGCCTCTGATCTCTATAGATCGTATAATGAGGAGCTGATGCAGTGCATCAACTCCTCTGTTCCTATTATACGGATACGCTGGTTAAAATGGGTAACAATGAATTGAGAATTGAAATTACAGCTTGTACCTTCCATTCTACATTTAATGACCTATTCTAGATTTAAATAATAATGTGTTATATACATTCCGCTTTCAGTTAAAACAACGTTGCTTGTGACAACGCTTTCACAAGTTATTTATGGAGACTTGTTTTACAAAAGCATCTGTGTACACTTTCCACTTCTGACTGAAATGTTAATGAATGAATTTATATATGCACTCATTCATTTTACTTAATATTTTATTGTCAGCTGTTTCGCATTTGGTGTAACTGAAGTCCATCGGAGCAGAAGCAAATAAAAATAAAATGTATATGTGTTACAAACTGCAATAGGCAAGAGAACTTAATATAAGCAACTAAATTCAACAACCTTGTTTAACACATTTTATAGCGATACTTTTCTATTGGGTGAAAATTTGTACTTATAATGTCTCTTTATCATAACAACAACAGCAATGACAACAACAGAAAGGGCGCTCAGAGTATGTTTAACGACAAACGGTGTTTAACAAGCAATATATAATAATGTTTTGGCTTTTATTTGAAAGCAGCCAAGAATCCTCAATTATACTGTGTGTACGGAATTAAGCTTTCAGCCAGGCAGCCTACGAACTAAGACAGCTTAACATCTCAAAAGCTTCATAAATTTATCATAAAAAGATTTGCAAGATGCACAAAAATTTTATAAAATTACACAGCTGCCTCCCTCTATATTACAACGCATGTTTTCAATACAAGGAGAAGGGATAAAACGGACTATACGCAAATGCCTTATAATAAATATGTCATAAACGACCGTTAAATCAGTCCGATTTAAGCTGATTTCCTTATTTTGCCAGAAGGAAGTGCAGGAAAGAAAAGTACTATGAAAAAAACCTATCCAAGAGGTCAGTAAATAAAAATTAAGACATAGATACTCTTAATACGTTTAGCACCTTTAATACAAACTAGAAGAGCTGTTGTTAATGTTCGAAACTGCGGTATTTCAATATTTCACTTGTGCAGATACTACAGCACATTTGGCATGCGGAAATATAACTTTAACGGGGCTAGATGATAACGTGCTCCTTGTCTCAAAGATAACACCAGGAAGCCCTTAAGGATCTATTTACATTTTGTAACCTTTTAGACTGTCAGTAGATATGGAGTGAAAAACACGAGTGTTTATATTTCTTAATTTATTTGAGATTTTTAAAATGTTTAACAGTTTAAATCTTTCTATCTTAACTGGATAGACTTCCCTTAAAGAAGAAATAATGACCGGTAGTTTCACGGAAAGACAATGACAGTTTTAGTTTTCATCACTTAAGACAGTTATTGAGGTGAATGTTAGAACAATATAAACTCGAAATAAACGGATGCATGCAATTGTGGTAAGTTTATTTTTTTTATCTATTTAAAGTTGTATATTCTTCTATTTGTTTGACGGGGTAGATGAACAGTTCTGTTTGCTAAAACTCAGTGATAAGAGGGGTCAGTGAACATGACTCAACGCTTCAAGATTGAATCAACAGTGATTGAATCAACAGTAATTCATAAATACTTTAGTCACAGTTATTGATTTATGCTCAATAATATTACAAGCGCTGAGATATACCCAATTGTTATATAACCTTTCTCTGCTTTGCACAGGCGTAACTTTTAGTAAAAAAATAACGGTAAATATCAAAACATATTGACCGTTGTTTTTTTTTCAAAAATATATTTCCTGGAAATCCCCCGCATCTGTTTTATAATTCGGACTCACTTTCGGGAAATGACGAAGTCCGTTTCGGCAAATGCTGTCGAATGCGCCACCTGACAGGATGTTGTGAATCTATCGCCTCGGTCAATATTAATCTTTTAGGTACATATCACATCATATTCACTAGCTAAAAAGTCCATATCTGTATAATATTGAACGATTTTAAATGACTTTATGATTGCGCTATCCATATCGACAACAATGCATATATTCATAAATATGAAACCCTGTGTTGGAGAAACTAATGCGAAATAATAAAACAAAACTGTGAAGCAAAGATAAATAATGGGACGGAGATTTTTTTGACAGGAGATGTGTTCAAAAGCACTGTGGCGAACGACCGCCTGACTTTCACGAAAAATGCGTGCACACTTTATTTTATAATGATGAATAATGTTAATAAAAATAAATTGAGTAACGACTTTACGATATTGTGAATTTTGTTCTAGGATGCCAGTCTCAAAACACTAGTTTTTTTTCTTCTAACAGGAAAAATAGTTCTGTATATTAATAGAATTCTTTATAAGCTATGATCAGTGCCATCAAAAGGAAAGAAATTGTTCAGCTTTACTAAATATGCAATACCACTAAAGTTTGGTCAAAAATTGCCTTAAATACGTGTATTTAAAGAATTAGTTTGTTTTATCGATTAGATAACACCAGGAAGTTTACATATCGTTCTTATCGCACAAAATTTATTTCACAATAATTTCGAGTCTGTTCAATATAAATAGTAGCAAGGTTTCTCTCTATACTACTGGTATTTATTATGTTCGCATTCAGTAAGAATAAAAAACGTGTTCGAATGAATTGTAGGGAAAAGTGGCTCATTACTACTATAAAATAAACGGCTTGACATTTCTAGTCATGTGTAATAAATGTATTCTTTTAGTAGAAGTACAATACGGCACAATACTGAGTATGACTTGGTGTCCAACTCAAAATAATAAAAATGTTGATATGATGACAACACTTAGACGCCCCATGGACATTGAGTACAGCAAGAATCCGAGAATGATTTCCAGGAAAGATAATGTATATGAAGTACAGACATCGTACGATACTATTACCCTTGCCCTCTTGCCAATCGTTTTTTACATAGAAATGGCAAGTGTCCGCTTTCTTGTTTTATGAAGAAAGAACGTATATACCAGTGTTCAATTCCAGCTTGGAGCAAGGGAATTTTCCGGGAGACAACTACAAAAGGTTGATTTACGACATCGACTTTCGAGCAAGCTATCACGAGAAGCCTCTCTATTTACTACAAAATACTGCTTCCGCCATCCAGAATTCTACGGTGTTATCCTTTTTATGTTTTATGTCTGAAGAAAAGCTGAAAGGTGGAATTAGTTTGTGACTAAAGTTCGACTGTGTTAACCTTATTTCCACTTTTCTGTCAAATTATTAACAGAAATGTAGAATATCAAATCAATTCTACATTTTGACTGGTATATTGATAACAAAATATCATTTACGCAATAGTTGTCAGACATCTTAATTTTCATCAAGAAATTTCTTCCAGTATAAATTTGAGTTTCGCTGGTGCAATAATTATGACGATACATACGTACTCAAGCGAGAAGATTATAGCAACGAATAAGATCATCTATCGATGCCTTCTGTTGTTTCAATATGTTTACTATTTCACCGCCGATGAACGTACACCAGTCGATGACCATAATTATCGTCTAAAATCATCCTACCAACAAAAGCTCGGAAAAGCTGCGTCTTATCTAGGGACAATAAAGAACCTGTTTATAGAAACAAGAGACATGTAAAATTTCAACCTGCAATTGCCTGGTAGAAATCGCGGAAATAGGTTATGTAGTTTAAAGTTGTAAAGAAATATTTCCCATCTTACCCAAGTAACAGCCAGACTTCCTGAATTGCATTCTTGTAAAATGAAAAACTAGGGGGAAAAAATGATATTCAGTTATAGGATGAAAATCGAATATAAAATAAGCGTCGTTGATATCGGTGTGTGGTATGCGATCCACAAATCATCTTTGAGGAGAAATAGTGGTTGAGTAATTAGAGCGCCGGACTCCCGATCCAGAGGTCGCTGGTTCGAATTCCACCATAGGTGAGAGTCTTCAGTTACTTTCCACATTCCTGATTTTCGGCACAAGGACTGGTTAAAACCAGGAAACAGTCATCGAGAGGGGGTTATATAAGTGAGAAGAACTTGCTTCCCAGTCGAATAAACAAATTTTTAACTTTGAAAACATTTTACTTACAGTACCAGTTACCATGTGTTTGCGGATTCAGTTTCTCCTTTGTTTGTCAATAGCTTATAGCGCAGGCTTGGGCGATTATACGACAAACGACTGGCATTTTCAAGGTATTATATTTTATTCTATTACTGTTTCCCAAGTAATTTATAAAATGTATCTGTACTAAATAATAAAAAAATGAAGTATTCGAATCATTTGAAATTACGATTTCTTAAAACAGGTAACTTGTATTTTTTTCTGTTTCGATACTTACTTTAATACATAATATATGGATTATGCTTACATATCGTACATGTTTCGAAATGTGCTTTGCCTTTTTTATATCATTTGAAAAAAAATGGCACTAACGCTTTATTTGTTCATACTTTTAATTTGACATAATAGCGTATATCGAGAGATGTTTTTTTAAATTGAAATATAAATTCAAACGGCTGATAAAATTTGCACATACATGACTTATGATCCTTACATAAACATCCGTCTACGAAAAGAAATTATTATTGTTAAATTGACAAAATTAACAGCAACACAAATGACAAAAATCAATAACATCATTGAAACCTTACCACTGATTTATTTGGATTGTTCTAGGACCAAATATTGCATTACATAAACGCGCCTCACAATTGCCTGGCACATACAAAGATCCTGGTCCCAATGGAATGAGTTATACAGCAAACCTTGCTGTAGATGGGAATGAAAACAGTGGCTTTTTAAATGGCAGCTGCAGTCATACTTCCAATAGTTCATATTGGGACAGTAATGTACATGAAGCCGAATGGTCTGTTGATCTTGGCGGGTTTTATTATGTTACTGGTATTATCATTGTCAACAGAAAAGGTAGGTGGTTTTCACTGTTACTACCTTTTTTCAACGAAACATTTGGCTTGCAGTTTCTGTGTATTTTCTCCGTTCATGTTCTAAAGGAATGTAAATTTTTTCTCTTATTAGAATTACTATTTTCAACAGAAATAGTAGATTTTCTTTGTTTTGTTTTATCGTTTTCCATCGAAGCATATGTCTTGAGCTAATATTTTCTTTTTTTCTTTTTGTCGTACACGTTTTTACGGAATGCAAATTCAAATATATTTTGCTATTATTCGCCGTATGAAATTATCTTCATTTTACTTTTTGTCGTGGTATCTTGCACCGCACGAAACAAACAAGCATAAGTTTGTTGTCTGCACCTAATATATTTATCAACAACGAAGTTTGTCTGTATACTTCGCTGTATCATTGTGATGTAACCTAAATGATTATGTATTGCAATACACCTGAATGTAAACATTGACTTGAATTGCACATAACAATATTAAAATGCTGTTTATGTTTTTTTTTTCATTTTTCTGTTGTTTATCTTTTTCTTTTCTTTTTCTGTCAGAATTATTTATCATCATGGGATCATACATGAAGTGCAAACTTAGAGTTAGATCATTCATATGATGTGAAGTCTATAAAACATTCTAATCGTTTTGTTTTGTCATATTATGAAATGTATCCCGCGTCTTAGATATGCTAAAAATAAAAAGGACCGCATCATGCTGCATCGAACTCAAAAAGTTAGGTTTTGACTTTATAACATTATTATGATGAAACATTCCATAAATATTCGTTTTACATTTTCATTCATCGTCGTTGAGAAAAGCCCACCCAAACAAGGTCAAAACATATGAATTTTTATTACAGAAATATTTGATTCATTGTAACTATATGCAAACGGAAGGTCACAAAGACTGTCTCTGTCGTTCAACCAAGCATTGTCCACAACAAAGAACTCAAATGAATTTTGACAGAACGTTGACTTACAGCACGGCTACGCCCGCACAAGTATAAATACTTTATGAAAACTACAACGAAGAAAATGATTCTGTATTTGAAAGACGGAAAGTAGTTTCAAACATTCTTAACAAAAGGGTTTGGAGTCTATTTTTGAAATTTAACAATGACGATTTTTTTCATGAAAAAAAGTACTTGCTATCTATAGTCTGCCGACGGCCTAGCGACCTAGGATTTACATTGTGTATCACACAAACATAAGAAAACAAAAGGCGTTAAGGGTGTATTTTTCAAATTTAAAGAAAAAACGAGGATAGTTCGTGAAAAGAAAATTTGCTATTTGTAGGCTACTAGTAGCCCTGCGGTCTGAGATAGACGTTGTGTTTCATAGTAAAAGAAGTATTTCTGCACTCAGTTTCAACAAACAACATAATCTATTTATTTCTTATGATTTTAAAAAGAAAGAAAGAAAGAAAAGTCGTCGGTCGATCAGACAGTGGGTGAGTCAATCTGTAAGTAGGTAAGTA
Source organism: Cyclina sinensis (assembly GCA_012932295.1). Classification (NCBI taxonomy): domain Eukaryota; kingdom Metazoa; phylum Mollusca; class Bivalvia; order Venerida; family Veneridae; genus Cyclina; species Cyclina sinensis. The sequence goes on along the minus strand of JAAONU010000012.1, from coordinate 11,049,910 downwards.
AGTTAGTAAAAATATATTTAAGGTGGGTCGGATTAAGAACATTCGACTGACAGACTGACTGACTGACCGACTCACTCACTCACTCACCTACTCACCCACCCTTCCAATTTAATTTCTTTCTTTCTCTCTCTCTCATTCAGTCTATCTTCATTCCTCTTTTTTTCTTCTTTTAATGATTATGAGAGATAAACAGATTATGTTATTTGTTGAAACTAAGTTAAGAAATAATTCTCTTACTATGAAATACAAAACAGCCTAAACAGTTAAATCTTCTCTTTATGAAAAAGTTTTTATTATTAATTTGCAAATGGATACCCCGAACCGCTTTCGTTTATGTTGTTTGTACTAAGTTCAGAATTGCTATTTCAACTGTGATACACTATGTATATCTTAGGCCGCTAGGCCGCTGAGCCGCTAGCAACCTGAAAAAAGCAAAAACTTTTGTTACTGAAAAAAAACTTTATCTACCGCCAGGCCGCCTATTACACATGTACATTGTTGAATTTACAGTTGTCTTTGCCGTTGCACACATATTTAAAGTCTCGTTTCCATTTGCCTAGTACACCATGTTCATTCATTATTACATTTCCGCTTCTAGTATCATCTACAATCTCACACGGAATCGTACCGTCCCTTTAAGGGTCATTCCCCCGCTTCCCTCCCCCCCCCCCAAAAAAAATAAAAAAAATCAGGGTTATTTGTGGCCATCATTTCAATTTCCATTGCTATCGACTTTCTATATGCGCGTTCCGTTTGCCGTAACATCTCGTCGAACATATCGCCAGACGTACGTATGTTTTAACCTTTTGGTTTTCTATGTATTCCAAAATTTCTATTTTTGTCTGGCTTTAAGTTTTCCAAAACTCAGAAAGTACGCAATTCCAGTAGAGTTTGTTTTAACCTTGTATCTTTTATTTGTAGCTGCTGAATAATAATTGGAAAGTTCCGTGTTCTTCTCTATAATAATTGAAACCCACAAGCTCCTATATTGTGTTCAGTTTACTCTGTGTTTCACGGCAACTTTCTATTCTTTTTATACATTCAGTCATTGTTAGTCTCGCTAGGTCATGTCCATGAACTCGTCTGACACAGTTCTAACTTTGAACCGTTGTCATCTGATCTCCTGATCGGCAAACAACACTTGACCTACATCATTTAAGTAAAGAGCGTTAAGTTCGTGATAAATGCTGAAAGGTATCATCAAAGTTCCCTTTATCGCTCATCAAGGGCATTTAGACGGGTCTGCATAGCTTGAACAGTATGTACGTTGTCGATACGGCACGTTTCTATGGCAATGTCTATTCTGAGTTCGTATTTCAATCTCACAGTTCTCCCTCCAGTTTGTATAGTTTTTATTCGAACATTAGTTTCGTACTTTCCTGTCTTAATTGCTTGTACTAAGAAAGCTAATCTTTGTTTCTCTGACATTTCTCTATTAAAAGTTTCTTTAAACTAGGATACAATCTAGTTGTCCAGATATTTTGTAAATTACGATTCTGGTATCACTGTTCAATGGGGAATATACTTATCATTGAAATATTTTATTGTCGACACATTTAAGAATACACAATTTTAACACTATGATTTCAAAAAGTTCACACAACGGGGTTCGAACCTTAATGAGTACGAAAATGAAATGTAGATTATTGGTATGCGAGCAGTGTGTTCAAATGTTAGAATTAAAAAAAATAATGTCTTGATTCACTTACACCGTTAGGCTACAATGGAACTAAATAGCTATGGAATATAAGGGAACACGTCGTTTTCCACAATTTAGATAATATGGCCTTTTCATAACCAAAATAAGTATAGATTTTACCAACGTAGAAAGTGTCTACCGGGGACATCTTATTCAAGGTTTGTGCATCATTGTTAAAGTATGGGCGTTTCGATTACGCGGAATATATTTTCTCTTTTTTTCGTGCAGTTGTTTTTTTCTTCCGTACAAGACACTTGATTTTTCAGACGAAACTTATTCAACATCATTTGAACAAACAATGGCGATATACGTTTACTTACTCATTGATCGAAAGTACCAGAGCAGGGTTGAATGGAATGACTATGATATGATTGATTTATTATTTGCTTGAACGTGTCTCTGGTTTATTACATTTTTTTCAGACGTACGGGATAGACTTAAAGGATTTATTGTATATGGCTTAGCGCACATTCAGACTTGTCCAGATGATGGATGGTGTGAAATCTACAGGGACAAAGACAATGCGTACAAAAACTCTACAATCACTCTATATGTAGATGGTCATAAATCATTTTCTGTAATAGCCATAAAGTTACCGAAGCATCAAGGTTATCCCGACAACGGAATGTCGTATTTAACTTTGTGTGAAGTACAAATTTATGCAGGTACAAGTTCTTTGCTTTCTGAGATTTTGTAAAGAACATTAACATAAACCAATAAAGACAAACTGTCAGGTAACTGTGCTATAAAGATTAAGAAATATTAATTTTAATTTTAGAGTTTTCTTATTCTACTGATATATGTATTATAAGCACTTTATTAGTCTGACCAGACTTAAAGTGGATGCTTCTTTTGTTGTAAACATGTCAATGTCAATTAACTGTCGGAATATTTTCATTCCAAGATGTGAAATGAGAATTTTTGAACTTCATAAACATGTAAAATGTATTTTCAAAATATGTAAACTGTTTTTACTGATGAAATTATTGTATTAATATCCAATGATGAGGTTTTAAAATCAATCAGATCTTTAAAATTCAGGTTTAATATTTCTATAATTCTTATAATATGACACTGGCTACTTATTTCTCTTTCAGCGGTTCCATTATGTAAGGAAATATCAGTAGAACACGGGGTCGTCGAAATTCAAAGAGACACTGGTATTACAGTAAACAGATCCTACACAGTTGGAACAGTTCTTAGAATATCTTGCCAGTACGGGTTTATTATGACAGAGTCTAGTTCCGTGAAATGCTTAACAGATGGCGGATTCAATGCAACACCTGCTATATGTACTGGTAATAAACTTGTTATTTTCCTTACATTGAAAACGTTCCTTTGTATTTGAATTTCAATTTCATGCATTTGTGTATATAAGCAATAGGCCGGTTTCCTACTTTCCGATTACTTTTATCTAAGTTACGGCTGACGCAAACATGTATTTCCGGCATATCTTACTTACCCAGCTACTATTTAGAAGAAGACCAAGAACAACTGCTTATGAATATTTTACCAATATTTACTTGGTCAAAAATTGAAAATTGTGGAAATAAAAGTTAAGAGATATTTTGAACTGCTCATGATTGGCAAGTTGAGAGTCATGTGGAAAAAAGCTATTTTTTGTTATAACGTGTTTATAGTGTTTCTTAGTACATGATGGACTTTCGAAGTGAATGGCGCATAAATAAAAGAATGATAGCTGATATTTTAAGTAATGGAAGACAATCAAATATAATGTCTCATTACTTACTTTGTACAAGAAAACAGAATGACTTATATTGAACCTGATGGGCAATCAAAGTGAATGATGCAAAAGTTATATAAGAAGTGAAGGATGACTGTCGAATATAATGTCCCGTAAGTTTGTGTGTACAAGAAAGCAGCAAGAAAAATAATTGCACACCTTTTTCACGAACCAAAGTTAGAACTACAGAATGCATTTTTACTACTAAGTGCAGTGTATTCTGTTCACTCGTACAAGACCCACCAACGCCGATTTGTTTTTTTAAAGATATTTTTGTTTGAACATTTTAAACAGCTTATTGCAATATAACTTTTTATAAGATATATCACAAATAAATCTATTGTTGAATGAAAATGCAGAAAATTGTATACAGTATGCAGTTTTTCTTTATAAAAGCAAAGAATGATACTTCCATTATTCTCTAAATTTAAATAATAAAGCCTTGTATTTTTAAACAATTTTATAAACTGAACTTTGAATATAACCAAAGAAAACGTGTTAGAGTTCACTTTGCAATGAACGCTTGAACTTCATTTTTTTTTAATACTTTTGACCTTTTCAGTTGCATGCAAAAACCAGCGTATTGGCAATGGTTACATGAGCCCAAATCAGACACTGTATGCAGTAAAAACGAACGCTCAAGTTATATGTGATGATGGTTTTAAACCAAGATCTCAAACAATTACCTGCGGGTTTAGTGGAGATTGGAGTTCGTACAATTACTGCACACGTGTTGAATGTGTGTTCCCCAGACAACCGAACAATGGATATTATTTAAAGGGAAGTGATTATATAAATGACACGTCACCTCTACCATTTAGAAGCAATATAACAGTCATGTGTAACGTTGGATATTGGAGCAAAAAACATGAATTAAGAACGTGCCAGTATAATGAAACTTGGAGCGGAGCAGAGCCGCTTTGTAAAATGGTAAAATGTTCTATTCCAGTCAAAGTAGATAGAGGTGTATATTATTTTAAAAATGGTAGTTCATATATATCAGGGTCTCCGTTTTACAACACAGTATTAAAAATTGAATGTAACACAGGATATCGTATTACCGGAGAGAAGGAACGTGTTTGCCAAGCTGATGGGACATGGAGTGGTGAGACAGCTTGCACTAGAGTAACTTGTAATTTTTCACGTTTAGTTGAAAGGGACATACATGGCATGAAATCCTTAAATCCACTATTTTCATCATATCATGATGAAAACTCAAATTACGTAGGAGAAAGGCATTTTATTTGTCCTAACGGATATAAATTCAATATCAAATTGCACTATCGAAAGTGTCTTGAAATAGGTTATTGGAGTGGAAAGGAAGGAATTTGTGTACTAGTGGAATGCTACGAAGTTAATGGCCTACAAGAATTGTTTTACAATCATTCTATTGATCCTCGTTCTGTGCAGTTACCATACAACTCAGTTGTAACAATGAGCTGTAACGGAACACTAAAATTCTCGGACACAAAGTACGTGGCAAGTCGCTGTACTGAGAAAGGTGTTTGGGAACAGGAATCACCAATATGTGGTAAGTGTGTTCAAATTCAAAAAGTGCATACTATTCACATATATATTCGATATTTTCCTTAGAATTCCCCGTTTAAACATTTATGTTTGGTTCCACTCTTCAATAATACGTAACGCATATTCGTTGATTAACAATCGTTACCAGCAAAAATGACAAAATTCAAATGTTTTATATATACTTCATTTTATTAAGGATTGGCATAAAATTGTCATGGCTGGATTAAGATTATTTCATATATATAGCTTTAAACTTTCATTGGAATTATTGAATGTGATTTGACGATAAATCTTGCTCCGTCCACGAGCGCAAGCGTTTTATGATATTAAACAATCGCTAAACACACAAATCTGCCCTGTCATCAGTGACAGATGTTTAAAGGCAGTCTTTTATAAGAGATTTTTTCCTCCACTGGCATTCAGCATTTGGTTGCAAGTTATCTCCAGTCACAAGCTATCTTCAGCCACAACGGTGGATAATAAATCCTGCAAATATAAAACAAAACACAGAAAAAAGGGACGGGGTTGGGTGGGAAGTTTTTAAACTAAATATTTAATGTAAAATAGCAAAGTGTCTACCTCGTTCTGTGGAATCAAAATCGAAAAGACTGGAATCTGGGGAGACGGGCGTTTATATATGCAGTACCCAGAATTCTCTTGTCTCGTGAGGTATGACGTAACAGAGGTCATTTTTGCTGGATAAAGAGTTTAATCTTTATTCGATTAAACTATCTATTACAACAGTACTGGAATAAAAATAAAGAGGTCTGCGGATAGCAAGTCCATATCGAGTTGTTAGGCGTTATCTTTAGCTCACCTGTGCGCAGGGTGAGCCACTATGATGATGCGATGACCGTCGTCCGTCGTCAATATCTGATTTTTACATGACTTCTCCAAAACCACCAGACCAAAGTGAATGAAACTTGGCCGAGATGTTTCTTGTACAAAGCTCTGCAACACCGCACTTTGGGGTCAAACGCACTTTGGGGTCCGACCCCAAATTGCGGTTAACTTCACAACGCACCTTGGGGTCAGAATCGAGAAATGAACCCCAAAGTGCCTTTTCATGCTACATATGAACGCACTTTGGGTTTTCGATCTGCAACCTTGAAATATTTGAGGTGGAGTTCAAGATGACGGTCCAGACTGTGCAATCAAATAATCTTACTTAGTCCATTTAAATTCTGATGTAGCAGGAATTTAAAAAATAAAAACCATTGTATTTGTTGCTTATTAAATGTAAGTGAAAAATGTTTTAAGAATTTTACCACTTTAAATATCACGAAAATCGTGACTACATAACAAACTATTTAAATTGTAAATGTAAAGGGAAAAAAAACTATCGTCTGCTATTGTTATCCAACTCAATACATTTCGCCTACTTCATTCCTTATTTTTAGTTTACCATTGGCATTAACTACAAAACATTACTTTAAAATATCACTAAAATTCATTTTTATTGATTTAATTTTGATGAACCTAAAGTGCGGTCGTTTGTCTGATGCAAAAATTGCATATGTACCAATATAACGCACTTTGGGTTCAAAATTTAACTCCAAGGTGCGTTAGACCCCAAAGTGCGGTGTTACAAAGCTCTGTCAAAGTTTTTCAAAAACAATAAGTGCATAAAGGAGACACTTTAATAATCTTCTTGTCTAAAATCATCAGGCCTAGAGCTCTGAAATTTATTGTGTAGAATCCTCTTGTGGACCTCTTTTTAGAATGATCAAATTTTGTCCCTGAAGTAAAAAAACCACTGCCCGGGGGTCACTTGATTCAATCGAATTATATAGAAAAAAAATGAAAATCATCTCTGAAACCACAAGGTTAGGACTAGGTATTTTGCATAGAGCATCATCTGGTGCTCCTCTACTAAGATAGTTCAGATTATGCCCCTGCGGCTCCTATTAGTTTAAATTATAAAATCTTTGAAAATCTTCTTGCCAGAAACCACAATTATACCCCTAGAGTCACATATGACACTGCCTTGGGGTGGGGCACTTGATTAAAATTGCATTATCTATTGGAAAACCTATGAAAATCTTGCTGAAGTTTTTAAAGCTGCCTAGATGTACATCATGATAATAGATTTCAATTTCAACATTAAATGAACTTACCTTCATTCCTTCATTGGCTTTGCTGTTTAAAATGGCGGTACTCCGATGAGAGATATGGGGCCATCATGGGCCTCTTGTTTTACTTTTGATTATCATTAAACTTGTCTATTCAGACACTACTAGTTCTCACGTTTAACATACCAGGTTAAAAATTACTTACGATTGAATAACCAAATGATTATTCACACTATTTGACAAATTCGGTAATAATATTATGTCTTATATAATGTCCATACAAGAGAATTTAAGACGAAAATGAAACTCTAGCTTCGTTTTGAATGTACATGTAGTTTAAAATAATTACTGTAACAGAACTCTATCCAACAACAGTAACATACACAATCATAAATCTTCTAAGAAATCAATTTATCAATCAAATTCTAATAAGAACATTCAAGAGAAATGATATTACAACTAAATACTGTTTAGAAAGTGTAGTAGAATTAAGTGATACGAAATAGACGTTTCTCTAGTAACACTGTTAGACCACATTTGTAACACCTGTTACAAGTGGGATCACATATGTAAAAAGTGTTACAAATGTGTAACGGAAATCAAGCACATGAGTAACATATTTTATGACAGGTGTGTTCAATGTTGATTTTTGGTCTTACATAAAATCCCATTTGTCACAGGTAAATTTTCAGACAGAAAAGGAAACAAAATATGCATGTTAGCAACTGTAAAAAACATTTGTCACAAATTTTAAGTAACAAGAGATGTTTGTGAAACATGTGTGCCCTGTGAATGGGAACCAATTAGTCTTGTTACATTAACTTCTGAACGTGACTTCAATCTTTGACCGACTGACCTCAAAATCAATAATTTACAGGTCATGACTACTTATACTACCAAATCTGAAGAATGTAGGCCAGCTTTTGTGGTGAAGGTCTCTGTGACATTGACCTTTTACCTACTGACCTAAAAATCAATAGGAGTCATCTAAGAGTCATGATCAACCTCCAATCAAATCTGTTTACTGTAGGCCAAAGTGTTCTCTAGTTACTGATCGGACAATCTTTTTGTTGTGGTCAGCGTGACCACCGTGGCCTTGACCTTTGACCTAATTACCTTAAAATCAATAGGAGTCATTTACCGCTCAAGACCAACCTCCCCACCAAATTTGATTACAGTAGAACAAAGCGTTCTTAAATTACTGATTGGACAAGCTTTTTGTGGACAAGGTCACAGTAACCTTGACCTTTGACCTACTGACCCTAAATCAACAGTTATCCACCAGTCATGACTAACTTTCTATTGTAGGCCAAAGCATTCTCTAGTTACTGACTGGGCAACCTTTTTCACGGTCACTGGCCGTTAATTTACTGACCTCAAAATCAATAAGATTCATCAACTGGACATGTCCAACCTCCCAACCAAACCGACATGTGCAAAGCAATATATCCCGACTTCTTCGAAAGAGGGCAATAACTGGTGTTATAACATCGGGACAATGTCTTGATTTGTTATATGGGAAATATGCAAGCAAAGTGATCGCAGGTTGCTTATAATTCCCGTTTTTTACATTCAGAGCCATTTTGGTCATGTATAGCATATAGTCGCAGGTACGTCCTTCCTCCTGTTCGTCCGTCCGTCCATCCGTCTTTCTTTTTTTGTCTGTGCGAAAACTCGGCAAAGCTATTTCAGTAGGAATTCAACGAAACTTATCGGAACTTTCAGTACTAAAAGCAAATGTGCAATGTTACGGCTTACGTAAGCTGTATTCGTTGCAAGTCATACTGACCGGTGTGTTCACGATGTGTAAACGTTATTGAAAATTACTATGACTTGCAACGAATATAGCTTACGTAAGCTGTATACGTTCAATATACACAGTATACACTTTCTACAAAGGTCTTATAGCACACGTACAGAGTAGTCTGTATAACAGTAAATGCAAATACATCTAATCATCATCATCACTAACCAACGTACATTAGAGAAGAGAAAAAAGTAGTTTTAATAATAGTAATAGCAGCGGCAGCTGTAACAGAAACAGAAGCAACAACAACAGCAGCAACAGATGTAGTAGGTATATGTAGAAGTAATAACGTCGACGGTGATGATAACTTGCAGTGGTACTAATGGCAGATATATAATGATGTTCTTATTGAACAGTGTCAGTCAAGAACTCCACCTGTAACATATGTACCCTTAATATCCACCCCAATTTCAGACAAATACATTTATAATATATTTCACCAGTTACGAAAATGCTCACATTCGTAACTAATCTATTACAAAGGGAACTTGTTACGAATGTGGTATAACAAACGTTGAGATTGATTTGTACAATCCAATGTTCACCACTGGCTGATCATGGCTCAGCTGTGCTTATTTCTGTAACAAACTTTAAGCACTGCTAAAACGGTAACGAACGCAATTTGCACAAAATCCTTCATATGCAGGTGTTCCGTCACTGACATCTATACACATTCAAGGACACACAGAGAAGCTTGAAATTGTAATTTTAGTAACTTTAGAGCCGAAACTGTATACTTAGCTTCTTTTTCTATGTATAAAAACACAAGGAATGAAACGTTACCTGTCCTGCCACAGCATCTGCTATAATGCGGCCAGGTGCAGATATCTATCAGTCATGTCACTCAGCAGACACTAAAACTTAACAAAACAAATCCCATATTTTTTATTGCGCAAACAGTAGAAAAAACAGCTAGTTTTCATGCATTTTCAAACAAAATTAGTCTGTCGTCAAATCCGTTGTGTTTACATAATTTACATGTTTGCACAAACAAACTGTTTGAATGAAAAGTTTGTTGCTTTTTTTGAATGACAAGAACCAGTTCCAGTAGAAGCACAAGCAGGTACCACGGAAAGCCAGGCAGGTTTGATTGGAGGTGCAGTCGCAGGAGTAGGAATCATAATCACAGCTATTTCAGTCGTTGTTTTCCTGCTCTATCGCAGGTAAAGACTAGCATTATTAATTAATTAATTAATTAATTAATTAATAGGGAGGATGTTCTACGGTTTTATTTGCTTAGTTTTAGAGAATTCTTGTTCATTTGTATTCATTTATTTTACAAACTTACGAGACCCTTGTAACATATGTCGTTGTAACGTTCTGTGACATTCAAACGATTCTAACGCAACATTAACAACTAAAGTTGACAAAAACGTTTATGCTTTTTGAAAACTATGTAACATTAAAAATGTAATTAAAGAAACTTTTGGTAAATAGTGGATACTTTCATATTCACCGTTAAGGTTGTAAATTGATCCTTAAGTTAATTTGTTGGAAATTGTTTATCTATCTGTCTTTCTATATGAGCTTTTTTATCAACGGAACCGTTTGCCTATATGACGGACGCCCCCATGCAGGGTTTAGTCATTTAGACTGTAGGGGATAACGCGTGATACGAAAATCATCCCTCTCAAAAGCCTTCTCTTATTCTTTTCCATGCTCAGTGAAAAGTACTAATGAATAGGTTCAGTTTAAGGTCTCATCAGAAAGACAAAAATGACAAATGTAAGTGCAGGAGCGTGGGGTCGAACTCGCGACTCCGGGATTAAAATTCGAGCGCGTTACCATTAAACCACTAACGTGTCTTAGGAAAAATGTGAATCTTGACACGCAGCTTTTATAAGTAAAACCTAATCTTTAAGTGCTTGATAAAATCTATAGGCTTAAGTCATTCCTAGATATATCATAATGAGTGAGTATTATTGTATGTAAGTTAACTTTATGAGTTTTTTAACAATTCAGACGTAAAAGACTCGAAGATAAAGCAAAGTCGGCAACTGTTTACGCAGAAGTAACAGAAAATCGGCCTGCTAACAGTTCAGCCTATGAATATGCAGACGTTGGTGAAATAGAATTTAGTGGTATGGCAGGAGGTAAGAGCATTGTAACACCGCACTTTGGAGTCAAACGCACTTTGGGCTCCGACGGCAAAGTGCGGTAAACTTCACAACGCACTTTGGGATCAAACGCACGTTGGGGTCAAAATCGAGAAATGAACCCCAAAAGTGCGTTAACATGCTACATATCAATGCACTTTGGGTTCTGAAGGTGTCAACTGAGTTCTGCTTAAATACTGAGTACTTTTTTACATGTATCAGTAAACATTTTAGGTATTAAAAAATAATAAAATAAATGTTGAATAACATTTTAAGGTATTAATTATATAGAAATGTTACCCCCTTTAATATGACTACAAATAGGGAAAATCCAGATTTTTAATGGGTCGTCTTCAGATCCTATGGTATAAGGATCTGGATTTTAATCAGATTGAAATATGTGTGTCACGCAGCGGCTACAATTATCGGTGCACAACTCTAGTTCATGGGCAATGCTCAAATACTATGTTATCTAATGTATCATTACACTCAATACACATCAAACATACTTATTTATCTTACTTTAAGGCCTCTGTTTTTTGAGAAACATAATTGAATATAAAACATAATTGAATATAAAAGTATAATTAATTCCAAATTGCAACCCGTAGATTTAACAAAATAAAATAGACTATCGTCGCCAATGCTATCCGACTTCATACAGTTCGACTACTTCATTTTTTATTTTTAGTTTACCATTGGCATTAACTACAAGGTATTACTTTAAAATATCACTTAAATTCATTTTTATTGATTTAATTTTTATTACCCCAAAATGCGGTCGTTTGTCTGAAGTTAAAAATTGCATATGTCGGACTCTAAAGTGCGTTTGACCCCAAAGTGTGGTGTTACAGAGCATTGTCAGATTTTACAAAAATCTTACTAGAGTAAAACAAATTTTGAGGAGCGACTGTTTACTAACGGTTTAGAGGTTTTACTTGGTTGTTAGTTTTAAAATCGCATTTATAATAACTTTATTTTTGTTTAAACATGGTTGTATACGTTTATATTTCTAAAATGTTCAATTTCTTTGATTTTAGTGTTTCTGCATTTTACAAACGATAAAAATTACAAGAAGAGCACGGAATGTAAGCATAAAGATTCGTTACGATTGTCCATCAAATTTCAACAATAGCAAACGCGCCACTACTGTTCCTCGGTAAAGGATTGTTAAATGCTTGATCTAATTTTGATTTAGTGCGATATCGAGATTTTACCATTCTCCTACAGAAAGAGCAGTCAGAGTCATCATGCCTCGAAAACAAAACACGGAAAAATCCGCCATATATAGTAACACTGTCTCTGAACAGACGATGCCAGTCACTGCAAGCTCAAGTTCTCTCCAATCTAACAGAGCTTACTACAATTTTATACAGACGAAAAAATTTCCAGCGACAGCTATAACAATAGAAGACTTGTCATGTTTCATTTTGAACGGACCCGATGCGAAGGAAAGGTTTCGTGAGCAGTTTGAGGTAAAAGAAATAATGTTAGTGTCTGTCTGTCAAGATGCCTAGAGAAACCGATACTTATATCCCTGATTATTGTAAAATATAGTTATTTTTAAGAAAAATCAAATAAGATTTCTAACCACAAAATCATGTACCATTTGAGATCAAAGTAAAATAATTTCATTTGAGAATAATTCCTGTTTTAAAATACTTATTTAGAGGTTACACACATTTACTTTCATTTAAGAGTCTCCCACAAGGCATGGTCGAAGCTCACAAGGAAGCTCTGAAACCGAAAAACCGAGGGAAGAATCGTTACAGAAACCTATATGCGTGTAAGGTTTTGTAAAATATATTTAACTTTACAGCTCACAATAAGGCTGGTGTAAATGAAAATTTTGGGTGTAGATATATCTGCATTACCATCAACTGTTAACCAGTTATACATAATGATATATATTTTTTTTATTTTCAAAATTTCTATATAATATTCAAGATTTTAAAATGAAGGTGGTTTGGAAACGCCCTACAGGATTTACACAAAAGCAAAAACAAAAAGAAGCACACAAATATAGTCTTCCATATTCTTTCGATGAATATCTAAGTAAATCAAGGATTTCTGTCATGCAAAAGCTTTTGAAAATAACGTTCATTGTTTGTAATAGAGTAGGCGTTAAGTCATTTTAATCAACAATATTGATTTGAGACACGAATCGATTTTCAATTATTTAAAAGCCTTTCCACATTGTATAGCTTAGGAACATACGGACACATCAGCTAGTTGTTATATACATCATTTTCTCTACTGTTTTTTTTTTCAAGATGATGCCAATCGTGTTGTCCTCCAGGTCGAAAGCAAATCTGAGACAGATTATATCAATGCCTGTTTTGTTGATGTAAGTATTTCTGATAAATTAGTTTTTTGATTTTGAATTCATTTCACTTAAAGTGTCCTATCATTTTTCATTTTTATAAAGCAATTAATTTATCAGCCTTCTACCTTATACTGGAAATCCGTGAAGGAAAGTAAATTTCAAATCTGTGGCATTCATCGGACAAAAAAAGAAAGAAAATCTAAAAATAATTTTCAAAAGAAATATTGACTACACATTTGAATTTTTAACTTTTTTAGTCTCAATGCAAGTTCCTTGTTTTTATTTAAGTTTTAAAATTCTAACGACATTGCATGTTTACATTTATTGACAGGGTTTTAGCAGCAAGCGGAAGTATATAGCATCACAAGGTTTGTTATATCTACTTATATGTATAGTGCCGTCTTAAAAATAACTGGCGTAGTTACGGCTAAACAGTTCAGATTTAATAAACGGATGGCTGTCTTCTGTCGTTCCTTTACTTTATCAGAATTATGTACAAAAATTTTAGTCCACCTAGTTCACAAATTGTCAGGCTTCTTGATAAAACACAAACTATATTCAACTTTTTGTGTTTAATAAACTCCATCAATTTTGAACTGCATTCTGTTATACTAGGGTTAGAAGCTGTTTTTCTTTATCCTCGGTTGATTTATTTTACAGTATTTTCCCAGGAAATGATAAAAGTATTGATCACCTGTATTACTACTCTGTGGAGAGCTGCCTTCCGGCATTGTTTTACAGCTGCAGCAGGTCTTTTTAATCCATCCCTAAAATGCTTGACATTAACACCTGTGCATTTCTTACAATTCTTTCTTATGAAAAAGAAGCTAAATCTTTCCTTCTCAGGTCCTACAGCAGAAATAGTGAATGATTTCTGGCGCATGATTTGGCAGACAAATTGCTGTAAAATTGTAATGTTAACAAAACTGAGAGAAGAGGGGAAGGTAATGTTTTCTTTAAAATTCGCTGTAGATAGTATAACAATGGTAGGATACTTCATCATCGCGCACCTGTTTTATGCTCTCTCGCGGACAATTTTTTGTCAACAATCCTTCGCTTAAAAGGTAAAATGATCTTTTTCAATAAGAAATCTGTACAGTTGCAAAAAATGATGTTGTGCACCGAAGATTGGCTAGTGTAATTCGTATTTCCGTAAAGACCTGTTGTTGATCCGCGAGTGAGCATAAAACAGGTGCGCGATGACGTAGTATCCCACTATTGGTATATTGCCTAAGTTAGTTCAAAAGTGAAATGTAGTACAAATAACAAGAATTCTTAAAATGTTCGCGTTAAACAGACTAAGGGGTTATTTTCTTCTGTTCCCTTTTCCTTTTTATCATTTACCGTGTAGTCTTGTCAGTACCTAATAACAGTAGAATTTCTTGAAAAAAAATATGTCAGAATGATATTTCCTCATGTATGTATATCACTTTAAACAATCTTCAGGAAAAGTGTGAACAGTACTGGCCTGACGAAGGAAGCCATACTTATGGCAGTATTACTGTAAAGATGCTACAGACGGAGCCATTTTCGCAGTTTGTGATCAGGATGATGACAATACAGAAGGTATTATGAATTAATTTTAGTTTATTAAGAGTTGTTTTCTGCTGATGTTAATGATACTCTTGACATGTATGGATTTACCATCGAGTGACTTGGCTCTACCATTAAAATGATTTCGAGGTTTACAGAAATCGTTATCTTAAATTTTATTCATTCCAAAAGTAAAAAAAATCTGAAGTTTCAGTATACAGTAAAAACCCGCTAATTAGACCACTTTGATTATTTCAAAATCATGCAAAATTTAAGCAATTTGGAAGAACCAAAGTCTGTAATCTAGAAAAAATGAGATCCTTGTTTTGACTGGGTTCATTACCGGGTCTTTACTGTAATTGTATATTTTACTGATGCATATCAAGATGTTTTGTGAAACTATATTGTCGTGTCATTCTTATAAAAATGTTGTTTCTAAACCTTATCTGCTTTCAAGCGGTTTGTAGTATGTCATCAGCTCTTCCTTTCAAAACCTTTAAGCATCTATTTATAGAGTATCTTTAATGATGTTTTGTTACAGGATCACGCGCCGGAAAAGACTGTGACCCAGTTTCATTTCACGGGTTGGCCGGACAGAGGAGTTCCAAAGTACGCATCTTCCATTGTACAGTTCCTAAGCAAGGTCAAGTACACTCCTTCTTTTGGGAATGGACCGGTTGTTGTCCATTGCAGGTCAGTTTTGAATGGTCTGTTTGCTATGCTCGCTTCAACTTAGAAGTAAGCTTGTAATAAGCTGTGAGTAATAAACGTGAAAGCGGGCATTTTTTGATCTTTTGAATATTAAATCGATTCATTAACAAGGAGAAAATAACAGTATATTAATTGTAAAAGAAATTGTGACATGTATGATTTTGCCCCATTACACTTTACATACCTATTCTCAAATACTACTTTTATCATATAAACTTAAAACGTCTCAGCTGAATCTGTCGAATATTACAAGTGAACAGTATTCATGTCTAAATCAACATTTTAACAGTGCTGGTGTTGGACGAACCGGAACATTTATTGCTATAGACAATGTTACGGAGCAAGGGAGAGAACTAGGTTATATTGACGTGGCTGGGGTAGTAGAGGCAATGCGCCGACAGAGAGTTAGTTCTGTTCAAACACTGGTGAGAAAAGTATTACTTTCCGAATTATTAAAGCTGTTCAGAATTAGGTTGCTGAAAAAGTGTTTTAAAAAAATCACTCTCAAGTTAAATTGACTTAGCTCCCACATAGTTTTCAGAAATCAATACATTAAACACAGACGAAAACCCAGATAAGGTTTAATGTATAGCGGATTACTCAGTGTCCTTAGAAAAGCGTTCAAAACGTGTTCAAACTTTTTGATATGTAAGTGTATTGGTGTTCGAGCCAGTGATTTGTTTTATTCGGTAGGCCATATTTGTTGAGAAAAATTCTGATTTAACTTCTTCCCTAAATAATTTTCATTTAAAGGTGTTGGATCTACAGAATTTATTGTTCAGTTTTTGTTTAAAAATTCAAATACATTATTTTTTAACGAAATAAATGTGACGTATTAAGTGCTTAAATAAATTGTAATACCTTCTAAATGAGCATGTTCCTTTCCTATTTCAGGATCAATATATCTTCGTTCACCAGGCAGTAGCAGAAGCCTTGATGTTGTCAACTTCTGCCATGCCTGCAGCAAACTTTCCAGAAGCCTTTCAAGAACTGTTGCAGACTGACGCAAAGAAAAAGAAAAGGAAAATAGTCTTAGAGTTTGAGGTAGATTCTTCATTATGTCCGAACAAGACTTATATATACATTAAATTCCATTACGAAACAATTGTAACATTCCCTGTTACGTTTGCATTCATGTCACCAAACCAATAGGTTACAGGTTAGATTGTACTATTAAAGCCATCAGGATATTCTCAGAGAAAGTCTTTGCAAAGATGTAGTCTTATAAAAATCAGGCTATTTATAGTTTGAACTTCAGCTGATAATAGGAGATTTAATATCGAAAGACTTAACGCACTTTCAAAAGAATGTCGTGAAAGGATTTAATATTCCTGTAATTTTCGCTTTGGGGTGTACAAATTGAATTTTCAACATCTTGGAAATCTATAGCGTTTTTTTTTTGGAATGATATGAAGTACTGTCATTTACCTGATGCATTTGATACAGTATTTATAAAGCCTACAATAATTCTTGTAAACAAAAATAGGCTTTAAAGAAGATGTCACCTGTGACAGAAGAGTCTCAATATGTGTCATCTAAACTTGTACGCAACAGGCACAAAAATAGATATTCCAACGTGCTGCCAAGTAAGTGTGTCTAATATACTTTATATATAGATATTATAGTAGTGATAACTAGACAAATATAAATGTATATACTCCTCACAAAAAGTGAAGCATTAAAATCATTTCTTTCTCGTTTTGGTCCTATGACACATATATTCACATAAGTGTACATGTGAAGAAAAGCACGTAACCGTTAACACTCAGCACAAGATGCACGTGCAAAACGAGAAGTCGACACTTGATGTGTTAGGTACTATTTCACGTTTTTCTATTGGTCAGATCAGACTGTTCAGACTGAGTTTCGTTTTATGCTTCGTCATTGCACTCATTAAAAAGAAAACCCAGGCCAGTTTCTGTATAGTTTTCACTAGTGACAATGGTTCGGCGAGTTTTGACAGAAGTTGAGGTGGCTCATGCCATTGGAATGCTTCAGGGTGGTGTTTCCAAGAGTGACGTTGCTAGGCAGCTCGACGTCCACAGAAGCGTCATCCACAGGGCCTTTCAACGCTTCCAGGTAACTGGACAATTTTCGGCAAGGTCAAGAAGTGGTCGTCCGAGGGCTACAACCCAACGAGAGGATCGGTACCTTGTCACTTCTGCAAAGCGCCAACGCTTTGTGACCGCCAGAATACTGCAATCCGACCTGGAATCTGCCACAGGAACCAGAGTTTCCACTCAAACTGTGCGGAACAGGCTTCAACAGGCTGAATTCCGTTCATGCCGACTAGCACAACGGGTCCCCCTGAGTCAGCGTCAGCGTCAGACTCGTCTCAACTGGGCTCGCCAACATGCAAATTGGAGGCTGAATCAGTGGAGAAGAGTTCTTTTTACTGATGTGTCCAGATTCAGTTTGGATTTCAATGATGGGCATCAGGAAGTTTGGAGACAGCCAGAGAACGATTTGCAGCTTGTGCTATTGCAGAACACGACCGTTATGGGGGCGGCAGTTTGATTGTTTTGGGAAGCATCTGGGCTGGAGGACGTACAGATCTTGGGCTGTTCCGGAGAGGCACGCTGAATGCTGAACGCTACTTAAATGACGTCATCAGACCTCAAGTGATCCCCTTAATGAGGAGTCTTGGTGATGAATATCTTTTCATGGATGATAATGCGCTATGTCACAGAACACGAGTCATTCAAAATGAACTGAACGACAACAATGTTGCTCGCCTTCATTGGCCAGCCCGTTCCCAAGACCTGAACACCATCGAGCACGTGTGGGACATTCTTGGGCGAGCTTTTTATGGCATGCCCGTCAGTCCCCATATTCTGGATGCCCTGGAAGTAGCCCTTGTGAGGGAGAGGTGAGCCATCCCACAGAACCACCTGGACCGCTTAATTGCCTCGCTGCTACGCGGCATTCAGGGCTGCATTGGTGCTAACAGGGGTCACACACTCTATTGAAAGTGGTTTCGCGTGTTTTTGACCTGAAGTGTTTGAAATTTGCGTTGGCTGTTTACCATTTACAACACCTCTTTTCCATGTGCCTTACTTTTTGTGAACAGTATCGTGAGATCGGAATGGATTTCCAAGACGCTTTGTTAAATTTTACTTGATGAAATCTTGAAAATTATTTGTGCACCTATTCATTCACTATTGAGGTAACATTAAATTTTTTTCACAGTTTGAATGTTTGTTGCTTGACTTTTTGTGAGGAGTATATGTTTGAAGAAACATACTATGAATTTTTCATAATTCATTGGAAATCAGCGGTATTTTCTTAGAAGAACGACTTAGTTCCAAAATAAGTCTAGAGAAAATAAATTGAAAGTTACTTGCAAACAAATCACAGTACTGTCATCTAATAACAATTGTCATTTTGTTTTCTCAATGAACCTTTAATTACGTGACTTACAAAAATCTTAAGAATATTGTATCTTTGTCATACCTTACTCATAAAAGGTTATAAATGTATTAACTGTACATATAAAATCAGCTACACATTGCAGTTGAAGAATACATGCCATATTTAAGTAATGATGATGGTTCAACTGCTGACGAATACATCAATGCGGTTTTCCTTCCGGTAATTACATGTATTTGTAATTTATTGTCATTGGTTTTTACTCATGTTGTATGATATATGATATGTGATGAGAAATTTTGTAAAGGTCTATGAAATATCCCAACCCCCACCCTTTCACCATCTTTTCCTCTATGATTATATTCCGTTATGATTTATGTCCCTTGCTATGAAAGTAGTCAAAGGAAGGTTCAACGTTATTAAGTTACATATCTTCTAAGGCTTCTTGACTGTGAATTGTCTTATTATGAATAGCCCGAATAAAATCATGTTTAAATAACTCCACGGTTCTGAATGCATTAATAAGTACTTTAAGTTAGAAGCTGTAGCACATATACCCTGTATACCTTAATATCTTAACTAATTTATACATCACAGAGTTACAAGGAGCAAAAAGCGTTTATCATCGCCCAAACACCTTTGAAGTCAACGATTGCAGATTTCTGGAGGCTGATCTGGGAACATGGCATACATACAGTGATAATGATGAACAGTCGAGAGGAAATGACAGTAAGAGACGTCTTCGTCCAGCTTTCTCTTTCATTAAAATGACTGTAACCTGTGGCATAAACAGGCGTTTTATCGAAACCTTATGAAAAAATATGTAGGGCATCACCGAGTGTTTTGTGTAACCTCACACGTTTATATTAATGTCATGTTAGCTTTCCGTTAAAGAGAATTCCTAAAATACGTTTCTTGTTAGTGCTCTGGAAATGTTTTGTAAATAGTTTTGTAATAACAATATCAAACATTGACAAACTAGGAAAATGCGTGACATTGCTAAAAACTAATTAATGAAACTGGTTTATGTTTTGCAGAAGTCTGAAGTGTACTGGCCGGAAGACGGTGAAACGGTTACATTCAGTAATATTGATGTCACCAATGACGGTGCAAAGGAAAGCAATAAACATAGAGTTATATCGTTGTCTGTCAAAAAGTTCCTGGTGGTAAGATAAAATAGTTTCAGGTCTGGTTACCGTGGTCACGTTGAGAAAGCGTACATTACAATCATAGCTATTTGGTTCTTGTCAGTTGATACAGATAAAAGTCATTCAGCCCATCAGTCGCAGACCTATTGCGTGCAGAAAATGACAAGTCGCATAAACATGTGAAGTCAAACCAAATGTTTCATTAGTATCTAAATCAGCTGCTTTAGACAGTACTTGTATAACAATAAGAAGCAAGAAATGTTTGTAAAACATATATGCCCCCCAGCAGCACCTTATTGCTTGTGGTTGGGCCAAAGCGTTCTCTTGTTATTGATCAGAAACCGTTTTTAGGATCAAGGTCCCTGTGGCCTTGACCTTTGACCTAATGACCTTAAAATCAATAGGGGGTCATCTACTGGTAATGACCAACCAGCATACCAAGTTTGGTGAACCTAGGTCAAACCGTTCTCTAGTTATTGATCGGAACGAAGTGTCTACCGACGGACCGACCGACAGACCGACCGATCGATCGATCGACCGACCGACATTTGCAAAACTACATGCCCCCTCATCTTCGATGAGGGGCATAATAATACTGGTAAGCAACATTTCAAACTTACTCGCAGTTTATTTTGTTTCAGACACGACACATCAAACTTATTCAGGTCCATGGGTGGAAACCTCATAGGTCTCTACCAGAGTCACCCAGTGTAATCCTGTCAGCTATGGAGCTGGTTCAGAGCTGTCAACAGCAGACAGGGAACCATACAGTTCTTGTACATTGCATGTATGCTGTCGTTCCTTAAACAGATAATACATCAAGCTTCAGTATACAAATGCTAATTGTCATATGAAAAATACCTCTAACAACTATAACATGGAGAATTAAATTAAATGAACCATTTTGATTTAAAACTAAAGATGTCAGGTGAGAATAAGGTACGGACTACTATATTACTCTACAGTCTACCATAAGGTCGTCCATAACATTTCAGGATCAAAGAATTTAAGTGTATGCATTTATTAGCCAAGAATTGCGATTACTACGTAAACACCAAAACGCATTTATCTTGGAATAAAAAACCAGTCAATTTCAGTTGTATCTCAGATGAGGGAAATATTCCAAGTATTGAGATAACACAGTTATATTTGAAACGTCTTATGAGTTTTTATTTTTTAAAACAACCTGTGTAAAAGTGAACACTTGTTTGACAGTTACATCAGTAGATAGACTTGAGAATTTTGTATATTATTCAGGAATGGAGCTGACAGAAGTGGGTTATACTGTGTTATATCAGCCGTCATTGAGCGTATGAAGATTGAGCAAGATGTAGCTATCACTCAAGTTATTGAGGAGATGAGAAACGCACGGGAACAAATCATTCCCACTGTTGTAAGTGATGTTTGCATTTATATATTAGAGGCAGAAGTTGAAGTTACTTAATTAGTTCCGTATCGGAAACGTGCGAGAGATTGAAAAAATTGAACACACAGAACAGATTGCTCGCGACGACGTTTTAACAATAAATTCTAAAAAAAGCTTATAATATTATTTTATCATATTTAAAGTGTAAGGACAACAAATAGTATTTTTACATTTATGTATTAAGATTGGACATACATGTACTTTATGAAAGAAATTAGTGTCACCAATTTATGTTAAAAAAAGCAAAGCATATTTCGAATATGTTCTTTACTTTCTCTCAAGCGAAATCATATTGATTTAACTATCTAATCCATATCTTTTAGGATCAGTTCCGGTTTTGCCACGAAGCAGTTCTTGCTTTTATACAACAGTTTGACACCTACTCAAACTTCACAGCATAGAAGTCAATATCTCAGTTTTGGAAATGGTGGAATGCTCCTATTTTGTACCACCTTGCCTAGTGTTCACTTTGTTTACACGTTTCAGCGTCAGGGTGTTGAAAATGTCCTGTACTTTTAATCCCCTCCATGTCAAGTTATGTATCCCATGTCGCGGAAGAATTAGACTGTAATCAAAATATATGTTGTTAAGGGAGATATTGTCTTTTTGGAAGTGTTGTTTTTATTCTAATTTGTAGTTAGTTTGTATGTTATGAGTACATTAATTTTCTTCTATTTTGTAGAGTAGAAATGTTATATATCAGGAATATGGGCTTTGTAACTGTGTATATATAATGAATAAGGGCTTTGTAATTGTGTATATATTTGGAAAATGGGCTTTGTAATTGTGTATATATTAGGAATAAGGGCTTTGTAATTGTGTATATATTAGGAATAAGGGCTTTGTAATTGTGTATATATTAGGAAAATGGGCTTTGTAATTGTGCCATTTTTTAATGCAGATTTGTAACTGATTTTCACGTATGTGGCACAAACTCCGCAATGTGTTAGCACTGATAATGGCTTCAATACATCAATTTTTGTCTTTATTACAGTAGCATCTCATTTGAATTTTTCATGCAATAAACAGATATTATTATCAAAGTAATACATCCATCATTGAATGAAACACTGACATTTATTTTTGCCTGTTATTTAGTAAATAAGTGCAGTCCAAACACTTATTCCATGAATACCGTATTATCCATCTCATATTCATGTTTTACTGTTTCATGTGTTAAAAGGGTTTAGGTTCTATCACGTCTTTGTATTATACTCCTCCCCAAAGGTAATGACCAAGTTCTCCTTATGCTTTTGTTCTCGGGTGACCAAAATGAAGACTCATACTGTTTCTTTGATGTTTTAAATGCCGTTTAGACAACGTAGATCTGGACCGTTCAGAATTTCCAAGGTACAACTTCTCGATCGTCAATAAATATTACAGTTTGGACACGGAAACTGTTACGTGTTTAGCGTGTAATTGCTGTCGCGGAAACGATAGCAGTTTTTCTTATGTTTCGGTATGTTTTAGGATTATTGTTTACAAAAGTTTCAACCATGAACAGTTTTCATTTCCTCAGTCGCCTGATATGAAAAAGGGGACAAACTATAGTTTTGTATAAAAGCGCAAAAGACGGATTTGAATACCGTAGATAAAAAGAGCAAAGTGCGTATAGTTAATTCTATTATGTTTAATTTTAAATCGCGTAACTGTGCGTAAAATTAGATATTGTACCATACATGAATGTGTTAACAGCGGTTCCTAAATCATTGTGGTGACTAGGCAAAGTCTCATCTAGCCAATGTACACTCGTTACAATACTAAAGTTTGAAATTATGTGCGATACAATATCAGAAATCGTATACACTTACTTTCCAGCTAACATTCGCCTTCGGCTTCGGTCTGTCAGTATTTATGGACTGACTGGTTGGTCACTATGATGCTAGAACGCCCACTGTCTAAAACAAAAACTCTCGATAGTTTTGCTCTGTGCAGATTTTTCTTTACTCAAACCAATTCATTTGTTTATGTTAGTGATCTATGGGTTGAAATCCCATTCAAGCCATTTGATTAAAATGATATCGTGTTTCTTTCGTTGTAAATGTATTTCAAAGCATGTAAAAGTGTAATAAAGAAAAACTTGATGTGTATGAACTAAACTATTTCATACAGTTTTTTATATCCAAAACAACCAGGCGAACCGCTTTCATATTTTGCAAAAATGTTCAAAGTTGTGTAGGAAAGAAATGGAAAGAAAGTAGAGATAATCTGAAGTCTCTTGGATAAGTTTTGGAGTTTGTTTTGATATCTTTCCCTTATGATGAAATGGGTGGGGTACACTGATCCAAACATGAGTAGTTTTCTCTATTGGATGCACTTCAAGTGTCAGCAGTTGTAAGAGTTTTTACCAATTGCCAGCAACAATTTTACTTGTAGTTTTTCTTGGTTTCTTTGTATTTTAGTATTAATGTCTTTCAGCTGCTTTTCCCTTGATTTGAATATTTCAAATGCACTCTCATCTGCATCCATGGCAATCCCACCTTCAACTGTTTCTTGACTGTCCTGACTCACAACAGACTCATTCTCATGATACACCCATGCTGGCATAAGATATTCTGTTTGGTATAGTATTTGGATTGAAAGGGTAAATTCCTGTACGTTTGAATGCAGACTACACATTTTCAACTGATAATGCTTTAGCATACACCTGGGACGCCATTTGACATATATTATACTTGGTGATTGTAGCTTGTGTTTGCCGCATAAGCTTGTGACACTCGGCATTGTAGATGTGTTCAAAAGGACCGAAGCCAGAAACATCCATAATCTGAAGAATATGACTTCTCATCACGACTGAAGATAAGGTGTGGCTTGTCAGTGAGTCCATGTTATTCTAAGATATGTTTAAGGGTGTCAAAGTATGATGGAACGGCTGATTCTGATCAATATTCAGCCCTTGCATATTCTAATCCCCTTGGTTTAAGAACCTTAAGTTCAGGCCAACGTTTTAAAAAGCCCCAAATCCATTTCAGTGTTAGTGGATGATTTTTGGTATTTTCCCCAGCTGATAAGCAAAATCTGAAGCTAGATCAACCGAGTCCTGACGCGTGTAGTCATAGCCATAACTTGCCATAGTCTTAAAATGCTCTGCAAGCTTTGCTTCTTCAAACATGGTGAACAGTGGTACCTTGCCACTGGAAAGAGTTTCAGGGTTGATCTTGCCTAATACCCTATCTCTGAGAGTTGTTACTGGTACGTTGTAACGTTTTGCTGCTCTTTTGACAGGTATTTTATTTTTTTACATTGCAGATATGCAGCAGTTAAGGCATCTGTAGAATACTGCCTGTAGTTTGGCCTGATCTGCCAACTTCACGTTTTAGTTTACTGCTACTGCTCGTACTGCTACTGCCAACTTCACGTTTTAGTTTACTGCTACTGCTCGTACTGCTACTGCCAACTTCACGTTTGATTTAAATTCTACTGCCAACTGCTACTGCTTACTGCTACTGCCAACTTCCTATTAGTCCTTTTCTATAACCTGAAGTAAAAAAAAACAAGAGATTTTTTACGAGTAGACAGATTACTTTGGTTTGAACTTCCACTGATATGGACGCGTTGCTACTACCGTTGCAAAACTGATTAAAGTTTACATTGTTAGGTAAAGAACGAGACTCGTCGCTACACCTGTCAAAAATCAATTAAAGTGCCGCCCAATGTGTTTCTTTCAAACTCCGCATTTTACCTGTCAATAGAGTCATTCTAGTGTCATTCTGTGTACGAAATGGAAAAGCGGTTAGAAAAAAATATTTTTCTGTCTGCGGTTAGATTGCAAGATGCAGGTTTATTGATAGGTATACCTGAGAAAACTGCCTCGCTGTGATTGGATGATCAGTAAAGTGACAGTTTAAGCTACTGAAATAAACATCGTAACGTCACTTCCGAATACGTGAAATTCTAATCAGTTTTACAAGCGGTAGTAAATTGAGAATCTAAGCCGTCTCAGACGGTTTTACGAAAAAGAGGGAATTGTAAATATTCTGATTATCGTTTGTTGTGAATAGTCTCCTCTGTTTTACAGATAAAAGTGGGGATAGACAATGTAACATACAAAATGATTTTATTTAACCAACAGGCATAATTCCAACTTTGTGCGTCCATTCGGGGGAATTTGGTCATAGAAACGAGTACCCTCTAAACACAAGAATGGAATGCAGTCTAATTTGAACCGACAGTGAAAGAGATAACATTTTCTCGCTGTATTTCAACAAGGAATTAAAGACCTTTTTATTTTATTGTCTAGTAAGTACAAACCGGTCCAATTTGTCTGTAAAACTCTTCTGGACACTCTATTAATTAAAATTTTACTTAAGTATGAAAATCAGAGACGAAACTACTCTTCCCTACTTTGACACAGGGTTACAGTAATTTGAAACTGGAGATTTTTATTTGCGAAAAAAAATGCATATCTTTTGCGGGAAAAAATGTCTTCATTTGCGGTAAAAATGTTATCATTTGCGGACCTTTTTTGAATATCATTTGCGGATATTTATACAATGATACCTGTTCCGTCAGCCAGTGTTAAAACTCTAGTTAACATTGCTAGATTATTGCCCCTTGCTCACCACGGGGAAAGTGGAAAAGTTTTCGTATACAATACATTTCTTTCCCTTTATTTGTTTCCAAAATCGTGAACTCCATATTTCTTACGAAATTGTAGTAACTCTCCGAAGTAGAGCGTAATTAATTACACCATATTCAATAGCCATTTTTTATTGATAAAAGTATTTATAATCTTTATTATGTAACATACGTCGACAAAGATATTTCTTGTTTGATGTTACACAAGATACCGGGTACATATTGATGATGGTGGTGGTGTTGGGGTAATGTTTTCTTTCAATCTGCCTGAATTATAAGAAATCCTGTGTCAAGCTCGTTTGCGGGAAGAGTAATTTCGTCTCTGGTAAACTATACATAGGGGAGGCAACACGTTGTCATTTTATACGAAAAATAACTGAAGACTGTTTTTAGATTGTTAGGCCGTCTATAAAGTTATTCAACGTCTTCTTACACTTCTTAAACTTCTCTGCCAGCCATTGTGAAGAGCAGTCGTGACATTATTAATCGTACGTAAACTTCACACTGTAGAAGTTACCTGAAAGGGTTAAGAACAAATGAATGCTAAGTCCATACATAACAAAGTATCTTCAACGTTCAGAGCGGATCAGTGGTATAGAGAGAACTCACTGGAGTTGTAATTAAGTAGTCAGGGTTTGATTTCTCGCTATTCCACAAACATCACCTATTGTCTATGGGAAGACTTGGAATTCTTTTTAAATGATACACTTTCCCCAACACACTAAAATAAATAAACGTCGATCATATGGGAAACCGGCACTAACTTTAAATGAACTTAGCCTTTAAACGTATGTAAACGTGAAACATGTATAACAAAGAAAAGCGCTTCGGGTTACAAAGATCATTTTGATTCGACCAATCGAACATATTTTTTTTTAATTAATATATTTGCATTATTTAAACTTCCTTGTTACTTGGTATTATCGACTGATATATTTTTCTTTAAAAAAGAAAATCATTATTGGTTTGTTTTGAAATTTGCTACCAGACGAACAATGAAATATCTTACATGTCAAATCAAGGGTGAACACAAATATCGATAATATCTTTTACGATACGGTTATTGTAATGTAAAGCAGACACTGTCGAAAAGACTGCCAAAAACTGTTAACTGCCCCCTGATGAAGAACGAGTCATGGAATATACCTGTTTTTTACTGGATTTGATTTCAAATGTTTCTCCATAAATGCTAGTATGTTAGTTATCTTATATTGTCAATAAGATTAGACAACAACTAACAATGGAAGCCGCACTAAAATAGGTTGTAGCATTCTGAAGTCCGGAATAAACCGAAACTTTGATAGAATTTTAATGTTTGAAATCGAGTAGTTTACTGGAGAATATGCGAAAAGAGAAAAAAACTGTCGAAACATAACAGATCACTACATACCTACTTTAGTGTCAACAGCAATCAATGTTAGCGAATAAAAGCGAAGATTACAGTGTATTAAAAACGAAACGAAACTCAGTATGACCAAAGCTTGTATCAGGTCTTAAGAAACGACCGCCCTAAAAGGATTTTAAAATGGGACAACAACAGGGAAAGTTTAAACAAAAGAAATTGAAAGGGCCACTTCTGAAGGAATTACAAAGGAAAGTTCCTGGAATGAAACTAGATGAAATACAGGAAGTCTATGTAGATTTTAAGCGAGAAACGAAAGGGAAAGATTCTCTCAAACGTTCTGACTTTATTCGTGTTTATAAGAAAGCATTTGGTGACAATGTTGGAGCTTTAGCAAATAGCATATTTGATGCTTTTGACGAAGATGGGAATGGGACAGTTGATTTTGAAGAGTTTCTAATTGGTCTTAGTATCACTGAGATGACAGTGGACACAGACAGGAATAGTAAAATGAAAAAGATACGATGGGCCTTCAATGTATACGATAAGGACCGAAGTGGTACAATTGATAGGAAAGAAATGCGACAAATAGTAAAGGTATGTAGAAATTGTCGCCCATGTTTCCATGTTTTAACGGGGCGCATCGTCGAGTATTTTATCTATAGCAACCTTTGTTAAATTCTTGATATGGAAAACTTTATACTTAATCATTACTTAACGTTTAAAACGGTCTATAACAATACTGATCAAAACTGCCTGCATGATTACTTCAATAGGGGTGTAGTTCTAAAATGGGTACAGGCGAGTTATAACCAACTGATCGTTAACAGTCTAAATTATGTAATACGTGTTTATTTAAAAAGAATATATATTGTCTGTTTTATTTTATCATTATAGGAAAGATTTATGTCTACCTTTGTTTGATAGAGAAAACTTTTTTTCTTGACAGAATTCAATTGCGCAAGCACAGTAATGAATTAACAGAAATAAAATATCTATTTTAATATAAAGTTATACCTGGAGATCTTTCTGTTAAAGAAGGCACACAAAATTACGCTTATTAAAGAAAGAAATCGATCTCCAATACTGGAAATATCAATAGTATGTCTTACGGATTGTTTGCGTTTAAACGCACAATGAAACGCATGGGTTTTGACACCGTATCAATAGCATAGAAAAGAATGACCTTAAACGCTCTCAAGAGGTACGAAAAAAGGCCAGAGAAAATTGAATCGAAAAAAAAAAACCTATTTTGGTGAACGTTTAATGCATTTATAAGGGAAACGCAAATATTGAAGGAAATAAAACTGCACGTTCAACTAGCATTTATCAAGTACGCTTGTTCAGTTAACCCTATAATTTACAAAGGACCCTTGTTCTGTAACACACTACACCCTACCATTACCATTCCAATAAAAAAAAGGTTCTTTTGACAAGCTTCACAAACACGAACGTGGATAAATAAAAAGGCTTTTGCTTCTTTGTCCCAGAAGAGAAAGAGCAATACAAAAATAAATCTGCTATGATAGATTATATTCGTCCTTCTATCCATTTAGACTTACTCTAACATGTTGTCTAAGAACCTATCGCTGTGCCTGCTTGCGACATCATACATAACAATAATGTTAGTATTCTAAGACCCGATGGAACTGAGACATAACACCACTATTCCGAAGGTTATTAAGATTTGAAGCATGATTCTTATTTTTTCAGGCCGTGGCAGACGTCTCAGTCTTACCTGAAGATGCGGTGAAGAAAAATGAAACACCTAAAATGTTTGCCGACAGACTGTTTGATGAAATAGACAGAAATGGCGACGGTGAAATCACGTTTGAAGAATTTGAAAGCGCGGCTGAAAGTAATGCCGCTTTAATTGACATGTTACTGCCAGCCCCGGAAACAGAATTATAGATAACAATTACAAAGTAGTTACCACTTTTTGTGCAATGGAAATGATGCTGCTTGACTGGATGTTTTTATTTCAGTCAGATTTGTTGACACTGACTACATTCTCCTTTTGGGTTTAAGTCAGTATATTTATGTATTCATTTATCTTTTTTTATAAAGTTTTTATTTCAAATGACCAAACAACCATTTTTTTGAACAATATTGATTGTGTTTTGTTACATTGCGCATGCGTGGACATTGTGATTGGAACATCGGGCTATTATGATGTTGTGTATCGTGGTCATTGATCGTTTCCTTCAATTTTAACATTCATTTGTTTCCTAATTATATTTCTTTTTTTTTATTGCATAGCAAATGTATGTCATACTAAATATGCACATGTACTACTGACATACTTTGATTGTAATAGTAAATAAAGTGTGCTTATCTCTTTTGATAAATCATATGTTATATGACACGTATGACTATGATTTGAAGATATATTTGAAGGTTTAAAATATTTGCCTATGGTACGTTCATTCAATAAAGTATACTCCTTTTTAGATTACACATTTCATATTGTTATAAAATGTCGGTCCCATATTTACGCGGTTTAAACGAAGTATCGTCAAAATTCCAGTGGCGTATCACCATGAAGTGGGGAATTTTTCTGCTTGCTCTATTGGATAAAAGCTTTTTTTGTAAACTATCTTTCACATCGTAAACATTAAAGATTTTCTTTTAAAACTACAAAAATGTAATACGTCAACTTTAAACAACATACCATAATCATAGTATGTAAAAAAGAACCTGAATAATAGGCATACGAGGGTGTTTTCAGATGTAATGTTATCGGGTCCTGTATGTCTGTTATTTTTATTGAATACTGATTTTGTTTAGTTCATGCCTTTAAAGTATTACCCTTTGATAACTATACAAAAATGTGTCAAGCGTATGATCCAGTTGAAGTCGGATTTATATAGACACTGCATACACTAGAAAACAGATGAGCCCAATGCTTGTGGAGGGCTATACTAACGTTTTATAACTTGTAAAACAGACACAATTTAGGTTACATACAACTAAATCAAATCTTACAGTATTTCAATGTAACATCAAGACCCAATCTCACTTTATTAGCTTCTAAAAATGCTGCCTATACCGATTTTTGGGAAGAATCAATCATGAGAAACAATTTCATTCAAATTTTCATAGCAGGACCACTCAACTTTTCCGGTATATCGTATCGATGGAGATCATCCCAGTCACTTCGGTATTTTTTATTACAATCTGTCAACATTTTCTATTTATTTTAAAATGACAAAAAATAGCCAAGTTTATTCCGACACACTTATAGCTAATTTCAATTTGTTCCTCAATATATGTGTTGTTTCCAAGTAAAACGATTTTCAGAACAACCTTTCCACTTTTGACCAATGAGACAGCTCTGTCATCTTAAAACTCCGATACAGCACACTGATTTGGAGCTGTATAACCACAAGCCACACGGTGTCATTTCTTGCGAATAAGGAGCTTCGGGTATGCGTGTACAGTAGCTGTTGCAGATTGTGTGATATGACATGAACAGTATACCCGTACCTGGACGTCGTTTTTTGCATTTCTTTTTCATTTTTTATCGGAACAAAGCTTTTGTAGAAAGCCCCAGTGACAGATTTTCCCTTTGGAACGGCAGCATGAAGCAATGGGCCATGTATATTGAAAAACAAATACGGACATAACGTTTTTTTTTTACACTTGTACGCTTTTTTGCAATGTATAGGGTGCATAAACCCTTTTAATGCCCATTTACTAACCTTTCGAGTTGGATAAAAATGTGGACCCATGTTTTGTCCACTGTCACAAGATTTAAAAAAAAGGTTTTCTTGACATATTTTGGGTACAGTTTATAGAGACTTTTAGCGACTTGAACTAGCTCATCTGTCACCAAAACCGGTATAAATCTGGCGGTGATGCGTTGTATTTAGAATGTAAAAACCGTGTGCGTGTGTAATACCAGCCCTGCATGCTCTCTGGTGCAGTGTGAGCCGCACGTATGAATGAACAACGCCAATAACGTTTAGGATCCACTTTTCTGAGGTGTTGTTGGCCGGTGCGCGCTGTCATATTAGACACTTCATCTGTTTTGTACATACACCAACACGTCGGCAGCTGTTTTCTCAAACATTTTTTGCATTATGGTTTATGACCAGACTTGGGAACAAACTGGATTTGATCTAGATATGTAATTTTTGTGTCGATGTATAGCCTGTATATTGGGCATTACCTAGTGTAGAATTTTCATGATTTCATCGAGTTACATAGGAACAGCAAGGTCGATGACATAGCATCTAAAAAAATCTCTCCTATTGTGTAATGATCTTAGAAAATTCTTGTTGGCATGGCAGGAGCACTTTAATTTCTTTGTGTCTTAAACAAATTATCTATCCCGAAGGAAAACGAAAAATGAAATTAACACTTTTGACGAATTTCCAACATTCAGCTTACGAAAACATTTATTACGTCTTCATACTCATCTGAAGTATGTGAAATATTTCATTTCACTCTTTAAGTTGACCTAGAAGACATGAAGATCGACATAACTTTTTTCAAGTTGGCGTTGTGTACATTTAATAGGACGCAAGGGCAAAAACTTGAAGAAACGCTTGAGATAATATTTTTGTTTGACCTGCTAGCTGAGTCAATATTTTTTTATGCCACAATTCACTCATTCAAAATTCTGAAAACTGACCATGGGAGTATACATTTTTCTGTTACAATTTATATTTACGTCATCCATCTTCTATCCGTTTTTAAATATGGTAAAGCTTAATGCATCTTTGTTTATCGGGAACAAAGTTTGAAGTCAAACAGGTACCACAATATGTCCCTACTGTAACAGTTGCTTAGAAAAGAAATAAAATGTTTGTAGTAGTATGCAGAAAGTTAATATTTGTCGTACATACAACCTAGATAAAATTTTCATAAGCTAATTACAGCAAAAAATGTAAAACATGCAATCAGTCTAATTTCTTAAGGTCTACGTTCTTCAAATTAAAACTTACAATTATTGAAAGTTAATTATTCATTCCTTGCTCGTGAGCATTATTCACTTAAGATAATTTCAAGCCATGAACAATACCATACCTTTGTTCGTTTCAACAAAGCTCACAACCTGTATGTTTCTTCCATAATTGTTAATATATTGAATGATGAATAGCTAGTTACAGGAGGGAAGCAGTGTTACAAGATGGACGGTTTTTTGTTACTGTAAAGACATTTCAACAATAAAATCGTATATTGGATATATTGTATTGAACATTTTCGAACACAACGACTAAAACTTCACAGAGCATATGCCAACTTTGAATATTCTTTAGATGCTTTCATGAAAATACTACCCCTTTCATTAAATACACCAGTTCGAACAATAATATGTTACAGGATAGACACGGTTTTGTTACACTAGAGACAATTGAAAAGAATTGAATGTTGTGTTCTTAATGCAGCATTAAAAAAGGGAACAACCACTTATTTTTAGAGTCAACAACTTTGAATATTCTGTAGATGCTTTCATGAAAACAATTCCCCTTTCTTTCAAAAAATACATCAGTTCAACAAATAATGTTACAGTATAGACACGGTTTGGTTACACCAGAGACTAAATGAACACAAAGAATTTTTTTTTTTTTTTTTAAAGCAGCATTTAAAAAGAAAACTACCAATTATTTTTAGAGTCAATAACAGTTTTGTATATTAATTTGATGTTTTCACGAAAACATTACCCATTTCATAAAATACATCAGTTCAACCGTTCAACAATAGTATGTTACATGATAGACACGGTTTTGT
The DNA here is from genome assembly GCA_012932295.1 of Cyclina sinensis. Classification (NCBI taxonomy): domain Eukaryota; kingdom Metazoa; phylum Mollusca; class Bivalvia; order Venerida; family Veneridae; genus Cyclina; species Cyclina sinensis. The sequence continues at coordinate 11,016,796 of JAAONU010000012.1, read as the reverse complement.
TACACCAGAGCTTTTAAACACAAAGAACTGAATTTTGTGCTTTTAAATCAACATCAGAAATGAAAACCACCACTTCAGTTTAGAGTCAATAACAATTTTGAATTTCACACTCACAAAAAAAATAAAATAACATTAGGTCTAAAATATTATACACAGAAAATGTTTGTTACAAAATGGACAATTACGGATTCAGTAATGATAAAGAACGAATGCATATGAACAATACCGTAAGATATTCTTCTTAATAATGCCGTTTAAATGAAACAATAAGTTTTGTTCAACAGTTGAAGTGTTTTTCACACTTAAGGAACACAGGAAAAAATAACAGAAATAGCTAACACTTGAAACTGCAAAAAAGTATTAACTGTGACTCATGTTAAAACATAATCCAGGATATTAAGATTGTAGCAATACATATATAAAAAAAATAGTTGGCCTTAAAACCTTCATTTTTAACATGATATTTCACTCTTATGCAAAATTTTCAAGTTATTGTTTACTTCATTTATTCTTATTACACGTATTCTCCTTCTGGTATTTTTTTTCTTTTTTTTCTGTCTTTGCATCATTAATGGCATCATAAGTTTCTTCTGATTTACTGAAAATGTCATATTTTTCACTATTATCTACAAGATCACTTTTTCTCGTATCATTAAATATCTGAACTCTTTCCATTTCCGATATTTCTTTTGCGTCACTCAGGATTTCATATAATACATTTTTATCGGTAACTTCATCTTCATCCATGTAGTTAAAAACCGCGTTTTTGTTTGTCTCTACTTCATTAATGGTATAATTAAGTGTTCATCAATTTCTTCTGATTTTCTAAACATGTCACCATTTTCACAATTCTGAGCTAGATCATTTCTTGTCGTATCATTAAACATCACAACTCTTACCATTTCTGATAATCCTCTTGAGTCGCTTAGGATTTCATATAATACACTTTTATCGGTAACTTCATCTTTATCCACACCATTACAAATCTGAGTTTTGCTGCCTCTACCTAATTAATGGTATCATTAGCTGTGACCATTGTTTATGTAGGGGGTTCATACAATTCTTCTGACTTCATAAACATGTCACTATTTTCACTATTATACCCTAGATCATTTCTTGGCATATCGTTAGAAATTTCATCTGTTTCCATTTCCGATCATTCTTTTGCGTCGCCCAGGATCTCATATGGCACAATTTTATCGGAAACCTCATCTTGATCCATACCGTAACAAACCTCTTTTTTGTTTGTCTCTGCATTATAAATGTTTTCATTAGTTGCGGCCATTGTTTCTCGTTCATCAATTTCTTCTGATTTATTATACATGTACTTTTTTTCAATATTATCTACTGGATCATTTCTTGTCATATCGTTACAAATCTCTACTTTTCTATTTCCGATATTGTTTTTATGTCATTCAGGATCTCAAATAGTACACTTTTGTCTATAACTTCATCTTTATCTGTATCCTTACAATTCTCACAAATTATTTCACAAATGTCATTGTATTTATTAATATGTACATCTGTCTGTTTTAAACTAGATTGACTTTCTTTGTTTTCATAAGTAATTTCAGAACCTCCATCTTTGTTTTCGTAAATGTATAATGTTACAAAATCTTCGTTTGCATCGTTTTCTTGGAAACAATCAAAGCAGGACTTTAGTGATCAAAAATACAACTATAGTTTCATTTTTTTTATTTATTAAAATGAGTGTCCCTCATGTAACATATTCTAAGAGGAAAGTAAATTTATTATTTAAATATATTTCAATTTATTTTGTAATTTCTGTTGTTATTTAAGGAAAATGTTGATGTGCATTGCTCAAATATGAATAAGGCATATTACACATAATACTAACTAAAAACAGAAAGAAAAGCCCAATATGTGTCCCTTGTGTAACAATTCATGTCCATTGTGTAAAACAAATTCGCAATTGTATACATTTTTTACATTTCATTATGCTTATATCCGTACTTTTCATAAAATACATCGAGTAATCGATAGACTGGCAACGTTTTGTGACCTGTTTTATCCAGATTTTGATTTCATTCGTGAAAAAAAGCAATGATTGTCTCTACTGTATTAACTTGAGTCTCTACTATAACAAAATTATTCGTTACAGGAGAGACTGTTACAGAAGGGACGAACTTCATATAATTTGCCAAAAAATTGTTTCCCCCTTTCGAATACATAGCGGAACAACGTGTTCCAGAAAAAAATCATAATGATAATAACAAATGTCACTTGCTCATATATATACTTATATTGTAATCCAGCATATACATGTTACATTAATGACAAGAAAAAAATATACGCTTTCACTCGCTCGCCTTTAAATCCAGTTTCCTCCAGTGAATTCCGAGCAAATACAAAACGGCACCTAATCTTTTACAAAAGGGAGGTAACTCTTCAAAAAGGAGGTACTGGATACAAAATTTGTAATATGGATCAGTTACTATTTCCACTCAACAACACTATGTTACAGTAAGGACAAGAAAGTTAGTGACAGTTTTTGGGAAACAATTAAACGATAAAATAACTGAAATAAACTCTCAATTTAATCAATAATGTTTAAATCTGACATGTAAAAACATAATAAGTTAAATCTCGCAGACTTTATACATATCTAAAACTGTTTCATAGCACGTCTAAGTTTGAAAATTCCACCGAGGGACGCCGAAAATCTGTCAATTTAGGGTATCAACACTCTCGTAAAAAGTCTTCTGTAGATATTAGCCCCATTGTTTTGGGTTCAATTTGAAGGAATACAATACAGTTTTCAATAGGGCTAAAGTTTTTTAAGAGTTCAACGCCGATTTTTTTTTTCTTTCACCAGGACAGAGAATGTGACATAAAAAAATATTGTCTCAGCTAGACGATCTAAAACCAAGTGTACAATTTCAAGTAGAAACAAGTAAATATTTAACTTATTTAATGACTTTAAGGAAGTCATTTCCTTACTTAAATGAAATGGTTAGGGGACTGTTTGGTCCAAAGTTCCTTTCTAACCAGGGATTTCCTCGTTCATCATGGTACCTTAACGCTGAACAAACTAATTGACAGAAAAGTGTATATTACGCAATAGAAATGATGATAATGTATATACTTTTTTACTCTTAACCTGTTATGTTAAATAGGGCTGTAGTAAGAAAAATCTTTGTTGACACTCAAGAAAAAAATGCTTATTCTAATAAAAACAAACACGAATTGTGTCCAAATTTAGAATACTGACTTGTTAAATAATGGTGGTAATGTGTAACAAGTTGCTTTCAGATATTTCTTATAAGATCTTATTTGGTTATCATTATAAAGATTGATACTTTATACGCATTTCCTATTAACCCGCCGTTTTTCAATACGTAAACATGTTACGCGATGACTTTTCGTTAAAATATTTCGTTTGGCCTTGAAAATACCAACTGATAAGGGGAAGTAATACTGCAAAGAGTTTAGAAACCATAAATCTATAAATAGAACAGCGGACTTCCCACTTTCTGTTTAAATATTTACTCACAAGTGCACACTTTATGATCACATTTTGGTGAAATAGTATTGTATAAGGTAGGTTTTGAATTAATACGTACGTAGTTTTTCTCGCATGATTTCTAGACATATATTTTGTCTAGTTTCTTCTTTTGTTTGGGTTTGAATTTCGAAAAACGGAAAATGAAAGTACATTTTAAACAAATGTTTTGTTATTTGTTTAATGAATTATTGTGACTTAGTTAATGTTCTTGTGTTATATGATATATCTTTTCAGTACTTCATTTTGAAGACGTGTAGCTGATATTTTTAGTTGCAATGTAACGTGTGCCAGTTTTCTAAAAATTATGGTAGTAGATCTATCTCACTCTCCGTACTAGTTCTGGCTTCCAAAACTTTATAAGCCGCTTTTTTAACATTTTGTTCATTTACATGATGCGGCATTATATAAATCGTGTACGCTGAAGACCTTAAGCTATCTCCGTACATAATTTTGGTGTTGACGGTTTGACCCATTTTATTATTTTTAAACCGTAACGCCTTAGAAAAAAAGACATCGTCATTCAAATGTTTTCTCCATGTCTCTCCGACAAGTCTGATTTGTTGGACTACATATATGTCCCCCGCCGCACCCCCCCCCCCCCCCCCCCTTTACCCTGTCTAGAATAAACAGCCTCTTCTCCTCAAAACATATTTAGAGATTAGAGATTTTCTGTATTGTACCTTGACGGTATATAATTTACATATAATGCATCGTTAAAAATCTTTTAATGGTTCAAATGCAAAAATAGAACTATTATTCTGTTCTGTTCTGTTCACTGTTTATACAGTATCATACCTGTCAAGTCTCACGGTTTCGCCGTGAGTCTCACGCTATTTATAGTGAATTTGGACCCTCACGCTGATTAAATAATTTCTCACTCATTTTTATAAAAACAAAATGAAAAAAAAATCAACAAATTATAAAATAATTTTGAACGGCAATATTGTATTTTTTCCTTCCTGATTACGCCAAATTGAGCTATTAGTGGTGTATGACCTAATATCCGGAAACGGTGATAGCATAAGATTTATAAATTATCAGAATATCGCACGGTGTCAATGTAAACAAAGTGAATATGGAGTCGTCTGCTACCTAATTTTGTTGCATAAATGAGCCCAGAATGCACCACAGACGACCTAGAATTTCAAAATTTTCCGGGGGAGGACCCCCGGACCCCCCCTTTTATTTTATCTCACTCTAACCTTCTCCAGACCCTTGACAGGTATGCAGTATGTCAGTAAGTCATTGATTAATAAATGAAATTGAACAAAGTTTCTGTTTCTACAAGGTTACGGTCCACAAAGCTACGGTCTAAACACCACCGCCATCTAAAAAATACTGAAATAAACGTTTAAAATTACACTCGAGTTACTCACTCGGATTTCCTGTTTACGACTTTCGGTTTACTGCAATACATCATAGGAAAAGGGAAATTTTTTTATGTACTTATTAGATAAAGGGAGTAACTATGTTACTCTTCGGGTATCAGTGCGGGGCCTGGCGTATTTAGTTAAGAAGCTTTGTAGAACAAATAGCCATAAACAAATGTGAATGTCATAACAATGAAAATAGCGACGAACATGAGTCTGTCTACATGTACACAATTCGAAATTATTTATTTAACAGCAATCTTAGTTAACGTGTTTTAACCTGTTTTGTACAGCCTGTTTATGTTGATATGTACTTCACAGTGACAGCTAACTATGTCAGGGATCAGAGTTACCGGGTTACCGGCCAAGGTTACAGACAAGCATCTTAAGGTATACTTCAGCAACCCGAAAAATGGCGGAGGGCGTGTCCAGAGGATTTATCACCCGTTACCCAACGCGTCGGCTGTTGTGATATTCGATGACAAAAGAGGTATGTCTCGCTTTACATTTATTGTGAGACATTTTACGCAACAGAATCAATCACTGATCACAAGAACAGCCAGCAATTTTCTGCACTAATATTCTCATGAGACGTATGGGTGTTTTAGCCGAGTACTTTCTTTTGGAAGCAGGGTGGAGTAATAATTATATATAAATCTCACTCGGGATAAGATCAGTCAACTTTTGCATAGGTACACATGGTACCTTTTTATATACTTATTTATGCACATTGCTAAAAATCTTTATCATGTACTCTGGCAGCCATACAAAATTTACGTGAGCGGTATGAAAAATACTCTCTTTATTTTGACAAGTTCAAGGTTGTTGTCACGGCACATGTACACCAGGCCTGTTTTAATGATAAAGGTCACGTTACGTAATATCTATATGTTCATGTACATGAAGACATGAAAAATAGATGAGAAAAAAATGAACACATTTTTCGATGTTTTTCAAGTATGTGTAGTTTCAAACGGACTGAATTTTTTTATACATTTAATTTGCCTCACTCACAGATATAAATATACCCCTTAAAAGTTCGCTTCCGGAAAGGGGCCATTTGTCCTCAAGCAAAAGTCGTAAAAATTAGAACTTTTGAATGTTAACCTTCTGTTTATTCAGTTGTTGAAGAAATACTGAGGAGAAAACATCAAATATCGGGAAAGCCAGTTGACATATCAGCAACACCAGCAATGGTATGGTTATTCCTTATTACTGGAAGCCAGAAGTTACAATACAAATTTTTACGCAAATTTTCACGCAAACTTTCATGCATTTAATCCTTCAAAAAGATAGAGTTTAGAAATGTATTTTCGGAATGTAAGACTTAGAGGTGGTTTATGTTCAGGCAATATTTCTTTAACTGCTATCTGTTAATTTTTGTTAAAGCTTACTATATGATAAACACATTTTCAACTTTTCATTAAAAAAAAGCTCATAATTAACAGAGAAATTACAGATATGAATATATATACACACAGATAATTATACACTTACTATTATTTTCACTGAGGTTTTTAGACCGGAAACTTTGTAAATGCTGAAACGAAGCAAAGTAGTGTTACCTTGGTAATCGCTGTAAACTGCAACTCAAATCTACTTTATTATTGTAACGTTACAAACATTTAGGTGTTTCGGCGAGTTGTGGTGGAACTAGACAGGAGTGTCTCTGACTTTCTCGGTACTAACCCGCAGCTGGTTGACGAGCTTCAGTTTGATGGAGAAATAAACGTCAACTTCCAAGAAAAGAAACAAGTTTACCTTTTTGATGGGACTTGGTACCAGGTAAAGAGCCAGTTATCATCCGTGAATGTTATTCTTTAAGTTTGCAGTCGATTTTGTATTACTATAATCTGTCTGTATGAGGTATAGCGCGGTCTGTCCACACATCCATCTGTCTGTCGAACGTCCTTTAGTCATTACGAGGTAGATCAAAACATACCGTTTTGCTGCAGTGAATACTTTAAAAAGACTCCGTGAAAAGGAGCCTGTCTTGTATTACTCAGAATTTAGGGATAAAATTTCGTCTTTTTATTTTACACCAGACCTGATGATGTGTCGTTAAGGGCTTTGCAAGTTTAATTACAATTATCTGATTTGAGAGTATTCAGTAGATCAAGAGATATCTTATGATATAATCAAAACAACACGCACCAGCTGGTTACATTTCACATCTCCTAGTTTAAAACAACAGGTAATATTTTGTTAAGCAAAATTTGTTCAAAGTCCGTTATTTCTTAACATTTGACTATCACTTGAACGATTCCTGCTCTGATTGGTTGTGGAGCTAGCAAATGGTGTTACTCCTGTGTAACGGAAGCTATACCTGCACTGTATAACGCATTATAAGTTGCACCCTTTGTTGTAAAACAAAAACATTATATTGCACTATTTTACAGCTTGAATGGGCAATGCACTACCTTGACACAATGTTGGAAGCCTTTCAGTTTGATATGGATGCGGAATCTGATAACCGGCGTTCTGTAATAAGCAAACAACCTCGGGGAATGGCGACGGGAAGTCCAACTGAATTCCGAGAGGATAGCCCGCCTCGATTTCAAGAGATTCAAACCCCCAATATACCAGCCGTTAGACGTCAGCCTCAGAATGAGCAACAAGCCTTACTTCCGCCAGTGACTGGTTATCAGATGTCTGACTTCCAGAAATTCGCTGGCAAGCAATCTGGAGATATGGGAGGGAAATTACCGAAAGGATACAAAAACAAAAATGCTTTGCCCTTGTCATCAGAGCCACGCTCCATGGAAAGTAAGATGTATGGTAGAACTGTACTCTCGAATCTAAATGACGAAAAGCAAAACGAGGACAAGACTGAAAGCTGGCGTCAGAGGGGAACCAGACCATCTAATCGCGCGGCTCTGAACATTAGTGATGACGTTGAAAGGAACCCAGGGCTTATTCGCGGTGCGCACGCATCGTACAAAAGAAGGTCGTTTGAGGGACACGGAGACTCTGGTGATGAAAACGAGGCTTCAGCTGAAGGATTCAGTTGGAGGTAGGCATGTTCTAGTGGCTCAAAACTTTATCTGAAATGGAGTTTTGGTCTTTTAGATTGGTTTCGTGACATATTTTCTCTAAGAGGCCCAATAATTAAAGGCATATGTGATGTGAAGATAGATTTTGCATTTCTAACGCAACCCGAAGACTTCTCATTAAAAGTGAAAAGAAATGTATGTACTATAACATCATGTAAAAGGCTATGGGAACAAACATATAACAGTTTGTCCCGTCACATCAAAATGGGAAAGGGATAGTTTTGGACTAATCATATACCTGACCGTTAGATTTTGTTTCAGACTATTCCCATAATAATATGTTATATTACAGGCTACCCGAGAGAATAAATACCCTTGTATTTAAAATACTGCTTGTTATTCAAATAGGTCATTACAACCTTTACAAAGAATGACAAAAGGCATTGACGTGGCGATGACTGATTTTGGTGAGGGTCCATTATCTTTCACGTTCGAAGTTCCCGGAAGTCTGAAGGTGCACATTACAATGGACGACATTACGAAGCAGACGACAGACGCAATTATAAACCCCACGACCCCGGAACTGTCCAATGTTTACGGAACTTCTCGAGCAATTTCTGCTGCGGTGGGATTCAACATGCAGGCGGAATGTCGGCATTACGTAGAGGACAAAGGGCCATTAGACTACGCAGGTGTTATGCACACAGCTGCAGGAGGTAGGCATGTACTGAGAGTGTTTTCTATATGTCCATGATCAAAGAAAAATGTAAATTTAGTTCTATATCAGAACTATTGCTCATTCATTCTGTTTTAAGTTTACTAATATATTTTTTTAAGGATTAAATTGAGGGGAAAAAAGAAAATTTAGTCTTTTCCAATAAACTGTATCTCAGCTCTTTATACGGGGATCAAAGACTTAGTAATTATTTGTATCAAATATTCTTTTATCTGTCAAAAGTTTCCATGTATAAAAATACCTACAAATTATGGATGTTACAACTACTATGTCATTTCTTGTATTATCCCTTATTTTACCTACAGGAAGCTTGAGTGAGAAAGTCGGGTTCGTTATACACACAGCCGGGCCGACATGGAGTGAAGATGATAGTGAACATTGTACACATTTACTTGTCTGTACATATATCAACTGTTTGCAGTACGCGGACCAGAAACTCTGGGTACAGTCGTTAGCCACGCCCCTTATCAGCGCTGGTAGGAATGATACTACTTTATACAATATCTCATCTCTGGTTACTTAAAAATGTTAGCATATAAGAATCTTAATAAGCAGTTTACAATTAGTTAACAAAGGAATAAGCTTTTGATCAATGTATATAAATTTTAGAATTTGTCTTTTAGACAGTCAAATTATTTTAAAAAGGCAGTAGGATTTTAACTTTAGATTATTACGGTTATGGTTTATATTGCTTTTAATTTCACTTGTACATATGAAATAAAACAATAAAGTTAAAAGCTTAAGGTGAAACTTAATTCCGCACAAAACTAGCTGTGATTGGTTTTCTTGTTTGTGCAAATTTTCATTTGATTTTTCATATGATTTAAAGGTTTCTTTGGGTTCCCTCTGGACGTATGTATAGGAGCGTTCTATGACGCCCTACTGTTATTCTCAACGCGTTCATCACCAAAGCGCCATCTGAAAGAAATACATTTAGTGTGTTTTGACCAGGACGCCGCTGCTGCCACTATCATGATTGTCCAATCTTTACTCGACTGTGACAGTGCCCAGTCTGCCGTCGCTGCTACTGATAGGTACGCGTGTTGTAGATTTAAAGCAAGTTACTGTGGTCAAACGAAAATAAAAGAAGAAAGATGAGAAAGTATTGGAAAGAATTTTGATGAAAATACATGTAGAATTTTAGGATAACAACAAAGAATATATTCCAAACCAACTTATATTATCAATTACAATAACTTTTAATGTCTAAAGACATCTCAGATAGGGTCAAAGCCTTTTAACATGATTTAAAACCTTCGGAAAATCATACTGTTATATTTAGCTTCTAGCTCACCTTTCGCTATACCTAGGTTTTTTTAGGTGTGGAATTGATATCTGGATAGAGTATATCTGTATTTTGATCTGTATTTTGCTGAGCAAGTAAAGTTATCTGTATTTTTTGTGTACCTCGTTGGCTTTTTAGCCAGATAGCTGAACTCGATCTGTATGAGTACTTTGGACTTTTCTCAGTTCATAGTAGAAAATTAATATTATTGTTCTCTAGGATTGTATGTACATTCACAGCCAAAAAATGTGAATAACGTCGTTTTAAGGTACGGTTTCTGTTGAATTTAATGTCAATATTTAATTTTAATGCTTTTCCAAGAAATATTTGATTTAAAATACAAAGAAAGTAGACGGTTAATACCTACATAACGTTATTTGTTTTATTAGGTACTGGGTGTGTTCATCCAAGTATAATTTCCAAGCCGAGGATTTTGGCAAAGCAAGTACAGTAGAAGGTAGTTCTGGTGATGAGAATTCTGATGAAGAATTGAAAACAGATGCTAACAGTGTTGTTAGGCAGGAAAAGAATATCCAAGCACGAATTGTAGACCAAGAATCCGACAGTGAGGTAAGCGATGCAGATGGAAACGATGAGGAAAAGAAATTCACATCAGAAAAAGAACCTGCACAGAAAAAAGAAACCTCCACTGATGACGTTGAAAAGTCTGATGTTGCAGATGACATGGATAAGGAAAATCTAAATCCGTTTAATGATGCTGAAACAACACAAGAGGAGTTTGGTCAGACAGCAGTAAAAGACCTGGTTTCTTCAAGCCGTAGTTTAGAGGATGTTCAAAATGATGAAAAGATTAAAAGTGACGCAGACGAAAGTGATGATGGTGGCTTTAAAATGACAGAAAACATTTCAGAAGTTTTAGATAAAGAAAAAGAGGCTGAAAGCACCGAGTCTGAATCATTGTTATCTGAGAAGCTTGATGGAGGCAGTGCTGACCAGGTGAATGACTTTAGTGATGATGAAGAAAACGCTTCTTTTCAAGATGAAAGCTCTAGTAAAGTCCCTGAAGAAAAGATATCTGATGATGAGGAAAAGAAGCAAACAAATGACAAAGTTACAGAGTTAGAAGCAGACCCAAAAAACCTTGAATTGGAGGACGAAGAAAAAAAGCATACCACAGAAAGGTAAGTCTGTTCTGATTTGATTCTGAAGTTGATAAGACTCTTTTGTTTATTTCTACGTCAGGGAAGTTACGTCATGCGTACTGTCTTCCTTGTAAATGAGCTGAACTGTTAGCTACCACTCAGTTTTCATATATAAACATGATTTATTGTTGATCCCAACTTCAATAATAACTATATTTTATAGGTTGATAGGAATAAATGTTGTGTTCCTTTTAGTAAAGCAAAATTTTTAGTCGTGAAAATATCAGGAACTACTAGTTTATTAGTGATAAGAAATAACTGTATTGAACAACTGTGTTGCAGGAAAGTGGAGGAAAGTGACCTTAAAGTTTCCGTTGGCAAGACAAGTCTTGGACTAGATGACGAATGGAGTATGGTTCCAGGAAATGACGTCACTAAACAGGATGCCAGTCCACCTGACGATAATGATAGTGAAGACGAGAGGGGGGAAAAGATTTACCTATAGTTAATGGACAGATCTTATTCAGAAGTTTTATAAACGATTTTCAAACAGGCATTTCTGAAGTGCCATGTAGAAATGATTGATCTGTAAATATACACACACTTTATCTAGATTAAAGGTAATGGGCATTTTGTTAAATATTGCATATGAGTTGGATGTAAACTGGGTGTTCAGTTCAGCGGGAAATAAAAGAGAAATTGTCTGAATATTTTAATTTACTGTAATCTCTGTGGAAGTATGGTTGTTTCTGTTATTTTATTTATGATATATATACTTGATCTTTCAAAAAATTAAGACAGTCGCATTTAGCATCAAACAAACCAAGAACTTATGTTAATAAATCTTGTCAAAAATGTTTTTAATATATATATATATAATGTGCTTTTTTGTAGAGCTTTTAATGTCATATTGTAGATCATGTTGTGCCATTGTACGATTTTGGGTTAGTGGTTTAAGAAATTACAGTCAGAATATTTTGTTTTTTATTTTTTGTTTGCTTTTAAACCATACGCAGTTATTTTCATCAGCTTTAATTAAATTTATTAAAATGGCAACCATGGATAAAGAACAAGATTAGTGCAGTAATCACAGTAAATGTTTAGAAATCATGTGAATTAGAACTATTTCATTTCTACGAGCTTTATAAATGCCAAGATGCCTTCCAGTGTAGTAAACTAGTAGAATATTAGAATATTCAAATTTACAGCACGGTAGTAAAAACACTTTTAAATATATATATTATTTTGAAGAGATTTGTAATGTCTGTTTTTTCTAGGGTGACGCATCAGTGCAATTAAATATTTACAAATATTCACGGTTACTTTGACCATTTTTTATGAATTGTGAGTTTAACTGTTAGACCTTTAGGTATAGTTTTGTTACCCCACCCTATTTAAACACAACTGAAACAGTGCAAGCAAAGGGACTTACAACATCAAATATACATATAACTATACTTATAGGAAACATGGGCATACATCTTTTCTGACAAACCTAAAATAATGATTTATAGGAAGACATTTTCTGTGGTGGCACATGTGTTCATCGATTTCCCCCCACAGCACTGCTTGTCAAAAACAGTTTATTTCACAACAAAACACATTGTAGAAATACATTTCAGTTTTGGTACAGATGTTAGTTGTGGTGTTTCACTTTTTATTACTTCGCCATATTTAGTTCTGAAAAAGTTCCATAATTATGGGTTGTTGTTTTTTTCGTTAAATAAGATGTTCTCATTGAACTGTTCAGATGTTTATTGTCTGTTATGTTAAAGAAACGAATCATTTTGTAGTTGCATGTTTTAATGTGGATCACTGAAATAAATAGGTTCACTGAATTATGACTATGTCTTTTATGAGTGCGTTTCATACTTTAAAAAAAATCAAATACTGCTTCCGGAAGTTTCATTCTTACACTAAAACACCCAGTTAAAAAAATCCTGAACGCCGGGAGTTTTTTTACAGCTTCTCGCTTTAAGTGTTACTGTCATTGAAATTTTTACTTTACATGTACTTTATCGGAAATAGCAAAAATGTTTAGAATGCATTAAATGAAATTAACAAGAAATAATGAAACTTCAACCCTAACTATGAACAAAAATACACAAACATGCACTTTGATGTCTCACAGCACAGACATGCTCTACTCAGTTTTTCATATATCTGTTAAGCGTGTCCTTTCAAGGTTGACGAGTGAACGATTCAAAGCACTAAAAAAGATAAGTAAATAGATCGTGATTTTTTTGTTTCCTGTTCTGTTACAAAAAGAACAAAAAAATTGACAAAGATGAATGTCGTTTAAACTTTGAACCCTTACAAGCATATTCAAAATGTGTACGTAGATTGAGATCATTATAATGTTGCACCAGAAAGCAATTAGAACATTTGCCCACTATTACGATGACTGAAAAAACAATAAGGTATTGATAACAGTTGCCCACAATATGTTCATTAGTCGATATGTCATTTTTACAGATGAAATAATGAGGACCTGGAATATATATTTACTAAGCCCCAAAACTGATAAAGCTCGCTTTTGTAAAGATTGTTTCATAACTCCCAAACCTGTTAATTAAATGCCAGTTATTGATGGTTACTGTAAAGATTGGCGAGATTCTGACGTCCAGTTTGACACATTTTTCTGTTGACTTATTTGTTTACCTCGTATAATATTTCAGCACTCTCATAATTACTTATTTAAACAAAGAGAACTGCTAAAACGAATTATCTTCAAAACGTATAAAACGGTGTACATTTGTGTGTTCAGCCATTCTGTACATCTTGCTTAAGCATGGGGAGTATGCGATGTCTTGTGTACCAGGTAAGATACATATTCAATCAATTGCACGTATTTTCAGTAATTTGTATTTTCAACTTTATAAGGAAATTCTTTTTTTTCGGAACGACCATTGGCAATTAGAAAACCTGGTTCAGTAAATTTTAAGGTATATCATTTAACTGGACTGATTCTTGTTATCTAAAGGTACATGGAATTGTTCGAGTTTTTAAGTACATATACGTACTAATTGTCTTAAAATTTTTCAATAGAATCATAACAAATCTGATGAACTTCTTACACTATAATTTTTAATATTAATAGACATGCTTTACATAAACTGTGTTTCTTTCGAACAAAAGAGTATTAACAATTTAAGAAAGATAGATAGAGGAAGTCCATTGTTATTTCAAATGAGGAAAGAAAATTTAGAGACATTGAGCACAAATTCATTTACCTTTTAAAGATATGCCAAAAATTCCTAACTCATAACATCAGAAAAAATGATCCAACTGTCGTATATTAAGCGATATTCACTCAATACTTACAAATATATGTAATTTGAATTATGAAATAATATATTTAACCAGTGCTATTTCTCAAACTATGTACTCTGTGTCCTTTCCTATCACACTGTTTATTAAATATATTTTTCATTTCTTTGAATATACTCACGAACATCTTATTGTTTACATGCATCAATTCTCACGTTTCAGGTCCTACTCATAGTATGGCTTGTAGAAGGGTTTGCTTGTGTAAATGTAACAGAAAATGACGGGAATGACCAGATCTCAACAGAGTCAATGGTCGTAGAGTTATTCAGTGGAAGCAATGGCACTGATTTCTTGTCCAATTCAACTGATATTCAGCTAGACACAAATGTCACAACATCACTCCCGTCGCGCGATACGGGAGGCGGAGCCGTAAGATATTTTCCTTGGGACAATCCTCAAAATATCATGACTAAGAAAACATCTGATGATATCACTTCCGCTTTACAGTGCTACGTATTTCCGGTTATTACATTAGTTGGTGTCACTGGGAGTATCTTGAGTTTGATTGTACTGTTTCAGAAGAAGCTTCGAAATTCCACAACAACAATTGTATTGATCGGTCTTGCTTTTTCAGATCTTTCCTTTTTAGTCACAAATTTCATTCGAAAATCCACTTGTATTATTGGCGAATACGACCAATTATTAGCAGATGAAATTAATGCTACAACATTTTTCTATATGTTTTACCTTAAAACATCATTCAGTCGAGTTTCTACTCTTATTGTCGTCCTGATCTCCGTGGAGCGCCTGATTGCCGTGGCTTTCCCGCTTAAAGTGAAGCAGATAGTAACAAAGAAGAGAATGTTTGCCGCAGTAATTTTTATATATGTGCTGGTTTTTGGTTCTCTTGCTGCGCTTCCTCCACAATACACTTACACCTACATCCGCGGCAAGCCTTACATTTCACAGACGGAATTTGCTATACAAAACAAGGACTCCTTAGAAGCGTACAATGAGTACTTTCTGCCAATCGTATTCCGATACATACCGGTAATGGTGGTCCTTATTCTAAACTCAATCATCATTGTCATCATAAGCCAAAGTAAAAGATTTCAAAAGAGTGTTGGTAAACAAGATCCAAAGAGAAAAGAAGAGCAAAAGAAGATTACTCGCATGCTTTTGTCTGTCGCAATCATCTTTCTTATTTGTTTACTTCCTGGTGACCTGCTTCTACTCTGCTCCACAACTATTGATGGCTTTGAATTTTTTGGCACCTACCACAACCTGTTTTTGGTTCTAAGCGACCTTTGCCTTTTGTTTGAGATGATCAACTCTTCAGTTAATTTCATCACCTACATGATACTAAACCGCAATTTCTTCGACACTTACGTGAGTTTGTTCTGTTGCTGTCTCAACACGCTGCCCATACGCAGGACAGTCTCTGGAACGACAAAGTCACGGGGTACAAAGGAATCGTCTCTTGCTGACAACACAAAAGACGCATTGAAAGATTTCGGGTTTGACAGTGGAATATCAGAGAAATCTCGATTTGAAAACGAGGCATCATCGGCTTCGGTTCAAGGTCACATAAATCAGGCCTATCAGGAATGATTGATACATACTGCAAACTAACTGATATCTTGATTGTCTGTTAATGTTGTAATAATTTTGTTAATATTGTTGTAATTGTAAGGGATCAGTGCTTTTTGTAGATAAAGTTAATTGAACTATTCAAGCATTGGCAATTACAGTGCTGAATGACATTTTTCAAAATAGAAAAAGGAGATATCAGTTTCATTTTCAGTACAAGTTAGTTTTCAGAAAGTTAACGAACTCGTATAGAACATACATCAAGATATTTTGATAAATGTTGATATTACAGAACTTCTTTGTGAAGTCATTGTAAATAAATGTATGCGCTTGTCTAAGCTTTGAATATCGTTGAAATAAAATGTATTTTCTTTTCAGTTCTCTTAATTGTAAACTACCATCTAAGCAAATCATCGAACGGCAATTTGTATATCCCAAAGCCGTATTTAAAGCGACACCTTATTCCTTATACCGTGACAGAAAACTATAAACACGCAGATAATGTTTGTGTTATCATCAAATATAAGATTGTAAAATTATAAGATTTTGAACAAGCATTCTAATATAACTGCAGAAATGTATCAAATACAGGTTGAAAGTGTTTCTTGTTGCAGCTTAATTGCCCAGTTCCATACATAAACACATTTTTTTGGAAAATATCAGAGTTACATTCAGGTATTTTTAATATTACGATTTTCCGATTAACATTTCACTAAAATCTTTCAAAAAGTGACCGAAAGTTTGGTATGTATACAATAATGGAAACACCACATAACATTTAAAAAGTCTTTAAAGTAACAAGTAACTCTTTTTTCAAGTTTCTTTTTCGCACAAGGTCAACAGTTTTAGTGATATTTTTTCTTGACTTTGTTTTGCCTTTCAAAAACTATTTGAGTTTTTTGCCGTCATGTAAGTGGGAAAACGAGAGATCGAACTCGCGACCTTTGGGTTGCAAATCTAGCGCGTTATTGATGACCACTGAAGCATGCTCTGTGGTTTGCAATATAAACCTCATAACCTGGGACTCTGACAGATAAGTGATCCTGTTGATCTTAAAGTACTATAATTTGGGAGTCCTGGGTGTATGATATACAGGCTCTGTGAAGTTGTGAGCTGCAAAAAGACATAAACCTCAGTGTGTATCTTAAACAACTGTTCCTTGGATGGATTCACGCCTTGCACTACCGTTCACGATACCGGGTCCATGAATTATCCAAGGTACTTGTAGTTCTAGTTATATTAAGATTATATAAGTGTTCAAAATGACCTAGATGCCTTGCAGTCGAAATAAATGCTGAAAGAAACAGCAAATGTTTAGAAATAATGTAAATTTTACAATGTAAAAACCTCAATCACTTCTGAGAAGTATACATATGCATAACTTCTAAAACCAGTAACAAGAAACGTAAGTAAAGCTGAAGACAACCGTTAGTGAAAACAGGGGCTAACCAAAAGCATTCGTTGTTTTTTCATTTAGTGAATAAAGGCTTCGTTATATAACGAGAAATCATGCGTATAAAAAATTGTACAAAAATTTATCCAGAAATGGACTGAAAACTATCCAACAGTCAGTTAACTTATATTTAATGAAAAACTTGAGAGTTCTATTTTTTACGTTAGTTTTTATCTGGCCAATTCAGCTAAAAACATCATTGATGAGACGTCAAAAGTCCTTTAATTAAAACACTTAATGTTTTATCTGCACATTAAAGGAGAAATGAAAGATTTTTTAAGCTGTTTAAAAGTTTTAAAGTTGTCAGAAAAAGTAGCAGTTAAAAAATACCTGTCAGTTTGCTGCCCAGAGCCGGACATATAAAATAGGAACTTTATTTTAGTGTAGAGGTTGCTAGAACCCCTTTCTAAACAGGCGACAAATAACCAACAATCATTTAACTTACTTTCCAGTTATTGCCAAATGTTTTATTTGCAAAACATGTAACGATCAGCGTTCAATGCACTTACTGCGCGCGTAGATCATGCATTTTGTTACTGAAATTAACAATGTTTAATGAAACACATGCTTTTAAGTGCACTACTGCCAATGTGCAAACAGAGTTATAGGGATAATAGATAACCGTTTTGACAATTGTGTAAACATAATGTTTTATAATAAGTCCATCTAGACTTAAGCTTGAAAGTTGTTAACAGCAGACCTTTGATATCACTACTGCTTTCCTAGATTCCATAAAATATGCTATCTTTCGGTTACGCCTTTTCGGCTTTTTTTTGGTTATTGTATTCCATTTTGCTGCCAATTGTAAAGAAATTTTCACAAGTTACAGATGTATAATCCTAAAATATTTAACTGAAACAAAAGCAATGTTTCTTCTGTAGCTATTTTTGTGAAGCACGTAACTTTTACTTTAAAGGCTAAAATTTTGAATTCATTCTGAATCAGAATATGGAAACGAGTGCGAAGCTTGCTTGTAGTGTAAAGTCACATCGTGTGAAGCTTGCAAACAGTCATATAACGATGCAAGCTTACGTACGTTTTCGAGTCACATCGTGTGAAGTTTTTATACAGTTGTATACTTGTGAGTCACATCGTGTGAAGTTTTTTTATACAGTTGTAAACTTGAGTCACATCGTGTAAAGTTTTTTATAGAGTGGTAAACTTGTGAGTCACATCGTGTGAAGTCTTTTTATACAGTTGTAAACTTGTGAGTCACATCGTGTGAAGTCTTTAATACAGTTGTAAACTTGTGAGTCACATCGTGTGAAGTTTTTTATACAGTTGTAAACTTGTGAGTCACATCGTGTGAAGTTTTTTATACAGTTGTAAACTTGTGAGTCACATCGTGTGAAGTTTTTATACAGTTGAAAACTTGTGAGTCACATCGTGTAAAGTTTTTTATACAGTTGTAAACTTGTGAGTCACATCGTGTGAAGTTTTTAATACAGTTGTAAACTTGTGAGTCACATCGTGTGAAGTTTTTTATACAGTTGTAAACTTGTGAGTCACATCGTGTGAAGTTTTTTATACAGTTGTAAACCTGTGAGTCACATCGTGTAAAGTTTTTTATACAGTTGTAAACTTGTGAGTCACATCGTGTGAAGTTTTTTATACAGTTGTAAACTTGTGAGTCACATCGTGTGAAGTCTTTTATACAGTTGTAAACTTGTGAGTCACATCGTGTAAAGTTTTTTATACAGTTGTAAACTTGTGAGTCACATCGTGTGAAGTCTTTTATATAGTTGTAGTCACATCGTGTAAAGTTTTTTATACAGTTGTAAACTTGTGAGTCACATCGTGTGAAGTCTTTTATACAGTTGTACACTTGTGAGTCACATCGTGTGAAGTCTTTTATACAGTTGTAAACTTGTGAGTCACATCGTGTGAAGTCTTTTATACAGTTGTAAACTTGAGTCACATCGTGTAAAGTTTTTTATACAGTTGTTAACTTGTGAGTCACATCGTGTGAAGTCTTTTATACAGTTGAAAACTTGTGAGTCACATCGTGTGAAGTCTTTTATACAGTTGTAAACTTGTGAGTCACATCGTGTAAAGTTTTTTATACAGTTGTAAACTTGTGAGTCACATCGTGTGAAGTCTTTTATACAGTTGTAAACTTGTGAGTCACATCGTGTGAAGTCTTTTATACAGTTGTAAACTTGAGTCACATCGTGTAAAGTTTTTTATACAGTTGTAAACTTGTGAGTCACATCGTGTGAAGTATTTTATACAGTTGTAAACTTGTGAGTCACATCGTGTGAAGTCTTTTATACAGTTGAAAACTTGTGAGTCACATCGTGTGAAGTCTTTTATACAGTTGTAAACTTGTGAGTCACATCGTGTAAAGTTTTTTATACAGTTGTAAACTTGTGAGTCACATCGTGTGAAGTCTTTTATACAGTTGTAAACTTGTGAGTCACATCGTGTGAAGTCTTTTATACAGTTGTAAACTTGTGAGTCACATCATGTTAAGTTTTTTATACAGTTGTAAACTTGTGAGTCACATCGTGTGAAGTTTTTTATACAGTTTTAAACTTGTGAGTCACATCGTGTGAAGTTTTTTTATACAGTTGTAAACTTGTGAGTCACATCGTGTGAAGTCTTTTATACAGTTGTAAACTTGTGAGTCACATCATGTGAAGTTTTTTATACAGTTGTAAACTTGTGAGTCACATCGTGTGAAGTCTTTTATACAGTTGTAAACTTGTGAGTCAGATCGTGTGAAGCTTGCCTAAAGTTTTAGATCATATCGTATGAAGCTTATGCACAGTATTAAGTCATATTGTGAAAAGCTTACTCTCAACATCATTGTTGAGAGTTACATCGTGTGAGAGTTACGTATTGTTGTGAGTCACATCGTGTGAAGTTTTGCGAACGGTTTTGAGTCAATTCGTGTGAAGCTTCTTTGCAATATTAAGTCACATTGAGTGGAGCTTGTTACATCGTGTAAAGCTAACCTACATTTGTAAGTCACATGGTGCAAAGATTACGTACAGTTGTGAGTCACATCATGTGAATCTTACATACAGTATTAAGTCACATTGTGTGAAGCATGCGTACAGTTATGTAGGATCATGTAAAGCTTACCTACATTTTCGGGTCACATCGTGTGAAACATTGCATACAATTGTGCATCACATCGTGTGAAGCTTACGAACAGTATTAAGTCACATCGTGTGAAGCTTACGCACATTATTAGGTCACATCGTGTGAAGCTTACAAACAGTATTAAGTCACATCGTGTGAATTATTGCATACAATTGTGCATCACATCGTGTGAATTTTACGCACTTTTTCAGTCACATCTAATGAAACTTTGCTTACATTTGTTGGTCTCAATGTGTGAAGATTATGTTTACTTGTGAATGAGTCGCGTGAAGCTTATGTACAGTTGTGAGTCAAACCGTGTTAAACTGGCTTACAGTTGGAATCACATCGTGCGAAGCTAACTTTCAGTTATGAGTTTCATCATTTGAATCTTAAGTATAATAATTACTCACATTGTGTGAAGCTTACATACGGTTTAGTAACAACCTGTAAAGCTTATGTTCTGAGGTTTCGATGTGTGAGTCATATCGTATGAATTTTCGCTTACAGTTGTGAGGAACGTTGTAAGGACTTTACGTTTACTTGTGGATCAAATTGCGTGAAGCTTACGAAACCATTGTAAGTCAGATCGTATGAAGCTTTCCTAAAGTTGTGAATCTGATCGAGTGAACTTGCATAAAGTTTTGAGTCACGTCGTGTGAAGCTTACGTATACTTGTTAATTGCATTGTTTGAAGCTTACATACTGTTGTGAGTCACATCAAGTGAATATTTGCTTTCAGTTGTGAGTCACATCAAGTGAATATTTGCTTTCAGTTGTGAGTCATATCAAGTGAATATTTGCTTTCAGTTGTGAGTCACATCATGTGAAGCTTACGTTTACTGGTGAGTTATATCGTGCGAAGCCTACATACAATTGTGAGTCACTTCGTTTGAAACTTGTTTAAAGTTGTGGGTCACATTGTTTAAAGCTTGCATAAGTTCTGAGTAACATGATGTGAAGCTAATGTACAGCTTTTGTCATAACGTTTGAAACTTGTGAGTTACATCGCGTGAAACTTGCGTAAAATTGTGAGTTAGTTTGTGTTAAACTTGCGTAAAGTTTTGAATTGCAACGTTAGTTTGTACGTATAGTTTAAGTCACATCGTATCATGTGAAATTGGATTTAACATAATCTGAAGCTTTCGTACATTTGTGAGTTAAAAAGCTCACGTTAAGTTTAAGTCACATCTTAGCATGTGAAGCTTTTGTACACCTGTGTGTCCAGTTGTGTGAAGCTCACGTTAAGTATAAGTCACATCAAGAGAGGCTTATGTTAAGTTTAAGTCCCATCATAATGTAAAGCTCACGTTTAGTTTAAGTCACACCGTGTGAAGCTCACTTAAATTTTTAGTCACAGTGAAGGTTATGTTTGGTTAAATTGTGTGAAGCTTTTGTATACCTGTGTGTCAAATTGTGTGAAGCTCACTTTAAGTATAAGTCACATCAAGAGAAGCTTGCGTAATGTTTTAGTCACTTCGTGTGCACCTCATTTTTAGTTTATCACATCGTGTGAAGCTAACTTAAAGTTTTAGTGTTTAAGCTCACGTTTAGTTTAAGTCACATCGTGTGGTGCTTACGTAAAGTTTTAGTATCATCATGTGCAGCTTACACACAGTCAGAGTTATATCGTGTGAAGATTGCATACAGTTAATACGTTGTGGAGCTTAGGTTCACTTGTGAGTTGCATCGTGTGAAGCTTACGTGCAGTTTGAAACACATACTGTGTGAAGGTTGCATTATGTTTTGTGTCAAGTCTTGTGAAGATTGCGTACAGTTGAAAATTACATCGTTTGAAGCTTGCAAACATTTGTGAGTAACATCGAGTAAAGCTTATGTACAGCTTGTCATATCGTATGGTGTGAAGATTCCATACAGTTGTTGATTACATCGTGTTGAGCTTTCACATTCTTGTGAGGTACATCGCGTGAAACTCATTCATAGTTGTTTCAGTCATATCATGTAAAGCTTGCGCATAGTTGTGAGTCAACTGATGTGAAGCTTAAAGATAGCTGTGAGCCAAATCATGTATAGCTTACGCACAGTTGTGTGTTACATCATGTGACACTTGCGTACAGCTGTCAGTCACGTCATGTGAAGCTTTCGTACACTTGTGAGTCACATCGTGTGAAGCTTGCGTACAATTGTGTGTCACATTGTGCTAAGCTTAAGGACAGTCCTAGTCGCATCATATGAAACCTGCGTACAGTTGTCAGTCACGTCATGTGAAGCTTGCGTACAATAGTGAGTCACATCGTGTGAAACTTGCGTACAATTGTGTGTCACAAGCATAGCTTGAGGGCAGTCCTAGTCACATGATGTGAATCTTACGTGCAGTTGTGACTCACCTTTTGTGAAGTTTGGGTACAGATGTGGTCTCATCGTATGAAGTTTACACCTTCGTATAGCCCTAATCAACATAAATCTTTGGCATGTGCACGTCAAGCTTTAAAACATTTAGTAAAGGTTTAATTAAGAAAACAGACGTAAAAAGTAAATATAGGAACAAATACTTTTATTTAACCATCATAACTTAGTACATATATATACAGCAGCACCATTATTCACAAACATAAAATACTTATAAATGTTCAATGGTTTTTATTCCTTCTATTTTGATTGATGTCAGATATGTTCTATTGTATTACCATGAATGATAATAACTTAACATGTAAGTTGTATAAAAACAGAATGCTGTTTAATGCGTCTCTTCATATGATCTATCAGCGGATGTATTGAGCAAATAAAGATTGTCGCAGTTGCAAATCTAAAGTTCACAGACGAACGACGTAACATTTCCTTTGATCTAGAAGTAACTAGATTAATTTACATAGAACTCATAATTACACAAACATTCAACTGTTATATTTATTTGTATAACATAAAGAACAGAACAAAACAGGAATCTGGAACCGAACAGGTACATGTTGTGTTCCAGACTCAGTGTTTATTTAAACGTTAATTCCCAGTTATTAATAGAAAATTCGTTTCGAGACACAAAAGGCAATTTGATAAAGTAAAATGCTATTCTTAAAATTTATAAACAGAATGATACCGGAATGATTGGCCTTTAGAATTTAAGAAGAATGAACGAAAGAATGAATGATAAAAATGTTGCATATTTAGACCAATTGTTTATATCAATTATTTCAAAAGAATGAAAGAAGAGACATTATACAATGGTCTTGAACTATGGTTTGATCTTCCTAACATATTGATTTAAAAATTAGTGAAATAATTTCTTTATAATTATATTTGAATGAATGAATGAATGAATGAATGAATGAATGAATGAATGAATAAATGAATGAATGATATAAAAATAAATAAATCATGACTGGCTGACTGACTGACTGATTTAATTTCCCATATCCTGTAACCTTCCGTCTTTTACATCCAAGATTTCCTTGTTTGTAGACAGTCATTCGAATTTCATGCGGAAAAAAAAATTCACAAGAGAACTATACTGTTGAAAGTGACAGTTGAAAATAAAAGGTTATCTAGGGTCTTTTCATATCACTTTAGTCTAAGGCATATTGAAACGTAAAATGACTGACACAGTTACAACATAGTTACTTTCACATACGCATATTCTCAAAAGAAAATTACATGTGTATAAACAAAAATATATTTTATTTTCTTAAAAAGCAAAGGTTATATATGTAATGATTTTATGTAGAACTAATACAATAGTATAACTAAATCAGACAATCATGAATGCAGATGACTGTATTGAAATACCGGGTCGTCATGATTTAATGATTCATGAATCCACAGCATGACTCTTAAATCTTTATGACAATAGGTTTTACCCACAAACATTACCATGTGCTTTTTGTTATAAACTTGTGCGTGGTGAAAATATAACTGTATTTCTTTGTTTAATCATGCAAATGTGAGGGGTCAGGGATCCATCAATTGTCGATAAAATGTAATGTTGTTACATTTGTGATATTCCGGTTATAAAACTTCCCTACTTTGCATTATATAAATATACAATAGTAGTCAGGGTGATTCAAAATATAATTAACCTTGATTACCGCCAAATAATCGACCTACACTCACACAAGAAGCTCGATAAATTACATTTATTAAACTGAATGGTTTTAATTAAAAATAAATATATACTTCCTTCTAGGAATTTATCGTGTTCCACATTCGACAAATTTTGATTAAGTCAATGACCTTGTCCAGTTATGTGAGAATACTTCAAATTGAATACGGGTACACGGTTACTGTGTAACATTACTTTTAAAGTAGGGCAACTCAAAAGGGTATAATTCAATTGCAAAATGATTTATGAAAACATTTTAGCCTTTTGTTTTGGTTTTCACTATGAAATATTTAGCAGATGTAAATAAAAGCATTGGAAGCTGTGGATAATGACCTTTGTGACTTGATTTTTTAAACAACATGTAAAGAAGAAAATGAACGAAATGTTGACTTCAGATGAAATGTATTAATTATCTGTTTCATAAAACAATTTTAAGAAAACTAGCAGATTAGGGAGCACCCGGCGTCACAAAAACACAACATTTAAAAGTTTGTTAAAAGCTTGCGACTTTTGGCTAGTTTACAATGTAATTTAATGCATATTCAGAGCCAACTGATCGATTTTTTTCTTAACTTTGTTTCATAAAATATACAAGATTTTTAATATAATGATACGAAACAGTCGAATGAAATTCAGTTCATATTTTTCTTGATGATGGTGCGTACTGTAAGATGATGTCATTCTCCAAATGATTTGCGGACATGATTGTTCAAAACGATCCAAAACTTCAATGTAACATTAGATCTTGTATCACGGCAGGAAGTGTGAACTTGAACTTTGTAGTTTTCCTGCTAAATACTTCTCTTTACATAAACTAACGGCACTCTAGGTCTCAAAGGTGCAATTTGAACTAGTTTTTTTTCTTCAAAATTAACACGATACATCATTTTACCAAGTTTTGTAATCCTTCAGTTTTTGGAAAGAAGTGTCGTTTGTTCAACTTATGCTGCATCAGCAGGGTACGGTAGAAATCAGTTAATGAACTGGCCAGAAATCGAGGGATTCTGTACTGCCCGATAGAAATCAGTTAATGAACTGGCCAGAAATCGAGAGATTCTGTACTGCCTGATAAAAATCTGTCAATGAACTGGCCAGAAATCGAGGGATTCTGTACTGCCCGATAGAAATCAGTTAATGAACTGGCCAGAAATCGAGCGATTCTGTACTGCCCGATAGAAATCTGTTAATGAACTGGCCAGAAATCGAGGGATTCTGTACTGCCCGATAGAAATCAGTTAATGAACTGGCCAGAAATCGAGCGATTCAGTACTGCCTGGTAGAAATCTGTTTATGAACTGGCCAGAAATCGAGGGATTCAGTACTGCCTGATAGAAATCAGTTAATGAACTGGCCAGAAATCGAGGGATTCTGTACTGCCTTGAAGATATCAGTTTATGAACTGGCCAGAAATAGAGGGATTCTGTACTGCCCGATAGAAATCAGTTAATGAACTGGCCAAAAATCGAGGGATTTTGTACTGCCTGATAGAAATCTGTTAATGAACTGGCCAGAAATCGAGGGTTTCTGTACTGCCCAATAGAAATCAGTTAATGAACTGGCCAGAAATCGAGGGATTCTGTACTGCCTGGTAGAAATCTGTCAATGAACTGGCCAGAAATCGAGCGATTCTGTACTGCCTGGTAGAAATCTGTCAATGAACTGGCCAGAAATCGAGCGATTCTGTACTCCCTGGTAGAAATCTGTCAATGAACTGGCCAGAAATCGAGCGATTCTGTACTGCCTGGTAGAAATCTGTCAATGAACTGGCCAGAAATCGAGCGATTCTGTACTGCCTGGTAGAAACCTGTCAATGAACTGGCCAGAAATAGAGGGATTCTGTACTGCCTGATAGAAAACAGTTAATGAACTGGCCAGAAATCGAGCGATTCTGTACTTCCTATCTCTGCAGCTCCTAAAGGAAACAACTTGTACCAGGACATTGTATGTTGGCTCAAGTCTAAACTGTCCAGCTTGACTACTGCTTCCCCTAGACATAGCTTCTTGTCGAACGTCTTTTGTTTGTCCCATACGTTCACCTGGTCAAGTATACACAGAAGTTCAACAGCTAGAAACCAAGAAACCATGTTATATCAAACAGATAGGTGCCTTGTGTTCGTTTAGTCATGAAATACTAAAACGAAAGGCAGAATTTTCTAACTGGTCATTATAGGAAATTGCATAGCTTTTAATGAGATTCAACTATAACAAGAGATTCATATAAATTAGAAAATTAAAAGTTAGAATTTTTCTATCAGAAGCATGTATCTAAATGACTTATTAAACATTTTCACGGGCTTAAAAGTGAATCACCGTTAAATAAATAAACACAAAGAAATAATGATATCTGGCTAACATAATATACTCAAAGTAGATTGCTACTTTTTTAAGTATAAAAATTGTAATATCAATACAATATAACAAATCCCCTTCCTACCCTTATGTATCGACCATGTATGTTACATGCTGAGTATCGGATGGTCTTCCTAAAAATCGGGTCAAAGTTCATACGTATAGTTTGTGTTTTCTTCTTCTGCACTGTCTTTGACCCCTCGACCAGGTAAGTTTTCACGTATGTATCTACAATTAATTGAAATAAAATAAAGTGAATTGTCATAATATCCAAATAAGTTTTAAAAAGCTACGGTAATAAATTTCCTACATAGATAGACAATATGAAAATAATTAAAACTGTGGAAATTAAAATAATAGTCGACAAACTGCTGTGCTGAGCGAAACACCAAACCTTTACTGTTAAAAAAACAACAAAATAAGCATAAATTATATAATGATATACCATTATATCATATATTTTATTATTATAATTATTGTCATCATCCTTATCTTCATTACATTAAAGTATTTATGAATAAAAGTTCGAAGCAACGTCAAACCCGTGCTGTTGTAACCTGCTGGTGAAAATCAGATATTAAAAGAAGAATGTCCGTCTGGCTGCATGTAGTATAGTACAACATTGCTGTTTGAGATAATGGCAACGCCAAGTAGGGACTGATCAGACGAAAAGAGGTAAGAGATTACACAAAAATCTCTTTATTTTTATTTCATTTTCGTTACTACTGTTCATCTTCAGAATACTATGAATAACATAGCCATTTTGAAATTGTATACTTTGCCATTCAAACCATAAAAGGAAGAAAAGTACTTTCATTTCGTATATACCTGGTGGGTTAGCAAGTCCGGACTTCTTGAGACCTCTGACAACAACAATATCAATCTCCAGCTGACCTTTGGAAACCATAAAGCCCATCTTTATATCACCACATACGCTTGTTTCTACAAAGTCGATTAAAACGTTTACATTTCTTAAACTCTGATAAAAACACAAGAAATATAACAGGTGAATGGATTTACATGGTTATTTCTAGAATTCTGGCTTTCACTCACATTAAAAGGTGTACTTAATCTACAGTGAGTCAATGACAATTTCATGCCATAATCCGAAGCTTGGGCATTAGAAATGGAAGCTTGAGAGCCTTTGAAAACTGGATTTGAATACATTTCATTATAACAAAAATCTATAACTAAAAAGACCATATATTCAATACTGTGGGAAATAGACATAATTTATCCAGTTTGGTTTTTTTTCTTTATTTAGGTATCTTCTAACTCATGTTTATTCAGCATGTAACTTCAGACTAGTATTATTAAAACGAGACTGATGATTTTGTAAAAAAGGCTTATAAGTAACTCACAGACATGTTATTTAATTATTAAAATCAACGAAATAATGCTTAATACCGTATGAGGGTTTTGGTGCAATCTGTCCGGGGCCAAGAAGGGATGTAATGTCGTCACCCTCTGGGGCTGGCCGATCCGGGTTTGGACTTTTCGCTCTGAAACAGTTAACCGTTAGATAAGATATAGTTAAGAACAGCCAATCTGGACAACCTTTGATATCTATGTAATATATTCTTACCATTTCTGAGTTTTTATTCCGGATTGCTATGTGATATATCTAATTTATTAATAAAACATGTAGGCACTTACTTAGCAAAATGTTACTAACAGCGTTAAACGAATGACAGGCATCCCTTCGTTTGTAAAAACAGAACACATGTTAATTATAGCTCATTTAATGATGAAAGGTTTAATAAACTCAATAACCATTGATCACAACTCTTAAAACTTGAGAAGTTTTGGGAACATTTGAATTACAGTACAATAGAAAAAAGCACATACGATTCTCTGTCATCGTAGAAAGAATGGCTGGAGGAACTCGAAGTATTCAAAGGATGAGGAGGTGCCAAGAGATCATACCGCCCTGAAAACATAGTATGTGTTAGTAATTAATTACGTAAAACTGAAATTCTTGGAAACGCACAGAACAAATTTCTTTAAATATTTTAAAAGTGGTGTTTTGCAAACTCGTCGCGACAGTAAAACTTAATTTTCTACCTGTGGCACAGAAGGCTACTGCTAGCGCCAGACTTATTAGATTCTAGAACAGCCCTTGGAATTTATTCTGCTCGATATTACCGTTATACAGGTTTTCGAACTAGTATTTTATGTGAAAATTCAAACTCTTAAGTTTATTTCAGTTCACATCGGTCGTACACTAAACTAATATTCATGCTTTCATGTACAGACGTTTAACTTTAGAATTTTCAAAAGCCTCTCCGGTGGAAAAACAAATAAATAAACATGTTATGTAACAGGTACCGAAACACAGTAGCCTCCCTTTGTATGTGATTGAGCTGCATGGCGTATTGTTAAAAAAGTATCGTCCGTCTAGACGGATATTTTATCATCTTTTCGACAGCTCATTAATTTCTAAGATAATAGGAAGAGACAGTTTAATCATGACACAAAAGCATAAAGAGTCTATTTCCAGAAAGATATTGCCTAACTACCATAGAAATGTCACAATATACGTTATAGATCCGGAAACGTCTGACCACCGACGAGAGAGTTAATGGTAATGACAATAAAGATGTATCCTGTTGCTGGGTATTTAGATTATTTTTCAGGAATATTTCTCTCAGTTGATAATGAAATAAGAAAAGGTTACTGAGTATATTATGCTGAAGTGAATGATAAACATTTCTTACTGGTCGAATATAATCAGATGAAAATACATGACTTCTGTAGAATAGAACAACCAATAAATCAACTGAAAATCTCTTTAAGAATTAGGTGGCATAGAACGTACTTGGGCTGTATTCGAATGACCGCCTTGGTGCTTGTGGAGAGGCACAAGGCTGGAGCATGTTTGAATCTCGCACATCCGTGTAACTTTGACTTCTAACCATGCTTGACCCTTGATCTGATGACTCTACATATAGAACAAAATCGATAAAAAGTCATAAATATGGCGGAACATTCATGTATATAACTCTAAGAAAAAGGCCCGATTGTAAAACTTTCTATTCTTAATATAACTCTAACACATGCCGTTTTCGTTTGGAATCTTTAAAACCATCAAGACTTTTGCATGACGATTACCCCCCTGCAGCAAGTAGATCCACTCAGAATTAATAATAAGTAAATATTTAACACATATAGAAACTGGGGGAAAATATCAAAGTCAAAGTGTTGTGCTAAACATGTTCTACCTGATTCTCTTTTAACAGCTGCCAAGGTGGATGAAAGCCTTGCCACAACCCCTATCTTTCTTCTGACAAGTGAAGTCAAACTGCTGGTTATCTTAACTGAAACAAACCCTTGATTAATTAGACTACAAGGGACCCAAATAAAGTTGTTACACAATACGTAACTTGGGATTTTGTTTTCCTTGACAAATTTCTTTAAAAATTGTTTTAACAGTATGTAATTCTTCGAAACCTTGACTGAATCCTATAAGTCCTTTGCAAGAAATTATTGAGGTTTAGTTAACTGTAACGTTTTACAGAGAGTTTACACAGGTGTGTTTATACATCAAACACTATTTCAAAGTAACGTACTATCGAATTAAATTTTAAAACTATATCTCCATCAATAACTGATGCCATTATTTTCATTTTTAATGTTTTCATCAACGTTTTTAGAATGTTTAAGATTGCTTACGATCAGTGCTGGTGGGTGAATGGAGGGGCGAGGAATGAGCTGATGAAGAAAAATCATGCTTGTCTTTACCTGAAAAAAAATATAAATACAATCTATCAAAAATAAAATAACATCTGACTCAAAACACAGTCATTTTTATCTATCTTTATCTATATATTTTATCTATCAAACTGGTCGTAAATACACGAAACTTCAAAAAATAGGATTGGTTTGAGGCAAACCAGAATACTCAAAGTTAATTTCAGAGCTTTATTTCAAATATTCCTATTTACTTGTGTTTTCAAAAGGTCACGTGAGCAATATGACAAATCAAAAGAAATACGCTATTAACTATGATAAACCCGCATTTCAAGATTAGCAAACATTTAAAGCAAACTGCATTTACAAGTGCACTTCTGCTGCTATCTCTAATAATAAAAAAAACAAAAAAAAAAACAAAAAAAAAAAAACAGGAATATATACGGTAGGTACATTGCTACAATCTTGGGATCAAACCATGATATTTGAGCCCTAATACTTCTGCATAACTCAATTCTTTAGATTCTTAAGAACATATTTTTACATACATGGACTCCGCTTCCCTTGTAACAGGAGGTCTTTGATTTTTTCATGCGCCGGAGTCAGGGATAACTTCCGGACATTAGTTTCCTTCACAGCTGCTGAAACAGATGACCTTGGGGAAGGGTCACGACTTGGATCCCGGCTTGGATAAAAGCTGGACGTCTCTACGGAGGTTACAGGGCTTATTGCCGAATCGGACAATGAAAATGACTTCTTTCTGTAAAAAAAAAGTTTCAAGTATGTGCATGTTATTTGTATTATAAATACATCAGAAAATACTTTAAGACTTAAGTTATAAATTTTCAAACCGTTACAAAATATATTAACATATTCTAAGCATGATCTGCATTATTATGTTTGCAGAGCATGTCGTTCGTTGTCGTCTGCTTTTTAACAGAACAAAACACACGTAACATGGACTTAGTCGGAGGGATAAAAAGAAAAATTATTCTGATTATTTAGACATTTTTAACAGTAAAACGAAACTGATATTGCTATAACACACTTTTTGTAATAGTGTTCAAGCTTAAAAATCAGAATTTAGGCTTATAAGTAACAAGACTCTTGCGCAAGAATCCTCATGGTAAAACTTGTACAAGATATCATGAATAGGTCTACCTGTACGGCAAAGGGGAGCTATTCTCATCATGATCTTCCAAATGATAACAATTGACAGAGTTGTCTATCTTTGCTTCTCCTAGGTCCAACAAGACTTCACCAAGAAACTCGTCCTCAGGTTCGCAATAGTTCCACACCGTCACCTCTAGTGCTAACTGGCTTATCTATACAAAAAGTCATTTGTAAAAAATAATCAACTGTATGATTTGTTTAAAGATCGACTTTCACTTGCAAAGATAAAAAAATACTGAAGTAATAGGACACACATCTAAATTTATAGCAGTCATGACTGCTATAAATGTGTAATTAAGATGCATGGAAAATTGTACCTGAATTTGGAAATATGGAATCAGTCACAACTGTGTCACAGAATCAGTGTTTCAGAATACCACAGTAAAAACTGTGACTGTTTCCTATTGTCAGCACACATGAGCACACGGTGACATGTTGTCTGTCACCTGATCTTACAGATGTGCGTAAGAAACTTGTAATTTTTTCTAACAATTCAATCAAACAAAAAATGTTTCTCCTTTTCTCAACAACTGACAGAAAAAAATCTGATATTTATACTTATTCAACAGGAGAATATATTTTTTGTGTGGCGAAGCGGAGTCTGAATTTTTATCATCTGGTGTTCACAATATCATACGTATCAGTCTTTCGCCGAAATAAGAAAATTATGTGTCTTTTATTTGTTACTTAGATGTGGTTATTTATTATTTATTATAGTCATCTGGTCTACAATTCCAAAGATGATGATACTCTTAGAACTGACAGTCCCTTGGGAAGAAAGAACGGATGAGGACAATGAAAGGAAGCGGTCTAAGTACCAAGAACTGGCAGACTTGTGCAGGGAGAAAGGATTCATTACTTGGGTCTTCCCTGTGGAAGTAGGATGTAGGGGCTTCCCTGCCCAATCAGTTTGGAAAGCCTTGGGAGCTATAGGCTTAAAGGGCAAGACAAGGAAAAGCTCAGTACGAGCTCTCAGTAGAGCAGCTGAAAGAGCGTCAAGTTGGCTCTGGCTCCGACGTAATGAAGCCACATGGAAGCCAGCACAGACAAGCAGTGCTTGATCCACACTGCTGCCCCGCCATCACGAGGGTGTACCGAGATAAGGGGCGAAACACCTGTTGACTGATGGGCACTCGGCTGATGATGTCTGTGTTAAGCAGCAGAAGCTGTATCTCATCACATTGCTGTGCAATTTACAAATGTCACCTTGCGCTACATTTGGAAAATGGTCTATATTACGGGTACTATGGTTTTCATTCTAACTTGGTCATAAATCATTTGTGAATTCCAAGTAAGAAAACAAAATGCACAATAGCTGAACTTTAAAGTTTATGAAGCATTTTGATGAAATATTTATATGAAAATTCATACGCAAAAGGCGAAATACCAAAAAATTAAAGAATGCCATTTTTGTTTCAGCTCGCTGGTAAAAATCAAACAGGCAGAACGGAAATAACAGTTCAGAGAACTGGTGGTAAATATATTATTATATTTCTTTTTTAATGTTCAATTCAGCAATTTGGTTTACACTGTTTATCATATTGTACCTCGTTTTGGTCGATATTTGCGAAGACAAATGTTTCGTTCCAGTTTGGATCTTTGGTATAAAGCTTTATATCACTCTCCTTGGCTTCGTGTGCCCTATAAAACAGAAATTATAAATTAGTACTACTTTTATTTATAAGTAATATGAGTTATTAGATAAAGAAGGATTCGCTTTTTTAATTTTCCACTCGTTCATTGCTAAAAATAGAAGAAAAAAAATCAACAACAAAACAACACCAACAAATAAAGACAGATCGTATAATTTAGCATACCTTCTGTTAGGGAGTAGGTGTAGCATGGCTAATGCGTTAGGCTCATGGCCTTCACCATGAGCTTCTGATAGAATGTCCTCACCGCGGAGTAATACAACAAGAAGGCAGTTACAGTTGACGTCATAATCCAGCTGTAGCCATAATCGCCCACTGATATTCTTCACATCTCTTTTCATTTCAACCTGGATATAGATATACATGTAGACATTTATAATAGTACCAAGAACATCATACCGGTATATCTGTTTCTTGTTTAACAGCGACTTGGAATCACCGTATCACATTAGGAAACGACTTAACAACTAAAAAAATCATTATAATAATAAAAAAACTATACGTGAATTATTCGACATGGTCAAATGCATGCCATCATTTCATCAGACAACGACATAATCGCCATAGGAGCAATGGTCCATATCAACAATGATAGAAAGATTTGATATTTAAGTTGCTGTTAAGATTTCTTATGATCGGATTGCAAAATACTTGATAGATTCTGATTCAGGAGTTTAACCACCAGCATTCAATGTTAAAAAGCAAAATCCTTCAATTATTCTAAAATTGTACAAAATCCTTTTAAACAATTTTAATTTTCTAGAGATGCTGAATTTTTAAAAAGATTGTGAAAATAAGAATAGAGAGTTAGCATTTAAATTAGTATCTGTGAATAGGATTCCATTTTGGTTAAAAGGAAATAAATTGCTTACTAGTTTATGTATTAGATTATGTCATTGTGCATAGTTCAGAATACATGTGTGACAATCTAAACTATGCCAGTATTGGCAAATACTTCCGAACATACTTACCGGAGTTTTCGGCAGCATTCTTCTCTTGGGACGCCCGAGAACTAAGCTATCTGGCGGTAGTGAATCAATACACTGCTTTGTTTCTACAAAATCATCACAAAATGTCAAAACTTATACATCTAACCCAGTTTTTAAGCAAAATGAGGACGTTTAAAGCATTCTACTAAAACGTATAAAATGTATTTGAGAGTATTATTCATACACTCCATGTTCTCCTTTTTCAACACTAAAGCAGACATCTTCACATGATAAGCTTTGGTACGCTTTCCGGACATTTACTGTGGTTATGGTGTTTCTTTGCCATAGCAAAAATGAATAATTTTTGAAATTACTTAAACTTTATTTCATATTCTTAAAAAAACCATGCTGCAGGAAATCGCAGATGAGCTGAAAGTTCGTTACACTTCACAGTATAATTGCACATCTTTCAGGTAAAAATACAATACACGTGGTCTCATATGGTTTTCCTGTCAAAGTAAAAAGAGCTGTCACATGCCCGTCTTACGCGATTAAGAAATCCCTAAGATCACGCAGCATGTTGAGTCTTAAAACATTAGGATCCGGAATTATCTACCCAAAGCTGATCCATTTCTAAATTTCTTTGCTTCACTATTCTTGGGTAATTGATCATAGACTACCCCAATGAATGTATCCCAATGAACATGACTTTTGAGGCAGTGAGCACAAAAAAGTAGGAGTTGTGAACATATGCCCAAGCATCCTGTAAAGTTAAAGGATCAATATGCAGTTATACGTTAAAACCTATTATCACATTAAAGACCGCTGTGAGCTTCTCCTTTCACCAAGTTGACCCCCAAACAATTAAATAAATCTGCTGATCATGCCTAACCATCCTTTCAAAGTCCTGAGGGAAGTTAAGAGTTACTTGCTCGGCACCGCTTAAAAGGGCAGCCCCTTCCCCCTGTGAGTTTGACCTTGACCTGGAGCTCAAAAATACAAAAAAGGTCATCTACGATTTATGCTTAAACATTCTATAAAGTCTGAAATTCCCGAAAAAAAGTTGTTTTTATTTCATTGCTCGGAAACCGTTTTTATATTGCAAGCACCTATGAACTTAATCCTTGACCATGTAGGCCAAAATCTACACAAGATGCCCAACCTACCTACCAAATCCCAAGTCTTTAATTATCAGACTCACCTGATTTTATGATAATTGGGTGGTTTCTTCTAAGACTTTGATTACTACCAGTTCTGCAATATGAAAAAAAAGCGTTTGATGAAACAGAAGGCAGGTACTTGCTATCTGACAGTTTTGTATTTGCAGATTTAATAACTCTGATAATGCTTTCAACGATCGAAGTGCCATAAATAAGATCTTGACAGATGTTTTCCCTTGCCACTCTAAACACTTTCATAAGACTAGACAGTTGCTGTTAACAACCACTATTTATATCCTGTAAAACCCTTGATAGTTCTGAAACCCGGCCATTATACGTTATTTAGACTTTTGTTTTTCCTTATACGAGTATAACTTGAAAAGGAACTAAATGAACAGGAAATAGTATGTTCAAAACAGAACCACAAATATTCTAGAAACTTAAGAAATCAAATCACAAAATGACAGTCACGATGGATATCACTTATTGCTTACCACAATTCTAGGTAAGCTCAAGAAGGTATCGAAATAGCTATAAGTTCCATTTATTTATTTATTTATCAGATGAAATTAAAACCAGTTCACACTTGACAAACAATCAAATTTGAACGCAAGAGTAATGAAATGCCATGACAGATATATATGTAACCATAATGTCGTCTAGCAGTTGGTATAATGCGATTAAAAACGTCTACTGCAGACCAGTGTACGTGAAAAGATTTCTTAGTGCGAACCTTCACTTTAAATATAGCTGTCAAAAGGTTGTCTTCCTTATGTGACTGATTTAAGGATGTCTGTTTTTTTTGTGTTTTTTTTTTGTGTGTGTGTAAAATCATACTAAGAAATATTTACTGGGTTTTCCCACCTCTACAATTTGTTGTTTTGGTAAAAAAAAGCATGCATACTTTCTAATACTCACTCTAAAGCACCATGTATAATTGAGAGTTGAACAATATTTCCCGACTGGCTTATAATTTCTTGTGCTTCCTCGAACGTCACGTCAACCAGTGACCGACCATTCCATTCAACGACTTGATCGCCTGCAGAGACAACAAATATATTTATAAAGAAACGACTATTTTTTTAATCTTTTTGTTGAACGCAGAATGAGACAAATACCAGGACGAATATCTTATCAAATATCATATCTGGCATTCTTCAAATTTGTACGAGATTTTAACAGAGAAACAATGAGGTTCGGTTATACAATAAATGTCGTACACAATTTTAAGGTGAAAACTGCCAGATCGTGACATTTTGTCCATAAAGAATAAGGCAGCAGCTATACACACGGATAACAGGTGTTCACCATGGAAACATTACGTCACGTTCAAAATTGTGGCCTATCGCTGAACAAAAACTGAATTCAGTATTCACTTTTTGTCTAGAAAATTCATGGAGGATTTATTTTATGATATTTTTGTACTAAGTTGTAACTTATACCTTCAGATATGCCCTGACGATCAGCTGGTCCACCTTTAGTTACCATGGTAACGTACGCACAAAGAAGACCACCAGATGCGCGTCTTCCTCCAACGACCCGCATACCCAATCCCTGTGCTGTAATTTTCAGATAAGAGAAACTATTGTCTCTTAGTTTATGCAGTAGTATGAACAATCATTATCATCATAACGCCACATTCCGTTAAAGTCGAAAAATGTCTGAAATCTGGCTATTTACATATAAGTTTATGGTAAAACATTTTTTTCTACTTTTTCGAGAACTGAATTATTCATCGATTACAAATGACGAAAGAATGCTTGATATATGAATGTTCCTAAGTCAGCCTGCTTATTAGTATTTATTTAGGCTTGGCATTGTTTGTAAATATATATGATGATAACGAGGTCCACTCGAAAAATGTTTTCACAGACTCTGTAAATATTGCCTTTTTAATAGCCTATGGTTTCATTTAGGCGTAACCCGCCTGTAGCACTCCTTTGTTGAAAATAATAGTCGTGACTGATTATAATATATCGGAGTAATAATGAATAAAACATCTATGGTCACCATCAGGCCTTTCATGATACAAATTATGAGAAAAAAATAACTCTAAATTTGTTTTTCTGTCATCATTTAAAGTTATATATTCCACAGTCACTTGAAGTTGTGACCTCGCCCCACCTCCCCGCCCCCTTGCATAAGAGTTTTGTAGCGTAAAAATCATAAATAACAGCTACATACAACTATTCCTACTGTTATCTGTTACAAATTTGGCCTTTTCAAAATAAGCCCAAACCCACTCTCCAACACTATAATATACACAAGTTATGAAACATTGCGCCTCAAATCACCTCACCGGCCTATGTTTTTCCTTCGTTTTTGCAATAAAAACAAAGGTCTGGAAAATGTTGATGGTGTCTATCAATTAAACAGTAATTATTCTACACATCAATGTCGGTCTCACGATTCTAGGTGAAAGAATAAGGTTGGAATTCAATGAAAACATTCCAAATTTACTCGCCGCCACATATTCTTTCGAGAAATAATGACAGCGGCGACACTATCTCCCGTTTTCCCGTACCATAACGGACAACTTCTGAATGTAAAAAATGTGCGGTCGTATTTTGGAACCGTTATATTTCTTGATTTATTTGTTCACATATAACTTTTATTACTTAAAATGGCAATAAACGGTAGGATAAACTTATCAATAATATTCAGTTTTCACCAAAACACACAGAATATACAAAATGAAAAACACGATGTGCCTATCAGCTGGTTCCGCGGACGACTGGTTCCACATTCAAGACTTGTCCGTTTTGATACGGGAAGATGGGAGATAGTGTCGCCGCTGTCATGATTTCTCGAAAGAATATGTGGCGGCGTGTAAATTATGAGTATTTTCATTGAATTCCAACCTTATGCTTTCACCTAAAATGGTGAGACCGACATTGATGTGTAGAATAATTACTGTTTAATTGACAGACACCATCAACATTTTCCAGACCTTTGTTTTTATCGCAAAAACGAAGGAAAAACATAGGCCGGTGAGGTGATTTGAGGCGCAATGTTTCATAACTTGTGTATATTATAGTGTTGGAGAGTGGGTTTGGGCTTTTTTTGAAAAGGCCAAATTTGTAACAGATAACAGTAGGAATAGTTGTATGTAGCTGTTATTTATGATTTTTATGCTACAAAACTCTTGTGCAAAGGGGGGGGGGGGTGGGAGGCGGGGCGAGGTCCCAACTTCAAGTGACTGTGATATATTCATAGGTTTTTGCTTTGTTCTGAGATATATGAATAGGTTATAATATTTTTGGTTTTCAGTTTTCAGAGCGCAATATTTCATAATTGCGTGGGAAGGATATACATATATAATTATGTGCAAAGCAAGTATCTCTTTTGTTGCATTCGCTTCAAAATAAAATAACGAAACTGAGAAAACAATAGAGTTAAATTTAATACTATTTTTTTAACTGATCGCCAACAACATAATTCTCAAAATTACAAACCATTATACTTAAACAAACATTACTATGAAATCACCTTAATTTTATGATGAGGATCAACATTTCAGCATGTTTCATAAAGTTAAACCGGATATACACCTATTATACACTTGCTATACCGAGAAGATATGGACTCCTCAAGATGAAATGAAATGTAAGGGATTTTTTTAGTATTCAAGGGCATTTGAAGGACATTGATATTTATATATTTATATTGTGAATAATTCTGTGTAATGTAACTTAGTTCAACATAACAAAATAAAATAAAAAAAAACAACAACCGCCAAAACAAAACAAAAAAAATAATCCCCCAACCCATCTTCACCATAAAAACAACCCACACACTAACCACCACCAAAAAAAAAATATCAAACTTACTTCTAACGGACTTATCATGTTTGTTTCTATGTAGAATTATTTCATGGGCACGGGAGGGTGTATAACTGTCGTGACCTGAAAGATGAACAATTCTTTACTTCAATTAAAACAGGTACTTTTGCTACAATTAAAAACATGTAATTAATTTCTTCTAATATAAACAGTTCATATACCGTATACTTTTTATACCATAAAAATAAACGGAAGACGGTCAATTCTATGTTTCTCTAAATTT
Organism: Cyclina sinensis; assembly: GCA_012932295.1. Taxonomy (NCBI): domain Eukaryota; kingdom Metazoa; phylum Mollusca; class Bivalvia; order Venerida; family Veneridae; genus Cyclina; species Cyclina sinensis. Next base: position 10,977,311 of record JAAONU010000012.1, on the reverse strand, counting down.
TCACCCAACACGAAAAAGCAACTGTTAATCTCTTTGCAGAATAACATACATATTAATCAGTATTATGCAATAAAGATGCATTCTGGTCTTAGTAATTTTTGTTTTGTTTTTATAACTATTCGTTTTTGAGTTATAACAAAAGCCTACGTAATTCTGGGATACCTCTCGTATTTACATTTGCAAAGAAAAAGAAAAAAAATATTGTTGGAGAATGACTCTATTTAGAAGATCGATATATTTTCATTGGTTGTGTAGTAAAACAGACATGCGCGATATCTTTTCTATTTCTAATATTTGTAATTTTTCTCGTATTATCGAATTGACTAAAACATGCATCTGCTAAAATCTGACGTTTTGAACAGTACTTTAATCTTAGGACTTACGTTTACGATCATGAATTTCAATATTGATACAATGGGGTAGCGTCATTCTGCGACTATATGTATCTCTTACAACGTCGTTTCCAGGGGAACCACTGCATTCCATGTCTGAGCTCATCTTTGGGGAAGCAGACCCAGCCCTGATTAATCCGGCTTCTTGTCTCTTACTAAAATAAAGAAGTCAGTAACGCAAAAAGGTTTTCTGGAGCTGTTTTTTTGTTGTTGTTGCTTATTTCTTTAAGTCAGATATTTATTTTTCCCAAATCACAAAAGCACCAAGAATAAGTATACTGGTTTATTCACATAAACAATAATTTATCAATTATAAAGCGACTGAGTGCAGTTTAACTTAAGAAATATAAAAGAAGGTTTAAAACCTGTATTTTTTCTCTCACAGCGGTGCAGTTTAACTTGAATAAGTATAAAAGGTTTAAAACCTGTAATTTTTCTCACGGCGGGGTCTGTGTAAGGCCATATCTGGAGAAAGACTGTTGGATGATAGTCGATTAGCGGTAAGTCCTTTTTTCATGTTGCGTGGCATTTTTTGAGCAATATTTCTTCTATCAATATCGTCTTGAACTCTTTCAAATCTGGACGGAGGGGCATCAGACAACTCAAATCGAGTTGTTTCTTGGGGGTGATATGCTTTACTTTCCGAAAATATACTTGAGGAACTACTGTAACAAATTTCGTTTTGTCGTTCTGGCTTTCGACGAGCGCCACCTATTGTCGGAGGATTTACAGGCGACGTATCAATAGATTCATATGAGGTACACGAGTCTCGTGAAACCCGAGATTCGTGTATGTCACGAGAATCACGTGATGATACAGAATCTCGTGATATCCGAGAATCGTTTGAAAAACGCGATTCTCTCAAACTTCGTTGCTCAGTTTCAAGTAATAGAACATTTTCATTTTGAAAGCCACTTGGTCGGTGTCTTTTCCCCGGACATTCTTTTGAGCTTTTAACTGAAGGCACATCTTCATTTTGATTTCTTGAGATTTCAATTATTGGCATTCTTTCATTTGATCTTAGCTCACGTAATGTTGGATGTTTTTTGTGTCTACTTGTATCGGATTCAAAACTGCTACTTCTCGCGTTCACCTTTTTGTCAAAGTTCGACATTGTGTCATAACTTTCGTGCCTTCTTATGCGCGAATCCTCCCGAGAGCCACTTTTTGAGCGGTATGCCTCCGAATAACTGTCTTCAAGGGAACCCTTATGTCTAAGAATAACACGTGATACAGATTTAACAGAACCGTCGTCGCGAATTCTCCAGGTATCCTGCAGACTCATACTTGTAGGGGTACGCTTTGGGCCACGAGGGCTTCTTTCACGGCGATCTGGCGATCTATCGCTATGGGTGAATCGATCCTGATCCGTAGATTGGTAATTATCAGTGGAACTATTTTCTTGTGCCAAAAAATCACTACTCGATACGTCAACTTTTACGTCATTATCCGTGTAACCTTCTTTACTGCTCCACTCTGACATACTGCCACTTCGTAACCTTTGTAATTATTGAGATATACAATCATCGCTTACACTGTATTCAAAAATGCTGTTCTATCGAACATTCAATATTCCCTAACGAAACATGTATGAGATACACTTAAGAAATTAAGATACATCATACGAGAAACAGGAAAACTACACCCTTTCTGGAGACAACATCATTCTTACTTAGAACTTCTTCCAAGTAACATGTTTTTTTTTTCATGAATTAGCTTTCTTTTCTGTTAAGAAAATGAATATTTTTTGTCACTACCCGCTAAGATAAAGTTTAGATTAAATTCATTTTGATTAACTGATATTTCGTTCCTATTGATATTATCAATATGTACTGTTATCTTAACAAAAATAGTTCAAGGTAAGAGTGCATACCTTCTTCTTGACCGTTTACTTTGTCGTTGTATACGACACATCTGACGTTCCTTCTGAAACTGTTCTATGTCAATTTCATCATCAATCTCTTCCATATCTGACTGAGAAGCCGTGCTGCGTCGCCGCAAGCTGTAAAATATACGAAAACAATAGAAGCAACAAGCAACTCAATTGAAGTTGAGTATGTTCCCAAACCATAAAGAGCAACTATTAAAATTCAATTAAAGGAGAGTTGTAGTCAGTAAAATATCACCTGGCTTATTTCATTTTTGAAGCTCTACTGCATGGTTGTTAGCATCACTGACATGTATATTACTGTAGCTCTCTGGTGACTTATGACAATTTGTTTGATTTTTATCAGGTGACTTTTAACGAGAAAAAATATGAAGTTTCTAATGCAGAAAGCATGTGTAAAGGGCTGGACAAATGTTTGTCAACATTACTGAAATACTCCTAACTGCATAAAATAATTCAGTAAAATGAAACTGATAAAGGCTGACCAAGGTTTCGATGTCCTTTTCGCAGCTTTATATCTACTAGTGTCGGGACTCTCCTCAGTGAACACGTCAGATTCGTTTCTCTCTTCTTCTTCCGCGGTGGGATCAGTTGTAGACATTTGAAGTGCACCCTGGGAATCGTAAAACAGTTCAGTTAAGTACTGAAATAAAGGAGGATAAAACATGGTTCCTTACAAATCCTGTTTATATCGGTACAAGCAAAAACAAAAACCAACAGGTTAATCGTGCAGTCTTGTGAATGTCATGAATACATGTAAAACAGTTAATTCAAGCTAAAATAAAACTGTTGATCTAGTTTTACATGTAACTTTAAACATAAATTGTGAAGCTGTAGGGGTTCTCAACTCAGAAATTCAGAAATGTCCACACACGCACACACACACACACACACAAGTGAATTCCGCGACATCAGTCTGTTACGAGAGACGCACTGTGCTTAAAAGCACATCTTACCTCCAAAGACTTGAAAAAAGTAAAAAGTCACAAAAGGAATCGTAACAGTAGCGCTTTGAAGTATATGTTTATATTGTTACTCATATTTGTTTTTTTGGAATAAAATAACAATTATCGACTTTTCTCCTGAGTTGCTGATGGTCTCATGTTTAAGAGACTTCTACCATATTCGAAGGCTGTCAGTCGCGAAGATTTTATTTTGAACTCATTATCGTTGAAATGAAAAATTCAAAGGTTTTATTGACTAAATTGATGGAGCGTATGAAAAGTAAAACACTGAAGGAAAATAAAGTCTTGTTTCAGGTTAAAACTACAGTAAGCCTGGCACATTTTATATCATGTAGGCTACTGACTAATCAATAATTATGATGGTGCGCAATTTGTAAAAAAAAATCTACTATTCTAACTACATCTTCAATTAAGTTAACAGATTAAGTTCACGGGAAGCTAAGGAAAAACTAAAAGCACTAAAAATCACACTTGTGTTTCATTTGAAAAAAATGTATTTTCTTATAACTGAATAAGCGTCCGTATAACAAACATATATAATGAGTATAGTGGATAGCTGGCAAACATTTTGACGTAGACCAACAATAACGGATGTAAACAACATACTCAAACTTCAGTTGTGACTTTTTATATTTTCAACAAAATATCAACAAAATCTAAAAACAAAACACGAAAAATAACTAACTATCCGAAAACGAAATACTGAATAATATGTTTATTTGGTGTCATGAAATTCGGATACTGATGCACAACGAAATGAAATAATATTCCAGAATCAAAATATAACTATTTACGTCATTTTCCGAAGAGTCTACTTCTGACACACTCAGCTTCGATTTAAACTTTCTCGAAGGTATTTCTGGTCCCTCGTCGCCATGGTACCAGATGCCTGTCATGGCAACAACGTCACGCTTCATCTGACACATGTTACACCGCCACTTTCCTTTTACAACCTTAAATATTTGATAAGAATGTGTCATTAAAATGGTTTTCCTGCTTTCACTGAGATTACCCCGAATCGTTTCGTCCTCAGAAAACTCAATGTATTTCTGCTGACAAGTTAAAAACACCGACCCGTTGAAAAATGTCTGTGGAAATGACAAACGACAATGTGTTTCTAGGCCAATTATCCTCTGCCGTTATGTTTGTTGTACAAAATGACAACCCAAAGAGACATGTGACTGGCGTATCTTGCGCAAAAATTTCGTTCTGTATTTGGTTCGAAAACACAGTAATGCATAAGACACGGTCAACAAGAATAAATTGTTTTTCCAAACCTTGTCAGCAAATGAAATTCAATACTCAATAAAAACCTCTACCTTGTTTTTCTTTGCGTTCCAAGTTGACTGGGAGAACGAGCCGCATTTGTTGCAGACCCGTTTGTGACAGTCCGAACAAGCCTTTCCAATACCATCAGCAAACTTTGTTTTGTAACATAGTCTGCAGAGTCGCAGGTCAACATTCTTTAACTTGCTTTTCTGACTAGCGTGTTTCTTCACCTCATCTTCGTAAGTAATAAGAGTTTCTCGAAGCTTTCTGGAAAAGAGAAAAGCAATATGAGATGTTTTTCAAAGAAAACTTGATAATCAAATAATCCTTTTGCTGTTTACCGAATTCAAATCTTAAAATTAAATTAAATGTTAAATGCATCCAAAAACACGTTTTCAAGCTTTAATTGTTGAAACAAACTCAGAATACAACCACAGCTGTCACGTGTAAAGTAAAACAAAATTAACACGATGCCATTAGTTTAAACTTTTTGCCCATTTTACAGGTCTGCATTTTCTGTTAATTCTAATATGAAAGGCATTTGTCTGTTGTAATCATTGGACAAAACCAGTATGTTGTTGATCTCTTGTGGATAGAATACGTATGTGCTGCTGCATACACTCAAAATAAATCTAGAAAACTTGTAAAATAGAAGGTTAAATATTGAATTACTTCCATCCGAAAATTAACTATGTTTATTTATTTACAACTCATTTAGGTTAATGCAAGCAATAAAGAGACCTTTACGCTTGAAAGGAAATATGTCCCACTAGTGTGAATATTTTTTTTCTATTTATTCCATAGAAATCACACTTTTGTCGCAGAGAATAAAAAGACACATGTGGATTATAAATACCTACAAGTACCTAACCAGCAGTATCAACATTTCAGAATGGATAGAAAGATGGATAAATACACAGACGAACAGCAAATGTCAAACGTGTGTGTATTATCATGTTATAGCCTGTCGTCTTTACGGAAGCAGAAAAAAATCGAAATCGAAGTTCAGTACCAAAATATTTAGTATCTATCATCAAACCTATAGTCCTTTAAACCTTTTGTTTGACGTTGTCTGAGTTTCTTGGGAGATGAACGAAATGAATATGCTACTAAAAGAGTTATTTCTGACCTTTTAAGTTTAAAATTATTATTAGTTCTTGCCTCAAGCGGTTACGGTTTAAAAAAACTCGAACACATACGCACACACACGCGCACACACAAATGGGTTGTCTGCGGGGTAAATGATTGCATTTTAACTAAAGTTAAATGTTCGGATGGATAGATTTACCTTTGACAGTTGTAGTTGTCATATATCTATAGAATTATTGAACATGAAGGGGACACACATGTAGAAACAGTTGTGAAATAGTAGCATCTGTTATATGTACTTTTTTGACTGATCTAACTACTTTTTTATCCGCAATGTTAACATAAATGTTATCTTAAAGCTTTATTACATAAACTTTAACCCTGCATCTTAAAATTAGGTTATCAACACAAGAAGTAGACGAAACAAGGCCCCAGAGTTCTCGGAACATTCATAGTAAAAACGTCGGCAGAGGTCAAGATGACAATATTACATATCAAATTTTAGAGCCCCGGGATTTTGTCTGTTCAGATTATTCAGACAAGTTCATTCCCTGCACAAGTCTTTGTAAGTATACGAGCCACGAAGCAATTTCAATAATAACCAATGGTACTTGGCCAGTTTTTAAAAATTCAAAAGACAGTTTCTGGTTAAATATTAAAGTTCTAACCTTTTTTGGCAAGAATTTTAAGTTCTCTGAATCTCTGCGTTAAAGAGATAACCACTTGAGCCGGACCAGTGATAAACAATTTGGCAAAATTTGAAAAATCTTGAACCTGAGTCACTGTATGCTACGACACATCAAATCTCAAAATTCTTGGTCACGTGATCTTTTCTCGAAAAGTTTTAGAATTTTTACTTAATTTTTCTGTTCCTATATTTTTCTTTCTATGTGACATATGTGACCCCTTTTGTGGATTTAAAAATAAACCCAGGAGTGAAATTTGAACTTATGGCTATATGTATCATTTCTAGACTGTTGAGCATTAGCGCGTCTGAACAACATTGTGTTTGAAATATTAGTCAAAGAAAGCAGTTGTTAATATAAGGGTTATGTGTCTGGGCATTCTAAACATTCCATATAACAGAAAGAAGTATGTTTTATTGAGTCAGCGAAGTCTGAAACTCAGTTCTTAGAGGCAAAATTTATGTTCCTGATATATTTAGCTCAAAAGAAGCATTGCCCTTTTCTAGGATATGAAAAATAATAAAGATACCATGGTGTATGTATTATAACTTGCCACACGAGACCGGGCGTACGCTTTATAATAAATTATTAAGTATTAATTATTTAATCGTGATTTCGAGAAGAAATATTTCAGAAAAATAGCTGAAAATATCAAGACTAGAATTTTTTCAACATAGAGAAAAAACAACAAAAAAAGAAAAACATGAGTAGCAGAATAAACAGAAATAAAACTAGTATTGAAAGTATTGACCAATATAATGAGTTTGAAACTCAACTGGTCCTAGTTTTCATGGTCTGGCTTTACCATTTCATTAACTTCTTGCAGAATTACAGTAGAAATGGGTTATGATTAGAAAAAAAGCTTAAACACATATCATTACGACAGTACAATCTTTAATTATAAGAAGGCTTTGACTTTTGGAAATATAACAAATATGCCTCATAACCATTGTTTGAAAACAGTTGATTACAATACTTATCATACTTAGACTACAGATAAAAGGCACTACTACTTGTGATTTTGAAACACCGAATATACATTCAATGTAAACATTTCAACGTCGGCAAGGATTTGTTTCAGTGAACAGCCTTAATAGCATTGTATTTTAACAATTAACACACTTTTACTCGATTCTTATTTCTGTTTGTTTTCTAATATCAATCACCAATAAAATAATCCGAACATGTTCTACATTAAAATGAATCTGAAATAATCTTGCTTTGTTGATAATGTTGAAATTCCATAAAACCCCTCCCTTCAATGAGGGTTTTAATTTAATTGGAGTTTTTTATTTCAAAGTTTCATAAACTAAACTTTACTTGTCTTTAATTATGGTCGTTGATTCCTCACATACACCGATAATAAGATAAAAAAATTATTGCCAAGCCTATCTTCATTAGCAGTAAATGTTGTTTCTTTCCTTATGAAAAAAAAAGTTTAATGGCGGCTTTGACGTCATTCAAGGTTCACTACAGCATGGATGTGCGCGATTAATTTTGCACAAGTGAATACATGTTTTGGCCCTTCCTTTTAGGCAAAACGATTTTTTATGATACAAAACCATTTTAACAAAGGAAAAATTTAGATTTCATAATAACATATTTAATGAAAATTTGTATCATGACATTTGATGTATTTCACTGAGTACTGTTTTCAGTGTCAAGGCTTGCTAGTTTATATGTTCATACAAAAGTACTACATACAGTCAAAACGTTCAAACTGTTAACATGTCGTCCTCGGTAAATTACGACTGCAAGTTATATAAACAACATAGAACACTCTTTCATATCATATCATCAAAGTCTAAAAGGCCACATGCATTCAATTGTTACTGTCTAGTTTCAAAGTATATAATATGTACTATAATGTACTATAATAATAATGTAATCACAAAATGTATAGAAAATGTATATTTTCAATGATGTTTTAACAACAGTTGTTACGATTTATAACTTTATGACTTCATTTAATACATTTCCACTTATTTTGTGTTTGTACACATACTTGTAAACACCAATCAGGATAAATGTACTGTAGGTATTGATAAGCTATTTGTGAATATTTCTGTTAACAGACTCGTTCACACACTCAAAAATATATATAATAATATGACAATGTTTTTTTTTAACCTAGAACTCACTGTTTTATTTATTTTGAAACATTTTCTTTTCCGAATGTTTTCTTAGCTGTGGACAATTAGTGTGTCGTGGGTGTGGTATCTTCAACAATAATCATTTCTCGCATTCTGCACGTGTCATAAGATACAGCGAATCTGTTTAAAAACCTGGGATCGTTTGGAATATAAAGAGAAGCAGTCTAAGAACTATACATTAATTATGAATGGTCGAAATCAAATTTGCAAAAAAATGCATGTGTAAGGTGGGAGTGAGCTGTCAAAATGATTTAAACAATTCCGATAGTTCGTAAATTTGTTAACCAGGGAAGGCTAATGAACATTTCTTTCGTACAGACTATACAGTTCTGTTGCAAATAAACGTATTTTTAATGATGTTTTAACATTTTTCTTCCTGACGGGTTAGAAATGAAGTCTGACTGAACTGGCTGGGAAGAAATATTTTACTTTGTTTTCCAGTGAATTATAAATTTTTCTCAGTGAAATAAAATTAATAATCCTCTGTTTAAAAACTGTGGAATACCATTTTTATTTTCACCGTTTTTGCCGAACTACTTTTTTAAACTTATTACCTCCCTTTGTTACACCTGTCACAAGTTCTACACATCAGTCCCATAATTTCATATCCAGGATCTCCAGCTCGTCCTCCATACAAGAGAATCAGGGAGATAATTGATAGTGACAGTGATTAAGTGATTTGAAATAACCCTGGTTCACTCACCTGAGTAGTTTGGCTGTGGGTGTGCTCTTAAGCAAACGTCAGAAACACTATTACATTTTCTAATTGAATATTTTCAAAGATTTTGTATTTTATACACATAAAACTCACGTGCAGATGCAATTCTGAAAAAGCAGCTTGTGAGGAGATGTCACTTGAAGCAAAATGTTGAAAAAAATCTTTGGCTGCCATTTTGTGCAATGGAGTGGAACCATTTAAGCAATTTCAGTAGGTGGATATACTCGTGAGAAAAGACTTTGCTGTTCAAAACCAAATGTCTTTTGTATATTTTTCTTTTGTAAGCTCTGGTGCTGCCTACGTGCAATGAAGTAGAACCTTTGAGCAAATTTAGAAAAGGGAAATATAAGGAGTATTTTTATGAAATTTTGTACAAGGAGGAAAAGTAATTACATCTTTTTCTATTTTAAGCTCTTGCAGCCTTTAAATGCAAGGGAGAGATTTGTTTGAGCAACTTTAGAAAAGGGCAATATAAGGGAAAATTCTATATTGTTTGATAAAAAATGGAGATGTCGTTTGAAGCCAAATATTGAGGACAATCTATTTTTTTTTAGCTCCGTTGGCCTTTTTTGTGCAAAGTCGCAAAACGATTTGAGCAATTTTAATAGAGGGTTATGTAAGAAACATTTCTGTGAAACTTGGTTGAAAAGGACCTTGCAGTTTAAGAGATTTTGTTCATTTTTTTTTCAGTTTTTAGCTTTTGCACGCCTTATGTGCCTTGGAGAGGAACGGTTTTAGAAAAGGGCAAAGACACAGGGTGATCCCAATAGCTCACCCTTAGCATTTGCTCAGGTGAGCTAAAGAAATAGCAGAAAACAGAGCAACTAAACATCGTACTCGTGTGCATACCGTTATGGTATTCCTTAATCTATAAATGTATTAAAAGAGACTAGAATAACATTACATTGTCTTATTTTTAATGTGAAAGTTGCTTTTCATTTTAAGTTTCTCCCACTTTTTCTGCATCAATACCTCTAGAAATAAATAAGGATAGGTCTCATGATTTATTCTCTGTAGACTTCGAAGTTATTTGTCGTTTATACGTTTTAAATTCAAAACATTTAAAATGGAATGAATTGCTAATAATCTGCGTGGTTTCATTAAATGTCATTTCACCATAAAAACTAAAACCAGAAAAAAATACTAGTAACTGGAGATTCTATTTGAATTGCAAAAGTAGAGATACAGATAAATTCATTTCAACTTTATTAAAGTTTACTGAGTGACCTAAAAAATAAGGTATGTTATTCTTCAGGAAAACGAATAAGGATAGGTCTTCTGATTTATTCAGAGCAGACGACATATTTGATTTATATGTTATGTAACGGGAATAGTTTAACTTAGAACTTAACGTACTTGCGAGCAGAATGGTTTCTTTGTTTGTGCTCTGTCACGACAATTCAGTTTATGATCAAGCTTGGAAGTAAAGATAATTTCGCATCTAAAGATACTCCTGGAAAGCTCTTTGCGCCATTATGTCCAGTCATGTCGCATAAAGATCCTCTATCATTATGTATCGACTAGGAAGCAAATATATTTATTTCCAGTACAACTTCTATTTTTTTCACCGAAACAACAACAACAACATAAACACCAGATAATAAGTACCTAACAAATAGTTATCTAGTCAATAGGAGGACAGCCTGTTAATCTTACAATAAATCACAGCAGTAGAAACCTTTCAACTGGCAAAATGAAACAGAGATGGGTGACGAATGACAAATAGACAAGGTTTGGGACCAAATCGTCACACAACTGAGTATCTGATACCCGGCTTTAAAAGTGAAACCGTGCCACCGGACCCTGCCATTTTCAACTCTTTTTCATTCCAGGAAGTGGAGAGCTTTACGCATCAAGGTGACTGATTCCTTTTAAAATTGATGTCAACATTTAACGTATAGGGCTCTTCTCGAGCTCCTCTTAGAGCTATATGCGTCAGGAGCACTAAAGCGGCTTAACTAGCAGTTAATTGTACTGTTCACTAAGTGACAGTTTATATCAAATTTCATGTTTTTAATAAAGTTTGGGAAAATGTATAGGTTTTCTGTAGATTTGTATAAATGGGTATGTGTTTTCTGTAGATTTGTATAAACGGGTATGTGTTTTCTGTAGATTTATATAAATGGGTTTCTGTTTTCTGTTGATATGTATAAACGTGTATGTGTTTTCTGTAGATTTGTATAAACGGGTATGTGTTTTCTGTAGATATGTATAAATGGGTATGTGTTTTCTGTAGATTTGTATAAACGGGTATGTGTTTTCTGTAGATTAGTATAAACGGGTATGTGTTTTCTGTAAATTTGTATAAATAGGTTTGTATTCAGCTGTTAGAGGAATGGGAATGTTCTTTAGAAACAATATACATATGCAAATCCATAAATCTTTCTTTATCTAATCTTTGTAGGTGGAACTGACCCTTAAGCTGCGGAGTGACGAAGGTTTATAGCTTTGGTAAGATATTCTTACGGCAACTGGAGTTGCTGTGTAAAACAGCAATGCCACAAAACAGAATAAGTATTCAAGAAAATAATTAAAGGATCCATAAAATTGACATGAAAACAAATTATAAGCATTCTATTGTGGATATATTTACAGAACAATATTTAGAGGATAACTAGTGGAAAAACTAGTTGTCTACATTTGAGAACCAATGTTTTTACCAACTACAAATAATTCATCGAACGGTTACTTTGAAGCGATTTTAAACACAAAATAAAGGTAGTGTTTTGGAACCGGGGTCAAGATAGATCAGTGTTAAAATTTACAAAGCAATATAATTTATAACATTGAAATGCTGTCTAAATCTGTTATGTTTATCAGCAGTTTTTTCGTTTATCTATACTCGAAGTTTTTTGGAAGTACTGTTAGTTTGAGCGTATTTTAGATTTTCATAAATGGCCATGTGGAAATAAATAAAAATCATTATATTATTCAGAAGGCATTTGATTATCTTGTTAACTATATAAAAAGAATTCACAATACCTATGTATGTTTCCTTTTTTTGCCTAACCTTTTTGCCTAACTATGGTTTTACGCGATGAATTATTTTTGTTTTTGCTCAAGCCTAAATATACAAATAATATTAACATCATTCAAGACCTAATTCCAACAAAAATGTTTTTGCTCTGTCTCAAACATTTTATAGAGTATTCAAAATAGATGACACATTCTCCAAAAAAAAAGTTCCAAATTTATTGGCTAAACTTCAATTATAACTTTAAACGCTGCTTGATTTGGTAGCATTGCATGAAATGACTGTGGCACGATTGTAACTAATTCTAAGATATGACTTTCATTTATACAGAATGAGATATAGTTTCTACGAGCATTGTCATAGCATGGAAAGCCACAACAATTAACCTGATAATTATAAAAGACACAAAATATTACATAAAATGGCAACGTTTAGCGTTCAACTGAGATTTGATAACGTGTCTAGAGAGTTGCAAAGAATATATTTATTACTGATTGATTTTGACTTATTGATCTGAGTAAAGGACATTGCATCTCGATCCAATTTTAATTTTTGTCAAGAGATGGATTAAACTTTAGAAAGGTTCTACATTTGAGTGTCCATTCTAAAGATGTAAACTTATGATTAGGACGATAAAGAAAATATCAGTAAATGAACTGGGTTCTATTGAATCAAGTGGGTGTAAAACTTATCTAGATAAAAAGGCAGAAGAGAATCTTTTCCTTACATCACATGGTGGGAACTATCATTTGTTTTAAGAAGCAATAATGACCACCATTGAAACTGTTCTTTCATTGAAAAGAAAGCCATGTTCTCATGCACGTCCATCTTTGTTCGATTTAATAAAATATATCGTTCTTGTTTTATAGCTTCGAAAGACAAATGGAATTACGGTGCAAAAAGATTAAAGGAAATATGTCGATTCTGTATGCACTGTCTTCCCCAAACAGTTTCATTGGCGGCGCCGAGAACGGCGACGCCTATATTGGAATAGTGTTTCATTTTGTACCATGCGCTGACGTAATCAATTTGGGAGAATCTTGGATCATTATCAATGTAAAAAAAATCCGATTATTCTGTACATTACATAAAATATGTCACTTCATAAATCGTATTTATTAATTTTAAAAATAAATTGATCCAAATCAGGTAAGTTTGTATTTTTAATTAAAAGTTTTTGATGCAAAAATTACAGATTTAATGACTTTCCCCAAAACAAATCAAAGCGCTGCAAGTACTTGTTTATTCACTGCATGTATCTAGCAGTGTGTTGCTACTTAATCTGAAATGCAAATCTTTGTTAATTCTTTCAACTATAACTATATAAAGAAAGGTGAAGCCGAGTGGTTAAAAGGTCGGACTTGTAATCTAAGGATCGCTAGTCAAGACACGAGTTCGAACCCCGTCAGCGGCATCGGTTAATTCCTTAAGCAAGAAACTTTATTCTCATTACTTAGTACTGGTTGGTTCCAGGGACGGATTTGAGAATGATTCTATTAGCTAAAAGCTTTCGTCACAATCGAAATAAAATTGATTTGTATAAACTAACTTGAAAATAGAAATTGTACAAAATCTGTCGTTTTAATGCAATAATAAAGATATGAGTCTGTCTTTGTGAATACAGCCACAAGGATGAATTTGAAGAACATTCTTACTTTGCTGAAGTCAATTCAGTCGTTATAGTTACAAAAAAACATATCTGTTCACTACGCCACTTAACCGTTAAACCATGAATATGATAGAGTACCAGTTGTACTTTGGGTGTTATCTAGTGCAGACAAATTAAAAATATTTGAAATGATGTTATACCATACTGTGAAATTTGGAATTCGAACAAAGATATTACATGTAAGGTTTTATTTTTTGGATTTCGAATTGTTATTTCAAAATCGAGGACACACCTTCAGAGACAAGTATCTTGGTATATTTTTCATCAAATCTGGGAATATTATGCATACAGGAAAATATTTAGTAGTAAAGCCCTTCATCTATTATAGGAGAATGTGTACTCCATAGTTGATTACCTATTGGAAGCACTGTCAGGTCGGCAGCTCTCTTTGTTCCAATTTCAGAAATACACTCACACTGTATTACTGCTACTGCTACACAAAAATTCGTTTCCCGTTTCCTACCAGAGACGGTAAATTCCTTAGATACAATTTTCTCTTAAACACAGACCGGGGAAAAAGCAAGATTACGAGGTGATTTTAAATAATTTATAATGACCATTCTCTTCTGCAGTTCTCTTCTACAGAAATAACCGTCCATGGATCTCAAATACTCATTCTCTGTGGGAAGAAAAATATATTCTTGGAATTGTCATTCAAGGTTTAAATTTGAAATTTTGACATGTCATCGGTTGCCTAGAAACTTTGGAAAGTAAACTTAGCAACCCTTTTCAAACTTTCGGATCACTGAAGTCATCCTTGTTTCAATTTACTTAATTTGCTATTGATGGTTCCAAAATGTTCCTTGGTCAGTCGCAGCAAATCTATATAAAGTATAGTATTTAATGTACGTTGAAGGCTTATGACCACTGCATGTGCATGTGTGATGGTATTTTCTTCATGCATACAATATAAACAATGAAAACATAACATTTCTTCAAGAAATAGATTGAAAATCTGAGTTTGTAAAAATTGGATTATATGCTGTCTATCATGGTTGCGCAACCAGGATAGAATAGAAAAAGACACAAAACAGTAGGATTTAAACAGACTAAAGTCATTAAAAGGGTATAGATTGTTGAAATAAAGCAAAAGTAGACATTTGGAATATTTAACTGCTGAATTGTGTCGCAGACGAGGAACACTTGATTATTATCCCAATTTTTAGTTTTAAAGGGAGACAATATGCAATTTTCATAAAAAGTGAAAGATCAAATGATTTTTATGAGGATATAGGCATTCATATCTGGTCATTTTGTTGAAGAAAAGTGAATTCACGTGATTTCACAACTTCAATAAAAGTGATTAAAACATGGATATAATTCAAATGTCCCCCTTTCAAATCTTTTTACATCCCATCTGTAAATAACTTGATTATATCATCAAAATGTACAACATGTACTGCACACGTGTACAGTTGTTTAGGTTAATTTATACACTTATTATTTATCTTATTTCAAAACCATGTGCGCCGCCTTTGATGCTTTGCATCAAAATTAATCTTGTTATCATATATTTTATTCTACTGAAACAGAAAATGGATTAATCTCTTTACGTACTCAGAGCAGACGACAGTGTATATTGCTTTTAAATGAGCGGAATAGAGAAGAGGATTGGTCTCTCTATCAATTTGTCGTTATAGTACAGGAGGTTTATGACCTACAACATGTTTCTTGAGCATCCGTGGGTTTTAATTTTCTGATATTTTCTCTATAAAAAGGTCAGAAACACTGAAGGTATAAGTGTAAAAAGGGATTTCGTTTATCCTAAAAAGCTGCAAAATATTTTATACCGTTTCAGTAGAAATTTAAAGAAACGACTTCCTACTCTACCATTAAAATGTCACATCCGTAACAGATTTTATCTGGAAAGCTATTTTTTCCACTGGCAGGTGAATGCATCCATTAGTACTGTTGCACTGGTACCTTAATCTTTTAGTAAACTCATAAAACCCCCTCAGTCGTTGTGATATTGAGAGTTTCTTTTTTCCGACTGGATATCCTAGACAGATAGTTTCCAACGCTGGTATAAAATTTATATGTCAGTACTTGTCTATGTTCATTTCAGACTGGATATCCTAGACAGATAGTTTCCAACGCTGGTATAAAATTTATATGTCAGTACTTGTCTATGTTCATTTCAGACTGGATATCCTAGACAGATAGTTCCAACGCTGGTATAAAATTTATATGTCAGTACTTGTCTATGTTCATTTCAGACTGGATATCCTAGACAGATAGTTTCCAACGCTGGTATAAAATTTATATGTCAGTACTTGTCTATGTTCATTTCAGACTGGATATCCTAGACAGATAGTTTCCAACGCTGGTATAAAATTTATATGTCAGTACTTGTCTATGTTTATTTCAGACTGGATATCCTAGACATATAGTTTCCAACGCTGGTATAAAATTTATATGTCAGTACTTTTCGATGTTTATTTCAGACTGGATATCCTAGATAGATAGTTTCCAACGCTGGTATAAAATTTATATGTCAGTACTTGTCGATGTTTATTTCAGACTGGATATCCTAGATAGATAGTTTCCAACGCTGGTAAAAAAATTATACGTCAGTACTTGGCTTTTCCAACAATCATTCCATTTTCTGGTACGTTTCGTTTAAAGTTTGATTTGAATTTAAATTGACATATTTACGCTTTTCTCAAACAACATACATTATAAGACTGCTTCAAAAGACTATAAAAGGCTAAAACTTTACATACATTAGTGTCATGGCATTACCATGACTTCCTAGAATAACATTTTTTTCAACGTGTCAGGATTTGCAAAAAAAGGACAAAATGAGTAATTTTTGTTTTTAAAAAATGACATATTTTAATTTTACATGCTTTCTCATGGACGACAGTGTTCGCTTCAATCAGTTAGCGGAAGTAGTGCTTTAATTTACTTTTACTGGTTTATTTTTAAAACACAAATACTGTAAATATTACTATGGAGTAAAGAAAACAAATGTTCTGACAATTATTATCGAATAAGTGTAAACAAAAACATACTATGCACAATACTTTATCATTTCCTGTTAGTATCCGCTGACATTCTTGCTTTTTTTCTAATTAAATGCTTTTTTATAACAAATCTTGTGAATAACAACTAGAGGATTAACACAGATATCTCTCGCAATGATGCAGTTTGCGTGCAATGAAAATAGTTTCCGTTATCAGCAGATTGCCTTGAAACAATATCCGAAGATTAATGCGTTTTATTGATAAAACTATCTTGTCACATTTCTGCAACGCAAAATGTATTTTTATGCATTCTGAAAGTCATACAAATTATTCATCTGTTTCTTAAAATTAAACAACTTCACAGTTAGCAATGCAGTTTAAGTATTTTTTCAGGGAATAGACGGTTGGTTCAAAAATCCTGCATACACATTTTCTAAAAAGCTGGTAAAATACAGAAGAAAGGAGATCGTATGACTTTTGGTGTTAATTTAAATGTGCATAAGTTTAAACTTGGAACTAAGCCACGCAAAGATGCTCTTATAGAGGGCATTTCATTTGATGTATGTTATTACAATTCTAGATATTTGAAATTTTATGATAAAATAGGCACATCTGAATGCGCAATCGGGGGTTGCATATTTAGATGTTGACAACAGTCTGACAATATTTTTTTTTAAATTAGATTTGGTTTATAGCTGCAGACACGTTCAAAGAGATAAATACTGTAATAGAGTGAAACTCTTTGAAACCCTTAAGTGGCTACTCTAACATTCATTCGTCACTTCAAAACATTTTGGACTGTGTATGCCAAGTATTTACAAAATTCAAAAACAATGTTAAAATGTGCTATTTCGTTATATTTCATGAAGCCATTTTCAAACCCTGAGTTATGTTGAAATTTTGAACATTCTGAAACCTTGTAAGCATACGTTAACATCTCTCCATGTGTATTATAGTTACCTTTTAGTAGCTTTTAAGAATTTGCATGCAAATATATATTGTTTAAAAGCTATACATCATTTTATACTATATGGCTTCCATACGATATTACTCCTTCTGTTGAGCATTGGAAAGCTGTAAACAACACAAAATGAACCGGTTGTAAAAAAAGTGTTTAACTCTTATCCTGGTTTTCTCTCTCGCTCAAGATGAAGAATTTACCGACGACCTAGCATCTTTATGGCAGATGTTTTCAACAAACAGTTTTAGAAGCCATCCGATAATGAGTATTCCATTTTAATATAAATGGCCAGAAAACTACCGCATCTCTTTAAAAGTGTCAGCCCGTATTCCTATTATATCTGTTTACTTTTGTTTTCTTTTTTCTTCGAACTATACGCCATCCATGGAATCTGATTCTGCAAAGATTCTGTCTCATCGTCACGTTTAACAGATAACAGATATATTGTTCCTGATATGAAGTGACTGCTCGGTATATCTAAAAGTTTATCAATAATTTCAACACATCGGAACAAGATCACAAAAGGAGTATTTGATATTTGATTGTTGGCATCACTTAAATTCTCAAAATGTTTTGAAAACAGTAAAGGGTAGTTCAAAACCATGTAAAGTTAGGCAGGTACTTGTCATTATTATCATGTGAAATTTATAACAGCGATGTTTAACATATGTCCAAAAACGACGTTTTTATAACAGTTGCTTTGATTTGTCCTAGATATTTGTTTAAAGCGTAAAAAGGTTTCAAAATAATTAAGTAAACTAAACCTACATGGTAAACGTTATTTTTATCAATGCATAACAGGACAGACATGATCGTTTGATGGACAAACATTGCAAGACAAAACTGGGCCCTTGGAAAGGTTCAACCAACATTATACCCCAAAAACCTGATGATAGACTGAAATATTTACCTTACTTCAAAATTAAATTAAAGATCGTACGTAAGTTATAAGTTCTTAACCACTTTCCGCAATGTCAAACTTGCATGTGAATAACTTCTAACAGATAATAACCAGAAGCATCGGTAGGTGGCGTTAAATAACTGTCTCCTTTTCCGGAGAGTACGAGTGTTCGAGTGTTAAAGCTTTTCTATCACGTGCTATAGACAATGTTTTCAAATAATGAAACGCAACCGAAAATCTGAATGAATGACGAACGCTAGCTTGAAATCTGCTTATAGACATAAAAGGCGTACATAAAAACTTTCCATGTGCGTATCATGTTCCAGTTTAATGGAAATATTTTCCACTTTTACTTAGTTGCTGGTATCTTAACGCAACAACTTCACGAAACTGTGTCGCTTTTAGGGTGTTTTCATAACGGTCGGTTGATCTTCAGCGTATAGATTTTTAGCATCATAAATCGGGATTTAGGTAATAAAATAAATATATATAAGGTAAAATCTGGATATTACATTTCAAAGTGCCAATGTAGTGTAGACCTATAAGACTTCACTTTCATTAATGGATTGAGAACAAATGATGAATTTCAAACCATGGGCTTTAGATCTTTGCAAAAATATTACAGCAATGCGTGCTGTTAGCCATTTTATGAAAAAGTATATACGTTGTTATTCATTTTCTTCAAAAAGTTTTACATATAACGAGTTAGTGATAATTAAGTAAGATAAAATCAGTGACTACTCCTTAGCAAAATTAAAAGCAAAATTGTATTGTGTACATAGTCTCTCAGATCTTTGCATTTTCTAAATTGTCCTTCTATCACGGGTAATTTATTTGAAGAACAACGCATCTGGGTTAAGGCTATTCTAAAATTATAATTTCTTATACAATTTACAAATTACAGTTCTTGTTCAAATGTACTTTTAAATAACATATATTATTTATTATATAATAAATTTGGTCTGACTTGCTTGTTTTACAAATGGTATGGTATCTGCTTTTATACAAAATGCGTAAGTATGCTTTTATTTACTACAGAATACGATGTTACTTGAGTGCTTTTATTTACTATAGAATACGATGTTACTTAAGTGCTTTTATTTACTATAGAATACGATGTTATTTGAGTGCTTTTATTTACTATAGAATACGATGTTACTGGAGTGCTTTTATTTACTATAGAATACGTTGTTACTTGAGTGCTTTTATTTACCATAGAATACGATGTTACTTGAGTGCTTTTATTTACTACAGAATACGATGTTACTTGAGTGCTTTTATTTACTATAGAATACGATGTTACTTGAGTGCTTTTATTTACCATAGAATACGATGTTACTTGAGTGCTTTTATTTACCATAGAATACGATGTTACTTGAGTGCTTTTATTTACTATAGAATACGATGTTACTTGAGTGCTTTTATTTACTATAGAATACGATGTTACTGGAGTGCTTTTATTTACTATAGAATACGTTGTTACTTGAGTGCTTTTATTTACCATAGAATACGATGTTACTTGAGTGCTTTTATTTACCATAGAATACAATGTTACAGGAGTGCTTTTATTTACTATAGAATACGATGTTACTTGAGTGCTTTTATTTACTATAGAATACGATGTTCCTTGAGTGCTTTTATTTACTATAGAATACGATGTTATTTGAGTGCTTTTATTTACCATAGAATACGATGTTACTTGAGTGCTTTTATTTACCATAGAATACGATGTTACTTGAGTGCTTTTATTTACATACTTGAGTGCTTTTATTTACCATAGAATACGATGTTACTTGAGTGCTTTTATTTACCATAGAATACGATGTTACTTGAGTGCTTTTATTTACCATAGAATACGATGTTACTTGAGTGCTTTTATTTACCATAGAATACGATGTTACTTGAGTGCTTTTATTTACTATAGAATACGATGTTACTTGAGTGCTTTTATTTACTATAGAATACGATGTTACTTGAGTGCTTTTATTTACTATAGAATACGATGTTACTTGAGTGCTTTTATTTACTATAGAATACGATGTTACTTGAGTGTTTTTATTTACTATAGAATACGATGTTACTTGAGTGCTTTTATTTACTATAGAATACGATGTTACTTGAGTGCTTTTATTTACTGAAGAATACGATGTTACTTGAGTGCTTTTATTTACCATAGAATACGATGTTACTTGAGTGCTTTTATTTACCATAGAATACAATGTTACTTGAGTGCTTTTATTTACTGAAGAATACGATGTTATTTGAGTGCTTTTATTTACTATAGAATACGATGTTACTTGAGTGCTTTTATTTACCATAGAATACAATGTTACTGGAGTGCTTTTATTTACTATAGAATACGATGTTACTTGAGTGCTTTTATTTACTAAAGAATACGATGTTACTTGAGTGCTTTTATTTACCATAGAATACAATGTTACTTGAGTGCTTTTATTTACCATAGAATACGATGTTACTGGAGTGCTTTTATTTACTATAGAATACGATGTTACTTGAGTGCTTTTATTTACTATAGAATACGATGTTACTTGAGTGCTTTTATTTACTATAGAATACGATGTTACTTGAGTGCTTTTATTTACTATAGAATACGATGTTACTTGAGTGCTTTTATTTACTATAGAATACGATGTTACTTGAGTGCTTTTATTTACTATAGAATACGATGTTACAGGAGTGCTTTTATTTACTATAGAATACGTAGTTAGTTGAGCGCTTTTATAAATCGACCAAGTATACAAAGAATTGTATCTAGATATATTTTGCAAATACTTCAAAATAAAACACAACCATCAAAACTCTGTTTCATTAGAATGTTTCTAGTGTAAAAAGGAGAAACTGTCCTTGCCAGTTTTGTCTAGTTATATACATTTTGCTGTTTGCTTCTACAATAAACATAAAGGGAACCAAACTATATTCAATGTGAGACACAGAAAAAGAAATTCAAAATTAAGTGAAAATATTTATACAGCCTCAGAGACAGACATAAATTCACCACTATTATTCTTTCCTGGTAATTGTTACAAGATGATATTTCAATCCTATCACGCATCAAGCAACAATACAGTCTCGAGATTAATACATTGTAGTAATCAGATATTCAGAATGATAAATGTTGTGAATACCTTTGCAATCTGTCACTTAACATACCCCGAGACAATCTATACCAGTTATTATTAATTAACTTTATAATATTGAACTAGATTCTGACCATGTTGTTGGCTTGATACAACCAAAGCCTCGCCAATAAAGCTTGAAACTCGGCCAATACGAAAAAAAACACGGCCAATAAGTAAAAAGTCGGCCAATACGAGATTTAGCCAATCAGGATTCAGGAAAAACTCGGCCTTATATGAGCCTAGGATTTTCACCATGTTGGACGCCATTTTGAATATGCTTAGCCTAGTTTTTACATAAAAGTTTTTATCTCTTAAAAAGTTCAAAAAGTAGCATAAAAAGTTCGCGGAGACCCTGCGCTATCGGATCACAGTAAATTTAGCAGTGTTCAACTATTCATTTAGTGATTTTCATATTTACCAAATATTATGTTGCGCGGAAGTGAAAAGCAGACGATCACAAGTTTTACCCTGTTATAAATTACGAGTTTTGGATTACTTAGTTTGATAATTGAACATAATATTATAAAGTTAATTAATAAAACTGTCATTAATTAGTCGAACTCATATTGGCTTTGTTATTGGGCTTCAGACGTCATATTGGCCTTCGGCCTTCGGCCTCAGGCCAATATGACTGTCTTCAGCCCAATAACAAAGCCAATATGAATTCGACTAATTAATAACATTATATGATAAGTTAGGATTAAGGAAGAAATCGTTTAAAGTAATGAAAGACGCTGTGAGGGATAGTCTAGTATTAGCTGGTATTACCAGAAAATGTTCTGCGTTCACATTATATTTGATTCCTTCCTTCAAGAGATGATAAGTTGTGGATTATTATACCTGAACAGAATTTTCTATCAAATTTAATTCAAAATGCTTATCATTTTTTGTCAAGTCTAATCTTTGCATAAATATTGCAACGACTTCATTAAAATGCGAGTATTTAGTAACCCAACTAGACATGATTTGACTAAAATCGCGTTTTACACTGTAGCATCGAAATACATTGTATGAAAATTTTATTACGTAGCATTTTACTCCGAGCAGATGTGAACAAAAAAATCTAGCGTGACTGCAAAACCATGTTCTATATCCCTGGAAGAGGCAAGTAGTCTTTTAACTGTCCGTCTGTCAGTCCGTCCGTCGGCTCGACGGTCCGTCCATCATTCCGTCCAAAAACTGTAACATTGCCCATAACTTCCTTATCAGTAAACACCTTTGACAAGACCTTCCCACTGACAATTATTTATTTGACCCTAACTCTTGAATGACCTCGAATGTCCAATTGTCAAAAATACTTAATATTAGCCATAACTCTCGTATTATTATACAGGTTTAGTTCATGGTTGCAAACAATAACATTTCGGGAGAGATCTTTCAAATGACAAATATTATTTTTGACTTTTACCCCTAAATGATCTTGACCCTGAGTTCAAATGTCAACAAAAAGACTTCTTCTGAAAGATCTACAATATATCTCTATCTGGTGATAGCTCAAAGGTCAAAGCACCACTTCTTTTAGATAAAAAGCATTCATTGCTAAAATGCTCTAAGAGGATCAAATTGTTGCACAGGTTAATTTTTAATTTATTTATTTATTTAAACAAAAAACAAAAAACAGGGATTAGATTTTGTTTTCATAGTTTTATTTCTACAAAATGTAAAGATGTACACATGTATATATTAAAATAATGTCAACAGATAAAATGTGTACGCTATGTCTATTTTCTGTCTTGTGTCAAATTAGTTATTAATAAAGAACAGGGAAACTAACGTTATTTTCTTAATTTAATCAAGGAGTATTCTTTTATATAAATGTAATACCTGCCAAACATACGAATTCTAATTATTTCTTCACTCTCAAATACAATTCCATAAAATGAACGAGCACAATAAAGATTTATGCGTTGTCATAGAAACGTAATGTCGTAAGCGTAGCTATTCATCAAATAGAGCATTGTCAAATGTATTATACTGCGTATTTAATAGGCTGTCTGGATGACAAACAGATATGAATCAATGTTTACAAAAAAACCTGATGGCTCCATTGTTTTTGAATCAAGATTAAAGTTTCATGTAAACTGGTCACGTGACACACGCGATTTTCATACTGTGTAAACTCGGCCAAGTTTTGAAGGTCCGCTCTAGAGATTAAAAATTTGTTTTTAAAACAGATAGATAAAATACACTAAGTAAGTATAACCCGATAAATCAAAACTTAAAATAAATGATCAAATTTAAACAGTCGCGGCTCTTTCATTTCGTAACTAGGTCAGGTCATGACCTGAACGACTATGAGTAGGCTAGCAGACGATGGATAAGGTATATTCTAAAAATAGCAATAACTTTGAATAACTATTAAGTTGTAAAAATAAAAAAATAAAAAAGAACTTTCTCACATATGACGGTAGTTAGAAACGCATTGCAGTAGGTAATTTCTGAATTGCTAAATGATCACTGAACTTCTAGCTACATGTATGTAAAGGTTATGTTAGATATAAATGTTTGAATAGACAGAACTATTTATTTTAGTGGTAGGTAGAAAATTCTAGTCGTTCTTAGGTAATATTCATTAAGCTCCTTTGTAAATTTAAAATGGATTCGAAAGTGCGACAATTGGTCTAAAATTCAAAGCTATGCCCATGCAAAAAAAAATCACACCGTATCACTAACCGTTAAATTCACTGACATCTTTTGTGAAGTGATTCATCAAACAATCTTGGCAAACATGCAAGTCATGGGAATAAATTTAGAGAAAAGTCCCGATTTAACAATCACACGTTAACTAGTTTAATGGAATCTGGTTAACGATGCACGCTATCACGTGTTCACAAAATTTAAAGATCATTTTACGTAAGAAAGCAGACAAAACCGACGAGACTGCAAGCATTTAACAGAGTTAGAATTCAAACATGACCAAGAAAACTATCGAAAAATAACCTTTACATTTTTATTTTTAGCCAAAGAACATATCTGAAATTATTAAACAGGTCTAAATTATTATTAAAATATGGAAAAAAATAGATAGCTAACCCAGAGAAGTGAGAAATTAGTATGATTGCATTTAAAGAACTAATGACGTCAACGTTATGTCCGTATTTCTCTATAAGTGCACCCCAGTTATGAAATCAAACATATTCTGTGCACGAAAATGGCATCCTCTTTGAAACGTATTTCTAACATGAATTGTGACTGTTAAGGTAAGGCCACCAGTAGGTCTGACGTCACTTGTAAATTGATTAACTCTTCATAGTTGCTGACACCATGAACGTTCATAAGTGGTGTCGCGTATTGCAAATAGATACAAAGATGTGAAACAATTATCATAATCAGTCATACTTTTGTTGCTATGGAAACCAAGAATGTGTATTGAAGAGTCAACAAATGTCTACACTACTTTTGTTCTGCTAAAGATATTTACAAAGACGATCGATTGTTTTTTTTTTTTTTTTTTTTCACTTAAACTCCGAAATTAATCTTTTGTTGGACCATTCAGATGGCCCTAAAATGCATTACTTTATTTCTTTTCAAGTTATCAGGTAGCTTTGTTATGTAACAAGTTATTCTGCTTGATGTTCAAAAGCCTGTTATAACCATACATTTGCAACGAGACCAGTTCCTTTATCTAAACAATCATGGCGATAGATGAAAAGGTGCGTAGAGAAATTAAAGGAGCAAAGACAGAAACCCTATAGTGACATTAGGAGAGACACAATAAGGACGAATATGTATAGTATTAAGTTTTAAATGTGAAATTTTCAGGAAGGCTTTTCGAGTTCGGTTTTATTATTGTATTTGCATAACATTTATTGTTAAACATCGAAGTTATGCTTGTTTTGCTTCTACGACACTAAAAAGGTAAATAAGGGAGCAACTGGTTCTGTACTTGATACTGAAGTAGGATAAAATCTTGCAGACAAAATGTCAATAGTTAGTATTGAACTCATTTCATTCCAGACAATGAACAGCACTTTAAACTCTAGGTTAACACGATTTATTTATTTGTCTAGTTATAACACCCTAACAATCACCATTATTTCTATAAAAAAAATGGTAAAGTTCGGCAAATAAAAAAAAAATGCCAAA
Source organism: Cyclina sinensis (assembly GCA_012932295.1). Classification (NCBI taxonomy): domain Eukaryota; kingdom Metazoa; phylum Mollusca; class Bivalvia; order Venerida; family Veneridae; genus Cyclina; species Cyclina sinensis. The sequence continues at coordinate 10,951,454 of JAAONU010000012.1, read as the reverse complement.
CATTTTGCGAGTATTTAGAAAGACCAACTTAGGTAATGTTAAAAATGCCAACATCTGATCTTCAATTTCTTCTTCTGATAATAATGCAGCTTTGAATGGATGTGAAAATTTCAAATTGGTTCCAATTTGTAAGCAGTGGGGTGACTGTTTTAAGACGTAAAAACGAATGACGTCATTTGATATAATTTATAACGACAATCTGTTTACCAGGGGTACAGCGTAATTTGTAAAGCGGTTTTAAGCGAGATTTTCATGTAGCATAAGCTCAAGAGACCAGATTTCATGCGTCAACAAATAATGCCTACATACTTTTCTATACAAAAATAAACGCCCGTTCAGTGGGCAATGCTCCTTACTTTTCAGAAATCTCAGGCCTATATAAAACTAACTTACTAAGATTAGGAATCAGATCAATTTTCAGGGACTAAAGAATATAGTGATTATCCGACGTCCAAGTTATTAGGATTTTTAAAATCAATAAAATACTTAAATCCGCTTATCATTCACTGTACGTAAAAAAATCATTGTCTCTGAAAGATAAATGGGCTTTGAATTTGATAATACTGCTATATTTGTCACAGTGAACATTTCAACATCATGGCCATATTTCTTCTTGCCTGACATAGAAAATCGATGATAACAATTTTTAAAAAAAATTCTGTTTGTATATCCAGCATAAAATTCAGTACTGATAGTTCGTTCTTGCTCATCTTGATTGAGTTTAACATGAAATAATTACATAAATATTCATTACATTGATAGTTGCATTAGAATCAATGAGAAAAAAAACAACAAAAACCTGCCACTTAAAACACGCTAACTTTAATACAATTTCCTGGTTAGGTCTCCTTAAATCATGGTGTTCTCTGTCTAATTAGATGTCTTTTACATGCTCATTGGGCTGCAAATCTCATGAATATAATCTAGAAGGTGGACACAGATATCTCTCATAATGCAGCAATCTGCGGTTACAAGGAAGAAGGTTCCGCTTTCAACTCATTAAATGGAAACATTACCCGAAGATTAATGCGTTTTATTGATTAATCTATCTTGTTGATGCAATCTCAAGCATGTGCTTATGAAAACGATGCACTCGAACATGTTTGCTAAATGCTATATATGAGCTAATTACTTTTTACGTCATTTATTCGTTTAAAATGGAACACAATGTTTACCAGATTATCATGACATGACTTATTACTTTTTTGGCACAAGGCTATCAACAGAATTCCTAAGACTCTGGTATCGTGCAATTTCTTTACTTGCGTCCCGTGTTGTTCTTACTATGAATTTGTGCATTTGATGGATTTATCGGGGAGAGGGGAGGTATGTCCTTTCTTGATAACAACAATAAGGTCGTTAGCTATTCACTGTGAAACACGTTTAAGTATTGTTGAATGTTGCATTTACAATGGCAAGATGTCTAACAAATATATATCAAACTACGCCATTCTTTTATTGTTTCGAGGAAGATTTCGTTTTTACTTCAACAGTTCATAGTTTCTCTTCATATGATTATAAATAAACATTAAATGTTATATTTAAGAACACAGAACGTGAAATAAAAGTGTATAAAAACAAAGCTAAACATGCAGTTAAATGTTCACTAACAAAAACAGACATTTTTTTGACAATTGAAATTTTACAATTTATACAGATATAATGAGAGTTACATTCAGGAAAATGACTGTTCAAGACCTGATATAAGAAAAAAAGGAAAAGAAGAAGAAAACATGCCACAAAAGATCTTTTACTGCCTTTCAAAATCACCGCACTATTTCTTTATTTACCACGAACATATATCTAGTGTATTATGGAATCTAGGAAGCAAAGTCAAGTCTGAAGGTGTTGAAGCAAACTGCAAAGAAAACAAACCAACGTGATAACTGATTTACAGCCATCAGACAGGCACACATTAATACCAATGCTCGTAATCATTCCAACAAGACATGTCAGTCCTGACAGACATAGGGAAGCCGTACAATGTTCGAGATTAATGAATTTTATTGATCAAGATTTTTTTCAGAGTAACTAAAATACTTGTTCAATCTGTCAATAATAACACTTCCATTCGATGATTATGCTTACTATACCTAAAATACTAGATTGTGGTTACGCCTGACACTTTGCATAGGAACACATTATTCCATATTTTAACAGACTTTTTATTTCATTCTTACATTGTTTCAATTGAAAACAAACTGAATGAATGTTACTTGAAATCGTAGAGAACTTGTGTGTACAGATAAATGCAAGCCATCATTATAACTCGTATATTTCATTTTTTATTTCCATCTAAAATGATAGAGGTACACAAAAAAAAATTTCCTACTTTCTCTCAGAATCATGCCAATACACATACATTGAAAATCGTAAGAACATTAACCCCGTTAGTCACGGGGTAGAAATGGTCTCTGTGGCTCAGTGGTGTAGATCGTCATTCTATATTTTACCGACCGAAAATACATCGGTTCGAATCCTGGTCAAAACTTTTTTCTTTTCAGTTTTCATGGTGTATAGAAGCATAATATTATGTTTTTCCATAGTATATTAACTTCTCTTAAATTTTAAAGAAAAAAAATCGGCTAGATTATGTGAGCCAGTCGCTTTAAATAACATCGGAAAAGCAGCAAGAAATATAAGGAAACACGTGATTTATTGACCCGGCCTATTATTGTCAATACATGTACATGTTATTTCAGTCAAGGACTACATTTCAGGCAATAAATACTTGTGTTCCAACTATCTATTACTGTTATTCCCTTATCAAATAATGTGGATTGCTTTTACCAATTCTTTTATTACATTTAATGTTGATTTAATAAAAGACATTAAGCGTGTTTTTCGATAAAATTGTAAACAACGTCGATAACTCATACAAAAGTTTTTAGTTAAATTATACGGGAAGTTCATGATTTAAACCTTCTGACTGACAGGTCAAGTTGTTAATTTTTAATTTCATTTTTTAAATTTGAACAGGATAATATATCTAAGACACAACAACATTGAAAATCTAGGACAAAACAGCTAGCAATTCTAACAACTTCATAAACGGTTATCAATATAGGGTTAACGCACGTTTTTTCGTGTTGTAACATCCGCAGAATCCCGAGGGATTCTGAAGATGTTACAACACGAAAAAACGTGCGTTAACGCTATTCTAGCATAAAATGATCTAGAAAAGACATGTTTACGAAAAAAATATAAATAAATAAATATTAAAGTACAGTTGCCTTTAGGTTGTTATGGATACGCGTTTTAAATATGCGTTCCAGGGCGACACGTCATTCAAGCTGTTGAGCGGCCATCTCGAAACTTAAAAAGTGTCGATTAAAAAAATATTTGGAAGGATTTCATGTGGACTAGGCCAGCCATTGATTTTAACAATAATCATGAATGTTTCGTCTACGTTCCGACCTGCAAAGTTACATAAACTGCCGATTTGGGGCAAAAAAGACGGATCAGCGTCCATTATTTACAAAGGCCTTGTAACGAGTATAACTGAAAACGGGTAATAACAGCGCTAGAGCGCGAGAACTGCCTTGTTAACACACCTTTTTGCTCTCGTTAAAACATAGTCAAAACGGGCAAAAACAAGCGATTTTATGCTAGAATGAAGTCTAAAGAAAATTTCGAAAGATAATTAGACAAGTGCCGCGAGAACAAACAACGATGGTAAACATTACAAACACAAAATTAATTGAAATCTTTTTTGTAAGATACATTTTATGATTCTTGGAAATGGAGTATTTGTGAAGTTAGATGGCGTTTTACATTTAAGGAGCAAAACATCTGCAAATAGCGGTGTTTGTAGCAACGGGGAAAACCCTGTCTGGTTATATGTATAAAATTATGTAGTATATCTGGAAAGACCCTTACTGTAATAGTTGCAACTTATTCATATTTGTTGTTTATGCAAACATTGTACACAGATGTTCATTCTATTTTGGTCTTTATCACCATTCCAGAACATACAAAACACACATTGAAATATGAGCAATATTTGGACATAAACCTGAGAGGGTATATTAGAACACGTAGGACAGAAACAATAGAAATGAGAAAAACTCTGCTTTTTTTTCGTTTACCTTTCTCATATTTTGTAACTTGGAAGCTGTTGATTACTGTATTCCTAGAAAAGATTTCGCGCTTTTTAAGTTAGCGTTTTTCGCGTCAAGCATAGATCCGCGAATTTTTTCAGCCGCGAAAATGTCACTTCTAACAAAAACGCGAACATTTCTAGCTTTTTCTTAACTTGAAATCTATTGCCAGTCAGTGAACTTGTATCCATAAATCCGAATTTACACAAATACATACACGCATTCACAAGTCTGATAAAATAATAATTCAGTCCATTTCCTTTTATTTTCCATCTATTTAGGTTATATTTTTTTACACAGTATTCAATATTTACACCGAGGTACAAACTATAAAAAGCAAACGGTAAACTGATAATTTACAAATAAACGTCGACTGTTATAGGCATATTGGTTAACACGGGGGTAACACAGGGGATTAATTTGTTACAACACAAAACCGTTATACACAGTTTGCATTACACTTATTGTTTTTAGACAGTCATTTTTATTTACAGTTACCATTTAATAATATTCTTTGATTTTTCAGGTGTAAAGAATTTACGTATCGACATTTTTGCAACCAAGTCTGTTATCATTTCAAATGAGAATAAATAGCTCGGAAATTTGTAAATCGGTATGGCTTAATCCTTTCGTGAAAAGGTAGATACATGTATAAGTAAGAAGTGTTCACAAAGTGTCCATGAGATTAGACATTAAATAACGAGTTGTTGAGTGAAAGTAAATCGGGGACTTGAAAGTACAATTATGTATTTTTACCGTAGCGACTTAATATTCGCGGAGTTCGCGGTCGTTATGAGTGCGCGAAAGTTTGTCTCCGCGAAAATGTCGTTGATAAAAAAAACGCGAAAATTTGTATCCGCGAACATTTCTAGGAATACAGTATAAGTATCAATTCATTTTGATACCCTCATGTTAAATTGATGTAAAGACAAATAAATAAAGAGTCTTTCATTCATCAGATCAAGCACGTGTAATTTTGTTGCATTGTTGAAATAAAAAACAAAGATGATTACGTGTAATTTAGCCCGTTACATTGAATGCGGCAACGTCGCAGAGTATCGTTAGCATATCCGACAGAAAATTAACCCTCTCTGTAAAGTAGATATTTTTTGATAGAAACAATAGTGATAACTTTCTTGTATAATGATTTATTTCCAAACAGCTATAATTATTTAATGATTTATCTAAAATTATGTATTCATAAAGATTATGTACTCTGTGTGTAAATCGAAAATTAATGTTCTATTCTGTTCTATTATAAATATATCCAAATTTTCTGTTAAATCAATGTTAAACCAATGATCTGTAAGCATTGCTCAAAGTTTATTTGCTTATAAATAATAAAACATGAAACCAACGTTCAGCAGAAAGTTGTTTAGAGTATTTAAAACTAACGGGTACAACGAATCGGTATTTGGGGAAGATTTGAGCTGAGAAATATATTGTTATAAAGTAAAAAAAAGTTTGGAAGGGTCGCTGTAGTTCAGACATAAGGTATTGAAAGAAAAGTTAACAGCTTTTTGTTACTTGCCATGGGAAATATTTTCGACACATAATCTTAATCATTTGCGCCCAGACCTTTCCGTCTGTTTGGAATTTCAGATATAAACTTCAACCGATACCTTCAACTGTATCCTGAATCTCATGTGACCTGTCACTCGATGTACACTTAACACGTGCAATAATTGAACACTTAACACGTGCAATAATTGAACACTTAACACGTGCAATAATTGAACATTTCTTGAAACAGACTAAACAGGAAAAAGTCTGATTATTCACGTACTGTCACAGTCTGCTCACAGGCAAACATTTATATCACATGCTAATTTTAGATTTTGTCAGAGAACAAACAAAAATGATCCCTAGATAAATGTGTTTTATTGATCAGATTATCAGACCCATTATCATTACTAATACCTTTTAAATCTGTCACTGATAACACTTACAGACCGTGATCATATTTATTTAAGATTGCTGAGAATATTTGTGGTCAAATAGCAATTAGATATTTCTATTTATAGTACTGGCAACTGACACGATACTGATATTTCGGTGTTGGATATTTATTTCAGCTGCAAAATAAATTGTAAATATTCCGTAATGTATTAAGCAGACGATGTTTAACACTGAGCAACTATGAAAATCCTTTTACTGTAGTTACAAAACTCCGTATCCCGGATAGCACTGACACACTTGATCTAATTAGATGTTTTAACTGCACACTCAGCTACCTTTCTCGTGAATATCTGTCACCAGGTGGGAACATTTCTCTCACAAAGAAGTATTCTGCGTTTACAAGTTAATACCCTTCGTTATCAACTCGTTAAATGGAAACATTATCTAAAGATTAATACGTTTTATTGATTAATCTATCTTGTCACGTTTGTAGAAGCAATTATATGTTTGAAGTAAACTTTGCTGTAGAAAAATTTCAGAAAATATCTCCAAATGAATTTCTAATAAAGACAGAATCTCATTTTGTTTTTCATTTTGTAGGTTTACAATTACGAAGACTTAGAAATGGCGTGGGATTTTTAATAATGCAGCAACCTGCTATTAGAATAGAATTGGCCTTTGTTACACTGTTCATTTCAGAAAGAAATTCTCAACTAATTATCATTTCTGGAAACTGAATCGCCAGGGAAATATGTTACATTTGACTAGAATAAACACATTTTGTTGTAAGAATATTATTCACAAGCTAGCATACATCATTTCATTGCCAAATTACTCCTCTCTAACTTTATTACAATTCAATCTACAGATTGCATGATGTTTTTATTTTTTCGATATTTAAAGTTATATTCTGTATCAGAAGAAAAGAAAATTAAGTTAATTGATGCAGCTGACGTCTCCAAAACTGATCAGGCTTACTGTTGTCTATAATATAAAGCAAAAGAAAATCAAAACACCACGTAACTTTTACATAAAAATGACCAGCGTTTCATGGTTTCCTTAGATACAATAGGGTATGTACACTCACAGAATTAGAAACTGAATTACCATCATTAGTCATATTTTTTTCTGTCTTCTTGATGTTAAACGTTGGATATAAACCACTACATTGTTTGATAAATAAACAAAATTAAGGTAAACACATATTATAAACACCTTTACACAGCTGCATCAAATAGCTGAAACAAACATGACACACAAATATAACCATAGGATACTAATCCCGTCATAAAGGAGCTTGATCGTAAATCTTGAACATGGAAAAACAATCTGGCATAACTAACAAAAAGGACGTTCAATCGTAGGATTTAAGTTATTCTGTAGCATTTTTTCAACCTATTGTAGTCAAGTTTTGTAAAATGCCTAAATCATTACTAGAACTCAAATGAATCCACTTCCTATCATCGAAGTGAAAAAAGGAAACAAAAGATGGTCGAGACAGATTATTGCAAACAAGACCCGGTTTTTTTAAGGTCAGCAGTCATTTTCCAAGTGATATAAAATAGCTCAAGCTTTTATATCCTTGTCAGCCCTTCACTATGTTGTATATCAAAGGATTTTGAAATCTTTAGAATTGCCCACCTGTCTGTCCTGATAAGAAGAATACTGCCTACCTATATGTTCGTCACCGCTCTATATGTCATGGAAGGATTTTACATTAATTTGACAAAAACGTTCCTCATATTGCGTCAACGATTCATTAGCTATACGACTGTCTGTCCGTTCGTTTGTACCGCCAAATCATGAATATTGCTTATCTGTTTGTTTATGTGTGTTTTTTTTAATCTGTAAAAATAATACCTGTCTGTACATTTGTGTCTTTTGAAATGGTCTTAATTTTAGTCAGTGAAGATATATACATAAATAGAACTGCTTCAAACTTAACACTTGTTGCAGAAAATACCCTTCAGGGGCACTTGTCACGTTAAATGTCAGCTCATGTTACTTCTATGTATATTTAACGGTTAAAAAAATCACAGTTTTGTATGAATCCAGACTAAATACAGCAGTAAGCCGTAAAATATTTAAAGACACCTTGTAAAGTTTTGTCATTAAAAAAAAAAGATCTGTTATGTTTATTCCAGCTCATATGATGCACAACCTCTTAATCTAGACAGACAAGAGCTGGCTCCAGACTTGGAAATGTAGAACCTTTTCTCGACATTTATGAACGTGTGTACCATTAGGGAGTCATTGACTCTCTCTATTTCTTTGTTATATGGTTTCTTTTGTCAATATAAAACTGTCAAATTGATGGTGAGGCAAAGTTATGTTTTTACTTTTGTCTTCTTTATACAGAAAGATAATAATATAATCAGTTTAGAAGGTTTTGTTTTTGCCAAAAATGGGTTCACCACGTAAATTCATAAAAACACAGGATATAGAATTTATTACCAAATAATTCATTTTGATCGACATAAAAATTTACGTTTACCCAGTCAATTCATCTCTAATTCCCTGCTTTTGAAATTTACGTCACCTGCGCAAGCATTATTTAGATACAATATTGTTAAAAGGAACTAGTCATGCTAAAGTTGATTAAACTGTAAAATCGAATCACAAAACCCAAGATGTTTGTGAAAGAAAGTCAATGGCATATTCATGTGTGTTTATGCTGATGCACTCAAATATTTATCTTTTTTACATGTCGCAATCTATACATTAAAAGCACACAGATACAATTAATGTTTGTTACTCACTGTTGTCTGTCTACTTCCTCGGTTTCGAACTCTTCTTGCCGTTTTAAGACATCTTTCAGAATTGCGATCTCGTCGGGATTCAAGCCGGTTAGATCTGGAGACGGTGGACTTTGGGGAACAGATGGCCGACGACTCCTTTCTGATCCGTGATTATTTCTTTTCTTCTTACCTGAATTTCTTAAGACCTGGAAAATTCAACAAAATTGCAAATATTAAATCTTTTACTATACTTTTTAGGCCAAAACATTTCAGGGTGATAAAGTATTTATTATTTTGCAACACAATGTGTGGCCTATAACGGTGTAAGTTGCGATAGTCGATTCGTCTTTTTGAAATGAATAAGCAAATGTGAATGTTATTTCAATCAGTTGACTTCGTGGACAATTTGACCAACACAGAGCAAAAAAAAAGGTTTATTTAAATAAATTACCTCTTAATTACATACAACATCTTAAAATTATTTATTCAACGCATTCGTCCTTTTTCTTGATAATTACTTAATACATGTATATTTTGATTTCTCACTAGGCCCTATGTTATACAGCGACATGATGTTTAAACAGATCATATTAAGGGTGTATAAGGTTACCTTCTTGACAATAGACGTCATACTGATGCATCTGCAGGCCCCTCTTCCATCTCTCCAGTTTTACGTAAATACAACTGAAATGCAGATGAAACTCACTTTCAAACTTAATATAACTCATTTATAACCATTAAATGTATGAATGACAAGCTAAGAATCTTAAAAGTTATATTACAGACATACTGACATGAAGTAATAGTTAAAGCTGAAAACTGCAATAACAACAACAAATTTCAATACTGTATGAAGGCTTGCAAATATTGAGCCATCTGGTAAGTTTTACTTGCATAAAACAGTACGGTGACACACGTCAACATGTCTGTTTATCCAGTTTGAATATATAAACTATTTCAAAATCTGTCTAAAAATCCTGCTAAATTCTACATGAGTATGAACTAGCATAGAAGTCTGTTATTGCACCCCTAAGACAGGATAAATAACTAAACTGCAGCAGTAAAACACAAAAATAACCATCATGAAAATATACCTTCATCACGTGTAAAATCCAGCTTCAGTAAAAATTTCACAGAACTATGTAAATTATTTGCTTTAAAAAAGATATGTCTCATCTTGTTAAAGTCGGATGCCTGTTTTATTCTGAAATTCTTATCATCCCTTTTTGCTATATTTTATTACGATTGACATATATCCTGTTATTACGCCGTAAGGTGTATCAATATCTTATATACTGGAGACTTTTCTACAAGCAACGAGGACAGTTTGTGTCATATCTAATAATTACAGACATAATTTGTCTTGTTCAAGACGTCTTCAAGGATACTAGATACATTTGTCTACTTTTTGTTCACAGCTTATCAGTTATGTTCAGACTAATTTGTACCATCAAAAACTACACATTTCCACAGTAACCACGGCGATAAGTAGCGAAATTCAAACAAGTTATTCTATTTGTGTATTTTGAAAAATCTTTGTGAGAATCATAAAACGTCAAGAGAATTTTTTACAACACATTTTCAATCCGCCTGATATTTTACTGAATACACTTTTATAAAACTTGATGCAAACAGATAACACTTCAAAAATCTATTCATTTAACTTCATTTTTTCGTGATTATTATATTCAAACTTGAGATCTTCGAAATGAGTATTTTCATCTATTTTTCAGACAAATGACCATAGACATAACTTGTAACATAACGGGTACTTCCTGTATTTTATTTTATTATTTCGGCGCTCAATAAACAAGAACGAATACAGAGAGAAAAAAATAAATGTTTAGAATGAACTTTTTTTGAAAATAAAAACATTTGCATGAGAGGCAATACCACCGATTTGTCAAAGACAGAAAAATATAGCCTTAAATATCTCGATTTCTTGAGAAGTCTCTTGAGTATTGTATGAAGAGAGTTTTGTTCTTTTCAGATAACGAATGTATTTTTGTGGCGCAATTTATTTTGTTGCTATGGTTTCTAAATACCGTTATACTGTGTTATATTCATCGGTCAAAAGAATGGTCAATAACAGAGGCCGTCGCAAAAAATCCAAAACAGTTGCAATTATATATATACATTTCGATTGAAATTACATTTTGTACTTACTAGTTGAGCCATGTGGTAAGTTTTACATGCATAAAACAGTATGATGGTACGTGCATTATGATACGCAATTAGGAAACCAACTTCCCTTAATAATAATACTTCAACTGGAAAACATCTTTCACCATGCATGAAATATGTATAAAGTGTTTCCTCTTCGTTCTTAGACCTTCTTCTCCTAGATCAAATTACTTAAAAAGTCATAATATATATGAAACATTTAGATTTATATAAAATGCAATTTTATTCTGTTCCTGTTTACTTTAGTTCAACTTTGAGTTTGTAATTAGCTTATGACTAAATAGTATAAATACTTAATACTACTAAATAGGTGAACGAACTGCTTTTGAATATTGTGTGTAAATAATTTACTGGGTTACAAACATCACAAGAACAAACGCTGAACAAACAACTAAGAACTAAGTACGTATGGGTTACTTACAATTGAAACTTCAAATAAGTACCTACAGTACTCACACATATAGAAACTTTGTCGTGAAACAGATTTGGAAGCATATGCTATAAAAGCGATAACAACTTAATAGTTTAATTGATTAGCTTTAGAAAATTAAACTCTCCTATGCTTTATATTCTGAATAATTATAGTTCACTTAGCAGCATAGTCTCACTTTAATGTTTATTTAATTAGTGTTTTCTCCCTCGGTATAAAATATAGACAAATATTGTAGACTATTTTAATGCACACGTAAAACAGTATCAGGACCGTTGATTCTCATAAGGCAACTCAAACGCGAATAAAAATCTTTATTCTTGATAGTTCCTGTTATTATTTATATTCTACAGAAATCTTTCTAAAAATCATAAATTGGTTCAAGGTTTCAATTTTAATATTTAGTTTTACTAAGCACCTTCCTTTTCGAACACAGCAATAAAGTCCATACTTTAGCTGAAACAAACCACCTATACGCAAGCTTACACAAAGAACTCCTGAACGAACCAGAGGCTTTCCTCACATTATTTCGAAATATATTCCTGTAAAATTGTCGTTGAAGAATAAAGTTAATTCAAAATGTATGATGTCTAATATGTTACATGTTCAGTTTGAAAATCTCACAAAAAATAAAGATTATGTTCCGACATAACTGGCAAATGCAAATAACATTGCGACAGGTGTTCTTTAAGATTGTCACGCAAAATGCAATTAGCAATACAGAAATAACAACTGCTTGCTCAAACCTGACTCGTTCAATTATACTGCTTCTTGTATTTGCAGAGTAATTTCCTTAGATATTCTAGAATTAGCATAATTCTGAAATCTGTGAAGTTATCAACATCACCAGACGTCAAGACTGGTTTAATTTCTTGAACTAGTAAATTTCTAGAGAAAATATCAATTACAATACTTTACAAAGGAAAGCTTAATTAAATTTGATTTTATTACAAGCAGTCAGCTTAATCCTCTTAAGAAATATACTTTTAAAGATGTTTTCATATGTAGTATTGTCGGATCCGTAAATCTGTTATATTTACTGAATACTGATTTTTTTTATTCCATGCATTTAAGTATTCCCTTTTGTTAACTTTACAAAGATTCAAGCGTTTGTCAAGTTTTTAAAGCATTTTCATATTCAGATTTAGGTATAACTTTTATACGACCCTAATGCTTGTCATGAGCTACACTTTCTACCAGGTAAGTACTTTTCCAAAACAGAAAAAAGTCACACGGTGCCAGATCTGGCGAAGAAGGGGTATAGGGTATGACAAGTTTTCCTTTACAACTGCAGATTTGTTTGATGGCACATCGTCAAGCAACAAAGACATGTACTGTATACCCTACGTCGCTTTTGTGACTGTCCATTATACAACTTTATACCAATTTCGAACGGTCGGTATTGTGGCTTCAACCAATATTTTTAACGATATTACTTAGACAACTGTAGTATATAAAATACTGGAAATATACGATGGAGCCAATAATGATCCGGGGTAAAGTTCGAACAATTTTGAAAGAGGTCTTTAAGTCCATGCTAAAACCCAGTTTTAGAGCTATGGTCTTTCTAGTTTTAAGGCAAGAAGATCACAACAGATTTTACTCTACATTTCTTTGAAAAGCATGTGACATATCGACAGGGTTTAAATGGTCCTATAGTCATAATTTGATAAACAAATGTCAAACAGAGCCAAACGGCAATTCATGGTGGAAATCTACAAGCTTCATGCACAATTTCAGAACTCTCAGCCTTTGGATCGCAGAAAAAAAACTTAAAAATTGTTCCTATATATCTATTTTAAATGTGTTCTCAATAAACTAATAATGACCCCCAAAGCAAAAATTTGAGCAAAGCATGTAAAGGTTCACTAGACAATGCTACAAACCAAATGAAAGAGCACTTGGTCTCACGGTTGCAGACAAGTAGATTGTTTTAACTTTTCGTCCTATTTGCCATCAAACCAGACTTCTGTCTTTGAACAACTTAAAAGCTTGATAAAGGCAAACCTTAATAAATGTAAAATTAATATCAAGTTTCATCAAGTGGAACAGGAAGAAATTCCATTAAAATAATAAGTACTGGGCAAAAGTAATAAAATAAAAGCAATAAATACTTCTCTTATAAGAGTTGTAAACAATTTTGGATGAAATGTTTGAAGGCATGGGAAGCCATTAAACGAGCTTGCTGATAATTTATAAAGGGCAATTAAAGCTAAGGATAAGCGGATGTATAATAGTGTTTATTTTCTGTCCTTTTAAAAATGATTTATTAGTGAAAAAAATCTCTCAATTCTATTGTTTCTAATTACCTCTATACGCAATTTTCGCATTTATGAACAGACATTGTCAATAGCAATGTATATCAAACTAGAAGGATGTTCAGTGGAACACTTGTGTCGCCCTTGGGTACTCTGTTAGAATAACTAAAAAGGTAAACAAGAGCCTGCTGGAAAAGACAGCCAGTCAAAGTACAACAAGACCTGTCCACAGACAGCATGCTCCACTTTTCTCAGTGCAGGATAATTAATTATAAGCCAAACAAGAGGCCTAAGTGAAAGAAAATTGAGTGGGGGAGGGCAAGTACCTAGTCATACAAGATAAAAAAAATGGGTCAAGTACTTATGTATTTAAAAAAAAATCGGGCTCCAGGGAGGGGGAGAGAAAATGGGAAGTCAAGTATCTATGTATTTAAGGGGGGGGGGGGGTGACTGGTTTTGGGGTTGGATGGGGAGTCAAGTACCTATATATTAAAAAAAATTGGGCCCGAGGGGGAGTGACTGGTTGGGTTGTTGGGGTTTGAGGGTGGATGGGGAGTCAAGTACCTATGTATTGAAATTTTAAAAAATAGGGCCAGGGGAGGGGTGTAAAAAAATGGGGGGGGGGTCCCCATGCAGAGGGGACGGTTGGGGGGGAGTACTTACCCATCTAATGTCAGTGAATATTTTATTTCTAGGCTTAATAAGTTTTTTTCCTATATATAAGTATATGCAAAATCAAGTGACCACTGGGGGTGGGGCTAACTGTGACCCTAGGGACATGGGTTCCAACAATCTTTGCAGGGGCATAGTTGTAGCCAATGTTAAGTTTTCATGACAAAATCCAAGAACAAGAAGGGGCATAACTCTGTCAAATATGATCTTGACCTAAGGATTTTGGCATTATCCCGACCCTGTTGTCATAAGCAATACAATTTAAAAGTTTGATAAAATAATGTATAGAAATGGCAAAGTTATAGCCAACGTTAAGTTTTCGTGACGGACCGACGGACAAAGCGATCCCTATGTATCGCCGTTTCTTCGAAAGGGCGAGACAAAAAGTAGTCTGAAATAAACGATGATACTAATCTCACAAACTTTAGAAACAAAATATATACATAAATTATCCGGTTCTATTCAATTCAATAGCTAAATTTTATTCTGAATTATCTTGCGCAGTTACGAAATATAAAAACGAACATAGTAAAAGTGATATTGCTTGCCGCCGACTTCTGTTTTAAAGCTTGAACATAATTCCTGAAAAATTCGAAAGTGCGGGTATCTACGTAACGGGTATTCTCAAAGAGTATCACGAACAAGATGTACTCGTTAAAGTAAGGAAACAAGTAACGCGTACGCGTAACAAGAGTAACGTAACAAGTACAAGATGTATGCGTTACAATAGTAAGGCAACAAATAACGCGTACGCGTTACAAGGGTAACGCAACAAGTACAAGATGTACGCGTAACAATAGTACGGCTACAAATAACGTGTCTGCGTTACAAGGGCAACGCAACAAGTAAAAGGTGTATGCGTTACAATAGTAAGGCAACAAATATCAGACATTTCAAGATTTTTATGCTATCAGTATATTTTAAGGGATTGTTCTTATTACAATATTTGCTATTCCCTTGAAGCCTGTATAAATATACCCCTTAATGCTTGACACATAATAAGTCTCCCAAGAAATCTCAACACATCCATTTGTTTCGTGATTATTGTAATTTTCTTTCTTGAGTGCAATCTTCGAAATGGTGATTTCCTCTCAACTTCCAGAGAATCGGTGATAGCAAAAAAAACCTTTTACTGGAAAGCATATTTTCTCTTTTGATATGATCTATGTATGCTCGCTTTTTCTCGTCTCCGTTGATATAAAAACATAGGTTCATTTTTTCTTGAAGAAAAGAATTATATGATTGTACAATTTAGTGTTTTCATGACTTGTCATGAAATAATATTCTACTTGAGAAGATTAAGACAAGTAAAGACTTGAGTTCAATCATCAAATACATTGATCAATGGTAGGGATAGGGCGGGGGTGTAGAGCGCCGGTCGGTGGTTCGAATCAAACTAGGCGTTAGATTCCTCAGTTTTTTCCCCACATTCCTCTCTTTCAGTGCAAGAATTGGTTTGAACCTAGAAAGAAGCCACGGAACAAATATTTGTTGCAAGAACTTGGTTTTCAAAAGGAAGACTCTGCTTTTCAGAAAACACAAGATTCAAAGCCCTAAAATTTATTTTGTAGCACTGTCAAATTGATATTACAAAGACTGCTAAATTTTTGCCCTTGTGGTCATTATTTGCCCAGTCCAAAGGGTCATACGCTTTATTCTCGGGTAAATAAGTAGTCAGTTTATGGACTTTGCTTATCATATACCAAACTAGTCCAAATTGTCTGTGACAATTATGACTTAAAACAATGCTTTTTATCTCTAGATCTAGACGGGAAATTCTGTCACGTTTTCCGAAACTCACATCATGTGTATTTGGGGATTACGAATAACTGTCATCCTATATTGTTGCTATCGCTTGTAAATATATATGTATTTATGTCAATATGCTGTATGTGCATACAACTGAATAATGTGTATGTTCTGTTCTGTTCTGCTCCAAGTTTGCTCCACCATACTACATTCTGTGACAGTCATGACTTAAAACAATTTTTTTTAATATCTAGAATGAAAATAAATGAGAAATTCTGTCATGTTTTCCGAAGTCTACGACTTAACAAAATAGCAAACATGACAAAAACGACATCAACTTAGAACTTATCACAGCATGTGTTTTTTTGGGATTACGAATAATTGTTATCCTATTTGCTGTCTTCCTGCCTCACTAGGAGGAAAAACCTTACTGTATTAAAATAATTTTAACAAATATATTATTTCCCACCTGTATGTTTTATGAATTTAATTTGTCGTATATAGTGTGAGCAAACCAAGCAGCGATGTAACAGCTATAAAGTACATATTTGTCACCTGTTAGCGCTCATCTTCCAAAAATAGAAAATTAATTAATATATAAAAATCTGTTTATGGAAATTTCCTAGGGTTACATAAACAGAACTATTACTATGAAAAGATACATTAGTTTTTATTTGTTTCTCATAGTAAGTGCCGCAATATCCTGTTTTGTTCGCTCAACTTATTGATTTCGTAGTGACTGCTTTTATATTTGTGGAAATGAAACACTTTGTAAAAAAATCTCAATAGTGAATATTCAGAACCAAGTCAATTTTATGTTTATGTTCGGCTCCTTTTTTTCATAACTGGAGATTTATAAGGAAAGAACTGATAGAAGTATTTGGACTCTTACTTTTTTCAAAACTCTTACAAATTATCTAAAATACTGGCTAACATGGAAGCTTATAGCCTAAAAGGAAACGTGTGCCAAGACATGTGTTTAATATGTACATGTGGTCATGCCACTCAATGATTTATCAACTTGGTAAAAGTCTTACAAATATATCATAACTGTAAGGACTCCAGAAACCATCCTCATATTAATTTCGGAATACGTTAGAATTTAATCTGTGTCAGATTTGTCACCCTGTTTTGTCCTCATTCTGTCAGCTTAGAAATATTAGAAGTAAAATCGTAATTTGACTTTGACTTGAAACTTTAAATTGATACTCTTAATTTACTCAAAGCAATATCGGACCCTTTATTATGAAGGTCAAGCAACTGGAACACATTTCCTTTTAAAAACGTAGGGTCCTTTTTTATATTTTTCACACCGACGGAGTTTATTACGTGATTTACCTATCCATTTATAATTTATTATGTAATATTCTGTAGTAAAGAGATATCTAAAATCTTTCATTTGCTTACGTGGATCGAACAAATGAATTTTCATTATTCATATCATATCAGTTTTGTATGTTACAATCGGGCTCTGAACATCCCAAACATTACAAGAAATAACGCAAGTGCTAAATTACTGAAATCTAAATTGAAGAAGACGTGTGACATCTGGTAGGCTTCTCTACATTGTTTTGTATTGAACTAATTTGTCAGTTGAGAACTTGTAGTATCATATCAACATTCCAATAGGTAGAATGTTTGAGTATATGAAGTCAATTCTACTGGTGTCTCGTTTTATTTTTTCAAGTTTCTGTTCTTGTATGACTGATACTCATCTCGAATTTCATTAAGTGTTCAGTGATGGACCAATATGACAGGGTGGATTTTCTTTTTTTTCAGGAACAGTTCTGTATTTAGAACTGCTGATTTTCGGATGGTGTCAAATGTGACACAGGTAAATAAGAACGTACAAAAAAATTTTCTTTATAGCTGTTTGGTTTTCCATTGACATTGAATATTAGAAGCAGTATTTCCTGACTAAGCTGGTCTCTCATATTACCCTCTAATTAATTCTTAAAAGTATAAATCACACTCGAAAATAATTAAAGATATTTCAAGCTATAAAAGCCGCCTTTTTCACTTATTCTGCATAAAAACAAAAATTCTGAAAAGGTAAGATAATCACATATAATCACAGATATTTAGACTTACTATCCAGCGGAAATAAATTTTCTCTCTCTATCAATAAAGTCTAAAGGAAGATACAAATTAGTTTCACTTTACTTTCGCAACATCAGGAAACCATTTGTAAAATTCAGTAAAATGGATCATTCATTCTAAACAACACCGACATTCGACCCCAGCATAATTTTGATTGAGAAAGCTTTTGATGCTTATTCTCTACTGCTCTAAAAATAAGAATGTATAAATACTTAATCAAACATTTTCTTATCCAAATAGTGATACCACATTTGTTTAGTCCTGAAATTAGTTTGTCATGCATATGTGTGAACAAATCCCAGTGGCAATGAATGGATATTTAGTTTTTAGATTTGACATTTGTCAGTGTTCCAAATATAGAAAGCTAATTAAAAAAAAACTATTTAGTAATAGAAATCCCGCTGGTTACAAAAACAGAACAATTTCAAGATCTAGTACTGAAATGACCATATATAGTACGCAAATATAGGTTACTCTATCAACTTTGTATGCTTCGTTCTTCCAAATGATCTGATTTCAGTTTTTACCAAGACTTTTCAATGACTTTGATAGATGAAGTAACTCGAAGATTATATATAATACAAAATTTAATGCATATTATGAAGCAAGAGTTGTGGAGATGAAACATAGATGTGTTCACATACACTCTTTGATACACAATATTTTGATTTTAACATTATTACAGAAAGTGTATGCCAGAAATCAGTTTCGAATAGTTTGAAATAGTTTATAAAAAAGGAAAAGATAGTATATCTATATCGGACTCTCATATTAATTCCCACACTATTTATTGCAATAAAACTGTAATGTATAACATATATCTATGTAGAAAATCGCGAAAGTAGCAGTAAACTTAAGTGACACATAACTATAAATTAATAAGACTTTAACATATTTCACATTTACAACTTATAAATAAAAAAAAAAAAAATAAATCTTGGTATCTTGAAAACTTTTATCAACAAAACGACGAGGATATACGATTAATGTTTCCTCAAAATATAATGTATTACAACATTTTGACAAAAACTTGCTTTAGTTAAAAGGTGATAAAGCAAATATCGATTACTTCAATACTTGATATTCATAGGTTCTAAATTCGGACATTTTGACAGTAATTTGCTTATATCTCAAACCCCTTTTTTGTCATATCTATTTGAACGTCTAACTTAACAAACTTCAGTTCTTAGGTAATATAATATCTGTCTAAACGCATCAAAGGTGCCCAGTAATGGTATCGCTTGATGACTTTTTAAAAGGTCTGGACCTAATTTCAGCCATTATAATCTTTTCCGTTTTTTACTTGTAAGAATGAAGTCCATTTAACCTTAAAAATAGAATCATTTTGGTGTTGTGTCAAGACAATAAATCCAGTCAAACTGAATAACTATCCTTATCATAAGTTTTGCGCTTGGCATAATGTGCTTAAAAGTTTCATTCACATAGTAAGCGGTCGATGTTTTTGTAAACTTACACTTTAACTCCTTTCTCTGACGTAACGACATGTCTTGGTGAACTCTTTTTGACCGTCTTGTCAGAATATAATGTCTGAGTATTGGCCAAAGTATGATTGATAAAACATAGCTCTATAATATTATAAACGGTGTCTATAAATAATGTTTCTTCGCACTGAAGAAATTTGGTCAAAAGTCATTTTAAATGTCACTAGATGAACGTGATTATTTGGAAATTGAACAACATGATCATTTATTGTGGTAAAGGAGTCTGAGGAAGAATCTAATATTATGGTGATTAGCCATCGAGGCAGCTTGTGTAACATTCAGCCGAGCTTGTAACTAGACATGCATAGTACGACTCCTGATTTAAAAGTTCGGAGAACTGTCCAGAGTTTTGCCGTAAAATACGTTGAGTTGGTAGAAGTAAAGTTTTATGAAATCATTACATGTTTAACAGAATGTATTCATTTTCATTCAATGTACTACTGTGTACATTTAGGGCAATATTAAGTCTTCATCAAACAATATAACTTTCTAGACACATGTATTTTTTTAAAGAAGCAACACCATGTACAAATTTTCATGTGTACATGTAAGGATACTAAATTGTTTATCTAATGAAGGGATTTGTCATAATATACAACCAAATTTGAAACGACACACAGACGTTTAAAATTTTTATCAAGTTCATTACTTATTACCTAAAACAACTGCTTTAAGTTAAACGTTGTTGTCGCGATAAACAATTTGAAAGTAGACTAAAATATTATGAGGAAATATACACTAGATTTTAAGGGCAAAATTTATTAAATGCACTAAAATAGTGCAGAGTTTCCCCAAGAAAGTTGTTGAAAGCCAAGGGAAGAAAGAATTTGTAAATTCTCAAACTACAGATATCAAAGACAATGATGAGATGTTCTAGAGTATTTGCAAAGACCATGTCACATTATTTGAATACTTGAAAAAACAATGCTAGTAGTCGAAGTTCCCAGTAAAATAAAGTAGGTTATTCTAAATTAGAAATCTTCATGAATTTTTATGGTCATTTATCATTTTTCGAGAGCTCTTGTATTGTTTTCTTAAAGAAATTGATTAATCGAGACTCATTTTGTTTAACATTATTATGGAAACTTTATATTTTAGAATTGCAATGGATTACAGATACATGCTTTCGAAATAATTTGTAGAAAAAAAGGAGCTCTGATTGAACTCATTGGAATGATGTCTTCAGAATGCTAAAAGCTAGTTTTGCAACGCAAACAAAATATTTGAAAATAAAAAAATGTCGTTAAGAGAGTATTTCGATTTGTTATTTTACAAACGAAAAGGAGTGTCTTTTGCCTTTTGCTAAATATCAGACTGCATTTGATTCTATAAAGCCATTATCTCGATAACATGCGATAAATATGAGACGAATGTCTCCCGTTTTATGTTTTACGCAGACGTACAACATTAAATCTATACTCAGTGACAAAAATCGAAATTTTTTAAGCAAACATAACTGCATAACAGGGAAGTACATCAGAATCTAGATATCAAAATTGCCTGCTTGACGGCAGGAATTCTCCTAGAAATACCGTAAAACATTTATATATGTATATTCACGACGGTGTATGAAGCCTCTGCATTCAAACCATGTTCTGAACTCCATTCTTTCTTTCTATAAGTGAACCTGTTATGTTTCACCACATATTTCTGTCATTGCATTGTCTGCCCTTTGAGAAAGACAGTCAATAGTTACAATTCTATTCATCGTCAGTTTTTTAGATTTTAGAATGAACACATACAAGACAATTGAAACAGCTGCAGGTGTTTATATCGTGCAAATGAGATTGCAATTTTATAGGAAGATCTTTCTTTGTAGTGCATTGAAACAGCGCACAATAAACTAACCAGATGTAATTGGATTTCACAAATAACAATGCAACAGATGTCCCCTGGGCAAGGCCTACAAGACGTTCCTGGAGCAAGAAAACAAAAAAATAAGTCTGAAGATTTAATCTTATTTTCTATTCAGATGTCAGTAAATTGCCAAACGTATTAAAGGGTGAAATTCTCGAATTCTTCTATCATTAAGCTACTTGTTTTAAAATTTTCGATAGTGCAAGACAGCAGTTGCTTAAAAGACTAAGTGCCTTTCAATTAAAAAAATAAACGTGAGTGGTCTCTTGGCAATACAAGTGGATGACTTTAGTGTTATGAGAGAGACAACATGCCATCCGGTGCCAGCAGTGTTACAACCCGTTTTGTAATAAAAACGAGAATTGTTATAATTATTACAATTCTCGTTTTTATTACAAAACGGGTTGTAACACAGCAGCTCAAATTCTTCTATTCTGTTGGATTTTGATCGGAAAACAGAAAAGTTTGATTTATACCTACTAACTTACATCACTATATTTTTTATGTTCTGCATTTAAAAAATTGAGTTAAAATATATTTTCTTTATCTGTCTTTTTGAAAAACTGGCAAAGTAATCAGTGCAATCTGGTTATGAAACATGTTTTCATTATCTATTTAATTCTGTCTCTTCAAATTTGATTATGCAAATGATTATAAAATAGGTTGCGCTGACAGACTGAAATAAGACTATTTATGAAGTCAGTTTTCGTAAGACTGCAGCATAAATTGACTTTTAAGAATCTTTTATTTGCTGTACTTACGAGGTTTCTTCAATCATGTTAGATGCAACATTTCCCCATGGCAAGACATACTGTCTGAACAAAATTAAGTTAGGTCTTTTTACAGAAAACTATTTCAAGTATACAAAACTATACTTAGATCCCTTCTCCAGAAACTTTTAACATATT
Organism: Cyclina sinensis; assembly: GCA_012932295.1. NCBI lineage: Eukaryota > Metazoa > Mollusca > Bivalvia > Venerida > Veneridae > Cyclina > Cyclina sinensis. Next base: position 10,929,057 of record JAAONU010000012.1, on the reverse strand, counting down.
GCCTATTTTTTTACATCCATTGGGGAAAAGAATCTTGCAAATTATAAAAATCCCTCTCGACGACTGCTTCCTTTCTCTTTGACAAAAATAATTTATCCAAAACAAGTGTCAAAAATTAAAAGAAGCTAAACATTTCAATAGTTTGTCAAACAAAACCTGATTTCAAAGGAATAAAACTGCACATAGAGAACTACAATTCTAATATAAAGAAATGAAAGCTTTCGATAGTTAAGTAAAGATAGATGTCCCATGATCACACGATTATGAGCACACTTAGAGTACGTCAGTTTTTCACGTACTGTGTTTTAACTATACCTACACGCGGCAGAAACAACTGAACTACTTTAGTATAAGAGACGTACTTATCTTTTTTTAAAAAATATTTTGAAGACTTATTATAATCATGTCCTCTTTTCGAAATGTTGTTCTCTCAAAGCCATTGGATAATGAATTTCGTTTTAATACTCTTGTAACTCAAAGATATTTCTGTCTGAATAGTATCTGGTTTTATTGAAACAATGAGATATGCTTGAAGAATCCAGGTGACTGATTTTCTATTTTTTCTGCTAAAGTAAGTAATGTTTACTCAGCCTAATTTTGAATAATATTTACATACCGACAGTACAAGAAAATTTGTTGTTAAATATATGTTCGAAACAGATTTGTGAAGTTAGCGGCCTAGCGGCCTGGCGGCGTGAAGTTAGCGGCCTGGCGGCCTAGCGGCCTGGCGGCGTGAAGTTAGCGGCCTAGCGGCCTGGCGGCGTGAGGTTAGCGGCCTGGCGGCCTAAACTTAATATTTATCATAATTTATTTTTACATTAAAAACGGCTTGAATTCGATTTTTACAGCATGCAATGTACATTTCAGGGATGATTAAGTAAAATATCAACAAGAACTAGCTTTGATTTTTTTTAAGTTTTCGAAGCCTGGCGGCCTAGCGGCCTAAACTAAATAATTATCATAATTTATGTTTATCTTAAAACGTCTTATAATCGATTTTTTCAGCATGTAATGTACATTTCAGGGGTGAATAAGCAAAATATTGATATTTTTGTTGATATTTTACTTAATCATCCCTGAAATGTACATTGCATGCTGTAGAAATCGAATTCAAGCCGTTTTTAAGATAAACATAAATTATGATAAATATTAAGTTTAGGCCGCTAGGCCGCCAGGCCGCTAGGCCGCCAGACTTCGAAAACTTAAAAAAAATCAAAGCTAGTTCTTGTTGATATTTTGCTTATTCACCCCTGAAATGTACATTACATGCTGAAAAAATCGATTTCAAGACGTTTTTAAGATAAACATAAATTATGATAAATATTAAGTTTAGGCCGTCAGGCCGCTAGGCCGCCAGACTTCGAAAACTTAAAAAAAAATCAAAGCTAGTTCTTGTTGATATTTTGCTTATTCACCCCTGAAATGTACATTACATGCTGAAAAAATCGATTTCAAGACGTTTTTAAGATAAACATAAATTATGATAAATTTTAAGTTTAGGCCGCTAGGCCGCCTGGCTTTGAAAAGTTAAAAAAAATCAAAGCTAGTTCTTGTTGATATTTTACTTAATCATCAACTGAAATGTAATTTACAAAGAGTACATGGGAGTAAATGTACAAAGAGATTCCGAGTCGTCTTTGCAGATAAGCTAGAACTTTGTTAAATAATTTATTTTAAAAAATAAAAGCTAAATCATGTCGATAACTTTCTTATACACCCCTGCAATTTACATTATATGCTGTAAAAATAGATTTCAATCCGTATTAAGATCAACCTAAATTGTGATAAAGGCAGCCATCTTCACGCCGCTAGGCCGCTAGGCCGCCAGGCCGCTAACTTCACGCCGCCAGGCCGCTAGGCCGCCAGGCCGCTAACTTCACGCCGCCAGGCCGCTAGGCCGCTAGGCCGCTAACTTCACAAATCTTGTTCGAAACAAGTGTTTAACATAAAAGCTTATCTTGGTAAAAACTATACCAGTCTTCGTGAGAATTCAAAAATGCTCTACCACTGACCATATAGTCTGCCAGCAAGGCTGTAACAATCACAGTGTATGTATAAGTGATATAGACCTGTACTTTAGATAGAATAACACAACTTACAAAGAAAATGAATGCAAAAGATAACTTCCAAGTATTTTCTTTTGTATTTAGAATACTACGAACCGATTAACATTTTAAACAATTTATAGCAACAATTGTGTACACACAGGCTAAAAGCCATAACGCGAAAAAAAAGGGGAAAAACGTGGTCGGGCATCAGGACAGGACGCTGTGTAATTAATCACACCACGCTATTTTTACAGTAACTCAGAATTATTCCTGTGATATATAACTACGTAATCTATCACAGTTCTTAGATTACACTAAGATTAAGTAATGGGTGTCTGTCTGATGGTATATAATACGAGAAGTTAACGTAGTGAGAGAAAAAAATGATCACATCATTTATGGAGTAATCATCATTTTCCTGAATGCCCTCTATTCTGATAATATGATACTAGACCAAATTTCAGTAAAAAAGTGGCTTTGTAAATGGTTCAATATACATTATTATCGCGAATGCTGTTTTCTGTCCACTATAAAAAATTACTTATTGCCAGTACCGGTTGCCCAAATTGCCGACGTCCCGTGAAGAGTTGAATTATAGATTGTGGAGGATAGTGCTGGATACAGAAAGCATCCCATTCCAGAGATACCATGGTTCTTTTCCATGATGAATGTATAGCACAGATACATGGAGCCTCGATTTAACGTCTCATCCGAAATAAATAAATAATATATAATAACAATTATAATAATAAATGATAATAGAGGTGGGGCGGGGATCGAACTCGCGATCCTTGAATTACCATTCCAGCGTGTTACCACTGGACCACTCACGCGATTATAGCAATAGTTTTTTTTTCAATTTGCAGAGGTTTTTAAGTCACGAATGTGTGACATACAGTATTTTCATTGTCTTTCCAAATACGGAAAAAATGTCTTGATTTCTGCTTTTATCTAAGTGGGTTTGAACGAAGTTGACAAAATAAAGTCATGCAAGAATTCGACATCGGTTGTCCCGTTTTTTCGCGTTTGTTTCATAATGAAAGAAATCAACAGCTTGTTACTTTATATTCATATGTATGTATATTGGTATCTTTATGCTGTCTCTGACTCTGATTTGATTCCATCTCCGGATGTTAAGAGCACTAACTGAACTGTCAATTAAGTATTTTATTTTCTATTAAAAGAATTGTTGCAATATTATTGACTGTTATTTCTATGACTTCTTAAACTAGAGCTATCACTAAATGTGATTAATACCCCCGCAAGACTGCTTCGGAACTGAGGCTGAAATTAGTAACAGAATACTTTGTAAAAGAATTGAAATAGAGTTATGGTTGTGGGCAATTAAAGATAGTTGTGGTTCTTGTACACTGCATTTCCTTTCACTGTGGTTGACCATTGTATGACGTTGCATTAAATTCCAACCATTAGTTTTCAAGTTATGTTCCGGACAAGAAAAACCAAGGAAGGGCAATAACTGTGCAAATGGTGAAAATGAGTTATGATTATTGAACATTGCACTGTCTCTCATTGTCCCTGACCATTGTATGAAGTTGCATTGAATTCAAACCATTAGTTTTCAAGTTATAATCTGGACAAGGAAATTGCAACAGACCGACTGACCGACCATCCACCGGGTGACCCCTATATACACCCCAAACTTCGTTTAGGGAGTATAATAATAAATCGCTCCTTTTACCATTAACTACAACAAATTAGTTAATATGCTAAAACACATACTGATTAAGGTAAGAGAAATGCATATAACACAAGCTCTTCCAGGCTGGTGAATAATTAGGTTGCAAGTATTTTTAATATCCTTTGATTCTTTAGTTTCTTTTTAATGGGGTTAAATGTCGGTTTTAACTTCTGTTTAGTCATATTCCGCTGGTCAGTCCACTTAACAAATGTTCATGGGTGTCCAACTAGTTTACTTACTAATCTCTCCGTTAATTCTTCCTCAAATATAGTGTAAAGCTAAAGTTTTTTTAATACAAAAGGGATCCCTCACCTGAAAAGGGGGTATCGCACAGTTGCAGTGTGTGTGTGTGTGTGGGGGGGAGTAATGGGGGCTAGCTAGTGTCATGTATCACAAAAATTAATGAAGAAACGTTTTGCCCGGGAGTTTTACAAGGAAAGTTTTGAAAACCTCTCCTAAAAATGGTCTACGCAAAGTGAAGTGACCCCTCGGATGGGGCAAATTTTGACCCCTGGGCCATTATTGTACGATCTTGATAGCGGTCAACAAGCTGATACTATTATCCAAATATTTAATCACAAGACCTCGAGGTTTCAGATTTTTCCTTTCAGTTGTCATGGCAACCAGAGTTCTGCATGGATTCTATTTCATTTAATTTTAAAAGGGACTATCCAAGGAGCATTTCTGTAGAGTTTTGTAGCAACTGGCTTTATGGCTTTAGAGGAGGAGACTTTAAGAGCTTTTCTTATAAAAGTCTATGCAAAAAAGGTGATCCCTCATGTGGCCCCAATGTTGGCCCCGGGGCCATGATTTGTACAATCTTGGTAACGTCTACTAGATGATGCTATAAACATCTTAGCTCTAGGCCTTGAAATTTCAGACAAGAAGATTTTAAAATTGTTCCTTTCATTTGCTATGGCAACCAGAATTTTGAATGGAGACCAACCATGGATCATTCCTGTGTAGTTTAATTTCTATTAGCCTTACAGATTTACAGGTCTTTTCCTATCAAATTCTTTGCGAAATGAATGGACCCTTGGGTTTGGCCAAATCTGACCCCGTTTTTTGCAACTGGTCCAATGGTATAGAAGGAGACGTTGTCTAAAGTTTATTGTGGACGACGGACGGACGGACGACGGACAAGAGCGTGCCAAAAGCTTCACATAAATAAAAAAGGATTTTAAGCAACATCTCTAAATCTAAAACTTCAATTATTTATCTTGGAAATTGTCCCTGAAATTATTGTATTTTTCTTCTTTTGAGCAAGGAAACACTTAAAAGGGAACATAACAAAGCTATAGATAAAAGAGCGAGAAAGAAAAATAACTTAATAAATGATAATCGGTGATGCCGCATGCGTTTTCATAGCATTGCTATCTCAAATTTTGTTTCTTATAAAACAATAAAATAATCATTTTTTTTGGTGAAAATCAACACATTTTCATGTTCACGAAATATTCCTTGTAGACTTGTAAACTTCAATTTAGATTAAGTGACAGTGAGCTTTTGTTGTCATGTGTTTCTATATATATATATAATTTAAATGAATAATCAAATGCATTAAGTAACGTGGACCTTCTACATATAATCTTCTTCAAAAGCACGTCTTATCTGCTTCACTTACAATTTAAGCTTGGAACAAGTCAAGGATAGGAAAGATTGCTTTTCTGTCATTTACCGAACATATTAATTACTCTTCTAGGCTGAAGCCTTAACGTCAATAAGTATTTCGTTTAAACATTTAATAAGTTACTGTTTTCTTTCCTCACAACTAAATCAAATTGAAAATAGAACTGGTCATATTTGAGTGTTTAACTATTTCTGTAAAATGTAAATTCTATGACTAATGGATTGTTCTTTAGGTGTAGTACAATAGAGAATCAAGAATCACAAGACACACTCCTGATTTTTCAATCATTAACTGTGACAGGATGATGTCAGGTTGTACTCTTGTCCTATAAATGATATTAAGGTTATCGTTCTAGTTAGTTTTAATGATCAAGAAATGGTTTAAAAATTGTATATTCCTCTGTTAAACAGAGGAAAGGACGGTTGAAATTTCAGTCTTTATACCGGTAGGTTCACTAATGGACTGATGATATATTTACTGTAACATTTTCGCCTCGCCAGGCAAAACACAAATTCCATTCCTCATAATTAACACAACAAATAGTGCATCCAGCTATATTTCCATCTTTGTAAAATGGTTTTTCCATAGAAGCTGTCTGGTTCACTGAAGATACTTTCGTGACAACATGCAGTGTCAGTTTAAATCACAAGAAACTCGCGTGAGAGATAAAAAGTAACTCAGTTCACAAAAAATAAGAAATATGTGATGTTCGACGGAAACGCTGAACATTCCATTTAGTAGAAGTAGTTCATAGGGAATATTATGTTGTAGTAGCTGTCTGTGACCTTGTATTTTGCTACGAGCACGTGGGGAAATCGATATCTCGCGAGACCGAAGGTCGAGCGAGATATCGATTTTCCCACGCTGCGAGTTGCAAAATACAAGGTCTCAGACAGCTACTACAACATAATTTTCCTTTTAATATATACCTATAAATTTTAGACAATAAATAATAAGACAAAATGATTCAATTTTACCGAACTTTTATTTCACAAACAAACACATATTATTGAAAAATAAAATTATGAATGGCGGATGAATACATCAAATTTGTAGAAAGAAGCCACGCCTCCAACTCATTTAAAATCATTTAAAATGGCCGCCACAACCGGGAACACACATCAATATTTCAATGTCAACAAATGTTGGAAGGTTAACATTATTTTGCAGTGAATAAATTAATTCTTCAGTTGGATTGTATCAAACAAATTGTCGGACATTTTAGACAGAAACAGATATTGTATACATATGACCTACTGTATACATGTAAACAGTTGCAGACGACGTAGTTGAAATCACGACGATTCTCTTTTAAATAGGACGTTATTTGTGTGTATTCATAAGATTTTGATAGAAGGGTACAATTTATGGATTTTTATGTTAAAGAATTGTAATAGTATTCAATAAAACACTTTCAATTATGTTTGTTTATATTTTTTGACGGGGGGATTTCGTTACTAAAATAGATACGGATTCCCCGCAAGGTGCCTGTAGTATCGGTTCCCGTTCCAGATACTACGTCACGCACAACAAGGCTGGGAGCCAACCAAGAAAAATAGTCCGGCACTTCCATTTATGGTACCGTATTCGACACTAACATAATACGGATTTTTCTATCCGTCGAAACGTATTTGCGCTTCTAGATTTGTGTGTATTTTAGAAAGAAAATTTATAGGTATATAATAAAAATATTTATTTGGGTTTAACAACCTACAATAACTATTGTTATTTTTGTTCTATTATTTTATTTTTACTGTGTGTGCTCTGGACTTTGCGTGTTTCGCCCTGCCAACATTGGAGGCGAAAAAAAACATATCATTACATTTTTATATTTTCGCATTTAACATGGCATGGCAGAAACCACCCGCCATACTCCTATTTTTTCTATACCTCTAGAGAACAAACATCGTGACATGTGACCATTTGTAACATCACTTTATATTATTAATATGTATATTATATATGTTTAGGGTTGACCTGTTTATCTATAATATCTATAATATTAGCTGCTTCAGCTTGCATGAAAGTGTATGTAATCATAGTATAAGAACATACATGAACGGTAGGTTGACTTAAGTTTGAGAATATTACAATAAATATATCATCAGTTCATTAATAAAACCAGCGGTAACTGATTAAGATTGTCTTGTAACCGTACTTTATTTGCTTGCTTATTTGATCTAATAGGTGTAACCGTACTTTATTTGCTTGCTTATTTGATCTAATAGGTGCATGTTTAAGTATTTGTAGAATCTTGGGTTAACTTAGGTTACTAGGAGGGTAAATATTTATGCATTTCAATTAAATGTTTGGTCCATACCAACAGCTAATAACGATTGAGTCGAGCAGATACGAGGAAAGGAATTGAAAGTTGATACAGACCGGACAAGGACAAAGGGAAAGACAATTATCAAAGTTAACAGAAGATGCTGTGTTAGACCACACTGTAACAAATCACATTTTAAGGTCAACCCCCATTTCGGACAAATACATTTGTAACACATTTTACCTGTTACAAATGCGATCACATTCGTAAAAATCTGTTACAAATGTGTTTTGTTACGTATGTGGTCTAACAATGCCTGTGTTATATGTAAGTTTATACTAATGTCCAATATTGACATATGTTTTTATGCACAAACTCCGACACTGGTCTCTGTTAACCTTATCATACAATTTAAGATCAACAATAGAAATATTGATTCTAGACATCTCTAAAAGCATTATACAAAAACTGATCTTTGAGAAGTAATAACAAACAACAAACCTTTTTTTCTTTAAAATGAATACAGTGACGCGATGAAGTCTGTGAAGTTGGCAGTGGGATCAACATTCGACATTCGACATTCAATGTCCCGCAGTGCATTGGACATTCAGCAGGACATTCGATTTGATGCATGTTTTTGAATGTCCAGCAGTGGATTGGACATTCAGCAGGACATTCGATTGAATGCATGTTTTTGAATGTCCAGCAGTGGATTGGACATTCAGCAAGACATTCGATTGAATGCATGTTTTTGAATGTCCAGCAGTGCATTGGACATTCAGCAGAACATTCGATTTGATGCATGTTTTTGAATGTCCAGCAGTGCATTGGACATTCAGCAGGACATTCGATTTGATGCATGTTTTTGAATGTCCAGCAGTGGATTGGACATTCAGCAGGACTTTCGATTGAATGCATGTTTTTGAATGTCCAGCAGTGCATTGGACATTCAGCAGGACATTCGATTTGATGCATGTTTTTGAATGTCCAGCAGTGGATTGGACATTCAGCAGGACATTCGATTTGATGCATGTTTTTGAATGTCCAGCAGTGCATTGGACATTCAGCAGGACATTCGATTGAATGCATGTTTTTGAATGTCAAGCAGTGCATTGGACATTCAGCAGGACATTCGATTTGATGCATGTTTTTGAATGTCCAGCAGTGCATTGGACATTCAGCAGGACATTCGATTGAATGCATGTTTTTGAATGTCCAGCAGTGCATTGGACATTCAGCAGGACATTCGATTTTATGCATGTTTTTGAATGTCCAGCAGTGCATTGGACATTCAGCAGGACATTCGATTTTATGCATGTTTTTGAAGGTCCAGCAGTGCATTGGACATTCAGCAGGACATTCGATTTCATGCATGCTTTTTTGTGTCCAGCAGTGCATTGGACATTGGGGAGGACATTCAAAAACATGCATTCAATCGAATGTCCTGCTGAATGTCCAATGCACTGGTGGACATTCAAAAACATGCATTCAATCGAATGTCCTGCTGAATGTCCAATCCACTGCTGGACATTCAAAAACATGCATCAAATCGAATGTCCTGCTGAATGTCCAATGCACTGCAGGACATTCAAAATCTTGCATGAAATTGAATGTCCTGCCCAATGTCGAATGCACTGCTGGACATTCGAAAACATGCATGAAATCGAATGTCCTGCCCAATGTCGAATGCACTGCTGGACATTCAAAAACATGCATGAAATCGAATGTCCTGCTGAATTTCGATTGCACTGCAGGACACAAAAAAACATGCATAAAATCGAATGTCCTGCCCAATGTCGAATGCACTGCTGGACATTCAAAAACATGCATTCAATCGAATGTCCTGCTGAATGTCCAATGCACTGCTGGACATTCAAAAACATGCATCAAATCGAATGTCCTGCTGAATGTCCAATGCACTGCTGGACATTCAAAAACATGCATTCAATCGAATGTCCTGCTGAATGTCAAATGCACTGCTGGACATTCAAAAACATGCATCAAATCGAATGTCCTGCTGAATGTCCAATGCACTGCTGGACATTCAAAAACATGCATCAAATCGAATGTCCTGCTGAATGTCCAATGCACTGCTGGACATTCAAAAACATGCATTCAATCGAATGTCCTGCTGAATGTCCAATCCACTGCTGGACATTCAAAAACATGCATCAAATCGAATGTCCTGCTGAATGTCCAATGCACTGTTGGACATTGAATGTCGAATGTCGAATGTTGATCCCACTGCCAACTTCACAGACTTGACGCGATGTCATAAGTTGGAGCTAAAAGCGTAACGTCAGAAAAACGCCATTTTATGGTATATTTGGCGCTTGGAAAAAACTCGAGCGTTTATTTGTTCACGAAACGTTTCTATTATTCTGTTGTTCATGAATGTTTTCATATAAACGACAAGAAAACACAAATCATTCTTATTCCATTTCTAATTTTCCATTTCTAAATGCTCAAAAAACAACAAGTAACACATTTACAGCAGCATAAAATGAACATCCTATGAAGGGGTCTCTTTGACAATGCTAGATATAAACAAAGTCTTATTTTTTTCAGACAAGATTTTCAAAGAGTTTCTCTATAATTCACGAAAAACATAAGGCACCCGGGCCGGAGCCAATATGACCCACGGAGGGCGGGGGTCTGAATACACTTTCTGGTTCCTTCTTGAATTCAACGTCAATCTCTACTTTTGCATATCAGGATTGTCATATTTTATTTTAACTTGTCTATTCTAAATAGACAAATATTCGCATTTGACTGTTATTGAATTAGATAAGAAAGGGTCTTTCACTTGTTTGACTAATGAAATTTACATTTATTTGCCACATACAATTTTATTCATCTGGCAATGCTTCATGACTGGTAGATTTATTTTAAGCTCGATTTAAAACGAACCCATTAAATTCTTACAGCAAGCCAGTGGAGAAGCTTAAAACTAGATGTGTTTTCTTTGACTGTTTATATGCAGCTTAGAGCTGGAAAAAAAAACCTGAAGATATCTCAATAGTAAACAAACTAGAATGTTTTTCTTCCATTAAAAATAATGATATGATTGCATGATACAAGGCAGAAATTTTTCTCCTGTATTGATCCTATAATGCTCTTTAGACCTTTGTAGAGGATTTTTAGCTTAGAGGAAAACTTGTTTCTCCATAAAAATATATAACAACTATCTTTGAATGAGATAAATCTTTCTCATTCTTTTCAGTTACCCATTTCACGAAATAATCAAACAACAAAAGGTATCAAACACTAAAAACGTGTCCGTTGATTCACAAAAAAACTACAATTGTTGTAAAAGTAATAAAAGAATACCCCAAAGATACCATTTCTAATAACAAATCATGAACTGTCAACACATGGTATTTGTTTTCTTCGCTTTAAATGGAATACTCATTTTTCTTTTATTAAGCAAAGCTAAATTGTTTCACAGTAAAAAGTCAGACAGTTCATCTCCCCGCTTGCATTAACATTAGCTTTATGAAATACGATATTTCATTTGATTCTTTATTCATTATTGTTTTCAGATAAGTTAGTTTAAATTTTTCTATAGTTTGAAATTTGTTAACAGTTGTATTCTTTCATCTCCTGTTGTATGAGTTTTCACTACCGTTACACCTCTGTTGTATACTAGAATGTGTATTTCTTAAATATATTTATGTACACTATTTAAATGGTTACACAATTCACAACTGTTTCTTCCTTAGAGCATCGTGTTTTCTGTTGAGATTTGCATTATCTTCTATTTTCGATTTAAGCGAGCTAAAAAAGTCATTCATTGCAGAACTCTCTTTACTCGTTGTTTGAAAGCCTGTTTACACATGCCAGTATAATTTCAAAACTATAACCCATGTATTCAAAGAATTCGGTCGTTACCAGAGATTGTTCTTAGTTTTTGTCCTTTGATGATATCGAAAACACACTATGACGAAGATTGATTTCTATATAACACCACATTTTATTTATAATAAAACAAGAAATAATTTGCCAGTCACACGTAAGCACAAAGTGTTACAGAGTTAAAACCACTAATAAAAATATCAAAAGTCTTTCTGACAAATTCATTTATTCAATGTACCGCTAAGTCCACATACTGTTACTTCAAATATCAATTGTCTACTGTATCAATGTCAGTATTCTCCTCGGGCTTTCTTACCAACAAGTAAGTAATTTCTTCTATAAAATACTAGCCTAAGGCAAGGCAACATCCTGTTTTCAATTACACTATCATTTAAATAATCAGTGTATAGTTCCCTTTTTATGACTATAACCTGTTGATTAGCAAAGATATCAATGTTCATTAATAATATTAAAAAGCTGAATCGACTAATTCTCAGTGGGAAAATAGCTACCTTCTATTTTAAGTTTTAGAATTTAAAAGTTTTCTCGACAGGTTCTGATCTTTTCCAACGCATCTATTTTACACCGCTCGTAGAGAAAATTATGGAAATTACTCGCACAAAAATAGAAATATATTAATAAAAGTAAAGTTAAAACATATATCCATCCCACCCGATGGAAACAAACCAGCCCTTGTGATGAGTGCGGAATGCAGAATGCAGAAATGAACAGAAGTCGTTCAAACCCTTAGGAACTTGAAACAGTAACAGTCTGATCCAGATAACGCGCGTTCTAACATTGGCTTCTCTCACTGTTTGTCAACAGAATGATACGTTTTGAATAAATATGCATAGTTTACAAATATACAACCGTTATTGGAGATGCTACATTTTTTATCTTTTTACATTTTTTGTATAATCTAGGAACATAAAGGGACCAACGAATGCTGGTCATATTTGATAACTTTAATTTAGAATTTTTTTATGCTTTTGTATGGAACACATTACTTGTCTCATGTCAAGTTAATATTTGAAAACTGTTTTTAATTAAAAGACGTCACCTGCGTAAGCTACAAGACAGTGCTACCATTATAATGAAAATTGAGGTATACCTTAATGAGCACTTTGGTGGCTGTTAGAAGAAATTCTTCAGATTTGACACACATTTAAAAAAAACTAGTTAATCAAAGTCATATATAAGATAACTGCATTTTCTTCTCTGTAATTCAAAATGGCAGATTGCAATTTTGCAAAAGATAAATCATTGCAGTTAATTTTAGACCTTTTGATCAAAGTCGGAATTATAACACTTTACAATTTCCCATTATAGCATTTTAATGATAAATTTGTGTGCTCCTTCAGATTTTCTTTAAATTTGAATTAATATTTTGTCGTATCGGTGAGTTCACTTTAAATTTGCTGCAAAAATATTTCCATCCGAGGAACAACCTAGGATTGTCACAAGAATCATTGAAATAAAAATCAATATTTATTTATGTTTATAAGTGAGCAAACAAATCGTGATATTTCAAGTTTCAAGACTGGAACTTAGAATTTATAAACCAACATTCAGGAACAATAATTGCAAAATATTTCAACAGTGAATAATAGATCTATGTACGTTATATACTGTATCTCACTGTCGTATAGGCAAAAGATAATTCATTATAAGCGACACGAGCAAAAACAAGATCTTCAAACCTTTGCAAGTAATTGCCTGAAAGCTGTCTGGACTACAACTAAGTGCGTTCCGTCACAAAATAAGAACATATTTCCTTGATGTTAGAAAGTACAAGCCTGTCCAAATTTATCTGCATTAATGATTCTGCAGTAAAATAGAGCATTTGTTAAAAGGGTTGAAGAGACCGTTCTGAATTTGAATCTTTAAGTTTTCCTCATCATTCTCTATTGATTTAGCTGGATATAACATCATTACCTATAGAAAACGAGCGTTCACTGTTCTGCAATTTAGACTATTTATTTTAGGAAGAAATGAGAAGTACTTCAGTGCGAATGTAACTTTTATTAAAAACATAACTTTTTATGCCATGTTATTTATTTATTTTTTTAAACGTTTAAGGTAATAAAAAGGACGTAACATTGAGTTATCCAGCAAGACTTCTCTGCGTATTGTTTAAGACGCCTTGTCAAGATTAATATTTCTCATATTATTAATTAGTATATATCCGTAAAGTTGGTTTGCAGTTCGCAATTCGCGATTCGAATTGCGAACTAGCAACTAGTCTGCAGTTCACAGTTCGAAGTTTCGCTATTCGAATAGCGAACTGTATAAATGCAAACCAGTCACCAGTTTGCTATTCGAATAGCGAATTGTGAACTGTCGACTACTTTCAAGTTTTCAGTATGCTGTTTGAATAGAGACTAGTTGCAATTTCGCAGTTCATGATTTGTATTGCGAATTGCAGACTTGTTGCCAGTTCGAATTGTGAATGAGTTTGCGATTCAAGTTGCGAACTGCAGAAACTTTTGCAAACTGCACATCTAACATGAGTTTTACATGAGTTTTCTAAATGAATAACGAAATACAAACAACTTCTCATTCCCATGTAGCCGTTCAAATGAAGATTAGTTGCCAGTTTTCGATTCAAATTGTGAACTGCAAACTCATTTTAGCTGCCAGTTTGCGATTCGAATCGCGAACTGCGAACTGCAAACCAACTTTACGGATATAATTAATATAGCGCTTAGGTGTGGATAAAGCTGGGGTATAGCTGAACTTCTAGTCAAACATTCTTTTAAAGAAAACGTTGATTCTCTCTTTTGGGTACACCTCTTTATAACTTGTGTCTAATGTTTATTCACAAGATGCTAGTCTGTGTAAACTAAAATTGGAAATGAATTAAGACGATTAGAGAACTTCTCAAACGACAATCGAAAAGAAAATTTTTCTGCTTCCTTATCAAGCGTGCTAATGATTTCAATATTATCATCTTTATGAGTTCTAGATAATACGTCGAATGTGTAATAGTTATACGAATTTAACCTGATAAATATCTGTTGCCTATTGAGTCAATCGACAGTCTATCAGCAAGACATGTAAAACAAACGTATTTATAGGAGAATTGTATTGTCTTATATTATACTCGCATCATTAGGGATATTATACATTTGTTTGCTCTGAGATATTCAATTTGCATTTCATAAATATTGACAATCCTTTAGCAAGGCGTGTATAGCATTGAAGCTTGTTTATTGATCCCTCGCTTTCCTCGTCTGTAAATGTTACAAAAACGAAATGGTAATGGCCTAAAACGTCTTAGTCATTAGAAAAATATTGATTTTAAATCTTTGCATTTGCAGAATTGATAAATGTAAGAAAACATTTATTTAACAATTAGTCGTTTTTGTTAAAAAATTCATTTCCTACTCTCTTCAACACTTTGAGTTTAGAAAAATGAAATAGTAAGTAAATATGTTAAAATATCCTCATTTATTTCATTACATATTGTAGGTCAAACTAATGTCTGCTACAGAGGTGACAGTGTTTGGCTTTTTACTTTACAATGAAAAAAAAGAACAGTCCCTATGGGTACACTTAAAAAAAAAACCTGTTTATTTGCGATGAAATACGATGTACCCAATTAATTCAACCAATCAGTCTAAGTAAGTATCTCAACCAGATGTACAAATTGAGACTCAGTTCAATATTAATACAATGTCTGAAACGTAATGTAATGTCTGTGGATGTCGGAGGCTAAACGATACTTAAATAAAATGAAATAAGCTTGTCGCATTATTTTGTGTCCTGTTCCTCAGACAGTAAGCTTGACAGATTGGACATGGCGGACTTCATCGTAAAGTCAAAAGAGAAATTCTAGGTCAAATGTTACAAATTATGTATGGGGCTTACCAATAATCAACATGAAATTATGTCAGACAGTATCAAGGGTTGAAAGGATCCGCTTATTTCATATTCTGTTTGATTTAACCTTTTAAAAGGAAAAGTAATACAGATAAATACATGCGCAAGTAGTTCTCGTCTCTTGTACAACGTTCTTTCTGTTTTGACTGTCTCATGTCGGCTGCAGTTAATCCAAATCAATCAATTTAAAATGTCCGTTTTTTTTCATTTCTCTACCGAGTACACCATTTTTAATGTCTATACATAAGTTTGTGAGGCATTAACATTAAGCAATTCTGTGAGACTTTTTAGAAAGCTCACAGCGGTAAAGAATGAAGTCAAAATGAAATAAAATAAGTCCAGCTTTTTACTAATTTACTGGCAATTTATTTTCTGAAA
This sequence comes from Cyclina sinensis, assembly GCA_012932295.1. NCBI lineage: Eukaryota > Metazoa > Mollusca > Bivalvia > Venerida > Veneridae > Cyclina > Cyclina sinensis. The sequence goes on along the minus strand of JAAONU010000012.1, from coordinate 10,913,299 downwards.
ATGTAGGAATAATTGATGATGTAAGGAAGAATTTTTTTAAAAGCTCCTGGCACATAGATACCCGAATTGTTCATTTGCAATAATATGCAACATCAAAGCTGTGCAACAACCCTCTCTTTTTAAAGACTAAAATCAAATCAGTTTTCGTGTTGTACTTAGAACTGTTGACCAACACCTTAACGTTAGGTCATGATTCATTCAATATTTGTCACATTTATATGTTTTTTAAAACAAAATAAAATGCTGTGAAATTCTGTGATCTCTACGGAATACCTCTTTAGAATAAATGCAATTTCAACATCCATGCAAAGATTCATATACCGATACAGTATAAATGATAATATGACCACTATTCTAAATATTGTTGTATATTTTGAATAATATTTACAAAGTTGGAAAATTGTTGATTCAAAGTGAAAATTTTCATGATGTATAATTTCAATCACTCAATTGAATGTGCACTGAAAAACCGCTGAAAAAAATCGTAATTCAGTAAAAAAAAAAAAAAATCTGTACTTAATCAATACAGCTGCAGGATTGTCACCAACTTGATTTTATGGGCAGCAACAGCTGTTATTAATGGGTATATATTGCATCGGTAGGCTAGGTAAAACAATAATTGTAATGTTTAACATGTCTGTAATATTAAAAAGTATATATTGGAAAAAATGTTTTCAGTAAATTCAAAACATTCAAAGAAAACTGTTCAAAACTAATGGAATTAATGCTTGCTATATTTTATATATATGCTGTTTATCACTGCCATTCAGAGAAGTATGGTGATTGCCATAGTCAGCTTGTCACTATAGAAAGATACCTGGAGATTCCCTGAAATTATAATAAGCACAGAAAAACATTCAAACCAAATTATCAAAATTTATTGCATCACGTCAAGATTTTGCACATTTTTTAAAAAACCTCGATACCTTCTATTACTGTATCATCAATAAGAAAATCATCAGACATGAATATAGTCGATAAGTTTAGAAAAAGTTTACAGCAATCTACAAAATACTTGCTTTCACTTTTGAATAAAAAAGGTTATTTATTTGATATGTAGCCGGACCCCTAAAAAGGATATATGATAGCAGCTAGATTCACTTAGCTGTAAATAGAAACCAATAATTAATATTACTGGTTCTAGTCTCAAGCGAAGTGGCTAGAAACAGACGTAAATTATGTCTTTTCTCGTTAGAAATGTGATTGATTCTGAAGACCATAACTTCTTACGAAATTATCTCAACTAATTATCTTAAGTGGCACATACTGCCATTTTATAGACCAGTGCATTTCGTAGAAAATAAAACTTTCATATACATATTTGATTTTTTTTAGAAATATTGACTAAATACATTTATACTGCAGTTTTGTAAGGCTATCTGTAATAAAGCTGTGTTTAGTTTTGTTAACAGTATATTGATCACCTTCCTGATTGGAATATTTTCAAAATGCTCTAGCTTCCTTAACAATTCATTTGTGGCCGTGGTGTTAATAAGTTATACGTAACAAGTTTGTGATGAAAGTCAAACAATATGTCCACAATAAACAAGGCATTTATTTGAGAGAAAACACAACCATTACCTTTTCCACACTGTTTTTTGTTCAATCATACATAGATTACTTAAACATGAGCTTGCCTATATGAAATCAGGGTATTTCAAATTGCTATTTAAAAACCCTGATGAAATAGAAGTTTAGAGCAGATTCTTGTCAATGGATATTTTTCCCCAGCAGGACATTTAAATGAACAACTTCGTTCCTAGCTGCTTTTGAAAACTGTCAACTAATCTTACGTAATTTATTTGGACACGTGACAGGCTTTCAAAAATTCTATCATTATAAAAAGATGCCCCACTTTAATGGATGTAATGTAATTTTGCAAAGGCAAAATTCATTTTGTGTTCTTAAAAGACAAAATAGACTCCTTTTACCTTAATATCAAAATAAGAAACGTCTTATACTTTATCAAACCTCGTACTGCAAGCTAAGAAGGAAAACTGGAACCGATTCTGCAAAATGACATTGAGAATTCATCTTTCGTAATTGCAGTGGAGCCTTTTAATATTCTTAAGTAATATAGTACGTTTGCTTTTATGCGACCCTCATTCCAGAGAGAAGTGTGCCATATCTGTCTAGATCAAATACGTTTCGTGACAATATGTAGTTAGTAAGAAAATCTCAGGATACTTCCAGAATCTGAAAATAAGTATCAGACAGTCACAGTGAAATAAAGCCTACAGCTTACAAAATTCAAATTAATGGAATGTTCAAACCTCTGTCTTCTGAACCATCCTTTTGCGAATGACAATTCGTGTTCGTTTAAAGGCCTTGTTGCTTAACAGTTATTCTGACACTTTTTGCTAAATACGAAATCAATCATCCTTACTAGGGATATGTAATCTCATGCGCTAAGTGCAGAAATGCCTTCATTTAATTGTAAATTAAAGCTATAATTAAACGTAATTAATCTTACAGATGAGACAACTGCCACCAGTGCCTGGTGTATTTGTTAATGGGACATTTGATTTTATAATACTTACAAAAGCTGCAAACAATAAGTTACCAGCATAATTGGTCATGTATTAACCAGAAAACGATAATGATTGAAATAAATCCCTTTTAATTCTGAATCTAAAATCGACACAATGCAGCTCTAGTTAATATTCAAATTCCACTTCGGGTGAATAAACTTTCTGAGTTGAACACTGACAGAAGTGTAGCAAAATTATTGCACTAAAACAAACACGGTATTTTTTTAAAGAGCTAAATAATAAAATGTGATGAAATGACCTGAATCATTTAACAGATGTTTTGTTTTGTTTTTTCATTACCAGATTTACGACAATTAATATTTTAAGAATAAATTCGAATTTTAAGAGAAACTGCACTTGAAATCCCCTTGTCTTGAACGACAGGAAGTGTACGTTACTGTAATTTTACGAATATGCCATCTGTCTCAGGAAATGAATAGACACTTATCTATTTCACACATCATTGCTTACGCAGTGAATTTTGTGACGGGAAACTATCATTTTACGTCAAAGAAGGTCCATCAACCAGACTATTTTCAAGAAATAAAAACAGAAATCAACCAAAACCATTATGCTAAAAACGCGCTGACTTTTTAAAATGATGAAGTTATACTTTTGCAAATATATTTAAAGACCAGTGCAGTGAGCAAAAATATCTGAATAAGTACTTGTTTTCATTATAAGGAATAAATTTTTGTGTTGATATCTATTAAACGACAACCCCATTACCCGGAAATATACTGACAGTTTCCTTACGTAATATTGACGAAATGCTTTGATATAGCAGTGTTGTAAGCCTCTCTGTAATAGTTATCACAGTATCAAGCTTTGTCGGGTTCTGTAAACATTGTATTGATCACCTTTCAGATTGGAATATCATCTAAATGCTCTGTAGCTGACCTGAACAATGCATTTGAGACCGCAATGTTAATTACCTACATGTTATAGGTCTAAGATAAACGTCAAACAATCATAATGTCCACAATGAACAAAGCATTCATGATTTTGAGAGCAAAGACAAAAATGAGAGAAAAGACAAAAATGAGTTATTCATAATTGTTTCTTTTTCGAATCTTATATAGACTGTATATAAAGAAGCAAGCATATGAAAGTAGTAGTAGTAGTAGTTTTAAAACAATATTTTTCTCAATGGATGAAATATTTGCGCCATCTCTCCCCAGCAAAACGCCTAAATTGACTACACGTTAAGACATTGGCTCTCATTTTGTTTCATTCCTGGTTGGTTTGAAAACCAGCAATTGTTTTTACGTAATTTATTTGGGCACATAACGAGCTTTCAAGAATTCTGTCATACAGAAAGATGCCTCCCTTCAATGCATGTAATCCAATTCCGCAATTGCAAAATTCATTTAATGTTCTTAAAACACAAAATGAACTGCTTTTACCGAATATAAAAATAAGAAAATTCTTATGCGTATCTGATACTGGATGCTTAGAAGTTAAATGGGAACAGACTGTGCCAAATGACATTGAGAATTTTTATTTTGTAATTGCAGAGAAGCCTACAAATACAGTACAGTAATACAATAAGTTAGTTCTCCTTCTATCCTCAATCCTTAATGCGATATCTGTCTGGTCTAAACCAAATACAACTCGTTAGAAAGTGAATCTCAGGATATTTTCAGAACCTGAAATCAAGTAACAGACCGTCACAGTGAAAAAAAAACACAGCTTACAGATGTGCAAAACTTCTTATGAAATGGAACTTAGTTAAATTTTTCAACCGTCTGTCTACCTAAACATTCCTTCCCAAATACTCTGCGTCTGTTTGAAGGCATTGTCGATGAAGAGATATTTTAAGCTTACACACAGAACATAAACGTTTTGCTTAATTTAAAATCAATCTTCCTTTCAAGGGATATGTAATCTCATGCGCAAAGTGCAGAAATGCCTTCATTTAATTGTAAACTGAAGCTATAATGAAAGGTAATTAATCTTACAAATGCGACATTTGTCAGCAGTGTCTAATTTATTTGTTAATGGAACATTTGATTTTTTTAAGCCAGAGTTCTAAGCGAATATGTTTTCTTGTGTCGGAACAAATAAAACTGATTACTTGGTTTGATTTATAAGGCCTTGCAAAGTTCTAGCAAGCTCAAGGAATATTGCTGTGTTTACGCATAAAGATTGGCCAAATCCATGTTTTACTTTGTATTGCCAAATTTACAAACATGGTGACACTACCTGAAGTATCGGGTATCCCTTTGTTGATATTATTTGTGATATTATATTGTTTGCTGTCAGTTAGCTAATGGCATGTATATGTCGAAATTGCTAATAAACATTTTTTTGTTGATGATATATAATCGACGTAAATGTAACAGGTGCTGAAAAAAATTGTGGCTCGATGGGACTGGAACACACATTTACACAACAAATCTTTTAGTATACATAAAAAACGGATAAAGCGTGGCATTGTAGTTATTCTTATATAGAAATGTTTAGGTAGCTGTCGTGCATTTATAACACTAGTTTAGTGGTTTATTTGTATATGGTTTGCGTATTTATGTATGCTTTTTCAATATATAAATTGATATTTGATGTATTGGAGGTTCATCCTCAGATAGTTTAAAATTTTGTGATCACGTGACAGTGTGTTTATGTTTATTATGCATTTTTGTATGACAATGTACTAAGTACAAGTCGAAATAAAAAATGCTGCATTGTTCTGTTCTGTTCCTATCGATTTATCACCAATATACCTGTAAACGGCAACATAAGAATGAACAAAAATGTTATAACAAACATGGTCAACTAATAAATGGGTTTTTGAATGTTGCGATGCTTCTTCTCTTTATCTATCTTTCATTTAAAAAAATTATTGCAGTCTGTTATATTTTACACTTTTTGTCTTAAAAAATACCAGAAATAATACGATTGAAAACAATTTCTTTTTATTCTGAATCTAAAACAGGCTAGTAGTACTTTGGGAACAAGACAACTAACTACAGAAAAAATTTAGTGCTCGTTTCACGTTGTTTTCTTAAATTTTATTGATGTTGAGAGCACTGCTTTGTCCCGACAGGCCTTTTCTGAGTTTGAACCCAGACAAAAATTTATCAAAATGACTGCACTAAAAGAAACAATGTATTTGTTTGTGTTTTAAGGTGCAAACTAATAAAACCAGACGAGATAGACTTAGAGGATTTAACCGATGTTTTTACGTTACAGTAATTCTCCTTAGTTTACGGTGACTAATCAAATTACAGCCAATTTACATTTTAAGTATGAGTTAGAATTTTAAAACCAACTTGAAATACTCTTACATGTAACCACAGTAAGGTTATTTTATGGAAATTCCGTGGCAAAATCTGCAAATATCCTCGAAACATATCAATTATCAGTCTCAAAGAGAATGATTCCTGATGCGACACTTATCTGATTCACACATCACTGCTAACGCAGTTAATTTTGTGACAGGAATCTATCATCTGACGTCAGAGAATGTCTATCAACAGAGAATTTTTCAATTTTGAAAAATGGAACAAATGGCGATGGCTGGGTGTTCATATTTAAAAAATCATCATACATGAACAAACGTCTTTAGATTGAAAATGCTATAAAGCACTGACGTTTTAGAATAATAAATTTATAGTACTGAAAAACACGCCTCAAGTTTTTAGGCGCATTTCATACTGAATGTGTAGTAGTTAATAGTTTAATATTAATGGGAACAAATTGTGCTAAATGATATTGAGAGTTTAAATTTTGTTTGTCGAGAAGCCTACAAAATAATACACTTCAGTAATACAATAGGATTGTTTTTTCTGCTATCCCCTTCTCTTCACAGCAAATTATGCGACATCTGTCAAGTTAACATAAGATTAGTTTCGTGACAATATGCAGTTAGTAACTACATCTTACGTTATTTACCAAACCTGGAAACAACAGGACGTCCAAAGCGTTCCTTTTCCAGTACACAAGGGCAAAATACACATACTGAAGGATTAAGACGCAGTTTATGATAACAAAGACAACATAGCCTTGTTGCTTGAATGACTACAAAACACTAAATAAATATTTCAATGTCTTCCTAATAAACAGTGTCCTTAATGACAATGCGCGTCGGTTTAAAGGCCTTTTTGTCAAATAGTTATTCCGTCTTTTCAAACGTAGAAAATAAACCTATTAAAATTAAAATTAATCATTTCAGGAAATCGAGCTTTTATAACGTATCTTTGAAACAGGGCATACTTTAAAATGAAATTCAAAAAATGGTATAAAACAGCAACTATGAAAGTCATATACGTACATAAACGATGAAAAATGTCACAACAAAAACGGCCGACTTCGATGTATGTACACCGTACATAATGTAGTTTCGCGGAATATGTACCGGGGGTCACCGACGATGATGTATGTACAGAGGAAGTTAAAATAAAAAAAAATAACCAAAGACTGAAATTTAATTACTACTTGTTATCACAAAATGCTTTACATGTTTCTGTCGAAAAACGTTTAACGTTTAGGTAAATCGGAACACGTTGATTAAAAACTAGTGCTTATGACAGGTTTAATGTTTCTTTTTGTTACTTTGTAATCTAAACAAATTACAGTAGATTTCAATATTACTTATTTTTCTTGTTTGAACCTTTACTACGAAAATGATCATTACGACTGCAATAAAAAAACTATTATGTCTGAAAATACCGTGGTTGTGCCTTGTGAACAAGGAGAACCAATGACGTACTTGAAATAATTCATTTCACATTGTTCCGCGAGCATTTTGATTGCCATTTTTTGATTAGATGATGTGTAGAATATTCTAAGTTCTGCAAAAGCTTTCTGATTTTGAACCTAGACATAAATGTAGATAAGATAAAGAAAAACCATGTGATATGTAACAAATACTGATTTAATAAGATATTTCTTTTACAATACACCAAAACTATTTGCAATTAGTCAGTGCCAGAATATTTCAGTTGTGCGTCTATCCAAATTCAGGATATACCGGCGAAACATCAAACATCAACACACTATATACAAATTCTAGCTCGAACTTCGACACATACTATTTGTTTATGATGTTTTGAAGTAAAACGTATAATTTCAGATTTTCGTTACGAGTTATATAGTACCAATGCTTACTGAAGTCTGTTTGCTCTACATCCTGTGTCTAGTCTCTAGGATAACACAAAAATTAAATATCCTCTTGAAAGACAGAAAATGTCAGTGTAATTAAATGGTGTCGGAAGTTACGACGGAAAAAGTACTCATTTCTATCCGACCCCGGCTGTGACAACTTCCTGTTAACCTCGTCTGTAATTCAACACAAGAGTCGTTTCAAGAAGAGAAATAATCAATCAAATGGTCTATTATCTTCTTTACAGCATTTTTATTGCAAGATCAGATACAGGGTACAGATGATAAGCCTTTGGAGACATCTAACTCGTTGTGCAATCGGAATTTATAAGCCTATGTCTTGGTGTAATAGACAGCTTTGTCTAGATGTGTACGTTTTTTAACTGAGTTCCTCTTCAAACACGTTTATTTTGACGGGTTACAGCTGTATCAATTCAGTGTTTAAATGCATCTTTTTTATATTTTAATTGATAAACATTTCAGACATTGCAACCGAGACGGATTGTTGAAGAAAAATTTCCTTCAATAATATGGACATAAAACACTTTCCCATCAACTTGCCATTAGTATTGATATTCCCACTGAAACCTCAACGTCCTCTCTTCAAATAAATTTGACAAACAGCTTTAAATAGACAAACAAAAGTGAACTGAAGTGATAAATCTACTACTGGAAGTGAGTAACCGACGTCACAGCCTCAGTCTCGCCAGTCTCGCGAGATTAAATGGCGGCGTCTAGGTTCCTTCTATTGCACAATAATCTTTGATGCATAAACTCCCATTTCTTTCCTAAACGGTTGATTACCATTAAGCATTAGAAGAAGGAGATGTGTTCATTTGGTAAACCTTGGATTTCTGAGATGGAATCATTATGGAGCACACCATGTTTTGTTGAAAGAGCTAGGAAATTGATAGAACTGGATTATTGTAATCTTGTGCGAATGAAGCAGGAGAATTTTATTTGATTGCAACATTCCATAGATCTTGCTCGCTTTATAGACTTCATGGTCTTGATCTAATTTCAATTCTGATACCAAACTTTTGGGTCTCCTCACCTAATGTTTTACTGTTTCATGACACATGCTGATAACAGGACTGTGTGTATGGAACTCTTTCAGGTAGGATTGAATTACTGTATGTTTACCTAAAGGAATAGAACACATTCTATTTTGTCTGATTTACATAATTGCTTGTATCTTCCCCTGTCATACGGTATGTTTAGAAATTTTTTAAAGCATATCTGCTAAACAGATCGTGTGAACACCTCTTTACAGGCTGTTATTCAGGCAGGAATTTATCCAGAACTATGTTTCTCTTCTGATGATCTTCAACACCGATAGTCTCAATTTACGAATGATTTTCTTCGTTTTTGAGGCCTGCAATTTCCTTTAAAAATCTCTAAATTCAAACTATTTTTTTATGTAAAATAAAACATGCTAGAAAATATGTGGTCAAAGGTTCGGAGAGTTTCTTTTAACAACTCTTTGAGACGCATTAGCAAAAACTCTTCATGACGAACTTAAGGACGCATAAGCAATAAGTTTTTAGGATGCACTAGCAATAACTCTTTAGGACGCACTAGAACAAGCTTTTTGGGATGCACTAGCAATTACTCTTTAGGACGCACTCTAGCGATAACGCTTTAGGACAAACAAGTAACAACACTTAATGACACCCTACCAATAACTCTTAGGACGCATTAAAAGTAACTCTTTAAGACGCACTAGCAACAAATTTTCATGGGGAACTAGCAATAACCTTTAAGGACGAACTGGCAAAAACGTTTTAAGAGGCTCTAGCAATTACGGTTTAGGCACACTAGCAATAACTCTTTGGAATGCACAAGCAACATTTTTAGGACACGCTAATAACACCTCCTTTAGGCAAACTAGTATTTGTATGCAAACATGGAAGCATTTATTAGTTGTCTCTGAGGAAATGTTCCCTCGTTTTAAAGAAGCAGAACGGGAACATATACGCACCTAAACAAACATCTTATTTCACAAAGTTTACAGGTAGCTTGTGTATCGACCGCGATAAAAGAAGCACAATAGAAGTGTTTGAAGAGATTCTCTTTATCATTAAAAAGCTGTTTCGAACAATAAAGGATGGGTTTATGGGTATCCTTAAATAGCCTTGAGTGCAGTTTAAACATGTGGCATATTTAGAAATTTGATGACGCACTGCACATGACAAACATAAACTCCGAGTCTTACACAGAAAGTAGCAAGTACTATCAGACAGTTTAACTAAACCAGTCTTATTTAAAACACTTAAAATAACAAATGACGAGTGAAACCGTGTCAACAAACCAACCAAATCTGGTATGTATAAGCTTTTTCGTTTCCAAAACGGAGTCGACTTTATCATAATTATGATTTATAACTATAGCTATATTTGTCATTTTGAACACGTTTTGTTTAAATCAAAGAAACGTGTCCTGACTTGAAAAGCAATAAAAGGAATACACAAGAGGCCATTGTAAACATTCTAAAATCTTTTGTATTTTCTTTTGTGCTTTCTGAGACAGATGACAAATCAAACATTTTGATAGCTTCAAGTGATAAATACGTCACACATCGTATATAAACAGCTGTTTAGATGACAACAGTTGTTGATAAAATCAAATATTAAAACAAAAATATAAACAAAGACAAAGACATCGCTGATTACATTTTATGACATGGAACACCTGTTATTGATAGAAAAGACTGCATTCGCTTTGCACTGAACATTCACACTTTTTTGACATAAATAAACCATATATAGTTTTCAATATTTTAACATATCAAAGGCACTTTAGATATTTTTTTTTAAACTGCTAAGTGGCTTATTTGCTTTATTTATCGATCTAAATAAAAAAGTCAGTAATCATAATAGATCACAGAGAAAATTACTTCTCACTTAAGCTGTTGCAAATTGTAAGGCATAAACAATAAAATGCCTTTCATAAGGAACACAAATACATTTTTCAGGTAAGAAGCAAAAAGCAAGGAAACATTAAGATAGCTATTCCTTTCTTGTTAATATCAAGCTAATGTTTTAAATGTAGGTACGTTTGGGTGTACCAGTAAAATTACCTGGTTTATTATGGTTTGAAATTTCAGATATCTGTCTCAATTTTGATATCAGTAAGCATAACATAAATTTTACATAATTTCGGTAATAACTTGCATATTCACTGACATGCGGAAACTGAGATTGTTACTAATGATGAAAAGAGGGTTTTTTACGACACCAGTTAACAATTTTGTCATTCCATTTACATTCAAAAACTTAAAATCTTTAAGCAGTAAATTGCAGTGATGCAGATAAGGAACGTTGCAATATGCTATGACGCATATTAACATTATTATATACAATACGAGTATAATTATATGATCGACGACACGGGAAAAATGGCAACTCTTCATTGTAAAGGTATAGAATTTTACATTGAAATACCTAAACTTTAAATATATGAAATCTACTATAATAATAAACTTGACGTCTACCATAATATACTGGAAGAATCTGATGTCAAATTAGGATATGTGCCGTTATTTTAAGGAATATAAATTTTGCGCGCCGTGTTCCTCTTCAAAATGATAGTTCATTGTACCTGTTCTATGCAGGAAGCTTGAGCTTTCAGCCTGGGATATCATTTATTAAGTATAAAGGTAAGTTTCCAAATATTTTGACCGAGAGCATTTTTACCGTATCGTCGGTCATATTTGGATGAGTACACAGCTTGGACGTCAACAAGATGATTAAAGGTTTATGTTGTTTCAAGGAGTTACTTCCACCAAAATAGACTTTATTTCCCGTAACGCTGGTATTTTGTTCCCGAGACAATAAACCTCCTTCAGCTGAAGACAGCGAAATGTCATAGTAATCAAATGATGTCGGAAGTTACGACGGAAATAATAGAAATTCCTTTTCATTCTCTGCTGTGACAGTTTCTTGACCCTGTTTCAAAGAACTTAGTATTTATTGCCAGTATATAGCTAATGCATTACAGTGTCGCAGATACATGGCAAAATAATGCTGAAATACATGCATCCGTCGTTTATTTGGCAGCACAGCAATACTTATATGTACGCATACTTTTGTGTTAAGTTTACTGCATTTACTAGAAGATTTACACATAGACTGAAAAAAACGTTATAGACTCATGTGTCATGTGTATATATTGGACATCATCTTTTCTTATTGATAGACTTAAAAGTGTTTTTGTACACTTCATTTTTGTAGACACCCTAATGGGTTATGAGAATTCATCACCTGAAAGTCATTAAATTAACACTTTATAAAACGTATTTCAAAAGCTACGAGAATTCTTCTCTATCTTATCCGGCAATTCTTTGATAAAATTAACGACAGAAAAAATGTATAGTTGTCTGTAGGGAATGGTTTTCTTTATCATTATAGTTCCTATTTGAGTATTTAGACCATGCTGTAAGTTAAAAGTAAAGGTGCTTTTATTCGAAATATTTGCAATGTATTCGGCATAACTACAAAACCATCATGCAAAATACTTTTTCTTTTAAAAGAAATAAGAACAGAATCAAGCAATGTGACAATAGTCAAAATTTTAAAGACATTTTACAACTTTCAAAATTTTAAAGACATTTTACAACTTTCCTTCCAAGTTAGCTTCGATATAAAAACATTCATTCTATTGCTCTTGTAACACTTACATTCCTTAGAGAAATTTTCTGAGACAGAATCATTTTCATTTCTTAACGTAATATATAGGTCCATTGCTTCGACACCAATTTGTTGGAAAAAACAAATTTAACCATTTAACAAGGTTCTTGACGATTTACACAACCTTTAATAAAACTGCATCAATAATTTCTATAAAAGACGATTTCTACAACTATAAATGACACACAACTTTCCTGCCACAGACTTGCCAGTTGGATATTTTTATATCGAAATTGATGTTGATGTTACATAATGATCTAAATTTCTGTCTCGTTGATTTAATGGCTCTGTCTTGCCAATTTTAGAAAATGTGAAATTAAGTTACAGGCAGAAGCTACGAAAATAGCTACTTTCTAATACAGTCAAATCAGCTATTTAGTGTTGCGTATCTGAATGGTTTAAAATATTAATTCCAATATTGTTAGACTTCATTATTCTGTTGCTTCTAAGATGGCAAACAGACAGACAAACGCCTGAGTGACAAGTTATATATTTAGTTCATGGAAATTATACTCTTTTATTCCATTCTTGAAATATGCAGAAACACACTGCAATGAAGGCTAAAAGCTTGTAAGACAAAATATTAATATCAGAAAGACAATGTGTTGCAATCAATGTCCAACATCCGGAAAACAAAAACTGCTGACAAAATCATTAACACCATACACACACTAACGCAGATGCTGTTTAATACATTTGCAAGACTTGTAACAGCTGTTTGTAATAAGGAAAAACTAGATTCTTAGTAATCACTGTTTACATAGTTACTTTGACAGTAATAAATGTATACAATAATTATAATGTATATCAATAATTTTCCCAGTAAGTTTAATTTCTCAATTTTAATAATTAAAGGAGATTTTATTATTTCCGTTTAATGAAATAAGTCTTGTTTAAGTCATACCCTTTATAATCATTTCAAAGCTGGGACTGAGGACGAGTGTAGTTCTACCGAAAAAAAATATCAAAGAAGAAAGTAGGTGTCTTCTTTCTTGGAATTTATACTGTATTAGTTTCTGTTCATGGTCCGTTTATTTATTTTCTTATCGTATGAAATATTTATTTTTAAAGCGACTTCTTTGTAATGACCCTTATTAGAAGCAAGAGAAATAATCATTTTCATCATGGATATTCGTACTTGGTGCAAACACATTCATATATCCATCATCAAGATTATATCAGATTTATAGAAGGATTTTTCGTTCTCATTTTCGTTCGACCTTGTCAATGGTTATTTGGTCAGCAAAAACCGTATTTAAGGGTAAAAATAAACGATTAAAGAAAAAAAGTTTAAGAAACCACTGGTAGCAGTTCGAGAGAATTATCACGCGTGGAATAAATTTAACGCAGAGTGTCTACAGGTAAGAGATGTGCTAGAGCTATGTACGAGGTGTATTTTACTAACCATACGGAAATACCCGAAGTTTTACGATTGGTGTTTTAGTTGTTCAGTCATCGACCTTATTTAACTGAGTAGTTTATTAGAACATGAGTGATTTACATGTATGTACCTGTAGATTTTATTTCATAATGAAGTAGATTGACAAAGTTCAACAGGAAAAATAACATTGCAAGTTACGTATTGTTAGAGGCAATATGTAAAATAAAAACAATTGTTTAGGTTTATTTTCTAATAATGTTTCCATCAAGATGACAAACCAATGTGTTCTTTTTCGTTTAACAGGACTATTTTACGTTCGCGTGTACACGTGTTTGAAAAAGTCAACCTTGGACAACTGCGTCTGGGAATATCGTTACTTTGGCCCAGTGGTTTAGAGCGCTGCTTTTTCTTACTACTCTTCACCTGCAGGTATTAAAGAATCCCACATAGAGTTTGGTCTTTTTTCCGAAGTATTTCATATTTATGTTACTAAAGGATGTTTGTAACAACTATCAATATCATATGCATAAATTCTCGTGTTGTCACTTGCAAACACTGAAAGTGTGTTTCTGTTAAAGTTTAACTATCCAGACACAATGTTGCATATTTACATGTCGCCCTTTCTCTCACATAAAATACAGCATATGTATATAGTTTATTGCCAATATTCAGAAAAGAACGGATATACACCATATCGAGACTTGGCTTGAAGAGACTATCTACGCTTGAAATCTCAAATATATACATTGCTTTTATTGATAGTATATCTTACTTAGTCTATTGACTACACAACTCAGTGAAACCAGAATTCATCAAGACACAGCACAAAATAAGAAATACGTTACACTGGTCGTTCCCATCTTTTGTATCAGATTTGTCAGCAGAAGTCTTCTAAGTATGTTCATCAGTTTTCAATACAGAGTGTTTTCTTTCTGTCAATTATAACTTTTGTGCTGTACATCTGATGTTTATCATGGGAAAAAAGGTTTTGTGATAAACTGTGAAAAGACTGGGTAAATTCAATTAGCTACTGATCTTAATGATATCAATATAGATATTACTTTGCAAAATGAACCTTTAATAGCGATAAATGTAGGTGCTTGTCGTATTGTATAATGAAATAGGCTGCTTATAGATGCATGTAAAATGGGCTCTTACATTTATTGTTTGCTGTATAAATAACAAGTTTCATAACAGTCATGAGTTGTGTAGTTTTGTTTTTGTTATTAGTTATTTAGTTAGTTAGTTAGTTAGTAAGTAAGTCAGTCAGTAAGTCAGTAAGTAAGTATGTAAGTAAGTAAGTAAGTTAGTTAGTTAGTTAGTTAGTCAAGTAGTCAATCAGTCAGTCAGTCAGACAGACAGACAGACAGACAGACAGATAGATAGATAGATAGATAGATAGATAGATAGATAGATAGATAGATAGATAAATAGATAGATTAGTTAGTTAGTTAGTTAGTAAGTTAAATAGTTAGTTAGTTAAAGATACTTGTTCTTTTTGTATGTATTATTGACATTTACCTCACAACGTTAAATTATTAGTGCACATTTCAGAGCAGACAAGGAAAATGTAAAAGATGTCTAAAATAATTATAATACCCTTTCATTTCATTACTAGACTACTTTGTTGATACGGACTGGCGTTATCCGTGTCAATTAATTTCAGGACAATTGTTGTAAAACAATCAACGACAACGTCTACAGTTGGCAAATGTATTGACTGCCTGGTAGGAAATGACTCCGTAAGAAAACAAGCCATTGAAATGTGTGAAATTACATTCGTATTATTTTCGCAAAGATGTATAGTTTTACGTCAAGACATTAAAAATACAACTGTTTTGTGTGTTCAGACAAGTGGTTTACTACTCCCTCTGACGTCGAAAATGCTTCAGAATTAGTGAAGGAAAAGGTTTACATGTCAGGTTTTACTGTGTTATTTCATTAAAACAAATTCCTGTGTCGATATTGAATGATCTTCCCATAGAAAATCCACTTTAACTAAACCACATCAGGTATTACTGTTAAAAACGTCCAGCAATAGCTTTTATTCGTTGTAAATGTGCCGACTGTGGAGTAAATAATGATCATTGAGAGAAACACTAAAATGGAAGCTGGTTTGAAAAGTATTTTTCTTTATTATCAAAGAGCTTCCTATTTCAGGATTTAATCATGAGTTGATGGATTTCCACATAAAGATTAAAATTAGTCCTAATGGCGCTACACGTGAGCTGAATTTTGATACGAAATGTTTGTAATATGAACGCTAAATTATTGGTGCCAACATGATAGGAAATGACTTATCACGTTTTAATGCTGAGATTTGACAAGACAATCGTATTAACAAAATAACAGAAAACATTACCTACAATTTTAAGGGGAAAAATGCACAAACGTCAGTATAAGCATGTCTATATAAAAAAGAGAATAACAAAACATGTGGTTTTCTATTTTTTCTCATCCCGTAAAACCTTTAAAGTACCTAATGAAAATTTTATCAAATGTAGAAAATATTTCATGTTAGCTTTAAAAATATATATCGCTGAAAATATGGTCATTTATAGGAAAGACTTGTTATTAACAACTGTCAATTGCTTTTTTGTATTGTATTCTTATTAATTATCTATGTCATTTTAACAGGCTTCGGTATACAGTTGGTGAATTTCTAAATCATTGTGATTTCAATTTTTGGATTTTGCCAGATTGTTTACCCAACGTTTCCTCTGACTTTTACTAATAATGATAATAATAAAAATAATAATGGTGGTGGTGGTGGTGGTGGTGGTAGGGATGATACTAATGATAATGATGACGATGATGATAATAAAATGTAGTAGAAATAGCGGTCTAATTATTATCAATATTGTTGTTGTCCTTCTATTTGTTATTGTCGATGTTGACATCATTCACTCTGTAATTTGTTCCATCAATATATAATTACTAGTAAGTAATATATACATTAAAGTATTCGAAATACTGTAGTTATAATAGATATATCTTTTTTTCTTATTTGTAGCATATGCTACAAGTATTGAACCTATAATGTAGATAAGGGAATTTACACTGTTGCAACATCAGCTATATATGTGATAAACACCTTAAAGCAATATAAGATTACCTCTTAATTCCATGCGGGCAGTATCCATTGGCAATCCATTTCCCTGTGTTGAAACACGTAAAATCGTTAAAGTGTTTAATCCGGTATCAACACATGTATTTTATATGTCGGTAATTAATACATTTACATGTTTCCAGTAAGGAAGACAATTTCTGCAAAACACAAACTTAATCTTACGTCAACAGTCTATGTAGATAAACTAAAACATGTTGTTAAATTTGAAAATATGTCCGTCATTCATATTCGTCTTTATCAAATCATGCAAAGTATTATAATCGCACTTTCCCAATATCTTAGATCAACGTGCAATCGAAACTAAAAAAATCCATCGTTTGGTTACACTCCTTTGCCTTACAGATTGTATTTAAAGCTTTTTAAATATTTTCTGTAGCATGGCAGATATTAAACTTATCTAATCCGCTAATGCGACAGGCATTGTGGTGAACAGATACAGAATAAATTGCTTTTAAGCAAACAATGGAGACAATTTATATTTCACGTTGCATGACACATGAAGACTAAACTGCAACAGGTAACGTCCCTTCAAATAACTTGTCTTATTGTCACACGAACAGATCTATGTCGCATAAAAGCTTTTCAAGACTAACATAAAGCGTCTATAGGAAAAACGCGCGAAGGTAGCCATGGCAGCAAATGCCGCAGCTGTTTCAAAATGGGGTCTTTATTGGTTATCTGTAATGATCGCTTTTAACACGAAATGTAGAAAGTGATAATTATCCTGAATGTATGAATTCGTTATAAAAATGATGTACTTATGTTGTTTAAATTCTGCGTATTGAAAACCCTTGACATATTTTTCTCTACGTGTATTCGTTACGTTTTGTAGTGAAAAAATGAACTTATTCAGTTCCATAATTATGGAACTAGTCATTCATTTTAGCGACACTGTAATGGTATATTATATCAATTACCATTGCAAATTCAATAGCAAAGGCTTAGTACACTACTTAAGTATTAAGTATTCTTAATTGTAACAATGTAGTAAAAAATCAGAAATTTGATAGAGTACAATATGCTTTACAACTATTCTTGCAGAGATCCCAATACTCAAACGGTTGAAAAATCCGTATATACAAACCTGCATAAAACACCATTACATTAACCTGATGATACATCAAGTAAATGCAAATATTAATAGCTTCCGTCACGTTGGCAGTCACGAGGTCCAAGGCAGATACTTCACAAACATAATGAATGTTCAATGTATGTTATAAAATATGGCGCTTGTTAGGAGATTCCGCCCAAACATGTATCTCAGCCCTGTTTCTTCAAAATATTTATCTTTACAAGTAAAACTGGATAGTTAAGATAGGTCTTCATACACGTGACTGTATTTACGTGATGACTAAAATATTTACCAAAAAAGTGTTGTGCGTACGGAGGTTTCCTAGAAGACAATCGTTGCTTTTTTTTATTCAAATGATACTTGCAATATTCATTACAATGACTAACCAAGATTCATTGTATCTGAAACAACGCAGTCGGTGATAGATGTCTACATATTTGCAATTTCTCTTTGGGATTTCATTTCGTTCCGATTTACCAAGGTATTATAGCATTGTTCTCAACTGAAATCATTTTAGTGAACCCCTTCTGTTGTGATGGTACTTTGTTTAAAATTAAAAAAAAATATGAGCTTTAACCTACACAGCATTGGATGACCATTTCCCAGAAAATATAATTAAACTTATACATGGAATCATACACTGGTTATGGTAAGAAATAGCATGAACCAAATATTTCATGTATTTGCAATCCCCGGAACTTTAATAATGTGCATATAGAAATTGTCGTTTATTTGTGTGTAGAAAAGGAGGAATTGTTAATCAATAATTGTGTTTGACGGTAAGATACGATCATTTAGGTTTCCTCTTCGAAGAGAAGGAACTAAAGCATGCTTTCACTTTTATAGCTTGCTGGTTTTCTGTGCAGTTTGGGCGTGGCAAAAATGTGATATCAGGTCAGTGACGTGGAATACGTTTAAGTATCAGGTAGGTGTAATCGGGCAGAATTTTAGCCATTTGTCAGGAAACTACTGACAATCACAAGTAAATAGTGTGTTATTGCCTATTGATAAAAACGTTTTAACACAACTAGTCAATAAATACTGCGCCTTTATGCCATCCAATATCTCAATTTAATTTACAGTTATTTTGTCGTGAACTTTGTAAGACAAATTTTGTATGTTCAGAAAAATACACGTAGATTAACAGGTTTGTAAATAATAAATTAATAAATACTAATAAATGGCTCACTCTCTCAAAGTCTGAAGAACATTTTCCGATATAAAGCTATTTAATTACAAACGCAGAGCAACTATATGTCAAACATACAGAGCACGAGTTTCAAGTTGAGGATACGAAATAATTGTGTTTACGCTAGAGGAAGTACACGCGGGACATGAAACGTAAGAAATTTGCTTCGAAATTGCTATTTCCAGGGAAAAAAAAACTAATCAGGAGTTTTTTGTCAAGACACCGGAACCATTAGAGATATAATGGTTTGTATCTTTGCACCTATTTAATTTGAATATGGAAATTTTATGACTTTAAATTGATTTTGATGTCATACAAATTTTTGTATCAACAATTCATGGGTTCTTACTGTTTGAATAGATAAGCCTGTACTAAATGTATGCAAGCTGGCAGTCCTAAGCCAAAAGGAAGAAAGAACGTGAACGAAAATCTAATATGGTAAAGTGCGTGTCTACATAACCCGTAACAGCCAAGAACAACAGTCAAAAGGGCGAAAAACATATTAATGAACACTTAATATGGCCATAAACAAAGCGTAAATAATCTGATACGGAAAAAAAAATGTTCACAATATTCAGCTTCAGATAACTTTACTTAATAGATAATTATGATAAATAAAGTATGCCAAACCATTAACTCTGTATTTTCTCCGTGCCTAAGGCAACGCATAATATCATGCATGAAATAGGTTTGGTAGACTTCCATATTCATCACAAGTAGAAGTCCGTGTGACCAAAGGCGTCTAATCTATTTCCGATTTTTTATTATGGCGAGTGTGTTAGTTTTAATAAGTAAGAATATACAATCAATATTCTGGAATTGTTGCTCCTAGCAATCAGGTAACTCTGAAATGGTAAACTGAATTGTTAATACGCACATTTCTCTTTTTATAACAATCGGCATTTTTTTCTGCACAGACATTAACCTTGTTTATCTTATGTGACTCTTGTTAAATATGTCAGAAATACCAATTAATTGCTTCACAGATGTTTGCATCGCCATACAAAATGGGCTGTTGATGAATCATTAAAATTATTAGAAGAACCATTTTCTATTTTTCTTCTTCTTCCTCTTGTCAACGTGCTTCTTTTCTTCAGCTTCATTCCATTAAGTGTACCAAATGTAGATTAGCTGACATTTTGTATTGTATTCAGAGGGAGCACGACAGCGTGTCATATTCAAGAGAAGACTTATCTATAAAAATGAAACTGAATCTTTTTTGATGAAATGCATCAATTAACCATTTCATGCGAATAAATTGCCGGGCATATATTTATTTTGTTTCACTTCTGTTGCATATATACCCGCAAACATCTGCAAAGCATCATTTAAAATCATGTAACACAGGTTTTTAACAAAATCATGTGCGTGTAATTAGCATTTTCATCGAAGATCAAAGTTTGGAAATCAATACTTTGCTGAACTTCGTGCCTCCGAGATTCATATTCAGTAAAGTAGCGAGATTCCAAAGAGACAATGTGAATTAATAAAGTATTTGTATAAGCTCGAAAACCTTTTTATCTAAATATCAATCTTAAGGTAGACTCAAAAATACGCTTAAGATTGAAATTCACATTGCATATTTCAACTTTCGACCTTAGGGCTCGCTCGGCATTTGCTCTGTATCAAATTTTACTTTATCTGATTATCGTTCTCAGATTTGACACGACGAAATTCACACAAGCTCAAAATAAACACATATATAACAACAACAACAACATATAACAATATATAAAGGTGATAAACAACTTTTAGATTTCGGAAAATTCTAGGTTGCAGAATACATTTTGACAATTTAAGGTAATATTCGACTGTGAAACATATACCCGTTTTTATATACAAATTTAAACACAACGATACCGTGACGCTTTTAAAACCATCTTGAATGACGTCAGAATAATAACGACACTAGGTGCTGTCTGCTTGCACCTATTGCCTTTTAAATTGTGTTTTAAGCATTTTAAGTTAAGCTCTACGTACCATAATATATATAATATAAGATAAAAAAATAAATATCGCATCTTCTTATTCAGGTCAATAAAAAAAGTTTCAAAATTGACTTTGGAAGTGTTGCATGATAAACAGAATATAAATCAACCGTCATAAAGTAACTGATGACATCAGGTTTAGAAGATATGGTCTGAAGAAAGCTCGAAAGAGCCTTGCCTTTTCGATCATATCACCCTCACCTGATACCATCTGTTATCAAAGAACGATAGACTGATATTCTTTCAATATCACCTGTTTATGAAACACATACACTCGTATCTATTTCTTTAAGTTGAGATGAAACAATACTACACATTAAGCTTGATGGAAATATTCCTGAAATTATGTCATAAATTACAACATATATCTCTTCTTTGAATACGTTCGGCAAACAGTAGTTTCAGAAACCCAAATAACCTAATATAACTTTTACGGAATTACAACAATAAACTTTATTAAATCAAATTTTAGAACTTTTTGTCAAACAAATGTCTCCAAGATGCTTTGCAATAGCTGTCTTGTATGCGAGATTGTCCTTGGAATAAAATATGACAAATTCCCAGGAGACAAGGCTGGTGGTATCAATATGGCTGAATTCAGAGAATTATCTTAATGCAATGAAACAAAAAAGTTTTCAATTATCAAATAATCATGCAACTCCTCCATTCGTTTGTCATATGACAAATTGTATAATCGATATGCTTAGATATAGCTTCATGTTTTTATTCTAGCTATGTGGAACTTATAAATATGTACTTCAGTTGCTGGTGTACTTGACTTATGGGATTAAAGGATTTCATTTAATATATTTCATTCCTAACACTCTTTTTTTCTCATTATTTCCATACAGGACCAAACACTGATGCTGTATAAAAGGAGCGTTCTTGGTAGACGCAAAAACAGCTCAGAGCCAACAGTAAATTTGCGATAGTCTAAATTGAAAGTTCCTTTTGCATATAAAATTGATATTAAATAACAGGACATCTTGCACACTCACTGCTTTTGTCTTGTGCATGGAAGTGTGTCTTCAACACCTTTTACTTTCAATATTTCAAGTTATCAAGTATCGTTTTGGTCTTATACTAACGTCCTTCCATCATCGCTTCACAAGGTGACTTTATCTACTAGAACAAGAAGGCAGGTAACATCGGTTGACGCAAAAGCATGATGTGGGTATTTTGGTCGAAATCTTACTATTATGACAGAGCTATTTCCGTTTAAAAGCTGCATTCCAGCATTCTGTTTTTTTACAGCTGTCATTATAGAGAATCATAATGAGACAAGGGACACGTGTTGCTTCTTTAGAAAAGGAAAAACATTTCTCAGATTT
This sequence comes from Cyclina sinensis, assembly GCA_012932295.1. Lineage (NCBI taxonomy): Eukaryota > Metazoa > Mollusca > Bivalvia > Venerida > Veneridae > Cyclina > Cyclina sinensis. Next base: position 10,890,886 of record JAAONU010000012.1, on the reverse strand, counting down.
TCAACAGAAACGTATTATGGTACACCGAAATTCATCTCAGGGGCATTATTGATGGATTTTCTGTTGTAGATTCTCAGTTATCAAACAGGCTGATATGCAAAGATAAAAACGAAGTGTAGATAAAAAAACAATCATCGGAAAATCCTTCATATTGGCCACATCATTCCAAACAAACATACAGTCATACAACTTGTATAATTATTTATTTTTACATAGGTAGGCAACACGTCTTCAAACGCAGAAAAAGTAACATTAGGTAAATTGAAATTAGACAACTGGGATATTTATTGTCAACAAAATGGCATCTAGCTAGTTGTTGTCAGCAATTCGGATTATTTCGAGAATAAAACATCTAACGTTTCATAGATTTAAAATTCGCTTCTATATAATATGATATACATCCACATTGTGCTTTCACAGCTTCCGGCATTAAAAAATCTATTTTGTTTTTCTTCGTTTCTCTTAAGAATTAAAAATAGAATAATTTTATGCAGATTCACAGCACTGTATTACTTATTCATGAGACTGCGAGAAAAATAGAAAGTAATTAAGTCTTTCAAACTGGTCATACTGTGCTAATGTTGTGCAAAACATAATATATTGAAAAAATAACCGAGAGACCTGTAGTTTTTGTAGTGTTTCAGTGTTTTAGTATTTATTGGTAGCATAAAGATGTTATAGGCATTGTCACGAATAAATTGGTTTTGGAAGCGTGCGAACATCTTTTTAGTTATTTTTTCTGTTATAATTTTGCAGTCGTCCTTATGATAGGTTTGTAATAATCCTTCACAAGAATGCATAATATTTTCTAATATGATTCAATATAGCCTATATCAACTTACCACGATAACGAACACATTTTATTATTTATAAGATATTTTACTCTCACCAAAACAAACATCTGTTTAAAATTTTTATTATGCCCCCGAAGGGAGGCATATAGTTTTTGAACTGTCCGTCCGTCCGTCCGTCAGTCAGTCCGTCCGTCAGTCCGTCCGAAAACTTTAACATTGGCAATAACTTTCTTATTAGTAAATGGATTTACTTCATACTTGGACACAACACCCCTTTGGTCAAGACCTTTCCACTGATCTGTATTTATTTGACCTTGACCCCTGAATGACCTTTACCTTGAAGATCCAATTGTCCAAAAACTTTAACATTGGCAATAACTTCTTTATTAGTAGGTGGATTTACTTCATACTTGGACACAGCACCCCTTTGGACAAGGCCTTCCCACTGACCTATATTTGTTTGACCTTGACCCCTGAATGACCTTTACCTTGAATATCCAATTGTCCAAAAACTTCAACATTGCCCATAACTTCCTTATTAGTAAATGGAATAACTTCATACTTGGACACAACCCCCTTTGGATAAGACCTTCCCACTGACCTATATTTATTTGACCTTGACCCCTGAATATCCAATTGTCCAAAACCTAATATTTGGCCATAACTTCCAAATTGGTAAGTGGATACACTTCAAACTTAAACACAACACCCCTTTAGACAAGGCCTTCCCACTGACCTATATTTGTTTGACCTTGACCCCTGAATGATCTTCACCTTCAAGATCCAATTGTTCAAACACTTTAACATTGCCCATAACTTCCTTATAAGTAAATGGAATAACTTCATACTTGGACACAACCCCCTTTGGATAAGACCTTCCCACTGACCTATATTTATTTGACCTTGACCACTGAATGACTGGTTCTCAGTTCAAAGGTCAAAGCACCACGTTCGGGGGCATTGTCATCTTACAGTGACAGTTCTTGTTATTATTATTTCTATATTAATATATGAAATTTCAGTTCAATTATGTCTTCTACAAAACATTTGAATAGGAAAAAAATAAACGGTATATTTGAAATATTGACTTTATTTACATCTTAGTACTTTATATGATGGTAGAAGCTTATAAACATTCCTGCAATCGTATCAGACGATAAAAATAAAACAAATGATACAATTAGATTTCAGCTCTTAGCAACTTCTAATACATTGTGCATGTCCAAAACAGCTTAAATGAATATCAGATCACATGACATACCTTTCAGTGCATAAATGTCGACTGTTTAAACAACAAGACATGAAACGAAATAGAAATGAAATCTGGTTGTAATAACATTGTTGTTATTTTGTACATCATTGCTTGGTTTCGATTTATTAAAGGTACTTCAATTTTATGCAAACTTTTATAATGTATTATAACTGAATATTATATTCAAAGCAAATAGTAACAACGTATTCATCAGAGCGTTCTAAAACTTTTATTTAGCAACAAGATAACTTGTTGTCTTCAAATGAATGACAGTATTGCGAAACATTACTCTAACTGCATATAGATAATACCATTTTTTACCAGATTTGTGAAGTTAGCGGCCTAGCGGCCTAGCGGCTTGGCGGCCTGGCGTGAAGTTAGCGGCCTAGCGGCGTGAAGTTAGCGGCCTAGCGGCGTGAAGACGGCTGCCTTTATCACAATTTTGGTTGATCTTAAAAACGGATTGAAATCTATTTTTACAGCATATAATGTAAATTGCAGGGGTGTATAAGAAAGTTATCGACATGATTTAGCTTTTATTTTTTAAAATAAATTATTTAACAAAGTTCTAGCTTATCTGCAAAGACGACTCGGAATCTCTTTGTACATTTACTCCCATGTACTCTTTGTAAATTACATTTCAGTTGATGATTAAGTAAAATATCAACAAGAACTAGCTTTGATTTTTTTTAACTTTTCGAAGCCTGGCGGCCTAGCGGCCTGGCGGCCTCGCGGCCTAAACTTAAAATTTATCATAATTTATGTTTATCTTAAAAACGTCTTGAAATCGATTTTTTCAGCATGTAATGTACATTTCAGGGGTGAATAAGCAAAATATCAACAAGAACTAGCTTTGATTTTTTTTAAGTTTTCGAAGTTGTTGATTAAGCTTAGACTTACTTTTTAATTTAGCGGAATTAACTCTATAAAGATGGCATGCCAACGAATTATCAAGAAGCATACCTGTCGCTCATTTGTCTCAAAGTAACTAAACTGACGGTGTTGAAATTGTTGGTAACTATGATATTTACATTGAAAAAGTTTTGCGAAAAATGACAAAAAGAAATCGATGTTTTAACAAACATTGCTAAAGTTTTGATGCAGAACAATTTTTCTATTTAAGAAAACAAGGGATAAATAATTATTTACATAATAGAATATTACATATTGTTACTTCGAGTATTGTCAATTGATGTGTCCCAATAATAAACTCAAAATGTATACCTTGTTTCTAAAAGACAACATTTTTTCACTGAATTTGCTTGCATATACTGGATTACACCCTCTGGCTCTTGTCGAAAATTCTTTCAAACCATTAGCATATAACTACAGTTCATTTCAGTTTATTATCATATAGTGTGCTTGATTTTTCAACACAGAAAAAGATCTTGATTGGAAGTGCATCGGACTAACAGGTGACGAAATATGAAAACTGCCTTTTTCACTAATAGAAAGAAGTCTTACTGATTACAATATTTAAGCGCGTCAGTCTCTAAATATAGAGCTACGACATCGATGGTCACAGGTCTACCTGTCGGTCAAAAAGCAAATTAAGACGCCTTCAGTAGAAGCATCCTAGTGTTATTTAAGATTTTACAAAATCAGGCTATATATATATATATCCGTGGGCAGTCGCCAAGCTGAAATACTTTGTCAAATGCGTTAGACTAACAAGCTTTAGTTAAATTTAAAAGTGGAAGACACACCAGTTCTTTGTTATGGCCGACGGCAATTAAGTTGACGTAATCTTTTCTCAAACGATTTTATCTAGAAGCATGCGTGCTTTTTTAGATTAATTGAAACAAACCAACGTGTACATATATTGAAAAGTTTTGATATAGGCAAACCTGTTGAAAATGTCTCTAGAGCTAAAACATCCCTTAACGTTATTTAATAACTTTTAAATACAAACGGCATATAAAGTAAACGTGTGAATGTTTACTAACAGACTAGTTTTAGATAGCCAGAAAATCAATTCACATGCATTGGAATACTTCACTGGTATTGTTGCATATTTGATGGATAAATGATTTCTCTTTCCATTCATGTAAATTTTATTAAGCTTTTCCATAAGCTATGAAATGATATTGCAAAGAATACTGTTATTCTGGCATTTTGAATGTCTGACTCGGGTTGAGATATTGCCAACACAAAGTTAGCTCAATATTTTCCGATGCTTCAAGAAAGAATGATTAAATGTTATAATATAAAAATCAACTGACTACATAATTGATAAACAGGTTACCGAAGACTGATAGAAAAAGTGGGTGGGCGTAGGCGGGGCTGTCTCGCTTATTTTTTTTTTATTTTTCACCATACCTATGCCAAGACTAGGATATAATGAAATATTAGTGATTTAAAATTCTGTATATAGTACCAGAAAGGTATGTTCATGTGATATTTATCAAAGTAATAACTGCTGCAATGTTTGGACAAAAGATGGTCTTAAAGATTGACAATAAGATTTAGATTCAAGTGTGAACAGACTTAAATTTTATCTTTATAAACCAATACAAACATATGGTAGTCTGAAATCAATACACGGAAGTCAATTTAGGAATGGCAATGCTTTAATTGACAGAAGTAAGCAGGCGATATATAGATAAATGATAAAATTAGCTTATACAAGACAGCTGCAGTACAGATTCAACATTCCTTGGTATTGATTATTGATTCTTACTTATCGAAATAAATGGCTTCTGCATCTTGCTGAAATATGATGTTGAAATTATTCAGACGCCTGAGGCTATACGAAGAACGAAGGTTGAACGCTGTATGGAAATGATAGCCTTACATCCTGTCAACGCATTTAAAAAAACACTATAATATTAATCAAAATGTGAAATGAGTTAACGTTAACACGAAAATAGCAACAGCTTTTCAATCCATACTTGTTCCCTACAACAGCTTTTCAGTCCATACTTGCTCCCAACAACAGCTTTTCAGTCCATACTTGCTCCCTACACCAGCTTTTCAGTCCATACTTGCTCCCTACACCAGCTTTTCAGTCCATACTTGCTCCCTACAACAGCTTTTCAGTCCATACTTGCTCCCTACAACAGCTTTTCAGTCCATACTTGCTCCCTACATCAGCTTTTCAGTCCATACTTGCTCCCTACAACAACTTTTCAGTCCAAACTTGCTCCCTACACCAGCTTTTCAGTCCATACTTGCTCCCTACAACAGCTTTTCAGTCCATACTTGCTCCCTACACCAGCTTTTCAGTCCATACTTGCTCCCTACAACAGCTTTTCAGTTCATACTTGCTCCTTACAACAGCTTTTCAGTCCATACTTGCTCCTTACAACAGCTTTTCAGTCCATACTTGCTCCCTACAACAGCTTTTCAGTCCATACTTGATCCCTACATCAGCTTTTCAGTCCATACTTGCTCCCTACTGGTGAACTATGTCATTCTTAAAAGAAAAACTATTTTACGTCACAATGACAAAAATATAGATGGAAATAAACAAATATATGAAAAGTACGGCACAATTTACATGTTCTTCCAAATAACTGACAATGTCCTGTTAGTTGAGACCTTAACGTTGGGGAATCAGATGTGTTCTACGGTACATAGTTTTATTAATTGTTTTGCTAAAACAAAATACTGTCGCTGCATTTATAGATGTATTAAGTCGAAAATAAATCCTCTTTTTCAATAAGAATAAAGAATTATAATAATAGAAAGTTATACGCATATCAGGAAAAACCACAGCCAAAAAAAAACACATCCTCCCCAGACAGTAAAAAAATAGAAAAGTTAGCATAAAGTATTTAATAAATCAATGAAAAAAGGAAACCAAAAACAATTAATGAAAATGAGAAAAGGACTTTGAAAGATAATTATCGCATTAGAATGCATTGAGCCTTCGTAGTAATAATTTATGAAAATAGTAGCTAAAAATGTTTAATTCATTTACCTTCCAAACGAACATACAGTTTTGTAACATGGATAATTATTTCATCTTTTTTTCAAAGACAACAGGTCATCAAAACGCAGATGAAGTGACAGTTTGTACATTGACAGATTAAACTTTGGGATACTTATTGAAAACAAAATGGCATCTTGTGCTGATTTGAAAGTCAGTGTAAGTGGACACGGTTAAAAAAAAATTAAGTTCGATGTTAAAGTGTTAAATTTGCTTCTATATAACATGACGATCGTGTAAATTGTTCTTTCACAGCTTCAAGCATTAAAACTCCTATTTTGTTTGTCTTCGTTTCCCTCCAGAAAAAAAGATACAAAAAAGATTATTATATACAGATGCACAGCACAGTATTACTTATTCATAGGCATGCGAGGAAAAACAGAAACTAATTTAGTCTTTCAAACTAGCCATACTGTGCCTGTGTTGTGCAAATCATAAGATAATTGAAAAATAACAGAAAGACCTGTGGTTTGTGTACTACTTGTCAATTAGTTTTGGTAGCATAAATATGTTATTATCATTGTCACGAAGCAATTGGTTTTGAAAGCGCGCAGATATGTTTTTACTTTAATGTTGCAATGACCCTTATGACAGTTTTGTAATTATTCTACACTAGAATACATAACATTTTCTTACATGATCCAATGTAGCCTGAACCAAATTACCAAAATAATGAAATCATTCTATAATAAGATATTTTACTCACACGAAAGGAAATATTTGTTAAAATATATTTTTTCTTATTTCTGTAAAAAGTAAATGAACAATCAACCAAAATGATTACTTGAACAAACATTTGAATAAAACAAAAATAAACATTATCCTCGCCTTTGAATACCTATCTTACGAAAGAGTTGTTCATTAGAACTAAGAATTTATCTTTAATTTAACGGTTCTAACAGTGAAATATCAACAAAATAAATGGTGTCATGCCAACAAATTATCAAGAAACCTACCGGTCGCTCATTTGTCTCAAAGTAACAAAACTGAGAGTCTTGAAAGTATTGGTAACTAACTATTTACGTCGAAATAATTTTTGCGAAAAATGACAAAAACCAATCGATGTTTCAACAAAAATTCCTAAAGTTTTGAAGCAGAATGTTTATGTTTATTACTGTCACACAAATTATGTTAAAACTACAAATGCTGTGAAAACCTAACGAGGCTAAACAGCATGCTATTATTTATTCATGAATATCAGAGGAAGAAATATAGTTCGCTTCCTTTCTTAAACGCATTGTACTGTGCGGTAAATGGAAAATAACGCTACAACAGATCATAAATTGACTAAAAGCTTTTTGTGGAAATAATTAGTTTCTTAAACGCTCGTTTGTTATTATTTCAAAACAAATTGATGTTGGCGGTCAAATCAAAATCACATATACGATAGTATCACACTAGTGTGAAAAGTAAAGACTGTTCAATTAATAATACATAAATTTTGAGTTTTTTAATTTCTTTATTCTATAAGCAATCTATTCAGTTTTCATGACTATGCACAATAGTTTTATACAAATGACAACGTATTTTATTCTACGTTTTTTTTATATTCAAGAAAACAAGTGATTAATAATAATTTACACAATAGAAAATTACATGTTATTACTGAGAGTATTGTCGAAACAGCTGAATATGATGTGTCTCAAAAATAAACTCAAAATGAATATCTTGTTCCTAAAGCAATACATATATTTGGTTCCTTGCTTATACTAAAGGAAGCTATCACGTTCTTATAGGAGTCTTATTAAAGAAGGACCTAACAGAAAAAATGACGTTCTTTTGACAGGGATATAATTGTATGCCAAAACTATTATTAAACATTAATTCTAGACTAATATGCAATAATTCTGCAGTTTTTCAGACTAATTTGAAAACTATCCCTTTAAACATGACCTAACCCCTTGCAGGTTGTCTTATTATACATTTCAGACAGTAAGTTATTGCACCCTACTGGTCTATTGTTCTATCACTACCTACTGGAATATCATTTTACTTTACAAATTAACTATCCCTTAAAAATGTCTGGGGATTTTTCTCTTAACTTATTTGCATAATACTGGATTGCAGCCACTTGCTCTTGTCGAAAACTCTTTACATTATTCCAGTGCCAACCATTAGCATATAACTTCAGTTCATTTCAGTTTTTATCATAAAGTGTGGTTGATTTTCAACACAAAATCTTAAGGTCTTGATTGGAAATGCATCAGATTTACAGATGACGACACATGTGAATACTGATTTTTTTTTATTAATGGGTAGACTATTAATGTGTGCTTCTTCTGAAGTTTTACTCATTACAATATTTAAGCGCGTCAGTGTCTGAGTGTAGAGCCTGCGACATCAAGAACGAACGATGGTGGTCACAGTTCTACCTGTCGTTCAAAAAACAAATTAAGACGTCTCCAGTGGCTGCATTTTGTCGTTATTGGAGATTTCTCAAAATCAGGTTCCACAAAATATATATAAGCAGTCAGCGAGCTGAAATACTCTCTTTACTTCGTCGAATGCTTTTAGATAAACAAGCTGAACTTTAGTTAAAATCCCAAAAATCCCAAATCGATTAAAGTGGAAGTCTCACCAGTTCTCTATTAAAGCCGACGGCACTTATTTTGTAGATAATAAGTTGACAGAATTCATTGCTCAATCGCTTTTATCTTGAAGCAACCATCTCTCCGTTTGTGAAGTCTTAGTATTAGATTACTTGAAACAAAACACATTACACATATGTTAGAAAATGTTGATACAGGCAAAATATGTTACTGTTGAAAGCCCTCAACGTTACTTATTTTCGGCTGATTTCAGATTGTCAGCAAATGAATTTACGTGCATTAGAATATGTTTGATATTGTTATATCTTTGATGTACGAATGATTTCTCTTTAGATCAAGACAAGTCTAATTTCTTGTTTGGGTGTGTTAGGCTTGCGAGAATGTCTCGCATTATTATTTTTTATTTTATTTACTTTTAATTGTACACTTTTGCATATTTTCTCACCATACCAATGGCAAGACAAGAAAATAATAAAAATATTCGTGTTTTATAATACTATTATCTGTATATAGTACCAGGAAGTTATGTTCATACGATTTTTATCAACGTAATTAATTAAAGTTGCGATCTTTGCTAGTGTTAGTGCACAATAACAAATTACAAACTTTATGTTATACTTATCAAACATTCAGGTATTTCAGGAAGGGAAAAAACGCCTAACTAAAATTTAAAATAGAATTTCACATAGATCATAGATTCAGTAACCATAGCTACCTCATTTAATGTGCACCTCAACTGCCGTCGGTGCTTCAGTTCAAGTGAGGTGCGTGTATTTCAGTAACTAAGGTAAAACCATAGTTCGACCATAATAAAAATTAACTTCAAATGTGCGAAGTCATATGGTCAAAATCGCTGGATAACCGAGATTTTGTCATTCTATTTCGAAGCATATGAAAAATGGCAAGTTGACACACACACAAAGAGAACACTCACTTTTTTTCCATTTTACGAATGTTTCTAGACCTGCGTCTAATGATAAGAAATAGATATAAAAGCAACAAAAACAATATTTTGCTAGATAAAATCGATGATGTAAGTTTACATTCTGCCAAAATATGTCCAGGAGTTAGGGTGCGAGCTCGGACCTAAAGGTGCAGTGTAGGAGGTCATCTCTTACACTCCTTTTATTTGTCATTACAGTTCTCGACTTTGCAATGTTTTCACTCCGAGCTAACATTTTTTTTAAATTGATGTTTCAACAATTTGCCCTATAGTTTTCAGGCAAAATGTTTCTGTTTATATAATATGTCCTTGAAATCACAAGAATAATGTTAAAATGACAAATGCTGTGAAAACCTAACGAAGCTAAACAGCATGACTGGTTATTATCGCCGTTCCTGGACGGCGATATATACAATTAATAAGATTTTAACAGTTTTGCCTGTACACCGCCTGCCTTTAGCCAATCAAAGCAAAGCATTTCATATCACATGATAACAAAATGGACGTCAAAATTCTTCATCAAGGGGTGCGAAATGGACTCGCCCAACCGCCATATTTGTCGGTCGAATAACTTCATACTTGGACACAACCCCCTTTGGATAAGACCTTCCCACTGACCTATATTTATTTGACCTTGACCACTGAATGACTGGTTCTCAGTTCAAAGGTCAAAGCACCACGTTCGGGGGCATTGTCATCTTACAGTGACAGTTCTTGTTATTATTATTTCTATATTAATATATGAAATTTCAGTTCAATTATGTCTTCTACAAAACATTTGAATAGGAAAAAAATAAACGGTATATTTGAAACATTGACTTTATTTACATCTTAGTACTTTATATGATGGTAGAAGCTTATAAACATTCCTGCAATCGTATCAGACGATAAAAATAAAACAAATGATACAATTAGATTTCAGCTCTTAGCAACTTCTAATACATTGTGCATGTCCAAAACAGCTTAAATGAATATCAGATCACATGACATACCTTTCAGTGCATAAATGTCGACTGTTTAAACAACAAGACATGAAACGAAATAGAAATGAAATCTGGTTGTAATAACATTGTTGTTATTTTGTACATCATTGCTTGGTTTCGATTTATTAAAGGTACTTCAATTTTATGCAAACTTTTATAATGTATTATAACTGAATATTATATTCAAAGCAAATAGTAACAACGTATTCATCAGAGCGTTCTAAAACTTTTATTTAGCAACAAGATAACTTGTTGTCTTCAAATGAATGACAGTATTGCGAAACATTACTCTAACTGCATATAGATAATACCATTTTTTACCAGATTTGTGAAGTTAGCGGCCTAGCGGCCTAGCGGCTTGGCGGCCTGGCGTGAAGTTAGCGGCCTAGCGGCGTGAAGTTAGCGGCCTAGCGGCGTGAAGACGGCTGCCTTTATCACAATTTTGGTTGATCTTAAAAACGGATTGAAATCTATTTTTACAGCATATAATGTAAATTGCAGGGGTGTATAAGAAAGTTATCGACATGATTTAGCTTTTATTTTTTAAAATAAATTATTTAACAAAGTTCTAGCTTATCTGCAAAGACGACTCGGAATCTCTTTGTACATTTACTCCCATGTACTCTTTGTAAATTACATTTCAGTTGATGATTAAGTAAAATATCAACAAGAACTAGCTTTGATTTTTTTTAACTTTTCGAAGCCTGGCGGCCTAGCGGCCTGGCGGCCTCGCGGCCTAAACTTAAAATTTATCATAATTTATGTTTATCTTAAAAACGTCTTGAAATCGATTTTTTCAGCATGTAATGTACATTTCAGGGGTGAATAAGCAAAATATCAACAAGAACTAGCTTTGATTTTTTTTAAGTTTTCGAAGTTGTTGATTAAGCTTAGACTTACTTTTTAATTTAGCGGAATTAACTCTATAAAGATGGCATGCCAACGAATTATCAAGAAGCATACCTGTCGCTCATTTGTCTCAAAGTAACTAAACTGACGGTGTTGAAATTGTTGGTAACTATGATATTTACATTGAAAAAGTTTTGCGAAAAATGACAAAAAGAAATCGATGTTTTAACAAACATTGCTAAAGTTTTGATGCAGAACAATTTTTCTATTTAAGAAAACAAGGGATAAATAATTATTTACATAATAGAATATTACATATTGTTACTTCGAGTATTGTCAATTGATGTGTCCCAATAATAAACTCAAAATGTATACCTTGTTTCTAAAAGACAACATTTTTTCACTGAATTTGCTTGCATATACTGGATTACACCCTCTGGCTCTTGTCGAAAATTCTTTCAAACCATTAGCATATAACTACAGTTCATTTCAGTTTATTATCATATAGTGTGCTTGATTTTTCAACACAGAAAAAGATCTTGATTGGAAGTGCATCGGACTAACAGGTGACGAAATATGAAAACTGCCTTTTTCACTAATAGAAAGAAGTCTTACTGATTACAATATTTAAGCGCGTCAGTCTCTAAATATAGAGCTACGACATCGATGGTCACAGGTCTACCTGTCGGTCAAAAAGCAAATTAAGACGCCTTCAGTAGAAGCATCCTAGTGTTATTTAAGATTTTACAAAATCAGGCTATATATATATATATCCGTGGGCAGTCGCCAAGCTGAAATACTTTGTCAAATGCGTTAGACTAACAAGCTTTAGTTAAATTTAAAAGTGGAAGACACACCAGTTCTTTGTTATGGCCGACGGCAATTAAGTTGACGTAATCTTTTCTCAAACGATTTTATCTAGAAGCATGCGTGCTTTTTTAGATTAATTGAAACAAACCAACGTGTACATATATTGAAAAGTTTTGATATAGGCAAACCTGTTGAAAATGTCTCTAGAGCTAAAACATCCCTTAACGTTATTTAATAACTTTTAAATACAAACGGCATATAAAGTAAACGTGTGAATGTTTACTAACAGACTAGTTTTAGATAGCCAGAAAATCAATTCACATGCATTGGAATACTTCACTGGTATTGTTGCATATTTGATGGATAAATGATTTCTCTTTCCATTCATGTAAATTTTATTAAGCTTTTCCATAAGCTATGAAATGATATTGCAAAGAATACTGTTATTCTGGCATTTTGAATGTCTGACTCGGGTTGAGATATTGCCAACACAAAGTTAGCTCAATATTTTCCGATGCTTCAAGAAAGAATGATTAAATGTTATAATATAAAAATCAACTGACTACATAATTGATAAACAGGTTACCGAAGACTGATAGAAAAAGTGGGTGGGCGTAGGCGGGGCTGTCTCGCTTATTTTTTTTTATTTTTCACCATACCTATGCCAAGACTAGGATATAATGAAATATTAGTGATTTAAAATTCTGTATATAGTACCAGAAAGGTATGTTCATGTGATATTTATCAAAGTAATAACTGCTGCAATGTTTGGACAAAAGATGGTCTTAAAGATTGACAATAAGATTTAGATTCAAGTGTGAACAGACTTAAATTTTATCTTTATAAACCAATACAAACATATGGTAGTCTGAAATCAATACACGGAAGTCAATTTAGGAATGGCAATGCTTTAATTGACAGAAGTAAGCAGGCGATATATAGATAAATGATAAAATTAGCTTATACAAGACAGCTGCAGTACAGATTCAACATTCCTTGGTATTGATTATTGATTCTTACTTATCGAAATAAATGGCTTCTGCATCTTGCTGAAATATGATGTTGAAATTATTCAGACGCCTGAGGCTATACGAAGAACGAAGGTTGAACGCTGTATGGAAATGATAGCCTTACATCCTGTCAACGCATTTAAAAAAACACTATAATATTAATCAAAATGTGAAATGAGTTAACGTTAACACGAAAATAGCAACAGCTTTTCAATCCATACTTGTTCCCTACAACAGCTTTTCAGTCCATACTTGCTCCCAACAACAGCTTTTCAGTCCATACTTGCTCCCTACACCAGCTTTTCAGTCCATACTTGCTCCCTACACCAGCTTTTCAGTCCATACTTGCTCCCTACAACAGCTTTTCAGTCCATACTTGCTCCCTACAACAGCTTTTCAGTCCATACTTGCTCCCTACATCAGCTTTTCAGTCCATACTTGCTCCCTACAACAACTTTTCAGTCCAAACTTGCTCCCTACACCAGCTTTTCAGTCCATACTTGCTCCCTACAACAGCTTTTCAGTCCATACTTGCTCCCTACACCAGCTTTTCAGTCCATACTTGCTCCCTACAACAGCTTTTCAGTTCATACTTGCTCCTTACAACAGCTTTTCAGTCCATACTTGCTCCTTACAACAGCTTTTCAGTCCATACTTGCTCCCTACAACAGCTTTTCAGTCCATACTTGATCCCTACATCAGCTTTTCAGTCCATACTTGCTCCCTACTGGTGAACTATGTCATTCTTAAAAGAAAAACTATTTTACGTCACAATGACAAAAATATAGATGGAAATAAACAAATATATGAAAAGTACGGCACAATTTACATGTTCTTCCAAATAACTGACAATGTCCTGTTAGTTGAGACCTTAACGTTGGGGAATCAGATGTGTTCTACGGTACATAGTTTTATTAATTGTTTTGCTAAAACAAAATACTGTCGCTGCATTTATAGATGTATTAAGTCGAAAATAAATCCTCTTTTTCAATAAGAATAAAGAATTATAATAATAGAAAGTTATACGCATATCAGGAAAAACCACAGCCAAAAAAAAACACATCCTCCCCAGACAGTAAAAAAATAGAAAAGTTAGCATAAAGTATTTAATAAATCAATGAAAAAAGGAAACCAAAAACAATTAATGAAAATGAGAAAAGGACTTTGAAAGATAATTATCGCATTAGAATGCATTGAGCCTTCGTAGTAATAATTTATGAAAATAGTAGCTAAAAATGTTTAATTCATTTACCTTCCAAACGAACATACAGTTTTGTAACATGGATAATTATTTCATCTTTTTTTCAAAGACAACAGGTCATCAAAACGCAGATGAAGTGACAGTTTGTACATTGACAGATTAAACTTTGGGATACTTATTGAAAACAAAATGGCATCTTGTGCTGATTTGAAAGTCAGTGTAAGTGGACACGGTTAAAAAAAAATTAAGTTCGATGTTAAAGTGTTAAATTTGCTTCTATATAACATGACGATCGTGTAAATTGTTCTTTCACAGCTTCAAGCATTAAAACTCCTATTTTGTTTGTCTTCGTTTCCCTCCAGAAAAAAAGATACAAAAAAGATTATTATATACAGATGCACAGCACAGTATTACTTATTCATAGGCATGCGAGGAAAAACAGAAACTAATTTAGTCTTTCAAACTAGCCATACTGTGCCTGTGTTGTGCAAATCATAAGATAATTGAAAAATAACAGAAAGACCTGTGGTTTGTGTACTACTTGTCAATTAGTTTTGGTAGCATAAATATGTTATTATCATTGTCACGAAGCAATTGGTTTTGAAAGCGCGCAGATATGTTTTTACTTTAATGTTGCAATGACCCTTATGACAGTTTTGTAATTATTCTACACTAGAATACATAACATTTTCTTACATGATCCAATGTAGCCTGAACCAAATTACCAAAATAATGAAATCATTCTATAATAAGATATTTTACTCACACGAAAGGAAATATTTGTTAAAATATATTTTTTCTTATTTCTGTAAAAAGTAAATGAACAATCAACCAAAATGATTACTTGAACAAACATTTGAATAAAACAAAAATAAACATTATCCTCGCCTTTGAATACCTATCTTACGAAAGAGTTGTTCATTAGAACTAAGAATTTATCTTTAATTTAACGGTTCTAACAGTGAAATATCAACAAAATAAATGGTGTCATGCCAACAAATTATCAAGAAACCTACCGGTCGCTCATTTGTCTCAAAGTAACAAAACTGAGAGTCTTGAAAGTATTGGTAACTAACTATTTACGTCGAAATAATTTTTGCGAAAAATGACAAAAACCAATCGATGTTTCAACAAAAATTCCTAAAGTTTTGAAGCAGAATGTTTATGTTTATTACTGTCACACAAATTATGTTAAAACTACAAATGCTGTGAAAACCTAACGAGGCTAAACAGCATGCTATTATTTATTCATGAATATCAGAGGAAGAAATATAGTTCGCTTCCTTTCTTAAACGCATTGTACTGTGCGGTAAATGGAAAATAACGCTACAACAGATCATAAATTGACTAAAAGCTTTTTGTGGAAATAATTAGTTTCTTAAACGCTCGTTTGTTATTATTTCAAAACAAATTGATGTTGGCGGTACAAATCAAAATCACATATACGATAGTATCACACTAGTGTGAAAAGTAAAGACTGTTCAATTAATAATACATAAATTTTGAGTTTTTTAATTTCTTTATTCTATAAGCAATCTATTCAGTTTTCATGACTATGCACAATAGTTTTATACAAATGACAACGTATTTTATTCTACGTTTTTTTTATATTCAAGAAAACAAGTGATTAATAATAATTTACACAATAGAAAATTACATGTTATTACTGAGAGTATTGTCGAAACAGCTGAATATGATGTGTCTCAAAAATAAACTCAAAATGAATATCTTGTTCCTAAAGCAATACATATATTTGGTTCCTTGCTTATACTAAAGGAAGCTATCACGTTCTTATAGGAGTCTTATTAAAGAAGGACCTAACAGAAAAAATGACGTTCTTTTGACAGGGATATAATTGTATGCCAAAACTATTATTAAACATTAATTCTAGACTAATATGCAATAATTCTGCAGTTTTTCA
The DNA here is from genome assembly GCA_012932295.1 of Cyclina sinensis. NCBI lineage: Eukaryota > Metazoa > Mollusca > Bivalvia > Venerida > Veneridae > Cyclina > Cyclina sinensis. Next base: position 10,874,643 of record JAAONU010000012.1, on the reverse strand, counting down.
GACTAATTTGAAAACTATCCCTTTAAACATGACCTAACCCCTTGCAGGTTGTCTTATTATACATTTCAGACAGTAAGTTATTGCACCCTACTGGTCTATTGTTCTATCACTACCTACTGGAATATCATTTTACTTTACAAATTAACTATCCCTTAAAAATGTCTGGGGATTTTTCTCTTAACTTATTTGCATAATACTGGATTGCAGCCACTTGCTCTTGTCGAAAACTCTTTACATTATTCCAGTGCCAACCATTAGCATATAACTTCAGTTCATTTCAGTTTTTATCATAAAGTGTGGTTGATTTTCAACACAAAATCTTAAGGTCTTGATTGGAAATGCATCAGATTTACAGATGACGACACATGTGAATACTGATTTTTTTTTATTAATGGGTAGACTATTAATGTGTGCTTCTTCTGAAGTTTTACTCATTACAATATTTAAGCGCGTCAGTGTCTGAGTGTAGAGCCTGCGACATCAAGAACGAACGATGGTGGTCACAGTTCTACCTGTCGTTCAAAAAACAAATTAAGACGTCTCCAGTGGCTGCATTTTGTCGTTATTGGAGATTTCTCAAAATCAGGTTCCACAAAATATATATAAGCAGTCAGCGAGCTGAAATACTCTCTTTACTTCGTCGAATGCTTTTAGATAAACAAGCTGAACTTTAGTTAAAATCCCAAAAATCCCAAATCGATTAAAGTGGAAGTCTCACCAGTTCTCTATTAAAGCCGACGGCACTTATTTTGTAGATAATAAGTTGACAGAATTCATTGCTCAATCGCTTTTATCTTGAAGCAACCATCTCTCCGTTTGTGAAGTCTTAGTATTAGATTACTTGAAACAAAACACATTACAAATATGTTAGAAAATGTTGATACAGGCAAAATATGTTACTGTTGAAAGCCCTCAACGTTACTTATTTTCGGCTGATTTCAGATTGTCAGCAAATGAATTTACGTGCATTAGAATATGTTTGATATTGTTATATCTTTGATGTACGAATGATTTCTCTTTAGATCAAGACAAGTCTAATTTCTTGTTTGGGTGTGTTAGGCTTGCGAGAATGTCTCGCATTATTATTTTTTATTTTATTTACTTTTAATTGTACACTTTTGCATATTTTCTCACCATACCAATGGCAAGACAAGAAAATAATAAAAATATTCGTGTTTTATAATACTATTATCTGTATATAGTACCAGGAAGTTATGTTCATACGATTTTTATCAACGTAATTAATTAAAGTTGCGATCTTTGCTAGTGTTAGTGCACAATAACAAATTACAAACTTTATGTTATACTTATCAAACATTCAGGTATTTCAGGAAGGGAAAAAACGCCTAACTAAAATTTAAAATAGAATTTCACATAGATCATAGATTCAGTAACCATAGCTACCTCATTTAATGTGCACCTCAACTGCCGTCGGTGCTTCAGTTCAAGTGAGGTGCGTGTATTTCAGTAACTAAGGTAAAACCATAGTTCGACCATAATAAAAATTAACTTCAAATGTGCGAAGTCATATGGTCAAAATCGCTGGATAACCGAGATTTTGTCATTCTATTTCGAAGCATATGAAAAATGGCAAGTTGACACACACACAAAGAGAACACTCACTTTTTTTCCATTTTACGAATGTTTCTAGACCTGCGTCTAATGATAAGAAATAGATATAAAAGCAACAAAAACAATATTTTGCTAGATAAAATCGATGATGTAAGTTTACATTCTGCCAAAATATGTCCAGGAGTTAGGGTGCGAGCTCGGACCTAAAGGTGCAGTGTAGGAGGTCATCTCTTACACTCCTTTTATTTGTCATTACAGTTCTCGACTTTGCAATGTTTTCACTCCGAGCTAACATTTTTTTTAAATTGATGTTTCAACAATTTGCCCTATAGTTTTCAGGCAAAATGTTTCTGTTTATATAATATGTCCTTGAAATCACAAGAATAATGTTAAAATGACAAATGCTGTGAAAACCTAACGAAGCTAAACAGCATGACTGGTTATTATCGCCGTTCCTGGACGGCGATATATACAATTAATAAGATTTGAACAGTTTTGCCTGTACACCGCCTGCCTTTAGCCAATCAAAGCAAAGCATTTCATATCACATGATAACAAAATGGACGTCAAAATTCTTCATCAAGGGGTGCGAAATGGACTCGCCCAACCGCCATATTTGTCGGTCGAATAACTTCATACTTGGACACAACCCCCTTTGGATAAGACCTTCCCACTGACCTATATTTATTTGACCTTGACCACTGAATGACTGGTTCTCAGTTCAAAGGTCAAAGCACCACGTTCGGGGGCATTGTCATCTTACAGTGACAGTTCTTGTTATTATTATTTCTATATTAATATATGAAATTTCAGTTCAATTATGTCTTCTACAAAACATTTGAATAGGAAAAAAATAAACGGTATATTTGAAACATTGACTTTATTTACATCTTAGTACTTTATATGATGGTAGAAGCTTATAAACATTCCTGCAATCGTATCAGACGATAAAAATAAAACAAATGATACAATTAGATTTCAGCTCTTAGCAACTTCTAATACATTGTGCATGTCCAAAACAGCTTAAATGAATATCAGATCACATGACATACCTTTCAGTGCATAAATGTCGACTGTTTAAACAACAAGACATGAAACGAAATAGAAATGAAATCTGGTTGTAATAACATTGTTGTTATTTTGTACATCATTGCTTGGTTTCGATTTATTAAAGGTACTTCAATTTTATGCAAACTTTTATAATGTATTATAACTGAATATTATATTCAAAGCAAATAGTAACAACGTATTCATCAGAGCGTTCTAAAACTTTTATTTAGCAACAAGATAACTTGTTGTCTTCAAATGAATGACAGTATTGCGAAACATTACTCTAACTGCATATAGATAATACCATTTTTTACCAGATTTGTGAAGTTAGCGGCCTAGCGGCCTAGCGGCTTGGCGGCCTGGCGTGAAGTTAGCGGCCTAGCGGCGTGAAGTTAGCGGCCTAGCGGCGTGAAGACGGCTGCCTTTATCACAATTTTGGTTGATCTTAAAAACGGATTGAAATCTATTTTTACAGCATATAATGTAAATTGCAGGGGTGTATAAGAAAGTTATCGACATGATTTAGCTTTTATTTTTTAAAATAAATTATTTAACAAAGTTCTAGCTTATCTGCAAAGACGACTCGGAATCTCTTTGTACATTTACTCCCATGTACTCTTTGTAAATTACATTTCAGTTGATGATTAAGTAAAATATCAACAAGAACTAGCTTTGATTTTTTTTAACTTTTCGAAGCCTGGCGGCCTAGCGGCCTGGCGGCCTCGCGGCCTAAACTTAAAATTTATCATAATTTATGTTTATCTTAAAAACGTCTTGAAATCGATTTTTTCAGCATGTAATGTACATTTCAGGGGTGAATAAGCAAAATATCAACAAGAACTAGCTTTGATTTTTTTTAAGTTTTCGAAGTTGTTGATTAAGCTTAGACTTACTTTTTAATTTAGCGGAATTAACTCTATAAAGATGGCATGCCAACGAATTATCAAGAAGCATACCTGTCGCTCATTTGTCTCAAAGTAACTAAACTGACGGTGTTGAAATTGTTGGTAACTATGATATTTACATTGAAAAAGTTTTGCGAAAAATGACAAAAAGAAATCGATGTTTTAACAAACATTGCTAAAGTTTTGATGCAGAACAATTTTTCTATTTAAGAAAACAAGGGATAAATAATTATTTACATAATAGAATATTACATATTGTTACTTCGAGTATTGTCAATTGATGTGTCCCAATAATAAACTCAAAATGTATACCTTGTTTCTAAAAGACAACATTTTTTCACTGAATTTGCTTGCATATACTGGATTACACCCTCTGGCTCTTGTCGAAAATTCTTTCAAACCATTAGCATATAACTACAGTTCATTTCAGTTTATTATCATATAGTGTGCTTGATTTTTCAACACAGAAAAAGATCTTGATTGGAAGTGCATCGGACTAACAGGTGACGAAATATGAAAACTGCCTTTTTCACTAATAGAAAGAAGTCTTACTGATTACAATATTTAAGCGCGTCAGTCTCTAAATATAGAGCTACGACATCGATGGTCACAGGTCTACCTGTCGGTCAAAAAGCAAATTAAGACGCCTTCAGTAGAAGCATCCTAGTGTTATTTAAGATTTTACAAAATCAGGCTATATATATATATATCCGTGGGCAGTCGCCAAGCTGAAATACTTTGTCAAATGCGTTAGACTAACAAGCTTTAGTTAAATTTAAAAGTGGAAGACACACCAGTTCTTTGTTATGGCCGACGGCAATTAAGTTGACGTAATCTTTTCTCAAACGATTTTATCTAGAAGCATGCGTGCTTTTTTAGATTAATTGAAACAAACCAACGTGTACATATATTGAAAAGTTTTGATATAGGCAAACCTGTTGAAAATGTCTCTAGAGCTAAAACATCCCTTAACGTTATTTAATAACTTTTAAATACAAACGGCATATAAAGTAAACGTGTGAATGTTTACTAACAGACTAGTTTTAGATAGCCAGAAAATCAATTCACATGCATTGGAATACTTCACTGGTATTGTTGCATATTTGATGGATAAATGATTTCTCTTTCCATTCATGTAAATTTTATTAAGCTTTTCCATAAGCTATGAAATGATATTGCAAAGAATACTGTTATTCTGGCATTTTGAATGTCTGACTCGGGTTGAGATATTGCCAACACAAAGTTAGCTCAATATTTTCCGATGCTTCAAGAAAGAATGATTAAATGTTATAATATAAAAATCAACTGACTACATAATTGATAAACAGGTTACCGAAGACTGATAGAAAAAGTGGGTGGGCGTAGGCGGGGCTGTCTCGCTTATTTTTTTTTTATTTTTCACCATACCTATGCCAAGACTAGGATATAATGAAATATTAGTGATTTAAAATTCTGTATATAGTACCAGAAAGGTATGTTCATGTGATATTTATCAAAGTAATAACTGCTGCAATGTTTGGACAAAAGATGGTCTTAAAGATTGACAATAAGATTTAGATTCAAGTGTGAACAGACTTAAATTTTATCTTTATAAACCAATACAAACATATGGTAGTCTGAAATCAATACACGGAAGTCAATTTAGGAATGGCAATGCTTTAATTGACAGAAGTAAGCAGGCGATATATAGATAAATGATAAAATTAGCTTATACAAGACAGCTGCAGTACAGATTCAACATTCCTTGGTATTGATTATTGATTCTTACTTATCGAAATAAATGGCTTCTGCATCTTGCTGAAATATGATGTTGAAATTATTCAGACGCCTGAGGCTATACGAAGAACGAAGGTTGAACGCTGTATGGAAATGATAGCCTTACATCCTGTCAACGCATTTAAAAAAACACTATAATATTAATCAAAATGTGAAATGAGTTAACGTTAACACGAAAATAGCAACAGCTTTTCAATCCATACTTGTTCCCTACAACAGCTTTTCAGTCCATACTTGCTCCCAACAACAGCTTTTCAGTCCATACTTGCTCCCTACACCAGCTTTTCAGTCCATACTTGCTCCCTACACCAGCTTTTCAGTCCATACTTGCTCCCTACAACAGCTTTTCAGTCCATACTTGCTCCCTACAACAGCTTTTCAGTCCATACTTGCTCCCTACATCAGCTTTTCAGTCCATACTTGCTCCCTACAACAACTTTTCAGTCCAAACTTGCTCCCTACACCAGCTTTTCAGTCCATACTTGCTCCCTACAACAGCTTTTCAGTCCATACTTGCTCCCTACACCAGCTTTTCAGTCCATACTTGCTCCCTACAACAGCTTTTCAGTTCATACTTGCTCCTTACAACAGCTTTTCAGTCCATACTTGCTCCTTACAACAGCTTTTCAGTCCATACTTGCTCCCTACAACAGCTTTTCAGTCCATACTTGATCCCTACATCAGCTTTTCAGTCCATACTTGCTCCCTACTGGTGAACTATGTCATTCTTAAAAGAAAAACTATTTTACGTCACAATGACAAAAATATAGATGGAAATAAACAAATATATGAAAAGTACGGCACAATTTACATGTTCTTCCAAATAACTGACAATGTCCTGTTAGTTGAGACCTTAACGTTGGGGAATCAGATGTGTTCTACGGTACATAGTTTTATTAATTGTTTTGCTAAAACAAAATACTGTCGCTGCATTTATAGATGTATTAAGTCGAAAATAAATCCTCTTTTTCAATAAGAATAAAGAATTATAATAATAGAAAGTTATACGCATATCAGGAAAAACCACAGCCAAAAAAAAACACATCCTCCCCAGACAGTAAAAAAATAGAAAAGTTAGCATAAAGTATTTAATAAATCAATGAAAAAAGGAAACCAAAAACAATTAATGAAAATGAGAAAAGGACTTTGAAAGATAATTATCGCATTAGAATGCATTGAGCCTTCGTAGTAATAATTTATGAAAATAGTAGCTAAAAATGTTTAATTCATTTACCTTCCAAACGAACATACAGTTTTGTAACATGGATAATTATTTCATCTTTTTTTCAAAGACAACAGGTCATCAAAACGCAGATGAAGTGACAGTTTGTACATTGACAGATTAAACTTTGGGATACTTATTGAAAACAAAATGGCATCTTGTGCTGATTTGAAAGTCAGTGTAAGTGGACACGGTTAAAAAAAAATTAAGTTCGATGTTAAAGTGTTAAATTTGCTTCTATATAACATGACGATCGTGTAAATTGTTCTTTCACAGCTTCAAGCATTAAAACTCCTATTTTGTTTGTCTTCGTTTCCCTCCAGAAAAAAAGATACAAAAAAGATTATTATATACAGATGCACAGCACAGTATTACTTATTCATAGGCATGCGAGGAAAAACAGAAACTAATTTAGTCTTTCAAACTAGCCATACTGTGCCTGTGTTGTGCAAATCATAAGATAATTGAAAAATAACAGAAAGACCTGTGGTTTGTGTACTACTTGTCAATTAGTTTTGGTAGCATAAATATGTTATTATCATTGTCACGAAGCAATTGGTTTTGAAAGCGCGCAGATATGTTTTTACTTTAATGTTGCAATGACCCTTATGACAGTTTTGTAATTATTCTACACTAGAATACATAACATTTTCTTACATGATCCAATGTAGCCTGAACCAAATTACCAAAATAATGAAATCATTCTATAATAAGATATTTTACTCACACGAAAGGAAATATTTGTTAAAATATATTTTTTCTTATTTCTGTAAAAAGTAAATGAACAATCAACCAAAATGATTACTTGAACAAACATTTGAATAAAACAAAAATAAACATTATCCTCGCCTTTGAATACCTATCTTACGAAAGAGTTGTTCATTAGAACTAAGAATTTATCTTTAATTTAACGGTTCTAACAGTGAAATATCAACAAAATAAATGGTGTCATGCCAACAAATTATCAAGAAACCTACCGGTCGCTCATTTGTCTCAAAGTAACAAAACTGAGAGTCTTGAAAGTATTGGTAACTAACTATTTACGTCGAAATAATTTTTGCGAAAAATGACAAAAACCAATCGATGTTTCAACAAAAATTCCTAAAGTTTTGAAGCAGAATGTTTATGTTTATTACTGTCACACAAATTATGTTAAAACTACAAATGCTGTGAAAACCTAACGAGGCTAAACAGCATGCTATTATTTATTCATGAATATCAGAGGAAGAAATATAGTTCGCTTCCTTTCTTAAACGCATTGTACTGTGCGGTAAATGGAAAATAACGCTACAACAGATCATAAATTGACTAAAAGCTTTTTGTGGAAATAATTAGTTTCTTAAACGCTCGTTTGTTATTATTTCAAAACAAATTGATGTTGGCGGTACAAATCAAAATCACATATACGATAGTATCACACTAGTGTGAAAAGTAAAGACTGTTCAATTAATAATACATAAATTTTGAGTTTTTTAATTTCTTTATTCTATAAGCAATCTATTCAGTTTTCATGACTATGCACAATAGTTTTATACAAATGACAACGTATTTTATTCTACGTTTTTTTTATATTCAAGAAAACAAGTGATTAATAATAATTTACACAATAGAAAATTACATGTTATTACTGAGAGTATTGTCGAAACAGCTGAATATGATGTGTCTCAAAAATAAACTCAAAATGAATATCTTGTTCCTAAAGCAATACATATATTTGGTTCCTTGCTTATACTAAAGGAAGCTATCACGTTCTTATAGGAGTCTTATTAAAGAAGGACCTAACAGAAAAAATGACGTTCTTTTGACAGGGATATAATTGTATGCCAAAACTATTATTAAACATTAATTCTAGACTAATATGCAATAATTCTGCAGTTTTTCAGACTAATTTGAAAACTATCCCTTTAAACATGACCTAACCCCTTGCAGGTTGTCTTATTATACATTTCAGACAGTAAGTTATTGCACCCTACTGGTCTATTGTTCTATCACTACCTACTGGAATATCATTTTACTTTACAAATTAACTATCCCTTAAAAATGTCTGGGGATTTTTCTCTTAACTTATTTGCATAATACTGGATTGCAGCCACTTGCTCTTGTCGAAAACTCTTTACATTATTCCAGTGCCAACCATTAGCATATAACTTCAGTTCATTTCAGTTTTTATCATAAAGTGTGGTTGATTTTCAACACAAAATCTTAAGGTCTTGATTGGAAATGCATCAGATTTACAGATGACGACACATGTGAATACTGATTTTTTTTTATTAATGGGTAGACTATTAATGTGTGCTTCTTCTGAAGTTTTACTCATTACAATATTTAAGCGCGTCAGTGTCTGAGTGTAGAGCCTGCGACATCAAGAACGAACGATGGTGGTCACAGTTCTACCTGTCGTTCAAAAAACAAATTAAGACGTCTCCAGTGGCTGCATTTTGTCGTTATTGGAGATTTCTCAAAATCAGGTTCCACAAAATATATATAAGCAGTCAGCGAGCTGAAATACTCTCTTTACTTCGTCGAATGCTTTTAGATAAACAAGCTGAACTTTAGTTAAAATCCCAAAAATCCCAAATCGATTAAAGTGGAAGTCTCACCAGTTCTCTATTAAAGCCGACGGCACTTATTTTGTAGATAATAAGTTGACAGAATTCATTGCTCAATCGCTTTTATCTTGAAGCAACCATCTCTCCGTTTGTGAAGTCTTAGTATTAGATTACTTGAAACAAAACACATTACAAATATGTTAGAAAATGTTGATACAGGCAAAATATGTTACTGTTGAAAGCCCTCAACGTTACTTATTTTCGGCTGATTTCAGATTGTCAGCAAATGAATTTACGTGCATTAGAATATGTTTGATATTGTTATATCTTTGATGTACGAATGATTTCTCTTTAGATCAAGACAAGTCTAATTTCTTGTTTGGGTGTGTTAGGCTTGCGAGAATGTCTCGCATTATTATTTTTTATTTTATTTACTTTTAATTGTACACTTTTGCATATTTTCTCACCATACCAATGGCAAGACAAGAAAATAATAAAAATATTCGTGTTTTATAATACTATTATCTGTATATAGTACCAGGAAGTTATGTTCATACGATTTTTATCAACGTAATTAATTAAAGTTGCGATCTTTGCTAGTGTTAGTGCACAATAACAAATTACAAACTTTATGTTATACTTATCAAACATTCAGGTATTTCAGGAAGGGAAAAAACGCCTAACTAAAATTTAAAATAGAATTTCACATAGATCATAGATTCAGTAACCATAGCTACCTCATTTAATGTGCACCTCAACTGCCGTCGGTGCTTCAGTTCAAGTGAGGTGCGTGTATTTCAGTAACTAAGGTAAAACCATAGTTCGACCATAATAAAAATTAACTTCAAATGTGCGAAGTCATATGGTCAAAATCGCTGGATAACCGAGATTTTGTCATTCTATTTCGAAGCATATGAAAAATGGCAAGTTGACACACACACAAAGAGAACACTCACTTTTTTTCCATTTTACGAATGTTTCTAGACCTGCGTCTAATGATAAGAAATAGATATAAAAGCAACAAAAACAATATTTTGCTAGATAAAATCGATGATGTAAGTTTACATTCTGCCAAAATATGTCCAGGAGTTAGGGTGCGAGCTCGGACCTAAAGGTGCAGTGTAGGAGGTCATCTCTTACACTCCTTTTATTTGTCATTACAGTTCTCGACTTTGCAATGTTTTCACTCCGAGCTAACATTTTTTTTAAATTGATGTTTCAACAATTTGCCCTATAGTTTTCAGGCAAAATGTTTCTGTTTATATAATATGTCCTTGAAATCACAAGAATAATGTTAAAATGACAAATGCTGTGAAAACCTAACGAAGCTAAACAGCATGACTGGTTATTATCGCCGTTCCTGGACGGCGATATATACAATTAATAAGATTTGAACAGTTTTGCCTGTACACCGCCTGCCTTTAGCCAATCAAAGCAAAGCATTTCATATCACATGATAACAAAATGGACGTCAAAATTCTTCATCAAGGGGTGCGAAATGGACTCGCCCAACCGCCATATTTGTCGGGTTACTTATTCTTACAACTGAAAAATACCATCATCAATGTACGATCTCAGTACCAGTCTTCAGGCTCGTGTAGGATAAATATAGGATAATCGCAATATTTTTTACTACATGTCATTTTTAACTAGAGAATGTAGTCTAAATAAGGGTATGGTTTGTTTGTTTTTTTCCAAAACTTGCACTTAAAGAAAAAAAAATAAATGCTTGTTTCCGGGCGATTCTAATCAGGATACAAACTCCCCGCAGGGGTTACCTCCCCTGATTAGTACAGTCAAAGTAGCAAAGCGTGATGTAACCGGTGCGAGGAGTTTGATCAGGATTTTTCCGTGTTTTATATATGCTTGATTAGGGTCAGGGCAATATCGTATTTTTTACCTAAAATTTATTCTGTTTAAATTGTACATATAATATTCTTATGGCATTGAAGAACTGTATCTAGCTTTTGTTAAGTATACATTTTTTAGTAATAAATAAAGTTAACAAACTACGCAGATAGTCAATTAATTATGCGTACACTGGTTTACAACAAAGCAATATTTACAAGGTTTTAATGCTGCAAATTTTAACATGATGTACAAATGTATAAAGATATTGGGATGTTTTCGATAAAGAAGCTAAATCGTCCGCTTTCAAAAATAGTCCAGCTACAATAAAAATTACAATGTATATTTCATCTACTTTATAATTTCTGTGTGAAAATTATCAAATATAACTTCGCTTTACAGTGCAAAGCATGTTGTAAGATTATCAAATTAATGAATGAAGAACATGAAATACACTCATCTATGGATAAGACGAAATGCATGGCTGAACGGCGATTTCAAGCATTTTTGGAAATGCTAATACTTGTATTTATTTATGAATATCAGAGGAAGAAATAGAGTTACACTTCCTTTCTGAAATGCATCGTGCGGTGTGGTAAATGGCAAAGAACGATACAACAAATCATAAATTGATTAAAAGATTTTTCTCGAAATAATCAGTTTCTGAAGCGCTTGTTTTTGTTATTATATGAGAGCAAACTGGTGGTACAACTTAAATCATCTATACGATAGAATCACATTACTGTGAAACTCTTCGTTTAAAAATATGTAAATTTTGAGTCATTTATTTTACAAGCAACGTGCCAACTCTTTATTTCTTTGCATATTTTCTTTATATGAGGGTTATTATTTAAGTTCTTAGACTTTTTGTACGAAAAATCAGATATCTTAAATACATAAAGCCAACATCATTGGAAAATATATTCTCCTATACAATGGCAGTTTATTTTTACTCAAGAAAACAAGCGATAAATAATAATTTACATCACAGAAAATAACATATTTTTGCTACAAGTATTGTAAATCGAAACAGCTGAATATGATGTATCTCAAATATTAACTCAAAATGTGTATCTTGTTTCCATTCAAAAGAAATATCTTTTTCTTACTTATACTGAAAGGAGCTATTGCTTCTTCATGAAATCTTATAAATGAAGGCATATTATGATCAAAACTGTGATTTGACAGCATTAGAATTTAATACCAGCAACTATTATTAAACATTTGAATTGATATTGCCATGAATATTGTGAATGTCTTAATACGGTTGAGATATTACCAACACAAAATTAGTTCAATATTTTCCGGAGCTTCAAATTGGGCAGAATAGACATAAAAATATAAATGCCAACTGATTAATTGACAGTTTGACGGATAATTTGGTGGGCGAAGAACATTTTTAAGGGAAAGGTCGGTATGAGTGCGGTTAATCAACTTTCTTGTTTTGGTGAGTTAGGCTTGCAACGATGTAGGCGAGGCTGTCTCGCTTTTTTTGTAATGATATCCGTTTGCACACTTGTTGGCACCATGGAAAGGCTAGGATATAATGAAATGTTAGTGATTTAAAATACTATTAACTGTATATAGCACCAGGATGTTATGTCCATGCGATTTTTATCAAAGTAATTTCTGCTGAAATGTTTAGAAATGAGATTTCTTAAAGACAGAGCTGTCATGAATTAGATTCAAGTATACACAGACTTAAAACCTTAATCTTTTTAAACCATTACAACGATACCGTAGTCTGAAACCAACACACAGAAGTCAATAATATTATTAAGGAATGGAAATATTATTATGGAAAGAACTAAGGAGACGATAAATAAATTTTAAAAATTTAAAATTAGCTTACACAAGACACCTGCAGAACTGATTAAACTTTCCTTGGTATTGATTATTGATTCTTACTTATCAAAATAAACGGCCTCGATGCAGAAATAATATTTTGAAATGATTCAGACGCCTGAGGCTATACGAAGAACGAAGTCTGAACGTTGATCGGAAATAACAGACTTTCATTCTGATAGCGCATATAAAGAAACTGTATATTTAAATCAAAATGCGTAAAAAGTTACCGTTTACAAGAAAATAGCAACAGCTTTCCCTACTTGTTCCCTAGTGTTAAACTATGTCATTCGGAAAATTGAAACTATATATATATATATATATATATATATATATATATATAGTTTCAATTTTATATATATATTCATTTCTCTTCATTTATAGATTCAAACTAAGTCGAAAAAAAACTTTTTAAATAAGAATAAAGAATTATAACAACAAAAAGTGACCATATTCTACACTGATCGATCGATTATGACTTTGAACGATAATTAGAATTCGTTGAGCCTTCGTATCGTCTGCAAAACATTAATGAAAATAGAAGCTAAAATGTTTCAATTACTTAACATGGTGTCTTTTGGAGGGATATTAATTCTTGTTTTGTTTTCGTTGAAAAAAGTCAAAGTTGCAATCTTTGCCAAGTCAGAGTATAAAAAGCCGAACAATGCGAGGTTTTATAAACAAAACAAATGTAAACGTTTTACTCCTAACCTCGAAGGCGACGGGGATACTTTATCCGTTTGTCCGTTCGCCCGCCCACTTCTTTTTTCAGAAACGTTTGTCCGGAACATGAAACTTTGAAAGATTGGTACAAAGAATATAGGAAAAGTGCTGAGTAAATAAAAATGCAATAGAACTACACAGGCTAAATCTTTTTTGGAAACTTACATCATTTTGTTGAACTAATATAGGTTTGCTGCACAAAATATGGTTTGTATAGGATACTGTTTAATGGATGGTATACTCAGATGTTGAAACGGTTTAATATTGGCTTTCTGCAATTGAAGAAGTTAGTATATCTGTAACTTTGTAAAGTTCCTCCTCATCATTCAATTTATTCGACGCTTGCAACAGTGGACTAATATCAGTAAGACTCCATTAGTTATTGTTGGGTGACTTTTACAGTATTATAACACTTTTGTTTTATTTCAATTAAAACAGTTCATATAAGTTTGATCTGTTAGACACCGTACTTAGTAGTCTTGTCTCGGGTGACTTGTACAATACCAAAATGAACGAATAATATATGAAAAATAAAAAAAAAATCTGACAATGGGGCCATTTGACAGAGGCAACAACAGTAGAGTTTTGTTAAGCTGATTCTGTCTCTGAACTTACTCTTTAAGACACATTAATCTTTGTAAATATTGCTATGAATAAAACTAAATACATCTAATCTCGGTCATATATAAAGGCTATATAAGAGTTTAAAGCTCTAGAATCAGAATCTGTATGTCCGTATTTACGACGTTTTTGACGAAATTAGATGTGAAGTTACCTCAGTTAAGCCGTTTGTATTATGTCAGCACTGAATCTCACCACTAACGTTCTAACCAATTATCCAGCAATGCTATTTGTTGACAATTGACCGAAATTAAAGAACTAACCTAGTCGTCAAATTAAATAAATATTGCTAACTAAAATGGGTTTCATTGAACAGTTTTAACAAAACAAAAGAAAAACAATCTCTTTCTTCCTGCAAAGATTCTTTAAGGAAACATCCTAAGATATTATCAAATGCACTTGTGTTTCTAAAAAAATGTCAAAAACATCACTCAAAAATTTAGGACGAACAACTAAACACCGTGATAGCATGCTCTTGTTTTTTTTTTGTTAATTTTTTTGCATTAGCATAAAAGCAGTAATTAGAATATTACATAATTCATCAAGTACAATGTAGTATGTGGCATTGAAGGCTTCAGCAAATCGTATTTTAATTAAGCGCCTTTTAGAAACTGGAGGTACTTGACTCAGTTTAACTTTTTTGAGTTCCGCACTCAATAATAGTATAACGCATCAACCTAGAAAATTAACCGTCTCGAAGTTTTAAATCAGATCAAGGTTAACGTCTTTCCAAAAGAGTATTCTTACGAACAAGAAAGTCCGTAACAGCCAGATGCAATGCATCTTAGAATACACCACCCAGAGCGGGATTCGAAATCCAATCTTACCCCGTCTAAGACCAACACTCTAACCACTGAGCCAAATAATCGATTCCCTGACGCACTTGTCAGAAGTTGCATTTATTCATTATAGGAAGGTATGCACTAGACCATAACAATAAATTATGAAATTAGTTTGAAGAAGTCCAGTTAAGCAACAGTTCTAAACCTCGAAACAGAAAGTTGCAGTGCATCTTCAAAGAAAAACAACGCAGGCCAGGATTGGAACCCAGATCTTGCCGCATCGAAAACCAATCCTCTTAACCACTGAGCCAAACAATCAATACGTTGACGGAGTTTTCACAGGTTATATATATACAATTATAGGGTCGGTGCGCATCATAACAAAGTAAAATGAAATGATATTGTGGACAGAGAGAACAAAAAGTATGAGGCTATAGTATATATTAAGACACCTGCAGCAGAAAAACAACATTTCCAGAATATTGATTATTGTTTCTTATTAAAACATGCTGCTTATAACCCTGAAATAATAAGAAAATTGCAAATGATAACGACACCTACGGTTATACATATGAAGATGTTTATAGATATAAGTCTTAAGGAGAATAATACCGTATAGAGACTATAACCGTGAATTCTATCATCGCATTTTAGAAACGCTTACATTACTAGTATATTCAAATAAAAATGCAAAATATTTTTCATAAACCAAAAAATAGCAACAGCGTTCTAGTGCTGCAATGATCTGTGTTGATGGAAACGTCAAGTAAACAGCAAAAAACGGTCGTATCTACTCGTCATATAAACAACTAGATTTACATATTAAAATGATAGTTATTTCATACATTATTGTATGGCAAAATATTCCATATTCTTCCTCCCCAACCTCCCTCCCCCACCGCCCGTATCATCCCCGAATCCACGTCTTTCTCGAGAGAACAGCTCGAAGGATGATATATGAGTCAACGGGATTATACGGGGGCTGATGTGAAAACCTATTCATTACATGCATTTTTACTTCATGAAGAGAAAGAATATGGGCTGTCTGTGGGTTATTATGCCATATTAATGGTTTGTTTGCCAAATTTTGAATCGCCATTTATATGATGTAATACATGTAACACGCGGAGCGGGGGCAGTACTGATAAAGATAATATCTTCCGAGGATGATAAACTGATATAATCCAGAGGAAAAAAAAACCTTTCTATATCAGGGTGGATCATCTTCAGACAGTATGTGAGAAATAAAAATGAACGACGCTCCACATATGTTCAAACATTTTGAAGATACCGCCATAAAGCTCAGAACTAACAAGTGTCCTACTTAAATATTTTAAAGCTTCTTGGCTAGAATTAGAAATTTGCATCATCACATGAGATTAATATCTGCATTAAATCGAAGAATATCCCTTCCATAATATCAAAATAATTGTTGTCAAACAAAAATGAAGATATTTGTTCACGTTAAATATGGCCGACTGTGATTTATGAACCATTATTAGCGCATTAAAATGCTTTGAAACGCTTAAGTGTTAGCAATAATTTGTGAAAGTAGTGGTTACAAAAAATTTGAAATAAATAAAATAACGTGGGAAGTGACTTTAAGACTTGTTTGGTTACTGCGCAGGAGCCATTTAATTAAAGATGCAATTTTTGCAACGTATGAGAGAAATAAATTCCGAAAATAGCGTGAAGTGTTAGTGAACGATACCCAATTACTTTATAATTTTATAATACACTTGTCAAACATTAAAGCAATACAGGAATGGGGCATCACCTAACTTAAATTTACAATCAAATTTCACGTAGATAATAAATTTATTATTTTTCTTATGATCATAGGAAAATTTCAATTTCAGCGAAATTAAGCGAGAATATTTGAATAAAAAGAGTCCAAAATCAATTTCCGTCATGGTGGTCTCTGCTTCTTGTCTCTAGAAGGATGAATCAATTTTCTTCATGGTGATCTCTGGCTCTTGTCTCTAGAAGGATTCATCAATTTCCGTCATGGTGGTCTCTGGTTCTTGTCTCTAGAAGGATTAATCAATTTTCTTCATGGTGGTCTCTGGCTCTTGTCTCTAGAAGGATTAATCAATTTTCTTCATGGTGGTCTCTGGTTCTTGTCTCTAGAAGGATTAATCAATTTTTTTCATGGTGGTCTCTGGCTCTTGTCTCTAGAAGGATTCATCAATTTTCGTCATGGTGGTCTCTGGTTCTTGTCTCTAGAAGAATTAATATTTTCTCATTTATCTTTAGAATGTTTTATCTAGTTGCTATTGAAAAATTATTTTCCACAGCGACAAAATATTTGTTTTTGATATATACTAAACGATGAGTTTATGTTTTGAAAATATTCTGAAGTTTCATAACACAGGAATGAGTACCAGTGCTATTTATTTCAATTTTTGTGGTTGTCATAATTGAAAATAATTTACTTATAATGATGCTTTGATGACTATGTATATAAATTCTGAAATATATTTCTATCAATGAAAAAACATGGCCACCAGGGATGGCACTTATTTTCTTTTCATGTCTATGTTGGAAACTTCGAAATTTTTCTACTTAGAAACTGCTTGCTCGACTTGAAAGTAATTTGGAGCTAATATTCCTTAGACGACCATCTGAATAGATAGTAAATTTTATTTCGATTCATGAAAAAAGCCTTATTTTCATTACTTTGTCTACATGGGAACCTTAGTTTCCAAAACAAATGTTTTGAATGTTTTAGCTCCTTGTTGTTGCAACACGACTGATGGAAATATGACAAATCTGGTTGACAACTCTCTATATAAAGATTAGTATTACCTACTGTACTTTTTACTGTATTTTTGAAGGAAACCTTGACATTTGAGCAAACTCCGTCCAATATCATTCAGATTTACAATGTATTTGATTTTGAAGGAAATGGAATTTTTAAATTTTGGAGTATTTCTCTTTAAATCCTAGTTTCAACTTCAACATAAACACACTGTTTACTTTCCGATAACCGATCCCTTAATGTATATTATTTAAGTCCTTGATTAACTATACAAAACAGGGTGTTTCTCAAAAGGTCTTGACCATGCAGTTACACACAAATCTCTCACTAGTATGGCATACAGGAGTCAAGTTTTTTTGAAATATTAAGATGACCTAAGAGCATGTATCATACAACGAAAGAAATACAGTTTCAAAAGTGATACAGGCAGTTTAAACATGATAAATTGTATGTTGCATTATTGCTCTTTATATCATTTTGCCAGTATCTATATTGACTTGTTGTAATATTATCAGCGCAGCATTTCATATGTGTTATTCTTTACCAAAAACAATTTAAGTGTAGTTTGTTAAAAATATAAAAAGAATTACACTGGCTTGTGAATCTAACTAAAGGTTAACAAAACTTCAGATATAGTCAATCCAAAATGCACTTGTTACCATCAGACTGCGTGCTAACATAATTACCAACTAAACATTGAAATATAAGTTAGAATGTATTGAACTAGACAGTTAATCACAAATGTCAACGTAAAACATACCAACATAAACAATATTTTATGTTTTATACCAGTGCAAAACGACACTTGTTCGATTAACCAGCGAACTCTCTACTCTCAGGTTCCTGCAGAAACATTTCGTCTATATGAGTTTATTACTAATAAAACGGATAGTGCTTCGAAGCAAATATGCCATAAAACTTCACAGGCTTGTTTCATTTATCATATACGACCTTGCTACACGCAATATGGTACGTATAAATAATGTTTGCCAGACAGTATACTGAGCCGGTTAAACAATTAAACTGACTGTATGCAAATAATGGCGGTTAGAATGGTTAGTTTGTCTGAAAAATAAATGTTAAATATTTCCTCCTCCATGAAACAACACTTTTCATCTAATTGTACTTGTCAGATAAAATTGAATTTGCTTTTTTGTTGGATGACTTTAACAGATTTATGGTACTTTTACAGGTTTCGACTTTTAGACAAATGAGATAATTGCCAAGCCGTACCAAACCTGTGCTGCCAACGAGCGTATATGCTAAGCAAATTCAGTAAATTTCCACAATGAATGCTTTAATTTCCCAATGCTGTGCTATTAGAAATATATACATAGTTGTTGTTGTTGTTGTTTTTTAAGCTATTTTACATCTATTTTCAGTACGTATATATATTATGAAGATTATTGCAGAGCTTAACTGCAAAGAACGACCAAAATATAGAATCGCTTCCAAAACTCTGTTACCTGTCCAAGGTTAATTTACAGAGAGTGACTATATCACGATTAGCATGTTAAGAGACTAAACGGACGTCAAATAACGAGCAACATACTTGATCCATTGCTTGAATTCATTCTACAACACTCTAAAAGTCTGTTTGGCATCAAACGTGTTCATATCTGTAGGCCTAAAACGTGAACGCGTTGGGCATTTCTTGTGATAGACCACATTATGCATTACGAAAAACATTCTAAATGAGCCAACATTTCACGTGTTTGAATCAGTGCAGCCAGCCATTATTCCCAATATTTGTCACTTCGAATTGCATGATGGAATAATTTGTTTCTTATGATTTATTATAATAGGATATTAGTTCATCGAAATTTGAGTAATAAGACAGAATTGGCCAGACTGTTTTGATAACATCCATTTACTGAATACGACCTTGCCTCATGCAATGCAATTATATCTAACGATACGTGTGCAAACGTGCTTAAACAATGTTCTGCTATCGTGTTATATAAAGAAACTTCATTGTTTAACGGCATTAAGACGGCTATTTCCAAAAACTCTTATAAGTCTTCATTTTGCAAACATTTATTTTAGATATCTGATTTATAATAAATCATTCATTCTGATATATCTGCATAATCATTCTAAAAATCTGCCTTTAAAGTAAATCAAAGAACATTAAATGCTGTCTTTATGAAAATTACGCGAAAATTATAACCTCCCCCAACACCCCGACCTCACCCGCCGAATGGTAAGCGATATTGTTTTGGCGTTGTCTGTACGTGCGTCCGTACGGCTATCAGGAAACACAACTCAGAAATGGTTTAAAATTGTAATATATCAAATGCTGTAGATGTTAGATACCATAAAAAATGCGGCCCGGAAATTATCACACACAAAGTCCTTTGAACAACAGAGTTATGGCCCTTTGTTTGTCTAAATTCCACAAACCACATCTTAGAAAGGGTTTGGAATTTTTAAACAAAATGCCTTGCAGATGTTAACTACGGCTATGCAACTATCACTCACAGTTTTAGGAACACCAGAGTTATGTCTCTTTGTTTACCAAATTATAATCAGCATTGTGCGCTAATACACGTGCACGTTCTGTCAGGCTCTTAATGTTGAGCACAGAGTAAACATTTAGAAAAACAATCATAACAACGAAAGTGTTCTTCAGTGCTTCACTTGTTGGTAGTGTAGATAATACCGGTAATTTTGAATTTGTTAAGTTCACCTATATTCTGTGTCTGAAAACAAGTTATGGCCTTTGGATTTATTGAAAATTTTTATATTTCAACTTATTTTGCATTCTGAACAGAACATATATAACTAAGAGTCATGTAACTTCACAGGAATATGGTTCATGGTTTATGGACTTTCAAACATGGTATTACCGCCGAATGGTGAGGGATACTGTTTTGGTGTTGTCCGTTCGTCTGTCAGCCTATGTGTCCGTTTGCCTGTGCGTCCGTCTGTCTGTAACTGAGCTATAACTCCTTAGTGTTTGCATGAATTTAATTGTTACTTGGTGTGTTTAATTTGATTATTTTTTATACAGTATAATTTATAAGGTGTATAGGCCAATATAGGGAAAATCGACAAAAAGAAGTATCAACGTTATAGGATGGTGCAGGCAGTTTGTTGCTGTCAGATCAGAAACACCAAAGTTAAAGTCCTTTGAATGACTTTCTGTACAATATATAAGAGCATTAAAACGTTGTATTACTTTTCCTATGCTAAAGTTGTTCAAGAAAATCCGTTCTGTGTAGAACTCTAGTTGCTATGACAACCAAAATGGAAACATATATAATTTTTTAAAAGGTTGAACTTCTTATCTAAAACTATAAGACCTACAGCATAAATATTTTGTTTGTCGCATTCCCATGTGGTCAAGTACCAAGATGTTAAATATTGCCTCTTGGATCAGATGTGACCACAAGCAGGAGTCGGTCGAAGTTTTCCACATAGTTTTATAGGAAAATAGAAAAATACCTCTCCAAAACCACAAGGACTAGAATTTAGATATTTGGCATGTAACTCAATCTAGTGGTCCCTTGAAAAGACTATTCAAATAATGCCCCTGGATTTAGAAATGACCACGCTCTGGTGTCCCTAGTTTTATTTAGAATTATAAGAAAAAAAGATAAATATTCTTTCAAACAAGGCTTGCACATTAAGAATGAGACATGGTCTAGTAGTCCCCCATATAGGTGGAGGGATAAAAATTTTGCATTGTCTCTCTGTCTGTCTGTCCATCCAGCCTCGTAACTTAGTAACCAATGTGTGATATCTCATGAAATTCAACAGTCATGAAGTATCATTCTGGGATGAATTATCATTCTCTGATAGAACAGGCATAAAAGTAGTTCTGATCAGACCAGTAACACCAGAGTTGAGGCTCCTGGATTATTTATACAATTATAGTTAGGTAAGACTTATATAAGGAAACAAATACAGCATTTTCTTCTCCAAAATGGCTATGTCAGGAGCATTAAAACTCCCCAGGAGTATTTATCATAGGGATATAGATTTGCGCTGTCTGCCGGTTTATCCTTCTGTCTGTCAATCAGATCTCATTACTACAAAACGAATGGATGGAATTTCGTGACATTTGAGATAATTTGGTGCTGTCCACCTGTTCTGATCTTACAATATGTGGGATTTTAGAGTAATCACAGTGACTAAACATCAATGGTCTCACATGACAACTGCTGAAAGGTATCTTAACATAATATATTTCATGACAAATCTTCCATTGTCACATACAGAAGTCAACTTTAATAATTACAGCTTGGGGGTATTTTGTTTTTCAAAATTAAGCATTTGTTTTATAAAAGAAGAATGAACTTTCAAACTCATTTGTCCAAAAAGTAATGAGAAGTTTACAGCAGGGGATACGGCATGGGATATAAATCTAACGAATTCGCCTGTTTTGTCCGCAACGAGACAAGTTTACGAACTTCTTTCAAATATAACACTGGTATTACTTTTTAGGTCGATATTACGACCGATAGACCGAAGAAACATCTTGAATGAGTGTGTAATATAGCAAAGACGTTCGAGAAAATAACATTTATTTTTCAAATATTTTATAAAAAATGTTGAGCAAAACGTAGAAAAACAAATATAACAAAGTAATTATTTAACGTTACACTACTTCAGTAAATATTGGGTTCATTATGAAATTCATTTACTGGATGAACTAAAGTGCGCTTAATAAAGATAGAAAAAATGATTTTTTTAGTAAATCTTAGTGAATTACTCACAACATAATAATATTATGCTGTCTGTTGAAATGAAATATTCTAATACAAAAAAAAGACATGATGTGCTAATTCATAAGTAAATCCGATTAAAAGTAGAGACAGCAACGAGATTTTAGCAAAAGCCAATAAGGCACTGGCATACCTAATATCAGTCACTGTTGTGTGATCACAACAAGAGCTCCGCCAAAGCGGGGCAATATACGCCAGAAGACTGCTACTGTTAACAGAAAACCTTTTTCACTTGCCAACAGGAAACATAATAAAATGTTATTTATTTTTAAGGATAACAATGTCTGAAAATAAACCCAAAATGCTTAATGTTTACTGATTAGTTGTTTAGTTTTGTTTTTTCTTACCAGTAGCCAATTCTGCAGATTTTAAGATCAGTATAGTATGCTTCCAAGGTTCCATAGTTAAACAAGCAGTTCAAGAT
This sequence comes from Cyclina sinensis, assembly GCA_012932295.1. Taxonomy (NCBI): domain Eukaryota; kingdom Metazoa; phylum Mollusca; class Bivalvia; order Venerida; family Veneridae; genus Cyclina; species Cyclina sinensis. Next base: position 10,851,835 of record JAAONU010000012.1, on the reverse strand, counting down.
AAGTATGCCAAGTGGCTTGTAGGTATCCTTGACCATTACTCATGTCCGATCATTATATTACATCGATATAGGTACCCTCAAGCAGTTTCAAAACAGTTCTGCCTACAGAAATTGCTAACAAACAGACAACAGCATAGGCGGATGGACAACCAGGGGCATAACACAATATGTCTCTTCAGGCATATACACTTTTCTACCAAACAGTTAAAATTTTCTTCACTTAATTCAAGAGATACAGGGTGGACACAAAATTTGACTAAGTGTAACCTTGACCTAGAGGAGAACCAGCCAAAACCTTTGCTATGAACATTGTCTCAGTATGGTTAACATTTCTGCCAAGCTTTTTCAAATTTCTTCAATCAGTCAAAAGAAACAGAGCCGATATGAAATATTACAAATTTATTCATAATAACCAAGTGTTACCTTCACCCTGATCCCAACAAGCTGGAATGTGCGCTCTGTACATCGTCTACGTTTCTGCCAAGTAGTTTTAATTTACTTACATCAGTTCAAGAGATACAGAGCAGATACGAACTTTGACACATTAAGTCATAATGACTAAGTGTGACCTTAACCTTGATCTGAGGAAGACGGAACTGCGCTCTGCACATTGTCTCATTATTAAGTTTTGCCAAGTAGATTCAATTTTGTTCAGTCTGTTCATGAGATATAGAGCGGACCAGAAATTGCTAACAGACTGACGTACATACATGCTTACGAACGAATGGACGGACGGCCGACCAGGGGCATAACATACTACGTCCCTTCGGGCGTACAGAAAAAAAAATGATAAAGTCATTGCAATTACAATACATGGAATAATTTAGCATAATAAACATCATTGTTATCACAGACGCTTCTAATACTGATAGTGTTTGATTATGATGTTATGATTCATCTAAAGATTTCCTAGAAAAAAAATTAAACGAAATCATCATCGTCATCAGAACTGTTTTCTTCAACATCTTTGTCAGGGTCATTGGGGTCAACTTGAAGGTCATCTTCTTCTGGAACAAGCTCAAGAAAGTCGTTCGCAGCTGGGTACAAGAAATAAAATACATTTTATCAGCTCCTCAAAATTTTTCTGAAGCGTATGTGATTTTAGAACAACATGTGGATGTAAACTAGATAAATGTGTACATATTTGTTAAAATAATGTTGTAGGTATGATTTTATAAAATGTAACAAAAAGCCTGTGGTAGTTACATCAGACAGCAAGATGGCACCAAAAATTGACAAAGTTATGGGGATAGGGGTTAACTTGGATAACGGCAAGTCATGTCAACATGAACCTGTTCAAAGTGTTTGTAATCACTACAAACACAGGTCAGTAAGATAAAGTAGAGAACATTGTACACAACTTTACCTTGACCTTTATAGACTTCTGGGTAATCTGCTTCTTTCACAGATAAATTCTGCTTGAAGTGGTTGAATCTCCATGTCACTATTTCAGCAGGTTTTCCCATAGTTGCGAGGACAAATTTCTTGTCTGAGCTGAACCCTAGGTTGGTTACCTGTCGAGGAAATAAATAGCAATTAATCAAGTATTGTAAAGACATATATTGATTATGCTGTACAAGCTGGAAACAAAACGGATATAATGAAAATATTTTTTCTGTGTTAAAGACTATAAAACGGCTAAAATTAAATCCTCAGAATCTTGAAATAAGCCTAATTGATAAATGGAAGAATCCTTGTAAAAACATATATTAAATCTGTCATTATTGTTCGTGCTCAGCTTGTTATCTGTAGGCGATGAAACTGATTTATCTCGTACATTTCAATTTTACCGGAAATATAAATTTCCATTCGCCTTGGGAATATGGCAGACATTATGATAAATGTGTTCAATGGATGCCTCAACTAAACTCGGTGTAAACAGGTTGTTACAATGTTAACGTGTTGCACTGGAACAACCAATGTGAAGTTGTAATAAACAACGTATATGCGATATTACAGTTAGAATGCATTTTATTTGCAAATACCTCTTCCACGTATCTATCATAGGTTAGTATTATGTTTACTAAAAGGCTGTAGCAGATCTTATTAAAATTAAACACAGTTCATCGACTTGAAGGAATTGTAGACAATTCAAACTATTCTAATGGTTTACAGTGCCACAGAGTTACCGTTTTATCTAGAGTATAAGAGGCCACACATGAGTAGTCTCCCTTGTCCCAAAACCGTAGGGACATTTCTTCTGTCCAGCTTCCAAATGTAAGGATAAACGGGTTTTCAGGAGAATAAACAATTTCTGTACATGTTGTGTGCCCAAAAAGCCGCTGAAGAATATTTCCTGAAGATAAATGTAAGATAAACACTAGAATATATTCTTCTCTAAAGGTTCATACTCAACAGAATTTATCTAACTAAATCTCCACTCGATCAATTATTTACAATAAACTAGAAATGTTGACAGTATAAATAATAAAGATTCGTCTTCTTTCAGCACTATAAAGTTACACATTTTTAACAAACATTAACTGTACTCTTAATGTCGCTTTACTGTCTCTCTCTGTTTTCTACTTTTCTCTTTCCCACCTGTACCACTCAAGTAGAGACTTCTATATATACACCACTTCTCAAATCCTTTCTGTAATATTCCTCATAACATAACATTGTCGACTCCTTACTTAGACATGAATAAAGACTGTTTTTGACTCATTCAACATTTCTATATCTACTTTATCCATACCCGTTTCGATATCAAAAACTCTAAGGATAAAGTCATCATGGCCGACCAGGACTGTTTTGTTGTCTAAAACTTCGAAAGTATCTACCGATGACGAACTTCCACTTTTCTCTTTCTCCGAGTGGTACTTGTTATGATACTCTATGTCGACGAGGTCACATACCTTGGCCCCTGCAACAGTTATATATGTGTTAACGTCCAGTAGATAAGATCACCTTCTAAAGTGAAATACCACTGCTGCTGTTTTCATACGACAAAAATTCACATTTTGCGTGCACAAGAGACAACAAGGAAAAACAAATTGTCCGTTTTAGTAGACATATCTATTCAACACAGTAACGTGATTCAAACCAAGGTCAGCCCTAGACGCTCTGTGAACTAACAACTGATGCTTCTAACTTTACAGCAGATAATATAACACTACCAAAACCGCTTTATCACTACAATTCCACTGTTTTTATTTATGAATAGAATAACTAAATATACTTGTCAGTTATGGTAAATTTACTGGTTGGAAACCCGTGTCAGTCTGTTCAAGAAACAGATTTAGAATAGAGAACAGTTACTCTTTAGAATGCGCTGTTGTGTCATAATTAATTTACTTTTATCATATTAAAAAAATGTAAGTTGCCTTTATGACTTGCAAGAATGCTAAACTAACTAACTCGTGGTGAATACATAGAAACATTCTAGATTCTTGCTTTAAAGGATATAAAGCAATAAATTTGTAAACCAGATGTGTTTACTGACATTTTAATCAATTATATAGCTAACGGTATATTACACTGAACCATGACTACCACCTTACCCTTTTGAATGTCCCACACTTCAATATACACCTCATCTTCATCTTTCTTTGACTTAGCAGGAACTCCTGTGTACAAATAAACGGTGATACAATGATGAAAGAAAAAACAAATAACGTTAACTGATTATTATTTTTTGTGTTTGTTCAAACAAATAAGGCTTTTTTATACAATAATTAAAGAAATTTCAAGTAAAAGAAGATGACAATAAGGATTGGCTTAATTAGAATGAAGGAGAAATCCTTCACCTGCAGGAAATAGACGTGTAGGCGTCTTTAAAAGGTTAGAAAACAAAAAAACATATCACGTGTTTATTGTGTAATTTCTATTTAATGACAGAACCATTTTACAGACCTTCTACTTTGAACAGAAGCAGCTTGCTATTCGGTGTAAAATGTATTTGGTCTTCGTCAAACATGGCTGTCTTCTCTGATTTTATTGTGCGTAACAGTTTTCTCTGTTGAAGATCAAACACTATCAGCTCACTTGTGTCTTCACACCAAGCTGCCAGAGATGTTCCATCTCCACTAACCTGGAGTGAAATATTTATCTCACCATTCTGATAGCTTTACTTGAGTCACCTCATGCCAGGATATTATCCTGAAACGCTTCCAACGAAGATGCATTTTTACAGAGAACAAGACGTGTCAGTGAAAGATCACAATGACCCCGAATTGGTGCTTTGACCTTTGAGCTGAGGACCAGATGAAGACAAACTGTAGATCCTTCAAAAGAAGTGGGTCTTTTGACTATTTCACCTCAAGGTCAAGGTAATTAAGGGGTCATGATAAAAAAATATATGATATTTGGAAAATCTCACCCAAAGGTTGTGTGCAAACATGAACTAAATAAAAAAGGTCAAAGTCATAAATGGGTTAAGGTAAAAAATGTCATTTGGAAGATCTCTTCCGAAAGGTTGTTGTGAGCAAACATGAACTAAATATGTTTAATAGTAAGAAAATTGTGGCCAATATTAAGTTTTTTCGACAGTTCGACCTTCGATATTAAAGTCATTAAAGGGTCAAGGCAAAATACAATTTATCATAATCAATATTTGTGGGAAGGTTTGGTCAGAAGGAGTGTTGATCGCAAGGGCGATATTTCTTGATATATGTTGTTGTTGTTGTTTTCATTTTAACAGTTAAATATGTTTTTCGTCGCTTAGAAATCTTTACTTTTACACGACAAAGAAAAAATCTTAGTTACGATCTAATTGCTCTTAAAACAGAACACAAACAAAACGATTCTATTAATGTTAAATAATTGTTTTTACATAGACAGCAACTGACCAAAACGAAAAAAATAACAGATTCCAGTTATCTACAGTGTACTTAGAATGTTACTTATACTTACACAAAAGCCGTCAAGTCTCGAGTGTCGCCTCGTTTCTAATATTGCTGAAACCTTTCCCGTTTTGCTGTTGTAAATTTTTACATTATGACGTCCAAAACTCAGGCAAGCAATTTCTGAAACAATTATAAAATGACTGAATTATAAAAAACTAAGCTGAATATTGCTCAAAAGGTCAAAAGAGGATTATGAAAAAGGAAAAAATGAATACTTCCGTGTTAAAGTTCCATCCTTTTTTAAGATAATGAGCTTACTGAATTCCACGCTTATTGAACTGTTGAGTACAAAATTTGAAATTCAAAAGATAAAACATCTGTCAACAACAAAATGAACAGCCTGACGAAATGTTTAAATGAAAAAAGTATCTAAAAATACTGGTCCGAAATCGTTTATCGGTAAAAGCTTTGTAAATTATAAGATTTCAAAATGACATCAAGGATAATATACATTAAGTTTTCTATCAAACCTAGAACTAATACTTCAAGTCTTATTTTTGGGTTCACAGGACTGCACAGCCAGTTTCCAAAACCAAAAAACGGTACTTTTATGCAAAATTGTGACAATGTTATCTATCATATTACAAGTTTTTATTAATGAGACTTCTATAAAAGTTTTAGGACTAAAAGCTAATTTTCCATAAAACGGGTGTATAGACAGATGAACGGATGTAGAACAAAATAGGAATAAATGAACATAATTTACACATTTGCAGTTACATACGGATATTTATGGCACTAGCTTCGATTCGTTTTAATAGCAGGCATAATCTAGACTGTCAAATGGAAAGAGTCTCTTCCGTCGATACACAGTTAAGGGGCAGATAAATTTACTGATCTTGAATGTACACTTACCATCACGCATCTTTATAATTTTGAAATGCCATTTTCTGCTGGGAAGGTTGCCCTGAAATTCTCTTGTTACTTGTAGTGTGTCAATATTGATGACCTTCAACTTCTGTATCACATCATGTACCACCAGCAGCTCCCTTTCGTTCAGCACCTCCATATGCATTATGGAACAGTCCTATGTAAAAAATGAGAATAAAATATCTAAATATAAAAGAGCAGTAAAATATAAAGACTTTACTTTCAATTTAAACATGAAGTGTGTACTTTTCAAGGTTCTGGTTAATACAAATATTATGAAATAAATGTACCAGTGATTTTCATGAGTTATTTTGGTAAATTAAGCTTTTTCTCTATCTTGGCCAACCCGATCCATTTTACTGACTTTTATAGATCAGAAAAAAAACAGGCAACATATATAAATAAGTTTTCTGTCCTGATTATGTTTAAGGACATAAATATATCATTACTTACCAGTGACTTCTCTCTAACTGCACAATGTTTGAACAGGTCATATACAAAGAGAAACTGGCTGTCGTTTTCTCTTGTCCTGAATCCAAAACCAATCAGATACCGAGAGTTAGTGTGAGTCCTCACTAGTCTGTAAGAAATGGGTTTAGTAAATTAGTAAAATTACAGTTAGAAATTTTTTTAAACTTTTATCGTACATGGCAAAACTGTATCAATCTGACTATGAAATTTACATAGTTTGCGACTAGTATCACAAAAATATGTACATCAGAAATGATTTTGCAAAACAGAGTTAAGAATATCGTTCAAGACTTGTTGATTTTTATTCATACAATTCTTTTACATGTGAATAGGTAAATCTCTCCGTTTTGAGCATACTTGGTTTTATATTGCCACTTTAACTGCAACCTCAGGAACGTTACCTTATCCTGTTGGCTTTCAGTGATGCCGTTTGACTTATCTTCTGCACCTGTCTTGTTCGGTCCCATACGCGAACATTGGAATCCTCTGCGGTCGTTACTATGGTTTTCATATCATTTGTGCACGCGCTGATGACGTCAACGTTATGTTCAAGCTCCTCGCTAATTTTTGAGGACTTAAGATTGTAGAAATTTACATATGCGCCTTTCACAAAGTACAATGCTTTACCATCTACTGAACACTTCAGACTTCTTGTATAATCATTTGGGTTCCCTAGAAAGATAACTTTTACCTGACTTTGTTGTTAGAATAATTGTGTACTTTGGCACAACTCCTTATCTTTAGAAAAAGCCACAATGAGGCAAAATGGTGCCGTCATTATCAAATAATTTTGTCAAATAAACCCCATTAGTAGACGTCAAATAAATATTATAAAATAAAACTTAAGACGTTGACCATCAAATATTTACAATCTACTAGTAATAAAATAGAATGTATGAACGCATTACTACTAGCACATACAAGATAAAATTTTACCTTTAATGATTTTGGTTTTCTTTTTGGCTTTGAAGTCTAAAAACACGATATCGTTGGTGTAGATGTTGCTGTATATAATGTGTTTCTCATCTGTCATGATAGCTATTTCATCTACCTCATACTGAATCTCTTCTCCAAGCTCTAGAACCACAGGAAAAAAGGTTATGCAACGGCGTGAGGTATCTTAAGGGTCAAGGTCATTTGCTGTCATACTGTCTAGTTTAAACATACTGATTTATGTCGACTGGTAAACAGGTTTTTTTCCACATATATCAATCCAGCTCAATGACTGCTTCCTGGATGCAAACCAGAACACGCAACGAAAATAGGGAATGTCGAATGTCACTTGAAAGTCTTACCTGATGGGGGATTCGAATCAACTACCTCCAGACTGGAAGACTGCCTTGGGCATAAAGCATTGTTATCAGATTTTTTAGGATACTCAGGGATCCAAGCGGGATACATTCTTCCAACATTAATTTTTATATGAAATTTTATATGTGTTTGCTACAAATCTTATATCATAAACATCATATAATAACAACCATGGAAATTTTGCATAGACGTGCAAAAACTGAACTTAACTGATTGTGAGCTATTAGTAAGCATAGTTCAGATGTAAGTCTAATAATATGGTATAAAGAGCAGAAACAATTCCACGATTAAAAAAAGAAAAACATTCAAATAAGACAAAATGTCGTACTTTTTTCAATTCCAATATCTTTTCTTTTATTTTAAGTATATTAAAATTTTTTTTTATTTTAACAAACAGTTAATTTTCATCTATAAAGAAGAAGAATGCATGCAGTGAAGCATATTTTAATGCAGTCTCAAGACGGCACTCAATGCAAAAACGGAAAGTATTAGTAAAGCGTTTCCAAGCAATCTGCCCCTTTTCTAGCCATTAATAAACTTACCTTTGATATAAACTGAATCTGTATAAGTAAACCACATGTACAATTATCCTGGTTTGATATTAAACTTATAAAGTATATCTAAAATGTTTGGGAAAAAATTTGTTTACCATATTGTCGTGAATTGATACTAAACTTGAAGATGAGAATACTGTTTCAGAAAATTTGTATCTGAGTTTACATAAAGCTTACTAAATTGTTTAGAAAGACAATAAAATATCAAAAAACATGTTCTTTACTTAAAATGTTTATTAAATTACTATGTTTTAGCCTAACTGTTTCTAGGGCTAAATGTCCCCTGGAGAATTACCTTTGTCTTGGAATGGCTCGAAACCTCGGAAGAGTGGAGAAAATTCTTTTTTCTTCAAGTCGAGAACGGTCAGATATATCTGATCTGATGTAGTTACAACAGCAAAGTTCTTCGACCCTTGAGATACAAGAAATAGACGTGAATATAGTCACTCATTTCAGAAATATACCTTGTGTCTGTCTTTTTAGAATTTGTAGCCCCCTATTTGCATAAAATTGGAGCTTTTTGTTCCTTTTTTCTATATTATATATGTCAAAGAATCAATTTTACTTAAGTTTTACGTAACAGAATACGAAAGGACAATGATGACTGCATAACGATCTCCTGTGTGATATTGCTCTAAATGTAAATACGGTCCAATTGTTTTTTCAACGTGTTATCGCTTCAGAAGTGACAGACAAATAAATGATAAATAACTCTATAACGATGCAGGCGTATTCTAAGAGCATATCTACTTGAAACAAGTGATACTCAACAAAGATACATAGCGGAAACATAGCGGTTTCAAGTACCTGCAGCAATGCCTGGGAATTTGAACTCGTACTCCTCTGACAGAAGAACACTGCATTGTTGAACACCATCCTTGAGATCATATACCAAAGCCGAGTGCTCTTTGAAGACAGCAAGAAGTGTTCGGTCTTCTCCACACAGACATGATGGACAATCATCCGTTACGGAGTTTATGTCAAAAATCTTCTCTCCTTAAGTTAAAAAATGTCGAACTAGCTTGTTACTAACATGTAATACCTGTACTTATTCTTTAAACATTGAAAAATTAACTGAGAAACAGTTTTTGGCGTTGCTTTCATTGGTCAAATCGATATCGTTTTGACAAAACCACTGTACAGCTATTATTTCAGGACCATTATACATAATGATATCACTAGAGTAAGGAGATATCTAGGACGCGAATTCACTGAACATTAAGAGTCTTTATAAAACCGGTAAGAGTATGGAGAACAAGAAATACGGTACAATTAAGGAATTCTACGATGCACACGTGAAAAAGGAAAACGTAGAAATAAACGTACAGTCCAAATCTTGATTATCAGCAAAATTAGGTGTACCCAATGTTACTCAAATATAAACAACGTGTCAGTTCCTTTGTTCTAATAACAAAAGAGTTTTTTGTAATTTATTTTTGTCCTTTTAATTCAAGAAGGTTGTCATCATACCAGTTTTTGCTGCACGAACTTTAAGTTTCTTGTTCATGTCAATGAGAATACTGCTGTCATGGTAACAGAAGCGAGCACGTGACACTTTACCAAGCCCATCATACATCTGTATTTGTTGACCTGTCTCAACATTCCACAATCGAATAGAACCGTCGTCAGAACCTTATATAATAAAGGGTAAACACATATAACATGGGTGTAAAGAAAGATTCAGATATTGTCATGTTTCAGCCATTTTCTGCATTGTATTTTTGAGCTTTTTTGAGCAACAGAAAATGGTTACAAAATATTTCATTCTTCCATTGTTTATCAAGGATAAGTGAAAGCTTGTGTTGTGAACAAAATGCTTTGGTCTTCGTTAAAGTATTTGATTGTTGACTGTTTTATAATAATCTTTTTAGGAAGAACTATAAGAGAAGTTTAACTAAGAACTATTGGCTTCTTGCGCAACTAAAACCTCGATTGTTAGCTTGAAATAGATTTTAACCCAACTTCTAAACACTGCATAAGGTGCTGAGTTTGAACTTACATGTGAGTGCTATCTTACTGTCCGCAGTGAGATCAAGTGACAATATGTCTCCTTTGTGTCCTGCCATCGAGTGGATCAGCTGGCCTCCAGGTTGAGTAAGGATTCTTTTGTCAGGTAAAATACTGGGTATAGGAAACTGGCGACACTCCTTCAGAAATCCTTCTGTACTCTGTATTAGGAGAACTTTTTATTGACAAAAGCAAACATTCATAACGCCAGTAAAAAGGCACTATATATGATAATAAAAATTGAGATAATATTGCAAAGTATTGCATACAGGCTATCGGAGAGCAATTATATTGTTATAGGAGTAAGGCTCTGCAGATTATAGTATTAACTAGCCAGAACGCCAGTTTGTTTTGTTCTGTCATTCTATGAAGAAGTGTTATTTCTTTTGCCATATTTAAATTTTGTCCTTAATTTTTAGAATGTGTTTTTGTGCTCTCAAGCGTGGATGGCCATTGAAACCATACGTCATAAGGACTTTATTATAAGACAGAACACTATGAAAATATCCACAAGAAGTCCGTAATAATAAATACATCAAACCTTATTATTCGGCAATCTGCCAAGAAACTGCGGCACCATCTGATGTGGATCGTACAGCAGACCAACTTGAGCAAGCCGTAATGCGTCGTGCATGTTGTTGAGCAATTCGTCGCTTGGGAAATACTGACTGGCCATCGCAAAATCATCCATTAACGCCCTAATGAAAAATCAAACTTTGAATTAATACTTATTTTCAACACTTTTGCTAAAAAGAGGGAAATATTTTTGTCAGAAAAAATAACTGTTTAAACTAATCGAATACTTTGACAAATAAGATTATATCTAAAACTATGTAGATAATTTTTTTCAAAGTTATACTTAAATTCAAGCAATATTTTTCTTGGTGTGCTTGCCAAGGTGTCTTTGACACGCAAACAGTGTCCCTGTAATTACTTACAAATTAGATATCAGTTTTATTTGAAATCCTTACCACAACGTTGTTGCTTTAAGTTTATCCAACAGAAATTCAAAATTGCACAAAGATTCTTTCTTCAAAGCTTCACACTGCTTTGCTTGGCATCTATGGAAAGGGAGATTATTCAGTTTTCGTATATTGTAAGAGTGACCGAACTTGTTTGGCTGTGACGCCACATGGCGATCGGCAGAACCTTTCTCTCCTTTTGGAGACGTGTATTGTTTCTCCTGGCCTAGTAATAAACAAAAGTCAAGTGTAAAAACTTCTTTATACAGAAAAGAAATTTTCGAGAATATTTTATTGGACATTTTTTACCCATGAAGCCAACCTTTTCGACGTAGTTTAGGTGCATCAAAGCAAAGGTGTTTCTAATGTTATTGTTACAAAAATGTTTCACCTTACCTTTGATTACGCTCTTTAAAAATTACAAAACAAGAGGGCCATGATGGCCCTGGATCGCTCACCTGAGTACTTTGGCTGTAGGTTTGCTGTGAAGCAGTATTTCATTTTTTAATTGAACATATGTAAGTGCCTACAAACCAAATATGTAAAATATCAGTCAATAAATAAAGGCTCTATGACAGAAAGTAGAAATATCTATTATAAGCTATGGTGACCTTGACCCAGTGACCTCAAACCCTACCCATGGGTAGAGGTCCATGCAAGGAACCTCTATACTGAATATCAAAGATAGTGGTCTATATAAATGAAGGCTCTATGAGGTACAGTAGATAAATCTACTTTTAGCCTCCGTGACCTTTAACCTAATCCAATAATTTGAAAAAGCTTGATAAAGCTTGCTTCATGCCAAATTTTGAAATTCTAGGTCTTGTGGTTTCAGACAAAAAGATTTTTAAAGATTTTCTTCTATATTGTTATTTAAAACTTGTGACCCCTCGGGCGGGGCCAATAGTGACCCCAGGGACATTTTTCTAACAAACTTGGTAGAGGTCCACTAGACAATGCTACATACCAAATATCTTAACTGTAGGCCTTCTTGTTTCTGACAAGAAGATTTTTTAGTTTTTCCTATATAACTCTATGTAAAACTAGTGGCCCCTGGGGCGGGGTCATTTTTGACCCAGAGGCCAGGATTTGAACAAACTTGGTAGAGGTCCACTAGACAATGCTACACACCAAATATCTAAGCTCTATAACTTACGGTTTCTGACAAGAAGATTTTTTAAGATTTTCCTATATAACTCTATGTAAAACTAGTGGCCCCTGGGGCGGGGTCATTTTTTGACCCAGAGGACAGGATTTGAACAAACTTGGTAGAGGTCTACTAGACAATGCTACACACCAAATATCTAAGCTCTATAACTTACGGTTTCTGACAAGAAGATTTTTTTAGATTTTCTTATATAACTCTATGTAAAACTAGTGGCCCCTGGGGCGGGGCCATTTTTGACCCAGAGGACAGGATTTGAACAAACTTGGTAGAGGTCCACAAGACAATGCTACACACCAAATATCTAAGCTCTATAACTTACGGTTTCTGACGAGAAGATTTTTTTAGATTTTCCTATATAACTCTTTGTAAAACTAGTGGCCCCAGGGACGGGGCCATTTTTGACTCAGAAGCCAGGATTTGAACAAACTTGGTAGAGGTCCACTAGACAATGCTACACACCAAATATCTAAGCTCTATAACTTACGGTTTCTGATAAGAAGATTTTTTTAAGATTTTCCTATATAACTCTATGTAAAACAAGTGACCCCCGGGGCGGGGCCATATTTGACCCAGAGGCCAGGATTTGAACAAACTTGGTAGAGGTCCACTAGACAATGCTACATACCAAATATCTTAACTATAGGCCTTCTTGTTTCTGACAAGAAGATTTTTTAAGATTTTCCTATATAACCCTATGTAAAACTAGTGGCCCCTGGGGCGGGGCCATTTTTGACCCAGAGGACAGGATTTGAACAAACTTGGTAGAGGTCCACTAGACAATGCTACACACCAAATATCTAAGCTCTATAACTTACGGTTTCTGACAAGAAGATTTTTTAAGATTTTCCTATATAACTCTATGTAAAACTAGTGGCCCCTGGGGCGGGGTCATTTTTGACCCAGAGGACAGGATTTGAACAAACTTGGTAGAGGTCCACTAGACAATGCTACACACCAACTATCTAAGCTCTATAACTTACGGTTTCTGACAAGAAGATTTTTTTAGATTTTCTTATATAACTCTATGTAAAACTAGTGGCCCCTGGGGCGGGGCCATTTTTGACCCAGAGGACAGGATTTGAACAAACTTGGTAGAGGTCCACAAGACAATGCTACACACCAAATATCTAAGCTCTATAACTTACGGTTTCTGACAAGAAGATTTTTTTAAGATTTTCCTATATAACTCTTTGTAAAACAAGTGACCCCCGGGGCGGGGCCATTTTTGATCCAGAGGCCAGGATTTGAACAAACTTGGTAGAGGTCCACTAGACAATGCTACATACCAAATATCTTAACTCTAGGCCTTGTGGTTTCTGACAAGAAGATTTTCAAGTTTTCCCTATATAACTCTATGTAAAATCAACTGACCCCTGGGGTGGGGTCAGTTTTGTCCCCAGGGACATAATTTGAACAAACTTGGTAGAGGTCTACTAGATGATGCTTAATACCAAATATCAAAGCTCCAGGCCTTGTGGTTTCGGAGAAGAAGATTTTTAAAGATCCAACTTATAAAATCTATTTTTAGCTCCAGTGAACCAGAAATGCAATGGACCAGAACCATTTGAACAATCTTGGTAGAGCTTCATGCAAGGAACATCCCAGGCAAGTTTCATTAAATTTGCCCCATTGGTTTCAGAGGAGATGTCGTTTGAATGAAAAGTTGACGACGGACAGACGGACGGACGGACTGACGGACGACGGACAAAGACCGATCAGAAAAGCTCACCCTGAGCACTTTGTGCTCAGGTGAGCTAAAAACTCATAGAAAGATTGTGCTCTTTAAAAGATTGATTATAACTTTATAGTATTATACACATAAAAATAACACTCTTAATGCTTTCAGTGTTATTTTCATTTCTATAAAAGAGTAAAATTTCATACTAACCATTTGACCATTTTCCAGAGAAAAAATCAGCCAGGGCAGCGTGTAGTTTCTCATAAACTGTGACGTCACTGCAGTATCTGTTCTGTGCCGCCTCACTAAACTGCCTATGGTACCAGTACATGACACGGACACCATCTGCTCCACGATCAACTGTAAACAAAATATAAAGATTTTGCCAATTCGACAATGAATCTGGCAATTTCCGACAATTTTACAACAACAAATTCGAAAACACTATCAAATAGATTTGTTAACATAATGAACAATTTCAAAGATACTGGTTGATTAAAAAAAATAAAAAAGGGAACATACTATTTACAGACGCTAAGTGGTCATTGCATAAGGTAAGATTTTACAGCATGTGTTAGTTTCCTTATTTTCAATTACATTGTATATAAATATCAAATGCATGTATTATAAACTCGAAGTTCCATTTGGTGGTTTTATAAGAAAACTGCACTGTGAAATACATTGAAATAAAATGATGGTTTTAAACTCAAGACTGACCTAAATATTGATTCAAATCGGAACGTAAGCGGACTAATAACAAAGGAGGTAAACGTCGAATGGGCGGGGTCCAGTACACGTACACATCATTCAATACGTCATCGTCACATGATAGCACGTCCTCAAGTTCCGTTTCCGTCAACCCTGATCGAGCTGAAATAGAATGAAATATATCATAGAATCTAATGCTTAATCAAATTTTAGTGCTGAGACTAATTTTATTTAAACAATTTAAATATTAGCTCATAATGTTCTATTAACAAAATAGATATTTGCCTTTGACTTGTAATACCATTGTACATAACTAGTAATATTCATACTTGCCCTATTTCTATCATATTTGTGAGCTTTTGAAACACGGCTGTCTTTAAATAAGGTTTCACAATTACCTACCGTTTGAGTGAATGCAATACGTTGATCAGACGTTTGATGCGAAAGGAAGGTTAATCATTCAGAAGAATATTTTCATCAAAAATAATTAAAGAAATTGCATTAAAATTATTATCAAAAGTCTTGAAGCTTTGTACAAACTGGTGTATTTTAAACCCCACATGGATTACCTAGTGACATATACCCTAATGCACGCGATACGAATATTTTCCCGTGCATTTTTTCCAAACGTTGAAATAATCCATCTATGCTCTGCCGAACAGTTGACTCTAAAACTGTGACGTCTTGGGAAACGAAGCTGGTCCAAGTACTCGCCTTGTCAAACACCAATTTAAGGTATAAAGGCAAGGGACATTTTGAGCACATTGCTTGGACGATTTTCTTCTGGTCTGACGTAAGTGTTCTATGTTTCAGACTCAGCCATTTGTCGATAATTTGGCCGAGATCAGTGTTCGTCAAAGAAGGCACTTGAACAAAGTTTCCGTGTGTTCTAATTGTTGACTGAAACAGACAAAAACATCTCAGAAGAATAGGACATCATTAATATCACAATTTAGTTGCTAACCTAGTTAAATCTTTTTATACATATCTTGGTGCCTTTGTATAGTTTAAAACTTTTTTTGGTTCAGAAACAAATAGGATATGAGAAGTTCTGACTAGGAATTAAAGCTTTTGACTAGGAAAGTCAAAACGAATTTGAGTGTGATCAATAGGTACAGAATTCATATTTATTTTATGCCTACCAATGAAATATAGGGAAATATCAGTGAGATAAAAGTGATAATCCACTGTTTTGAATCAGTGAAATTACCATTTTGAAAATACACTGTTTGTGCCGGAACTACTGCTTGATGAAACTTCAGGAATTTCCCCACCACGTAAATACAAGAGAATCCGCTGTATTTTAGACTGTGACAGCGAGTGAAATTTATTTACCTTGTTAAATCCAATTATAATATTGAATTCCTGAGCCTAACTAGTTGTGAACAATGATGAAATTCGCCATAAATTATTTAAAATGTCTGATTTGTTTACATAACTCGCATGGACAATATCCAATATGGCCGACTTTCAATTCAATTGATTGAATATTACTCGGTATTAATCCGCTTTTATAATTAAAGTATGTATGGCTAAAATTCAATAAATATTGATAAACTGTGTAGAGAAAAATAAATGTTATTTGATGAAAGTGTATTAAGTTTATTTCAGCAGAAGTAAAGTTATCATATGTATTGGAGATTGTCTGCACTTTTTTTGTGCGGAGTAACCAAAGTACGCATTAACTGATTTGGGGCTCACCATGGGGAATTTATTGAAGGCCCTGATTAAAAATGTCATAAAATACCCATTTTTGACGTGTTGGCATAAAATAAAAAGAAAATTTGTTTGTTTTTTAGTGGAAGATGGGAATTCATTTCATCTCGTGAACACCATATGTTGATATTTTCACTCGTGGCTGCGCCACTCGTGAAAATATCACATATGGTGTTCACTCGATGAAATAAATTCTCATCTTCTACAAAAACAAACAAATATCCTCTATATATATATGTAATCCTTACAGTTACTGTAAGTTATCATTGTTCAATAATGTTTGTTAGGAAAGTTAAAATAAATGATGATCCCGATTTTTTGTTGATTTTAATAACCTTATGCTATTATAGTCTTGTTTACTTCCTGCCTTTAGTGTTAGTACCTGTAGTACAGGAAACGATTCAAACTGGTTGTCTGGTAGTGTAGAAACGACAATTTTCACATTTGGTCTGAGCCTTGTTGGAAGCCAGTTTAGTTGCCTCGAGTTGTGTGACGGGTCCATCATGTCCAAGGAATCAAAAACAAGCACCAAAGGTCTGTCTGAGGAAGCCAAGAACATAGCAACCTGGAACTCATCTGTTAATGTGCGCAAATCCTGAAAGTGTGAAAATAAAATTCATTTCACACGTTTAACAAAAGATTATTGACATTTTGCTATGTCAACGTTAAAATTATTTTCTTTTCTACTTTCAAACTTTTGTACACATCATATTCAAATCCATTGTAAAATAAAAACATCTTAAAGATATCTTTTGCTCAAATGTTTCAAACAGAACTGAAAAAATAAGATTGGACGCAATAAAGCACGCAATGTTAGCGCTAAGAAACAATACTAGTTGGCAATGACAATGTCCTATTCCAGTTATTTTGGTATTTTATTTTCACCTTTGACACTGCCATTTCCATTCCATATACTTTTCGGATCTGTGACGTAACACTTGTCAACAGGCCAATCAAATTTGTGCTGTCTGGAGTTGTGCCAATGAATCTGTAATAAGCATACTCTAAGCTAAGCTGTCAAAGCGTTGTAGCTGTCGTCGATGTTAATATTTTTCTAATCTTACTCTAAAATTTGTGATATTGTCTCAAGTTATGATATAAACAAATCAGCGTTTCATTATGTTCATTAAACTAGCGTTGTGAAGATCAAGTATAAATATTCAGACAAATTCCGATGTACCAAGATCAGTTATGAGAGAGTTCAGCATTGTGTTATAGACAAGTAAGGAGACACAGTAAGTACCGGTAGTATTATTTTCTAGCATAGAAGTTTTACCTGAGAATAACAGCGGCTTTGTTTCCAGTCCATTCGGAACACTTCTTCGCTGCCATTGCCATGATGGAAGTCTTACCACAGCCAGAGGGTCCGTAGAGCACCAAAGGCTCGTTACTCATACCCGTAATATATGTTTTAATTTGCTGCACAATAAATGCGAGATAATACAGTACAAAGAAATCGTATCTGAACATATACGAAGTTAGAAATAAGTTTGAGAGCATTTCATGCTAAATTTTACATACTATCTACAATGAATGTATAAACCGGTATAATACAGTTAAGAAACTTTTTTGTTTTCATAAACGTTTTCCTCACCAGACAGAGTAAGCGCAATCCAAACATTCCTTCTACAGATACACATGTGATGAGCATTCATTCCTTGCACGCGTAGCAGCTAACACTATGGCTTAGGAACGAAACAATTGAATAACAGATGACTATTTCGCCATATATCTATCATTTCAGTTAAAACAGAACACATGTACCTTTAATACATCTTCCCGTCCGTGAAAACTTTGACATTTTTCTTGACTGAATTGTATATGTTGTGCAATTTCAACTATAAGCGGCTCGTCAGACGTCTTCTTGTCCTGTACCGCCTTCTCGATCATTGAACACATCTTTTCAACAAAGTCTTCACACAGTCTAGATAAATACTTGCTGTGTTCTGGAGAATTTGGATCTATTCCTATGAAAGGAAACAATTGCAGCAATTATTTTTAAAAAGACGAAATGATTCGACACTTTCTAGTAAAGTGTTCCCGACGACAAATAAGTACAGATAAAAATAATATACATACATGGGACTAGAAATTATTGAACGTGGATCATTTTTACATCACCCACCAACCTTTATCTTTGTTCCATTTGACTGTGTATTCCAACACATTTCCTGGCAGTTCCTTTTCAACTCGGTCTTTTATCTGTTCAAGCAGCTGTCGAGTTTTCTTGACCTTTTCCTCACTGTTGTTTTGTGTGCATTCTGAAACAGCATAATAAAAAGAGCCTGTGAGTTTTAATGACATATTTTATCTAACATTCTAATTATATCGACATAAATGGTGTCAGATTGAATATATATTTTGTATACATGTATACTCTAGATATAAATAACAAAAACAAATCCATTTCATACACAGAAGACATACCTATATATCTGGAAAGTATGTAACTGCTCTCTTTATTTTCGATGTCTTCAATAGTTCTCTTCAACCACAGACAAGTTTTTGAAGAGTCCTCTGCTTCTATTATACCTTTGGATACTTCTGCTTCCGTCACTGAAATATGAGATAGTTTGAACAACTGGAATCATAATACATTTGCAATTATAATTACGTTATAAAGTACCAGCTTTCATAGTATTTCTCTTTCAGGTTTTAAAAAATTGAAATTGTCACCAATGCATATATATTACGCCACAGTTAAGGGTTGGCATTTTGACTCAAAAGAACTATTTTGAACCTATTTCGAAACTACTTCTGTCAGAATAATATCATTAGACTTACCTGAGCGTATGTATTTGCGCGCCTTTTCTTTGTCGAATATTTTCTGCGCCACTTCCGCTAGTGTCGTCTGCAAAGTCTCACTTTCAGTCCACCACTGGTTCTTAGCGATTGTCTTCTTTTCCTTGTCTGTGCTAACAAAGTCTGGTAAATGAAAGCTGATTGGATGCACAACATAGACCGGAGGGATTGCATTAGTGTCTTTTGCGTACCATCTGAAGAACAGAGCAAAACCTTAATGACTTAAGCACTACTTTTTACAAATTTAATGTAAATACTTCTGCTCTTTAACGTCAAAATGTTTCGATCCAGCTGCAAACAAATGTATAAATTGAGGTTTGGCTTGTTGCGATGGCCGAATGGTCTAAGGCGTTCTTACTTTACACTGCTAGGGGATTGATGCCGTTTGGTCGGGTTCGAGTCCCACTGGGAACTTGATTATTGAAGACAAAAGGTGGTTATTACTATTTTTTGCTTGCTGTTTTAATTAAATGTTTAACTGAAAGCTCTACTGTGATGAACAAGGCCGAAATATTAAAGCAAACAATAACTTCCAGTAACAAGATGGAAGGACTCAAGCCATGACCCCAGCACAGTTACAGGACAAACTGATTAACAATTTGATCATCGTCAGCTGAAAACTGAAGCTTGAATACCTAACGACAATAAAAACATGCTTTTAATGATTTGATAGAAAGAATTAAAGTACTGTTATTAAATAAAATTAATTACCTGTCATGTTAACGTTTCTATGCATACACTCACCATCGGTAAAACTGACGTCACTAGTGACATAACAGACTTACATAACATATTTTATATAAAAAAAACAGAGAGGACAAAACGTACTTTTTGAACAAGTTCAAAGCATCTTCAGATTCGACATAATTCAAAATGTCTTCAAATTCCGTAGCATCAATACATCTAGGAAAGTCAGTATAGCCGTACTTGTGCGACATCAGAGACTGGAATTATAGAACAACTCTGCAAGTGAATAAGATTCTATCTATTCATGTTTTTAGCTATGTAAATTGAAGTATATTGGAAACGATCAGGAAATATGCAGGTTATTTAACACTCAGGTAACTTTAAGTGGGCTTTAACATACATGTGAATACTAATTTAACCCTTAACCTGCTGGAACCGAAAGTGATTAGCCTTTGCCATCAGTATAGAGCCAGGCCAGCCTGCACATCCGTGCAGTCTGACCAGGCTCTATCCTGTTGGTAGCTTCATTTTTGTATTTTGAAATTGATATCCCTTAAACTTTGAATGGACTGTTCCAAATTCAAAGCTGGGCAAATCCTTTACAAAATTTCAGCATGTTCAGGGTTAATACATGTACAAACCAGTATTGTTAATATCCCTTGACTAATTAATCACATGTTTTTGTCGCCATAAAAAAAACTTTTTAAGGATTTCTACGACCTGTGTACAATATAAGTAGTTAAGAAAACTTACTACAAAGTTCGGTCCAGTCGACACTTTTTTGCACATCAGTAGCTCCTTGAGGCATATTTCTGTGGTCATGTGATCATCTGCGGCATTGTCACGAACTCCCCATCTCATATCAACGACCTGAAAGTCATAGCCCAAGTCTTGACAGAATGCTTTGATCTTAGGATACGCTCTCTCCATTAGTAGGTTCCTCTCGTGCATTGTGTCTATGGAAAGAAAGAAAGTTTTGTTTGTTATTTTACGAGGTATCGTTTTACAACATATGTGTAAACAACCGTTCTTCATAAGCACATGAAATACATGGAAATAAATGCCGTACATAATATCGAGTTTATAGTACGAAATTTATCAAATCCCTTAAACCTTTATCTGGTCTTACTTAACAGACATGCAGAGTTTTTCAGGAGGTGATAAGTTTGTGCAAAATAATTTCCTTAAAGTAAATCTATATTCAATGTACATAAAACATTAATTTTAGTTCTTGGTGTTGATAAACATTCCGAAGAGCACACTTTTGTGAGAAGAAATTACAAGAAAAGTAAGTCGATTTCAAGAGACAAAGCATAGCTGACCTAATAAGTGCTAACTTACCCGTGAAAGTACTGCTTGTAAAAATACGGACAATCTTGGCGGTGGACGGGCATTCTATATTAACGTTTCCCATGTATATTTCTTCAAGCTCGGTACGAGGCCCGTCATGTGTTCTAGCTCCAGACTTAACCTGCAAGTTAATTAGGTTTTATAGATACATGTTAAGAGTAAGCGGTTATTATAATTGGTATAAATGTGCAGTATAACTGATATTTTTAAAGTATTACCATTCAATATAATACATTAATCATTATCTTTCAATTACTTTTTTGTATTTATTTTAAATCTGCTATTTATTTTTTTTCTGGAACGTCTGTTAGATTGTAAATTGGCATTTTATATTTACATAATCATTATTTATCATGCTGGTGGGTCGTCAGCTCACTGAAAAACCCTAAATGCACTATTTTTGTGATTGGCAGTCGCTGAATTTTGTATTATGTTTTGTAAATAACCACTGAAGATATTTAAAGGGCGACTTTAGTGTACATATAGATATAATCTGAAAAAATGACTAGCTGTCAAGTTTGTATTCCAAAACTGAAGAAAAATTTACTGTTATATCAATTCATGTACCCTGTTTTGAATATCAATTAATCAATCGAAATGTAGTAAAATACATATACATGTATTAAATTAAGTTTAATCCCGTATTTTTTCTTTCAACTTCAGATGAAATGTTAAGACTTTTCTATTGACACCTGGGACGGTTTAAGGTACACATTACCTTGGTTGCAGCCTGCTGGAATTTTCCCATTTGCTGGTTGAGTTTCATTCTCGTCTTCTCTTTCTTCAACTGAATCTTTGTTTTCATTCTATCCAGTCCAAGAATATCTAGACAAAACCAAATCATATTGTTTTTTACAAATATGCTTGAATACTTCAATAAATGTTTCAATGAATTTCCTTTTATTCTTTTAACCTTTGTAAAAGTTTCGCGAATTTTAGTTTACAGAAAAATATGCTCTTTAAATATCTAAATAAGCATATTTCCGCATGAAACCTTAACAAAAGTTTAAAAAAAAAAAATGGCTTAGAATATTTCACTTGTGCTGGTGGAGGGAAAACGTGTGTTGAAGTTTTGCAAGGTGGTGATCAATTCAATTCAATTCAATTCAATTGTCTATTTCCGTCACTAGGGAGATTTACATAATTAATATAGTACAGAATACCATAAACTAATATGTTTGTTTGTATGGGTTTAACGCCGATTTCAACATCTAGGTCATATCTCGGCAGTCAGTCAACCTAACCGGTTAAAACTAATATGATAATACACGAAAACATAGTGCAAGGAAAAATATATACATTTACAATACATAAACATCACAATTACGTAAACGATAAAGTATAACACAAAGGGATTGTCACATTACACAAACAAACAAACAAAGAGCTTCCTCGCTTCATACGATTTTTTTCTTTCTAATTTTTGTCAGAGGGGGAAGAAATTAGATACTTTAATCAAAATAATCTTTATGTTGTAAGGTCTAAATACTTCAATGTGAAATAAGCTCTCAAAATTCTGATACCCTGTACTCTCGTCTGTAACGATTTTCCCAGAGACGTTAGATAAAAATCAGTCGCATTGCAATGAAAAGAATTATTACAAATTGTTCAATGAAAATACTGAAAACATGTCCGAAACCAAATGAACACGTTCAGAATCAGGTACCATAGGGCTCGAGACTAAAATCAACATTTGGATTGCCTCAGACAACTCTCCTGCATTGTAACAGGTGTAAGTGAGATTGTATTTTCATCTTTAGGCTACTGTATCTTGAAAGTGTAGAAATGATGTAGTTAATCTAAAATGCATGCATAGGATTAGATAAATTCAATACTAATTAAAACAGATTTTGCTATAATTGCTTTGCAGGGCCGTAAAACTTACTATCAACATCATCTTCGTCTTCCATTCCCATCTCAATCTTCCGTACCAGATTCTTCGTGTCATTTCGCCGCATCTTGGCACTGGAATTGATGCAAAATGAATTTAGTTTAGTTTAAACTTATTTATTTTACCTCGTTTGGGAAACAAGCTCTGGCAATTACATGTATGTATATGTTCCGCTCGATGACTGCTTCTTGGAAAGAAAACTCGTTCTTGCACCAAAAGTGTGAAATCCAGAAAGCCACTGGAGAATCCCGACCCCCGACCATGGTGGGATTCGAACCAGCAACCTACGGATGGGGAGTAACCCCTCAACTTTTGCTCTTCCAAAATCAATGAAAACAAGTCTTGTAACAGACTGACACAATAAGAACGTAGAGAGACTGAAAGAAAATGAATCGGTAAAGCTGGTTTAGAATGCAACTTATAAAAAAGAGTTCATAATATACATTTTACGGCTAGGTTGCGAAAATATGAGCTGTGTAACGCCGTATACAGCTCCCGCCGGATACCGCTTCAAGGGGATTTCTATCTGTTGACACCTAATGATTGCAACAAATATATCTCCCAAAGAAGGGGAGCTGTATATGTCAAGTTGCACCATTCTGACAGATAGAGCTCCCCATAAAGGAAGTACATGTCATGTGTTTTCGTGTATATCAAACACGTTAATTAATTTTAATCTTGTACTGTTTATTAAAGACTAACAATTTGTTCAAATATACGTGTTCAGTTTTCAGCACTAGAACCACCACTATCACAACCACCATCATCATCATCATCCATCATCATTATAAAACTAATGATACTCATCATCCTCAGCATTTCGATTTAATTAACAATTCTTGTCTTATACGAGGGCTGTTCAAAATGTAAAGGGGCTCTTATTTTGAGTCAATCATGTTGAATCTAATATCACCTCCAACTGGAATTCAGTTGGATCAGATTAGATTAGTCTCGGTCCAAGACGTCACTGTGGACGAGATTTTACTATCCATCGCCCTCTCAATCAAAGTTACACCGGCATGAGAAAGATAGCACTTAATAACTTCTCTTAACTCGCATCATAAATTTACAATAATCATTGATTAAAACGTAAAATGTATATAATGTATCCCACTCCCAAAAATCTGAATAAGGACGTAAATGGCCATATCTGACCAAGAGCAGAACATCAAGATCTTTTTCTCGATTTGGATCTCAAGAAATATGAGCTAAACTATACTCTGTGTCGGGTCTGTCTGTTCGTTCGTCCATCTGTCCGTATGCCCGGCTGGCCGAAGACGACAACTGATTGATCCAGTACCAGCGGTTATAAGTGTTAGAAGAATCCTAAGGCTATTTGGATCATACAGTGGTTTGCCATTACACACATCATAAAAGAGCCGTGTTGGGCCAATGCGTGGATAAGATTTAAACACGTAGGCATTGGATGGTACTGTGTGACAGATATTTGGCACAGAAGGGTTTATTTGATGCGTTTCAAACGCTGACATTGATAGAACTTTTGTTACAATCTCGCAAATACGTAGCAAATTCAGTTTTGTAACACTTTCTATTCGCATTGCTGGCACAGTTACTGAGTAAAAGAAAACATTTTTATTAACATTGAAATAAGGGTATATGTGCTAATCTATGTTCGTTTCTTTTCTAACTTTATACGGCAAAGCAAAAACAGAACAGAATGTGTCGTTGATGATGATGATGCTGATGATGATGAAGATGATGATGATGACGACGACGGCGACTACGACGGTGGTGATGGTAATAATGATGATGATGTTGTTGTTTTTGTTGTTGTTAATGATGATGATGATGACGGTGATGATGATGCGACGAAGTAGGTGGTAATGATGAACTTTGACTTGAGTGTCCAAGGTGGTCAAACTCGATAACACATTAAAATTTTACACTCAACAAAAAAAATTAAGGGTCAAGGACTTATGACACCAGTTCTTAAAGACATACCTTTTTTACTTGCTGAAGATTATATGTTGAACAAAAATTCATTATATCTGTGACTAATTTAAACTAAAAGTAACATGTGTTTCACAAACACAGTAGCACGATTAATCCTCAAAGACAACCCCTATCAGTTTTAAAGTGTTTGAGACTTGGTGGATGGAGTAAACACAATGACTTATCATAAGAAATATGGAAACTCGTGCTCGGATAACCTCTATGACACGGGTCTGGAAGCTGCGTATAAGCTTTTTGATGTCCCTTTGTGGTATGAGACCCCATTCCTCAGTACGGGCAGCAGCCAGCTCATTTCTGGTTGACGGCTGACGTTGTCGTGCGGAAACGCGGCGCTGCAGCATTTCCCAGGCATGTTCTATTGGGTTGATGTCTGGAGACCAAGCTGGCCATTCCATACGTTCAACACCTTGGTTATCAAGGTACTGGTTGACGATTCTCGCACGGTAAGCTGTAGCATTATCGTCCATTAACACGTATTCCTGGCCGATTGCACCAGCATATGGAATGACGGGAGGTCGGAGAATCTCGTAAATAGTACGTCTAGCAGTAACTGTGCCTTTAACAAACACGTGAAGATTTGTACGCTGGTCGTAAGAAATGCCCGCCCAAACAATAACAGAACCACTACCAAACTTATCATGTTCGGATATGCAACACTCGCTGAAGCGCTCATTTCGCTGACGCCATACACGCCGACGTCCATCATGGAAGTCCACGCAAAATTTGGACTCGTCGGTGAATAGCACATTACGAAAGTGCCTGAGTTGCCAATTATCGTGATCTCTAGCAAGCTCCAGACGGGCCGATCGGTGTTGTTTGGCGTTAAATGAGGACGTACCACAAGACGGCGAGCACGTAAATTAGCGTCGTTTGTTTGTTTTGGGGTTTAACGCCGATTTCAACATATAGGTTATATCTCGGCGGTCAGTCCACCTAACCGGTTTTCCTGGATAACTAACCAGTAATTGCCAATTTCTCCGCAAGTGACTGACTACTGTTCCAACATGATCTACTCTGAATCAGCGGTAAGAGACAAACGAACATTAGACACAATGTCTGAGATCAATTGTCACGGAGAAATTTTGCCCTGCCCAGGGGTCGAACCAACGACCGATGGATAACTAGTCCAGTGTTCTACCTGTTGAGCTTAGCGTCGTGGAGTCTGTTGCGATATGATTGTGCCGAGATTCGAACACCGGAAGCAGTCTGGACGTCACTATTTAGAGTAACAGCCGAGTCACACCTATGACGTTTTGCCAGGACCCTTGACGTCCACTGTGAGGACGTCTGGCGACGGTGCCTGTGTCCAAGTACTTTTGCCAAAGTCGTTGGATTACACTTCGGCTAACACCTCGGGCTGCGTTTGCCCTGCCAGCAGGAGCAGGCTGACTCAGCCTCTTCTAGGCATCAGAGATTCTTCACAGTAATCAGTTCTATAGTGTAACAGATGATTCGAATCAAAAATTCAAATTAAAATCTGCTCATGTCACGTTGACGTCTTTATTCTACACATTTGATTTTCACTTGATTTTGAGGTGGGTGTGTTTGCACGGACCTGCACGGGATAATTGAGCTGTTACTGGTATATAAACACATATTTATACAAGTACTGGTGTGTCTAAAGCAAAACAAAATTTAACTTACATGAGCATTTTTGCATTTAAAAAATCTATGAACCCAAGTCTTGACCCTTAATTTATTTTGATGAGTGTATAATCGTTAAAGCAAATGGAGACGCTGTTTTGGTGACAATAACAAGAGGTCAGTTAGTGGTCAATGACGTCCAAAGCAGACGAACTCGATTATGACACATCCAATGTTGAAATGGTATTTCGATGGTGATGACAAATGACCAGTAAGCGATCAGTGTGTGTTCGACAAAATAGAAAAAAATCCACTTTGGCACCTATTCGTAAATCACATCTAATTGTCAGTGAAAAACAGTGAAAAAATCAACGTGATCAAAATGAACGCCTCTTAATTTGTAAGAGAATTGTCACCTAGTGGTCACTTTGTAGCGGTAGCACTTTTATCCGAATAAATACTGTATGAAGCGGAGAGCCAACAATGCTTATTATAATTATCATTATTATTTATATTAGTAGTAGTAATAATAGTATAATTATTATTATTTTATTATTATTATTATTATTATTTCTAATAGTATTTGTAGTAATATTATTATTTTATCTACTATTATTATTATTAGTAGTAGTATTTTTGGTGGCTGACGTTATATATCAGGTTGGTCAGTCACTTTATGATCAGGAGCTCCATCCATCAAAGCGATACATCACTTTTAAAACCGATGCATGTCGTTGCCGTATAAAGCTCCCAGGAGCTCTATTCATTAATACAAAACGAGTGTAGCTCCCGGGGAGCTTTATTCGTTGATACCTAACGAATACGGCTCCCCGGGGAGCTGTATCTGCTAACGCGCAACGGATAAAGCTCCCCGGCGTTACAGCGCTGTCACATATTGAAAGAGAACTGTTGTCAATAGTGGTCAAAATGCATCCATTTTCGCGAGAGTTCAAACTGAAAATTTCGGTCTATATTCTTTAGATTAAATCACAGTTATAGATGGCCATTTTATTTCCTATGCATATACACATCAATATAATTCAATCGATCCTTTTTAAATGACCAAAGGCAGTGTTGCATGACTTTATAAAATCTAAGGCTTCATGTATTATATTACTTGAAGCAGTAGATCTATTAACATGGAAAGCTAATTTGACGAAGAAAGAGTATTCCTTGAGTCACAGATTTCCTTGATTAAAACATAACAAAACGTATAGTTTGTATTAAAAATAATTACTGATGTAAAGACATCCATTAGATTACTTTGATGAAATATTCGAGTTAAGAAAAGATATGCGGTAAACTATTCATATTTTAATAAAGTGCATGGACTTAGAAGTTTATAATAATAGTTCATAATAATAGTTCATAACAATAGTTCATAATAATCGGGATGAGAGTCAGAGTCCCTGAGTGGCACGGAGACAGGCTAGGTCTATATATGGCTTTCATTCCATTACCCATATACAGTATGCAAATAACTGACCTGTGAAAGTCAAACAGACAAACAAGAATAAATTATGTGTGACAATATTTGCTTTAACCTTTATTTTGTTTGCTATTTTGACATATATATATATACTTATAAAATGAAGTTGATAAAATACGACTTTTGAAAACAGAAATGACGTTTTCTGTAACAGAAGTATGTGGCATGAAAAGAAATGAATACGGACTAGGTAACAGAATATATGTATTAAGTATGATTTTAATGAAACTTAAAAACCTCTTTCAAATAGTTCATAGCATATTTTAATTCATTTGCTCTTATTCTGTTAGGTTTTTAATACGTATCTGTCCTATATATACAATTTTTCTATTCAATTGAAGTGAATGGGAATTAACGAACTAGTCATTTATTTTGACTACACGGTGGCTATTCCAATCTGATACGTAGAAAATGTATTGACAGAAAAAGGTTTAACAACTGTTTACGTTTTAAATGGATTTCGGGGCACTGTA
Source organism: Cyclina sinensis (assembly GCA_012932295.1). Classification (NCBI taxonomy): domain Eukaryota; kingdom Metazoa; phylum Mollusca; class Bivalvia; order Venerida; family Veneridae; genus Cyclina; species Cyclina sinensis. The sequence continues at coordinate 10,823,296 of JAAONU010000012.1, read as the reverse complement.
GAATATGTTAATGTTACGTCTAAGTTTTAAATATTCCTTCTGTAATTTCAAATGTGATACATTTATAACCTTTTTTTCTAACTACTATTCTTTATTTCAGTCTTTAAATGAACACATAAATGACACGTAGACAGTAAATGATTCAAGCTAAAAGATACATGACGTCATTTCACATGTGCTGATTACTTTCACGACCACACACTCACAAGCCATGTATATAACAGTATAATTTAACAAGTGATGTTTTACCTTTTCTTACGAATATCCGTTTTCTCTCTATTGGTACCTCGTGTTTCGTTTTCATTTTCCTTAACTGGTTTTGTTTCAGTTCCATCCGTAACTGTTCCATTTTTCTGCGAGTCCCTTTGAAGCAGCGAAACTTTTCTTGTTTGCCTACTGTCCCCATTAGGTGTAATGTCATTCACTGCTCGTCTTTGATACGGAAGCCCTTTTGGAGGCACAGAACTCCCGGGCAGATCCTCGGGATTCTTGGACGGCTGTGTTTCTGAGCTGCCCTTTTCACTTCCAGCGCTCGGAGAACTTGTCTTTGATGACCCTGAACCCATACTTGAATACTATCTCCCTTCCATTACAGAGAATTTGTAGAACGTTAACAAATCCTAATCAATAATTAAGAACTATATCTTAGCTAAACAGGAAGTATTTAATCCCGTGAAACTAGTTATAAGCTTTTCGCTTCATAAACTACTCTGACATTCAGCACTAAGTTAGGAGATAACGGAAAATATGATTCTATGTTTAAATATCAATATTTGATACACAATGATCGATATACAAACTAATACTAAACACAAATTTTTATGTACCTGTATTGGATTTTACTTATAATTACTGAACCGATACACACATCGGCAGCGGTTGCCTCCCTTTACCTATATACTTTACCGTTAACTGAGCGCATTGTAGTAAGCGAAGACTAAATTTGGTCCTTTTCCCTCAAAATTTTATAATGTAGGTGCGTTTTTGTACATTAATTGAATGAAGTGTTTTAAACGTTTATGTAAATCAAAACTGTTCCATATTTATTGATTAAAGTTAATTTAAACCTGACTTTTTATTTAATAGGGACTTCGGCATATCAGGCACAGGATATGTATATGTAATTAAATCAAGTGCTTATAGGCTTATTGATTATGAACAAGCTACGCGACCATGTAAGATAAATCTTCTTCCACAGCGTTTCTTTACGGCTATACAACATATGTTTAACTTCAAAAAAAAAGAAGAATAAAAAGCAAAAACAAAAGTTGTTCCAAATTGACCATTTGTAAAGTGACAATAACCGCCGAATAAAATAAGAACAATAAAGGTTTTCTTTATGTAATTCGTGCCATATTAAAGTATTAATTTAGGAATTATACGTTTAAACCATTACATTTTGCCTCGATTATGGACTTAGTTGCCTCGATAATGGACTTAATTACCTCGATTATGGACTCTTTTTACATAATAAATTTCATCTTATGTCGGTTGTCTGCACTTCTGGCTGCTGCTCGGATCTTATGGCTACTTTCTGGCTGTAATGGATATATTCCGTTACTAGCGACCTTTTTTTGGAACGAATCGCTGATATCTGGTACCATCATCTACTTTCTGGCTGTAACGGATATATTCCGTTACAAGTGACAGATTTATGGAACGAATCGCTGATATCTGGTACCATTATCTACTTTCTGGCTGTAATGGATATATTCCGTTACCAGTGACCGCTTTTTGGAACGAATCACTGATATCTGGTACCATAGTCTACTTTCTGGCTGTAATGGATATATTCCGTTACCAGTGACCGCTTTTTGGAACGAATCGCTGATATCTGGTACCATCATATACTTTCGGGCTGTAATGGATATATTCCGTTACCAGTGACCGCTTTTTGGAATGAATCACTGAGTTCTGGTACTATAGTCTACTTTCTGGCTGTAATGGATATATTCCGTTACCAGTGACCGCTTTTTGGAACGAATCACTGATATCTGGTACCATCATATACTTTCGGGCTGTAATGGATATATTCCGTTACCAGTGACCGCTTTTTGGAACGAATCACTGATTTCTGGTACCATCATCTATTTTCTGGCCTTGATGTCTGTTTTCTGCTGTAATTACTGCGTTTTTGATTTAACTCATTACTCGTGTCTGTTTTTTGAATTTCTGACTAGTGTTCGTCCGAAAGACAAGACTTGTTATGTTATGTTGCTAGTGCTATGTGCTCAAAGATTTACATACCTATTAATATCATTATTCTGCTACACCGTTTGGTGTATCAATCATATATCATGCTCAATACTTGCAATTCTGAAATACTGCAATACTTTATAAAAATTATTAAAAGGAATTCAAATGTATTCATTAAATGCTGACTATGATTCCTTTTTAAAAATCACATATAAGGTCTCTGTAGCTGAAATGGTTGCACATTACAGCTTATAAGCTGCTTTTCCACAGAAAATATAATTGTAGATGTTTCGTTATGTATACAAAATACTTTACAATATTTTTTGATAAAAGAAGATTATAAGACACATGGGGAACTGACAGTAAATTAAACTAGCAGGCTTTTTTCGTTAGCTTAAACTCTGTGTTTAAGTAGTTTGAGTAGTTAAATATAAACTGAAATGGACAGTTCGAAATATCTATGTGCAAGAAGTCATGAAAACTTTAAAATATATGTTAGTAGGTGGTAGGTGTTATGTTACAAGCATGATATCATTTACTAAGATATGTTACGTCGTTTTTTCCCCTCATCTCTTATTAAACGTTGTAAGTAAATTGTACCAAAGTACCTTATTCTGAATGAAATTTAAAACGAGGTAAGTATGAAATAACACACCATGTAATAACATTTTAAATGAAAAATCACAGTTTTAACATCAGTGGCGTAATCCAAGCTCATTGTGTAGAAGGTGAACTATTTCAAGTTGTGCTCATTTAGATATAATATTTCAATGAGGTTAAAGGATTCAAATTCAGTGGGTCTGTGTACTAGGTCAGTAGGCCAGCTACTGACATACTGACAGTTTTACTTTTTCAAACACTGTAACAAAATTCAGATGATAGATGACTGCCGTGAGACTGAGAGAACATAATGATTATAATTCATATAATTTTCACAAAATATAACGGCTGTGATAATGGCACTACATTAGCAACCAAACACTGTTCCAGTGACATATTTAAGTGCATTTTGTTTAGCATTTTTCAAACATTTCATTGTATCTCTGTGGTAAAGCAGTGAAATGACAGACTAAAAAGAAAAGAAGTCAAAAGTCGCAACTGTTAACAAGCTGAGAGAATGAAGTACATGTATTTTTTTTCATTGTTCTTAGTATCAAAGTCTTAGAAATGAAGTTTTAAATAAAGCAACTGACATGAATGTTTCATTTAACACATTTGGTGACCAAGATAAGCTAAATTTTATACTGTCGAATGAAGATATGTTATGAGCTAGCTCAAAACTCTGCTTTATGATATTGAAAGCCAGAACCGATTTTCAGTATAAATCATGATTATTAACCACTATTTCTTTCTTAGGAAAGTGATCTTGGAGAAGACCTGTATAATGCAGTCTTGTTTGTGTAAAGTGAAGAAGTATTTCTGTTTGGTTTCCATCTAAATATATATTTCTTTCTGGCAGTTACTTTGAATAAAAGATATAAAACATTAGATATGTTTTCGAGCAGTTTGTGGTTTACAGAACATCTTTCAGCTAGTACAAGTCCTATATTGTTTGGAGACTGCATTACACGGGTCATGTCTCATAAGCTTGATTACTTCTAGATATTTTAAAGAATCTTCTGACAAATCATCAAGAATTAATATAAATGTGAATCGTTACCTGATGTTGACGTGTCCGTTAAGAAGTCTATGTACAACAGATATAATGAATGCATGAATTTGTTTGTCTTCATATAGAATTGTTGGTGTGCAATTCATGGGTGGATAGTGATTTATTGCAAAATGGACAACACTTCTATCATACCTATATACCGTTAGGCGCATGTTCTTTCTTTAAAGTTATCATTTTTTTTTAATTTATAGAGAAATGGCCAATGAAATATACATGCAATATACCATAGATTGGTATTCGTATAAAACCCTTAAAGATTGGTACCAATCAATTTATATCGTACAATATTGATTGTATAAATTGTACAAATGGCAATATGAAACACAGCAACAATTTTCAAACCCTTTTATTTGTCGTCATTCGAACTGTTTGTGAAATGTAAATTCAAAGTATAAGTCTTTGAGTAAATACAGTATAGAATAATGTATACTTACAGTTTCTGTATTTCTTTGATAACAATAAATAATGACAAATTCTTCAAGAAGTGTTCTTGTTTTACCAAACACTTCTTATAAAACATAAAGTCAAGTAAGAATTTTTTTTTAAAAAGTGTCATTTTTCTAACATTTTTTGGAAATTTTAACAGCCATTGGCTATATCGCCTGCTAATAATGCTAACATAACAAATACATGTACATAAAATATCTAACTGAAAATGGTACATAGAAAAATAAATATTCATCAATATAAATCTACGGTACCGAATGAGCTGACACATGGTCACAGGAAGACCTCTGCTTTCACATGTGAATGTATCATATGACAGTGTTTTCTGCACCATACCAGAATATCAAATAGTCAAGCACGGTCGATAGGGTTTGATTACATTTTAACAATTTTTACAATTATTACAAATGCCTAAATCATGCTTAGATTACTATCTTCATTAAAACCAAGGCAACGTGAACTAGTTTTATGTTCATACTTCCTTTCTGTAAGAAAAATCAAGCAAAAATAATTTATCATTTCACCAACACTTTAAACATTAACTTGTGGAAAAGATTTTACAAACAACTATCCAAAGTTGCATCTTATTATTCAAAGACATAAAATAAAAAAAGGTCACAGAAATATATTTAAATAATCAACATTATTATATACACAGTCACACAAAGTTAACAATGCCGCATTTGGCTTATACCCCGCACACACCGAATTGTAAATATCATGGCTTATTTTGTTAAAAATGGCGACTTGATGAATAACCTTTTATTAACACCATAATAGTTTATCCACTAGAACACATATCTTGGCATGTTTCCCTTTTTTGTCCAGTTTGTTTCTATGTGTGAGGGAATCAAACCGTACTATGTTTAATTTCTTCAGAAAACCATTCAAAAATTAGTCAATGCATAACGATGTTTACACATAAAAACCATGTTGCTCTAATCTTTCCTTTATGGTTTTAGGTTATGTATATCAAACATTTTTTAAATTTGCTTAACAAGTTCTTTGAAAATATCTAATTTCATATAAAAAATCTAAAATGGACAAACTAACGTTCTTAATAAATAGCTTTGAAACTGATAAATACCTTACTTTTGTCTAAACACAGTTATAATCTATGTATCAAAGTTAAAATCTGTGTTACAAGTTTTTGCATATTTTACGAACACCTTAAAAAAAAGATCCCGTTTTTTATAAGACTAGTGGGCCATTAGTAGTTTAGAAATCAACACCAAACCAATAGGTCGAAGTATCAGGTCCCCGACGTACTGTAAGAGGTTGAAGTTTTCCTAATGGAATCTAGTTCCCTTACATCCCAAACAAAATCTTGATGCATATAAAATACATAGATAAACGCTTGTTTAATCTACCGCAAAGATGACACTTCTTGTATTTGTCTTGTAGATTCCTCGTGTAAAGAGTGCAATAATAATTTCTAGCACTGTCTATAACCTGTATCACAGTTCGCTACACATTCAACTACACGAAGTAAGTATCAAATATTATAACATCACAGAAATGATTGGGAATAGCTCATGTTTGAATATAAAACTTGTAGTCATGTCAGAAATTTTCACCGCATATAATGCTGCCACATTGCTACTTTAAAATATGTAGAAGATGATTACGCAGCAAAAAAATAACACACAAAGTAATGGAATGCAAGTAAACAAAAAAATAAAAACTTTTTTTATTTACAGTTAATTAAAAAAATTAATTGAATAAAAATACAACTAATAATATAACAAAAAGGCAACACTTACCAAGCTATTACAGTACACAACAATATGGAATTAATAAATTAATCAACATTTTATAAAACGAAGAAGAGTTACCCTTTATACCATTTGTAAAATTTACAGGAGAGTATTCCGTCCATAATCAATACCATCAAATGTAACACAATAAGGCTGTACAACTTGCCGATCCACTGCCCTTGTTACTTGGGTTCAGTACGCAGGCATTTGAAAATACTACCAGGTTACAAACACCAATCATTGTATAATAACTGCCAATCATACTACAACTTCTTTACTCAAAGTGTATTTAACTCTTACATTTATTTAAATATCTAAAAACTTGAGATTCTTAAGTACTCATCAAAGGATGATAGCTATCACTGTTGCCACGTGACAACATCAGTTCAATAGTATACATGAATCTCTGAACACAACTCCACGATCATTGCAACTCAATTCATGATTGCAGTCAAACGCTGCTCAATTTGAAAGACATGACAAACTACCCTTTTTTCAATCGACACTTTACACCAACTTGAAAGACAAATTTAAACAAATTCTTGTTTAATCAAAGAACACAACACAATCTCCTTCCAAACATTTCTGCAATATTTATCCATCTTTTCACAAAAGTTTGGAACTACATGAAGATTCCTCATCCTCCTCGTCACTAACGTCAGCTGTGTTTGGCATTAGGTCCGACTGCCTGTCATAAGTGTCCCCTACAGATGTATAACTCTCAATATCAGATTCATCTGGAATATTGCTATCTAATATTGCATCTTTCCCCTCATTTTCACCATGAGTCAATGACGCCCTGTCAGGCTCAGTTCTTTGATATTTGCCTCTCTGAACGATCTGTGTTTCTGACATTTGTATTTCTTGTTCATTTTCATTTCTAAAATGCTTAGTATCGTCAGGCTCTTTAGAAAAATACCCTATTTCATGGTTAATGTGAGTAATTGGCAGTTTATTCAAACCACATGTATGCATTTCTAAGATATTGCTTTTATGTTTCACCTTTGATCTTTTCATATCAGAAATGTGAAAAGTGGCTTTCTTGTTATCTGAACATTCGGAATCGTTCCTCTCTACTTTCTCCATGACATCAGAGTCCTCGATATTCAAAGCTGATTGAACATCATCTTTCACACTGCCACTAGCGCCAACACTCGAGCTACTTTTCGAATGTTCATTCATTAAAATACCGCAGTCAGTGCCACTATAACTAAACAAATCTAACAGTACCGATGGCGTGGTACTTTCCTTCGATCCACCACTGCTGGAAGTATAAATCACTGACGTTTCTGTAGTACTTCCCCCAGATCCTGAACCAGACCCACTCCCTAGTAAGGAACTCAGCATCTTCTTTCTCTCTCTTGTATACTTTGTACGATTAACTTCATCATAATATTTGGACATGTTGTCTTCTTCTTGACTTATAACAACGTTACCCACATGTTTGGGTTCCATAAAGGCTGCAAAAGATAAAAGATTTACACTTTGCAAAAATAAATTTTCCACTGTGTTCTGGGTTTGAGATATATTCACTGCGAAAGAATTTACAAGGTACTTTTCAAATTGACAGATTAGACTAATAACTATAGTATGTTATTTTATGACTTATAATTATATTATTTTCAGATTGATAAAAGTACAAAGCTTTTAGAGTTTGCAGATACATGTAACAAACTTCCTTCAAAAAGACACTGTTTGACAGATTGCAACATTATAATAAGACCTTACCACGAAATGATTTGGATTCAGTCTTATCCTGAAAAGGAAAATAAAAATATAATGATTGTTGTTTATTTTGTCATTTTTATTTGGTATTGGAATTACTGGATACTAGACTGCCTTTCACGCAACCGAGAAAATTGTCAAAATATATCTCATTGAAATATTAGGTTCTGGAGTGAACAGTTTTTACAAATGTCCAAATGTCGAGCAAAGGCTAATAAACCGATTTTAAGGAGAACAGATATTAAAAATGACCTTAAAAACATAAAGCTTATTAATATTACATTAATTTAGGAAAGTTACCCTTAAGGCCGTCTACATTTTAGTTTTTACTCTTTACTGAATTCTTAATAATGAAAGATATCACTTATCATCTGTAGAAACCACATCATATCCTACCTTTGAACAGGAATCTCGCCTTGGAGTGCCAACGCACATTCGGATACATAAATATCTTATCTAAAACGACACAGATTATGAAAATCAGCATAGACTTGCAAAAATCTTTTATGTAGAAATTTGTCCTGTATTTGAAGTAAAAGTTGTTGAAAAAAGCAAATGAATAAAACATTTTGTTCTCTATGTCTGGTACGTTGCAGTTATCTAAAACTTCTCTACCCTCAAGAAATTTTGAATTCATTACATTTAAATGTCTTGTGAGCATAATATTTAATAGGGCTTTGTGTTATATGTCGATATTAATTCTATGTAAAAATCTATTTTCCTTATATAAAAAGAAACTGATATCTAGGTAATGTACTTACATGTTTGTTGAAAAAACAGCGGATTATTAGCACCAATATGCACTGAAATAAAAAAATGCAAACAAGTTGATCCCTGTGACTTAAATACTGAATGAATTAGACATGGAGAAATTTTTATTCGGCTTTCTGGAAAAGATGGTGGCACTTGGTCAAAATCTAGTAAAAGAAATCGGGAAAGAAACAGAAGTTTCTTGACATTAGTCGAAGGTCATCATGCAATGGCAAAATGTGAAAAATGTACACATTTTATCAACAATAATTACAGAAGTATTTTCTAAAATAAAAAAAACCGTACTGATCTTTTACCTAAATGTAAAAAATGCAAATGAGTTTGTTGACACTCACCAATGATAACTGGAATGTAATATTGCATGCCACGTGCGGTGTAGCACTCCATGGTTCTAGGTCTATTCCTGAGGACATTGTCAGTAACAAAAATATAAACAAAATGGAATTCTTTGAAATTGATTTTCTGAAAAAGACGAAAAATGTTTCGTTTTAATGCAGCAATATTCATTGCTTAATAATTCTGTTTTCAGAAACACACCAAAAATACCATAAACATGTCATTATCATGAAACAAACGACTACGAAATTGAAATGATAATGCTTACATGTATGTCTGTTTCTCTGCATATCGCCATTCTTCTGTCCATTTCCGAATTGAGCAAATACAGAGAGTGAGCAAAAGAATATATATCTGAAATAAATATTCAAGAACTCTTCATCGGAGGAAAATGTAGCTGGACCATGAAAAAATAAATGTGCTATGTTAGACTGTTACAGATGTGCTTCTAATGTCAACCCCCATTTCTGACAAACGTACTCGTAACTCAATGTCCTGTACGAATGTGATCGCATTCGAAAAAATTCTGTTACAAATGTGATTTGTTACGAATGCCGTCTAACGCTGCATGCTATAATGTTTAAAGGAAGAAAGCAACACTCATAAACCACTTAATCTCATTTCATTTCTTTCAACAACTGTTGTCTGAAAAACTGCTTTGAACGTGAGTTAAACTGCAGCTGATCTGGTATTGTAACTTCACCAGACAATAAAATAAAAATACTTTTTACAGTAAAATCATTTATGTATATTGAAAATATGAATCTACTTCAAAATGTACGCAGCAACAATTAGCTTTACTCACGCTAAAGTTCAGCCCCATTATCAACACAAATACTAGGAACTGACTCGTGTCCATGTACATCCAGCAACTGAAAATTGTGCAATGTAAATTATGCAATGTAAAGTATGCAATGTTAAAATTATGCAATGTTAATTATGCAATGTAAATTATGCATTGTAAATTATGCAATTTTAATTATGCAATGTAAATTTTGCAATGTTAATTATGCAACGTAACAATGTAAATTATGCAATGTAAATTATGCAATGTAAATCAATAACTTTAATGTAATCGATCATTGAGATGAATTATATCTTTCAAAAGAGAAAACCTAAAATGCTAATGACCATAGACAGTTTTATCTTTTTCGGTAAGATATCAAACAAGTATTTTGCTCTTCCATAATTCAGTCAAGAATTAGGATACAAATCAAAGAAGTAATGATGCCAAATATACATTTCATTTCTTAGCCGATCAACAAAGAGGAATATCAACTTACAGGGCATGGCAAGAGTAAGGCTCGTTGAGATCTAGTAACTTGTAAACAATGATGGTCGGAATCATTAGAACAAGTGGTATAACTGAAAATAACAATAGCAATATAGCTAATCGAACACTAAATATATTGCTAGAATATCTAGACTTAACAGCAAAAAAAAAAACATTTTCTCTTCTGACGAACATAACGCTACTTAAACACTTGTTTCTGGCCATACTGAAGCTCGTGTGTAATTCACTAAAGATAATGTAAGCAATATAGCAAGCGCTTAGACTACGTAACAGGCTACGTCACTTCCTGTGTCATTATTTTTGACTGAAAAACCCTGACTTAACGGCTCTTCAACTGAATAAAATAGCTTAAAGGCAAAACGTAAAGAAAATAAAGCATTATTACTGTTTTCTTATCATTTGGTTGCACTAAACGATGGTTAAAACGTATGTACCTAAAGTATATATTCTGTAGTGTGAATAGATTGTATGTATCAAATGAGTTTATACACGCAAACTTACCCCAACATATGAAACCAAATTTCATCCTGGTCATTCTTATGAGCTTGATGTTGTATGTGATAATAAACAAGTGAAACATTTCTAACGTCAGAGCCGTTAATGCAACATAATATGAAAACGACAAAACACCTCCGAGAATTTCACCCATGACCTAAAAATAAAGACAAAGACGTGAATACAATATAGATTTGCACCATAACAATCAAATTATATGATTCGATCAAATAAGTACGAAGAATTGTAAAGTAGTATCTAAATAATTTACAATACTGTTTAACATATATTTTAGATATTGATCAACTTCTTAAAAGATTTTACGAGAGAGACACGAGTTTTAAGTGAAAGAATATTTCCGAAGACATTTTCAGATACAATTATGAATTCTCAAACGCAAAAATCAAAGACACATATGTTTCATTACATGGTGCTAATGATTGTGATTAAGAAAACTACATTGATATAATAAAAATTTAAGATTACCAGTGAGAAGGGTATTTCTTACCTGGGAAGCCGTAATAAAACTCAAGCAGATAAGGCGGACGATGGTAGAGCAGAGAATACTGAGCACAAAGCTGAGGTGTACTGTGTGAATCTCGATATTCAGATGACTGGTAAAAACAGTAAATGAAAATCATCAGCGCTTAATTAAATGAGTATTAGTTGGTTTCAACTATCTAAAGGAAAACTGATATCAAAACAACACTAGAAGCTGCAACGATAGCAATTTAACTTCATATTTAAGACTTCTAGTAGTCAGGTAGATAGAAAGCAAAACATATAAGTGCTTTTATAGAAATAATTAACATCTATGGTCTCATTTACATGTAGTCATTTGTAATAACTAGTTTCTCAATCTTTTGTTGCCTACCTGTATGTCTTCATGTAGATGCAAAATGCAACAAACACGATCACCAAGGAAATACAATAGCCGCTAATAAGGGCAACGTTAATCTCTTTGGTCAAATGGATTTGTGATATGTCCTGAAGAAAAACACCATAAAAACCCATAATCATAATGACAATAAAAAAAAAGTAAACAGTATAAACCACCACAACATTTATAGGTAAAGCAATTCAGCATGTAACACATACTCCAAGGGTAAATGTACACCTCTTACCTCGCCTGCCAAGGAACAGTACGTTAAACCCTTCATTCTTTATATGGTTATTTAAATTATCTAGACTGCGTTCAGTACTTTGATTCATTTGACAATATATCAAATTGTCAATATTTTTGGTTAAATTTGATTGATATACTAAACAATTATGTCACTTCAGTTTTCACTTACAGGTTAAGTTGACTAGTATTTTTTTGTTTGTATTAATTCGTTCTGTACGTTAAAAAGGGCGGTTCTGTAGGCGAGGCAGATGGAGTCATGTGACACTTACAGATACATTGGACGGAACCATTCCTGATATGAAGTGACCAGGAAGCCTACATTCACACACTGTTTTGTCTTTATGAGATTCTGAAGTTATACATCCTTCCTGTGTCCAGCTCCCACTGTAGCTATTCCTGTAGTATATTTGAAACATTTAATTTAGAAAATACAAAATAAATTGCATAAATGAATACACACATGTGAAATAATATTGTCATTCAGTTATAAGATGTCATTTATTTTAAAGGTTCTTGATTTTAATTAAAGAATTCAAGCGGTAGTTTTCTCTTTTTCTTCAAAACAAATCTGTAATAATAAAGATTTGCAATTTGATTTATGACTTATTGTTTTTGCCAGAGTCGTTGATGAGTAAATCATGTACAACCTTTTTCTTTGAAAAACTAAGGTCTTTACGTATTCATAAATGAACATTTTAGCCTTCAAAATCATCGTCAGAAACTAATAAATACCTGATATCAAAATGCCATTTTAAACATAGAGTAGTGTTGGATCTTGCTATGTTTATCTGAAACACAAATGTACATCTTTATTTATACTTTAGTTAAAACAAATACATCTTGATAGTCTGTTTTGCTTGGGATATTTTTTGTGATTTTTGTTGTTGTTGTTGTTGTTTTTGCAAGTAGCGGCAAGACGCGCATTAGTCTCTTTTGTAATCCGTCGCTAAAAAATCAGTTTGGAACCATAAAAAGAATATTATGTCAATATTTGGAAATCGGTAGGTCGCTCTCTGATTTCCAATCATATCATTTAGGCAAGAAATTACCTAAGCTGGTACTAAACGCAAAAAAGATCTAAGTTTCATTGAAAAATCAAATCTATTTATTTTAATAATAAAATTGAAGAATAGTAGTCAATGAAATAGTTTGTTTTGTTCTAAATCTATCTAACATTTTCTATAGGACATTCCTTACATCACTGTTGTGACTGATGACAATTCTGGCTGTAGGAGTCCTAAAGCTGGTTATATCCTCCTTGATGTGACCCATGGAGTAAACTGCAGACACTGGTTCAAACTCCAGTCTAAAATATATTAAATAGATAATTTATATTTTTATTTTCTATATTACTAATAACTGATTGTTTCACATTTACGTTTTGTAACAAAATATGAAATTTTCTTAGAACATATTAATTAAGCATTTCCCTCCAAGAAACTGTAATTGATTATTTCTGTTTAAACAAGATGGTTTTTTTTTTCATGTAGTTCATGTAGTTGTAGGGTCAGATGTTGGGAATCTAACATAAGCATTTACACTTCTTAGACCCATATGAATTTGCTTTCCCAGTATTTCTATTGATTATTCGAGTTGAGGGTTTTTTTTTGTATTACATTAAGCTTTTTGATGAGCCAAAGGTGAAAAACATTTCAATTACAAAATGCGTTTGTCACAATCTCTCAATTCTAAAATGTTAGGAACTTATATAACCATAGAATGAAAGGCCGTCAACTCTAAAAATCTTCAAATATTTTTCTGTCAATTGGAAAGGCATGTATCAACAATATCAGTCAACTTTACCTCGAGTATTTGTTATTGATAACGTCTCTGTAAGAAAGAAGATCAGCTAGGTATTGTGACCGCATGCTGTATGTCTTTACTTTCATACTTGACGCTGAAACATTAAAGTAATAGTTAAAAGTTAATCCTGCAGACTTAGATTTCTTCTTCACTAAATGCAAATTTACCACTTGCATACTAAATGCAAAGAATCCTCTTCAAGTGCTGAACTAGTTCATATATTTTAAGAATATTTATCATATAAATATGTCCATACAGGTTCATTAAAAGCAATATAAAAATGAAGAAATTTAACTTCTTCTTTCAAAACGAAGTGCACATATAACTACGCATTCTACGTGTATATTCTTATTACTATTACAAAATTAGCCTGCCATATAAGTGAAATGATTACACATGTACAGTATGCATGAATTTACCAATTTCATTTTTTTGCAACGGGACTGCATAGTCAGTATCACAGGTCAGACAAGGCACCTCTGTAAGATATTCCTCTCTCATATCTAGGCAGAAATATTGTCAAATGTTATAAACAGAATCACACAAACAATAAATTTTTAAATTGTATAAAAAGTATCTATGTTTTGTACAAACTAATTAAAGTTCATCCAATTCAACGCAAATCAGAAACGTTAATTATGAAAGCGATATAAAAATGAACGTATTTTTGTGATTTAAGCAATAGCCGAGAGAAACAGCCCTTTTTATCTACATATGTTATTTCAATGTCTGGATTTCAAGATAACTACAGGGGGCGTGGACCATAACTGACTCTGAAATATTGTATTTTTTCTGTTGACGAAGCATCTATGATAAGTTTAGATATAAAATAAATATGACCTTTAATTGTCCGATACATTTGTATGAATGTTATATGTTTAAATTCCTAACATAAATTTACAAAGTTTGAGGACATACCGACTTCAGCAGACGACACTTTTAACGGTGAAGAAAACTGAAGATAGTCTATAGCCCCTGTTATCAAATTTTGTATTGTTTGAACTATGCTCGGCCCAACCATTATTTCAGCTTTTTCGTCAGTAGTTGCCGCTGATGACCGAGTAAGTATAGCCCCAATAAGATTCGCCAGACGCTAAAATTATAACAGATTTCATTTCATTTGCCTGTACATACAGAATTTGATAAACAAAATAATGTTTATGGATTGCAATTTTATGGAAAAATAAATATTTCAAGGCATTTTAGCAAGTCCTTGAAGTAATGTGTGATTCAAGGCATATCTTATTTACATATACATATGTGTCTCTTTGATTACTTGAATGAAAGACATTAACCAAAGAATGCTCTACCGACTTCTTTAAAAAGAATTTTAAAACATTTACTGACCTATTTAATACAACTGTGCTAGGATGTAAATTATTTGGTTCATTCTGTAATTTTTTTACTAAGTAAGCAAAAACTAAGGTGAACGAAATTTTCGATATTCATACTTTTGCTTCAATCTTCTTTTTGTCTCTTTGGACAAGTTGTGGAAACGTCTGCATGTGGTTGATAAGTTCTTTTAGTATTCCAGCGACCATATCCATATCTCCAGAATATAGGATTGCATTTTCATTCTTTGACAGAATGAACGTGTATAAGTCATCAAATATATCCGACAGATTAGTATGTTGGTATCCATTCCGAAGCAGTTCCAGCTACAAAACATACATTCTTTATACTTAGATTTGATTCAATTGTTCTTTCTTGTTTCTGTAGTACAACATGTACATGTAAATCTCTTAAAAAGAAGCTTAAAAACTAAAAAAACTCAAAAATTATGAATACATATAGCAGTATCATTCATTTTTTGAAATTAGTATTTACAGAACATACACATTTCAAAGATTTATACTGTGTTGTAGGCAAAAACAAAATCTCGCCAAAATATATATTAACACTAGAAACAAAAGATGACAGATCAGAAAAAACAAAGCTTAAAGCTTACCTCATCATATGTATGGATAAGCTGAAGTGACTGACACTTGGAAAAGTTTGGCTCTCCCCATTCGCAGTTACGGTCAGATGCATCACAAACACAATGCCTTCTAGCATAGCCTGTTTAAGTAAAAATGTATCAGCATTAACCAATTGTTTACAGTCGTAGGTGAATTTATCAAATTAATAAACTTCAGTTTACTAACACTTGTGGTAACATTTACTGCGTCTGGAAAGCAATTATTTAATGTGACCAAATGTACTGCTTACAGTTTGAAAACCCTCATTTACATCCCAGAACTGCTTTAAATTTAATCTTAATTATACCACTTTTGCTTCCAAAGACTTGTTCATGTTTCGTTTTTATAGTGTCTTGAACCAACAGCAGTAAAAGCTTGCTCAACATCTATGTAATTATTATGAATTTCTTATGACCAAGTGTAATAATATATAAAATAATATAAGAAGCGGTTGTTCTGAAATTTCTGACAGCTAAATATTTATGTTGCCTCAAAATGCCTGATAAAAAAGCAAGAGCTAATACCTGGGACAGCATGCACCAATACATATACCTACTCTCCAGTCTTAGATAAATAGCATTACAAACTCTTCAACAAAGTTTATCCTCTGACAACTTATTATTAACATCATAAAACTTTAAAGAATATAAAACTATACAAATGTTCTTTGATAATCAGACATGACAAATGGACGAACGAACCAGCAGTGAATTCAGTCACTGTCTTGTAACTGTTCAGGTACACACTTTATACATACATGTATATTTTCTTATTTTCGTTGTGAGATATTTTAGCCGACTTCAGTGCTATTAAACTATAAGTTAACTTTATCGGTATATTAAAGGCCAGAAGCTATTTAAGATGAATTTATCTTTGAATAAATTACTCAGATTTAAATGTTATGTATTAGAGACTCATAGAGATTCGAGCTTTTTCAAGATGTATGCATAGTACGCGGTTAACACACACGAAACAAACATTTTCTTTCACACAGATATTTCTAAGACCGTGCAGAAAAGCGACAACTAACAGTGAATCTTAGAAACGAACAGAACATCCTCAACGTATAAAGCAAAGGAATGTTCTCGACGTACATAGGAAAGGAATGTTCTCCACGTACATAGGAAAGTGATGTTCTCAACGTACATAGGAAAGGAATGTCCTCAACGTACAAAGGAAAATAACGTCCTCAACGTACAAAGGAAAGGAACGTCCTCGACGTACATAGGAAAGGAACGTCCTCGACGTACATAGGAAAGGAATGTTCTCAACGTACATAGGAAAGGAACGTCCTCAACTTACACAGGAAAGGAACGTCCTCAACGTACAAAGGAAAGGAACGTCTTTTACGTACACAGGAAAGGAACGTCCTCAACGTACAAAGGAAAGGAACGTCCTCAACGTACACAGGAAGGGAACGTCCTCAACGTACACAGGAAAGGAACGTCCTCAACGTACACAGGAAAGGAACGTCTTCAACGTACAAAGGAAAGGAACGTCCTCAACGTACAAAGGAAAGGAACGTCCTCAACGTACATAGAAAAGGAACGTCCTCGACGTACAAAGGAAAGGAACGTCCTCAACGTACAAAGGAAAGGAACGTCCTCAACGTACATAGAAAAGGAACGTTCTCGACGTACAAAGGAAAGGAACGTCCTCAACGTACAAAGGAAAGGAACGTTCTCAACGTACATAGAAAAGGAACGTCCTCGACGTACAAAGGAAAGGAACGTCCTCAACGTACAAAGGAAAGGAACGTCCTCAACGTACACAGGAAAGGAACGTCTTCAACGTACAAAGGAAAGGAACGTCCTCAACGTACAAAGGAAAGGAACGTCCTCAACGTACATAGAAAAGGAACGTCCTCAACGTACAAAGGAAAGGAACGTCCTCAACGTACATGGGAAAGGAACGTCCTCAAATTACATAGGAAAGGAACGTCCTCAACGTACAAAGGAGATTACACAAAATAAAAACAATCAAAATGTAGTCTCAGTATTAGGTAAAACGAGTTGAGACAAGTAGTGACATGAGTGGTAAACGAAAATCTACACTGACATGAAGAACGAAAATACCGATGGTTTCATTAAAAAAAAACTGTTGAAAACATCTAAATAGTATAGTAATAGATAATATATAGATAATAATAATAATAGATAGTATCAATCACTAGACGTTCTGGTAAGTGTGATAGCATGGTTAACTTTACTGTTTGACGAACACGTTTCCTTTCCTTACTTTTAACATATTTTTTAATCAATTTCGGAACAAGTTCATAATACTGATGGTTTTCCAACTTTGTAACTAGTTTCTTGGTTCAAATCTGTTCTCGCGTTGGAAGTGTGGAATTCAGAAAGCTAATGCAGAGTATAACCCCTGCTGGAATTTGAACCAGCATCTGGAGAGAGAGACTTCGGCGTTTTAACCCAGCTTCTCCACATAAACACTTGGTATCTGTTGTTTTGGCAATAAATGTAAGCTTTATTTTGCAAGTGAAGACAAAATATAAAGGTCCGTAAAGCTTAAATAAGCACCATCACAAGTTGTGCAAATAATCTTAAATAAAAAAAGTTACATCAGATGAGACAAGAAAACATGTCCTTTGCACCATGCAAACATGCCAAACGTTCGTTCTGTAATGGCAATGCTGACTCGCAACTAAAGATGCTTACACAGAATGCCTATGTCAATTTAGAGGCCAACAAAAGAACTAAAATGAAATGTTATAACATAAAAAGGGCACACATAAAAGCTACACAGAACAAAAAAAAATAAAAAACGCATAAGTGCAAGTTAACGCATTTGTTGCTATCAGGTTTTTATCTTTTTACTCTGTCATTACTATTTTTAGCAATGTTTCATCGATACAAAACAAAAGTAACATTTTCTAACATACGCTATCATTAAGATGGCAGACGCTTCTAAATTACTATTACAGAATGTTAAAATTGCAGTTTTCATTTATAAATGTTTCTAAACTGCGATATATCCTGGGTAAAAGATAAATCATTGCTAAAAATAATAAGCAAACATATCCGATACGTGTCATTTCTTATTTCTTACCGAAGTCTATGGTTCCTAGGTGCGTGTACTCTCCTACAAGTATGAACCAGGATGATTTAGTTTGGCTGGATAAATTCAAAAGTCTACACAGATGTCAACAGTTTATCAACTGTCAACTTGTCGTAAAAAAGGGGTGGCTTATATAAAGTTTAACTCTTCTAACTCCTTAAAATATTAGAAATAGAACAAATAATCAATATTTGATAAAAGTATTTTCTTTTGTAGTATGACGCAATCATACATAACTCACTCAGTAATTATGCATTCACAACAGATATTTCTGAAATTTTCGTAATTTATTATAGTAGCATAAGACATTTTGTGAGTGTCGCAGTCACTAAGCTTTGCAAACAAGAAGTACATAGTATTTCATAGGCAAATAAACGAGGTATTAATATATTCTAGTCTCTAGTCGCATTGTCACTAGAAGCATATAACCTTCGGGGGAACACAAAGATGTAACTTGTTCACGAAAAAAAAACAACAATATAGAATACCACACAAATTATAACTAAAAGTACGAGTTGCTAAAATTTAAGAAACGCATACACTTTAAACCTGATACACGCAATTTTACACGCAATTTGTGTAATTTTTCTGTTTAACAGAGACACTTAACAACACATAACAAAACTCAATCTTTGCAAAACATGTGTTCTGACGCTGTTAAGTTAAGCACTGAAACACAATATTCATTCAATATCAGCGTAACAAGGTGCAGACAAACATACACGAATATCACACTATAAATCATTATCGTTTTTTTTGTAATTTTTTCTTGATTAGCAAAGCAAAATGCCTGTGACTTGTGACACACAATCTACATGCTTGAAATAATTATTGATATATAGAGGATATTTGTTTGTTTTTGTGGAAGATATGGTGTTCACTCGATGAAATAAATTCCCATCTTTCACTAAAAAACAAACAAATTTTCTTTTTATTTTATGCCAACACGTCAAAAATGGGTATTTTATGACATTTTTACTCAGGGCCTTCAATAAATTCCCCATGGTGAGCCCCAAATCAGTTAATGCGTACTTTGGTTACTCCGCACAAAAAAAGTGCAGACAATCTCCAATACATATGATAACTTTACTTCTGCTGAAATAAACTGAATACACTTTCATCAAATAACATTTATTTTTCTCTACACAGCTTATCAATATTTATTGAATTTTAGCCATACATACTTTCATTATAAAAGCGGATTAATACCGAGTAATATTCAATCAATTGAATTGAAAGTCGGCCATATTGGATATTGTCCATGTGAGTTATGTAAACAAATCAGACATTTTAAATAATTTATGGCGAATTTCATCATTGTTCACAACTAGTTAGGCTCTGGAATTCAATATTATAACTGGATTTAACAAGGTAAATAAATTTCACTCGCTGTCACTGTCTGAAATACAGCGGATTCTCTTGTATTTACGTGGTGGGGAAAAGTAGTTCCGGCACAAACAGTGGATTATCAAAATGGTAATTTCACTGATTCAAAACAGTGGACTATCACATTTATCTCACTGATATTTCCCTATATTTCATTGGTAGGCATAAAATAAATCTGGATATCATTGATTGAGGGAAGCATCATGATTAACGATTCCACTCATCATGGGCTCTTAACTCTGAACATGCTGAAATTTTGTGATGGATTTGCCCAGCTTTGAATTTTGAACAGTCCATTCAAGTTTAAAGGATTTCAGTATCAAAATACAAAAATGGAGCTACCAACAGTTTAGAGCCTGGTCAGACTGCACGGATGTGCAGGCTGGCCTGGCTCTATACTGGTGGCAAAGGCTATCACTTTTGGTTCCAGCAGTTTAAGGATTAAGAAAAACCCTAGGGATATAAGACTTGTTAGCTAGACCAGCATACCTCAGAAATTAAAATTTAAATATTTGGCCTTATTTGTATTTGTCACGATCTTGTACCTTTTCACGTATTTGTTTTCTTTTCGGAGAAAACTACTTGCAGGTGAAAACAAGAATCTGTTTTGTTTATGTAACAACACAATCCTACGAGATATTACATGTAAAACCTTATTTACATTTGTAAAATTTCATTAATTAAATATTGGTGAAAAAACATTTTATAATAAAGCAGACGCCGCAAGAATGTCGGCGACTATAATTCGGGTTTTCTATATAAGTTCAGAAGTCACTGATAAAACGGTGTAAAGGGATGCGCAATATAAACCTACACTTTAAGTTGCTATTTTTACCTGAAATATTATAGATTTTTTAGTTTATTTTTATAAAAATCTGAACCATTTTGAGATACTTCTTTAGAGAGAAAATGATGTATGCATAAACCACAACTTTGTACTATATATAACTATCTCTCATTTACAATGATGAATCACGACTCTATATGTGTACATATAATGAAATGCGAAATGTTTTAAGTACAGATTATAAATGTACATGATCAAATGACATTAAACTTCAAAAGACAAAATACACTGACTTGCGCACAAATAATTATTTGTAACATATGCATACAATAATTATGTTTGTAATATTCAGCTGCAAAATTGTTATCAAATTTGTAAAAAAAATTCATCCTGGTTGAAATCGACGTTTATTGGATAAACTGTGCAAAAATACTAACAACTATAAAACATTATTATGTATAAATTCGCTTGAATCTATTTCTGACTTTCTGTGTGCTTATAGTTCTACAAGTTCCTCGATTTTCAGATCCAATAATATGCACTGATTGTGTTAAGAAAATTGTCTTTTACTTTCTATAATGATTATTTTAAAAACCTGATTCGTGATATCCCCGAGGTTGAAAGCATTTTATACAGTTACATTTTGCTGGGCAGACTATAAGCAAGCTCACAAAAATAAACAAAAATGATGCTACTGGTGTATAAATGTTTCTTGAAAACGCTACATAGCAATGACATTGCTAACTTTGTAAGAACAACTTAGACATTTACTCAAATTATTGTCTGTGAAACATTACGATGCATTTAATTACATGTTTACATTTAACTACTAGTTTAGAGCTATTGGTTAACCTAAAGGTCAAGAATACATTAGGCCACTATATGATTAATTCTGATTATTTCTATTAAAATCAGCATATGAAGTACAAAATGTTAGGACATATCAAGACGTCAGGATAAACTGTGTGCCAATGTCTTATCCTGGCATCTTCAATACAATTAACATTATGTTCATGCTAAAGCAGTCACATACCTCCTTGCTCAGTGGGGCATCTTTTAACGTCAAAATGGCCTCCTGATGTATTTGACCACATCACTTCTCCAACGTAACTTCTAGGGCAGAATTGAACGGTTACATTGTCTGGAAGAAGAAACATTAAAATCATAGCTAACGCTAAAAATCAGAATCTTCTTGCATCTGCAGAAATCCTGTTTCCATCGACACGAAGATGTTATCAATGCATTTCCATTTCCTTTGTCTAAATACTAGTATAGCATATCTAGTTATTGATTTCCCACCAATAGTTTTGAAAACAGGATAACATTTTTTCAATTCCTCTAAGAAGAGGTCTGCTAGCATACCAGGTCATTTTTGGACATTACGCTCCATGATACAACTGTGGCTTAAAATACCTTGTCTTTTCCGTTTTCAAGTATGGTATTGTATTAGTAAGTCCTACCTGTTATGACAAAGACGTAAGCGGAAACATTTGCTGGTCCCGCTTTGTTGGTGACTTTACACGTATATTCTGCGTTTTCTTTGACCTCTGTCACAACAAGCAGGACACCAGTAGGATACATATCTTCTGCATACTCTTCCTCCGACTTTGCCGAAAGTTTTACGCCATTCTGGAATACAAAACCAAAACTACATTCATCCGTACATAGCCAAGCCAATTAGTAGCTTGCCTTCTAAAAATTAAATACATAGAAAAACTTTGAACATATACTTTTTTCTTCTTACAAGTACACTGCATTTGCACGGCCTTGTGTTGTTCGAGGAGTTTTTTTTGTCAAGGGTCGACGACCTAGAATTTGGTTTAATTTACTTTCAGTCTTGAGACGGATCAGTCTGAGTGTTCACAAGCTTTGCCTTTGCATTGTTGATATAGTTTTTGACCCAACATGATCCAGATACAATCTCTCCTAAGAAGCAATCTGGTCAATGACCAGACTGGGTTAAAAAAGGGTTCATCAGATTTTCTACTGGTCTGAGATGGTCAGCTACTTTCTGAACTCACATAACCCAGATTCAAACTTGTCTGAAGCGTCGTCAGGACAAACATTCTGACCAAGTTTCATTCAAAGGGATACACAGGCAAAAGTTTTATGCTTTCTTTCACGTTTCTTCAATCAATATACTAAGAATGTGCTCGAAATAAATACAATGATCAGTTCCAGTAACAAAGATTTCCTCTATTTAAATGAAAAAACCGGGTGGTTTCCTAACCTAACCCACGTGGGCGAAGATAGAAAATTTAGATTTCGCGCTAAATTTTGCAGTGAATGATTGGACGGTCTAAGTACCTGTCACCATTCTACAGCAAAAAGCAACCCAAGAGAAACGACGACTGGCTGTTTTGTCACGTGACCTATTTAAAATAACCGTTCGGGTTTTACTTTCAGTTAAAGAAAGTTCAAATATTGACGTTCAAGCCCGCATTTCACTTTATTTATATGGACAAACATACTGGGAATTTAAAGTTCTTCATACTGGACGTTTTTTGAGCAAATAATATCAGTTTTAATTTTTTGACATTCATTTGCCTGTGTATCCCTTTAAAATGTGGACTTAACAGTGTTCGCATACTTCATTGTTGACATCACACAACGGTCGACGCTCGACAATCAACAACGGCCGACCGCAAATCTTACCCTGAAAACCCTGTGCTCTAGTAAAACCTGAATTTCTAAAAGTGTATAGCGAAAACCAAACAACACGGTTGTTTATAATACATTTTCTATCTCCGATAATATTGCAATTATGTTTTGCCAACAATACAGGCCTTAAAATGTAGATCTACTGTAAAACAAAAATAATTATGTTATAATACATTTTAACACGTTATTGTGTTTTGCTTTTACATAACAACAAAAACAAATGTTGTTGACATGTCAAAACGTGTATGTGATTTAAACGTCAATGTCAACTGGTAGTATATAACCTAGCTTTGTAAACGAGGAACACCGAAGTAATTCAAAGCAGACGTTATGCTAATAAAGATAGCGATTTATTCAAAGTTTTCATTACCTTAAACCATTCGTATGTGAATTGCTGCCAGCTGTCGTCTGGTGAGAGGCATTTGAACATAATTCTGTTCCCTTTGTTTACACTCAGTGACATTGGGTCCAGTTGTACCCTGGGGTAATTGTTTACAGTAACAGCCACGTTCCCTACCACTATCTTACCGAAGTCTTCGACTTGACAGGTGAACATTCCTAAAACAATCTTGATCAGATGTAAACGTGTGTGTATGTCCTCAAAGCAGCGTTAAACATACGGACATATTCAAATTGTTTACAGAATGATTTTAAGAGTTATTAAAAAAAACACCATGTCGATCTTTATTATATTTGAAAATTCTGCGACCAAATTGCCAAATGCAATTATGGTTCATTCCTCTGGAATAGGCTGAAAGGAATCATCAACTCTTGTTGGAATTTCCGAAATGCTGAATGCATTGTTTCGCACCATTCTGTTTGTGTTTTAATTTAGCCCATTCTAATATGCACAACAAAATAGTGCAAACTGCAATCGGCTTAACTCTGGAATTATTCTCATTCTTAAAAAAAATTCTAGGAGCGTGGTATAAATTGTTACATGTAAATAAAAGTATTTACAAATATTCGCAATTCATCATTACTTGTATATCAAACTTGCGTGTAGCTGATAAACATACTTCAAATACAAAAACACGTGAAGATTTTTATTTACTAAAATAAAAGTCCTGACGCTTCGTTTTATGTTGTTTTTTTGTTTGTTTTTTTGTATGTGGTATTATTTACAGCCTGGCGTCACTTTTCATATGAACACAGGAATTCGCTCGCTTAAATTTAGCAAAACTTTCTACGCAACTGTAAGACGAGATTCCCACAGTGATAGCAAATAAATACTTTTTGCTAAGTCCTTGAACGAATTGTTACAGATTTAGATACATAGCTGAGATTCTCCAAGGCCTATTACAGAAGTGTTTAATTAAAAAATATCTTATATGAAAATATAAAAAATGCAGCCTTTTTCTGGAACGAAACACAAAAGTATTATTAAGTAAGATTTACTGATGTGTCTAAACTTGTTTTGTTATCAAACTGCAACCTTTTAATAGATATAGAACGTTTTAAGAAGAAGCGGCTGTGCATATATTCCAAAGATAAAACAAGTGATGTTTTTTACCCTACAGGATATCCGAAATGTACATGGTCTTTGAATTTTAAAAAAGAAAATC
This sequence comes from Cyclina sinensis, assembly GCA_012932295.1. Taxonomy (NCBI): domain Eukaryota; kingdom Metazoa; phylum Mollusca; class Bivalvia; order Venerida; family Veneridae; genus Cyclina; species Cyclina sinensis. Next base: position 10,798,245 of record JAAONU010000012.1, on the reverse strand, counting down.
TGATATAATAGGCATAACATCATGAAAAAGAATCATCCATGCCCGAAGCATTCACTGTAAATTCAAAACCCATTTATATGTTCATTACCTTGATCTATTGGCATGACACTGTCTATATTTAGAACTGACAGAAGCATGCCATGTACTGTATGAGGTACAATAGTTTCCCAGGAATTTCTCAAAGTGAGGCTCGTGTCCACGCGCACGTTGTCCTTGAACCAACGAAACTTCATTTTGCTTGACCCCTTAGCAGCACACACCAAAGTCAGCATCTTGCCTCGTAATGTAGGATCAGGGTCATAGTTCATGACCTCAGACAGCACTAATTCTGCAAATTATAGAGGATTTTATAGATAATGCACACCGGCATGTCGTACACATTATGCACATCAACATGTATTTGTCAGGACTTCTCGATCTGTACCCTCACAAATATTCAACTCTTATAATACCAGAAATTAGTGTTTCACCCTTTTTACATGTTATTGGGCGAATACCTTTTGAACTGAAAAGAAATGTGATCTTCTTAAGTGTTACTTTAGCTTTTATCTTAAAGTGAAATAACAAGCTGAATGTTCTACTGTTGAGCTTTTCTGGAAGAATTTTACAGTCACCATTATAAACATACACCAAGCAAGTCGAATCTTTCAACAAAATTGAGTAAACCGTTTGGAGATAACGTGTATAGCATAGGGTAGATCAGTAGAAAACACTTACAAATTTGTATATGGCACATCGACAGAATTAAAGAAACACATAAACAATTATAACCAATTGATTTTGATTATGGCATCAATAACCTTTGTAGTATGCTTGTTAATATCAAGCTGAATTTTACATGACTATTGTACTATGCAGAACTGTGGCCAGCAGAAAATATCTACCTGGATTCTTTCTAAACCTTGGTGGAGACTTCTTCAACGGGTGTCCGGCAAGGTCACCGAGGTCAGTTATGGATTTCAAAGCATTTGGCACAGCATTTACTTCTAATACATAACAGTAAAAATGGAAATATAAGCTCGTAAATGCGGTAGTATTGCTAAAAGAAAAAAGAAAAACAGATATACAAATTTAATGGAGTCTATTGCTGGAACACAGCATTTCATAAATATAGACAGATCAGACAAAAGTCTGCAATGTTGTTTATGTTCTACAAATTTCAGTAGCTTAAACTATCACTTTATTGATCATCCAATCACAGCGAGGCAGTTATCTCAGGTTTACCTTCAATAAAACTGCGTCTTGCAATCTACCCGCAGCCAGAAAAATGTGCCTGGGCGGCGCCAAAGTTGCTGTGTCGTAATAGTCGCACCGTTGCTACCGGAAATCTTCACTCAATTTTTTCCTAACCGCTTTTCCATTTTATACACAGAATGACACTTTTGACAGGTAAAAGGCGGAGTTTAAAAGAAACACATTGGGCGGCGTTTTAATTGATTTTTGACAGGTGTATCGACGAGTCTCGTTCTTTACCTAACAGTGTAAACTCTACTCAGTTTTGCAAGCGTAATGCAATACAACAGACACAACCAGATTGCTGTAGTCGATAGGCAAATGGCAATTAAAATTAGCCTTAAAACGATCAATAAAAACAGTCGCATTTTTCTTCTCGTAATCTTTTCAATATAGAATCTTGTTCATAAAAAACACCTGGCTCACCATCAGATATACATCATCTGTTATTGAGAAATATGATCAGAAATAATACTGTTCTAAATATCAAAGCAACTGCTTCATTTATATTTCAACTTTATGAAAGCATGGCATGAAAAAATAATGAGATCGCCTTGTGACGTCATCGCTAAAATGACCGACGACACGGGGAAAACGCACTCGGACATTTGTTTTACTATTGAAATAAACTGAACTGAAAATCAGCAAAAACGTCAGATTTCTCATCCTCTTCAAAAAACAAAGTTAAAGTAAATATTTGATAGCCAGAATATTGTGCGTATTTTTAGTAAATTTCTTGATGATCATCACCATGACAACAGTTTTCCGAGACAGTTCTTTCTTATGTAAAGAAGATGCTACCTGAATAAAACGCAACGTTGAATGATAACATTTATAGTTTTGTTAAAAGGTTGGATACATCAAAAAGGTATAGGGTTTTACAATAAAATGGCTAAAATTTAAGTATATGAAATCTACCATATTAATTTAATGCAACCGGAACTTAGATAAAATCTGACGTCAATTAGGTTATGTGACGTTATTTTAAGGAATATGAATTTTCTGCGTCACGTTTAGTATATCGCATCTGTTCTATGCGAGAAGCTGAAACTTTATGTCATTAATCCTGGAATGCGTTCAAAATAAGAAACAAGATCAATTTCCAAAAATAATGTCGGAGGGCTCTTTTTCCCGTGTCGTTGGTCATTAATTTAATCTAATATTGTCTTACCTAAATCCGTGGATCTCTAAGTCTGAAACAGTCTGTACACCACTGGATTGCAATGTGTCGTAAATCTGCAAACAACGATTATCATCGTTTACTACCTTTCGAAACATAGGTAAAACTGATGCAAAAACGATTATTCTAACAGTAATAAAATGATGTGTGATATAACCTTTTTGACTTTACAAAGTTTAATCCAATGCATTCCTTCATGCGACTTACCAGAATGTTGGTGCCTGCATAAAAGTACTAGTTTTTCCCACACATTAACTCGAAATTTCTATTCTTAACTTACCAATTATTCCAAGGGTCACCATAAAAATGTAGGCTAGAGTAACACGTCACAAATTGACGTAATATGATGAAAATAAAGTACTAATAGCGGCTGTCGTAATTCAACGTGTGTATTCACGTGTGTCACCTGTCATAAAGAAGTGGCGATCATCCGGTGCCACAATTCGAGTCAACTAACCAGTAAATGGGTGCAGTATGTATAAAAGCGTTTATCTTAGATATGAAAATCGCTCTAGAATCTTTTTGTTGTGAAAACAACAGATGTATCTGACTTTCCACGAGGAAATCGTGTGTGCTAATAGTCAAGCTGTTAGTTCTGATGTCACATCTTGGAGGTCATCTTCAATTTTCATCTTTTATTTGTTGAAAGAAAGGTAAAGGAATAGCTGAGATACATATTTCTTTCCAAAGAACATTAAAAGGCCTTAATGTTAATGAACGTTTTCCACGTAAAGACTTCTGCAAGGAATGTTATATAAATTATACTGACACCACCTTAGTATGACCCTTGACTTTGTGATTATGGACGTCATTAACAGTCCAATTAAGCTTAGTTACGTTTCAGGAGCTAGAACATTGCTAAAATATAAAGCGAAAGAAAAGTTCATCAAAAATTATGTGACCTTAACAGACACATATTTTTTATATTTTTAGCAAATCGCTGCATTTACAAAGACAACCAAGTTCACAGCTGTTTTAAAAATCTCAGATTAAAACAGTACTAAATTATAAATGTTTTCCTTGTTGTCTGGTTTGAATCAGTTAACACAGTTGCCATCGAGACAAACGTATTTCAAGATGGATGTGATTTGGATACCATACTTAGCGCAACAAAATGAAATATTGCTTAAATGATTAATGTCATTTCATCATTTTCATTTAACAGGCAAGAGAAAGAAATCGATTCCATGGTCCAGAAAGGCTGTAATTCAAATATTTTAGATTAGAACGTACAACCACTTTGCACTTCGTTATCAAAAGAACGTCATAACTTCGGCTTCAACAATAAATATGTTGTTGGACCGTATTTGGTACAAAAACGAATATGGTACAAATGTACCATATTCGGTCGAATATGGTACAAATGTACCATATTCGGACCGAATATGGTACAATTTTCGACCGAATATGGTACAAACATTGTACCATATTCGGTTGGAATAAGTTTTTCTATGCTCGCCAAAACGTATTTGGTACATACCAAAAAAACTCATAAAATGAAAATGGCCTACGTATATGGTACATAAATTATGTATTTCTTAATAAATGAAATAGTCTGCCGATGTGTAAACTTTTTTTCAAACTCAAATACATTGTATTAACCTAATATTGGAAGTGACAAAAGTATCATCATCATCATCATCATCATCGTCGTCGTCGTCGTCGTCGTAACTAGCAGTAACAGAAACAGCTAACCTAACCACACTTTACATGGATTTTGCTGGTTGTGGAACTGTTTCGCCGGCTAGCTCAGTCGGTTGCGCGTCAGATTGGCACGCAGGCGGCCTGGGTTCGATTCCCGGGCGGGCCAGATACTTTCGTGGAGATTGGTCACGAAATGATTTCTACGGCCATTCTTCCCCTACCGCTGTTTCAAGTAGGGCAGTTGTCAATTACTGGCGAATGTATCTGCTTAGTACTGGTTACTAAGTACTAGTACTCTAAGACTAGAGACGTGCTTGCTCGAGGTAACTCTGTAAAAGTTTGAGGATTATCGCATTTTGGTTATGTTCATAGAGTGTGAACTTGTAAGGGTAAAGGTAGGCAAGCAAATCCATGAAGCGCGCCAGCGCTTCTTGGAAAATTTGATCGTTTAATACCCCTCGGTATTAATGTTTATATTTTAATACATTTTAATAATAATTGGTAGGTTTTGTCCAGATATGATTGCTTTAAGCAAACGTCGTTGCAGGAATGTCGACGTCGCATTCGATTGGTCGAATGACGTCGCGTCAGCCATATTAATGATTTCGTGCATTGTTTGGGTCAATCTAAAACTTCTGACAAGAAGATATTGCATGAGAAAATCCGAAAAATAAACAAGAAATTGGGCCGAAAAAATAACTAACGAAATTCATATTTCATGCATTTGCAGTTGTTTTACGATAGAATTTCTTCGATATAATTCAATATCCTTTGGTCAGTAGTTTTAGATTGACCCAAATGATGATGATGATGATAACAAACGTTTTGGGATGATGATGACAGCGATGTTTATCGGACGATGATGATGGTTATAATGATGATGATAAGATTTTAGATGATGATGACGGCGATGTTTATCGGCCGACGATGATGATAATGATGATGATGATAACAAAATATTTGTGATGATGATGATGGCGATGTTTATTGGCCGATGATGATGATGATATTCTCATCGTCGTCATCATCATCACAACATCCTCATTATCGACCGAAAACATCGCTGTCATTATCATCACAAAAAAAACTTTTGTGATCACCATTACGATCATGATAATGGATATGATGATGTTGGTTTTGATGGTGATGATGATGGTGGTGTTGGTGAAGATAACAACGATGATGATCATTGGGGTGTTGATAATTGATGTGATGATGATGATGATGATGATGATGATAACAAACGTATTTTGATGATTATGACAGCGATGTTTATCGGTCGATGATGATTATTATAATGATGATGATTATGATGACAAATGTGTTTTGATGATGCTGACGGCGATTTTTATCGGTAGATTATGATGATGATGATGAGTGTGTACCATATTCGGAACGAATGTGGTACATTTTTCATCCGAATATGGTACAAGTTTGTACCATATTTGGTCAGGCATTTTACCCCAAAACTGCAGATACGTATATGGTACAATTAGACAGTTGTACCATATTCGGCCGAATATGGTACAAATTTGTACCATATTCGTTTTTGTACCAAATACGGTCCGACAGTTGTGTTAAGTTTAGGTTGATACATATGTGTGAAGTATAGACTAGTACACATGAATAACAGTTTCAACTACCTTCTTCTTGATAGATGCAACTTCACTGGGAGACGATGTGCCAATTAAACTTTGAAAATGAATTGTAACATCGAAGCGATAACGGTCTGAAAATATGAAGATACAATATCAAGCAGTTATCATAAAGGATAAAAGATATCAAGCTACATTTTCCTCGAAAATATTTTTTCCCGATTAGATACAAACAAGGACAAGTTTTTTTTTGACGTACAAAAGAATTGTTGTTGCACGAATTTTTGACATGACATTAAACAAGTTTATCATTATTCCAGTCTCAATTTTATAATATGGCAATCAGATCACGTGATATCTTCCAAAGGTAGATTTATGACGCTTACCAATACGTATACAAGTTTCGTTGTCATCGCTCATATTGTAACCATCAGGACAATAACAGCGGGGTTGTCCAGTGAAGTCAATCTTACACTGGTGGCTACACTTCAGAGCAGCACAGTCTGAAATAAACAACACAATCTTTTTCTTAACGATAACTTTGTGTAAATTAAGGGCGTTTTTACGAGATTGAATTGAAATACAACTTAAAAGACATCAACAACCTTTAAGAGACATATCTTTTGTATAAAAAAACAAACTCTCTTGCCTCCGAAGAATTCATAGAATACAGAGAGAGAGAGAGAGAGAGAGAGAGAGATTTACTAAGTGTGTTAAAAGCGATTGAATTTCTACATTAAATAATTAAATGATCCTGTTGGTCGGAACTTGAAATGCATTGATTTGTCTGATAACAATTGCACTGAATGACCTCTAGTAGGTCAAAGACACTTTCTTTTTACCGCTTTGTTCGCATTCAGCAACCTAAGATACAAAGGATTAATTTTGTGTTATAAAAGAAATCATTACAGTTGGAAGAAATCAGTGTCCAAAAGACTTAACAGTGATTAAATGTGAAAAAAATGTTAATCACTTTGTAAACAGCGCTTAAGATATCAAACATTGATCTCACACCCTAACAGCTGTTTATAACTGGTTTATATTCACACGTGGAACGGCATTTTTTTATTTACTTATGGTCGAATTTTAATTTCTTCAACTTTTGCACACTTCAAACGTAATATAAGGACTCAGCTCTATCGTAAATTGAGGTCCAGAAATAAAATAAAATTAAACAAGAAGTATAGAAATGAATTATCCGAGTTCTGCTGTAGGTGACAAAACGTATAAAATCAAGACTTTTTCCCACAAACGTGAGGATTTCATTTCACCGAGACGTGCATGTCTGATTTTAGTGGTTTTCATATCGGAACCCGTTGATTCACACATTTTATGGACACTGCGATGTGCTGTTGTCCCTACGTATACACTGAAACTTGAATCTGCCTTTTACCATAAAATATTACATCCTAGCAAGTCCCAATCACCGAAGGAACGAAACCACGGGCTATTTCTTAAATAATCGCATAATTAACAAGATTGAGAAGACTTATCAATTTATTGTCTTTTATCAACATCGGTCAATTTGGAAACACCTTCTTAACAGTAGCACATCAAAGACACACGTCATACTCAATGAAGTAAGCTCATTCGTGCAAGAACTAGTTTTCAGTTTATGACAGATCTCATTTTTTCTGATAATTTCAATTTGAATTTACATTACTTTCAACTTAATTTTGGAGGAACCGAAATACATTATTATGAGACAAAAATTCACGCCTTTTAAACATTTGTTTTTGTTCGAAAAACAAAATACACATTCGATAGTGACGGATGCTTTTATACGTAAGCGTTGAATATATCACACATGCGGGTCTTAAATAAAAAAATTACATATATTATGCTGCATGGACCTTTTAAGGTTTGAAAATACGTGCACGCTGCTAACTTATAAATGTTCGTGAATTTAGCAGCCAGCACTTAGCAAAATGAAACAACTTGTAGAAAATATATAAGAAAATTGTGCTTGAAATATGATTGTGTACGCCATATAACTGCATGCTTTTTCCGGATAGGTCATTTGCAGGCTACCACGAGTATTTTGTTTTCGCTTTTAAAACATGAAAAAGGATAGATTTTTGTTTGCCAAAAAATATAAATGGGTATACTGATACTGGTTGAATAAAACAGTTGAACTTTTGAAATTTTGTGATAATATGCCAAAAAGGGTGTTTTATTATGGTATATAGTAAAGTATGTAATATACCCATTAAAGGATACTTAATGTAGCTTATTTTAAAAATAGATACCTACCTTCTGAGGACACTGTTGGGTTGACCTCAACTGAAGGTATTTCGCAGTAAGCACCTTCAAATTCACTCGGGCATTCACACTGGTTTATCAACGACCCGAAAAAGTACCTGAAATATTGGCAAACACAATAGTGAGTTAACAAACCCAAAAATATTTTAAATATTGGTAAGAAATGGTTCATCAAAGCTCTAAACAGTTCCTGAAATATTAGTAAATACATTACTTTATCAACGAACCGAAAAAAAATTACATGAAAACATCGCAATACAAGCCTGAAAAAAGATCTCAAAAAGATAAATATCATCATAAGTGTTTTGTACGTTTGACCACCTTAAAAAATTATTTATTTTCTTTAAATAAAATACCCAAAATCACCAAAACAGTCCGAGTCATTTAATATGGCACAGGGCGTCACCTGCATAATGCATCACCAGTATGCGAATGGTATATAATGTCAAGAAATGCTGAACTATATATATACACCATTGTACAGGTTATTCCACGTAGATTATTTGGAACTAAAGAAAGTGACTTTAAATATTTAAGCTTAAAGTTACAAGAGAACTGAAGTTGTGCTATTTAAATTGTTTTTCTTGCAATAAATGTTGTTGAATATATCTAAAATAATTACCATTCAAACTATTTCTGTACTGGCCTTGTAATCAGATAAATATAGTTTTGCTGACACATAGACAATTCCTGTCTTCACATATTAATCAAACAACATATTTACGCTGTGTAAATGTCATGTGAAATTTCAAATTTCCTCATTGTTATCCAAACCACTTATGTAAAGGTCTGACGCATAAAATGACACTGTAAATAAACAAAAACCTCTGGCCTTTCTTCTCTAAATATTGCGTATGGAAACTGCACATCACCGACAAAAAGATGAAAATAACTTTACAGAGGATGTTATTAAAAATGTTGAAGTATTAGAATATTATAGTATGATCCCAGAAACAAAGCAAACCTGGCTGATCAGCGACATGTTAATTAGGAACAAACAGAACAAATCTAAGCAATTAAGTTCTTAACAGGGTTAATTAAACAATCTATCAAATCTAAACGTAAACCATCATATTAAAATATATTTAAATCCTAGATGTATTCTATTTAGCACGTATGCTTGTATTAAGATCGTCTGTATTGACAGCAGTGTAAAACACTACAAATGTTTCTATAGGACAAGAATCCCCAAAATTGTGTGTTTTCAAGAGGAAAGTAACAAAGCGCAATAAATGTAAATATAATAATGAATATAACAATGAACCGACATAATTTAATATGGAAAATAATAATGAACCGACGTTATTTAATAAGGAAAATAATAATGAACGGACGTTATTTAATAAGGAAAATAATAATGAACCGACGTTATTTGATAAGGAAAAAAATAATGAACCGACATTATTTAATAAGGAAAAAATAATGAACCGACATTATTTAATAAGGAAAAAAAATAATGAACCGACATTATTTAATAAGGAAAATAACAACGAATCAAGGTTATTTAATAAGGGGGGAAAATAACCATGGTTATTTAATAAGGAAAAAATAATTAACCATGGTTATTTAATAAGGGGGGAATGAACCATGGTTATTTAATGAGGGGGGGGGAATGAACCATGGTTATCTAATAGGGAAAATAACAACGAACAGAGGTTATTTAATAAGGAAAATAACAATGAACCATGGTTATTTAATAAGAAATCAATAAACCGAGGTCATTTAATAAGTAAAATAACAATGAACCAAGGTTATTTAATAAAGAAAATAACAATGAGCCAAGGTTATTTAATAAAGAAAATAACAATGAGCCAAGGTTATTTAATAAGAAAAATAACAATGAACCGAGGTTATTTAATAATTTAAATACCAATGAACCAAGGTTATTTAATAAGAAAAATAACAATGAACCGAGGTTATTTCATAAGAAAAAAACAATGAACCATGATTATTTTATAATTAAGATACCAATAAACCAAGGTTATTTAATAAGAAAAATAACAATGAGCCAAGGTTATATTATAAGAAAAATAACAATGAGCCAAGGTTATTTTATAAGAAAAAAACAATGAACCAAGGTCATTTTATAAGAAAAATAACAATGAGCCAAGGTTATTTTATAAGTAAAATAACAATGAACTGAGGTTATTTAATAAGAAAAGTACCAATGAACCAAGGTTATCTAATAAGAAAAATAACAATGAGCCAAGGTGATTTAATAAGAAAAATAACAATGAGCCAAGGTTATTTAATAAGAAAAATAACAATGAACCGAGGTAATTTAATAAGGAAACTAACAACGAACAGAGGTTATTTGATAAGTTAAATAACAATGAACCAAGGTTATTTAAATTAACAAGGAATCAATGTTATTTTAATAAGTAAAATATGTCGTCTGAACCTAATTAAATTCAAATAGGTGGACTAAAATTTATAGGCAATGTAGGAGCTGAGGCCCAACACACATCAGTGCCTAAAGATGATTTTCTGTTATTGTCATAGGTATTGTCATAGGTAAAATAATTCTTCAAAATCTTGAAGTAAACGACATTACGCCCTTGATTTTGACCTCATAACTAGAAACCAGTTGTTTTCGAGTTACCCGTGAAATACAGTACATCTTGACGTTTTACCCACTTTCTCCTGACTCAACAGACACAATAGCGATCATCCATTCAGCATGGCAAGCAATAATCAAAACTCACGTGAGTGTATTTTATGTTCAACAGTCCTATGGTTATTGATGTGTTCAAGATCTGGCGTTGTAAGATTATTATCAGAAACCATTTTAGAAGTTAACCCTTAACATGCTGGAACCGAAATTGACAAGCCTTTGCCACCAGTAAAGAGCCAGGCCAGCCTGCACATCCGTGCAGTCTGACCAGGCTCTATACTTTTGGTAGCTCAATTTTTGTATTTTGATATTGAAATCCCTTAAACTTTGAATGGAATGCTCCAAATTCAAAGCTGGACAAATCCATTACAAAATTTCAGCAGGTTCAGGGTTAAAGGCATCTGACATTGACCATCAGCTTCTCGTCGTAACCAACCAGTTTGCCAAGATTCCTAGGTCCTTGCATATTTTCAGTATTGATTGGAAACCACTCGGTTTGTTGACAGACGGATCGAAAGACTTTCGGTTCGAGAGGCATTAACAAGACCATGTACAACTCTTTCTAGGAAAGCAGCATACATAAAACAGATGAAAGTCAGTTAGAAGATGGGTTCATCTAAAAAACAATTTTAAGAACTCGGCAATATATATTTTTATATTAAAGTTATTTCATTACTTCACTTGTAATTCTATTTTTATAACCTAAATTGAAATATTAAGATTTTGTGACTCAAAATCTATAGGCATAAAATATTAAATTAAATGTTTATAATAAAACTGTATGAAACAATATTTTCTGGCCACATGACAGCATGGCAGTATAAGGTACAGCAACAGATAACAGATACGTTAAGCACATCTAGTGATTTATCGCTGTGATTCAGACATATTTAGCATATAAGTTTTGCAGCAATGTAAACTACATAAAATATCCCCATATCGCGACAATGTATAAAATATACCCGTGTTGCAGAAATGTATATATACCCATATTGCAGAAATGTATAAAATATATTTATATTGCAGAAATGTATAAAATATACCCATATTGCAGAAATGCATAAAATATATCCATATTGTAGAAATGTAGAAAATTTCACGATTATCTAAGCAACGCTTAAAACATCTCAATATTGCAGCAACGTTTAAACATCTTAATATTGTAGCTAAGTTTTAACATCTTAATATTGCAGCTACGTTTCAACATCTTAATATTGCAGCTACGTTTAAACATCTAGTCATTGTATCTAAGTTTTAACATCTTCATAGTGTAGCTACGTTTAAACACCTTAATATTGCAGCTAAGTTTAAACAATTTAAACAGTTTAAACAATGTTTAAAACATCATAGCTTAAACATCTTAATATTACAGTCATATTTAAAACATCTAAACATTACAGCTACGTTGCAAAAAAAAGTATATTACGTGTATATTTTAGTTACGTTGAAGACAACATTATATATTTTAGTTACGTTTAAGACAGCGCAACAGAGCAGTAATTAAGGTAAAAAGGTAACTTAATAAACGTTCGTAAACTTACTTGCACAACCCTCCATTTGAGCAAAGATTGATTCCGTGGTCTGGATCACAGTAGGGTCCATATTGGCATTTGTCTCCAAAAAACTTATCAAAGCAGTGACAAGAATAATCGGAGAAATCTGCAGATGCTATACAGTTTCCAAGGTACGAGCAGGTTTTTACAGAACACGTCTGTTTTGAGGGGTTTTCTCTCGAGTCCATGAATTCATAAGTTATATTAAAACCATAAACATCCAACAGATGGTCAATGACGCGTAAATGACGGTTGCCAATGAACTCAAGCGTAAACTGTAGCAGAACGTAAGGCTTGTGAACTACAAGAAAGGTGAGGTCGTGCTCCCAAAATATTTGACCTAGTTCCTCTAGTCCAACATAAAGGTTAATATCTTGGTAATAGTCATATGACGTAATATAAATAGAATCCTTCATGTAATTTTGAGTAAAATATAGCACTATTTTCTTCCCCGGAGGTGCGTGAATCAGCCATTCGCAATAAATAGGGGTTGGATACGGTCCCGGAAAATTTGGAGTTTGTAGAACACCCTTAGGCTCTTTGTATACACCCCCGCAATTTGTGAATATATCTCCATGAATATCTGACAGTGCATCACACTGCAAGCCAAAACAAAATGCAAAAACTGCAACACCGTTAATTAAGATGTTCATTTGTGCCGTGCGGAAGAAATTTATCCTTCTGTATTCTGTTATTCCCTCCAGTAAATATCACGGTCTATTCGTTGACAACATATTCACAATTCTTAAACGGCAATCTGAAAAGAAACAGAGCGTTAATAGAAACATCGTTAAAGAACATGTTTACAATAGACGATGGTAGGTTTAAATGACCCAGCTTCGCTTTGTAACAAATGCACATATAACGTCACAGCTGATACATTCAGATCAATATATCACACTCAATATTCTTCATTTGTAGCTTCGTCAATGATCACTTATATATGTGGATTAAAATGAGAGAAATACTCAGACATTTCAAATCTAATACATAAGAAAACGTTACAAGTACTGGTATCTAAGCTTTCAGCATACCGTTAAACTCGCAAGATACAGTGATAGTTCTCTATGTATATCTTATATTATGTATAACATCTTTTTAATAAAACTTCCTCAGTACTCATTGACCCGACGATATTTGAAATATAGATTATCAAAAAGGTGTGGCGGAAGCCATTATCCTATGCAATGCTCGTCTTCCCAAATTAGAAAAAAAAGAAAAAGTTCTTCTTACCCTGATAAAGTGTAAATACAAGCGCGGAATGAACTGTTATACCTAACCTTTCATGGTGTTATCATACTATTACTATTATCACTATTTTTGTTGTTGTTGTTTTTACTTTTTTATCATTATTGTGTTGTTTTATATACATTTCCGGTAAGGAAATACTTGAGTTACATAGGCACGTAAATTTGGAAGCAGTGGGAAAGGTCATTATATCAACATTGTTTTATCATGCATTTCTCTGAAATATTATGTAGAAGTTTTACTCGTTTTATCGTAACATGTGTTCTCTTTTTTATTAACAATTCTACTGTTGCTACATCAATATAGTGCAGCAGACTGATCTGTATTTATAGATGCTTTATTTCCAGAGTCAATTAAGAAATGCAACATCTTGTTCAATTCCTAAAAGGACGAATACATAAAAAACGGTTTAATGTATCAGATGATTTGAATATCAATTTGATTAAAGAGAAAATGTCATCAAGCAGGTAGAGCAGTCCCATTTTATACAAATCATTTCCAGTCGATACCTGATGCTTAAAAAAATGACAATTTTTCCATTCTTCGGATAACAGTAAAAGGAGTCTGTTTAATGCACTCAAGACACAAATAACAAGAGACCTGTATTGTACATCATATACTACATTCGAAAACTTAACCCAATGGCCTTTGAGGATGATAGCTCCCTGCAGTTATACCACAATACTTATACCCCCGATTATTACACCAATTACCAGGGGCTTTATTGTTAATAGGGCAATTATCCTCAACGGAAACCCATAACCAGCTCAGTATTCATAGTATGTGATCCTACTGGATGTTTTCGAAACAGTGTTACGAAAGCATGTCGAAATGTGTACGAAAAAGTAGGTAAAACTGCAACATTAAAAACAGTTAATAATAAATGTACATTTCCAACGTGACTGTCTCTCCATACAGTATTTGATGTGCTACTAATACTGGGCTAAGATTACTTGGCATGAACCTTATACAGAAAAGGTGTTCGACGGTATTTTGTAATACAATAACCATTTTGCCAACAGTGGTGTTGATGTTATCTGGCGTATTTTCTAGGTCCTACATTTCAGTTACGCAGTTAACATATTCAAGTTTGTCTTTGTTAGGGTACCGAATATCATTCATTCCAATCTCTGTCGATAGCGACTGATATAAGGAGAGCAAATCATATCAAATCTATTTGACAGTTCGAGCGATGCATGCATCTAGAATTGGACAGCATGTACCGTGCAGGAATAACACTGTTTTCCAAAGTCTCTACTGTTTATGAATACAGAACTGAAATGATCTTAATGATTCTCTATCTCGAAGATGAGTTTTGGACCTATATGTTTTATGTATTTAACGATTTAATGAGTGTTTGGCACATGTCATTACAGATTATTGTGATTTAAAACGTCTGCATAATGAGTAATGAATAAATTAAGGCTTCAATAAATGCTATAACAAAATCATTTGGTGAAGTCTGTAATATGATCTCAGTTTAAAGTCTGGTAACGAGCAATATGATGTAACTCATACCTGAACAAAGAGAACTATAATATAAACTGGGACCTTTTCAATGAAAAATCATCAAACGTTTTTGAAAAGAAATTTCAGTTTTACAGCTTATTATGTGAACAAAATTATAAGTAAATCAATACTGACAATTGGTGCCATGTTGGATTTTTTGACCCCTTACATTTCCAAATCTGACGTATGTAATAAAGCAGCACACGGTAAAGTCTATTTTTTCGTGATAAAACAGCACATGGTAAAGTCTATTGTTTCGTGATAAAGCAGCACACGGTAAAGTCTATTGTTTCGTGATAAAGCAGCACACGGTAAAGTCTATTGTTTCCTGATAAAGCAGCACACGGTAAAGTCTATTGTTTCGTGATAAAACAGCACATGGCAAAGTCTATTGTGTCGTGATAAATCAGCACATGGTAAAAGCTATTGTGTCGTGATAAAACAACACATGGTAAAGTCTATTCTGTCGTGAACAGCACATGGTAAAGTATATTGTGTCTTGATAAAACAGCACATGGCAAAGTCTATTGTGTCGTGATAAATCAGCACATGGTAAAAGCTATTGTGTCGTGATAAAACAACACATGGTAAAGTCTATTCTGTCGTGAACAGCACATGGTAAAGTATATTGTGTCGTGATAAAACAACACATGGTAAAGTCTTTTGTGTCGTGATAAATCAGCACATGGTAAAGTCTATTGTGCCGTGATAAAACAACACATGGTAAAGTCTATTGTGTCGTGATAAATCAGCACATGGTTAAAGCTATTGTGTCGTGATAAAACAACACATGGTAAAGTCTATTCTATCGTGAATAGCCCATGGTAAAGTATATTGTGTCGTGATAAAACAACACATGGTAAAGTCTATTGTGTCGTGATAAATCAACACATGGTAAAAGCTATTGTGTCGTGATAAAACAGCACATGGTAAAGTCTATTCTGTCGTGATAAAACAGCACATGGTAAAGTCTATTATGTCGTGATAAAACAACACATGGTAAAGTCTTTGTGTCGTGATAAATCAGCACATGGTAAAAGCTTTTGTTTCGTGATAAAACAACACATGGTAAAGTCTATTCTGTCGTGAACAGCACATGGTAAAGTCTATTGTGTCTAGATAAAACAGCACATGGTAAAGTCTATTGTGTCTTGATAAAACAGCACATGGTAAAGTCTATTGTTTCGTGAACTGGATCAGATTTATAAATCCGATCTAAAAAATTCAAATCAATGTCAATGACCAAACTGCGACTGAAGTACTACAAACACGAGCATGACTGTCATATTAGTTGAGGTAGAATACGTCAATCAAGCTTTTATGGTGATGTAGTAGTGTCCGACTGTATATGTGAGTCTACCCTTAGAAAATCCCACATACATTCAGTACCTGCAAGAATTCGAACGGCGAATTCAGAGCAATAGGAGTGTACAATTGTACAGGTATAAATCAACACATAACTCTTGTGTCTATTTTAGTCCTTATTTTTTTTCATTCTATTTTTATCTAATATACATTCATCTACCATCTGTTACTTGACGCTTTTAATGAAAGTCAAAGCACACTGACATACATCAGAATAAAAGAACATGCTTTTTGTGTTGCTTCCTTTTAAGCGGACAAATAAGTTTTGCCAGTTTTTAGCAGTTTTATCTGGCAAATATTTCCGAGTGTTGTAAAGTACATAAAACCTGTTGCTAATTTATACAGATATTGAATCTTAAGATTTAATCTTCATTCTTTTCTCTTTTTTTAAAACAAATCTCAACATAATTGTAAGATGCGGAGGACAGAGTAGGGGTATACTGGTATGTCAAGCTGGAATTAAACAAATATTAAGATAATTTGAATTTCGACGGTGAAGTGCATGATTATCGCTACCCGTGAGATCTACACAACAAAGTCAGTCTGAATTTGCATTTTTATTCCTACGTATCTGGCAAAACAGAACAAAATCTGACGGATATCAATTTTACCATTACCATCAAACAAATGCATACAATTTCATACATTGGCCAGAGATGAATACGTGATAACCATGCCACCTACTCATATAATACCAAAATTGAAGAAACAATAGTTGGAAATTAACTAAAACTCAGAAAACGTTGCTACATAGAAATATAGTATTTTGCCCTCGCAAAGCAATTAAGCATTGTTACAACAGACAAGAATTCAAAGTTTCAACTGAATTTATGAACAAAATGCAGACCACAGTGAAAAACTGTAACAAAAAAAGTTAAAAATACTGATTGCACGTCAAAAACAGAGGACTTAGTTGTGAAAGTTGTCACACAACAAAACTTTGTCACTAAAAAGATATTCGTTATTTATTTATTTATTTATTTATTTATTTGAACAATGAACAAAACAATGTATGTCCATCATGATTAACATTTCACGAACGTTTTGAAAATGTGGTTAATGCTACAAAAGCGGCTGACACAATAATGAAAAAAATGACAAAACTATTTTATAACTTTCAAAATGTAATGACATTTTATAGAGTGGTTACATCAATTAAAACAATAATAAATTAAAAGGTTCTAGGTAGAAAATTGGAATCATTCTGAAGATACTACATACTTTTGTGTGCATCAATATGAACGAGCATTCAAAGATTAAAATTTGTGTCATATTTAGAGAACAAAACACAAGCAACAATGATAAACATAAATAGAGAGTTTAAAGGATTGTCCTAATTATAGTTTCAAAATAGCCATACAACGACTCTGGCAATGTCGCGGTTTCTTTCTTTGTACTTAATCATATACACCAAACCAAAAGTTCATACAACTAAAATGGTCTTGATAAAAACCTAGGAAACCCTTTCAAACTGATTCAACAACTGCGTGTCGTGTCCTCCAACTCCTAACTTTGAGCGGCTTTATAAGAAATTCTTAATTAAATTCAAAATTAATTCAAATGTAATTTTGCACGGACATATTTCAAAAAAAAAAACAGACTAAAATTATTGAATAAGGGAAATGTTGTACATTTACGTTTAACACAAAATTATTCATAGAGTGAGTGACAAGAGATCATTTTCATCAGTTATTAACGAAACCTTTCTTCATATCTTATTTATATTTAAACTATCTTACAAATTCATAGGTAATCTCTTTGCAAGCCATCCTTTTTAAAACGAAATTAACAACCATATCGACTTTAATCTATCATGGTGACATACTTCGGCTGTGTTCTATACTCGTCTATCTTCATTCAATCATCCAGTAGTAGGAAAAATCTTCTGATCACGTTTTATAAATGTATAGTCTTAAGATATGAGATTAAATCTCCTGTTTTTCTTTATAGTTTAATCAAATAATTTCGTGTCATTTCGACCGAAATCATTTCTACGTCACGGTCTAAATATCATTGTTAAAAAAATACAAAATAAAAAATAATTTAATCCTAAGGGATTGATACTGGCTGTCATGTGTCTATAAAACATACATTTTAAATACATTTATTTTTATAACTCCAAACTGTTCAGCTCCAGTCAAACTAATTTTGTGTCAATTCGACCGAAATTAGTGCTAAGTCACAGTCTAAATTTATTGGTTTAAACGAGTTATCATTCTCCTTTCCTTATACAGCAACCAACTGAAATACTTTTATCAAATCAAGCCGAACAAGGTCGTGCGCGTATAATAGTACTTTTGTAACAGTACTCATTTCGGATAACACACTTACGGTTTAACCTAGGTATGATCGCCAAAGCCTCCTTCACAAACGGGGATTTTTTTTTCAAGTAAAATTATCAAAGACCAAAGTCAAAGGCAAAAGTCAGAAGGTCAAGAATAAACTTGATTCAAGTTGTAGATCTAGATATTTGTTTCGTTATAAAAATTCTTTTTCTTCACATTTTGAAACTGATTTAAAACAAAAGTTGTTATTGTTGTTATTAAAAAAATAAGATTCACAAATTTGCTTTAAAAAAATAAAGAATATAGGATCTGACAAAACAAAACATAAAACTTAAAACAAATCTAAAACCAGAAATCATATTTCAAAAGTTTTTTTCCCAAGAAAACGACAGAACAACGAAAAGATTTCTTTTAAAGAGCATAACTTTCACGTATCTGCCTACTTTTCCTAGACAACAGAGAATAGATACAAAGCGAAGAGAATAATAATATATTTCTTAATAAGTCTGTTACCATCTAAATCTTTACAGTTCAACTAGGTAGGGTAAAAATCCAACACTTTAACAGAGCCGCCATTATCAACTACAAAGTCCCATTAATGCGATCATCAAAATTTAAGGCTAAAGATAGTAGTTGATAGATTAATTTGATTTTTTATTTCATTTATCTTTGAAGAAAATACTACCGAACGAACACATAAGTAAGAAAGCGTCTTGCATCTTTGTGTGTGATATTTCTACTACCACACAAACTTACCACCATCTTCATGTTTCGACTGTATAATTCCTCAGACGTTTATATGTCAGGGCTAATTAATCATGTTAGATGGCTTTCAAATGTTCCATAAAATATGGAACGCAAATTAAAATCACGGTGATATTGGTTTGTAAAAGCTATCAAAACATATCAAAATAGGGAGGCAGTGTTATTTTAGCAATGGAAAAGTAATAACCTATTTTGAGTAGTTGTCAACATGTTTGTGACCCTTTAATTATTTACAACCTATCTATCTTTCCTTGAATGATTCGTGAATCTTTACATATTCACCAGCTTGATACAATGATGAGAATTTGGTAAATAAGTGTACATAAAGTGTTATTTATCAGGATGTAGTTGTAACGATCATGTACGTGGTTAATTCGATTATATTTACATATCCTTAACTTTCACAGATTCCTCCAATCATCCCAATTTTATCCATATCTCCACATAGTCATTCATTCATTCATTCAGTCAGTCAGTCAGTCAGTCAGTCAGTCAGTCAGTCATTCATTCATACAGTCAGTCAGTCATTCCTTCAGACAGTCAGTCAGTCAGTAAGTCATTCCGTCATTCAGTTAGTCAGTCATTCCGTCAGTCAGTCAGTCAATCAGTCAGTCATTTGATCGTTACTTTGGTTAATCGTTTCTGTACTTCGAATATTTATTTTTTTAATCTTTGTATGCGTTTGTTTCTTCTCACCCTTGCTTTTTTCTTTCTTTCTTTCCTTCTTTTTTCCGTCCTTTCTTTTTTCTTTCTTTTTAATTTTATCCTTTTGAATATTTCGGTAAAAAATAACTGTTTATATATAAGTGAAATAATAAACATTTTACTGCAAGAATTGAAACAAACAAATTCTAAATCACATAAAGCTATCAGTAAAAAAGTAACTATGAACATAATAATTATAACTTACCTTTCCTATCTCTGTGGAATAACACACTAGTTTGACAGGCTTTATTTTATTATCCTCCCAATAAGTGTTACTAAGAAATCAGTTAATTTCTTAAAACCACTCGATGAGTATTAACACAAGTGCTCGCTACAATGATTTTTCAGTTTCGCCTGCGTCCTACTTAAAAGATACACGTTTTAAATCTTTAATACTGTATTACCGAATGACAGATACTGGCTGTACGCGCTATATACGCTAGAATAACGTTATAAAACTCTGAGGGATATAAGCTTCTTAAGCGAGTCTAATACTTGCTAAGTATATCTAAGCTGTTAAAAAGTTTGAGATTTTTTTTTACCTTCAAATAAGTTTAAAAATAGGTTGTGTTTCTTACAGAATAAAGTGCAAATATTCTTAAAGATCACTTTATTATTTAAATCCATGAACACGGGGCAGGTCAAGTGGCTATTACAGAGTGATAACTCATAAAAAACCCTCCCCACAAAAAAACTGACTCAAGGCAGGCACTGAAGAACTTTAAAAGATTTCAAAGGACTTTAATGTACTAAGCGCAGCGTTCCTATAGGCAACCAACGTTATGTTAAAATTTTCAATATCTAAATAATCCGTAATTTCCGTAAAGAAATGTCTTTTACAGAAAATTCGGTGGTCAAAAAACAGTAAGACTGTGTTCTCTTTCAACGGGTCAAAGTTCGAGTCCACGACTAAACGCATACCGCCTCTTACACAGTAAGCGCATCTAATACAATCACGCCACCTTGGTTAAAGCATAGATACTTCCATGTGTAATATTTCCACTTGGAAGAAGTGTTTTTTTTTCCTCTCAAACTGTAGATATAATAATTCAGTTTATACGGGTTTAAGTTAGTAGCCGATTGGACTGATGAGCAAATAAGATCGGTTGAGTTTTATTAAGGCGTTAAGTTTTACTTGCCTTATGTGTAGAGGAATATAGAATCGTGCAGAATCTATTAGATCAACAAATTAAAAAGGCTGTACTCCAGATTTGACATAAAAAAAAAATTCATAAATTATATATTTAGATGCCGTGAGATTATAACAACATAATATTTTACTTCAAAACTGAATATAAAAGTCAAAATAGAATAAAAAAAAATATTTTCGCTCCAGCCTGATTTGAACTCTGGACCCTCATGTTAACAAAACATTTCCAACGCTTTTACTGTCACAACCATCGCCGCATGTGATATCACAGATATTTACTTTAAATCTTATACGATATAGTTATACCGTCGCGTTACGGTATAGCACTTTGAAACGGAAAAAATCAATTTATAATGTAATTATTTGACTTATTTTTTGTCAGTAAGTTATTTTTTAAGCATTAGTCATAAATATTACAAGAAATTTATAATACAAGAAAACTTTCTTTTTGTGTCATCTCGAGCACAGCCCCTTTAAAGAACATGTCCAAAACTTTATAACATTATTTAAATTCGTGACAGCTGTCGATAAAAAAAATCATATTTTCACACAACTTTTAAATTAACGCTCCAAATATGTAATATATGAAGTATTTTAATTCAAAATCATACAGCGTACACAATCAAGGGACAGTAGCATATGTGTTTAAGTAGTATCAGCCATAAATATTATGAGATAATGTAAGTTTTAAAAAGATTTTCACACATATTTAATTTAGGGTTGACAATATTACGCACTTCTCCGCCTTGTTGCAGATTAAAGAAGTTTGGTTCAGACTAGCTAAATCTTAAACCTAAGCAAATAATAGATATGTTGTACACCACTGTAGAAGATCATTACTAGATCTTCAGGGATATTAGAACTTATAAATGACATTTATAAACTTTAATAAATAAACTCAAACAGTCAATGTGTATTTCCTACAATCTAAGCCATCATCAGGTAATAGGCCATGCATTATAACTGATGGATTATTTGAATATTTTATTGAATTTAGTATGAAAGTATCATAGTATTATGGACTGCAGTACAATGATTTTTACCTACTCAGACTCCATATAACAATAAAAGCAACGATGACTAATCAGCTTTAAGTTATTTGTTGTTTAACAATCCAGGGAAAATTCTAAATTACTGATTCTTGTTTGTGTTACGATCCAATTAAGGGAACAGTTGTTAACATTATGTCATGAGAGTAAATTTTCGACACCAGGTCATCATTTAGTAAAGAACGATGTTAACTTTCAAAACCACATAGTTTTAACCACATACATCCTATCTCAAATGTGTAAAAAGAAATCAAAACATTTAAAAAATTGGCTAATTTTTTCCAGAACATTATTCATTAAAGTGTCATCGAAAAAAAAATGGACTGACTCAGTCATTAAATACGTTTACAAAAATACTGGAAGAGATATTTTCAACTACAAATCTTAAAAAAATAAGAGAAGTATTTGCTTTTTTGTATACGTGACTTCTGGAAATTCAATTTCTATTAGACATTTAATGTGACCTTCATGCATCTAAGACATTTTTGGAATTCTAAATCATATGCTGAAATTATTATTTCTACACATGGCCGCTTGCACAGCCTGTCTTAAAAGCCACTAAGCGCTTATAACAAAGATTTTATTAAATAGCTAAAAAAACAAAACACTTTGCTTGACTATCCTATTTTAATAGTTATAAAATTTAATGTTCCGACCTGACCGCTCACATGTCCCACTGACCCAGTGACTCGACTTAGATGTAAGTTAAGATTTCAGTTTGTGACTTACGATATCGTGTTCGTGAAAAATAATCCGAAATAAACAATTTAATAGTAAATAAGTATTTTGTATCTAGTTATACAATACTGTAACAAATACATCATCTTCTTATATTTCAATCATATAATCTATCTAATGGCAATTTAAAAAAAAATTAAATGGGTGTAGGAGACCAGATGAGAACAGATGTGTCTTGAATTGAAATTGATAAATCACCGACAATGATTAAGCTAAGCAAGAATCTGGTCTTGGTTTCCGTGACATATATATATGTTTACTGTAATTTAATACAACATGTCATTAGAAACACATACAGATTTATTTCTCTTCTATCTGTCTGGTGCATGAACAAATCAAACTATTTTGTCTCATAAAGTTATTATTACAAAATGACTTTCCATTCCACCCTCACGTTGGTCGATCTGTTAACAAAACGATTTCCAATCAACTACTTGAGAACATAGAAACATTGAGACTTGATTCTTGGAAGGTATAAGTTGGGCAAATTGAGTAAAAGATCTGTATTGTTTCTGAGCTCACTTGGTCACCGGACCTTCAAGCTTTAAGGATCGTTGACCTTGAGGAGAACATGAACCCTTTTGATTTAAGACTAACGTTATAAAAGGTCTAGCTCACAGGGGCTTGCACTTTAAAAAAGGGTTCCTGAAAATTACCCACGACAAATTAAGGTCAGGACCTTCAAACTTTAAAAGAAGGTCAAGCGTGATAAGATTACTCCTCTTCTTCCTACTGGGTCAAATGTCCTGTTCACACAGATTTGTAATCCGATCAATTTATTGAGCACAAACGCGTCAAGGATCCTTTAATTTTAGGGGATCGTTAAACATGGTCAGTAGATGCAAGATCCTCCTCCTCTGTACAAAACAACCAGCTAACTCTTGTTAGCAACAGATTGAAAAGTGTGTTCGAATTCATTAATTTGATCCTGTACCAAATATAGGGGGCTTAAGTTATCTATAACTGCACATCCACTATGCTGTACAGTACGTTATATAGCCAACATCGTTTTAAATCATTTACCTCTAGACTGTTAAACATTGGCAATTTGGCGATAAAATGGGCTGTAAATTCAAAAGGTCTAAACAGAGTTCATACACAGCTAAGCAAATATACATTGTTACAGCTTCTACATTTTTAATAAAATGGAGCTGAGTCCGAATGGAAAGGATACGAAAATACTCCTCAGTAATCAATCGTGAGTTATCACACATAAGCTTGATCTATGCTATATTCTCATATCGTGAGATCAAAAAAAAGTCTTTGGAATATTGTTTAAAATGCAAAAAAACCACTTGAAAATATTACATGTTCAAAACGCGCACTTCACGAATCATCTAAAGAACTAAAAGCTAATGTTAAAACTCATTAGAATTTAATCTCCTCAGTGTTTTATTCAATTTAAACTTGCCATTACCGTTTCTACCTTTAGAGTATATAGCAATTCCTAATTAACTAATTCCCTAAAGATAGACCGTCTAAGAGATACTGTACTCAGATAAGAGAACCGTGTCTCTTTGGAACGAACGAATCTGGTCGATATAAGGCATACAACATTTAGAGATGATAAAAAATAAACTCACCTTTCAAAAAGCTCTTCTATCTGCAAAACACAAAAGAATACTTATTAGTTTAAGGTTATCGTGTTATCAAACACCATTTCCTGTCTGAAAATGTATTTTCCAAATACAGAAATAAGTATAGAAGTTTATCTAAACTAGTATTTTTTTGAAAAAGGAAGTTTTATAGTTATTACAGAGCATTTTAATGCAACACATTTCTACGTATTCAACGTATCCGTTTCATAATGATGCCCACTCATTGTTCGAAGAAGAACTATATTTCTTCCTGTTGAGTGAACACAATTAATTGTACAACTTCCATGCACTTAAAAATTCCCTTTGAATCATAACAGTTAGTTAATTGGCTAGTAACAGAAAGACAAAGCTCATATATTTTATACAAATTTTCTCATGAGATTTTGAAATGCGGCACAAGAAACGGCAGTTTTTAAGGAAATGTTGTGACGTTGTTTAGGCTAGAATTATTTTTGTTGACAGAACAAAGCAGGAAAAAAAAATAAACATAAGGCGTATTATTTTCTATTTAATACCACTACATTTAATCTATAATTTACTACTAATTATTACACAATGAAAACGAGCTCAAAGACACGTGTACTAATAAAGACATGATATAGCAGTGAATAAGGAAAGGTTCGAAAACAGTATATGTAACCTTATAGAAAAGCACACATATAAGGTCTCAAAGACAGGTTCATTATGACGATTGCTTAACACGTTACTGATTGTGACTTAAGACCAATAAACATGCATTACATATGTAGTATTAAACACAAGATAACAAAACAATATTATTATATTCTTCCCAGTCTTTCTTATTTTCTTGTTTCATGGAAACAGTGTTTAAGCGTAAGCTAAGGCTAAAGTAGGTTATATCTTCCTATTAAAAGCGTCACGACAAAGCTTATGGACGCCACAACCACAATACTAAAGTAATCATATCATGAAAACCAAAGATAATACACATGGTTTTCCCAGAAATCCAAGACAATTATGCTGTTCAATATGTAATGTAATAAACAATACTGTCAACCTGCCAGACCTTTCGTAGATATACGAGATATACTGGCTACTGCATACTGCATTCATGCACTTACATCTACACAAAATCATCAAAACCATGATTTTAACTTATGAGAATGAGATGCAGATAATGTTAAAAAATTACAATGTGTTCAAATGTGCTGAAAATGACAAAAAATAAAGCTTTAAAAGACATTTTTGAAAACTTTAAACCTACCTTGACATGTCAAATAATGATTATATTTTATCCAGGTGGAGAAGAAAAGGTACAGAGACACATGACAACAGTTTAAATAACACCATGCTTACATTTATATGAACTTCACTTCATTCAATAGTATGTACCAGTTTATTTGGTTTTAATGAGTAGTCGAAGATGCAAAGTGAATTTCATTTCACGGACTCTTTTCCATTCATGGCCAGAAATTCAGTATATAACCTGCCATAATGCGTCCATTCAATTATGTTAAAAAATAAGCATTAAAACCATTGACTATACTCAACCAATATTTGTTAAAAGGCTCCATCAAGCATGCATTACAAACGTATGGTACTGAAGCATGTAATGATACTCCAAGGTGTTACCTGTCTAACCTTTATATTTAGTACTAAATGTGGGAAGAACATAAAATTAAATGCTGTTAACCTACTTATGTAACCCATACGTCTGCTTATAAGCCCTGACAAAAGTCTAATGATATTTATTTTCGCTATATGAAAAGCTTTAAATAAAAAATTCTCTCGTAGAATTAACGAGCCTCAACAGGAAATAAACATTGAGTTATTTTGCAGTTGGACACCGTATAAAAGATACAGCTTCGGTTTTTATGTATTCTTTGTAAAGATTTAAGCTGACTATTATAACCTAACCCTCGTCCATGCAAGAACAAATTACACTTACCAATGTCAGCTTTTTCAATCCTAGAACTATGTTGTTAACAATTTCACTTTGGCACAATCTGAGAATATTACTATGTTGAATACCACTATATCACTGAAACTTTTCTGTAATAATCAACATGCTCCCTGTCACAATATAATCCGACATTTCATCGCATTAACATCAAAAAGAACAAGTTCTGTATTCAGTAAACTGTATAGTGAAAACAGTACTCTATATTGATTGAAGTTAAGAATACATCCCCCAGTCGCCTGATCCAGAAATAAAACTCTATTCCAGTTTTATGCCTGAGATCGGAAAATTCCTCTAAAGAACAGACAGTAAATTACATATTTAATCTGCCAGAAAAACAACCAGTATTTTAAGTTCACTACTTTTCTCTACGTTTCCAGTTTATACCAAAGAAGCTTACTGAAGCAAAGAGGACATTCAAAAAAATATAGTACGCCAAAGCACAATTTATGACAAGAATCAACTAGAAAAAATAACATTTATAGAGTAGATTGATTGAGATAAATAATTTTCTTAAATTTCAAGGACATTAGTCCAACACTGATGCCTTTGTGCACGTGCATGCCACCTACACTTGTCTGCCTTAGCAGGATCATTGCTATCAAAACCATGCTTCGAAGTGAATTCACAAACATGTATAAACTGAGAATTCATTTCTGATCATGTTTGGCAAGTTCATGCAAACGTCAATCATGCTAACTGAATCAGAAACAGACGATGCAAACGCTTCATGCAATCTTTCTATGGGCTGTTTGTCCGAACTGATTATTAGGTAGTCTCTATACTGAATTTAGATCTGAAATGATGTAATAAGATAAATGCCAATACAGCCGCATTGATATAAATACAAAAATATAATCGTGGTTTTTAGCTTGATACATGATATTTATTTCAGTGCAGAAATGAATTATACTTAATGGTATTGACCTAAAAGCAACTCTAGTTTTATGATAACGTAAGGCTTAAGCAGGAGAAATTGCATCTACTAATGTTGCTTTTGTTGAATCCATTCTTCCTGCCCATCACCGAAAAAAATCTATTGCCGTCTTTTCGTAAGTAGAGAAAGGTCTTTACTCAGACCCCTTAAATTAGCAGGCAAAAAAAAATAAACCGAATCCATACCCGGGGCACTGCATTAATCTTTTAACAATAAAAAAACTATTAAAAACTATTGCACCTGAAAGGGATGTGCCGGTCCCCTAAAATTTACCAATGCTATACTGCATACGTATGTTACTGGCTCAGTCGATTTGAAATGAACAGTAATCGATAATTTAAAGAAGAACATATGTTAAAAAGTTTTCCTATGGCATATAGCAACAAAATGAGTGTGCATTTGTATATGACTGTCCAACCAAAAAGGGAACAACAACAATCTGCTGTTTATGGACTTATTTAAATGCATTCGCTTAACCTGCTGTACTTGAAACTTTCGTCGGATACCTTGAAATTATGCAAATATTCATTCAATACAATTCATACTTACATGATTTTGAAGGTAACAGAATACTTCAAATTTGAGGGTATGTATGTCTCTTTAAAGGTTCAAGTTAAAACAAAGGTGGGGATAGACATTAAGTGTGTATATTACGTATGTGTATTACGTGTGTATGTATATATTGTATGCAATGTTGTTGTCTGGAGTGTTGTCTTTAGATATTGATTGGGGTTACAGACTTCTAAATCTTAATCAAATGATCGAGTAACACTATCTTAACTCTAAATTGGAAACCTCTTTAGATATCACGCAGTTAATTACATTTCTTTAATATGACAGAAAACCAATTAGAACTACAATCCTTAAAACCTTTGGATTACAGCCAACATCTTTTTGAGGGCTTATTTTGCTAATGGTATTGGAACACATGACACACGTTTTCGAACTGGTACATGTCTTGTAAAGGTTAATCCGAATGATGGATTTCATTTAAATCTAGACCAACAGAGTTTTGTACAGCTAAGGTATAGTTTGAGACGTAAAGACTGTAGTCTATATTGTAATTGTAAGTAATGGTGAAACCCAAACAGATCAAATCCTACAGTAATTCATTGTAGTCCCAATCTCATTTTACTAGTTTTGAAGATGTTACATCTGCCGATTTCTGGGGGAAAAAAACAATCATGAGAAACTATTCCATTGAGAAATTTTTACAGCATGACCATTAAGGTTTCCCGGTATACTTACCCGAAGCAGATCATCCCAGTCACTTTTATATTTCTTATTACAATCTGTCAAGAGTTCCTGTTCATTTTAAAACGACAAAATTAGCCAAGAAATGTCCGCCACACTTACGTCTAATTTCATTTTGAGTTTCAATATATGCGTTGTTTTGAAAGTGATTTTCAGAGCAACATTTCCATTTTTCACGAATCAGACAGCTTTGTCAGCTCCACATAATGAACCCCTGACAAGATTTACTGGTTCCTGACAACACTGATTTGGTGGTGTTTAACCTTATAAACTACATAACTGCTGTTATGGTTAAAGGCTAAAATGATCTACAAAGATCCAACTTCGGATAGTTACGGAACTAATCATGCAGTCGGATGTTTCAGAAATCTACCGTTAGGAGCAGGAGCAGACAGCCATCTCTTCGAACCATTTCTTATAAAACTTGCGGTCAACAGTTTTCTGTAAAAGACTTGTGACGGTTTCTAGCCATTTGTTTTATTTACTTAGTAACGATGATAAAATAAACATGAAAGTCTAGGCAAGCTAATGGTAATTGAAAATACTAACCACCAGTTAATCTTCAATAAAGCATAATGTCGAATGTACTTCTTTTCATAAATTACTACAATCGCACCATGTATACAATGTTTCCAAATAAATTTGCCTTTCATTGTTACTGAATCTTACTGTGTCATTTTTTTAGAGTATTGATTACTGTATGTTACACTAGCAGTGGTCGAGGGGTTAGAGTGCCATACTCCCGATCCAAAGGTCGCTGGTTTGAACCCCAGCAGGAGTGAGAGTCTATAGTAACTTGGACACATTACTTTCGGCGCGAATACTGGTTTGAACCCAGGAAGCAGTCGTCGAGAGGGATTGATATAAGTTGTAATAACTTCGATATATAAAAGGTTAAACTACTTAGATCATTTTATAAATATTTTACAATATATTCCATAATTAATTAACAACATGTATGTACTATTTCAATCATTAAAACACGTAGCAGCCAAAGATTACATTTTAAATTGTATTGTCAAACGTATTAAATAACTTAATACAGGTTCCTGATCGATGATCGATAATTTATTCCAGTCTTATCATGTACTCTATGTAAGCATATGTATACATCATGTCTATAGAACATATACATTACTCAGATAACGTAGAACATAATGCTATACTCAGTTATTAGTTGCATGAGACTCTTATATCGAAGAACTTTTCAGAAACCGCTTATATTGTCCAATATTAGCTTTAGATTTCAGAAATGTACTCCATCAAAAATAAGTCGCCGGAAACAATGTTTGCGTTTGCATTTTCAGTTTCTTCTAATATATAATAAACTTAGTAAGGTACAACTTAATATACAAATTGTGGTTTTACAAGTGTCTGAAATTTTGTCTCAAGATATTAAATTGATATTTTATCAGATAAACCAGAATATTTGACTAGATTTTAGGTCTAGACTTCGAGACCTTCTTTCAAATAAAGACATTTAATTTACATGTAATTTGCAATTCCAAAAAGGCAGTTTACACTTCAAGAAGAGACCGAATTTGAAACCCTTCATGAATTTCAAACAATAACATCTGACAGATATGAGGTTCGAAACCTTAAGGTGCCATTATCAGAAGATTTTCTTTTCCATTGATTGGAAACTATTATGTTCTTCCAATATATTGCATATTGATATTGTTATACTGAATATTTTGTTTACAGTAGACATCTAGCGAGTTAAGCATTTTATTTTAACTGACGAATGTGAAAAATGTTGATTCTTCATTGAAAATAGCAACTCAGAATGCAATATTGTCACATAGGGCAAAATCAAATGTACCTTTCGGATGATCAGATTTAGAGAGTGGCTACTAGCTTTTAGTTAGAAATTATTTGACTGAAAATATAATTCAAATTGAATGTGATCGAGCTGTTTCGGTGCATTTTGATCTGCTGTCCGACAACTTTAAACGATAAAGAAATGAAAACCTGTTTGGACTAGTTTATTTATTTTACAAGACAGGAAGGCACTGCCGAGTAGATTATTTTTAATGACCCTGAGTGTAGTGGGCGGAACAGGGCTGACGTCATGGGATAGAGTTTCTAAACGATTTTTCACATAATCACATACTGAAATTACTGCAAAAGTACCTACTACAATGTAGGTTAAATGGCCAAAAGAAAATTCCTGCTCGCTGGAAGAAGCGGAGTGAAATATGAGATTTTATTCTGTTCATAAGTGTACATTAGTGGTTGAAATTATATATTGTTTAGTCGCACTGAAGACATTTTCTTCAAATTTGTTGACAGTTAAGTATAGTTTAGTAATTACAACTACGTTTTAATTAAATTAAATTGGTCAGGCGCCGCGGAGCAAAATATTGATTAAATGATAAAGTCTGTCACGGCATCGATGTATTTTACCTTCATAAATACAGTGTTATTTTAATAAAATAAAATACCTTTAAAAGGTGGGTTTAAAAGTAAGTGGGACTTCAAAACATTCACAGAAAAAACTAATGGAAATTGACAGCATGCCTCAACTGTATTCAGCTTGATATGTTTAGCTAAAGGCAGCATGACTCTTGTGGAATAATTCTCTGTGTCTGTAAAAATTTCGTTGATGATAGATGGACTCGCTCTAAATACATAATTTTTATTCAATTATTTAAAGACTTGAAATTTTTTCACTCTAACCTGGCAACAAATCAAATGCACAATTTCAGTAACTTAGATGGTACATTATACAATTTCCGTGCCCAGCTTTTTCTGAACAACTGAAAAATGAAAGAAGCACTGCGGATATAAACCCATTTCATTGCGATCAATTATTCACTTTATTCAGAAGTGAGGATTTTGAAGATTACCTGCATGTTGATAACTTAGATTTATGACATAATTCCGTAGACCCAAAGGAGACCTATGCTATATAAACTATTTAGCGGACTGGAAAAATTCTAAGTTTTATCGGTAAAATCGGCAATATTCTGGTCGTTTGCCTTTAACAATAATAAAACAGAACATTTTCAATCAAAGAATATATTTCCTGATACAAAATAAAACAAAATATACACAAATATCACACATACTTAAAAAAATCAAAAAAGAATTATATTTACATTATCAATAATAAGTCTACGATTTCTCTGCTCTGACATATCTGAATATGATTAGAAAGTAATTTATGGCTGATTGTTGACATTTACTTGCTAAATGTTAGCAGCGTTGGTCAGTGAATTTTACCAAAATGCGTGTTATAAGTAAATTTTATCTATATCTCTATCTCAGAAATTGGGTGTGCATTGTCTTGGGCGCAGCTTACAAAATAACGTATTGTTAATTATAAACCTATCGTGGAACTTAGTTTGAAGATGTTTATCATTACATAGCAACCACATGAATATCACTAATAACATTAAAAGGCTCATATGAAAGTTAGTCTTCCATGAGTTTTATTTTACTCCTGTAGTATGGCAAACTCAAACAAGTTCATTTCACAGAAGACTTCTAGTTTATATAACCAAAAGATCATTTTTAGATAATGTGTCTTTTGTCGTCTGGTATGGACGGTGGTCTGACAAAAACGCAACTTCAATGCGTCTCCTGTTTTCATTTCTATGCAGTCTCCTATTTGTATATATAAGTTCAATTCTTTAATCATTTGTTCCTATTTGTATATATAAGTTCAATTCTTAAATCATTTGTTCCTATTTGTATATATAAGTTCAATTCTTAAATCATTTGTTCCTATTTGTATATATAAGTTCAATTCTTAAATCATTTGGGTTTTCAGATATAACATCTGTATTTGTATCTGTATTTTATATCGCAGCATTTTTATCGAATATTCCACATAAAGTTGAACTGAATATAAATTAAAAAAAGGATGCATGAGCTTGACTAATAAAACAGAACTTTTTTTAATTGTGCCTAATTATTTGCATGATCAAACTGCCTTTTGTACTTACAACCTGTGTACAGTGTAAAATTTCACTTTGTGTAAACAAAAAACATCATTACAACTTATGTTTTGTTGTTATGTTTCCCTGTTCACATTAACCATTTGATTTATTTTGTTTGAAAATTAAGAAAATAAGAGGAATCAACTATTAACAACCTCAAATAAAAAACATTGAAAATACTGCAGTCGCTATTTCATACATTAGAGTGAATATGTCTTCTTCAGTACATTACAGCTTAATATTTTACACATTAGAAAGAATACGTCTTCTCTAGTAAGTTACAGCTTTGTATTTTATACATTAGAGAGAAAATATATTTTATACATTAGAGAGAATATGTCTTCTCTAGTACATTACAGCTTTGTATTTTCTACCTTAGAGAGAATATGTCTTCTCTAGTACATTACAGCTTTGTATTTTCTACATAAGAGAGAATATGTCTTCCCTAGTACATAACAGCTTTGCATTTTCTACATAGGAGAGAATATGTCTTCCCTAGTA
This sequence comes from Cyclina sinensis, assembly GCA_012932295.1. Classification (NCBI taxonomy): domain Eukaryota; kingdom Metazoa; phylum Mollusca; class Bivalvia; order Venerida; family Veneridae; genus Cyclina; species Cyclina sinensis. The sequence goes on along the minus strand of JAAONU010000012.1, from coordinate 10,765,195 downwards.
CATTACAGCTTTGCATTTTCTACATAGGAGAGAATATGTCTTCCCTAGTATATTACAGCTTTGCATTTTCTACATAGGAGAGAATATGTCTTCCCTAGTACATTACAGCTTTGCATTTTCTACATAGGAGAGAATATGTCTTCCCTAGTACATTACAGCTTTGCATTTTCTACATAAGAGAGAATATGTCTTCCCTAGTACATTACAGCTTTGCATTTTCTACATAGGAGAGAATATGTCTTCCCTAGTACATTACAGCTTTGCATTTTCTACATAAGAGAGAATATGTCTTCCTTAGTACATTACAGCTTTGCATTTTCTACATAGGAGAGAATATGTCTTCCCTAGTATATTACAGCTTTGCATTTTCTACATAGGAGAGAATATGTCTTCCCTAGTATATTACAGCTTTGCATTTTCTACATAGGAGAGAATATGTCTTCCCTAGTATATTACAGCTTTGCATTTTCTACATAAGAGAGAATATGTCTTCCTTAGTTCATTACAGTCTTGGTCTGTATTTCTATCTGGATATCGTCATTTAAAATATGGCTACGGCTTAGTTCGACGTCGTTTCAGTCTTGAAATAGCTAATGTTATCATGTCATTGTTTATTCTTCGTCTAAAAACGTCATTCTTAAAGGCCCTTTTTCTTTTCTTTGTTTTTATTTTCACAGGGGCACTGATTATTACTCTTTTCATGATTTAAGTTGAAAAATATTATTTACAAGCACATATCGCAGCATTAAAAATTCAGATTCAAACATGTTGTTGTTCAAATGTACTCCGATAAAGTCTAACTAATTTATTTACCTTTATTTTACTGATGACAGATACTACAAACCAGACAGGTTAACGACATTGGAGAATTTAAGATTCTACTTAGATATTCTTAAAAGCGCTAAACAGAATTTAATGATTTGAATTTAATGGTGAATTATAAAACATCATTCGGATTACAGGCTTAGATAACTGAAAGATTAGCAGCATTTAAAATATCATCAAGTTTAAATCCCTTCATCATCTAAGCAGAAAGTGTCATTTTTAATGCAAGGTTTAAAGTTGGCCATATTCCTAAAACAAAAACGCGGTAATTTTTAAGTTTCAAAAATGTCAATACGTCTATCATAAAGTCAAATTACAACAGAACAACCAAAGTCACTCCATTAATTTTGATGAAAGGAAACTTGCGGTGATAATCGAACCTTAACATTTTCTGATTCCATGAAGTTGCAACACTATATTGCAATAGTTTTACAATATAGTGAATATTATGACGTTGAACTAAATTCTCACATTCTTAAGCAGTCTTCGAAAAAAAGATAGATCACTGAAAGGAAGATGCTGTCATACACTTTAACACATTCACAATATAAAACAAATTCCGTCTAATAACAAGAAATAATTGATTGGTCACCTAAATATACACATGAAATCTTTTCTATAAACATAGATGAAGCAACTGTTTCAAGTGACATTGGTAGACACTGTTTTACTCATATCTAGTTCAATGTATTTTCTTACTATTATATCTTTTTTATCAAGTCTAAAGATACTTCAAAACAAAAATAAACAAGAGGGCCATAATGGCCCTAGATCGCTCACCTGAGTATGACTCCTTTTAACAAAATTGTTATGTACCTGATAAATTGATCCCAGATGATCCACATTCGAACTGGACCTAGAAATTGCCGAAACATCTTTTCTGACAATTTTCTGGGTTATTTGGACTAAATATAATACCTCTAGAGTTTTAACAAGGTGTTCCCATATTTGGTTTCTGTGACCTAGTTTTTGAACCCAGATGACCCATATTCAAAATTAAGCTAGAAATCATTGAAACAACTTTTCTGACAAATTTTCAGGATAGTTGGACTGAAAATGTAACCTCTGGCGTGTTAACAAGGTTATTCCATATTTGGGCTCTGTGACCTAGTTTTTGACCCCAGATGACCCATATTCAAACCCATGCTATATGTCATGGAAACAATCTTTCTGACAAATTTCCAGGATATTTTAGCTGAATAAGTAGCCTCTAGAGCGTTAACAAGGTTTTTCTATTTTTTGGGCTTTGTGTCCTAGTTTTTTACCCAAGATGACCCGAACTTTCGAACTTGAGCTAGAAATCATTGAAACAACCTTTCTGACAAATTTTCAGGATATTAGAACAGAAAAAGTAGCTTCTAGAGTGTTAACAAGGTTTTTTTTTTCTATTTTTGGGCTCTGTGGCCTACTTTCTGATCCAAGATGACCCACAATTCAAACTTGAGCTAGAAATTATTAATACAACCTAACTGACAAATTTTCAGTATATTTGAACTGAAAAAAGTAGCCTTTAGTGTGTTAACAAGGTTTTTCCATATTTCGGCTCAGTGACCTTGTTTCTGACCCCAGATGACCCATTTTTGAAATTGTGCTAGAAATTATTGTAAACACCTTTCTGACAAATTTCCAGGCTACTTGGACTGAAAATGTAGCCTCTAGATTGTTAACAAGGTTTTTCTATTTTTGGGCTTTGTGACCTAGTTTTTCATCCCAGATAACCCATGTTCGAACTCGTCCGAGTAATCACTGGGACAAACATTCTGACTATGTTTCATGATAGTTGAGGCAAAATTGTGATCACTAGAGTGTTAACAGACTAAATGTGGACGGACGACAGACGACGGACATTGATCGATCCTAATAGCTCACCATGAGCCAGCTCATTTCTTCCAAAATAAGTGTATATATATAAAGTTATATTTTTTCAAGGAGTCTGAAATGTTGTCTGATAAATTTCAGAAACTTTTACTACTTTTTGTCTTTGTTTATCGATTCATATCTTAATCGCTTATATCAGTAAGATCTGTTACAAGTTTCCCTATCATAAACACAAACCTGTCAATGTGATAACGTAAATAAAGCTTGCTGAAAACACATGTCAGTAAAAGCATACTTTAAAACTCTGCCTTAAACCTCACGAAAATATATATGCAATATACAAGTTTTGAGGTTTAGAACAGGTGTTTTATAATTTTACCCGATTTTGAAATATGGAATACAAAATACAAAACAAAAAATAAAGAAAAAAGAGAAAAAAAATGTTGTTATCTAAGATTCCCTACTTAAGAACTTGAGTACTTGTATTCTTGAAAACAATATCCTAAATCTGTTAAGTATCTTTAAACTTGTCTATGTTTTAAAGTAGTTTCAAAATTATGTCAACTATGATCACTAATGAGAATGGGAAATGTCTCAGTCCTCGTTTGTTTTACAAAGACATACATAAATCAAAACACACCTACTCAGAAATTTGTAAATTATACCTTGAATTTATTGTCAAACTCAAATCAAAAGTAGTTAGGCATCACCATAGGAAAATGTTCTGATAAGAAATGTCACTTAGAAAGTGATCATCTCCCGCATAGTGGTTGCAAGGTGTACAAAACGACATCGATGAAAATACCAGTAAACATAAAATATATAATTCATTGATTGAAATAGACTTCATGTGCAGAATTTCTTTAGTCTGTCTTTAAAGTTTTAGATTAACGACAGCACATCGTTGGAAACCCACGTTCGCTCCATTCTCTTACACTATTTATCGATCGAAGGACAATTGGTTTCAAACATTTCGCACTCACGAATAATAAATGACGTATATTCATTAGTGTCCGACATAATTCCTTTTGCAATCTTAGCCAATGAAATTATTCATTACATTTTAACATTTAACACGAAGCTATATTTAAAATTCTGGGTCACACGTCTATTTAAAGTGACAATATCCTTTCTTGACTTTATAGACCAGCCTTCAAAATTGAAGAGTATTATTTGTAATGCGGAATATTACTGTATGAAGTGTTCCTCAACTTTGCTCATCAATATTTATGAAAACTAGTAATCCCACGATACATAATGTAGCTGTACGGTAATCGACGATGACGGCAGCGAAGCCGGACAGTCAAAAATACTGAATGACAAACGATAGATCGGTTAAAGGTCATTTTGCATGTCGATAAAATGATGATATTTGCAGTCGACCAAGAGGTAAATGCTTTGTCACATACATTACGACTGCTGTTTATAAAACTATTATAAAATATACATAACGGGCTTAATAAATAAATCTGCAGAGCAGCCATCCAATTGTTGTGAGAATTGAGGGTGATTTGTTTTGCGTTTCAACACGGCATGAACAGTTCGTATTACACCCACTTGTAGTTATTATACCTACCGTATCCTCCCAGTTTTCTGCCTGATCCACGTTTCTGAGATGAAATTGATATATTTTTGATATTTTATTCAAATCATGAATAAATTAACTGTCAGTGACATTCACATCATATCGCAAGGACGTGTAGCGAGATATCAATTAAAAATTGTTTAAAACGCTTTATGACTTGATGCAACAATATATCTTTCATGCAACATTCAAGTTCTGGAAGTGAAGTTCAGTTGTTTTCTGATTTTACCATATCTCAAATTCTGGAATATAAATTATCTGCTACAAGGCGTTCATTATCTAAAGACTTTGTATTATTGAAAACAATGTTAATTTGTTTCGTAATGTAAAACTTATAATAGCCTATATCTAGCAGTTTTAAAATTACACGAGTATTATTCCTAATGAGAATGTAAAATGTCTGCCCTCATTTGTTTAACAAGACAAACAAAAATCACGAAAGTTCTTGTAATTATAACCTGAATTTATTATCATACTGTGGACAAATTGAAAAGAGAAAAATATTTAGCAGAAAGATATTTTAACAAGAGGACCAATAGCCCTAAAACGCTCACCTGGGTTCAAAGATGAAAGAAATTTTTATGAATGTGATGATGCATATCACAGAAATAGACCAATGCAATTTCATTGTCTCAGCTCCAAAAACAAAAAGTAGGTCAGTAGGTCAAAATATAGGTCACGAGACGACATTTTTTAAATCGGAACGAAAAGCTCTTCACAAAGTCCACATTTCATTCCTGTAGCTTTAAAACAAAACAAAAAAAGGTCAGTAGGTCAAAAATATAGGTCATGATATGAAGTGAAATCGGAACAAAAAATTGTACACATGGTCTAAATTTCATTGCCATAGCTTCAAAAACTAAAAGTAGGTCAGTAGGTCAAAATATAGGTTATGCGATAACATTTTTGAAATTGAAACGAAAAACTGTGCACATGGTCCAAATTTCATTGCTGTAGCTAAAAATCAAAAAGTAGGTCAGTAGGTCAAAACAATAGGTCATGTGATGACATTTTTGAAATCGAAACGAAAAACTGTGCACATGGTCCAAATTTCATTGTTGTAGCTAAAAAACAAAAAAAGTAGGTCAGTATGTCAAAACAATAGGTCATGTGATGACATTTTTGAAATCGAAACGAAAAACTGTGCACATGGTCCAAATTTCATTGTTGTAGCTAAAAAACAAAAAAGTACGTCAGTAGGTCAAAAATATGGGTCAAGGAATAATGTTTTTGAAATCATCTTGAAAAACTGTACACATGGTCTGAATTTCATTGCCATAGCTCCAAAAACTAAAAGTAGGTCAGTGGGTCAAAAATATAGGTTATGCGATAACATTTTTGAAATTGAAACGAAAAACTGTGCACATGGTCCAAATTTCATTGCTGTAGCTAAAAACCAAAAAGTAGGTCAGTAGGTCAAAAATATAGGTCATGTGATGACATTTTTGAAATCGAAACGAAAAACTGTGCACATGGTCCAAATTTCATTGTTGTAGCTAAAAAACAAAAAACTACGTCAAAAATATGGGTCAAGGAATAATGTTTTTGAAATCATCTTGAAAAACTGTACAAATGGTCCAAATTTCATTGCCATAGCGAAAAACTTAAAAAATTTGGGCCGGGGGGAGGGGGGAGTGACCCCCAGGGGAGGGGGGATGACCGCACTGTGGCCACAGTGCATACTACCAAATATCTTAGCTCCAGGCCTTGCAGTTTGTGACAAGAAGATTTTTTAAGTTTTTTGCTATATAACTCTATGTAAAACATGTGACCCCTTGGGTGGGGCCAGTTTTGACCCAGGGGCCATGATTTGAACAATCTTGGTAGAAGTCTACTAGAAAATGCTCAACACCAAATATCTAAGCTCCATGCCTTGTAGTTTCTTAAAAAAAGATTTTTAAAGTTTTCCCTATATAACTCTATGTAAATCAAGTAAGCCTTGGGCGGGGTCAGTTCTGACCCGAGGGTCATAATTTGAACAATCTTTGTAGAGGTCCACTAGATGATGCCTTATACCAAATATCTAAGCTCCAGGCCTTGCAGATTCTGACAAGAATATTTTTAAAGTTTTTTGCTATATAACTCTATGTAAAACATGTGACCTCTTGGGCGGAGCCAATTTTGACCCTGGGGCCATGATTTGAACAATCTTGGTAGACGTCTACTAGACAATGTTCAACACCAAATATCTAAGCTCCCTGCCTTGCGGTTTCTGACAAGAAGATTTTTAAAGTTTTCCCTATATAACTCTATGCCCAGGGCTGGGCCAGTTCTGACCCCAGGGTCATAATTTGAACATCTCGGTAGAGGTCTACTAGATGATGCCTCATACCAAATTTCTAAGCTCCAGGCCTTGTGGTTTCAGACAAAAAGATTTTCAAAATTTTTCCTTTAAGTTGCCATTGCAACCAGAGTTCTGCATGGAATTGAATTCTTTGAATATCTTAGGAAGAGCTTCATGCAAGGGACACCCCATGCAAATTTCATTGAATTTGGCCCAGTTGTTTCAGAGGAGATGTCGTTTGAATGAAATAAATTGTTTACGCCTTACTACACACGACGCACACCGGACATTGGGGTATGACAAAAGCTCACTCTGGCACTTTGTGCCAGGTGAGCTAAAAAGTGGAACTATTTAGATAAGTAAGGTACCTTAGAAATGAATTTTATTACATCTTCTCCTTGAAGCTTCGTGGAACAACAACACTGCCTGGTATACAAAACAATATCGATGGGGGGAAAAACTAGTAAGCATCCTTGATTGAAATTTTAAAAAAGAACTACAACTGCAGGTTATCTAAGTCTGCCTTTGAAGATTTGGATTCCAGCGTGCTAACAGCAAAGGAAAGTTAACAGAAGCTATGTATAGTCAAAAACTTAAGAAAAATATAAATATCAAATACAATGTATCGATATATCTGTTTCAGAGAAAAAATGGTGCATTGTTCAATATTTGCTAAAAGACGCTACTGTTTTCGTTTATAAATTAATCTATAATGCACACAACAACAGTTCACTCTTACAAAACTAATTTTTTAATTCCAAAGCAAAATAAAACGAAACTAATCTTTTATATGTTTCTACCCATTTTCTTGCATTTTTAGATAATATGTACTGATCAATTAAATAACGAATAAAACTATCACTATTTTTATTATCAATTATCTGTTTGGCATTTATATAAAAAATGCCCTTTAGTTCTTGGTGTCGACTAAGAGGCAAGCAAATTCTTTACAACTGCTACATCCAAAATTATCATTACAGTGTTTTGTAGATGTAAGTAAGATGTTGATAATTATATTTGAAGAGATAATGGAAGCTAACAGCTTGCTATCTTCCAAATGGCGTAAGAGTCGAATTCGTTTCAAAATTGAATAAGCTGTTAGAAGAATTGTTCAGTATAAACATAGTGTTCGGTAACCTGAACTCATTTATATTATTAATCTTGTTCCTACAAGTGTTCTGTCTGTGAAGAAATTTAGCTATTGTTCCGATTCAAAGCATAGATCAGTTAAATGTCTGTGACATTCATGCCGTAATGGAAAAAGGTATTTCCATGTAAGCAGGTACACGACCCATTTTAACATCGGAAATTGAAAACTGTCAGAGAAATATCGTGAAAATTTTATTTAATGACGACAAATTTCTCATTACAAGGGGGTCTGGTCGCCCTTTATCGCTCATATAAGAACCATTCTGGAAATTATTCGGTTTAGAAATTATTCGGTTTGTTTTGCTGTACGTAGATCAGTATGTCAAGGTTGAAACCTGTTTTCAAAATGTGCCCATGTGTTTAAACCAACCTAAATCAAATAAATATGATAAAGGTCCACCAAAAGAATATTTCTTCGAAATAACTTTGAAACTTGACCAGGAGTTTCTGAGAGTTTTTTCTTATAGTCGTAAAGTGAATACTTACCAAACCACAGTCACGTGTTTATCATGAACCAACATGGCTTGAAAGAATTTGATAAAAGGCTAGTACAGGAATATATTTCTTTTAAATTATTTTGAATTTGGACCAGGGGTAACAGTTTTCAAGTTTACTATATAGTCATGTATTGAAAAGTATTGAAAAGTTGCTCTGCCCCCTGTCAGCCAAGTCGAAGGAATTCGATAAAAGGCCACAAAAGGAACGTACTTCTGCAATTATTTTTGAATTGGGCTGCTGATTTCTGAGGAGAAGACTTTCAAAGTTTTCCATATAGTCATATAGTGAAAACAGACCCCCTCCTCTCCCCGTAGGCCATGTTTTTATGGGTCAAAAATGACTTGAAGAAATTTTATTAAGGACATCCTTAAGAAACATTTTTGTGATATTATTTTGAAATCGAGCAGCTTGTTTCTTAGGAGATGATTTTAATTTTTTTTCTTATGGATGCCACGGTAACTAGATATTTGTAAGGAACCATTTAAATTGATAGAATTTGAAAAAAGACCAACTGAGGAGCATTTTGGTGAAGTTTGGTTAAATGTAGCCCATTGGTTTAGGAGATGATGTTTGAAGGAACATATAGACGACGGACGACAACAGACAGTCACCGATTCTAACAGACCTCCCTTGAGCACCTCGTGCTCAGGTGAGCTTAAAAACTGAAATGCAAATAAGTGCAAATGTTTAGTTATTTCTGACTGAGATCTGAAGGTGACCTGCAGGCGGATAATTTAGATTTACGATACAATTCTAGAAGGACTACCTGGGCGCTAATGTAATTTGAAAACGTCAAAGTATGATATGAAATATTCATAAGCAATAAACAGTATAATAATAGTATTTAATAGCGTAAATAATAGTACTTAATAGCGTAAATAACATATAGGTAACCTAATAAAGTGATGTAGAATAATGCAACAAACTGCAGCAGTCAGACACGTAATAATAAAGTTATTACGTTCTCAGTCAAGAAATGAAGTATTATATATATTTGCTCTTTTGTTTTTTTTAACGATTTGGTATTCAATACTTAAAGTTCACAAATCCTTTAATAAGTTCTGGTGTGAAATATTTCAGATACAAGATATTCCTCAATCTAGCAACATATAAAACTGGAGTGAAGTCATAGAAGCAGTGATTCTTTTGTAGTATTACAAAGCTCATTATTAAATTTCTTCGTAAGTCACGTGATCTCATACATTTTAAATATAAACTACGTAATCATAGCTTATTTCGATCTTAAAAGGTGACTAATTATAACTTAATCACCTTGTTTTCTGGGTAAAAATTCACAATTTGTAATGTTCTTCATGTTTTTATTCAGATATCCCACAAAGAGTGTAAGCGCCTTTAGATTTCTTTCCTTTCTGATTCCTACCTGATAAGACAGTTCAAGAAATCTTTTTTTTCTGAAATGTCAAAGTGTCTTATAAGTCGCTTGCTTATTTTCTATTTAATTTGATAACTCTGACAACCAAGAAAAAATGTATTTATTCATTTCTGATTTCTGATTATGACATTTAGAAAATAGTACCTAATTTGCATCTTTTCTGAAAAAGGCTTTACGTCCTTCATAAGTAATTAAGTCATTGTTTTAAGTGAAATCATCTTCTAAATATTTATACTGTTACTTTAAAGATTTTAATGCATTCAGTTATTTTGGTATGGATAATCATTTAGACAACGCTATCATCCTTTATCAATATTCAAGGCATTGAATATTTAACGACTATATCAAACTTCCCCGAAGTTATTTCACATGCTGACATCAGTATTATGATGCAGCATACATTTATATTGCTAAGGAATGTTATTTTATATATAATTTATCTCTCCTAACTTGTCAAAATCAAATTACCCGGAATCATTTAATGGCGAAGTTAATATATACATAAACACACACACACACACACACACACATACATACATACATACATACATACATACATACATACATACATACATACATACATACATACATACATACATACATACATTTTTCCGGAGAAAAAAATGTAATTACACGACTTCTAATATTTAGTGTCGCCCCTTTCTTCAACATTACATACTCTTACATTTTCAAACATCTTCACTTTTTATTTCACATGATATAGTTAAGTATTTTTCAACGTTAACAATACTTACAGCAGGCATTATGACAACGAACATTTCTATATATAAATCGACCAAAAATAAATCTGTTTAGTTTACGCACAACAGTACATAGCTTGTTTTACGAAAGAAGGCAGATGTATTAAGACGGCAACATAAAAACCTCCAATTCTTCGGGACAGCTTGACGATATCTAACTTGATGTATAATTTAAAAAGCATTAAATATAGCGTAACACTAATTTTAGGTAAATTAACAGGATTAAACATTGCATTTTCGTATAATCTCTGTGTTTTCTTATAACTGAAAGAGTTAACTGATATCTTGTTTATCACTGGATGGATTTTCTCAATACATAGTGCATATAAATCTGTGTTTTTGTATTTTCGTTAAATATTTTCAAAAAGTGAACTAATGTTTAAGATTTTACGAGAAAACCTTCACATAAATTCATGTTGCCTCAAAAACTCACGTTATCCGCCTCTCGTAAGATTATACTTTCAGACGCTACGAAAATGTCGGTGCGAGTAAATAAAAAAAAACACAGACATTTCTTAGAAGCTTAAGGTATTTAATAGTCCTCTTTGGCTCCTTGGATGAATCTAAGTGCAGCTGTCTAGTCCATGGTGCATTAAATAAACTGATTTAATGACAAAAAGAAAAAATATGGCAAAGAAGATAATGGAAAAATAAATTCTCTTAAATTTCGTTATGCGTTTCGAAATCTTGAGTACATTGGATCTCGGATGCCGCGGAATTATGATGTTAACAAATAATTCCAAGAAAATCAGACTTTCTTAGTATTCATCAAGTAATTTGTTTAACGTCTGTCAATAGTTCGCACACAAGAAATACAGCTCTGATATAAATCAGTCTCTTATGACTCTTAATTATCTGTAGTAAATGAAATTTATATAGTAAATAAGCTGTTGTATATTTTAGTCCAACCACATTTTCTACTTTAAAGCCACGGAAAACATTGTTCTGAGCTGCAAATAAGCACCATAAGATACTAGCATTAAGAACTTTATATCCTTTAGAGTACTTCCTTTTATCCGGGCATTACAGTTACATGTACTATTAATTTAACTCGTACATTAATGTAATGAACATTCATTTTATCTACTATCTAAAAGACTTGTATTTCGTTTTAAAAGGAAGTTATTATCAAGTTAGAAACATTGCAAAAAGATGAAAACAAGTAAGTAAATATATCCAAAGCCTTTTGACAAGAACGCGCTGTCAGGCTTGTTTGAAAATTTGAAAAAAAAAACTGAAGCATAGGTCTTAAACTGTACACGCAAGATAAAACATGGGAGCTGGTAAAATATTTGGTAAAATACATATTTAGAACATCAATAAGAATAGACTTCTTAACTGCACGCTTGCGAAGACTCAAAACGTTTGCGTCAAGATTAGTAATTCGTAAATAAATGTTACAGATGTAAATAATGCATGAATGTAAAAGTTTCCCATTCACTTTAAGAACATGCCTAGTACTTTACCCGTACCAGACTTTACTTCAAAGAGGTTTGATTTTGCTATTGAAAATATCAGTATTAAAGGCAACTTTAAGATTTACCGCTTCAACGTAATGGTGAACAGGAAGAGAACAAAGCTTTATTTTAAAGGCAACTTTAAGATTTACCGCTTCAACGTAATGGTGAACAGGAAGAGAACAAAGCTTTATTTTAAAGGCAACTTTAAGATTTACCGCTTCAACGTAATGGTGAACAGGAAGAGAACAAAGCTTTATTTTAAAGGCAACTTTAAGATTACTGAATAAGAGATGTCCTAACTCAGTTTGTGAAAGTGTAGGCGAGTTTTTCTCTTATATTTAGTAGACCATAATATGTAACAATTCCGCAGGGAATACGGAAAGCATGTGTGGTTTGTACATCTCATCGTTGGGTATTAAATATTCATAGGATGCTCTTTGGTGCGTGATAAAAGGCCTTAAGCACTGAATACTGCATTATCATGCATCAAAGCATGTCTGAAGGACATAAAAACTGACACTTTGTGAAAATTTGATTTCAGCTATAAATGAGCTGAGTTCACTTCACTTAATTTGTAAAGGATCAAATGGCTAGACAGCTATCGCATAATCTCACATTAATCAATCAACGTAGAGAGTCAATTCTATTTATTTTTTGGTCTGCAATTTGATGCCAAAGCTTGAAATGCAATTTGATAATGAAATTAAAGCAAAACATGGTCATAGACAAGTTTATAAACGTAATTTTAGTTGATCATGTTTCGATACAGTTTGAAATAAAGCAATTTAGTTTAATCTGAGCTGGTTCATTATAATACACAATATTCCCTCATCTAAATATTTGTTACTGCTAAGTCAACACAAATATTCAAATACATAGCAGCGATTACATTTACATCAAGTCATGGTTTCCATTCTAATTCCATCCGGTAATTGTACAACTGATAATTTAGAAAAATAAGTAGATAGTGGCATGTGCCTTTTCATGTCAAATATTAGTGCACATGAACAATTAAAATCATAATCATTTTTTATTTACTTAAACAGATCTTTTTTTCAGATAGTTTCTTTTCTATGTCATCATTTGTACAATGTAAATTTTTATATCGTCAGGATTTTTCAGAATGTGTTTCCCTTATGTTTTCCGACATTTTCTACCATTATCTATAAAGACTAAACAATACTCGTTGCCATCTTCTTACGTAATAAGCACACACATGGGACAGGATAAGCACACACATGGGACAGGATAAGCACACACATGGGACAGGATAAGCACACACATGGGACAGGATAAGCACACGCATGGGACAGGATAAGCACACGCATGGGACAGGATAAGCACACGCATGGGACAGGATAAGCACACGCATGGGACAGGATAAGTGATCTTACATAACATTTAGCTCCATATTCTGGAATTAAGTATTCATTCTTTTTATCAGCTACTTAATATTCCTGTTTCAAATATTTATCAAACCTTTTTCCAAATTAGCCTCCTAGAATGTTTCCTCTTAAGGCGTTTGGAAAATGATTCAATTGTTCGTCAAGATAAATGATTTAAAGTAAAGATGAAGATGTCAAAACATGAATTACTGATATAAATTTGATCAATTCCAGCAAAACCATACAAGGGTATAAGCTAAGAAGCAAATGAAAAAAAGTTATGGAAAATTACAAAAGCCTGAACAAGATTCTTTGACTTAAACGTGGACAAATGGCTTTAGGATAATTTCCTCCATCAAAATAATAAACATACAAAATAATGACTAATTTCAAACAGAGTAAAACATTTCTTATATTTGCTGAGATTTTGATTTACTACAATCCACTCATATTCTGGAATCAGACGATTTGAATGTTCTTAAAAAGGTACTGTTGGACTAAAGAAAAAACATTACTGTTATTGTATAAAATATAAGTAGGCTGTACGTGAAACAATCTATAAATTCTTCCGATAGAACTACTGGACCAGATGATATACTGATCAAACTGCATCGAAAACCTTTAATTCCGAAAGAAAAAAATTAAGTACCTTTTGGAAAAAACCTAGCCTGGCTGCAGACTATATAACCTTTTTCTATTTATCTGATCGCACTGACATATTGAACTTTTTTTCCTTCTAATATATTAACAATATTATATAGACCCAGTCACTCAAGCCAAGAAAAGATATATATGTAGATAGAAAGGGACTTAATAGTCATTTACCTTAACATTACTTAGGAATAGCATTAATTGCTGGGTCTAAAACTAGTCTAGAACAAAATTAGTTAACAACTTGGATAACATACGACATGGAACAGATTGCAGACAGAGGTCAATGTCAAAATAATTCGTCACCTTAGTGCAAGAACTCAATATGTGCGATAGAAAGTAGAAAGACTTTTTTAGTTATTCCACCAAGGTGACGTAGGTAAACTTTTTTTGGCGTACAAATGTTATATCACAAGTGAATCAACGGGATACGTATAAAACAAAACTGCAAACTATTATTCCCAATATATCTGTCTGGATTGCTTTCAACATAAGAAAAAAAACTGAATCAGCATTTCTCCAGCAGTAATGCGCTATTGAAATGACTGATGGCTCTGCAGTGATACGAGGGTCTAACAACAGATTGATTTTTACAAGGATAACATTTGCGCTAGGATATCCAGTATTTCCTGAAATCTTAAGAAAAGAATAATATTCAGTACTTTTTAAAGTGCATTGACCGGTATGTACAGTATCTGTAGCATACAACAACTAAACGAGAAAACACTAAAAGATGAAACAATCACAAAAGATGCAGATGGTACATAAGAACTGATTATCTTCTTTGATACAAGTATCAGTTGTCAACGCTTGACAAGAAAACATATCTGGAGAACTGTCCTTATACTTTCGTATGACACATATCTTACTCCAAAACAAAAGCCTCGAGGCTGTTGTTACACATATAAAACTCAAAAGGTACATTACTGTATGTTGTGCTTCCACGCATAATGTTCTATTTTGAAGAGTTTGAATAGAATATATGTTGACACATTTCGTTTTACTGATCAATATAGAAATATATCATAATAATGATCTACTGTTATCTTAAGGTGCGTTCATCAAATCAATACTTCTATTTTAAATCCAAATGTCATAGAATACATGTAGATCTTTAAGCTGTGTTTTGTCATTTGTTAATTCAGCTGGTAAGATGTACGTAATACCTTCTTCTACTGTGTTATCACTGACAAAATGCAGAAGTCAATAGAATTATGTCGTAACAGGCAGACAAGTTAAATAACTTCAAAGTGCAGAATTGTATTGATAAGATACAATGTCACTTATGCTTGTTTGAAATATTCAATAACATTAACATGCCTCAACATGCTACAGACATCCACGTAAAATTATCGATGTATCAGATAATCACAAACTGGAGGTCTGTCTTAATAAACCGATCACAGCTGATTTTCTTGGCATTATTGAGCAAAAATTGCATGAAAGTGATTATCGCAGACAGGTAGATGTTTTACCTTGACAAAACAGCGTATAAACGCAGACATAATGTACTGTTAAATATTGCTTTGGTAATTCGTTTTGACATAATGCCTTTGCAACCTCTACTTGATAATATGTTTAATCACGTGGTCTGTGGCGTCATTTTCGGTGCTACCTAGGAACGAAAACAACTGTAAACAATGTAAATGTTTTTCTTTTCAAACAAATTTTTGAACTTTTAGCGAATGTTCAGTCGCAAGATGAGCCCAATCAACGACAATCAAAATAATTCTCGTCTTTTGATTGTTGTTTTTCTATTTAAAGCACTTATTTAGGGCAACAATATCAAAAGACAAGGTCGTGGTCTTCTTATGGAACTTAATACCTCACCTTTGTATATACATTTTACACGATTGTCCAGGGAAACATTTATCTCAATCATTGAGCCATCCGTAACGCATCATCTCCTTGATTTAGGAATCATCAGAAGTCCGACAGCACAGCAATATTGTACTGAACTGAAAATGTGTGCTTCCCAGCTCTGTCGGCAGTTGCAGTCTGTCCAGCTACTTTTAAAGCTTTGCAGTTTTACAAGGTGAAACCGAAATCATGTTAGATGAAACTTTCTTGTCTGAATATTTTTCAAAACTGTCAACTTCTAAAGAGAAATATATAATAACATTCAGATATTTCAATTGTAATTTCATACCAAGTGGTGTTTCAGCATAAAAAGAAAGTAACGTAACCAAATTTCACTGTGATAAACATTTCGTAAATAATTCATGTAAGTATGAAATTCCTTTATAAAAGACTGCGAAATCTCGACGTTTGACAGAAAACATTCGCCTTTGAGTGACATAATCAATAAAACTTTCCATTAACAAAACATTGCAGCCTAATATTGTAACAGATTTTTTATATTGTGTAAGCTGATCATTTCGAGAAGTTGATGACCTGAACACTTGTTTTCTGAAAAAGAGACACTTACGATAATTACCGTTACTGTAGTAACCTGTGTCAAGAGTCTGTAATTACATCTGTTTGTCCGTAAAACGCAACGTCGTTGTAATGATGTTTTACCAGAGACACCAGTCTTCTCTTAACTTTACACGTTAATTTGTGACAACAGGAAATAGAAGACGAAGGTGTAACGGCCGTACAAACACTACGAGCTGACTGAGAAAGTTTATTTAGACTTTCAGTTTAAGATTCTGGTAATCAAAGTACTAAAAAAACAACTTTACTTTATTCGCTTTGTATAAAACATGCTGTTCTACATACTTAAACTTTTGACTTTGTTGCATTCATTACGTATCAATTAATATTCATTGTTCATATCGATTTAACCTACATTTATCAAATTCAAAACAATTCAAACGCAGACTTTATATAGAACAGTTTCGTGTGCATTTGGCGATTTCCATATATTTCGATTTTAAAATAAAAACATGATAGTAAATATCTTATGAGAATCAAGTCTTTACATGAAATAAATTTAATATGATTCTGATGTTATTTCAATTATTTTTTTGTAATTTGTATTTTCCTTTTTTTTCATTGTTCAGTTCCTTACAGGACTTATTGAGAACGTTTAGGAACTGTGTTTTAATTACTTTAGCCTCTCTGATATTTGAAAAATCGGAAAAAAAGGAAAGTACCTCCATCGTTAGACCTATTCACTCTCTTGGGAAGCTCTGGAAATCAGTTAGAAAATTACGCAGTTTCGGTTACCAAGAAGGCAAGACAAAAATCGAACATACTTTATACAAAACGGACGCCTCTGGAATCTTTTTCTCTCCCAGGAATAAAATGACTTGATAGAACATTCAAGCTATAATATCAGACTTCACCTCAATGCACTTTTCTTTGTATCTTGACAAAACATTAAAGCGGATTAAGAATTATTTTTCATCCTTCTTGTGTGAAGTAGTTAGAAAGATTAACACAAGAAAGCACTGTAACAACAACAAGTAACATTCGCCTATAGCTTAGCCTGAAAAAAATAATGTAAACGTCATAACTGTACAATATCAGGAAATAAATGCAGCCTCCCAACACAGTCAATAAGTAGAGAGAAAAGAGAGCATAAATTTATACAGTGATCAGTTAAAAAAAGACACCACAAATCACTTAACGAAAATGAGAACCCTCGGGGTTACCACCTTGGAACTGTCAGTGGCAACACATTTGACACTTGGGTTTTCAAACCAGGTTCTAGAGTGCACCAACCTAACACTTTCCGCAACTGGTTCTCATAAGAACAAACAAGTACAAGTTGTCTTGGTGAATTAACTTCGACCCACCCTCAACCCGACAATGTTGCATGCAAAAGCACACAAACATATAGCGCATAAAAAGGTTATGGTCTTGTAGAGCGAAAAGAGTACGTACTCGACCAGAGCAAGAAGGCAGAGCGCTGTAGAATATCATGTTGGGAGCCTTTCTTTTTTAATTTACAGATAACCCTTCGACATTAACCTATACAGAATCTAGAACGAAGGTAAAAGTAAAACGATATGTTTGTTAAACTATACCTTATATTTTTGCAAATAAACCACTTCGCTGAAAATCACTGAACCGAAAAATGCCGACGATATGCCCAACAAGGCTTGGTACCAATAAGTCATAGCAAGTTCCTTTGAAATCTACCCGGCGGTTATGGACAAGAAACGCAGCCAAACTTTGTGACAGACATACATATGGACATACATAATAATTCTAAAAAATAATTGTTATTTATTTGACCTCCTTCATCGTCGACAGAAGGCTACAAAAATATGAAACTAACAATTTTACTTCCATATTTATCCTGGAAACACTGGATTAACATGTCAACAAATCTAAAAATAAATGTAATAATTGTGTTTTATGAATCAATTAAATAAATGCGAATAAATAGTAAATGTCATGTCGAAATAATTGAGTATATGGTGGTTATGTAAGAATGTTAAAATAGAATTAAATCAACAGGGTCTCATTTTATTACAGCATTATATAAACCTATCAAAAATAGTCTTTCTTATTCTGTTGATCTGTTTTAGGAAGTAAATTACTGCGTCTCAATCCTAAGAAGTCGATGCTAAAACCACCTGCTGTTCATTTAAAAGAACATGTTTACCTCTTTTAGTAATTCCCTTGTAAACAGGCAAAAACCAATACAACTTGTAACAACATTCAAAAACTGTTGTAATAACCAAGATCTCAGCAAATGTTTCACAAGAACTGCAGTGATGACAAATAAATAATGACGGTATGACCAGTAGCTCTGATGACACTATATTGAGAGGAAGAATGAGAATGTGAAAAGATCTTGCTGATGATGACGTAACACCGTCTTCAATTACTGTGTTATATTCTTCGTAGAGTGCTTTATACGTATCTTTTTCGAAATTGTTATTTGAAATATATTCGAAAAACTGTTTAGTTTAGGATAATGTTAAGATTTTGAATTAGCTATTTTTGTTTCCTTATTCTATACTTTATCCTATTCCCCATAACACAGTACTTTTAAACCGAATGTAAAACCGACCCCTCATGCATACAAAGGCACATGCTGTATTCACATTTAAATATCTCGAACATCACATCAACAAAAATGATTTTTTTTGCTCCGCGTTTTACCCGTATTTTAACCATGTGTTACAAGATTTTGGACTAAATTATCTCCTAGGTCAAATGCATTGAATCTTAAGTCAAAAAATAAAATTCAAATAACATATTTGTCAAAATATAAAGTTGTAACATCCTGTACCATCAAAGCAGTTGTCATTTAAAGAAATGACCCGACAGTCTGAAGCTGCACTATATATAGGAAAATTCAAAGATTAAAGTTGTCATTCTTGCAAATAATCTTTAAGGTCGAAACTCTTCTATTCCTGTTTCCTCAAACATATAAAATGTCAAAATAGTTCGTATTTTATATTCATGTTTTGTTACAGCTACCTCACAAATACGATCAATTTTTACAAAGCAAAGCGAAAACATAACATATACTCAGACGGAAGGGCAATTGTCCTGTCTGTGGTAATAACCCTTATAAATAAATAAAATATTACTATAATCAAGTTATACCGGTTTGCAGTGACCTTTAACTTTTCCCATCGATGGCACAGATTGTTTTCGAATCAATAAGTATAAACTTGGTAATTATTGGTAAAACACATAGGTTTTTCATCCTTCCTCAAATTGGCATCATCATCATCATCATCATCGTCAACAACAACAACACTGAGGCCTTTAGATTTTTTTCAATCACTGTGACCTTGATATTAGGCACAAAACTTTCATCTTACTATCTATGTTTCTTCAAATGTGAAATTAAAAGTTATGAATAGTGTAGAATTAATGCAAGTACTAGGGTCTTTTGATTTCAAATCATCCAGATGAAAGTTAATGAATGTTATTGTTGTTTCGAAATGGATAGGGTATGTTTGTGTGTTTGTTTTTTGTGGGAGTGGGTGGGGGCGGTTATTTGTGATTGGATAACCTTATAAGAAAACCCCATCTTAGTAATTTATAACTGAAGTTCTGCTCAAGAACTAAATACAATACAAACAAAGTTGGAGCTTGAACCAGGCATTAACAATAAATGTTGCAAACAGTCAAAATGATTAACGCCTATACTGTTGAATATGGATCAATAAACTATTTCTTTAATTTTAGCTGAAATAAACATACAAATAAAGTTTGATGCAAGTCAAATGCATCAATAAAATGACATTTCTTTGAAATAATATAAATGTGTTGAAAAAATCTGTGAAAGATTCTGTTTAAAATGGCGCTGAAAAAAGCACTAAATGTATAGACAAGATTCTATAATTCATAACAAAATATTAACTAGATTTTATGAAGCAACGTGACATACTGATGACACTAAAGATATAAGAATCAGAGAGGAAAAACATCTCAAACGGATGATATATGATAACATTTCAGAAAGCTCAATATGTGTTTATATAGAAAAATACAGTAGAATAAAGTTAAATGTTACACGGAGGTCACATTTTCCCTACAAACGCAAACCACAAAGTCGTTATTTTCTAGACAAGGCGAAACTTGATTACCACAAGAATAGTGTACTCTTTGTTTCTGAAACCAAGGTAAACAGATCAATTTTCAATTTAGCCTTAACAAGTTGCACCAGAAATGCCAAAAGATGTCCGACAAACGTAGTATAAGCGATTTTGGTAAGCTTGGTTTGGTTATATTGGGGTTTAACGCCAGTTTAACAGCTAAGGTCATATCCCGGCTGTCAGTCAACCTAACCAGTGTTCCTAAGTATCCAACCAGTTTACTAACCAGTTTCTCCGCAAGTGACTGACTACTTCCTCACTTGCTTCAGAGGTGAGGGACAAGTAAGTGGCCTATAGACGCATTGTCTAAGGCCAATTATCACGGAGAAATTTTGACGGCCCTGATGGGTCATATATATTAACACATATTCATACATATTCATACATATTAATACATATACTTACATATACATACATATTAATACATATACATACATATTATATACATATATATTTATACATATACATACATACATATACATACATATGTATTAATACCGAATAGACAATTTGACATAAGAGGATAACTTAAGTATAGCATGTTAATCAGATTCAAGCGATAAACGCAATGCAGCCTGTTAAAGGGTTGCAATTTGGGAAATACTTTTCAGAAATGTGATTCTATTTATCATGAAAACTTTTGAAACCCAGTAGCATATCTCTTATTATAAAACGTGTACATATAAATTAAAGAATAGATATTGAATGCGGAGTTTTTGCAATCATTAATTTTGTCTCAGTAGAAAAAAAAATACGTCAGTCACAAATTCAAGAAAGATGAAAATACATGTCAATAGAAAGGGATATTTATGCCACCTGAATATAATGGAAATGCGTATTTTAGATACAACACCTTGGAATGTTTTAGTTATAGAGATTTCCATATAGATGAATAAAATAAAAATCGAATATGCTTTCGAGAATTCGTCTGGGAGGCTTTCTGTATGACGGTCGAGAATTATTTCTTGTCATTATTATTCATTTCTACGACTTAGATGTCGAAATCATGTTGTTACTGCGCGCTTGCCAAAGATAAAAAAATACAACACTTTTTTCTGTGAACGGTTTAAGTACAGATGACTACATCCATAAACATTTTTCCCTTTTGCAAAGACATCTACTTAGTCTGAAAATATATGGAATGTGCTAACGTAAATAAGTTCCAAACATATACCAGAAACAAATTCAATGAAAAACATGAATCAGAATGGGAGTTTTGTAAATGAAGTAAATGTTCTAGGTATAATCAGCTGTATTAGTCAATGATACTAAAAATACCAAAAAACTGCCTAGGATAAACTGAAAGGATTAAAAATTCGATGTAACTTATAGGAATTACTTATTCTACCAATTTCTTTCGGTTGTCACACTGGTTATACAAAACCAGCACCACTTAAAATTAAAAAGCCACTGTTGAGATATAGATGGAAACAAGACTGAAGAATTGATATAATGTAAATATAATGGACGTCTCTGTGCTTAAACACACGGTGACAGAAACTGCTTGAGCACCGTAAGACCTTAGAAAACACCAAACTTGTGTATGGTAACAATATTTGTTTGTAGATTTTCCGAGAATTTGTTAATAACACTCGTTCTTTATTCGTGGGATCGTTTTCCTTTAGAAGACAAAACTAACACTACTTCCCTTTGATATTGATGTGAGTTAAATCTTTACATGATTAACTGATTAACATGACTAATCTTTACATGATTAACTGATAAAATAACAGCAAGTGTTTACCTTGTATAATATTTCCTATAACACTGAATGAAATATCAATACAACACGTAACAACAACACAGTCTGAGAGAGACTGGTGTGTAATGATCAGGAAGTTTTTCACATGCACTATGCTCATGACTAAACTGGTGGCATGAATCACACTTATTGAATATATCTTTACTATGAGTACTATCGAGAACGTAAAGTTTGTTAGTCATGCGTGAAACTGTTAATGAAGTGAGAGGAACTTTACACGTTATGTTATATCCCTCTCATATTTCAAATACTAGTACACGATTTTGATATGGCGACACTATATTTTAAGTGTGTTGTGCGGCTGCTGATATCAGCGCTTTTCAATGGCAATGACTTCATTGAGTTTCACACGCTATTTGTAAAAGTATCCACTTAATCCCCACAAAATGCAAAACAATCGAAGCAAAAATATTACAAGGAAAATTATTGATATACTATGTAGCATTTTGTACATGTTGGGATTTCTATATATCAGTACAGAGCTCTATTTATATATATATAGACTTTGTGCATAAACAACATTAATGCTTGTGCAATGGTAATGATTGTTGTTGTTTTTTGTTTTTTGTTTTTTTTGCAACACTTTCTTAGAAATGGTGATATAATACCTGCCTAAAGAGTTAAGTATAAAAACGCTATAAAATGCATCAAAATTATTTTCAACAAGCATAAGGTTTATATTTTATATTTGAAATGAAGTTAACATGAAACAATCACTATCCTAGGTTTAGACTCGGGGAAAATTATAGCTGTTTTTCCTGCTAATGCAGTAAAAATAACTATATAATGATTCAATAGAGTTTGCAACGCTTTTCTTTTCTCGAAAAACAGCATATTATATCGAACTCTTGCTCTGAAAACAGTTAATGTTAAACTATATGTACCTTTTCACACTTTAAAAAGATTTTACAATTCACCATATTCTGAGGGAGAGCCACTTAATGGTTTCAGGTGCATATTAGAATTTCAATGTATGTCTGTTAATTACTTTTTCGCAATACCGTGTTAGAAAAGGTAAAATATTAAATAGGTATTTTATTTCTGGAATATACCAAATCCTAAATAATATATATTTTATTGTTTGTACTCATTCTTAAATGAAAGAAAATTCCTATCAAAAAGCAAATCTTTCTTTAACATTTTTCTTGTTACAATATTTAACCTAATGATCTGATCAGGAGGTTTTCGAATATACATAATTCTTGCATTTCGTTCACACGGGACAGAGTAACAATATTAAAATAATGGCAAATACCTTATGACAGTCCAATTTATATTCTGTTATTGGATGTAAAATCCCTGTTTTGATGGCTTGGTATACTTGTTTTTGTTGTCCATGCTTCTTCATGAATGACAAAACAGCCGTCAGACTGCCGAATAACTATTTCAGAGATTATTATAATGTAATTGTAATATCATTTAAAAAGCAATCTTTTTATTGAAGAAGTACGGGGTGACATTACACACACTTTTTTTATATTGTCACATATACTTTAATTTCAAACAAAATGACATTCTGTTTAAACAAAATACAATTTCGTTAGAACGAATTATCATTTCGTTAAAAGGTAATAAAATTTCGTTTAAACAAAGTAAGATTTCGTTGAATTGAAATAAGATTTCGTTTAAACGAATCAATATTGCGTTTAAACGAAATTAGATTTCGTTATAATGTAATCAGAGTTCGATTAGTCGAAATGTTAACTCGTTTAAACGAAATGTTAACTCGTTTAAACGAAATCTTCAGTCGTTTCAACAAAATGTTATGTTAATTCGTTTAAACGAAATAGAATAAATGTGACAACAAAAAATAAATGTGTGCAATGTCACTTTAGGAGCTCCGTAAAGAAGAATTATGTGAAATTGGCTTGTACATTGTACATCGTAGTTCAGCTTGTAATTCGCCAATTACAAGCTAGTAGTTGGGTATTCAGCTTGAAGTTCAACCCAGATACACCAGCATACGTTATATTTGAATGACAAGCTAGTAGTTGGGTATTCAGCTTGTAGTTCGGACCAAATACACCAGCATACACAATATTTGAATTACAAGCTAGTAGTTCGGTATTCAGCTTGTAGTTCGGACCAAATACACCAGCATACACAATATTTGAATTACAAGCTAGTAGTTGGGTATTCAGCTTGTAGTTCGTACAAAATACACCAACATACACAATATTTGAATTACAAGCTAGTAGTTGGGTATTCAGCTTGTAGTTCAGCCCATATACATCAGCATATACAATATTTGAATTACAAGCTAGTAGTTGGGTATTCAGCTTGTAGTTCGGACCAAATACACCAGCATAGACAATATTTGAATTACAAGCTAGTAGTTGGGTATTCAGCTTGTAGTTTAGCCCAGATACATCCGCATACGTTATATTTGAATTACAAGCTAGTAGTTGGGTATGCAGCTTGTAGTTCAGACCAGATACACCAGCATATACAATATTTGAATTACAAGCTAGTAGTTGGGTATTCAGCTTGTAGTTCGGACCAAATACACCAGCATACACAATATTTGAATTACAAGCTAGTAGTTGGGTATTCAGCTTGTAGTTCAACCCAGATACACCAGCATATACAATATTTGAATTACAAGCAAGTAGTTTGGTATTCAGCTTGTAGTTCGGACCAAATACACCAGCATACACAATATTTGAATTACAAGCTAGTAGTTGGGTATTCAGCTTGTAGTTCGGACCAAATACACCAGCATACATAATATTTGAATTACAAGCTAGTAGTTGGGTATTCAGCTTGTAGTTCGGACCAAATACACCAGTATACACAATTTTTGAATTACCCGCTAGTAGTTGGGTATTCAGCTTGTAGTTCAGCCCAGATACATCAGCATATATAATATTTGAATCACAAGCTTGTACTTCTGTATTCAACTCGTAGTTCGCCACATCTGTTTCAGCGTGCATACTATTTGAATAACAAGCTTGTCGTTGAATATTCAACTTGTAGTTCGTTCAAGACACACAAGCATGTATACTATTTAAGGTGCAAGTTTGTACATGCTTTTTTATCGCCTATAGTATAAATCTGAATGGTCACGGTTGAGTGATTTTACTTTATATCTCCTTTTTATTAGTTCTATGATTGCTGAACCCTATCAAAAGTGTTTGATATCGCCAACACTACAAATCTGTGAGGTTACAGTTGAGTGATATTGCTACATAATTCTTTTATTATTATTTAAATTCTTGCTGGACCCTTCTGAAGACTTTGGTATGTTATTTACTACAAATCTGGATGGTTACGGTTGAAAGAGTTTGCCTTATAACTCATATTTTATTAGTTCTGTGATTGCCCGACTCTTTCCAGTGTATAGTATCACTTAACAAATCTGTGTGGTTACGGTTGAATGATTTTGCCTTATAATAAATCATTTTGTATTAGTTCCATGCTTGCTGGACCTCCTCCAGTGGTTAGTATCGCCCGACTGGTTATGGTTGAGTGATTCTGCTTGATAAATCCTTTATTTATTAATAGTTCTGTGATTACTGGGCCCCAAGCTGAATACCCAACTACTAGCATGTAATTCAAGTATAACGTATGCTGGTGTATCTGGTCCGAACTACAAGCTGAATACCCAACTACAAGCTTGTAATTCAAATATTGTGTATGCTGGTGTATTTGGTCCGAACTACAAGCTGAATACCCAACTACTAACTTGTAATTCAAATATAATGTATGCTGAAGTATTTGGTCCGAACTACAAGCTGAATACCCAACTACTAGCTTGTAATTCAAGTATTGTGTATGCTGGTGTATTTGGTCCGAACTACAAGCTGAATACCCAACTACTAGCTTGTAATTCAAATATAACATATGCTGGTGTATTTGGTCCGAACTACAAGCTGAATACCCATCTACTAGCTTGTAATTCAAATATTGTATATGCTGATGTATATGGACTGAACTACAAGCTGAATACCCAACTACTAGCTCGTAATTCAAATATTGTGTATGCTGGTATATTTGGTCCGAACTACAAGCTGAATACCCAACTACTAGCTTGTAATTCTAATATTGTGTATGCTGGTGTATTTGGTCCGAACTACAAGCTGAATACCCAACTACTAGCTTGTAATTCAAATATAATGTATGCTGAAGTATTTGGTCCGAAGTACAAGCTGAATACCCAACTACTAGCTTGTAATTCAAATATAACGTATGCTGATGTATCTGGGTTGAACTACAAGCTAAATACCCAACTACTAGCTTGTAGTTGGCGAATTACAAGCTGAATTACGATGTACAATGTACAAGCCATCTTCACATACTTGTACTCTCCTGCGCATCGGTCGAATGTTTCACTTTCTTATCTCTGCTAAAATTCAATTTTCTGAACGATATTTTTATTTTTAGACAGGGAAATCCACAGTTACTTTTCAGCCAATCAGTGACTAGTTTACAACGAAATGTCATACATACAATTGACAACCCAAAATGTAAACAAACATTGCATGTCTGCATGTTACTTACGTATTTTACTTTTCAAAGTGATTTTTTAATATGTATACGTAAACAAACCAGTAAAACTATCAAAAAAGGTTAAAATCATGATGGTATGGTTGTTTTTAGACGTTTAATTGCTGTATTAAGATGTTTACGTAAACGCATAGTTGAAATGTGTTTACAAAATTATCAGAAAACACCCGTCTATTTATAATTTTTGGAATCACATGATCGTTTAAACCAATGAAAAATGGTTTAAAGATTTTTCGGTTTTGGGGATATTGGTGCACTTTCATTGGTTGCTTAAAAGTTCATTGTAAAGGTCAATATCATAAATCTACTCTTATTAAAGCAGCGGTGTGAAGTAACGGTAGTGTATTCACTTAGCTGCTAAGGGAGCGTACATACTTGTAAAGAAGCGGTTTTCGCAAAAGTAATTTTATCTATTACACAGAACCACGTAACCTGTTCGATATACAAATCATCTATCTAATTTCGCTTCAGCCTATACAGCCATTTTAAACGAATTAAATATAACTTTTTTAAATTACTGCTGTGAAAGACTAACAGAGATAAACAAAGAAATTAAACGACAGAAGCACAGACGCAAATTGCATTGATTGATCAAACGAACACATTATTAGGGCAATAATTACCAAGAAATATAAAATCAGTGTCGATGCTTTGAAATAAAAAACGGCGTTGTGTAGCATTTAAGTATTTCCATGTATATAAAAAAGCTCACTAACAAATGACTACATGTTGTACACAGGTAGACAAAAATGATTAATTGAAAAAGAACATTCGTTAATATTTGTTATATGTTGCATTTTAATACATTTTATATCAGAACGAATCATTTTTATCGTAAATATTCATGTGTTATTGCAGGGCAGGGAGTACTGGCCCATGCAGAAAACAAATATGTACGTATCGATACATATTTGCGTTAACATAGATTTTTTTTCTTTTTAACACTTTTTAATGTTTTCGACATGTTTTTTCGTTTAGTTTTTCACAATGAACCTATCTGTTTTATTTCCTAGCTCGTACGTGACAATAAACAAAAGTGCTTTGTGTGTATTTCGAGTTGGTTCTTGTGTCAGCGCTAATTAAAGTTATTGATAGGTTTGTCTATTTTCTTTAATAATTCATAATAATAATACAAAGTCATGCTAGAATAGGTATGTATCTAACAACGACAAATCCAGTCATTGGGACTGGGCCTATAAGACTGTGATGTTAGGGAAAGTGTGTGTGTGTGCGTGCGCGCGCGTGTGTGTGTGTGTAATTGCTGAGGCTGTTAGAGAAACAAGTCTGACACACCACAGTATCTAAAGACAATCTCATTTGGTCAAAATAAAGAAAAGGCAAAATACTTGCATTGTAATGAAAACTCGCAAAAGACGAAACTGTTATAAAACACATGCAAATTTGAATACTCACTATTTGATAAGCATCCAATTTGTTCATTCTCAAAATGTATGTCCACATGCTGTCTGTTATCGAATTGTGTCTATATAAATAAATTTCTTAATTACTTATTGACGGTTTATCGCACGTACCTCTATTTGCAGCAGAACAGCGTCTCTTTCAAAGTATATTTGCGAGACAATCAGCCAATTGCACTCTATTAACAGGAGAAAAAAATAGCATGATGCATTATTTTTACCAGCAGTGTCATACATAATATTTAAATGTGCATCTGTTCTTGTCATTTGAATTGATCATGTCTTAAAGCGATTTCCAAATTCAAATTAATGCAAGAACTAGCCGTCTTATCTCTATCTAGACAGGTAAGAACCTTAGATGCATATAAAATCTTCTTATTATCTTATATACTATATACTAATATATACTATATTGAATTACAAGTATTAAAACAAAATACTTCATCAGATCATTAATATCAGGTTTCAGTATGAAAACATTTTGTGCCTTAACTTTAACATTTTCAGAGCTGGTTCTGATACATGCAATTACTCCATTTGTTAAGTAGCTTCCTAAAAGCTCTTTGTCGCCACTAAGATGTTTGCTAGACAGGAGGTCATACACGCTCTCTTTATTGCTCTTGTGTTGCATCCTCTTAATCCTTAAAGTGAGGTTGCCCTGTGTTTGAAAAATGTGCCCTATGAAGAAAAAAAATGGCACATTTTTAAGGACTGGCAGATATTGTCTGTAGGTAAGTACATTTTATAATTTCCACATCTAAAGTAAGTTTGCGCAAGACTTGATCAGAGGTCTAAGGAATACTTGTGGGTTTTTTATTTTATTACTCTGACAGCCATATATTAAGAATGTTTAATCTGTTACCAGTGGCTCGTGTTTTTGTTTACCATATGTAAAACTATGGACCCTTCACTTTCTTACTGTTTTTTCCTAGACCTAGAAGAAGACATTCACTTCAATATTTTCTGTTTGATTACTGTTTTTTTTTTGTAAGGCTTTTCATTGTTTTCTTCTGTTATATTCCTTACATATATAGACTCGTAAAAGATAGTATGAAAACATTTAAACATACCAGAGGAAAGCAGCAAAAGTTGCCTCTTTAAAACACGCCTTATTTACTTGCAAATACATGTAAAGATAAGACATCTGAACTGTTTCAGAAATATCCATTAAACGAAGTCGGTCACTGTTGTATAATTAGCGCGGAAAAACAGAATTATTGGCACCGTTGGTTTGTACTTTTATCATGAAATAATGCAAAAATAAAATTGCTTTTGTTGCTTCACAAGCCATAGACAGATGGGCTATTTTGTTGCGTGCCGAATGAGCATTTGAGTATTATCTATTTTCTATATATAGATCTTTGTATACAATTTGTCTGGTTTATTTATAAAAAACATATAATAATCATGTCAACAATCTTACAAAACAATGTATTTGTTTATAACATGGTTCCTATATACATTGAACATCAGTACGTGTTTAGTCATAAAACCGATGTTTATTTTGAAAAGAATTTGTATTTAGTTCCCGTTTAAAAACAAACCTAAAAATAACATGGAATAGGGTTGTATATGTATTTATTTGGATTTAAAAAGGATTTAAGAGACAAAAAACAAATCGCTCGCAAACAGAATAAAGCAAGCATTTTCATATTACTGTAAAGTTCAACTCTGTTAAATCCAACTGAAGTATTGTAACAATCAAATCAAATAAAGATTTCAAGGTTTTTTTCTCTCCTTTTTTTAAATGCTTTCAACAGAAAAAAATGAATATGAGTTTTAATGAGATCTGTTTGGCTTAAATTCTTAGTTTCTAGTTTCAGTAACAGTATCAAAAGTATATAAAAGCAGATTTTACTTTTTAAGGCGTTTTCGTCGTTAAATATCTTTTTTTTGTAATTGTATTGCTTTGATAATTACTTCAATGAATAATAATTTTTTTAACTCTTTTCTGTTAATGTATCACGTTTATAAAATTCAGTTTCCACTGACTTTCCTGATTGTTTGTACAATTATATCAAAATAAAACTTAGTATAAGTTTTGTGGTTTCTATAAAATTTCTCATGACAGTTGCAAACTTACTTTGTATTTGCAACTACAACTGCCTCAATTTCATTTTTTATTAAATACATCAATAATACTGTGCTGATCTGCAAAAAGGCATGTAATAAATCAATTTTTAAACAATACTTAAAAAAGAAAATAATTAAACAGGACTGCCATGATGGCCCTGTATCGTTCACATGAGTGCCATTGCTCCGAATAGCACGACCAGTGGAGGACATTCAGCTAAAGTAAAGCATACTCAAACATTCAAAATTATGTTCACTTGATGGCAATGTTCGTTACCTGGATCCTGATCTATATCACCTGTCCAGAATATATATTGTGTAAATATTGATTTGATATGTACTATTGACCACCTGGGACAGGGCCAATTTGAAATGTCTTTCCGGTAACTTCAACACATTGTCAAAAAGGTCAAGGTCAGACACAGTCAAAGTTGAAATCTACATGCTAAACTATACACATGTTCCATATATCATCGATGTACTGCCAAAAAAAGAAAGTTAATAGTTAAAATAAGCAAGCAAAGTTATGAAGATAGCTCAAAATTATATGCTGTAGCTTAAAAAACAAGGACGTCGGTCAAGGTAAAGTTCATTCAATCTTAAAGCTGAACTCTAGTTGCAAAACTGTAAATACGTTTTAATGTCATACACATAGCCTGGTAAATAGACATAAAGTCAGTCGGTCAAGTTGGTCATGGTCAAAATTATTTTTTTGAATTAAATATATACACTGCTCAAATCTAAATACCATGGCTGAATAAAACCAAGGAAGTAGGCCAGTATGTCAAGGTCGCATCAAGGTTAGGGACAGAGTAAATAAATGAAAATGAAGGTAATTCCCACAATTATTTCGCGCTGTTTTAGTTTGTCCATGTAAATGTGTAAAAAAACCATCGACTCCTTACCTCGGGCCATGATTTGAACAATTCTGGTACTTAACCACTGGACAATACTACACACCATATATCCAATTGTTTTAGAAGAAAATAAGAAAAACTGAATAATTTGTTCTTCGTACAGATCCACAGGGCAATGATACAAACCTAGTAATATCAAAAACTCCGTGTATTCTGGTCTGAAACAAGATAGCTCCAGATTTTTAGTCATATAGTAAAAACGTGACTTTCTCTTGTAGGAAAAGGTTTTACAAACCTAAATGGCCCGACGGAAAAAGTGTAATTATAATAATCATTTTGAAAACAGGCAAGCGGTTTCTGAGTTTCCACATTTTCATACAGTGAAAACTAGCCCCGCCCTCTGTCGGTCATGTTTCTTAACGAATACTTAAAACTTGAAGGAATTTGATTAAAGTGTCATTTTTGTGAAATTATTTTCAAATATGGCGAGGAGTTTCTCCGAATCTAGTCTTCTAAAAGCTCAATAATAGAACAATCAAATCCAAGAAGAAAGGCCTTAATTTTCAAAAAAAACTTTCCGCACAACTACATATCATTTTTTAAAAGTCTAGGCCACCTTAAACAAAATCTGGAAGTGGTGTAAAATTCACAAGATTCTAATAACGGCCGAACAGACAGACGGATGACACAGGTACAACACAATGCGCCATTAATACACGAATTGTCTTTGAGAACGCTTTGATGAATAATATTTAAATATATCTCTCTGCAAGTTATACACGACAGCGCAAAGGGACGTTTTTGTTTAAACTTATATTATGTTTAAAGTATATCTATGGGGAAAAATGCAAATTTACCTTATAGATGTGTATTTACAAAATATTCATGTGAAAACAATATAAGCGATTGCATATTAATTTCTTCTGGAATATTATAAACCCTGTATGGTTTAAATTATTTTCTGTTGAAGACTCTCTGTGTGGTTTATAAAGTATTTTTTCTTCAGTTAAGATGTCGACAGATTTGTATAAGAAAAGGATTGTAAGAGAACAAATGAAATAGGACATTATTGATCAGAACACAGAAGTTATATAGCACAAACAGAGCTCGGGGCATTTTGTCGTCGAGCTCTGTGGATTCTAAGAAAGTGAACAATCCTACATCAAAGCTTCAAAAATAAGCTGAGAGTTATCAACTTCACATAGTTAAGATAACCGCATCTACGATCAGTGTTCTAGAAGTCTGACATTTAATAAACTCCTTTAAAGTACAGATCAGCTTTGACGACCTATCATGTAAAAAGATCTGTATGATCAAAATGAAATAAAATGTTTATGTCCTACCATTTCACTGTAATTCAGAAATAGTCAGCAAAGAGTAACAGAAAGCAGACTGATTTCAGACTGATCAGTTCCGTGGTGCTGTAAAATCATAACCAAATAAAATATAGTTTAATAATCTGGTATTTATACGGTGAAGTACATATGTACTTCTTAAGTCAATGACATAAGTAAACCATATTTGGGTAGGGTACGTTTCACAGAATCTATAGCATTGAATACTCGGTTCATTAAGGAATGAAAAAAAAAACATCTTCACATGAGCCAGCTCGGGCTTTTTACTGTACCACATTTCTTGTATAGAACTAAAGATTGCCTCACTTTTAATAATAAAACTGAAATATTTATGCACATATAAATGTTCTACAAGTTCACGACGGAGGATCAGTCAACATTAAAGCTGATCTGTTTGAACCTACTGAAGTATACAAACCGAGAAAATAAATAGAGAAGAAGAAGGCTATGACGGGCCTATCTCACTCACCTAAATATATTCTCAGCAACTGAAAACGTTTGACATTTTGTTTTGAATAAAAAGGATTCATGAGGTTTTACATCCGTCTGAGCTAGTATTTGCTCAAGTTTTAATCTGTAACAGGAAGAAATTTTGAGATTTAATCATAACTGTGGCGTCCAGGGTGTATACAAAACTTTCCTCTGATCTAGACTATTGTCCTTGCTTTAATTCAAAAGTACCCAGTTTAAACATTGCTATATAAATCATGATTCACTTACAAATTCTGCTGAAGATAAGGACATAAAAAGGTCTCAAAATCGAAAGATTGTCTATTATGTAAGCTGGCGATCTTGCTTTTTTACCCACTGTGACACAGTTTCGAACTTGACCGATTGAAAAAGATTGACTTATTTATTTTTACATTGTTAAATTCTTGTCCAAACCAAGGCAGGTATTCTAACAATGTTTCATGAATATTGAGAGATTTGTGGATTGCTGACAAAGGAGAACGTGTATCAAAGAGAATGAGGACTGTTTTGTCGCACCACAAACCCTAATTATCCAAGAAATGCAATTTGCAGTGTCCATGTGATTTCTTAGTATAAATGCAGAGGTGTCTTGACAAAAATTAAGGTTAACAGAAAATTATCAAAGACCGACATTTCATGGTTGTCTTTACTAAATCTTATACATTTTTGACAAACAAATAGCTTGGCTGGAAAATTCAGGATATCGACTTATCGGCGACTTGCAATTATTTCGAAAAACAACAATCAGAAATGTATGAAAACATGTGCCAAAGCAAAACGCTTCTCTTTTTGCACTGCAAAATCTTATGGCATTTAGAAAGGGAAAGGCCTTTTTCTCTATTTTTTATTCAATCTGACGATGCTTTCAAATTACAAAGAGAATTTGTTTTTGGAGGAGTGCCATCTTTTCGTCATTAATTATTTTGTTATTTTAACGAAGACTTTCAAGATAATTAACCAGAGAGAACAGAATTACGCCCTCGGCCTTATTTTCCTTCACAACTTTCAAATGTTAGGTTGCAGAATTAAGGAATGTCTTTGAAAAAGGAACATTATCAAATTTCATCCTCGATTTCAACACGAGAATAACGAATGAATGAATAACACATGTGCAAAGCAAATACAGACATAATGTTATGTGTTAAGCACGTGTCTGTAGTTCGTGCAGCTTAAATCAAGGATGCTATTGCACTAACTGACGCATACACAGACCTAATATTACAGAGAATTTCAAAACATTTCAGCAGAATAGTGATTTCATTTACTCAATAAATCAGGTTAAAAATTACGTAAAGTTACTAACCATGACGTAAATATCGAAGATACTAAAGATTTTACAAAACGTTGGAAAATGTCATTAGAACATCAAATTTGTCATCTGAGCACATTATGCAATGTTTCGAGTGAATTGTTAGCATAGGTCAGTAACAATGAATACTTACGGGGTAGATATTATAATTGTTAATTTTGACATTTCTAAAAGAACATTTCTCTATGGCTCAGTGGTCTAGATCGCTGTAACTGTACTGTCCTGAAGGGCATGGGTTCGAATCCAACTGAAATCAAATTCTATTTTCTTCAGTTTTCATGAGGTATAGAATAATACAAGACATGCCCACGGGCAGAATGTCGAGACTGCTCGTCTTAATTCAAACCTGAACCTATTAGCTTCAGATCAAGGAGAAAGATGTATACATAGGTGAGATGTGCGCAGCACATCCTCTTTATACTCAAGGCGAAATCTTCTTAGGTGACCTTGACCTCTGACCTGGTGACCTGGTTCATGTGCATGACACGAAGTCTCATGATTAACATTTGTGCCTAAAAACTCAATTCATGTTATTTGAACATTTTGATAATTTTATTTGATCTTTGACCTCTTGTGACATTGACCTTCATTTTTCGCAAGACAACTCAACTCACTATGGAGAACATTTGTTATAACTTATATAAAAAATCCATCCATATATAAAGAAATATACTCACAAATGATTGTTTTAATGTGTTATTTGACCTTTGACCCTGAAGTAAGACCTTGACCTTTACCACAGACACTGAATTTTTCGCGCGACACTCCGTCTCACTATGGAAAACATTTGTCCCAAGTTATATTAAAATCCCGCCACGCATGTAGAAGTTATCCTCCAGATACGGGTACTGAGCTGACCCTCCAAATGTGACCCTGACCTTTGAGCGGTGGACCTGGGTTTTGCGTGTGACACACCATCCCATTATGGTGAACATTTGTATCAAACTATTTTGTAATCCTTCAAAGAATGAGCAAGATATAGACCGGACAAATCTAGACAGACACATGGACTGACGGACGCACATACACCAAACCACAAAAAGTGAAAAGCAGCGACTAAGTCGACCTCATCCCAAGGGGGTCAACAATTTCATAATCCTCTGACCACGAAGCATAATACTTTAAAGCATAAGCAAGATACAGCACCAACAAACAAATTTTAATATTTTTATTTGACCTTTGACCTATTGTGACCTTGACCTTGACCTTCATTTTGCGCGAGACAACTCAATTCAACATTTGTGCTAAGTTATATTAAAATCCATCCATGTATATAGAAGTTATACTCTCAAATGAATGTTTTATTTTGTTATTTGACCTTTGCCCCCTAAATGTGACATTGACCTTTGCCACAGACACCTGAATTTTTCGCGCGACACTCCGCCTCACTATGGAGAATATTTGTCCCAAGTTATATTAAAATCCCTCCTTGCATGTAGACACGGGTTTTGCGCTAACCCCCAAGTGTGACCTTGACATTTGAGCGGCGGACCTGGGTTTTGTGTGCGACACACAACCCCATCATGGTGAACATTTGCACCAAATTATTTTGTAATCCTTCAAAGAATGAGCAAGATATAAAGCGGACAAATCCGGACAGACGCACATATACACCGAACTATACGCCAAAAGTGGCGACTAAGTGGAGCTCACCGCAAGCGGGCTCGACAAAAATTAAGTGGTTTTTTTCATGGTATATTAACTTCTCTTAAATTTTAAAGAAAAACATTTAAAGCTAAATTCTTTGAGCCAGTCGCTTTAATAAGATGAACGAAATTTTAAGTGCAATTTCTATTCAAATTTGATTTAAGAAAAAGTAAATTTCCTTTTAAAATCTGCTTAGATTTAATATTCTGGTTTTAGATTTCAGTGTCATGGTAGTATTGACTTATTGTCATAAGATTAAGAAATACAGTTTGTTTAGCAGTATAGCAGCAACACCAATGGTCTCTCGGTTACTGTTTATTCGTTCATGTATGAAATATATGAATGGGAAAATATTCCTAAATAGCAAAAGATAATTTACTATGATATCTGCCTGATAAAATGAATTCTTTATAAAGGATATGAAAAAATTAAAAACAATATGTTGTAGATGCTTTTTCCCCTTTTATTTAGGGATATCAACGAACACTGATTTTGGATTCGAATATGCGTAAGGTATGCGAATATTCGAATATTCGATGACATCCCTACTTTTATTGAGTATTTCAATTCATTTGAAACTGATCCTTTTGGGAAAAAAAACAAGAAAAAAACAACATGAAACTTTTTATGTATTGACCGATTCTTGAGTGTCTAGACATAGAGCCAGGGGCATTCTGTCGGCAAGGCAATTAAGCTTAAGTAAATATCAATTCTAGATCAAAGCGTCAACGATACATAGAGAGGGAACTATTAATCTGACAAAAACAAATGATAAAAGAGCTTAAATGAAATGAAACTCGTCTGTTTTGGTATAGCATGGATAGGCCATGACGTGTAAACTGTATTCAGCACTGGGTGGGCGAATGCAGACTACACGGAATGTAATGAAACAGGTATAAATCTTTCCTAAAAAAAACAGTCGAAGAGATACACGGACTCGAAGATTCTAGAGAATTACTCACGACAAAAAACTGTCTATTTATGTTT
This sequence comes from Cyclina sinensis, assembly GCA_012932295.1. Classification (NCBI taxonomy): domain Eukaryota; kingdom Metazoa; phylum Mollusca; class Bivalvia; order Venerida; family Veneridae; genus Cyclina; species Cyclina sinensis. The sequence continues at coordinate 10,728,489 of JAAONU010000012.1, read as the reverse complement.
TGTTCAGACTATGGAATCATAAGAACAAAAACTGAAAAAACCGCTACAATTCTTTCATTCTGTCAAGTAATATCGATTTCATTTTCTTTGTTTCTTTTCTTTCCATCGGCATTTCTCTGCCAAAATATAAAGAATACAAAAAAATAAGATGTTGCGTTGATTCTTCTAGAACTTATTTTTCAATAACGTCATCATAAAAACACAAAATGCTAATAATTATCTGGTAAAGAGCTCTTATTTCTTTCGGGAAAATAATTGCCATATTTTTAGATTTTAAGCAGTCAAGTTTTCAGGTCTGAAAGACAAACTACAAATGAAGCAGGCTTGACGTCTGCAAAGTAACCCCAAAAGAAATGTTGTTAACAGAAAATGCAAAAGATGTCGACTGGAAATTGGACTGTGTCAGCCGTTTCCTAAGTAAATGTCTCATTCGTTGATTTTGATTTTACCAGAATGAGACATTTATTTCAAACAGCTCGTTCCAAGCTTTAAAGTGTAAACATAGGGAATTGTAAACATGTCAGTGAGAAATAGGAAAATGCTAAGATCTAATGAAAACGCCTTATAGAAATAAAGCAACGTAATATCTGATTACATTTCCTCCGATACTGTTGCTCAAAGAATCTGACGGTCCTGAAACAATTCTATCTGTAACTTTATATCTTTTCATACCAAGCATAAATTAAAAAAATAATGAAATATTGCAGATAAAAGCAAAATATTTACTGGAGACAACATTCCTTTGACTTGATTACTTTAAATATGAAGCACATGGTTTTAAAAGATTGTAAAAAGGTTATGTTAATCTATACGAAAATAAGAAACACATTAACCTACACGTACCAAAAGAAACTACGAATGTAAAGCAAATATGATTGCTGACGGAATTGTCTCAAAATGGCAAGCAAAAATTTACTTTGTAGATGGTTTAGAATGTCAGGTCAATTACACGAATTTTCATTCTCAGTGAAATATAATCAAATAATGCACGTAGATTCATTTTATTGAGAAAAAAAGACTATTTCTTTCTGAGGCGAGGAAATATCAAGCTTCAGAAAGGAAAGCAAAACATTCGAACGGAGAAAAGATGATGTAATGTGATACTACAAAACACTTTGAAATATTGTAGCACGAAAATGGAACGAAATTTTCAAAAAGTAAATGTTCCCACTTTTACTGATTTATATACCTAAATAAAACATGCGATGAAAGGTCAGCTGACATTAATGCAATGTCGGGGAAAATTATAATGAAACTACCTCATAAGTATAGAGTAACTTAGTTAAATTTGCTTTACTTTTGCAACTATTCGATTGAGTAAAATTGTTTCCTTCTACTGTTGTCATAATGTTATGGATGAAACAACACCTGTGCATGATGATTAAGATATGGTTCATAATTTCTCGACCGTCAATCAAAAATGTCGGCGTTTTGTGCTATAGATAGAAACAATGCTATCTGGACAAGATATTTCTGTTTGTTTGTTTGTTTTATTTTAGTTTTACGTCAGTTTGAACAGCTGTGGACATATCACTAGACCTATTTAGAGGAAGGGGAGTGGGGGGGACTAACGATCTATAAACGCATTTCTCAAAGTGAAATTTTGCCAGCCTTACTGGTTTACTAGACTAGAATATCAGTTGTTATTATCTGGTAACTGAATATTTTTTGTATTTCTTTTATGTTTGACCTTACAAATGACAAAACATTGCACGAATTATCGACATATGATGGCGCACTGGTATAGCAAAAGGGAGTTAGGCACACTCCCGGCTATCACAAATTCAAATTCCGTCAAATGCAACGGAATAACCTCTCCATCTGACGCAAAAGCTTACCAGAAATTTGCAGGTAGCAGTTATCAAATAAAGATAATAATAAACTGTTTACATTTGATGTAAACTAAATGTTTAATCTATTTCACACACTGACTGTGTTTTGAGTTTATAAATATCTCAAAAAAAATCTATCAAAAAAAGACATTGTAATGCCCACGACAATATAAAATTTTATTTTAAAAATAAGTAGATTCATCATCGCACATACATCTGTAAATATCCTTGGTGATTATGTAGCTGTTATATCGAACATTGTAATAATGCTGACTTATAATTATAAAAAAGTTAAATATTCTAGACCTTAACTTAAAAAACTCAGCTCAAATTCTTTTGAGAACAGATATATGGTGTTGCTGTTGTTGTTTGTTTTTTTGTTGTTTTTTTTTTGTTTGTTGTTGTTTTTTTTCATTTATTAGTTTTGATAACAACTTGAATATTCCTGCTTAGAAGGCGAAACAGTTAAAAACCTAGAATATAAGTATTATTAATGGCTGCAAGTAGATTTGATCTTAGCAATAAAGGCTAGAGATAACAAATGTTAAATTGTTAAACTTTAGAAAACATTTCTATGATACTTCGGCTACTGTTTAGCCAAAGAGAAGGCACATAGCGTTGAGCATGTACTTCGGCTCATGTTCAGCCAAAGTGAAGGCACATAGCGTTGAGTATGTACTTCGGCTCATGTTTAGCCAAAGTGAAGGCACATAGCGCTGAGCATGTACTTCGGCTCATGTTCAGCCAAAGAGAAGGCACATAGCGTTGAGCATGTACTTCGGCTCATGTTCAGCCAAAGTGAAGGCACATAGCGCTGAGCATGTACTTCGGCTCATGTTCAGCCAAAGTGAAGGCACATAGCGTTGAGCATGTACTTCGGCTCATGTTCAGCCAAAGTGAAGGCACATAGCGTTGAGCATGTACTTCGGCTCATGTTCAGCCAAAGTGAAGGCACATAGCGCTGAGCATGTACTTCGGCTCATGTTCAGCCAAAGTGAAGGCACATAGCGTTGAGCATGTACTTCGGCTCATGTTCAGCCAAAGTGAAGGCACATAGCGTTGAGCATGTACTTCGGCTCATGTTCAGCCAAAGTGAAGGCACACAGTGTCGAGTTTGCTGTGAATTCTTTCAGTCGGTCATCATCGCAAGTGTGTTAAGAAACATGACATTAATTCATACTTTTAATTGTTTAATTAACAGCGCATTTCGAAAGGATTTTGCTAAATAACACTCACCTCCCATAAGAGACAGTATGTAATGATATTACAAATCAGCTTTTGAACAAAATGCTGTCAGATATCTTTTCTGTAGGTACCTCGTACGATGTACTCAACGTTCAAATTCAAAGTACGTTTTATCAGGGTCTTTCAAATAGAATTCTATTTGAAAGACCCTGGTTTTATCTACTATGTTAAGTATACTTTTTTTGGTTTTGGATTTTGATTTTAAATAAAGAAATTAATTTGTGTAGTTTTTTACTTCAAACTTGCAAATAACTTCAAACTCTAATCCATTTCTACATTTCAGTAACAACACACGCGACAGTCAAAAAGGTCTTTAACTACAAAACATTCACAGTGTGCGTGCGTGCGTGCGTGCGTGCGTGTGTGTGTGTGTGTGTGTGTGTGTGTGTGTGTGTGTGTACAAAAGTGTGTGTGTTTTTCTACTTTTTCTTGTTGTTCAAAGAATTTATTTTTGAAAAGGGCATCTAACCCCCTCTGCTTTTTTCCCAGTAAATACAAAAACCAGGAGAAAATTCTTTTTTTCTGTCCTCTCTACTTTTCCTTTTTTCCCCGCCCTTATTGGTTAGTCATATCACGTGAACATGTAAACATATGGTTTAATGTGTTTATATATTGATTTGTAAACTCATATATGTTTAATATAACATACTGAGTTAATAAAGTTTTGTTCTGTTTTGTTCTGTTCTGTTCAAATGACTTAAAAATTTGTTGGAAGTTTCTAGCTTTGTCTAGCAACTAGCAATGAAAATTCAGTAACACGCATACAGCTTTGCAATATATTTGTCTCTTCCTTTGATTTATTTGTCTGTATCAATATGTTTGTAGTAGAAATGTAACAGAAAAGCAATATTCATCGAGAAATCAAAGTTTTAGAAGTACAAAAAATAGTTTCCATAGAAAGTTTGATATTCCAACTTATCATATGACATTGAAAAAGAAAGCCTTGAAAAAGATATAATGTTATTGAAGCTATTGAGTTTGAAGCTAAAATCATGACCGCTAACATCTATCTCAAGGATAGAACATGCCACATCCTAACATTGTAAATTTACAGGAGGCTAGAAAATTGAGATTTTGTTTTGTTGAATGTTTAGCTAATATTTACTACATGTACGGAGGTTGTACATAATAAATACTGTCTGTGGTATATATATAGACAAAGATTAAGGAACAAGTTTTGCATCAACTTAGTGTAACCATAATAGGAAAATCGATGAAAAAACAGAAATACTCGTTATAAACAATTACAACCTAAGACCAGATCGTGGCTTATGTTTTCCCTTTCATTCTAACTAGCTTAAGGATACACACATTTCATGCATAATGTCCATACGTGTTAGGTATGAAATTGCAAAATTATGTATTCTTTCAAAGTGATGCAAATTTCCAGATAAACCTACAACAATGTCCGGCTTCCAGAATTCAAACCATTAATATAATTTCAACAGAGATAGGAGGTGAAAACTGAGTCAATATTGCTAGAAGATTGCGTAAGAAATAATCTTGTATTCTTCTGTATCTATAATGTATCTGTAAATATTATCACACTAGGCAGTCTTGACACAGGTATATTTAGTTGAAATTTATTGTGTAATGTAAAGCATCATGACCAAAATAAATAAATGTGGTTACTTTCATAAAATATATAACATTCTACATGAAATATATTTTGTAGGCCTTCACTTATAGCCAAACCAACAAGACGGACTTCTTTTCGCCCGTATTCACCTCACATGGTGTCACTTTTTTTACCAAAAGACACCTATTTATTTGAGTTTATTTTATTACAGTTCATTTTATTTGAGTTTATTTGAGCAAGACACATACAGCATCAAATTCCAGAGACATCCCTAACTCTATTTCAATGTTCAAATGTTGTAAACCACTGACTTCGGTTTCCAGTTTCATTAAAAAAAATTAAAATAAAAACAATTAGTAAATTAAGTGGAGGAGCGAGGGGTCGAACTTGCGACCCCTGGATTACCAGTCCAGCACGTTACCACCTTTCCACTATTTTGAGTTTATTTATCGTCGGTACCGGTTGACCATATGACCGAGAAATATCCCAGGTTCTTTTCCATGCTCTGTACAGCACTGATACCTGGGACCTCGGTTTAACGTCTCATCCGAAAGACAATTAGTAATGTTAGTGGAGGAGCGGAGGATCGATCTCGCGACACCTTGGTTACCAGTCCAGCGCGTTACCACTGGACCACTGACCACTCCTTCCAAATGTTAGTACACTAATACTGTTTATATATCGTACGTCTAAAATCAAAGCGCTGCTATCGCTGGAAGAACAGGGTACGTAATAAAATACGTACAGCGTGAGACTGAGACAATGTACAAACGTGTGGGTTTTTAGTTGTTCCAAGAGTTCAGATAATGATGTTTTGGATATAATGAAATTAAAAATTGTTGATATATATTTGATCTCAAAAAATATTTTAATGTAATTAAAAATTGTAATTTGCCTTACATATAAACGGTTTTTTAAAATACAAAATTGTAATAGGTTTTCATAAAGAAGGTGCTTAAACGTTACAGCAATAGAACGGTTAAGCAAAACCTAAAGAAAAATTAAATATGCTGATCGTATGACCATAGTCTTTTGCAGAAGAAAAATATAAGTGACATAAAAGTTATTTTAATACCCCACTCCTAGTCTAGATATAGGAAACGTGCTCGTTTTAAATTTGAAATATGAGTTTTTGTCTCCTCCCTGAGTTACCTAGAAAAATAGGCTCTATATATTCTAGTGACAACACAACGCGTGCAGATGCTGACGATCTTGACATTTTTTTTAAATTCTCGAAAACAATTCACTACACGTGTGTTGCAGTCGCTAGAAAATGACATAAACTAATCCGCACAGATATGGCTCAGCTATTTTATTTGTATTAAATGTGTTATGAAAAGCATTCATAAAACAAACTTACTTTATTCAGTAACATAATTTATTGTATTCAAATTCATATCCTATGACTTTCTGCACTATGTATTCACTACGATATGACATGGAAAGAAGTTTCTGAACAATGTAAGAGGACGAAGTTCCCAGCTATATGGCATGGAAAGAGTGAACTCAGTTTCAGACCAGTGTAAGAAGATGCACTCTTACTGAACATGACCAAGAACATTTTTTATTATAAATGATAAAACAGATTTGTTTTATGAAAATCCACTGCGTTCTCTCACTGATGTAAAGACCTAACACAAATACTTTTAAGCTGAAATGACTTTCTAAGACATCTTAGACTTTAGTCTTGAGAAATAGCATGGGAAGGATTTGTCTGAATGGCAGACGGACTGCCCATTTTACAGAGCAAAAAATGTAAAATTGAATTATGTTTTTCTATTTACATTATATATTTATATGAAACACGAACATGATGACAAACAAGTTCAGGAATCAGTGTAATGTCTAGACTGAGCAGTGTGTTTGTCTAAGTTTTCCTGGCAAGATTAAAATTGTTATCTAAATCTGTTTTTCTCCATTCCATCATATTGTTTTCATAGAATGCATACAACTAGTTAATCACTCACCCAAAATAATGCTTTTACATGCAGCAGCGTTCATTTTAAGATAATAAAAAAGTGAAAATTTGTGAAAAACTAACATAGTAAAAGTTTATACATCTTATTTCTCCAACTCTGAAGAGCATAATATATGTACAAACACATTAAATAACACTTCTAATCAGAAATTTTGCAAATTCATCTCAAATAATGACTATTTTACATTACATATATCATTAATGGACAACACAAATGTCATGACTAAATAACAAATGCCATGACTAAATAACAAATGCCATGAGTAAATGACACAAAGAGGTACACGGACTTTATCCGAAATTATCCGAAAACGGTATATCAAGACAAGTATTAGCATTTCCAAAAATGCTTGAAATCGCCGTTCAGCCACGTATGACGTCTTATCCATAGATGCATGAATTTCATGCTCGTCATTCATTAATTTGATAATTTTATAACATGCTTTGCAGTGAAAAGAATATAAGAATATTACATGTGCAATTTAAACAGAATAAATTTAAGGTAAAAAGTACGATATTGCCCCGACTCTTATCGAGCATATTTAAAACTAGGATATATCCTGATCAAACTCCTCGCACTGGTTTCGTCACGCTTTGCTACTGTTTCTGTACTGATCAGGGGAAGTAACCGCTGCGGGGAGTTTGTATCCTGATTAGAATCACCCGGAAGCAAGCATTTATTTTTTCTAGAAGTGCAAGTTTTGGAAAAACAAACAAAACATACTCTTATTTAGACTACATTCTCTAGTTAGAAATGACATGTAGCCAAAAATATTGCGATTATCCTGTGTTTATCTTGCAAGAGCCTGAAGACTGGTACTGAGTTCGTAAATTGATCATGGTATTTTTTAGTTGTACGAATAAATAACCCGACAAACATGGCGGTTGGGCGAGTCCATTTACGCATCCCTTGCTGAAGTTTTTTGACGTCCATTTTGTTATCATGTGATATGTATAATTCGCTTTGATTGGCTAAAGGCAGACGGTGTACAGGCAAAACTGTTCAAATATTGTTAATTGTATATATCGCCGTCCAGGAACGGCGATAACAAGTGTGACTGATCCCCGTCTTGACGGCAGACAAACAGATGGGAGGAAGGTACAACACTGAAATTATACATATAGCCTGGGAAGCTAGACTAATGAAATCAAGAAGATCTACATGATATATCGTGCATCAATAACTTCAAGCAGCAATACGTGTGCGTAGCAACAACGTCTTATTCGACTACAACATTTTACGCAATAAACACGCTATCTTACCAAATCTAAAACACCTTCGTTCACTTTCAATGGCTAAGCTCGACAAAACACCGCACTGAGACAAAGGATAAAACAACTAGGTTAAACTGAGGTTTGTCTTCGAGTGCACTAGAGTTAGACTGGCCTGGTTAAAAGTAAATTAAATTTAAAAATATGTCTAGGTTGAATATAGACGCTACTTTAAATGAGAAGATAAAGTATATTTTTAGAAGAATTTAATATCAGATTTCTCTGTAATCAGTGTTTTTCAAACATTGCGCGATGCATAACTGGAGCCATCTCATTAAAATCCAAGTTAGAGGTAAAATTACATACAGCGCATTTATAGGATGTATCAATATTGTTCTCTTATAAATATCTGACTATATTGCAATCGATTTTGCTCTTTTGTTTTTCATGAAATCAGTTCGTCAGAATAGAAGAATCTGATAAGCACCAAAAAAAACTGTGGCATGTTACATTTTTAAAGTTTTTTTTGACCATACCATATAGACTTTTAAATATGAATGAAACTAATAGACAGTCTTAAAATACCTCATTCAAGTTACAATTATCATAAAGATTCAAGAACAGTCTTTATTTCCTAAACACAAAGAAAACACAAAAAATTAACACCTTATACTTAACCATATTAGTACTAAATTGGAAACTTGTGACCTAACCCTTTTTCCTTGTTTGTGCTGAAATGGATGCAAACTTACATTTTTGTCAAAAATTCTTGGAAATAAAGTATGTTTAAACTGAATTTAGAAACTACCGTTTCTAAATTTAATAGAAGAGAGAGAAGTGCGCTTTCAGAAAATCACTTTGAGCAATAATTAAATGTTAATAGTCTAAAATGAAAAAAAGACATCGTGTGAAGAGAAATTAGCACACACTTTGAAATAAAGTCTTGACAATTCTTTGTCTATGCGACATTAAAAATTACATAGCATACGACGACAATTAAAGTGAACATGGCTACTCTTTTTTTTCTCTTCACTCTCTATTTATAATAGGGAAACTAGTTTCTTTTTTCTCCACCAAAACGTAAGCTAAACTGATTTCTAAACGAAATGGTAACAGAAAGGATTGTACAAAGTAAACATAGGGGTATAATCATTGTAACACTTGAAACTATGACGAAAGACGTATTGGAATGCTTTCAGCAGATAACTAAAGTGCTTGGCAAAGCGTGGGTTATAGATTTTAACGTCCTGAAAGTTAATGAAATTTAAAATGATGCATTTATCCAAAGTGCTTTAATCTTGGTCCGCTTTGTGGAACTATTATTTTCAATTGAATATCAATCAAATTGTATAGCACAATTTTCTTTTGATTATGATTTGAAAGTCAAGAGCTTTTTTATAAATCTTTACACCTAGAACGACTGTTTTCAGTTTTGACTGCAACATAATATTTTATAGGCTAGCTGATGGCGTGACAAACTATGGCCTTGCATCTCTATTAACATTTTTCCTGTACTTTCAAACAAATCAAATAAAGTGATTAAGACCTTTTCTAGGTCGGAGAAATTTGATCGAGAAAACTGCCAACAAGAATGTCTTATGGCTTTCAGGTTTTAATTAGGGTCGGCATTAATTCAGTAGAAGCAAGGCTATCAGCATTTCAAAAAGTATGGTGTTGGAATTTTTCTTCAATTTAAATCTTGAAAACTCATTTGGCCTGATTCTTGAGACTGTGAATCTAAAGAAAATATCACAGAATAAATGCCAGAATGTGAATGACTCATAACTTTATCCCGTGACTAACGCCAAGAGTCGCGCGTAACACGACATTATTCTTAAAAAATAATTTCTATACCGTTTGATGACGGAAGAAAAAAAATCATGACGATTACGGAATTCAAGCTCATGCCCATGGATTCAGTAAAAACAGATAAGTTGTTAATCTACAGCGCCAAGGAACCTTTAATCTTGATACTTTAATTTGACAAAATAAACAAAATCTTTATGCCAGTGACAAACGGGTTAACATTGACTGCTGAAAATGCGAACAAAAATAAATAAATAATTTTGATGTGTTCTCTTGGCAAAAAAAAAAACGGTAAGTTAATTCACAAATCCAACAAACAGTTCTTTACGTGAATTTTTGAAGTCCAATTTAATCAGTACAATATGAGTGTACAGAGTGGTCAAGGGAATATGAGTGTACAGAGTGGTCAAGGGAATATTAGTGTACAGAGTGGTCAAGGGAATATGAGGGTACAAAGTGGTCAAGGGAATATTAGTGTACAGAGTGGTCAAGGGTATATGAGTGTACAGAGTGGTCAAGGGAATATTAGTGTACAGAGTGGTCAATGGAATATGAGTGTACAGAGTGGTCAAGGGAATATTAGTGTACAGAGTGGTCAAGGGAATATGAGTGTACAGAGTGGTCAAGGGAATATGAGTGTACAGAGTGGTCAAGGGAATATGAGTGTACAGAGTGGTCAAGGGAATATGAGTGTACAGAGTGGTCAAGGGAATATGAGTGTACAGAGTGGTCAAGGGAATATGAGTGTACAGAGTGGTCAAGAGAATATGAGTGTACAGAGTGGTCAAGGGAAAATGAGTGTACAGAGTGGTCAAGGGAATATGAGTGTACAGAGTGGTCAAGGGAATATGAGTGTACAGAGTGGTCAAGGGAATATGAGTGTACAGAGTGGTCAATGGAATATTAGTGTACAGAGTGGTCAAGGGAAAATGAGTGTACAGTGTGGTCAAGGGAAAATGAGTGTACAGAGTGGTCAAGGGAATATGAGTGTACAGAGTGGTCAAGGGAATATGAGTGTACAGAGTGGTCAAGGGAATATTAGTGTACAGAGTGGTCAAGGGAATATGAGTGTACAGAGTGGTCAAGGGAATATGAGTGTACAGAGTGGTTAAGGGAATATGAGTGTACAGAGTGGTTAAGGGAATATGAGTGTACAGAGTGGTCAAGAGAATATGAGTGTACAGAGTGGTCAAGGGAATATGAGTGTACAGAGTGGTCAGTATGAGGTTATTCTGTGTTTTTATTGTACACAATTGTTTCTTGTGTGATGTAAGAGTTTGAAGTTCGAAACTAAGAAAATATGGACATGTCACTTCTTATGTAGATGTACCATAGCAGATGAACAAGAGGCCTTTGTTATTACAACTATAGTAGGACGTTAAAAGCCTGGCTACTTGTCTATTTCATCTAATTGCTTTGACCAAGTGTCAGAAAGTGATGCTAAGTGACAGTTTATTCTCTGCAGCTGATGTTTCATTGGAATGGAAATGTTTGGTCTGAAATCTATGTTTTTGATGTAGGTTGTCTTCATTCATGTAAGAAAACTCGACCTCTTTTTTTTAAGTTGGTGTTATGGGATTGTCAGTTCATAACATGTTTTACCGTTACAACGGCATGACTGTGTAGACTTATACGGCATGTCGTAATATCGCAACGAGACTAATAGCTTGGGTTTATATACTTCATTTCATACAGAAAGAAATGTTCGACAGAAAAGATCAATGAACATTATCCGTTGTAACGTCTTCATTAACATTTTACGTTGCATTTGTTCGCTTTTTTCGACGAAATGTAAACCAGCGGTTGTCAATTGCATCTCTCCGTAAAATACCGTGGGGTTTCCGATGATATTTCATTTTATCAAAATGTTTTCTTCTTCACCTTGATATAATTGTTAAAGAAGCCAAATACGAAAAATATATAATTTAGAATATAACGAAAGCCGTTGCTATATAAGGCTTGGGTGCTGCTAAACCAATGCTGACTGCACCAAGATTGTTCCAGAGACAATATACAATCAAATGTGGTTTGTTTGTTTTGTTGTTGTTGATTTTTTATCACAAGACAGTATGGTTTTAGCTCAAATTTAGAAGCTGCTTATCTGAGTGTAATGTATCCATGTATCGCTGTTTTGATAATTACTCATCGTCGGTTACCCCCGGTACATATTCCGCACAACAACATTATGAAGCTTGTGACAATTGACAGCAGATTATTCGTTTTCATGAATACTGATTAGCAAAGGGAGGTAACTGTTCGTCCAATGAGATTCTGCAGTACAAATAGATACTTTTCAATGTGGAGAGTAGGCACAACGACATGTTAATTAAAATAGACGTATTTCCCTGGATTCAAACATAGCTGCGAAAGGCAAATTGTAACGAGTAATATCATTGGCTGAGATTGCGCAATGGAAATTTTTCGGAAACCAATGAAAGTAGGTAATGAATTGTTCATGAGTACGAAATTTTACCAAGTAATTGTCCCACGGTCGATGAATAGAGTGAAACGGAATGGATCGAACGTTGGTTTCTGACGATGATAATTACTGTGAATAAACACAAAAAGACTGCTAATTCCATTACAAAAATAGAAAAAGGTCATGTTTTCTGTTTCCCTGTGTAAACATAATAACAGTTGTTTTTATTCCTTATATGAAATGTCACGCTATTTTAAAATAACGCAACGTGATTTAAAAATAAAAATTCTTTCTCGACAGTGGAAGATTGTCAAAAGGGCATTAAAAGTCATTATATAAAACAAAAACTATGAGGAAAACACGTAAAATATTATCCTACCTTTAATTATCAACACGCAAATCAGTTGCTGTGTTTCCTTGAATGATATTAGAACGAAAAACAATATTGCAGAAAGTTACATTAGTTCTTTCTTAGTGCTCCATTAGGTAACATGAATTTGTTCCTGGTGCTACATTAGGTTTTAGTGCTCCATTAGGTTACAGAAGTTTGTTCTCAATGCTCCATTACGTCACATCAGTTTGTAATAACTACTCCATTACGTCACATCAGTTTGTAAAAAGTCCTCTATTACGTTACATCAGTTTGTAATAAGTGCTCCATTAGGTTGCATCAGTTTGTTCTTAATGCTCCAATAGGTTACACCAGTTTGTTATAACTACTCCATTACGTCACATCAGTTTGTAAAAAGTCTTCTATTACGTTACATCAGTTTGTAATAAGTGCTCCATTAGGTTACATCAGTTTGTTCTCAATGCTCCATTACGTTACATCAGTTTGTTATAACTACTCTATTATGTCACATCAGTTTGTAAAAAGTCCTCTATTAAGTCACATCAGTTTGTAATAAGTACTCCATTACGTCACATCAGTTTGTAATAAGTGCTCTATTACGTTACATCAGTTTGTTCTCAATGCTCCATTAGGTTACATCAGTTTGTTCTTAATGCTCCAATAGGTAACACCAGTTTGTTATAACTACTCCATTACGTCACATCCGTTTGTAAAAAGTCCTCTATTACGTTACATCAGTTTGTAATAAGTGCTCCAATAGGTTACATCAGTTTGTTCTCAATGCTCCATTACGTTACATCAGTTTGTAATAACTACTCCATTACGTCACATCAGTTTGTAAAAAGTCCTCTATTAAGTCACATCAGTTTGTAATAAGTACTCCATTACGTCACATCAGTTTGTAATAAGTGCTCTATTACGTTAGATCAGTTTGTAATAAGTGCTCCATTAGGTTACATCAGTTTGTTCTTAGTGCTCCAATAGGTTATACCAGTTTGTAAAAAGTGCTCCATTACGTCACATCAGTTTGTAATAAGTGCTCTATTACGTTACATCAGTTTGTTCTCAATGCTCCATTAGGTTACATCAGTTTGTTCTTAATGCTCCAATAGGTAACACCAGTTTGTTATAACTACTCCATTACGTCACATCCGTTTGTAAAAAGTCCTCTATTACGTTACATCAGTTTGTAATAAGTGCTCCAATAGGTTACATCAGTTTGTTCTCAATGCTCCATTACGTTACATCAGTTTGTAATAACTACTCCATTACGTCACATCAGTTTGTAAAAAGTCCTCTATTAAGTCACATCAGTTTGTAATAAGTACTCCATTACGTCACATCAGTTTGTAATAAGTGCTCCATTAGGTTACATCAGTTTGTTCTTAGTGCTCCAATAGGTTATACCAGTTTGTAAAAAGTGCTCCATTACGTCACATCAGTTTGTAATAAGTGCTCTATTACGTTACATCAGTTTGTTCTCAATGCTCCATTAGGTTACATCAGTTTGTTCTTAATGCTCCAATAGGTAACACCAGTTTGTTATAACTACTCCATTACGTCACATCCGTTTGTAAAAAGTCCTCTATTACGTTACATCAGTTTGTAATAAGTGCTCCAATAGGTTACATCAGTTTGTTCTCAATGCTCCATTACGTTACATCAGTTTGTAATAACTACTCCATTACGTCACATCAGTTTGTAAAAAGTCCTCTATTAAGTCACATCAGTTTGTAATAAGTACTCCATTACGTCACATCAGTTTGTAATAAGTGCTCTATTACGTTAGATCAGTTTGTAATAAGTGCTCCATTAGGTTACATCAGTTTGTTCTTAGTGCTCCAATAGGTTATACCAGTTTGTAAAAAGTGCTCCATTACGTCACATCAGTTTGTAATAAGTGCTCTATTACGTTACATCAGTTTGTAATAAGTGCTCCATTAGGTTACATCAGTTTGTTCTTAGTGCTCCAATAGGTTATACCAGTTTGTTATAAGTGCTCCATTAGGAAACATTATGACCCAGACTTGGTAACAGTTCCTATGTACAACTGTCATCTGACCTAGTTTTTTACCCTCTAAATACGGAAACTGCCGTCTAATGTCTTAGTTTAAACGCTCATTCAATAGTAAAACTGTAATCAGCTTATACGAATGATTGCACGAATTCTTCGGAACTCAACTGATTTTAAGTGGAGAAATAATTCAGCTGGTTTTTAATTATTGTGGTCTAGTAGAAGAGTCTGAGAGTTACTTAACAAGTTAGCACCTGTGTCAGTGTCAATTTAACGTTTCCCTGTCTGTATTCAATCATGATTTACCATGGTTACGATTACAGCAAAATCAATATTCTGATGGAAAATAAAATGTTCTTTATATTAAAAAAAGATGTAAGGTCGTCAACAATGATAATATGATACTATCAAAGGGTTATGAACTAGGGTTACAGGATTGTCTGAGAGGTCGTAAAAATTGGGTTGCTAATGTTAAAAAGTTGCTAGATGAGTACGGCTTTAGCTATATGTTCGAAAACATTAATCTTGTTGACCCAAAATTGTTTCCCCCATTTTCAAACAAACTGTTGTGGACAGATTTATCCAGGAATTGATCAGTACTTTTAGTGAAAGCAATGTATTGTTAAATAATAAACATATTAAAATTTTATTTTGTTATGAATCTTAAATGATATACCTAGTTCACTTAGGCCATATGTTTCTAAACTTATATTATCACTCCATCCCTTGAGAAACCAAACTGGACGTTATGGTCGAAATAATGTAACACGTGAAGAAAGAAAATGTTTACATTGTGACAGTAATGCTATTGAAGATGAATTCCATTTTTTTGTAAGTGTTCACTTTATGACAATTTGAGAAAGAAATACTTAAAGGCATATGTTTATAAAAGAACACCAATGTTTAAATTTTGTGAACTCTTACAGAAAACAGTTTAAAAAGAATTATTTATTTTCGTAAGAGAAACATTAAATATCAGAATGAATCTATTAATGAATAACTAAGCGTTTCCAGCTCAAATTCTGGTAAAAAAAAATAAAAAAAAGTCTGCTCATTGTATATTTATCACGTGACTCATATCTTATTACATGTACATTATGTTTGTTTTGATTATGTACTATGTACAAGTCAGAAATAAATAATGTTCTGTTCTGTATGTTAATTATGATTTGCACACTTTGTTAATTACTGGGTTTCAAATGGTACATTCAATATTTTTTGTTCCGTGACAGTTTTCCTCTGTTCTCAGTTTAACTTGTGTAATTTGCGTCTTGAAGACGAGTTCTTTATGAATTAGTCTTAATGTTTTCTGTTACAGTGTAAATGTCATGTACTAAATTTTATTCAAAATTATTCTTTTTCAAAAAGTGTTTGTGACATTAACATATAAAGGACTTATAAAAACTGTCAAATCTATCGAAATTATAGCATCGACAAAACAAAGTTGCGAGGATGATAACGGACATTTCTGTCACAAACGCATTTTATTTCATTATAAGCAGTAATGTAACCACAGACTAATGGAAGTGAACAGTCTTAAAAAGGAGGTAATGCAATAGCTGTCTTCTACCTTAAAAACTGACTGTCTCAATTGTCCAGATTTTTCACTGGGTTAATCCTTAATTAGTCATGTTTACGCTTGAGAACCAGCAAAACTACCACTTTAACAATTGTTCTTTTAAAATTACGAGGATTACTTTCCTGTATTACTGAATCTGGGAGGGGCCAATTTTAATGTTGTGAGAACTTTGGCCCGACACTTGTGCATAATATGTAAATGTGTGCGTACTTATATTTGTGAAAAAAGTTAATGCAATAAAAAATGTTTTAACAATACTGAATCATTGACACTATATGACATCTTAGCCGATTTTTTATTACGTCACAGCAGTGTTCTTTAACAAGCTTAGAAATGTGAACTATTACAAATAAGTGTATAGCTGTTGTATTCTTTAATTAGCTGCTATGTCCGTACACAGATTATTCAGCAATCATGTAAATTCATGTAAATTCACATCCGTAGGGCGTTTATCAACAGTGGTAAAAATTAATAAATCCTACTTACCCCTTCCTTTGGGCAACAACCGAAAGTAAATTCCTGTATGTCACTTTTTCGCTTGATAATGTTGTTACGCTTGTATATCAAATGACACCGCTGTTCTAACACAACTCAACTTCACAAAATAAATACAATAAAATATATGTACTATGTTTGGGTCATTAAAACTGTATAGACCCTCTAAAAATACATTTTTACAAACTTTAATCCGTGTTTTTACAATAAGAACAGAAAAAATTTAAATCTCTTTTGCAAATCATGTTGGTGGAAAACCATCTAGTTTCTCGCCTTTTGCGAATCCAAACGGTCAATTTCTTTACACGTGTTATACACAGTATATTGCGTATTTCATACCGATTATTATCTGAAACAAACACAATCTTTTGTCTGTGGTAGAAATGGTCAACGACACTTTACCCCATGGTACTATCTGCTAGTTTACGTCAAACATTGACCACAATGCTTTGGAAGTAAACACGTTTCCTAATAGCCATTAAATGTATATCATATTCTGAAATAATAGAATAAAGGTAAAAGGGTGTTACTAACAACATATTAAAGTCGTGGTAAATAAAACAATATACGTCACATAATCATCTCAGTTCAGCTAGGGTTCGAAGATCCTGTGTTCAGGTCCTTCCTTGAAATCCCTGAGTTCTCTTAAATATAATTTATAATGATCCTTTTTTTGCTGAAGGTATTTATTGTTTTCATTTTTTCCTTCATTTTCTCTGCAAAGGTGGAGGTGTGTGTTGGGGGGACGGGGGGGGGGGGGGGTGGGGGGTGGGGCGGAGATCTATCCAACATGATTAATTTTACTTTTATTATCCTTGAAGACAAAGTAACCATTTGTAAATGTGTAATAAAGTTCGATTAGAATTTGTTTATTATCAGTACGCATAGCTGTCGTGATTCTCTTACGACAATAGGAGATATGTTACATATCCTTGTCAAATATTGTTTATAACAAACAGACACTATCAGGTAACACATTGTACATACAACAACAGAAACATTGAAAAGAATCTTCACTCTATCGCGTGCTGTTAAGAATTTCAGACTTCTGTTATTATCTTGGGAATCATAAATGCAACCGCTAAAGTCGAATTGATTACATATGATGCTTCTATTACGTACAATAAAAACGAGTGACCGGACTTCGACCGCAAAGTGTTCAGAGATAATTGAGTTATTTGACTACTTAGTTCTACCTGTTTATTGGATAAATACAAAGTTATAAATAATTTCTGCCATTTACAAAATTCCATTACGCGTAATAAATATGGAAAATTGTTTGTAAATAGAGATAGCCAACTTAATAAGTTATATGTTAACGACGTAAAATGTACATGTTTGAAAAGGTGAGATAGGTCAAAAGTAAATCGGTCAGTAAAATATACTGTTATTGATTTCATAATCTTTGTATTTTTTCCCAAAACGTCTAACTGAAGCATAGTGCTGTTGAAAAAAATGGAACGCGTCGTTTCAATGAATTTGCTTTGCGAATCACCCGTTGTCGAATCTCTGCATTCGTCTGAATCTAATTGCTTTATTTTTTCTGAATAGTTTAATAGGTTTTTTTCTGTTTTGTTTTGTTTTTTTTTTTTTTTTTGTTGTTTTTTTTTTTTTTTTTTTTTTTTTTTTTTTTGGGGGGGGGGGGGGGTAATCAGAAGGACTGAAAACACTGGTCTGAAACATAGCTGTAATGGCTTTTTGTGTATGAATGTCGATTGTTTCTTACGGACGCTTGGGGTCTGGTAATGATCCTTCTAAAACCCCGTACACGTGAATAGTATGTGATGAAATGTCCATATATGTACGTTTTACTTACATGCACAAGTATATGTATTTTTACAAAGCGTTCGCTTGACATTTCGTCCAGATGTATTTGTCTGTGGTTATAAAATTAACATCATTTCATCAAAAATGATTGGAATGGTAAGATTCACGATACGGAGCTATCAGATGCATTAAATTTGGGATTTGCCTTTTCGTTTGGACACAAGAACAGAATATGGCGTCGCCAGAGAACATTTGATTGGTATGACAGAGTTACGTTAAAGACTTTCAGTGATAAACAATGGGTGACAACTTCTGATTGAAGAAACAAACGTTCGATTCTATATGTGAAAACATTTTAGCTGTTATCACATCGGATACCGGTGGCAAGAGATCAAAAATAAAAGTTACATAACAACCGGAACACAGCAGTTCTATTAATAAAGATAATGTAATATTTTCTTGCAATGCGTATGTGTGCAAACCACACTATGCGTACACTTATCTAGAAATAATTGCGTCTTACTTTTGCGTGTATGCAAAAGGAAATTTGCACTAGATCCTAACTCTGTGCAAGAGTACAAAAATTGCATTTTGATGAAGCAGTATTCAAAGTGAACATGTACCTCTTCAAACTTACAGATCTACAGCCAAAATATACGCTTGATTTATTTGATAAATTTATTTGGCCTATTTTGAATCATGCATCAGAAGTTTGGGGGTTTAATAAAAGTATTCACGTTGAGTGTACACGTCATGGTTTTTACAAACGTTCACTGGATGTAAAATCTACAACACGAAACAGTTTTATTTTCGACGAAATCGGAAGGATTAGTCTTACTAACCATTATTTTAACGGGATAAAGTATTGGCTAAAACTATGTAAATGTATTATCAGTTAAGAGTAGTATATCCAAAAGGTTTATGAATACATAAAAACGTACTTAGACTCTAATCTGACAAAAGTAAATTGGGCTTCTCAGGTCAAAAGTTTGCTATCAAGATTAGATTATTATGACATATGGCTGGCACAAGATGCTGGGGATGTTAAAAAAAATCTGAATGAATTAAGGCTACGCAGACTTTAGAAAACAATACATTAAAAGCTTCTATTGGCCACACGAAGTTTGTAAAAGTTTTACAACTCGTTATGTCAAACATTTTCAGAAAAAAAGAAAACTGTTTTTTTTTATATAAACAACGTATTTAAGCGCCAAAGTACATGATTGTCTCTCCTATATTTTGCTACAGAAATTGGCTACAAAAGTAATGATATGATAATATTATCACCATTCACCGTTATGTTGTTGAAATATATGCCATCTTGTTGTACATTGATAGAGTATGTTTGTTTCACTGATGTAATGCTCATGAACCTTGATGGGTTTTCTGCAATGTAAGCAAGTTTGGATACATGTATATGCAACTATCTCGTGCAAACAGGTCCATGTGTATAGAGTTTTAAGCACGATGGATCGGTAAACTGCAATCTTTATATGACTCTGGCTGTACAGAGAGAGAGAGAGAGATACTCTGACTCTACAGAGAGATACCCTGACTGTACAGAGATATACACTGACTGTACAGAGAGTTACTCTTACTGTACAGAAAGATACTCTGACTGTACAGAGAGATACTCTGGCTGTACAGAGAGATACTCTGACTGTACAGAGAGATACCCTGACTGTACAGAGACACCCTGACTGTACAGAGAGATACACCCTGACTGTACAGAGATAAATACTCTGACTGTATAAAGATACCCTGACTGTACAGAGAGAGATACTCTGACTGTACACAGAGAGATACTCTGACTGTACACAGAGATATACTCTGACTGTACAGAGAGATATTCTGACTGTACAGAGAGAGAGATACTCTGACTGTACAGAGAGATACCCTGACTGTACAGAGAGAGATACTCTGACTGTACACAGAGGGATAGTCTGACTGTACAGGGAGAGATTCTCCGAATGTACAAAAACAGACACCCTGACTGTACATAGAGAAAGACAGAGAGAGAGAAAGGGGGGAGAGAGAGAGAGAGACTCTGGCTGTACACAATTTGATACTCTGTACAAAGAGAGATACACTGACTGTACACAGAGAGATACTCTGCCTGTACACAGAAAGATACTCTGGCTATACAGAGAGAGATACTCTGATTGTAAAGAGAGAGATGCTCTGACTGTACATATAGAATTACTCTGACTGTGCAGTGAGTGAGAGAGAGAGAGAGAGAGAGAGAGAGAGAGAGAGAGAGAGAGAGAGAGACTCTCTGTACACAGAGAGAGATACTCTGATTTTACGGAGAAAGATATTCTGACTGTACAGAGAGAGATATTTCAACTGTTCAGATGTAGATAGTCTGACTGTTCAGGCGGAGATACTTTGATTGTACAGAGGGAGATACACTGACTGTATAGATGGAGATACTTCGACTGTTCAGAGGTAGATATGCGGACTGTAAAGAGGGAGATACTCTCCAACTTCACCAAATCTTCCCAATAATAAAACATGCCATATGACTAATGATTCAAGAAACATAATCGTTTTCATTATTTTATTACGTTTTATACCTAGTTGTCTTTCTTACGTTTTATTTTAAGATGATATGGAGTGTATGCGCATGCAGATGCTTATTAAGATGCCTAGCCGTCTCCGTTGATCAAAAATGAATTCGTACAGTGAGGGTAAGTTCGAAGATATGATCCATGCAAGGTACATCCAGGTCTCGCCCCGGATAATCTTGCATATAGATGAAGTTTTAAAAGTGGAAATTATTTTCAGATATTTTAGAAATGGCTTTATGTTTTAACATCTAAATCAACTGTCTTTGTTTCTTTACCGTTTCAGTATATATCTCAGTAAATCTCAGTATAACTATCTGGTTCCTTCCTTCTATTTTATTGCAGAAGCATGAATACAAGGATATGATAAATTATTAATAGCGGTCTACAGAACTGAACTTTTAGACTGTACCAAAGACAAGACCTAAAATACCACACATTGGCTACTTGTGTAAATCTCACAAAATCTCGCGGCAGCTGGACAAGATCTCGCAAAATTTCGTTTCTTTTATATCTGAAATATCTCAAAAACTATTTAATTATGGTGAAAGCAAATTGCATGATGCAACAAAGAATTCATTCGCCACAAATTGATACCTTACTTAACAAAATCGAACTAGAGATGATAAAGTATTCTGCAAAGAAGAAAACCACCTGTGTGGTAAAGAATGTTCGGGAGTTATCAACAAATGTGCGTATTGACTGCCTTAAATCAGAATTTCTTCAACATATCCACAACAAGAATCAAAGTAAAGCCTTTTCCGTTTATACTTTAAATAGCTATTGACTATAGTTAAGATTTTTACAGGTCATTTAGTTTTTGGACAAAATATTGACTTGCCGCGTGGTTAAACAGTGTATCCCTTAGATTATAAAGGAATTTCACATCTGTGGTATTTTAGGTCTTTGACTGTACGTAAGAAAATAAATCTTATTCTTTCAAATCTGCTTTCAGTGTATATTGCAGAGTTCTTGAAAAGCTCGGTCGGACGAACGGATGAAAAATAGATGAATAGATATTCCAGTGTCCGCCCTTTTATGCATTTTATTCTTATTTCATTCTTTCCCGATTTTGCTTAAATATTATCTGTAGGTTGAAGTTTCCTTTACCTTAATATATATTTTAAATAATATCATGCATTCTTTAATTGTTGTTGCAAGATTGAATTTTCCGAAACCAAGTAAAGAATATGTCGTAATATTTTTTTACATAATTTATCACTTCACTTAAGTATGCACTACAACCAGATCTACTTTTATAACTATTAATTTACATGACAAAAATGATTAAAAAGATAAAATCTCTTAAAATTCCATGAAAATAGCGAGATTAAACTGTCATGTTACGTCTTTTTAACCCGCAGGTGAAAACTGCAGTAAATAATTGATTTAAATGACAAATCTAACATAAATCCGATCATATAGAGAGCGACCTTTACCTATACAGTAATTTGTATGTTGGTTTAAATGTAAAATGTCCCGCTACACGTTTAAAGCTACCATTTAAGTACGTGTAAACAATATGGCTACCCATAGCAACAAAGCGCGTGCACAAGTAGCAACGTGTTTGTTTTCAGGTAGTGGTTTCGAATTTCCACAAGGTGTTAGTGTGTCAAAGTTTTAGATAACTTTTGACTAATTGTGAAACAATATCCAACTGTTAAGTGAAAAGGGATATGTGCTTCTAGTAACTTAAAACCTTGGCAGAAATCAGTGTTAATTTCATTTAGATTCTGAAGAGATGGCACTTTCGAAAGCTTGAACAGTTTTGGCGGAATTTCTTCAGTTAACTTCCGGTGAAGACGATGGATGAGTGGGACCCGATAGTTCGCCGGGTCCTGGCGGGGCAGGTGAAACCGGAAGAGCTCCCACAGATCCCTCAACGGGTTGTTCGAGTTTTTCTCAGTTCAACAGGAATAGGTAACTACGATTGTGAATACATAGTTTTTATAAAATGAGCTAGCAGAAAAAATCACTAACTTTTTATTTAAACAGACGTAAGTAGATAAACAAACTCTTATTTAAGAGTATGTTTTATGTAGTTTGGTTTATATTGAAAACACTGACTTCTTATAATAAAGATTTCTTTACTCCACAAAGGGTGTGCATAATTTGGTGTGAATTGTGAAAGTATTAACAATAGACTTGAATAAAATCGACTGAAAATTTCAAGTGGGTCTTCTAACAATCTTTGCATTACATGGACTTTGCATGTTTATTCTTATATCATTTATGGCGTCCTTTCAAAAAGTTGAGAATGCAAATAATAATCTTATTATTGATCGAGAAATTTTGTGTATATTTATTTTGGATATCATTAGTACCCAGCTGTATACCTGGCCAATCTTTGAATGCTTCGATTTTATCTCAATTACTCTATAATAAGTTTTTATCATTCTTTGTTAAATTGTCAATAAGTTATTTCAATAGTGCTAAGGTCAGTCGATAAAATGTTAAATTTACGGGGAAGAAGTCAGATGAAAGAAGTATAACGCGAGTTTTATGACATTGTTTAAGTGAAACAATTGATAAATTGTCGTTTCAAATAGCAGTCGAGTCCGGGGTCTCGTATTTCTGTTTGTAACTTTGTATCATTGTAAACATTCATTTTCAATCAAAAGAGATTGTTGAAAGACGGTGCTAAGGTCCTTAAATTGTTATATCTGGTAATCATTTGTTTTATTGTTTTTTAAAATAACAACGGAAATTTATGGTTTTATTTTGTCTTAGACATTCGCGGAGATTTTTAAATAGCCAGTAAATTGGAAGTCCGTCTCCATTGAGACTCCATATAAGCCTCCATATTTGTTTTCCCCATGTGGTTATACAAATGAAGCTTAACTTTCTAGAGATACATTCCAGGTATGGTTGTCGACCTTCTGAAATAAATTTTTTATTTCAACCCTTACCCTCCATGAGGCAGTTGACAGTGCAGTCTGATCATGGTCTGCACTATTCGCAGTCTGATCATGGTCTGCACTATTCGCCATTCAGTCAGTTGAATAACACCATCATAACAATTATAGGATCTGTCCCAGCTGACAGATGAGCAAGTCCGTTTTAGATATTTAGAATGTTAAGGGTTAAAGAAAGAGAAGTGTTGCTTTTGGTTTCGATATACTCTATCAACCCGGTCGATGGCAAATGATTAAAAAAAGTTTGACCCCATGTGAATTGACTTAGATTTCTGACTGGTTGGCAAGGTATAAGTGATTATGAAAATCATAATTCTCTTAAATGTTCAGGCTGTGTAATATCATTTAATGAGAGCTGTTTAAGCCATACTAAAGTCCAGAATATGGTATTAAATCTTTGATCGATTTAGATTTTTCAGTGTGATAGAGACCCAATATTCTTTCATCGAGCCGATCTGTATTGCCATGTAGTCAAGCTTCAAAAATAAATTTTACGACCATTTACTATGAATTGAGATTTTTCGTAAGTAGTTTTTACACGACTGATTTACTAATAATAATGTGGGTAAATAAGAATTTCGCGTTAAATGTTCGAATGGTCAAACTGTACCTATGTGACCAAGAAAAAATCACAGGGAGCATTATTTCCTCGACCTAATATTAATTACTTCAGTGCAAAGATATCTGTGCGATATCAGAATGATACCAAGTTAATGCGCATCCCAAAACTACTC
Source organism: Cyclina sinensis (assembly GCA_012932295.1). Classification (NCBI taxonomy): domain Eukaryota; kingdom Metazoa; phylum Mollusca; class Bivalvia; order Venerida; family Veneridae; genus Cyclina; species Cyclina sinensis. Next base: position 10,703,995 of record JAAONU010000012.1, on the reverse strand, counting down.
AGATATGACTAAAAGATACATTTATCTGCACAAATGTTTTTCCTTTAAAAACGGACAAAAAACATTTTGAAAAGCAAATTCAAAAGAAGAAAAATAACCACTTTTGAAAAAAAACCGAAAGTTGAGCTGATCGTTGCGTCAGTATGGTATTCGTCTCGACATTCAGAAAAAGATAAACCAGTGAAAAAACGAAATTCGAACTGGATGTAGAACCAGTTTGACATTACAAATGTCGAGGCAACTTGGCGATCCTGAGTCATATTTTAATGTAGGGACGTTTCATTTGCACAAACAATACTTCATATATATTAAATGTGATATACGAATCTTGTGTAGGCTTTACGACCGTATGAAATGAAAATATCAAAGGGGCTGTATCCTGGATATACAACAAAATTCAGTTAATTTAAACGTAAATCAAACTGAGTATGAGACAAATGTTTCATGATGTTTTCATTTAGGTACAATACTCACTCGTTACAGGTCCAATATACCGTCTTGCCTGAGGAATTGTTGATTTCAACAGAGCGGTAGGAGGCTATTCCTAGCTAGGTACAGTCTAAGAACGTTAGAAAAAACTCACCACAATTTGGTTGGTTTAATAAAAACGTATTACAGAATAAACAAAAAAATGAAGAGGAACATCGGTAAATGTGTAAATTTGTAACTTTCAGATTCGCAGACCGAGAGAAATGCATTTGTTGAGAACGTGTACCCAAAACTTCGTGATTACTGTAGTCAACGATACGGGGTAGACTTCCAGGTAAGTATGTACAGTATATCAGTTTTTGTGCGAGTTAGGTTTTAAGATGTGAGGAAAAACGAAAAAAGGGGTTCGAATGATGTACTAGTATATTCTAAATTACACAATACAGGTATCAGTTGTTACCACTAACTTGTTGTCAGTTAATAAAATGTATCATATTTCATTACGTTTTAACGACATTTTCGCCGATAATATACCATCGTTTCCTTTCTTTGATAAATATCAATGGGCAAACTGTAAGGCAATGGACCTATTAGATTACATTTAGGTTCAGAGTCAGAGAGCTTAAGTGCCCGTTTCCAATAGACCTTTCCTTTTCGTGGCAAATGACCAATGGAATGTCAATGTTTTTTGTCCACCTATGAAACTTTAGCAGCGATCCTACTTTCACTTTACAGTAACAGGAAGTAAAGGTTAAATGAAACGGATCTGCGGCCAATAAAGTTTTGATACCAACACGCATCTTCCTATCTAATTGCTGTTTCACTACGTAGCTCGCTTTAAATGTATTTAAAACATATCTTGGTATTGTACCTATACCTTGTAAATTGCAGATGGTAGATTTAGAATGGGGTTTACCACCACAGGAACAAACAGTAGACTCGACACAAATAGACTTCATGTATAAACAGCTTCAGAAATGTCACTGACCTGTCTGCGGGACCAAGCTTTGTGGTAAGTTCGTCCTGTTGTCATGTGGTTCTGTTTATCTTGCCTTGAAATAGCTCTGTAAAATCTATAATTTAAATTAGGGAAAAGACATTATACGTATTACAAACGAAATAAGTCATAATTATGAATAAGATAAAAACAGTTTTGTCAAGAAACTTGCTTACAACATAATAAATGTTAAAGAGTAACAAAAAGCAAATGCGCTCATGTATTTTCTTTTAAATAGATTGTTATAAATGATACATAATTTCTTTATGTGCATATGCATAGAATTTTGTAATTATAATTCATTTTTAATTGTCTTGTTTAAAATCCATTGGTAACCTTGAAGAAAAATGTAAATTTAGAAGGTAAAGGTAATTATTAGATTCCCACATTAACCGATACAGTTACGTTTGTTTCAGGCATTTATCGGCCAAAAATATGGTGACTGTCCGCTGCCTGCTGTCATACCTTCCGAGGAGTACGAAGCACTCCGAGTGGCTCTAAAGGGTTACAAATCACGTGATTCTCGTACTGCGCATCTATTGGACGAATGGTATCGAAAGGACGACAACTCTATTCCTCCTGCTTACATTTTGACTAGCGTACTGGAAAAGATTCCGAACTACTTCAGCGTAAGACTTTACACATTTTCTTTTTTTAAAAGAACTATTAAACAAAATGACCGAAACATATTGCAAATCCATATTTGCAACCAGAAATAAAATGAATAAAATTCGTTAGAACCAAACGCAAAATTTTGACTAATTTTACTGTATGTTACAATCATTAAATGAGAAAACGAAATCCCTTGCTTTTATTTTATATCTTTTAATGTCTTCACAGTTTGTGCTCAAACACTGTCTTGGTGTAGGGTTGTAATGCATGGAATCAAGACTGAGTCTCTTAATCCAAATCAGACCGGATCCAGAAATTTCTGACTGGAGGGGTGACTTGGGGGAAGGTACGGTGACCCCCTTCCGTAGGGCGGGGTTGGGGGGCCTCCCCCAAGAAAATTTTCTAAAAAGGTGGAGTAAATGGCTCATTTTGGTGAATTTTAGGCATAAAAATATAATGAAATTTGTGTGAGATTTTAAAAGAAATATACCGGTATTCTTTGAAATGTTCAACTAAAGCAGAGACCTTATATAAGGTCTCTGACTAAAGCAAAAAAAAATACGGTATGACAAGTTTTAACTTTTTTATTTTATATTTTAGTCCTCTGAAACAAAAAAATTATCAACAAATTAATTGGCATAACAAATAATAATGTCACCACAATATCATCAGGCAACTGATCATGGTCAACAGACACTCATTTAATAACTTTATCAAATACGTCAAGGTTAATAGACGCTTGAAAACTATACATAATGATCAGTCTGGAGAACTCTTACGGTACATTGTATAATATACACGGCTATAATGTTGCGAACTCGTTATCAGTTGTTACGCAATATTGCATGACCGTTGCAAATTGAAAGGTTGATTGTGTTTCTGTTACGAGGTCAAGAGCTGAAAAAAATGTTTTAGAGTTTTTGTTTTTTTTGTTTTTTTTACAACAAACGGGCCAGCTGGGGGGGTCCCCCGGTAAATCCGTGCCTGCATATGAGGTTGAACTTTGCATGAAAACCACAGTTAATCCTGTTGCAGAGTGATGACACAAGACGACAAATAGCCAGGACCAGATGGCAGGAGGACCAGCAAGAAATGAAGCGTATGTTGCAGAGAGCCGCGGAAATAGCGTATCTAGAAGGTCTCATAGATGGCGACACCAAACAAAGATATCACCTTTCTGGTACGGTTGTTTCAAAAGAAAAATTCTTCACTGAATGAAATTCTAGTATTTTTGATAGGAACATTTAATATTTTAGATTAATTAATTCTTCTTTTGAATATACTGCTGCTTGTGGCAATTTTACTTAATGGCTTTTCATAGTTTTCAGTTTTTGTGCGTATCCTCTCTTTGGTTCCTTGGTAGTCATTTCTTACAAAGGAGATAGGAGTTATATGACCTTTTTTTACAAATATCTCATCTAAATATGATGGTGTTTACATAAGATACGTGAAATTATCATGGAAGTTTTAGACACTACAACAACTGTTTTTGTTTTCTACTATTGTCAAGCTAAATGAATAAGATTCATGCTTGTACTGAACCTTTTTTTTGACTTTCGTCACTAAATTTTCTCCCACTGAATACTTGCATAAGCTAGACTATGCATATTTCTGAATTTAAATTTTCAAAGAATATTGACAATAATTTGAATCCTTCTCTTTTCCTTTCATCATTTTCAGACATGATTGATGGTTTAGTCATTATACAGCTAAGGTCTTCACGATTTTAAGCTTGCAGATTAAATGCAGTTGAATAAATCTCATAACTTTCAAATCGCTTTTAAAATTATGTGTGGCTTAAACGCTCAGATGTCTATATCAAATTTGCCTTTTAATGTAGTCCAATACAATACTCTAACAAAATAGATGAGTCTTAACCAGTGTTAATTTACTATCTTGAAATCTAAAAATGCATTCAAATGCTACCAGAGGTCACTTATCATGTTTTCAAAATTATCGTTTATCTATTTACAAGTGAGAAGTCTGTTAGATAAGAGTACCCTTACAACACTTGATACAAAACTGACCAACAAATAATTCTAGTGAATCCGCAACCATTTTATATACATCTTTGTCTCTGTTATCTTCAGCTCAAGACTTAACAATACAACACGGCACCGAGGAGTCTGCATCCCCAAGGTCAAGATGCGCTCTTATAATTAGACAAATAGTCGACCTGAAGAACTATGTGGAAGATCCAAAAGCCAGTGAATTCGCTGAAGTCGTTATGAATGATAAGACAGATTTTATGGAACTAGACGAAGCAAGCTCAACAAAACTTTCACAGCTGATTACCCGTGCAAAAGGTCTCATACCCGACAAGAGCTGTTTGGAGTATGAGGTGTTATGGCGCTACGAAGAAGTAATCAGTCCAAAACTGCATGCGCCATACTTAAAGAAGCTTTGCTCAGAGCTTTTTGAAAGTTTGAAAAGCCTCATTGATGAAACTGTGCCAAATACGAAATTTGATTTTGAACCTGAGGTATATGAAGAAGTACTGCAGCACTGGTTAAATTGCAAAGAAAAAGCTATGCATTTCTATGGCCAAGAAGAACTTGTGTCAAAAGTGAAGCAATATCTGTCCTCAGATACTAACAAGCCATTGGTTGTGTATGGGGAAACGGGTTCAGGAAAGACAACTCTGCTCTCCAAAATGGCGACCGAGGTAAACTGTGCTTAAACTATTTTGTTTTGTTCCTAACTGCAGATTAATATCTAAGCAAAATAATTATACGGTTCAAATATATTCTTATCTTTTTAAAACTTTATACAAGTGTCCTCCACATAAAAAAGAATTTCAAGAAAAAAGAAGCTATCTTCTTTATGCTACCACATGTAATTAAATACGAAAACATAAAGTGAAAGTAGCACACACAATTCTTTTTGCAAAATTTGTGAATCAAACCGCAGTGTGATCACATTCACGGGTATGTTACAATACTACAGTATCATGACAATCTATGTAACCTATAACAGTGTGTTATTTGCTTGGAAAAAATATCTGGTTATCTTAACTTAAGTTCATTTCATCTTAACATGTTCGGATTTTCAAATAGAATCAGTTGTTATTTCAATAAAACAACAACTATTTACCTTATTGTTCTTTTGTTTATTTCAGGTTGTCAACAACTCGCGCAGTAATACAGTATGCGCAGTTAGATATATAGGATACACACCAAAGAGTTCCGATATCAAACAAGTTCTAATGACCCTATGTTTACAACTGCTTCAAACGTTAGGACGAAGGAACACCGACATACCTTATGAAACCAACGATCTTCAAAGATTCTTCAACGAACTTTTGATTTCCGTCCCAAAGGGGGTAACCGTTGTGATATTTTTGGATTCGTTGGAGAAGCTTATCCCAGAATATAATGCTCACTTCCTGTCATGGCTTCCAACGCAGCTGAATTCAAATATCAAAATTGTTGTGTCAACTCACCAAACAAAACACAAGCTTCTTGACAGATTGAAAGGGGAGATTATAAAAGATTTTGATTATATGCTAGGTGTCACTCAAATGCCACTGAAGGATGCAGAGGGTTTGATGCAATACAGGCTTTCCATGCAAAGCCGCAAAATCTCCTTGATTCAACAAAATGTGTTCAAACAAAAGTTCAGCGAATGCTCATTAGCAATGTATGTTCAGTTATTAACCCACCAAGCCAAATCACTCAGATCTTACGAAACACTGGATGAACGAAGCGTTCCATCAAATATTCAGGAAGCAATAAAATGGTTCTTTGATAGCCTTGAGAGAAAACATGGCAAGGTTCTTGTGGCTCGTGCTTTAGGTTACCTTGTTGCCTCAGTAACCGGTCTAAGTGACTGTGAAATGGAAGACCTACTTTCACTTGACGATGATGTTCTAAACTCAGTGTTCGTTACGTACCACCCCCCAGTGAGAAGAATTCCTTTTGTTAAATGGCTTGCAGTAAAAGATGATATTGAGCCTTTCCTTAGCTTCAGAGAAGCCGACGGGGTAACAGTGTATATGTGGTGTCATGAGGAATTTGAGGAGCGTGTGCGAGAACGCTACTTGAAAGATGAAACTATCAGAAAAGAGATTCATTCCATGCTAGCAGATTACTTCTTGGGAACTTGGGCAGGAAAGAAAAAGCCTGTGAAAGTTCCTACACAGAATGGTAACTTGCTCCTGTTACCATGCGGGAAAGAAGCAGATCGCTTTATAGCGACACAACCTTTATCGTATGAAGCTCCTGGCGAGAAAGTGAGATACAACAAAAGGAAGTATGACCAAGTTCCAAGACATCTTTACCTAGCGGGGAGATTCAAGGAATTGAATAGCCTGGTACTGTTCAATTATGAATGGTTGTATAACAAGATCAAGGCACTTTCTCTCACACACATCATGGCAGACTTTGTCCTCAATCCTGGTGAAGAGGCAACACTAGTTGAAGAAGCTCTTCGAGTTGCCGAATCAACGATACAGAGTGATATCAACAACCTGGGACCAGAAATTTCGGGCCATTTGTTACCGTACTATAAAACACATCCAAACATCAGGGCGTTGGTACAGCAGTGCGATATTGCAGGCTTGAAGCATTGTGCTTTAATTCCGAATTTTCCCTATCTGCAAGTGCCTGGAAGTTCTCTTCAGTACACTCTAACATCTCAAGTTTGTGGTGATTTCTACAGACTGACGTTCGATGATAGATATCTTTTGGTGAAGGTGAAAGATAGTTCCATTGTCAACCGATTCGACGTCGCAACAGGTGAGGCCAAATCCCATGTGTTCGCTTCAAACGGAGATTTGTACGTCACACCTAGCGGAAAACTGTTTGTAATAGTAGATCACTTCACGGAAAAGGCAATCAAAATCCATAATTCCGAAACTGGAGAATTCGTTGGTCAGCTGATAGTTATGAACCACATAGAGCTTAAAGTTAAAGAAAAATACAAAATGGGCGCAGTTAGCCTGACAGACGAACGAATGAGTGTAATTGTTACTACCGATACCAGCTACCTGTGTATTGCCGACTTAGCAGGATGCCAATTCCTTCAAATTATAGGTCTTGATGGAAAGTGCGATGTATGTGAGATTTCACCAAATGGGCGATTTGTGTTCTGCAATTCTAACGAATTTCTGCTTTGCTATGACATGTTTTCACTGGAACACATTTGTACCGTCTCAGCTGGATATCGACCAAATGCTTTAGCCTTTACGCGCGACGGTTTCAGGGCCTACGTAGCAAATCCGCATGAAACAAAACTTCTTGTAATGCACATTCATCGCGGAGCTGTAGAAATGGCGTATAAAACACCACTGAGCGAAGATATGCCGGATGACAAGATAATGAGTATAAAGGTTTCTCCGGGAGATGATCTTGTCTTGGTTCAAGGCCTGAGTAACATTCTTGTGTATAACAGATTTACTGAAAAAGTATGTGCCAAATTTCCTCGCCCATCCGATGTGCCAACGGAGTTCAAATTGCCAAAGAGTTATTACAAAGATTTGTTCTTTACCAATGCCGACTTTTCCAGAGATGGTAATTTTGTGATAGCTTCTTTGTTTAGGAATCTGTATGTCTGGCAGATTTCAACAGGCAATAGAATCACAACAATACACGCACCGGTCGGAATTGTATCTGAAATGCTGATCTCCAAACAAAGAAGCCAGGTCATCACTCATATTGAAGGTTCCAAAGACATCCAGGTTTGGAACATTGATGAAGCTGTCAACCAGGTCAATATGTTAGACAAGCTGACCAGTGTCATAGAAGACATAAAACTCACGTGCGATAATTCTGTTGCATACGTGAAGTGTCAGAACAGCGACGAGCTTGGTGTTATTGACATGCGCAATGGTGTCTTGCTGGACCTCCTCACACACGATTCCTTACTCATTGATTTCGCGTGTACACCCGACGGACAATACCTCATTGTATCATGCAAACCCAGGAAGAAGAATGTAGCAGTGAAAATTTGGAATATGGACGAAAGAAAAGTCTTAAAAGAATTCGGAAATACAACAGGGTACTGCATCAGTGCCAAGAAGAATCATTCGATCATATATGTTGCACAGGAAGAACTTGATTTCAAAGAACCCTTTTACATCACAAAGTTCTCTTTTATGGGAAATAGCTTCACAGAAAACACACATCCACTGTCCTTAAAGTACATTTTAGACCGGCCTTTCCTTACAAATGACGATCAGAATGTGGTTGTACTTACAGCTCAAGACTACATCGAAGCTGAGGCCGAATATGATACACCAACAATCTGTGCTTTCTCCTTGGACGACGACTACAAAGTCTCATACTACACACCGGAGAGCTTCCAGGAAGCAGTTAATATCAACACAATAAAGAAAGTTATGCCTTGCAAACAAGACAGTAACACAGTTGTAGTACTTTACACCACAAATGCCGTTTTTGTTGACGTCAACGACAATACAACGTATAAGGACAAGAATCAACTTGGTCTCCTTGTGCTGGATATTAGTACTGGTGCTATAAATATGATATGTGAGCCATTCTTAAATTCAGGGACACCAATAAACTCCATCATTTTTTCGGATGTACAGTTTTGTATAGATTCAATGTACAACATATTTGATATCAACAATGGAACGTACTCTACACAGCTGCCGAACCCTGGGACACCGCCCTGCAAACTTGCTTTGTTTGGAAACGCTGTCATTTATTACAAAGGCTCCCATGTGTGTGTGATTAGTGTCATTACAGGAAAGACAATTGCGAGATGTGAAGTTCACTCATCTATTTCGCATCTCACTGTTTGCTCCGATCAAAGAACTATTATTGTTGGTTGCCATGACGGTACAATCGTTTCTTATGTGTTGATAGATTCAACACTTGAGGATGCTGAGAAAATAGTTTCTTCACTTGGTAGCAGGTCATTAGTTGGAGCGGTTCAGAGTCGTAGGAGCTCAAGGTCTTGGGATAAAGTAGAAGACGATACATGCCCAAACTATTCCAGACCGCCTTCTGCTGTCAGTCTTGGACCGAAAGAGAAGGTTCTTCTCAAACAGGTGAAACCGGCTCAGAAAGTGCGCCCGAGCTCTGACACTCTTATATACCTGAATGAACGTTCCAAAACATGCAATGTGCAATGAGCAATTGTCTTCAGACGTTTCAATTAAGCTGGCAATTAAATGATTGTTAGCACTGTGTAAACATTATACGACTACGAGTGTACATGGTCTAAAATTTGTCACTGCATTAATTTATTGTAAATTGTATCTGTAAGGAATTACTCTGACATGTATACTTCATGATTTAAACGTGAAGCAAATCAATGAATAATGACCGGTAAATAGATGTCTTTTGATTTGTATAATTAGTATGAATGCATCTACATTTGAGATGTGTGTCACATTTGTTAATATGTTTAGATTTTTAAAAAAGTTAAAACCTTATTACTCAGTGGGACACAAGGAGTGGCATATAAGCCTTCGAATTTCTAGTAATCGGATTGTAGTTAGGACTTAACAAGGAAAAGATTAGGTTACAAATCTTTTTATTTAATAGTTTTTACATGCTTTCAATTGTTTGATTAAAGAACGTTACTTTCAAATAACAAATTTCCAACTTCGTATGTAAAGTTCTCGTGTATTCTTAGAAACAAAAAAAAACAAATATTTTTGTTCGTGAGACCGGTTCTTGTGTGAAATATTAAAAACTTCAGCACCTGCAGTGTAAATGTAAAACAAGATTTTCAGGCACGATGTTACTGTTGTTTCACAGCTGTTTTCCTATCTGTACAATAGAAAATAACATTTGTTTGTAATTACTGATACTGTATTTTATTCACTTATGATAGCATTTATTAAATGCAACTGTCATGCATTTGTTGTGCATGTGCTATCGTCAGTTGCATTTCGGTAAAATGTGCATTTATATGTATAAATATTATTTTCAACTTTAGTTAAATTGGTGAACAGTTGGTTCATTAAATACATGTAATAGTGGGTCGCTTAGTGCCAAAGGTAGCATTTAAACATGTGCATCATTTAAGATAAAACGGGCTCTCTTTTACAAAGAATACCACGTATTTTAACACTTACTAACGGTGTATAGAGATCCAAACTTTTGTTTATTGTTTGCAGTTAAATATTTCATGTATTAAGTTAACACGGCTACCATGAATTTACTGTGGCTTTAAGTTTATTTTGTCAATGGTACTAATATAATGCGTATTTATTACAAGAGACAACAACCAGTCTGTTTTTATTGAAATAATACATGAACGTAAGTATACATTAATCTCTATTTTATAAGTGTAAACCATTGTATTCTTGCCCATTTGAAAGCTATTTTTATACATCTAAAGCATTTACAAGAGCTGTGATAGGATTGTTCTGCGATATGTTAATTTCATTCTGTATTTATTTGTGTTGTTGATGCATTCAGTTGCCTTAGAATAAACTATTATATAAGGAGCACAGTTGAAGTCGCGTTCTTTTTGTTCAGCAGTATATACGACAAAGTTCAAACTGTATGGGACAATTAAAAAACGATACAGGGATTATCTTGCTTTTGACATAAATACGCAGATTATGACATGTATAACTATTTGTACAAACTCAGTATAAAAGCTTATTGCAGACTAGTAACATCCCTTTTACATTCTTAACATCAATAAAAAGTTTACCTCGTTAGTCACGAGGTAGATACATGTGTATATTAATAATTTTGACAGATGGCACTAACAGGTCTCTGTAGCTCAGTGGTCCAGTATGCCACCCTTATATTTATTGACCGAAAGGGCATGGGTTTGAATCCTGTTGTAAACAAATTCTTTTTTCTTCAATTTTCATGATGTATTGAAGTATAAAATTATGTTTTTTCCACAGTACATTAACTTCTCTTTATTCTATAGAATTCTATAGAAAAAAACATTTTTAAGCTAAATTCTGTGTCAGTCGCTTTAAACAGATTTTCCAATGGAACAAAGTACTGCTTTTACAATTTTGCAACCATCATTTTCACAACCGTTCAATTTACATCCTAGAAGGATAACTTTATGGGAATCAGTTTGCCTTCTTTGTGGCTACCTGCGCTCATAACATGCTAAGTTTTATAGCATCGATGAACGGAAATCCGTCTGTTTGGCATTAACTAGCCGGTATAATATTTTTTATTAGTATTTGACAGAATTTTCAAGTTTCTGAATACCAAATTGCTATACCGCTTTATATATGAGTATACACTTGAATATAAAATTTATTTACAGTATTTACTCATTGTGAAACAATTCGTGACTCTGAATACAAAAAAAAATAAGAAGAAACGTTTGCATAATTATTATAATTCATCGTATCAAAGCTCTCACACGTGTCTAAAATAACATGAGATCCATTTAAAAATCTCTTGAATGGTATCAGAAAAAAAATAAAAACAGTTGATAATTTCCCTTCCGTCTGGAAACTAACATCAGTTATACTAATTACGAATACTTGAATGCCAAATTAAAATGTAAGCAAACAGGCGTCTTTATTGTAAGATCACACCGGTTGCTGACCCATATGATGGGAAATCAGTCCATGTACAGTACAATATATTTCTGATTAATCAGTTAGTCGACTTATCATTTGATATAGCTATCAATGATGGTTCGTGGAAGAAGGACGAGTGTTTAAAATCTTGTTTAAAATCTAGGGAAGAATCGTGAACTAACCAGTTAGAGGAATGATGATTCCTCCAGTAATGTTTATGGATATAGACAACAACAGCCATGTTATAGCATATATATATTAATTGTATAACTTATAAATAGCTTTGAAATGCCCTTCTCTGATTGGTGCCGGCGTAACTTTTAGTAAATAAATAACGGTAAATAACAACAACAACAACAACATTTTATTCGGCATTAAATCATTAAATACATTTATAGCCGATTTATAAAGAAATAAAGAAATAAATCTACGTGAAGTGTAGGACAAAGAGCTAAAATATAACGTATTTATCAATTAGTTTTACAGAGATAGACATGTAGTATGAATTAACAATATAAGCCATAAAGGCAGAACAAAAGGTGTATTGGCTATTTTGATTATACATTCGTAAAGATAGTCCTATAGGAAAAAAAATCATAGTGTGAAGTTTATATTATAAATCTCTTTCTTTAAAGGCAAAGTACAAATACTTTGCTAGATTAGAGAGAGTTCTTGGATTTTTTGAACTCATCAGGTTTTCAAATTTCTGCAGTGTTGGCCATCTACAATAGTACGGGTTTAGGAATTGTTTTCGTAGATTATTATATTTCGGACATATCAAAAGGAAATGAAATTCGTTTTCGATTACGTTCATGCGGCAGTTTACACATTTTCTGTCATTTGTAGGAATATTTGTATGTCTACCACTTTCAATTGCTAAACTGTGGGCAGAAAGTCTGAATTTTGTAAGTGATATTCTATACTTAGTTATTGCTACATGCTTTAAGTAAAATTCTATTTCGAAGTCATATTTATATAAGTTGTAAGATAACAGTCTATTTGAATTATTTATATTTGAATACCACATTTGTTTGTAAATATCTAAGATTCTATTTCTAATTATTTCAAAATTGAACTGAATATTCATATTCTTTTGATTTATCCAGATATCTGACATACCAATTTCGTAAGGATTTTTTTAACGTGAAATGCCCAATTATTTCTATTATTTGATAAAACGTTTTCAGCATCTCGTGCTAGTGAATTATACATACGTTTGAGTAAACAATTATCATCAAGCTTTAATATCTTTAACCAATATTTTATAATAATTATTTTTCGTTGTATTTTCATGGGATGTCTCCCCAATTCTCCATAAAGACCGTCAAGATTTGTAGATTTTCTGACACCAAGTATTTTTCTCAAAAATTTACAATGAACTGATTCTAATTTTTTTCCTTCGTTATAGCCAAATACTTCCGCACTGTAATTAAGTATAGAGCCAACTAAGCTGTCAAATAATTTACATTTGTCAGGAATGGTAAGTTCAATTTGGTGAAATACAGTAAATAAATTATGAAGTGCATATAATGCATGATCCGCGAGTTTGTTTTGTGTTCTAAACCAGTGACCGTTTTTATATAAATTGACTCCTAAATATTTAAATGATTTAACATTTTCTAAAATTGTATTATTAAACGTAAAATTGTGAGAGGTGTGACGTCCTAGTTCAAAAATCATGATTTTAGTCTTATTTGTGTTCACTGATAAATCCCAGGAAGTACAATAATTATGGAGGTCATCAAGCATAGACTCTTTCCAGAAATTCCTTGGTTGGGATTTACTAAGATTTTTTAAGTAATTACTTTCTGTGATTTTATATTTGTTTTTTTGTTTACGCTTTACTCGATTATAATCCGATTTAGATTTAATAAAAGCTTGTTTTAGCAAAACATTGTCTCTATCCTTTAAAAACGCATTTCTATCTCTTTTAAACTGAATTATTGAATTGCGACATTCAGTATTGAACCATGGTTTCTTTTTTTGTTTTTTAGGTGTTTCTTTATATAAACTATTGTTTTTTAATATACGCGTATGTCCAAATACATTTTGTGTGCAGTCATTTAAAATATTAACAAAGGATTCTGTAATATAATCTATATTATCGTTGTTTGTTATTTTTTCCGTGAGAGACTGAAATAAATCTTGTTTATTTCCTATCAGATCTTGAAAGTCTTTAACTTTATTATCGTCCCATTTTATAACTGTTTCTTTTTTTATTGTATCGTTATTGAACATAACTTTGGATTGTTTCCCTTGTATTTGGAATTTTATACCTGAGTGATCTGAAAACTCGTTAGGTCGGAGGACACAAAAGTTAGAAATATACTGGAAATCATGACTTTTCAATAATAAGTAATCTACTACACTTGAACCATTTAACGAGTGATATGTAAATTCACCAACTCCTAAATCATTGTGTAAGCGACCGTTACCTATAACAAAAGAAGACGATAAACAAAACTCAATCATGCGTTTACCATAGTTATCAATCACGTGATCTTTTGATACACGTGGAGGTATGTTTACATTATTTGACAGGTCAATGTCATCAATAAATTCATCAAAAATTAAAAAATCTGACAAGTTAGAAGTGCGGCTATTAAAGTCTCCGGTTAAAAAACATTTTCCTTTGTTTTTATATCTTTCTAGTCCCGACTCTATTTCCTCAAAAAAATCAAAAGTACTATTATCAATAACTGTAGAACTTATAGGTGGGACATAAGTAGTACAAATATAAACATCTTCTTGAAAATCAAAGAGTGATTTATCTATTTTTACCCAAACAATTCCGTTTTTGTCTTTTTCTATAATCGTTATATATTTTGAAAGAGAATTTCTAAAATAGATGCTTATACCACCGCTATATCTGCCTTTTTTTTGTATTTGGTGCCTTATTTCCAAACAAATGATCACAAGTATACCCAGGAATATCAAAATTGATATTGGTGTTTTTTGAAATCCACGTTTCTGATAGGAATATTATATCATAATTTGTTATAATATTAACAAAATCTGGGTCTAAGATCTTTCGCACAAGACCATTAACATTCCATGAAATTATCTCTATGTCTTTCTCATGACTTCTCTATATTTCAGTCTTATTTGTTTCATATATTTTACCGTCTACATATTTCTTTTTTAACGAATTGTTCACGTAAAGTTTGTTACCGACAATGCGTGTCTTTTTGCCGAGTTCTTCTTCTGTTTTTGCGCATTCACTTAAAGCCTTCCTGGCGTCTCTGTATTGCTGAGGTTGTTGAGTTCCTACTCCCCTGTTTAAGCTGTTTAAGTTTTTCTTTGATCTCCTCTTCATATGATTTTTGTCGTACCTTCTCTCGATCAGAGTATAGATGAAAGTTTACAATGATAGGTCGAGGTTTTTTGGCCTGTTTTTCTCCTAGTCTATGGATTCTGTTGAACTCCATATCCTTAGTATCGATGTCTAACGTATCAGAAATGAATGTTTTAACCAATTCCTCACAGTTATCAAATTTTTGAGGCTCCATAGTTTTTGATGGGGTGGAGGGTTTTGTGGGGGGCTCTTGCAGACCATAGAATATGAGATTATCTCTCATCGACCTAAATTCTAGATCTAAGAGTTTGTCATTGTTAATTTCTTCTCGTTTTTGTTGTTGATATATAGTTTCTTGCATATTGCTGCACAATTGCTGCATTTTCTTTATTTCATTTTTGTGCTGTTTAATATCTTCTTTTTGTGACTCAAAATGATTATCAATAAAAGAAACGGATTTTTCTATATCGTTTACCTTAGACTCGAGCTCTGTGACTTTAATATCCATTTCTGAAAATTTTATACTCATCGAATTTACTGTTTTCTCAATCATGTCAATTTTTGGTAGCGCGGATTTTATTGCCTTTATATCCTCTATCAGTGGCAAAGCCCAAGCAGGCGTTCCTGTCGGCAATGGCGTACCCGGCGTACCTGGCGGGAAAACACTCGGCGTTCCAGGCGTTGGTATAGTTTGTAACTTATATGGGAATTGCTGATTATAATTCACCATTGGGGAAGTGTTAGGATTCATGACTGCACTGACGTAGTCTTTACTATGTTGCAAGTAATCGGAGCACGTCACGCTTGGCGAATCAGCAGTCTGTCCAGGTGTGTAATGGCCACTAATGCCCGCTAATGGTGAACTACTCGCCTTCCTCTTTTCAGCTTGTTTTTGTCTCTTTTTTTGACTTTTGGATAATATTTCATTTTGTGACATGGAGACATCTACTAAGGTAAAACTTCGATGTAGAATATGTGCAAATATATCCAATAACTATTCCAATTTTATACAAAAAAGTCCGAGAAACAGAGAACAGAAAAATCCATGTCTTTACACTTCACGGTTCACTAAATGGCAGAGCATATTGTACGGATTTTTTTTTTTCAAAAATAGATTTCCTGGAAATCCCCCGCATCTGTTTATAATTCGGACATTTCCGGCGAAATGACTCACTTTCGGGAAATGACGAAGGCCGTTTCGACAAATTCCTTCGAATACGCCACCTGACAGGATGTTGTGAAGTATGGCGTTTCCGGTGCGTTCGTTTGACAGCTATTTAAGAAATGGGTGAAACAAATGTGCCATACAAAAGCTATTTATAGATTATATAATAAAACAAATATGGACTTTTTCACTGGTAAATATGATGTGATACGTACATAAAAAATATTCAACAGCTAAAAAGTCCATATCTGTATAATATAATATATATAATATATGGCATTCTGATATGATGTTTTTTTCAGTTTTTATTCACTAACTAACGTTGAATTTATCAGGGTTTTTTTTACTTTTATTAACTGAAACAGACTGTTGTTGCTGATAGTCTATAAAATGTTAAGTAAGTTCAAAGCTTACGTCGAAATTTGAATTATTAATTGAGAAATATAACAATAGTTTTGCCGTAGACATAGCACGGATGTTGTTAGTACATGGGTAACGGTTAGTAAGCCTCTTCACAAAGGTGACCATTACACAACTAATTGTGAATCTCTGAAAGCACAAAGGATACGATTTCACACTAAGCTTGTTTAGTGGTTGAAAACACATTTGTTCATGATCCGTAAACTTAATACTGAAAAGCAGTGAGTTATTATGAACAAAATGTATTCAGTGGCGTTTTAATCAAACGATAACAACGTCTAAATTATGCCAAATTAAAATGTAAGCAAACAGGCGTCTTTATTGTAAGATCACACCGGTTGCTGACCCATATGATGGGAAATCAGTCCATGTACAGTACAATATATTTCAGTTATATATATATGTATTTAGGGCAACTTGTAATGAAATACAATCTCCCCGTATGAAAATCTCGGCACTTGGTTTAAAGTACACGTATTTAAACTGCACTTGTAATGTGTAGGAGTGTAACATGTTTTCATACAAGTCTTATTATTCAAGGGTCATGATTTAAAAAAAGCTGCTGTATTGTATTGCTATAACTTGGATAAGTTTTAAAGGGAATCAAAGTGATGGAAGAAATCGGTGAAGAACTGAGAAACGATGACAGATCGAACATAAATGAATCCGGTCGCATGTTAGACAAAATAAAACCTGGCCTTGCCCGGCCCCCGGATGGAGGATGGGGCTGGGTTATAGTGATAGCTTCTCTTCTTATTCAGCTCACTATTGATGGGATAATGTATTCATTTGGAATATTTTATTTTGAGTTTTTGGAATTTTACAAGAGAGGAAAAGGGGAGACTGCATGGCTGGGGTCGTTGGTTGGCAGCTTCATGTTATTTTCTGGTAATTGCAACACTCGTAATTATCGTAATCACAAAATATATATCGTAATATCATACACTGTCGCAGTATTCATTTTGGAATTCTGATGAACGGGGATTCGAACATAGGATTTATAGGTCAGATTTTAAACACTCAATCCTTACAAACATTTTCCAAATAATTCATATTCTTTAGGTTAACAAAAACCTTTTGTGATAAAATGCCAATGTCGATAGAATTTAAGACAGTGTGACATTTGAATATTCATAATAAAATTGTATTGAAAACCTAATACTTAAATGTTAATGCAAGTTCCTTTATAACATTTTAGGCCCTTTAGCAGGTCTTCTGGCCAACATATATGGTTGTAGGATAACAGCAGGCGTTGGTTCCATTATTACTGGGGCTGGTTTTGTGTTCGCTACGTTTGCACCGAACTTGTATATCCTTTACTTAACTTTTGGTGTTATATCAGGTAGTTTGATCCTGTTTTCTTCAAATCTACGTCGAACACTTGTTCATACATAACGCTGGTCAAACTGCCTTTAAATGACATATTTTCTTCAATCTGAACTGCAAAAGATAAGACTTTATTTTATGCCTACCAATGAAATATAGGGAAATATCAGTGAGATAAAAGTGATAATACACTGTTTTGAATCAGTTAATTACCATTTTGATAATACACTGTTTGTGCCGGAACTACTGCTTGATGAAACTTCAGGAATTTCCCCACCACAAGAGAATTCACTGTATTTCAGACTGTGACAGCGAGTGAAATTGATTTACCTTGTAAAATCCAATTATAATATTGAATTCCTGAGCCTAACTAGTTGTGAACAATGATGAAATTCACCATAAATTATTTAAAATGTCTGATTTGTTTACATAACTCACATGGACAATATCCAATATGGCCGACTTTCAATTCAATTTATTGAATATTACTCGGTATCAATCCGCTTTTATAATTAAAGTATGTATGGCAAAAATTCAATAAATATTGATAAACTGTGTAGACAAAAATAAATGTTATTTGATGAAAGTGTATTCAGTTTATTTCAGCAGAAGTAAAGTTATCATATGTATTGGAGATTGTCTGCACTTTTTTTGTGCGGAGTAACCAAAGTACGCATTAACTGATTTGGGGCTAACCATGGGGAATTTATTGAAGGCCCTGATTAAAAATATCATAAAAAAACCCATTTCTGACGTGTTGGCATAAAATAAAAAGAAAATTTGTTTGTTTTTTAGTGGAAGATGGGAATTTATTTCATCTCGTGAACACCATATGTTGATATTTTCACTCGTGGCTGCGCCACTCGTGAAAATATCACATATGGTGTTCACTCGATGAAATAAATTCTCATCTTCCACAAAAACAAACAAATATCCTCTATATATTTTTTCGAATATCTATAAAGCAAATACTAACAAGTAGTCTGACATGGAATATATGTGCTTTCTCTGTCCATTATGCTTGATATAGATTACGATAAGATCTTTAAATGGTGGTTACAAATAATTTGATATTTCTGCTTTGCACCATTTGTTCGTCTGTAAACGTTTCTTTCTTATTTTTCTAGGTCTAGGATTCGGTCTAATATATTTATCTGCTGTTGTTGGTGTAGGGCATTACTTTGAAAAGAAGCGGACACTCGCTGTTGGACTTGCCAGTACCGGAAGTGGCATAGGAGCATTTATTTTTAATCCTTTTTCAAAGTTACTTATTGACAAGTACGGCTGGCGAGGAGCTATCTTAATTCAGGCTGGCTTAATTTTTAACTGTGTGGTTTTCGCTGCTCTGTTTAGGCCATTACCAAGATATGAAATAACAGTTACAAAAGAAGAACATTTTGAAGACCTTACTGAGATTGGCCCTTTGTCTGAGAGGGATAAGGGCAACAGTGCAGAAAGTAGTAAGTTCAAGGTTTCAGCTCACCTGAGCTTACAATCGCAACAAGAAGGAAACAAAATAAAGATATTCTTTCTGGAACGGGTTCAGAGCCATGAAATTTGGGTTGTAGCATTGCCTAGTGGGTCTATAGTACTATTGTTCTAATTTTGCCCGGTTGATCATTCTTGACTCTGCCCGTTGGGTCACATGTTTTCCCCATTTTTACATTTAAGCTGAGACTTCTGAAATTTTATTTGTAGTGTCGTCTCCGTGAACTCTAGAACGATAACATGGTAATCTTAGCATTTAGGAAAACCTAGTAAAATCTTTTCATTAACGAAAAGAGCCACAATCTTTGATATTTGAGTAATTGTTTCTTTTTGGTAATGTGTATGATATTTGAGTAATTGTTTCTTTTTGGTAATGTGTATGAAGTGACTAAAATAATTTACAGAGTCAGTACCAGTTAAAATAATGTTTATATGAAGTGCTTTGAATGATTTACATAAATAGTGGATTAAATATTTTCGTAGTAACAGTTGAGACTGTGGATTGAGTAAATGATTTACATATCCAGTACTGGTTTTAATGATTTACATAGTCAGTACTGGTTTTAATGATTTACATAGTCAGTACTGGTTATAATGATTTACATAGTCAGTACTGGTTATAATGATTTACATAGTCAGTACTGGTTTTAATGATTTACGTAGTCAGTACTGGTTTTAATGATTTACATATCCAGTACTGGTTTTAATGATTTACGTAGTCAGCACTGATTTTTAATGATTTACATATCCAGTACTGGTTTTAATGATTTACATAGTCAGTACACCAGTTGAGAATGTGTATATAGTGGATTAAATATTTACATTGTCTGTTACTGTTGATAAGGTGTATGTAGCGGGATTAAAAAATGTATGAAGTAGATTAAAAGATTAACATTGTCAGTACCTGTTGAGAATATATATGTAGTTGATTTAATTATCTATATAACTAGTACACCATTTAAAAATATGCATCTATTGGTTTTAATGAGTAACATAGTTAGTGCGCCATATGAGTTACATAGTCAGATCTATTTGAGAATGTATATGTGGTTGATTAGATATTTATACAGTCAGTTACAGTTGAGACTGGGGATTTAGCATGATAAAAGTGTTTAGATAGTCAGGATGCCAGTTGAGAATGTGTATGTAGATTAAACGGTACTGTCTTCTATTGTAAATACAGATATTAACTGTCGAGATTAAGATATAAGAAATGAGAAAATTCGAGTCTGCTATTAGATTATGACAACATTGTCGTATAAAAGCAACGATTTTACAATATGAAATCTAATGTCTTGGGTGTATCAGATATAAACTCTTTAAAGGTTTTGTTTCTTTTAGATATAACAAGAAATGTTAAAAACAAGTGCTGGTGTTCTGATATTCCTGCTTGTGTGATGACATCAATTCGCCGATCATGTGATAGTTCATGGTGGAAAGATGAAATGTACATCTTGTTTTTGATTTCTAATGTCCTAGCCAGTTTTGGTATCTCTATTCCTTTTATTTTCCTTTACGATTTCGCCGTGGAGCAAGGCATTGATAATGATAAAGCTAAGTGGTTGGGTTCGATTACTGGAATAACAAACACTTGCGGAAGAGTTCTATGTGGTCTTCTTGCAGATGGACCAAAAGTAAATAAAGTGATTTTCTTTAGTGCGACAGTAACACTCGCTGGAGCATCTGCGGCTTTGTGCTCCTTGTGTTCTACGTACGCCTTACTGGTTGTTGTCTCTTCTGTCTTTGGTCTTTGTTATGGTACGTATTAACTACTAGTTCCGACATCGATATTTTAATTGCATTTATTTCAAGGTATCAGCAGCAACGCTGGTCAGTAATTCTCAACGTCACGATAAAATATAAGAATATCTAAAAGTTTGTAAAAGATTAGAAGAAATACATGAAATAAAACTTAGAGACTTTCAGTTCAAATTAAGCACAAAAATTATTGTAACAAACTCGTTTTTGTTTAAAATAAATAAATTAGAAAATGATCTTTGTTCGTATTGTAGATCAGAACCAGAGACCATACATCATTTATTTTATAACTGTGGAATAATCCAACGGTTCATATGTCAGGTTTATAAATGGTTTCAAGATCAGTGTAATATGAATTTCGAAAATAAATTCAAATTATTTATTTTTTCTGTGGATTCAAAATTCTTTAGGAGGGGGATTTATTTCTATCCTAATAAAATATTTTATTTATAAAACAAAGTTCCAAGCTAATTCACATTATTGTCTAAATTTAGTTAATTTTAAATGCTATCTTAAACACAAACTATGTACATGGAAATTTATTTGTAAAAGGAACCAAAAATCACTTTATTTTCAACAGAATTTTGAATACATTTTAAGTAAGCTGCCTGACTGAATTCTGTGAGCAACATCTGGTTTAAATAAAATCCACTTTATTAAGGACTGACTGACAGGTTGTATAAAATATCAAGCCGACAAGGCCTCTCGATTATTATTTATTTCTTTTTTTTTGTTCTTGTTCCTTTTTTTTTTCTTGTTACATAGTTATAGTTATACTTAAAATAGTATCAGGTCTGGATATTTCAAATAATGATATACGTGTAGCATATTTGTAGTAAAATGATTGTAAGGTGAACAGGGGATGGTTCCCCGACCCTTGTTTCACCAATGACGGGGAGAATAAATGGGGTTACCCATCAGGGGCCTGAAACTAAAAAAAAAAAAAAAAAAAAAAAAAATAAGAACTCATTTACTGATTTTCTTAAATATGTGACGTTTATAAAGGGTCATTTTTGAAGAAGGTGCTCTGCAAACTGATTGGTGTAAATGCCATGTCCATGATGAAAATAGAATAGTTTAACGCAAACTCCGCGCACTGGTTACGCTACGCTCAGTAACCACTGCCTTCACACGAATCACGTGATGATGGTCTTATCACATGATTGTGTCAAGATGGCGGATACGCCAAAGAAACCGTTGAAAATTGTTTCATCTGTAATAAACAGCGACACTATAATTTGAACTGTAGTGTCAAGTCTGCCAATATGATTGACAAAATTTCATTTCTGTTAAAAAAGAACTTAAGTACAATAGTGACTTGAATGATTTCTTTTTCAAAAGCGGTCATATTGTTTTGACATAAACGGTGCGATATTAAAAATTATTCTCATAATTTTTATGTTTCCGAAATTATTTTTTATTTTAGTTCACATTTACACCTTATAGTCTTGAAACATCAATAAAACCGTGTTTACTTTTTTAAAAAACAATAGAAATTGAAAAAAATCATATTGTCAAAAATCTTGACGAAAATGTTAAGTGACGGCAGAGATCTAATCCTGTAAGGGGAGATCACTGCGTGGGAGATTGAGTTTAACGGAGTCTAAGTCATAGCAAACAATATTTGATCTTAAATTACCAAGCAATAGCTTATTGTTCGTATTAAAATGTCAAACTGTAAAGTTATTATTGGTTATTAACATCAAAATTTAGATAAATGAAATGTTTCTAAAAAGCAGTCTATAAAGTAACTTTCTAGTAACTGTTTACCTGATAACATAGTGCCTTTTCTGGTATTTTTCAGGTATGTACATTCCTTTAATGTCAGTTGTGCCGGCAGACCTTCTCGGACCAGAAAAGTGGAACGATGCATTCGGAGTGCTCCTTATGTTTAAAGGATTTTCCAATTTAGTCGGCCCGCCCGCTGCAGGTGTGCCTTTCATTATTAAAGTTACCATATATACTCAGAAGTTAAACTAAATGGTAGTTTCTTGGTTACTAGTATAATGTGCAAGATCTTCAGCTGAGAACGTATGAATTGTTTAAAAACAAGAACGATAATATCAGTTTATACAATTTTCTTTAGTTTTCACATTCAATCGGCCATATTTTGATTGTTTTGCTAATTGAATCTCGCAGTTGCAGTGTGGTATCTCTTGAGGTAATTAACTGTAACTGTAAAAAAAACATATCGTTGATTCATTAAGTCGAAGATCTATCATTTAAATAAATGAAACAAACTAAGATAACTTCATGTATTTCATACCTTGTAGAATCTTGGGGATCTTCTTATAAGCCCCTAAGGCTTTACTCTCCCCTCTTTTACAACAATGCATGTAGTCGTTGAAGCCAGACCTCCCATGTTAAGCTGCTGCTTTTTTAGGCTCATTAAATTTTGTTTTCCCTTTCAAGCTCTTTTTTAGGCTCATTAAATTTTGTTTTCCCTTTCAAGCTTTTATTACACCTTTCTTAGTCCAAATGTTTTACAAAATAATCAGCAATAGTATCTGTTAAGCTGGACTAAATATTAAAAGGGCGTAAATTTGATCCAAATCGAGGAAATGGACTTGTCAAAAATGCTCTGAATTTCGTAAAAAATATTTACCATTTTTTCATGACCATGGCTAAATGTTGATTTGTTCAACAGGCTGATGAGTTTCTCAGAAAAAAATGCATTTTAGAAGTTGTAGTTTTTTAAAAGTAGCATGCATTATAAAAAATGCATCCCTATAATTGTATTTTTTTGTGTTTAGTTAAGGGAATACAAAATTATTCTGTACGTTCTGTTCATAATGGGCCGTTTTAACCATGGGCCGTTTTGACCCAATGTTAAATTTTGGTTTCGTTTAAATAAATTCGTATTTTGATTCTGAGCATGCGCATAACTATCTTTGAAGACTGGTTTTCATGATTTTAGGCTTAATATGAGACCATTAACTAAAATTTGATACTCAAAAATGGATGCCGCCAGCAATTAAAGCCAACACTGTGGAGAGGTCTGATGACCTCTCCAATAAGCAAACATACGCGGACAATTAGAAATGATTTTATTTTCAAATAGATTTAATTCATTTTGCCAATCCAAAGAGACATCCAATGGTAGTAAACTGTTCTAAAACCTTCAAAGCTTGGTCTTAACAAAACTACGCTCTAAAGGGCTTAAGATACAAGACGAAACATCGCATATTACAGAGAGTTGAATCAGGTGACTGAGCCTCTATTATTTTGATTCAAGGAACTTCTTGTTTTGGATCATCTGCTTTTGTAGACCGATCATTATTATTGCCTTCTTCAGGGAAGGGACATTTTATAAAGTTGGTAGAAATTGTGGCCCATACCTTTTTTCTATTTTGGAATAGAATTTTGGTGTGCAATTAACATGCAATAAAATATGTTTAAATTAGACAAAACCTTCTAATTTCCAAATTGGCCAGAGCAAAAAGATCCCATTATATAAAATTCTAAGGGCATCAATGAAATTCTCTGTGTTTGTGGCTTTATGTGAACATAATCGAACTAAATTTAGATAATGCATACCATCTTTCCATGACCAAAGCAATGGTTTTAAATCAGGCATGTTTGAAAATTTAAACATTGGTAAAATAGATAATATCAAAATATTTGATTACCATTGTAATACAATGGATATGGAGGAAAACGGGGTCTGCTAATAACAAAGCCATTTTTACGCAAATGACCAAATATTTCTTTAACTGTGAGGAATTGTTTGTAAAACATTAGCTAGCTGTATCAAAAACCTCGTAAGAACGGACATAGTAAACGATAATTATAAGATTATTTCCTTCAGGATGGCTATTTGACAAAAAGTTATACTGCGACATTTGTGGCGTTTGGAATGACGACGGCTTTAAGTGGAATTATATTGAATTTAACTCCTTTACTGAAAAGAAGACAGAAAAGAAAATGTAGTCAGCAGGTTGGAGTTAAATAGAAAAGGTTGAAATTTATGACTGGAACAGAAATAACTGATGCACCCCTACTAAACGGTGGCTCTTTCACATTTTGGTGATCTGTTTAAATGAGAGCCCTCGACACTTCCGTTGTAGAGCCCTCGACCAAAACAAGGCTGAAAAAGGTAAGCACGTTTTATAAAAATATACGTTTTAAAAGAGCATGTTTGTTTCTCAAAAATCAAAGAATGTCATGCCACGTAGAACATTTTTCTCATCATTTTAGATGCAGTTTCGATAAGAAATACCCCATAATGACGTTGCTAGAACTTGTACCAAATATCAACTCGTGTGTTTTCTTTTACGAGGAGACACATCTTGAGTGATTTCTTTACCGTGAAATAGATGCTGGCCCACATAATCGTCATGTAACATTGTTCCAACCTCCTCTTTGGCTCAGCACTAAAAATATTTCACAGAGCTCGGTTAAAAACAAGATACTCACATTTTTTCAAATGTGATCGAGCCATCGACAATGTGATGGCGCCATCGGCAATATGAAAGAGCCCTCGAAAATGTGATGGAGCCAACACTATCATTCAATAAGTGTTAATATTGTATGTAAAAAAGCACGAAAAAAAGCTACGATCTGATTTCTTTTTTTTTTTCAAAATTGGTAAAACTTTATTGAAAACAGCGGATATTGTTTTGTCTTCAATTCCAGCATCATTGGGTATATCGTTTTTAATGTCTTCTGCTTCATATTCCGAACTAATTGAGATAGGTTCTTCAATATCTGCTACATCGCTATCTGTAAAAAATCTCGTCTAATGGGTACAAATAACTTCTTCATCACTGATTGAATGGCTTTCAAGTGAACAATTCAATGTTCTTTTTGATGTTTTTCTAGGTGTAAAATGTTTAGTTGCCGAAAATATTGTCTTTAACATAGAGTATTTGATTTGCTTTGTAGAACTTGAATGCGTTTTCTTTCATTCGTTTTCGCCGATGTGGTGCCTTGAAAAAATTTCCACCCATGTTTCTTTTATTTATGTTCATTGTTTTGACAATAACTTCTGAGTCGTGTTGCATTGATTTGACGAAATTTTCTTTTTCGTGCTAATCGCTACTCTGTTCTTAGTTTACCTTTAAAGACCGTTATCTGTAATTAAACTATGCATATACAATTATAGATTATTGAAATACTAGTTCATATGAACGAATCTGATTGAACAATTATTCGAAACATTTCAAGAAAGTAAGTATCAACTCATGCAATTTAATCTATACATGAATTTAATTGGTATAATTCCACAATATAAACACTTAATGAATGATGGTGTTGGCTCCATCACATTTTCAAGGGCTCTTTCACATTGCCGATGGCGCCATCACATTGTCGATGGCTCGATCACATTTGAAAAAATGTGAGTATTTTGTTTTTAACCGAACTCTGTGAAATATTTTTAGTGCTGAGCCAAAGAGGAGGTTGGAACAATGTTACATGACGATTATGTGGGCCAACACCTACTTCACGGTAAAGAAATCACTCAAGATGTGTCTCCTCGTAAAAGAAAACACACGAGTTGATATTTGGTACAAGTTCTAGCAACGTTATTGTGGGGTATTTCTTATCGCAATTGCATGTAAAATGATGAGAAAAATGTTCTACGTGGCATGACATTCTTCGATTTTTGAGAAACAAGCATGCTCTTTAATAACGTATATATTTATAAAATATGCTTACCATTTTCAGGTTTGTTTTGGTCGAGGGCTCTACAACGGAAGTGTCGAGGGCTCTCATTTAAACAGATCACCAAAATGTGAAAGAGCCACCGTTTAGTAGGGGTGTGATGCTGACATTCAACTGAGTGAAAATCAACCCATTAATTGTAATAAACATGAAATTTGATTTTTAGTTGTTCATTATATCCTCGAAAACTTTTGAAAACATATATGATGAAGAATTACATCTGAAGTACATTTTATACCACAACAGCAAAGTATTGCACCACTATGGAACGCCAGAGCTGTTGTTAAATTATTTCATTCTGCGCATTTGTCATTATGTTCTGTAGTATGTGCGTTTGTCATTGTTCTGCAGCTGTAACATTTTAAGCTAGGTCAAGTAAATAACTTAGTTATCAGAGGGCACCTTTCATACGTAACAATTTTTAGCCAGGATGAGTAACTTCCCTTCGTTATCGGTGTAAGGGGAGAGGACACTTATAATGCCGGAACGAGTTACTTCTCTTTTTCTATCAGGGGACACAACTCTGCTTACCTTTTCAAGCTTGGACGAGTTACTTCCCATACTTCCCTTGCGTACTACATTGGTGTGAAACCACCAAACAGATTCCTTCTTTATTCTATATAAAATTCCTAAAGTTCACAAGGCTGTAAAACATAGCAAAACGTCTTTTAAATGGCTTGCAAGAAAAGTGGGGGTTGTATTACAAACATGAAATATAGTTCTGCTCATGTGAACTTACCCATGAAATTAACAAAAAATATGAGTTAATTTTCAGATCGGGGTATGTGAAACAATTTCCTATTGTGATTTCTATTCTGAATGTATATGAGCATAAAGTTGCTACAACACTATGAGAAATAGTCAAACAAAATGATTCCAGCAAAAATTAAATACACATCAGTGCAAAAATGTTAGAAATAGCCAAGAAAACTGAGAACATTTTCTAGCCGCTGTTATACGGGTACCATTTTTTGAGCTAATATAGACTGAATTGGTTCTTTCATACCTACTCTTGCCTATTCTCTTTAAGGCCAACACGAGGTACTTCCTCTACTTATCAGGGGACACTAATGTTGCTTTAATAATTTAAGGTTTGAAGAGTTGCTCCCCTAGCCAATCAGCCTACACTACTCTTATCTAAACATCAAACTTCCTATTATAACCGAAGCAAGTTACACCCCTTAGGGATCAGGTGAAACTACTCTTACTTTAGTGTGTAAAGTCGAGACGAATTACTTTCTTTTAAAATCAGGACAGACTACTCTTACAGTACCTATTTTAGCTGGAACAAATTATTTCCATCACCAATCAGAGTGCATTTCTGTTGCTAAAGTTATTTCAGTTTTGATTAGTTACTTTACTTAGTTATTAAAAAAATCTACCCTTTAATACTATAATGGCATCAGTCATATTAACAAATCACTTCAATTACATATCAAAAGTCACTTTTCTTCATAAACTTAAGCCGGGACAGGTTTTCCCCCTAATTTAACAGGGGACTGAACTCTTGTATACCTTTTTTCGGGACGTGGTAACAGGGGACTAAACTCTTGTATACCTTTTTCGGGACGTGGTACTATCATTAGTTATTAGGGGACACCCTACTACTTTTGTTGTTGTTGTTTTTTTGGGTTTTTTTGTTGTTGTTGTTGTTTTTTTTTGTGGGGGGGCGGTTATGGCAGGATGAGTAACTTCCGTTTCGTATCAGGAATTACTTGAATTACCATATTTATCCAAAGGGGACAAGTTACTTCAGCTATCCTTCAGGGGAAACTACTACTCCTAAATTATTTAAGCAATAATGTTTTCCCCTTACTTATTAGTAGACACACTTGCTTTACTAAGCTGGGACGATTTACTAGGGACATTTCTCTTTCACTTTTTCTAAGCTCTGAGAGGACACTACTCTACCTGACTTATTTTCAAGCCAGGAAGAGTAATTTTCTATCGTAATATGGTGACTACTGTAGAGTAATTTAACAAACCAGGGAACACAACTCTTACTATATTCATTTAAACTGTGTCGAGTTATCTTTCTTAGTTATCAGGTAAGACAACTACTTCCTTTTAAAGTTGATACAAGTAACTTTCCTTATTAATCAGGGGACACCACTCTTACTAAACTGTTTTAAGCTGAGATAAGTTATCAGGGGACACGTCTTTTAC
This sequence comes from Cyclina sinensis, assembly GCA_012932295.1. Taxonomy (NCBI): domain Eukaryota; kingdom Metazoa; phylum Mollusca; class Bivalvia; order Venerida; family Veneridae; genus Cyclina; species Cyclina sinensis. The sequence continues at coordinate 10,675,197 of JAAONU010000012.1, read as the reverse complement.
TTTTTATGCAGAACGAGTTACTTTCCTTATCTTTACAGGGAAACTTCTCTTATTTAAGAAGCTTTGAGTGTCCATGTGAATATTTAAACAAGATTTATTTTATTGTAACAGTTAGAATTAATTTTACTAGGTTTGTTTTTAATTGTTTAAAATGATCGTAATTTACTTCCATATATAACTGACACTGGAACAAGTACTCCGGCAAACGATAATAGATTTATTTGTTTGTTTGTTTGTTTGTTTGATTGTACAATCTTGTTGTAGAGCAATAACAGATGACAATTTTAATCCATATTTTCCTAGTCAGATCCATTATCTTCCACGAACACTTCTGTTTTACGTATGGGACGTATAATCGAGGTCAACGGTGTATCGGTGCGACACAAAAAGCCAGTAAAAGAACCAGAAGTGTCTCGGGAACTTGGGTGTTCTATGAACACTTAATTGCTCCCCCACCCCCGGACATCGGCAATACAGGCAACCTGTACCAGTGATAGGCCTATATTAACTAAAATAGAATTTTCACAAGTCATTTTCGCAAAATGTCTAGAAATATTAATATAACCTCTTAATTCAAAACTTACTACATAATGATCTTGAGTGTTTTTGAACGCTTTGAACATCGAAATTCTGTTTCGTTTCCTTCAAGAGACATATGTTAATTTTTTGGATACAAAATCTGTGATTTCACTGAAGAAGAAACCGTAATATAAAGCAAAGGAGTTTCATGAGATACATATCCATTATGTCTGGATGTTCTATGTTTTTAATAAAGTCTTAGCTTCAGAGATCGAATATAAAATTTGTCGTTAGAGGAACCCTAAGTAAATTAATGTCATAAATCAAATGATGTCATGTATTAGGTGTACAGAGCTGTAACTAGATAAAAATGAAAAAGATGTTACAACGTTTCTACCGACTGCGAATCCCCTACAAATTTCCAAAGAGGATTATCGGTTTAGATGTTCGCTCTAGCAACAATCTATGATGCGTGTTTGAGGTTGCACGGTCAAGTCTCGTCCATTCAGCCCTATCCTTGTACTAGCTTGCAAAATGGTCACGATTCACCATAATAATAAGTTAGTTTTCATTTCGCTAAATAAAAATTTTTTTTTAAAAAGCACAGAAAAACATGCAAAAAATTTATGTACTCTACGTCTATTAAATGGATAATAATAGCACGGATCTTAAAGTATTCCAATTGTTTTGCCAAAACTCCATTAAATCTATTTTAGTGATATAAATCTTCCGAATTTGCTTTTTTAAAGAATCTCTTTTTCACTGCAGATTGGGAGTTATTGGACAGAATGTTTTGATCATATGACCTATGGTGCCGATAGTTTAAAAACGTTGAAAATAATACGGGCATAGAGCTGAATTAATGCGGGGTGGCTGATTAACAATCCAAAGGATCTTATATTATTATATTACATGTATATGAATAAGATATATGCTCGTATTAAAATATCAAGTTATGATATCATTTATTATGTAGTATTCCAAAACTCATTATTTATGACTATTCTTGAGGTCATCTAAATTTAATACTTCAAAGCTAATTGTTGCCTCAATGTCTTTTCCCCACTAAATAACAAATCTCCAAACAAAATTATTTTTCAGCTTTACGAGTACGTATATATAAGAAGCTAAATCACTTGTGTCTATCCTTTCACAAGTTCTCATAAAGGCATCATGTGCCTTGAATTTTGTGCTTACTAAGAACGCATACAGGAACCCGATGCTAGACAGAAAGCAATATTCATCGTGATATTGTTTTTGTTACAACCTTCACCTGTTGCTCTAAATCTAAGAATACACTGTTGAGAGAAACATTTCGTCAATTCAGAAAATTATGGTTTAGGCCTACTTTGATAGCGTTAAAGGGTGCAGTCCTCTGTTACTTTTAAAGCTGTCAGGGGTCGTTACATACGCTTCAGTGTAACAGGCAACATATCATGGGCTTCCAGGATGCCGGGATGGTTAGCCACTGTGAACATTACTCTGTTATTTTCATGCATTGTGTTTCATGACATTTCAAAGAGCAGTTTCAAAGAAAAGGCTCCTGATACATAAAGAAAGCATTTCAAAGAAATAAAAGGCGAGACCTACGATGTTCCTAATTCAGTTAAAATTGGTTTAAATATGGTCATACTAACAATTTTCAGGGAATTCGACTTAGTACTTACAAGAAATGGTCAAGCAATGGCAATAACTCTTTGTGTTTCTCTTCCAATATAAAAAAGGAATTACGTGCATCATGAAACTGTAGCTGTTTATTCTTCTTGTATATTTCCGGGAATGACACAATATAGTTTCAAAGAAATAGCTTAGGACGCACAAAACTTTAAACATGGTTTTCGAAAAGAATCTTTACTAAAATCGTTGATATCAATTTTTATTATCTATCAGTCTTAAAACAAAATTAATGAATGAAAAAAAAACAAAGAGCAGAAAATATTTTAAAGGCAAAACAAAAACAAAAAGCAACAACATAATATATTGACACTAGTTTGAATCCAGTCCACGCCTTTTTCAGAAACAAAAACCTAATTATATAACGAACACAAATTGAACTGAGTAATTTTCGGGCTAGAGGTATTACATTGCCTGAAGTAAACAGTAACATGTATCTAAAACCTGTAAGACAACTTCTGTATGAGCATATCAATTTTTTTTATGCCAGACATGAGGAAAACACGTTTGTTGCCACTCATCCTTCTTTAACTGGAACCAACCTCAGCGGGACTGGTTGGTTGGTGTTCCGAATTTGATATTTTTAGGTTACTGCCTTGATTCTTAATACTGCATAAGCGAGCAAATATGAGTACAGAGACAGCAAATATATAATAAACAATAAGTGGCCTAGTCACTAGTTTATATTTGAAAGCAAAATTTATTTTATTACCATTTCATAACTTTTGTTTCGTATGAGCTTAGTTATCATTCGGAAGCAGAATTTTATCTGATTTTGTTTTATTTTCTAAGACAAAAACAGACAATGAAACATTTTACATATTTACTTTCATTGTAACATACTCTTCTTATTATATTAATTTGTTTAACTCTAAAATTTTATAGACCTGAAAACATTACTGCAATATTGCAAAAGATTTGACTCCTCTAAATTCCAACAAAGCGTTCTTTCAACCTAATGTCAAGTGTTCTTTATTTAGATCCTGTCCGACAGGATTCTCCAGCCATTAACCTTTTATCTATTACTCGAATGACAACTATGGTCAAACTTTATTTCCACCAGTCTTATATAGAATCTCTCTCAGCGTCATCTCTATCTTCATTCATATGTTTGTCATGTCTCCTAATCCAAGTCGTAAAAATCAAAACCATCCCACTTGCAGCGGCTGCCACACCAGAGACTATGAAAGGTACAGTATAGCGTCCTGTTACATCGTAAAGCCATCCTGTACAGATACAACAAACATTGAGAAGCAATAAAGCTTACAATGAACACTATATCAAAACTGATATTGAAAACTGCTGGATTTATTAAGTCATTTTTTTATTTGTAACCATGTCTTATTTATTGTAAACATTTAACCAATCTGTTTATAAAGATCTGATAAAAAGATAAAAGTAAAGTATCTTATGATGAAATAAAACTTTAATTCTTATTGTGTGACACGGATCTTCACGCATCATTTAGTTACAAAATAATCTTAATGAGTTAATTAACATACACATCTGATTAGGAAGCAGCTCTATCATTTAATCAATTATGGCATTTTTGTTACTAACTTTAGAGTCGTGTCTCGGAAGATATCAAATCTACTATCTTTATTTATGCTCGAATGAAAATTGTAAAGTTTTCAAGCTATTTCAAACGTAATTTTAAGGCGTATCTAGTTCACAATTTTATTCCTTTGTGTAAAGAATGTAGAATTCATTCTACAGACCCGCACAAGGTGGCCCAATTAAGCAAGCAATTCCCTTGAACATCAGCAGCACGCCAAAGGCATTGTTAAGCATCTCAACCTTAATAAATCCGCGAGTACAACTGACATCAGGGGGATGTATATACCTGAAATGTAAGAGATTTTATCAAAATTTTACATTGTCATAGTTCACTCTGCCTCTCCCTGTGATCTTGGTTTAATCATGAACCAGTGATTTTCAAAATTTTGGTCGATTTACCTTGTAAGTATTTTAGCAATATCTTGGTAAGTGAAATCAGTAAGTGAAATCGATAGATAGCCAGTCCTATGAGATCAATTCGCTTTCAACACAATCAGAGAAAACCCGACCATTCTATGTCGTTTAAAAGTTTAAAAAATGGAGGAGACGAGAAAATTAAATCTGTACCGAATTATAGAAACGTTAGACAATAGACGGACAAAACAAATAGACTAAATTAAATCATGACACATTAACATTTGAATAGAAATCTTCAAACTATCACCCTTCGACTTGTTTTCACATGTGAAAAAGGTCTGAAAGTTTATCCGTTTTCTTCATACAGTGCACTGATTTACGTTGCAGTCATTGCTTCAATTAATCAAGAGGGCTTTTAACAGCATGACCAACGAAAGACATTCAGCTAAAGTACAGCTTATTCAGACATCCGTAATTATGTAAGTTCGTTACCTAGACCCTGAGCTCTATCTGCTCAATCTGAAATTTACATGCAAAACTATGCACGTGGTCAAAATTTCACCGAGGTATTGCTAAAAACAGAAAGAATGTCAACAGGACTTGGTCACCCAAAGAAAAAAATGAAACGTGCATGCAAAATCATACCTACATACCTGTATAGTATATATTTCAGTCATGTAGCTAAGAAAACAAGGAAGTAGGTCAAGAAAAAGTTCATTCAATGTTGAAGCTGATATCTACATGCAAAACTGTATGTTTGGACTAAATTTTATAAACATAGCTTCAAAAACATAAGAGGTCAGTAGGTCGAAGTCACCAAAGGTCAAAGTTGAAGTCTGCAAGCAAAGTTATATATATATATATAAGTAGGTCAGCAAGCCAAGTTTAAGGTCACATTAAGGTCAGTAACAAACTTAAGGTCAGTTACAATGATAACATACATGTTCCTCCCAAAATTATTTAGTGGCTTTTAGTTTTTGCCATCTAAGCTTTTTATAAAACTATCGAGCTAGGCCCTGTAGTTTCGCAAAGGAAGACTTTTAGTGTTTTCCTCTATATGTCTATGTTGGCCAACAGTGACCCAATAAACATAATTATAACAATCTTGGTGAAAGTCTTCTACACAATGCAACACCTAAAATTTATAGACACTATGTCCTGCGGTTTCAGAGAAGTAGAGTTTTTAAAGGTTTCTTCTATATCTCTGTGTAAAAAACAGTGATAGCAGGGGCTCATTCAATAGAGATCTAAGGGACATAATTTGAAAAACTATTGATAGAGATCCACTAGAAAATGCTACTCACCTAATCACAAAATTTCAGAGATCTAGGCTTTGAAGTTTTAAACAATTGGAGGCCTTGTGGTTTTAAACAATAAGATTTCTTTAATTTTTTCCTTAAGTGGCCATAGCAGCCAGAGTTATGGCTGTATGGAATGGAATTCTTTGAAGAATTGTAATTCAGCTACATGCCATGAAGATCACTGCTAATGTTCATCAACTTCGGCCCGCTGGTTGCAGAGGAGTATTGTTTCAAGCAAGTGGTGGACGACGGACTTAGACGCTACACGGAATGTGATTACAACAGCTAACCCTGGGCCTCTCGCTCATGTGCTCTAAATAAACTGTAATAATTGTTTAATTAACGCAGAAGTTCTTAATGAACTTTTTAACGTAATGATATTTTTCTTGAAAAAAAGATATACTGCCAACTTACAAACAGAAAAAAATAATAATCTCGGCAAAATAAGTTGTTGTGCCTATCTGTCAAGAAAAAATGAAACCGCCAGTACAGGTGTTCAGCTATATTCGTAGTTAATTTCAATAACATTTTAGAGATGTCGAAAAAAAATAAGAATACATGGAACCAGCCGAATGTAATAGGCGGAGATAAGTGTAATATGGCCAAAGCTCACATGTTAGAATTCCAAACGAACAATTTCAGTCGCTAGCGCTCCTTCGTACTTAAATATATTGGCATATATTTTATGTTTTTCTGTAAAAAGTTTAGTTTCTAGGAATATGTGTGTGCGTGTGTGTGTGACTATTGAAATGAAAACAAAATCGCTTATGTGTAATTACTAAAAAAGAAACCTAGCTAAATTTCAACTTAAATATATTCATAGTAAAACAAAATCATTAATTTTTTCTGCGGAATGCCATTCAAGCATCTTGGTTAATTTGAAACCTAAAACAATTCTAACGTACATCTTTTGTCAGTCCTGCTTTTTACTACATGTGCATTCATATCGGAGTTTTGGAGTGACAACAACTTACCATAACAAAGACCAAAGACGGAAGAGACAACAACCAGTAAGGCGTAAGTAGAACACAAGGAGCACAAAGCTGTAGATGCCCCAAGGATTGTTACTGCCGCACTAAAGAGAATCACCTTGTTTACTTTTGGTCGATCTGCAAGAAGTCCACTGAAAACTCTTCCACAAGTGTTTGTTATTTCAGTAATTGAACCCAACCATTTTGCATCATCATCATCAATACCTTGCTCCACGGCAAAGTCGTAGAGAAATATAAAAAATACAATAATACCAAAACTTAACATCACATTTGACACCACAAACAAAATAAATGTAGTGTCTTTCAGTTTGGAAAATTCACAGAGTTGAGCCATTGAAGCTTTGCAGTGGACTGGGACATTTAAACAGCATCTTTTTGTAGAATTCCTGCGCATACCTGAAATTGATAAATAAAAAAGTATCTTAACTTATTTCAGACATGAAAGAAAAAATACAATTATCTAAACAATATTCTGTTATAGAAAGCATGGTCTTTAAAGTAAAATATTTCTGCTTTCATTTTTTTCTACTATAATTCCTTTAAGAATTATTTATACCAAGTAAGCTTGAATAGTAAACATTGGCATAAAAATTAAGGATAAAACTGTTTTGCTCTATTTGTTACTAGTATATAAATAATCGTATTCAAAAAGACAATGTTTCTTGGTTTTTGTTTGAAAAACGGTCAGATCTTAAAAATGAGACTTTTTTCTATTTTGCCCTGTGTGAGATACTTCTGAGTAGTGATTAATGGTGTCTGGCTTTTGCCAGAAGAAAGAGGAAACGTAGAAAGTGTGCAAGCCCTTTTGTAATGATGCCGCAATATACATATCAGTTTACTGCCTTTTGCCGCTTAACTCTCTGGCATTTGTAATATTTACCTTTTGAAGTACCATAAGCTGATGAGATGATATAACATTAAATATTACCTATATGGCGATCTTTATCGCAAAATTAGTCGCTAACTGTTTCTGATATAAGTCTTTTTAAACTGTGTAGTTTTATAATATTAACCAAAAATGCATGAAATGCTCATAATTCTTTTAATTTCGGGTTATATGAAAGCTTGAGTTCATGCTGTAAATGAATACAAACTGAACTGTTGCATAGTTATGACGCCTTCATTTAAACTTCAAGGTTTCTAAATATTTATTTTACAGCCTATCGCGTACATTTTTTCTAAAAGGCATGCTGAAATATATCTTTAATCCCTGCTTTATTTGAGAATGGAGCAATATAACACATTATAATAGCAAACAAAATGCATTACTTTCTTTGCAATACGTTTCAAACTCTCTTTGTTGACTGAATTTCCTTGTTTCTGTCTTAGATGGAAGTTACTGTTTCCAGTCTGTAATGATTGCGAAGAACTATTTCGACTCTCATGCAGAGAAGTGCTTCTCATCGTCGGCAAAGGGATATTTGCATTAAGATTATCGCAGAGATTGTGTCCCAAAGATGCAAGCATTTCGTCTGTCGTCGTTGGTTGTTTTAAGGGTCTAAAGAAAGCGCCAAATACTATACAATTCAGTAATATTCCAGCTTGAATCAAGATTGCACCTCGCCATCCATAATAGTCTATTAAGAGCTTTGAAAATGGATTGAAAATAAATGCTCCTATTCCACTGCCTGTACAGGCAATTCCAACTGCGAGGGCACGCCTCTTCTCAAAATAATGTCCTACGCTGACAACAGCTGGTAAAAATATTAAACTGAATCCTAGACCTGAAAAGAGCATTTTCATATTAAATGAAAAAAACAAGACTCCAGTAAATGCAACTTTGTGTAGATCCGAAGTATATTGATATCCGTCTATTCATTACATGAGTTTGTGTAAAAACGCAATTACAGTTACTGTTTAACACTGTGTTCCTGACAATGAATACAGTTTATTTAAAAATTGAGAATAATTAAAAATCAATTGACCAGTCTATCATGAAATATAGCTTGAGTTCAAAATGTATTCCTTCTTCAGTGTTAAGGATTTGATGTTAATTTTGCAAACAATGCTATGTAAACAGATAAGTTTTATGAATATAGACTTGTTAAATTAAAGACGATAACACACCTGAGAGTATTCCAAAACTGAAATAAAGGAAATACAGGTTTGGTGCAAATGTACTAAGCACGAATCCTGACGAGGAAATCAACGCACCAACAATCGTCGTAAAACGACACCCGAACTTGTCCGTTAACAAACCAGCTAAAGGACCTGAAATGTAAAAAAGCCTATCATTCAAATTCAAAAAAGAATTTAGCTTATTTAATTCCCTCAAAATTTCATTTGGTGTTTAAGTTACGCGTTGTTCACAAAATGAATAAATGAAAACTCTTAAACACTTTTTGTGACAAATTGTTCAAAGAAAAACTCTACGCTTCAAAGAATAGCGAGAAAAATTTCTTTATTTGAATAGACACCTGTTGTCTTTTAATTATAAAACAAATGAGTAACGATACCGAGAAATTTTCTTCTACATTTGCTTTTCTTCCTTTCTTTATAATTGCAGTTGCAAAATAGAGCTGAGCAAAAAAAAAAAAAAAAAAAACAGTTCTGTCATACAGGTCACGGATCTTACTTACCAAAAAGTAACGTCAGACCTGGTACCAGTGACCCTACCCACGCTGTTTCCCCTTTTCCGCCTTTGTATACCTCTAAAAACTCGTAATAGAACACTCCAAATGAATAGGCTATTCCGTCAATCACAAGATGAATAAGAAAGGAGGCAAAAACAACCATCCAGCCCCATCCACCGTCCGGTGGTTGAACATTTCTTTCTTTCTCCAACATGCATCTGGTTTCGTGAATGTTTGCGTTGCTGTGATCATTTTTCTTGCTTTTTGCACTTTCTTTCATTGGCTTGTTCATTCAGCAAATAGTACGGTAAAGCAGCACTTTTGTCCAAATTTGGTGGTATTTTTAAACATCAATTTCCTACAGAGTTCCGTATTTTAGAACATGCCTCATGCAAAGAAAAAATTTCCCTTCCACACACAGTCTATTTCTCTATTTAATATTCACTTTTTAAGTTTATCAGTTAAAGGTCAACGTCTGACTGGTTGATGTTAACCTTACACGAGAGTGAATAACCTAAGTATTTAGTATTGTAAAAGAGTAATGTGTTTGACCCATTTTCTTTAATTATCGACTCCCTGCTACAATTTAAAGCGCATATAGCAAGCTTTTACAAACCCAGTAAGTAACCTTTTAACATCGACTAAGAGATTGAAATGACATTTTGGCCACTGACTTAAAGTGACAACAACTTTGAAAAATACTGTAATTCGATTGAACAAAATAAAATCCTACACTCTAATATAACTTTTTAATAACGATCCCTTTAATTTAAGCTTTAATTAAATGCACATAAACCTTTCTTTTGTATTTCTGACTAAATTAAAATTCAATAATTAAAAACAAAAGACTACATGGTGTCGCTTTTCCACATTAAGGACACAACAGACCTGTTTATATTCCTATCTTATCTGGTTGTCAATTACAAAAGAATTAACTCCTCTCAGAAAACACGATCATATAAATTTAATAGAGTTAATCAATAGTTCTTGCAAAAGACAATTCAGCTGTTTTGTATAGAACATATGTACATACGCTACCCACGGACAGCTGGAATTGAGATTCCTTTGGCTTCGACCATTTATGCGCAAACACTGATCTCCCGATCAGGCACAAATTCGAAACAAAGACATAGATAACTGATTGTAAATCTCTAAGTAATCGAGATCAAGTAATGTAGCCACCATATTTTATATTTTGTGTTAGTTTGTCAGTTTTCTCCAACCAATGTATTTTCTATACATTTAAATTGGTTTGAATTTATAGTCATGTAATTAGTAACAAGCTCAAGTTACGCCAAACGTGCCCCATGTTCAAAAGAAGCATTTGGATCAACTAATACCAAAATTCAAAAAAACTGTTCAAAAACAAGAAATTAATTATCATCATAAAGTTGGCAATATTAATTTGAATTGTGAACATAAATTATTGGTATTGACATGAACATAAATTATTGGTATTGACACAAGTTTCTCTTCGAACGCATGTTATATGACCAGCCATTATCCGTACGTAATAGATTCTTGAAGACCACCGTGTTGTAGTCACATAGTTGTAGTGTGAAATTGTATTGCCTCAGAAATAATTTACTACCTATGTTGGATACTTTTTCTTGAGAACTTTTTCCCTCACATGCAGGGGAAATGTGTACGCATTTTTACGGGGTTATTTTTTGTTTGTTTGTTTTTGTTTTGTTTTTTGTTGTTTTTTTGTCTTGACCATTGTTGTTTCATCGTTTCGACCTATTAGTTCCTAGAGGCGATATTTCAACGATATGATGCGGAACCACAATAAAACGTCGCGAAAGTAGAAAAACATACACCGCAATTTCGCATCGTTTTATTAAGTTTTCAATCGTGTTTTCGTCTCTTCCTATTGTGTTCTCGTATCATAGCCCCTCCAAGCTAACGACGAAATTACGATTTAACCCAAGCACGATACACGCTATCGCATCAAAGGGGTAAGTTACAAGAGTCAAGGGGACACCATACACAAAATACAAACATTACAAACAATTCACATTATAAGCAAGTGGTAAAAGACGAGCATATACATCAATGGTACATATCTAAATAAGTTTGTCGTTCTTTAATGCATGATACAGATACAATGCCAAATTCTAAATGTTCTTATTATTTGATGACAATATAAAACAAATAGTATTTTGGACAATAGGATTGACAATACAATAATTTGGAATATGTCTTATTCTTAAATCTCTATATAGTGGACATTTTGAGAATCCAACACATAACTAAAGTCATTTTTCACATATCTGTCATTTGATAACAGTCTTAACCAATATTTAATACATCTTTTAGGACTATATATATAAACATTTGAAAACGGGCAAGATCACACGTAACAGCATCATTACATGTGTTTAGTTAGAAACTGTTTACATGCAAAACCATGTACATACTATGACCTTCTTCCATATCCCAAATCCCAGAACCGTGGGAAAAAAATCAGTGCCATTTTCAAGGAATACCTTGTATGGGAGACACTATAAATCTTTAATTGAATTTAAACATACAGAAATACCATATTTGCCTTCAAAGCCATGCTTTCTGACATGCTTACTTGTAAAGTTTATCCCCACATAATCAAACCTATTCACTGTTTGAACTGCATTATTTCAATAAAACCATTTTTCATGCCTTGATAGCCTGCAATCATTTTAAAGCATTAAAATCTTTGTCTTTTCGACATTAACAGACAACTTATATTCATCACAATAATCTTGTAACAAATTAAGCTGTTATTTGAAAGCCAGTTACGGTATCAGAAATACTAGCCATATCGTCAGCAATCATAAGAAAGAATATCTCAGTAATATCTGGATACGAAATCGAACACCGCGAATATAACTTTTTAACGTAGAAGACACTTGTAACACGCTGAAAAGTTTTAATATATGTTGCTTTGTTAAAAGATTTATTTTCAATTATCAAACACCAGTAAATTTGTAGTGTAGCGTTTAAAAAGAATAGTTAAAGAGTCGAGAAGTGTTGGGATAATGCAGATGCGTTCATTTTAAAGATTTTGGTTCTAGTATCAAACAGGCACAAAACTCTCCGTTATGTCTGTATTCAATTAACTGTTTTGTTGTTATTTTACAAATAGTGTTGTTTTTATTGAATTGATGGGGTAAAACTAATGGCGGTTTTGTTTCTTAGCGGATGGATTCACTTGAAATTTGACTAAACCTTACTGAATTTGAAAAAAGGAATAAGCGTTACGCATGCATTAACGTGTATAAACATTTTCATTTTCAAATATCTTAACTCTTTTGTCTAAAACTGTCCAACTTTTCATCTCCATGTGTAAGGTTACTCTCTTTGCTTTATGGTATACTTAGGAACACTGCTTCTGCGAATAAATCTCAGGTAGGGAAAATTTACTGTGATCAATAAGCGGCATTGACTTTATTGATGTTTTAGTGTAAAATTCATTATAATATGTATTTCATAGCTTTTGTTTTGAATGAACTTGAAATATCATTTGGAAGCAGAATTTAATCTGATCAGGATCCTTGTAAAATCGAAAACAGATAAACATATTTCACATTTATTTTCACCTTGAGTGATAATTGCATTAGAAAAAGTAAGTCTAAGATACTCTTCTTATTATATGAATATGTTTTACTCTTTGATTGTCCTGAAGAGACCCTTGACTACAGCATTGCAACGTAAGATTTTGACCGCTATAAATTTCAGTCGCGTGTTTTTCATAATCCTTGTCCACTGCTCTCTATTTAGATCCTGTTCTACAGGATTTTCTGCTCTTGAATTAAAATCTGTTACATCTGGAATTGCTGTGGTCAAACTTTATTTTCACCAGTATTATTCAGCTTTTTTCTCTCAGCATCAGCTATGTCTTTATTCTTATATTTGTCATGTCTTCTAATCCAAGGTGTGAAAATCAGCATTATTCCACTGGCTGCGGTAGTCACACCAGAGACTATAAACGGGATAATATAGTTTCCTGTTGCGTCATAAAGCCAACCTTCAAAGACATATCAAACACAATCACAATAAAATTTCTACACTGATTTTGAAAGCTATGTGGTGTAAATCAAATCAATCTTTGTAATCATATTTTATCTACTGATACTTTCTTACTGTAAACATTTAGACAAAGTGCTCCTACATCTTTTGATATAGATATAATGAGAAGTGAAAAACGCAGTATGTCACGAATAAAACTTCAATTTTCATACAGTGTGGCACTGCTTCATTCAGTTGCAAAGTGTTCCTTACATAAGAATGTATATGTTTCTACATGAAGTTGGTGAACATACACTACTAATAAGGAAGTGGCAATATTTTGACTAAATTGACTCGTAGCTTTTCTTCTTGTCTGGGAAGATTTCTAAATCTAGTATTTTTATAACTACTCACAATGAAATGGTAAAACTGATTTCGTAAAACGTGATATTACATTACGCCGTTTTGTTTAGATTGCACATAAAATTCATGCTACAGACCAGCACATGGTGGCCCAATTAAGCAAGCAATTCCCTTGAACATCAGCATTACGCCAAAGGCATTGTTAAGCATCTCAAGCCCTAATAAATCCGCGAGTACAACAGACATGAGGGGGGCGTATATACCTGAAATGTAAGCGATTAGATAACGATGTAAACAATGTAAAAGTTCTCTAGCAAAGAAAATATATAGTTTTGTTCTATGCTGTATAACCGTTTGTTTTAATTACTAACCACGGCTTATACCTAGTTCAACATAAAAGTAAACAGTGGCAAAAGCGAGCCTGAAAATGAGAAAAATGCACTAATGTGATCACTTTAAAAGAATGTTTACTAGTTTTCAAATAAAATATCTCTATTATGAAAAAGAGTTTTACCTAATGTTGAATATGATTAAAATCTTTCACGAATATACTTGAAGGTAATTTTTTCTTTTTTTCTTTCTTTTTTTTTTATTCTTTTTTCTTTTTTGAAGTGAAAGAAGACTTTCTATTAGACATAGTTTTGTACAGCATTTTTGTATAGTTCTCAGTATTGATCATGACCATAGACTCTTGCGTCGTCAGTACTGCTTGGTCGCGATACCAAATGTTCTGGTTAGTGTTTTAGGGCGAAAACAACTTACCAAAACAAAGACCAAAGACAGAAGAGACAACAACCAGTAAGGCGTACGTAGAACACAAGGAACACAAAAATATAGATGCCCCAAGGATTGTTACTGCCGCACTAAAGAGAATCACTTTGTTTACTTTTGGTCGATCTGCAAAAAGTCCACAGAAAACTCTTCCGCAAGTGTTTGTTATCCCAATAATTGAACCCAACCACTTTGCTTTATCATCATCAATGCCTTGCTCCACGGCAAAGTCGTAAAGGAAAATAAAAAATACAGTAATACCAAAAGCTGATACCACGTTTGAGACCAGAAACATAATAAAGATGGTGTTTTTCAGTTTGGAAAAGTCACAAAGTTTCGCCATTGAAGCTTTACAATGTACCGGGACATTTAAACAGCATCTCTTTGTAGAACTCTTATGCATACCTGAAATTGATAAACACAGTTTGCATTTAACGTATAAAAGACGAAAGGTTAAAATATATCAGATATTATTTATTTTGCAACTAACACGTGTTTAACACAAAATGATAGCAAATAGTCAGCTTTTTAATGTAAATAGAGCTTTAGTTTTTTCTTTTGTAATGCCTTTGAGAAATATTTATACCAAGTAAGCTATGTAGTTAGGAACTATCTTGCTCCTATTGTGGCTATGTGTGTCTCTTTAATAGATTATTGCCATATGTTAAATGTTGATTTTTTTAATGCCTACAAGTCGAGACTTAGCATCTTTAGTCTGATAAAAGAAAATTTACAACACTCTAACAGCACACAAAATAAGAGATTGGCCCTGTTTTCGTACGAAACGGTATTGACAAATTTGACAAAAAACAATAAATTAGATCTTTTCTAGTTTGGCCTGTGCGTCTAAGGTACTTCTGATTAATAGTATTTTATTCTGTCCTGGTCTTTGCCAGAAGAGAGACAACAGCAGGGAATGCGCAAACATTCCAGACCACTTGTTACGATGTCGTGACTGAAATCAGTTTGTCGCCTTCTGCCACCTTACTCCCTACTATTTGTATTTTTCTATCATTTGATTTAACATAAGCTGTAACTTCGCAGGGAATAATGAAGATATTACAGTAAAAGATATGTTTATGGCGGAATTTAGCGCAAGCTTGGTCGCAAACTCTATTTGAAATAATTTGCTCTAAATACGCCTGGGTCATTTCTTTATATTACGCAAACTGTACGAAAGGCTCTGTTTTAACTTTGGATTGAAGCAATGCTTGAATATGTGTTGTTTATTGAATATACGGTAAGTTGTTATCTAGTTATGTCTCCTTTCTTTGCTAATGTTAGTTATATCTTCTTCAAGGCTTTTTATGTGTTTTGCATGCCTATTAGGCAACTAGTAACATTTTTCTTTTTAATATCTTAAAATATATCTCTATTTCTTTCTTTGCACTTCAGTGCACACTTACTTTCTTTGATGACTGAATTTCCTTCTCTCTGCCTTTGATGGAAGTTTCTGTTTCCTGTCGGTAACGACTGCGAGGAACTATTTCGACTCTTATAGAAAGAACTGCTTCTTGTCGTCGGCAAAGGGATATCTACATTAAAATTATCACAGAGATTGTGTCCCATAGATGCGAGCTTTTCGTCTGTCGTCGCTGGTTGTTTTAAGGGTCTAAAGAAAGCGCCAAATACTATACAATTCAAGTAATATTCCAGCTTGAATCAAGATTGCACCTCGCCATCCATAATAGTCTATTAAGAACTTTGAAAATGGATTGAAAATAAATGCTCCAATTCCACTGCCTGTACAGGCAATTCCAACTGCGAGGGCACGCCTCTTCTCAAAATAATGTCCTACGCTGACAACAGCTGGTAAAAATATAAGACCGAATCCTAGACCTGAAAAAGTCATGTAATGATTAAACAAAAAAAAACAAGATTTCAATAAATTGATGCAACGTAGATTAAAAGTATCTGTCTGTTTATTGCGTATATTTGTGACGAAAGGTTATTACAGTATAACACTATGTTGCTGACAATGCATACAGTAAGTATGAAAATTAACAATATTTGAGTTCTCAGCGAATAAATCAATTATTAAGCCTTTCATAAAATATGGCTGCAAAAAGAGTTCAAAATGTATTCCTTTTTCAGTCTACGGGATTTTATTTAAGAATATTTTTAGAATTTTATTTTTGAGAGATTTCGTATGCATATATTACTTTTACAAATTTTTTGTTTTATTTAATCAAAGAAAAAAACACACCTGAGAGTATTCCAAAACTGAAATAAAGAAAGTACAGGGTTGGTGCAAATGTACTGAGAATGAATCCTGCCGCAGTTATCAACGCACCGACAACCGTTGTAAAACGACACCCGAACTTGTCCGTTAACAAACCGGCTAAGGGACCTGAAATGTAAAAACCATCCTTTTATTTTATTTTTTAATAGCCACTGACTGATTTCATTTTCTCAAAGTTCCATATGCCGTTTATGTTACAGTATTGTTCATGAGGTGTATATACGGGTATATACGAGGGTGTTTTCAGACGTAATGTTATTGACCTTGCTTCTCCAATATAAAACGATGCAATCTTGAAAATTCTACGCTAGGTAAAATCCGATACACAGGCTATATACACCGGCACCAAAATATTTTATTTATATGAAATATAACCATCACAATTTAGTTTGTTCCAAAGTCGTCTTAAATACTAATGCAAATATCGGTTGGGAAAAGAAGTAAAAATGCAAAGCAGATACACCAAGAATTGAGCATTACATATAGACACAATGCTGAAATGTCCGACATGACAGTTTTGAGGTGGGTAACAAAACTCAGGAGCGGGCAAGACACGTTGAAAGATTATCCATAATGTGGGACGCAGGCCAACTGCAATCTCAGGAAATTTCATCTGACGTTGTTATTTCAGACGAGCACCTCACACTGAATCAGATAGCTAACAGGTTTGGTTTTTCACCCGCAAGTGTTTTTTGCATCACTTCCAGATGGATACCCCATCCGCTGACGGACACGTGCGCACTCGAGTTCGAGTCACTAGAAATCTCTTGAAACTGTATTCAAAATATGACAAGAAAAATATCTGTACTCTGTGACAGAGGACGAGGTATAAGTCCACTTTTTTGACAAAATCGAAAGGTTAGCAATAAAATATGGGCAACAAAAGGCTTACAAGCCTAAATAAGGTTATGCTCGTGTTTTCATTAATATACATGGCCCATTGCTTCCAATTACCGGTCGAAAGGGAAAATCTATCACTTTCCACAAAAATATGTTTTTAAAAAACTAATGCGAGTAAGTACATCCAGGTAGGGATACAAAACAAGTCTCTGTTGCATGAGAACAACAAAAATCTGAAATTGTACAGGATTTTTTGAAGAAGGAAGAGGTTTTTGTCATTCCCTCATGCGCCTTATACCCCAGAACTGGCACCGTGTGACTCTTTTCTACTAAAAACTTTTATTTGGTAGAAAGAAGAGCTCTTGACATTCATTAGGGTCAGCAGTTTTCCAGGGTATGCAGGGTATACCTAAATCATCAAAATCAGAATTCAGTAAATATAACAGATTTACAGGAACCGACAACATTAAATCCGAAAACACCCTCGTAATAATTTTAAACGCTTTTAATCACAAACCTTCCGACGAAAAACTCTGCACCTCAAAATATAGCAAGAACAGCTGAGGTCAGTAAATACTGAAAAAAAAATCATCTACATTTGCTTTTGATAAGTTAATTAGAAGATTTAAATCGTTTATTCCTCAGCTGAAATTGTATGCAGAATCTGTGTTATCGATCATTTAACTATTGAAATGGCAATAACGTTGCTCTTCTTTACTTTACGAGTTGCAAAATAGAGTTAAGAAAGTCCTGTCACATAAAACACGGACCTAACTTACCAAACAGTAGCATAGCCCCTGGTACCAGTGACCCGACCCAAGCTGTTTCCCCTTTTCCGCCTTTGTATACCTCTAAAAACTCGTTATAGAACACTCCAAATGAATAGGCTATTCCGTCAATCACAAGATGAATAAGAAAGGAGGCAAAAACAACCACCCAGCCCCATCCACCATCCGGTGGTTGAACATTTCTTTCTTTATCCAACATGCATCTGGTTTCTTGAATATTTACACTTCTTTGCTCGTTCTTCGATTTCCTCACGCCTTTTTCCATTGTCTTGATAAGCCAGTGAATAAAACGGTAAAGCTACACTTTTGTTCAAAACTGAAGGTATTTTTAAACCACGTGTTTCTTCGGGGTTCTTTATTTCGTATGATGAAATGAAAAGATGTTTTCCTTTCAACACAAAAATGAACTTTAAGTATCATTTTCAGAGGTGCTGTCTTCGACTTCGTTTTTCTATCAGCTTAAGGTCAACGTCTGAGTCGTTAATTTGAATTTAGTGTATAGAGTTAAAATCTTTAGTTTTCCGTCTGATAACAGAGAAATGAACATGTTTTTGACCTATTTTATAGATTGACTTGCTTCTTATCAACAAGATGTTATGGCTGTCCGACAGATACTTTTTTCATTCCTTTTGCATGTGTAATATTTGCGACAGAAAAATACGTCATCTCAAAGGAATGTCGCGCAAGACAAATTTAATTTCATTAAAGCCTACTTTTAGATGAATCTGTTCAACTTTAAGTAAGAGTTAAATGTTCATTAGTTACACCAGCTTAGTGTTTGAAATTATATTTTGTTTACTGACTAAAATCGATCAAATAAATGAGATATCGATGAATGCTGACTAACTAAGATAAAATGACAACACATTTTAAAAATACATGTACTGTGATGCTATTAAACCAGATATAATTTTGAACCACTAATATTACATTGAAATTATGGTCGTTTTAACGTAAAACAAGACTTTTACCTTAGATCGATATCCTGTTAACTAATTTCTTTTTGTTACTGTCAGAGAATTCTTCCCGATTATTTATTTTTTCTTGCCCAGATATAATTATATAAGAAAATGTGTAAACTTAATCATTTTTATATACAATCCTCACCTATTCTGTCTTTAAGTCGAAATAGACATGGTGATATTCTTATCTGGTTATCATTTATGAAAAAAAATAACTCCTGTTACTATCGAACGTACAAAGGCTATGAAGTTGTTCAGACGACAATTTATGTTATAATCCTAGAGTACGTTATACACATTAGTACTATTAACTTACGCTACCCACTTGGAGCTGATTTGACTGAGTTTCGTTAGCTATACAGGTGTTTATGCGCAAAAGCAAACCAGGCATAAATTCGAAACGAAGATGTAGCAAAAACGCAGACGTAGCAAGTACCTTACCCTCTAAGTAATCGAGGTCAATACTTGTAGCCATCATCTATTATGTGTTTAAGTAAATATGTTAATTGTCTTCATCCCGTTATTATTTCTGTTATTCATATTTGATTAGGTTTTTATTTATTGTCACGTGTTAGGCAACAAGCTGAGTTATAAGTTGCTGCTGTACATACCCTTCTGTTGCGTATCTGTAAGACGCGTTTGGATATTCGAAAACTTTCCTCGTGCTTTCTTTATTCTTACTGAGGAATTGAAAGCAACAAGTATGGTGAAAATACGAAATTAATTTAAAAATTGAACAAGAAATATGGAGTTTTGAGACTGACGCAGGTTTCCTCCAGATGAATGTTGTAAGAGTTAGCCATTATCCCTATTCTAGAATTTTTTTTTCAATTCGATTTGGTCCAAACAACATAGTGCCTGTGTGGGACACTTTTTATCGCGTCATATTTTCGTCACATGCAAAAGAAATGTGTACACTTTGTATGGTGTTCCGTTACATTCAGAATAGAATTCATGATAGAAAATTGTTCACAAACCCCAATCTGAAAAATGGCTCATATTTTTTATAATTTTATGGGAAAGTTCACATGAACAGAAATATCTTTCTGGTATGTAACACACCCCAACTTTTCTTGCAAATTTTCATGAGTACAGATATAGTTCTACAAGAATATGTAAGTTAAAGCCTTTTAAAAGGGGTCTTGCTATGTTTTACAGCCCTGTGAACTTCATGAATTTTATATAGAATAAAGAAGGAATTTATTTGGTGGTTTCACACCTTTACATTTGGCCACTCCTCGATTTTTACAAAAATACTTTTATGCGGTACATATCGGCAAATAAAGTACTTTTTAAAAACAATTTGAATTAAATTGCATCTACGAGTATTTATACACGAAAACACGTTAGCAAAGACCATTTTCTTCTTCAGTGATTAATCCACATCTTTTAACAATACACGTGCACTAAAAGGATTGTAAATATAGATTGGGCCAAACGGGACTATAGAAGATGGCTAAATCGTAATTTAGCAATTATTTTGAAAGGCGACAATACAGAAATATAATGCATAGACACGAATATTAAAATCGGTGAATGTTGCGGACATGTCAAAAGGTTATTAGAATATGTGACATGTTCACCAACTTTTGGGCTCGGATGCAGTATCTGACTGAAATTAATTATGTTATTTACAGTTACATGTATGTCTTCTTAAAATCCGAAGATTTATTTATTTTACTACCTTTTGAAGTTTCAAAATGGATTAATAAATGACAACAAAACTCAATAAATGAATTAAACTATGTTTTTATTGTTTATATTTTGACAATTGTATTAATTATATCAGTCCGTTTATTTTATACATAACGGATGAACATCATTAACCATACACCATGCACTTACATATATTTGATTTCGGTTTTAAAAAAAAATAAGATATTTGTACTTGGTTGTCAAAAAATCCATAAAAAATATTGAAACTAAGAGTGTTGAACATAGAACTAATGAAAGCTGTGAGTTGAGTCATGTAAACATTTCTACCCATTATCAATGACCGGGGGAAAGGTATACAGCTATGGAAAATAGATTTAATTTGATGTGACTTTTGAGTTGAAGTGTAAGTATATAAAAAAAGAATCAACTTGATATCACCATGACGACCCACTGCAAAAAGTTCCAGGCATTGGTGGTCCGAAGACACGTGGTTCGATGATATGTATATATCAGGATTTTAAACATAAAGTTTCAAAGAGTTTGAATTAAAAAAAGTATGAAATTGATAGTTAACACGTCCCTGACAGATAAGCCAGGGAAATATCAACATCTTTCATTTAAAACTGTTTTTTGTTTTTGTTTCCTTTAAATTCAATATTTACAAATACCCTGTCAAAAAAGTGATACTGGTCCGTTGCTGTACTTATCACTGACCTAATACCTGTAAAATCCAAAGCGCTTAATTACAATGCGTCGCCAGCATGCCAGCATCAGTACCAGCATTACGTCATCTATTAATAAGAATAAGAATACTTTAAGTACTCTTCATTCTTATGATGTTCCTGTTAGAAAGAAATTGCTTATATCTTAAATCTTGTTGTGACGTTACTGGGAAGTAAATAGTTTTACTAATAAATTTTAGTGGATAAACACTTATTTTTCAGCTAGAATTCATATGTGTCGTTATAATTTCAGGTAAAAATGATGTCGCTTTGTCGTATCTGACAAAATGTACAGCAGTCTAGGCAAAACAAAACAAAAAATGCTCTTGCCTATACTTCTATTAAGACACGAGAAAGTTATTTCACTTCTTCGTTCTTCTAATCTATTATGTTTTAAGTGAAATATCAAGTACTGTGGTTGTAACCGTAGTCTGGTCATGCCGATAACAATATTTTTGGGTACGGTTCGTTGCATAAAAGTTATATAACGTCGTGACGTCACTGATAGTTACAGCGTCACTTAGCGACAAGAATTTTACAAAGCGGGTCATTATGTTGTCAGTACATGAGATTTGTCGTCGTCGTCGTGAGAAAACTAACAGTGACCCGTTTGGGTTGTACCGTAATAAGAGCACAACATGTCAGCTACAAGAAAATGAGCATTCACGGTCTGTCAGCCAGGCGGTATTCAAGGAAAAACTTGATACTTCAGCGAGGGAAAGACGACCTCTACCCACCTGTCGTGAGAAGAGTGAAAACATATCACACATGATGCCTGTTATCAAGATAGCAGAGAAACGTGCTAAAGGGAAGAATCCCCCACCAGGATTGTTGCGTCGAGCTGTGTTAGAATCGAATAACCATGAAGAAAAGAGTAAATACAGTTTGAACGGATTTCAAGAAGGGGCTAGTACAGCAGAGTATAATGAGAATGCAAAAAATCGGGGAGACAATAAAGAAAAGAAATCGAAAATATTTACAAACTGTCTTCGAGGTGTAAAGTCAGAGTTCACCGACCTTGTTAAAGAGGAACTGAGACCAGATTGTTTAAAGGGAGATAAAGATGACATTAAGCGACAAAATGACAGGAACAATGTGAAGAACAAAGGAGAAACAAAAACAAAGTCAAAAATTGACAAGATTTCTAAGCTTTTCGTGAAAAAACAGGGGAAGGAGTCTAATAATTTTGTAGCAGCAACATATGTAACAGACATCGCTGATGAATCAATAACTGTAAATATTTTACCAACGGATGACAACGAAAGTTCAGCTTTAGAGACGGACGAAAGACTTACCCCTGAAAACTACGAGGAGACATTCATATATTATGAGCGTATCACAACAGCAAGGACAGATCTATTTAGATGTCTGTATATTTTGGGAGACATGCTCCTGGCTGATGAACTTGACGGAGACAAAGAAGACTGGAAATATTTCCTACTAAAGTCCGAACAAGAGACATTGGACTGGCGGGAGAAGTGTAAACGCAGTAACGAATACTTCGAGAAAACCAGGAGAATTATCGGCCAAGATGAAACATTGTGTCAACGGTTGTTCAGAAGCATAAGAACCAGGGCAGCTAATGCAGTCCATCTACTTACAGAAGTCTGCCCATGGAGATGCTTCGCTGCATGAAATAATAATGATAATCAACTTCAGGTAAGGCAATAAATCTGTTAATATATACAGGTCATTTAAAAAAACAAACACCTGCTGAAGTTTAACGAAAATTTCCTAATTGAGATCAGTAGCTACATTGTATTGCTGTTTTATACCTAACAAATTCTCATGAAAAAGCTTCTTGTATTTATATAGTCATTATATAGTTGTTATTTGGAATAACATTAAACCACAGAGTCAGATTTATCAAGTTGACTTGTATAACGAAAGTCCATTGTTTCCGAAATAGCAAAAACATATATCATACTAAATAGTAGGGCCGGAAACGAAAAAGGAGTTGATGTTCGAATATTCGTTTTTCATGTTCGAATATATTCGAATATTCGTTTTTACAAAACAAATCCAATATTTCTCTTTTACGTAGTATCCGAAATTGATTAGGTCATATACTATACTACTTTAATATGCTTGGAATAATCGACGATTAAGAAGACCTTTATTACTATGTCAAAGTTTTTTGTTTTATTGATTGTAAATCGATATATGTATGAAACATTCTTAAGATAAATTTAGCTATAACGCAGTAAATATCACATGGAGTCTAATTTCTACGGAATAAATATCTTCAGACGGAATATAGACATTTCCCATGCTTTCATAACGCCGTGAACGTGAACTGAGCATAATATTAAACACGTATGTTCTTACCTTTGTTGAATGTTGGATGTTGTGAATTGAGATGATTTAGTAGGTTAGAAGTAGTCTCTTTATACTCAAACACTTTCTTACATAGATCGCAAGTAGCTTAAGACTAATCAATAGAACGTGAAAAGTAATTCCAAACACGGGACGGCATTGCGATATAAGATTTCTGATTTTTTCAACTGAGTAGATACGTCCAAAATCATCCCTTTAAAAAATCTGAAAACAATGTTTGCAAAAAGGTTATTAAATAGTCTTTTACCACAGAAATGTCAGCAGAATTTTTGACTGATTTTGGTTAGCCTAATTAATTAAGCTTAAAGTGTTGAACCCATTTCATTATTCTGATATTTTTTAGTTGTTCAACCTCTAAGCCTAATTTTAAACTGCATATAACTGAGCGGATATTGTTCGGTAGATTCTTTACCCTACCCTAGTTAACTTATTACCTAGAACACCGAGTATTCCGATTGCCAAATTTTGAATAAAATGGTGGATAAATCAGGTACGAAATAAGTGTTTCAGTTCTATACTTATGTATTTGTGTGTTTTCTTGGATTACAGGATCAGGTATGAATTTAGTTATCATATTTTATCATATTTTTATCATTTATGCCTTAAACTCTATGAACTGTTGGACAAACGAGCCATAAAAAGTGCCCAATCGCCTACGATTAGGCGAGTCCGCTTAGCCAGATGCAGATAAAAGTGAGACGTAGAAGGTGAACAACAATAAAATATCAGATTGTAAAATGGGTTCATCTTCGGAGGCGAAATAGTGAGACTAGATTTTGGTGAAAAACGGCAATTTATTTGATAATGTTTCGATTTCATGGTTTAAATTTGATGTATGGTTTAAAAATAGAGTACACATACTTGTACATAGATTTTACAAGAGAAAAATAGTAATTGCTCTTCAAAGTATACTACAGTCGGTTAAGGAAGCGGTAGAAAGAAAGAATTGAAAAAAAAATCCAGTCGGTTTGATTTGGTAATGAAAGATGTAATAATTTCGAATTTTGAAATCATATCCATTTTGAAGCCACATCTATCCGATAATACCACGCGGCCATAAGAGTTACCTCCCTGGAGGCAAGGCAATTGGAAAAAGAAACGAAAATCTGACACAACAAGTATGATCAGTGTTGATTTTAGACAATTGAATTGATGACGATAAATGTTTCAAAAAAATGGATTCAAATTGATTTTACAATAATGCCTAGAAAGAACTGCGATGTTTCCTCTCACACGGTTTTATTAAAACTTAGTGTGTCCGTCAACTGGTAACAGATTGGATAATGTACAGTACTGACCATAAAAGACTACCACAGAATCACATAAAAATGCGATCAGTTTCTGTGTTATAGCTGACTTCGAAACTAGACATATAACTAAACAAGTTGCAACTATGATATAGCCTTTTTAAAAAGGCTATTCAATCAGTAAATAGGGCAATATGTTTCACAAACAAGTTGCGTGAATCGTTAACGTATATATTCACATATACTTTAGTTCCTTCGATTTTGAAGAGCAACATAAAATTAGAAATAGTCGTAAAGATAACATACACTTCACATATATGACTTATAATACACTTGTCCTGAATACTTTATGTAAATAGATACACATTGACAGTGATATGTCGAAAGCTTTAATTAACGGTGTAAAATAACTATCCACCCAAAAAAGGAACAACAACAACAACTCTATATAAAGACTAATATTAACTGTTGTACTTAAAAATGTTCAATGACACCTTGACATTTATCACTTGACAATCATTCACCTCTAAACGAGTTTAAGGGAATTTTAATACTTTTAATTTTACGGTAGTCTGCGAGATTCCAAACATGTTTATTTCCATAACAACGTTATTCTATATTTATTTGTCCACTACATGTATTTATAATGAGACTACACAGTTATATATACATGTACTAGATTACACCTGCCTGATTTTACTCAATTTATTCAACTACGAAGGCATGTATGTAAATGTGACCATGTGTTACAGGGTATCATATGAGATAAAAACTGTAGTACATGTACAAGAGCACTTGGGTACACAGTTTGTGTAGACTGCAATTTCTTTCTTTCAAAGGTTATAGGATGGAAAAGTGGGTTGGACGGGTTGCCTTGGTGACCGGGGCGTCGGCCGGGTTCGGACAGGCCATTGCCAAACGTCTGGCTGAGTACGGGATGAAGGTGGTGGGATGTGCGAGAAACATTGAAAACATACAGGTGAGTGCTCTTAACACAGTTAAAAATATCTCATAAACTAACTGCAAATGAAACTGTCGCTTGATCAGGGGTTTCAGGGTTCGAACCTCAGCGGTCTGTACGGCCACACTCATCTTGTGAGAAAGGTCTGATGCTGCCTTATGAAGTCCTTTGCAAAAACAGGCAATAAGGAATACTCTGCTGTTGATTAATTAAAATTGAATGTTCAGTTTTATGCATATACCACTTTGATCCGAGAGTTAGAATTTTGAAGCTGACGGAGGCTTTGTAAACTTTTAACCTGTGAAAAAACAGCGTCCTACTTTTGAAATTCACAAGGGACGTAATGAGTTTTAGGTGGAAACCTGAGGCTAAATATATTAACTCCTACCTTCCTACCATTTATTGTGCAAAGGATCCCTATTATACCTATTTAACAACTTTCAAACATATCTTTGGAAAAGTGTAATATCTTAAAAAATCAATTTTCATGCCAGTCTCTATCAGAAAGCTTAAAGGATGCAAAGGGTTCGGTTACGGCAATCCAGTGTGATATCTCTAAAGAAGACCAGATTCTAGCTATGTTTGAAAAGATCAAGAAGGATTTTGGTGGGGTCGACGTCTGTGTTAACAATGCCGGTCTCTCCCACAATGCCCCACTACTGTCTGGTTCTACAGAGCAATGGAGAAACATGCTGGATGTAAGTGGTACGGTTTCTTCTCTGGTTATTCGAACCGAGCTAAAACCAGACAAATAATCGGCTAACTTCGGGTAACTCCGCTTCTATCATTATGTATTCGCACAATCTTGCTTCGATTCATAATAAGCTAATTGAAGAGTAGGAAATAGAGATTTTTAGATTTGTGAAGATGGCATTAAAAAAATGGGGTAGGAGTTGTTAATGGGAAGGTCTTAAAAGAAAATAATGACGTTGAGGACATTGTTTGCAGGAAATGAAATATCTGTTGTGACACACAGCCGTTTTTTCGGCATGGTTGTATTAAAATCGATTTTGACCTGCATTTGTAATGAATGAAATTGTTATATACAAAAGGAAGATTTCCATTCGTTAAAAGTACTGATGTCATGAAATTTTAGGACAAAATTCGTAATTGATAGTTTAATTGCCTCTGAAGGTAATGCAATAATGATAACATTAATACAGTCTGTAATTACATATCAAAACGTTTTAACCATGAACAATTATACTAAATGGAATAAATATATAATGAATATGACTATTATTTAGTTTATTTTACTAAAAATAATACATTTTAGCATTAAACTCAACATTTTTTGTTTATAGCCTAAACGGTTATCGACATAGACATTCAGTTGCTACACGCGTTAAATATTGCAGATGTCCGAACAATAGACTCTTAAGCGGCATTAATTTTGTACTGTATCTACGCCGATCATCTTTTTTAAGGATATTTCTTTTTCATCGTTACTTGATATGATTTAGCTTCAATAAATACGAAGGTAATACAGACGTGTTAAAGAAGGTGAACTGACGAATAAGGAGATATGTGAGTACCAACTTTAGGCCTATAGTAAAACTTGGAAACAGCTGGAAACTGCTTTTAATACACTCGGATCTGAACACAAGTCTGTTCTATCACAGGAGTAAATATGGGTGGGGTACAAAATATTCGGTTCAGTCAGTGTGTCTTCTTTTTATTCAGAATTGTTCAGAGTATACAAAATGTCCTGAACTTCAAAAACAGACAAGTATTGATAACAACGCAATGGCATTTTATTGTATCAATTAACTTTTATTTTGAACTTGCATCCAACAAAAAACATTCCAAAACATAAATGCTGTACGAAAACAATATGTTGAGAGAAGAAAACGAACGATAAAAACGTGATTTTCATTTACAGGTGAACGTACTCGGGCTCTGTGTGTGCACGAGGGAAGCGTTCAAATCTATGAAAGAACGTGGAGTTGACGACGGTCATATCATTCTTATGAGCAGGTAAACAAAACTGAAATGGTAACCCTAAAATCACTCAACACATTTTGGGCGAGATACAACGTTGTATCAATATTACATTATGCGCTCAGTCTGTGAAAGCCGACTCTTTAGCAAAGCCTGCCGTGATCGAATCTCTTGACAGCCGGCGTCTCCTCACCCACTGAGTGTCGTCTGGTCAACATCAAATTGTATGCAGCAAAATCAAATAATCGCAAGTACAGAAAACTTTTTTTTCAACACAATTTTGTTATATGTGTGCCTTGTCGCACGCGCGCACACACTTTCGTGGATATAGTGTATTTGATCCCATAATACGTTTAGAGAACAGTTGACTCGCAGAATTGTTCCTTCCTTGTTGACCATTTTTAAAATTCTCGTGGGATTTAAACTTTTGTAACAAGTACCTTATTGGGTTACTTTTTCATTCGATCTTATCATGTCGGTGTCTTGTTTTCAGTATGTCTGGTCACAGGGTAGTTCCAAATGCGTCTCATATACATTTCTATGCTGCAACAAAGTATGCCGTGAAGGCTTTAACTGAGGGGCTTAGGAACGAAGTTAATGAAATGAAAAGTCATATTCGTGTTACAGTAAGTTAGTGTTTTTAGTGATCATTACAATATTCTTAGTTTTGTTTATCCTTAATATCTGAAAAAGGAATCGAAATGCATAAAATATTTTCAGGAAGTGTATTTTGTAATGTGCAGTTTACCAAATGTTATTGACTAACATCATGAAATTCATAGAGGAGCAATTACGTCGCCATGGTGACAACGTTGCTACGTCATCACTGAACCGTCTGCACACTTGCATGTCTTGTGACACTACATATAACACAGCTCTGGGTACAAGTGTACGATTTTGTTATATTTTAGAGTATTAGTCCTGGAATAGCGAGGACAGAGTTTATGCATCGTCTGTTTCAAGAAGAAATACACAAAGCAGAGGGAAAGTTTTCTAGTTTTCGGGTACAAAAGGAGGCTAGATTTGCCTGTAACCTCACCAAGCAGATGTATATCAGAGACACGCCTCTTCCCCTATCTAGATATAGTTCAGTCAATTCTGTCATTACCTCCCCATAGCTTTTTCGGCTATATAGTTTCTAGTCACTTAAGTGAAGTTGAGGTGGAGATGTATCTACAGCTATTTTCTAGAGCTGCACATAAGTATGCACGTTAACACGGGCAAATTCAGCTCATTTCGTACATTCTTTTTGAGCCGTTCGTTTTTGCTTTTTTTACAATTTACATCTTATTCTCAACTTTACATTTTCCAGATAAAAGCAAGGCAATTTTAGTGATTCCTTTATTCACATGACATAGAACAGTTATTTCCGCTAGCTTGACTCAGTACTTGCAAGTTTATCCGCGGTTTGCGTGTTTTCTTTAGGCCTTTCACATTTCCTTATTAAGCAGACTAATTACCCTCCACTCTGTACTATGGATTCGCTTAACTTGCTTCTCTTGTTTGAAATATCAGCCCTATCCTCTAGGTGGCGGGTATTTTATTTTCAGGCAATCAGTCCGGGACTGGCTAAGACGGAATTTAACCAAAGATTGTGGAAAGATGAACCATCCAAAGCAAATAAAGTATTTGATTTATATAAGGTAAAACTAGCCGAAATGCAAACTTGGCGGATCATTTAAAGCAGGATTTCTTCATACAGCTGTTACTTCCACTGTGAAACCTTTTAATAATACGAATAGATTGGAATGTCTTTTGTCAGAATACACTTCTGTGTTAAGTATAGCCTTAGATTCACTAAAAGAACAAACGCCACGTTTACTTCCGTGTAAACATTTTCTACTACTCAGAGGAAATTTCTCTCTATTAAAAATTGCCAAAAGGTACAGTTACGGTAGCTTTAACTACAGTGTAATACTAAAGTCACTTTATACTTTGCTTACTTGTGAAAAAGTCAAGATCTTCTACATGTATTTCATGTAAATATTTTTCCATACATGAACATAGGGAAATATTGTCCGGTGTGATATTCTATAAACTATCGTGTGATTTCCAAATCATGACAACGTGCTAATAGTGCTCTTAACATATTTCAGGCAATGACTGCAGATGACGTCACCGACAGTGTTATTTATGCTATGAGCGCTCCTATTCACGTACAGGTAGTTCTAAATTTTAGATTCTTCAACGATTGTCAGATTTCGTGCAGTTTTAATTCAAGTCGGATTCTCCAACAACCTGGCAGCAGATCTTTAATAATAAATTATAATTATTGAAAACTATAAAATATGCTAAATGCGATACGATCGGAAGTCTCCTTTTCCATTTTAAAATAATATTTCACTATTGATACTGTAGCAAATTTAGTAGTCAGCTGCAGTCAAAGTACATGTAGTAACTGATAATTATGATCGCGTATCCCATCTTACTCTTCTATTTTCAGGTACATGACATTCTAATTAGACCAACTGAGTGCCCTTACTGAGGACAATTACGCTCCACTGAGGTTTTCTTCAAGTGTTTCAGTGTTATGCTGTGTTGTCCATGGACTTATTTAGTGGACAAACTAGAAAATATACAAAATATATACAAGAATTCAGAATAACGATTTGTTGCGTTTTTTTTTTTAACTCAGCTGTTTGGTTCGTTCTTTGGTATCTTGCCCGATCAAAACGGTTTGTTTTAAAACAGGGTTGCTTGAAACCTGTTCAGTGTTTGCAATAATTTGGCCTCTTCTATTTGAGTTTGTCGGTACCGGTTGCCCATATGACCGACGTCCGGCTGATAGTGTAAGATACAGAACGCGTCCCATTCCAGACACCTCTGGTTCTTATCAATGCTCAGTGTACAGCACTATAACATAGGACCTCGGTTTAACGTCTCTTCCAAAAGACAATTAGTAATGCTAGTGGAGGAGCTGGGGACGATCTCGTGACCCCGGGTTAACAGTCCAGTGCATTACCACTGATCCGGTCCTCTGACCTCGTGGGACCCGGATGAGGGTACGGAATTTTAACTGTAAATATCAGCGAGAGCAGCAAGCAGTTCCCATATAAATCTTTATTGCATACCAGAAGTATCTTTTTACAGATACAGACGTCCATTTTATCCATGATCACTTGGGAAAACAAAGTTTTTGGTGCTTTTCAAAAAAAAAATCGATACTTACGCTACAAGATCAATTCCAAACAGAAAATTTTACATACATCGAGACGCTTCCTTCGTAGATGACTTCTGTCAAGGGATGTTTGGTGCTTTTCTTTTGTAAAGTATATTTACAGTGTCGTATATTTCCTTACCTTAAAAAACCCATTTTGAAACCAGTTTCTGGGTGTAAATAAGTCATTTTAATGTAGACAGTAGTGTATGTGTAACTGGCTTACAGACATGTACACTGACGTCAAGTTTATTTCATAAATATCTTCCCAAGTTGACATGCGTGATACGAAACTGTTCAGAAAAATGACATCATTGTGTCCCACTTTTGATGGCTTCACAAAACCCTTCTCTTTCAGCGGTACCAGTGCTTTGATGAATAAATAGTTGCATTTACTACGTTTGCCAGGCAATAGCGAAATGAATGGCTCAGAGACTAAGCCACGTACCCAGGTTTCCATTCTAGTTTCATGCCAGTTTTGCAATTGGCTGGAGGGATTTTATAACAGCCCTCTGATTACTACTAGCTCCCTTGACACGGTTGCCGCTACTCACGAGGGCAACCATTTATCACATCTGCTAAGAGAAACTAGTCCTCATAACATCTTACATTAACAGGAACCATTAAACCATAAGGTCAATGTCACTATTACCGAACCTTTTTGTAATGGTCTTGGTTGTTGTGAACACGGATGCTGCTACTAATATGGCATCCATCACTTAACACGGCTTCTACTAATAAGCAGTATTCCAAACTTCTGTGACAAACAGAAACATCAAGTGACAAGGTCAAAATCACTATTACTAAACACGTAAAATATTTGCATTTTTAAACAATAATTTACTCGTTCCAGTTGTTCACATCTTTTTGCTAATCCCACATTACAGAAAACAGTCCTGCATGGTCGACTTTGAATAACTGGTTCAATGTTTACAAGTCAGTTTCTTTTACCTCCAACCGTCTACCCGATGCATTTTATGAATATTGGCCAACTGGTTATTTAAACAAGAGGGACACGACGGCCCGAGAGCGCTTGCCTGAGTACAAATGTTAAGGAAGACAATTATTTTGTAGTTGACCAGTTTTAAAGTTTCCCTACATACATCTATATATTCTGACCCATAGGGCAGAGCAAAACAATGAGCACCGCTGGGTGGAGCATTATATGCCCGAAGGGTGTTTTTTTCAAAGTATGATGCATTTGTGATGTAACGGTGGAAACCTTAGGCTTTAGAATTAAATGATTTGCTGTAAGTTCCGATTTTTTTTCACCTTTGACCTACTGAGTCCAAAAATCAATAGGGGTCATTCACTCAATGTGTGCAACCATTAAACGAATTTTGAAGTCTCTATGAGAAATGGTTGTAAAGTGTAAATGATTCTAAACATTTAAGTCACTGCGATCTTGACCTTTGACATACTGATCCCAAAATGTATTGGGGTCATCCACTAAATGCGTGCAGTTAGAAGTCTCTATAACAAATGATAACAGATTGTAAAGTCACATGGCGGAAATGTTTTTCAATGTTAAGTTACTGTGACCTTGACCTTTCACCTACTGACCTAGGGGTCATTTACTCAATGTGTGCAACCATTTTATGAATTTTGAAATCTATATGACAAATGATTGTCAAGTAGAGTGTAAATGATTCAACATTTAGGTCACTGTGACTAGACCTTTGAGCTACTGACTCCAAAATCAATGGGGGTCAATCCACTCAATGTGGGCAATAATCATATGTAGGTAAAGACTGTAGGCCAGATTACTCGAGTAATCCTCCAAAATCCAAATTGCTAACGGACAGATGGACGCCCTGAACCATAACATAATATGCCGCTTTAGGGCATAAAATAAACCCAGGAGTATTATTTGAACATTACTGGTAAAGTCCACTATGCATTGCTTAAACTCAAATTTCAGAGCCTTGTTTTAAAGATTTTCTTATACATTTCTATGTAAAATGTGACCCACAATTTTCGGTAGTGGTGTACTTTGAATAAACTAGATACAGTACTTCTAGATAATGTTCACAATTTCTCCAAGTATTGCAGTCCTGACAAGATTTTTAGAGTTTGCCTATAAAAAATATCTAGAAGAGCCAAAACTAATCCCAGGGACAAAATTTGAATATCTTAGTAGGTAATACAGACAATGCTTTGCACAAATTTTAGAACTCAGGGGCTAAAGGTTTCTTACAGAAGCTTTTCTTCTATATTTCTATATTAACATGTCAGCCCTCAACCAGGGCCAACCTAAATCCTAGGAATTTGATCTAATTTGGAAATTTCATATTTGTTCCCACAACAACCAGAGTTCTTTCAATAACTTGTAGAGCTTTATGCAAGGAACATTCCTGCAAAGTTGTATCAACTTTCACCTTGTTGTTTGAGGGGATGTTGCTTTAAGTGAAAAGTTGACCGCACACAACACAGGGTGTCCATAATAGCTCACAGTGAGCATATGCTCAGGTGAGCTGTAAAGAACAATAGGATATTCAAAATAGAACAGTAATTTCCTCAAAACTGCACCATTTTATTGTACAATTTTACAGGTTATTTTCTTCAATTTTTTTACTGTTGGCTTTACATCTTTACTTCTTGTTTCTGAAGTATTCATTCAGAACATCAAGGGCTTGTGACTCCTTGCCATAGTCCTGAAAAAGAGGAAGTTTGTGTTATTTTACTGATGTATAACTGTAAAATAATTCAGGTAATGGTCAACAAATTCTGGTACCCTAACCCTTGTAAATTAACACAATTTTTTTAATTTGTGTCTAGTCTAATTACCAAGTTTTCAGTTAACCATCAGTCACACATACAAACTGGTCTCAACACTACGTTCAGACGAGGAAGCCTGAGAAGTTTGTTTTTCATCACTGGTTAACATAGCAATACTACAACAAAAATAATTCAACCCTCGATTATATATTTACTACACTTTAATTAACTGGTATCAATGTCACATACCTAAACTTGAACAAACTATATACTAAAATGGGAACAAAAGCCAGATCAGAATTGCCAGCAGAAACAATTTGTCAAAAGTTTTGTCATAAATTCTTTGCATTTGGAGCTACACCCAACACAATGTTTGTGACCATGTGTGATGGCTAGACAGACGTGTCAATAACTGAATGGGGAAGAGACAGAGCAGGTACAGTACCACAGATGGAAAAACAAATTTTAAGAACTGGATTCCTCGTATATTGGTGAAAAGAACCAAATGTTACCAACGAACATGTTTTTAGTTAACCATCAGACACACACAAACTGGTCTCAACACTACGTTCAGACGAGGAAGCCTGAGTAGTTTGTTTTTCATCACTGGTTAACATCACAATAATATAACATAAATTATCATTTCAAACCTTATAATTATGTAGTTATCACACTTTAGTTAACTGATTACAATATCAAATGGCAAAACCTTTAGTAGGTCCATTAACCAAGGGGGACAAAAATTATTAAAGATTTTAGAAGCCACAAGATAAAAATGGCCAGAAGTGACAATCTGCCAAAATGTTCCCTGTTACTTTCATAGTCTGAAATATGTTGTCCAAAAATCTCATCAAAGCAGCTTCTAGGCATTAGAAGAATTATCAAACACAGACTGTGGTAGAAAAACAAATCAATACTTGAATATGACATAATGTAATGAAAACGTGCAATTTAGCAGCTGGACAGACAAACTCCAAGAGTGCAGTATCCAATTAAAAGGACTAACAAGATGTCCAGGGAAGTTCTGAATTTTCTTAATCAGACATAGAATCATACACAAACAAGTAAATTTGTGAGCTAATGCTCACTAGTGATACCCCCGCTATCAGAAATTTGACTTCCATAATGTAATTTGCATTTGTCATATGTATAAAGAGTGTCAAATTTTTCCGAGTATTTACCTGAATTTAATACAAATTCATCCAAGGCACAGCTAGATGGATACGAAAATGGTCAGAATAATGAACAGGTATTACATCTGTGATTTCTGATTCATCGAAGTCTTTATTCACAAAAACACGATCAAGTGAACCTCCTCTCCTGTGTGTTGGTAACTTCTAAGTATTCGGTAAACAGGAAGTAGATGAGCAAGGAGCATAAAATCGCTTTACACCATATGGGACTATAGGATAAAGCAATATGCAAAATATCAGGCTGCTGCATCTTATAGTTGCTAAGAAAACTGTGACGGAAATTGTGAATGTATGTCAACTATGTGTAAAAATCTAAGTATTCGGTAAACAGGAAGTAGATGAGCAAGGCGCATAAAATCGCTTTACACCATATGGGACTATAGGATAAAGCAATATGCAAAATATCAGGCAGCTGCATGCTCTAGTTGCTTAGAAAACTGCAACGGAAAATAAAGATGTCGTTTGGTTGATGTAATGCACCTATATAGTGTAAAAATCTAAGTATTCGGTAAACAGGAAGTAGATGAGAAAGGAGCATAAAATCGCTTTACACCATATGGGACTATAGGATAAAGCAATATGCAAAATATCAGGCGGCTGCATCTTATAGTTGCTGTGAAAACTGTGACGGAAATTGTGAATGTATGTCAACTATGTGTAAAAATCTAAGTATTCGGTAAACAGGAAGTAGATGAGCAAGGAGCATAAAATCGCTTTACACCATATAGGACTATAGGATAAAGCAATATGTGAAATATCAGGCTTCATGGAGTTATAGTTGCTGAGAAAATTACCAAAAATTTTACGGAGGACAGAGGAACTGAAATGACAAGGGTAATAAAACAGTATACCCCCACTCTTGAGCAGTATCACACTGACAAGGGTAAAACAGATGCCAAGCTTCTCGAGGGGGTATAAAAAAGGGTTTGGGACACTGCAAATGAACAAATGTTTTTTAGTTAACCATCAGACACACACAAACTGATCTCAACACTACGTTCAGACGAGGAAGCCTGAGTAGTTTGTTTTTCATCATTGGTTAACATCACAATACTTTTATGTAAATATTAATTTTAAAAACCATCTACACCTCAGTGTAATGATCATGTGATCTTTTGAAAGTGAAACAAGCAAACTATAGGAGAACAAAAAGTAGCTTTTTTTGGTAGATATTTTTTTAACAAAATTAGGGGCCATAACTCTGCTTTTACTCAATGGAGAAAGAAAAAAAACCAAGTAAGCAACTTCACTTGCTGATCTAGATCTCTGTGAAGCTTTATGACCCTAAGTGTAAAGGTGCTGGCTGAGCATGCAACAAACTTTCAGAAAGACTGACAAGAGCTAATCTAAGTGCCCCCCCACCTTATATGTAACTTATTCAGACTGGCATTTTTTTTTACTAATGATATTATAATTTAATCTGGCAATTAATGGGATTTTCTCACATAATATTAACCAGAGATATGTCTGTAAATAGATTATAGATAATACATGGACAGCTTAATCAGACTAACACAAGTTGCCAATATAGAACAAGAACTTTCACTGAAAGACGACAAATGCCCCTGAAGTGGTTTTCTGACCTTTGAGCCGAGGCCCAGATGAAGATAAATTGTAGATCCTTCAAAAGAAGTTTGTTTCCGCAGCCCCACCCCCACCCAAAAATCTGACCTGAAGGTCATGTCATATACGTCAAGGTAAAAAGAAATATATGTCATTTGAAGTTGTGTGCAAACATGAAATAAATCACTCAAGTAGTAGGGGAGTTCTGGCAAATATTGAATGAGTACTTCTGACATTTGGACATTTAAGGTCAAACGTCATATAAATATAGTTTTGTCCAAAGGGGTGTTTTGATAAAGTACAAAGTAAATCTATTTACTAATAGAAAGTTATTGCCTATGTTAAAGTTTTCAGATGGACTGATGGTTCAAAAATTATATGCCCTCCTTTGGGGGTAAAAAAAATATTAAGGCAGAAAACCAGACAATGCATACAAACATTCTTTTTCAGTTAACCATCAGACATCCACAAACTGATTTCAACACTACGTTCAGACGAGGAAGCCTGAGTAGTTTGTTTTTCATCACTGGTCAACATAAATATAAGATTTAAAGGCTCAGAAGAAAGAAGTGCCATCAAAATATTTGAAATATGTGAATGTAACAGGGGCTTGATCATTATTTTCTCTCTGCCATTCCTTTCAAGTCTGCCAACAAAAAATTCTTTTCATTTTGTCACATTACTACAGGCAGCTGATGATTTTGCTATTAACAGCCCAATAATAAACAGATCTGTCTCAAAGGTATTTCCAAAGACTAAATCTAAGAAAGATTGTCAATAGAAACATCAAGTGCCTAGTATGAAGGCAGAGAACAAGACAATGCTAAATACTTAGTTAACCATCAGACAAACACAAACTGGTCTCAACACTACGTTCAGACGAGGAAGCCTGAGTAGTTGTTTTCAATCATTGGTTAACATACAATAATTAACATAAACAGTAATTTCAAACCTTATTTACTATATTAGTAACCACATTTCAGTTAACTGCAAACAATATCAAATAGCCAGACCTTTTGTCAGACAAACAAACTATATTCTGACAGGGGGACAAATGCCAGAGAAAATAAAAAGGCCAGTATTGACAATCTGCCCAAAATTTCAAATCATTCCAACAGTAACTGTTGGAAATTTGTTGTCCAAAAATCTTATCACTGCAAATGGAAATGTACCCATCAAAAATTGTGACAATACATGCAGATCGACATGCATGTCAATCTTTGAGTTTAGAAGTTTCTTTGTAGAAGGTGCAAAACAGTGGATGGACAGACAACTACAAGCTTATAGTATATAGTTAGGAGGAGCTAACAAGACGACAAGCAACAGGAATAGAACATTGCCACTAAACACCTTCTTAGTTAACCATCAGACACACACAAACTGGTCTCAACACTACGTTCAGACGAGCAAGCCTGAGTAGTTTGTTTTTCATCATTGATTAACATCTACTTTAAAATATATTGTCATTATATGGCCATTATCATGTTTTTATCACACTAAATAATCTGATATCAATTTTAAACATCTGGATAACAAATGGGACAAAAGCCAGATAAATATGGCAATTAAAACTTTGCCAAAATTTCTGTTCTATTATTGTGATGGTTGGAAATGACAAAAAAAATCTGACCTTGTTACTTCTACCCATTTGGGGATGTACCCAACAATACGTTTGTAACTATGTGATGGCAAAGAGAGAATTGTAGGAGTTACAGAGCAGGTGCAAAACCAGATGGACAAACAAAAAGCATAGTCCAAAACAAGTCAGGGCTAACAAAGTGCAAGCGGAAGCACTGGATTCCTCATACAAAAGTAAAATAAACCAAGTATTACCAATATATACGTTTTTCAGTTAACCATCAGACACACACAAACTGGTCTCAACACTACGTTCAGACGAGGAAGCCTGAGTAGTTTGCTTTTCATCATTGGTCAACATCACAATATGTTAATGTAAACAATCATTTCAAACCTTGATAATGTAGTTATCACACTTCAGACAACTGCAGCCAACCTTTTGTCAGACAAACCAACCATATACTCACTGGGACATTTGCCAGAAACAATAAATATGCTAGTAGTAAAAATTTGCCAAGTTTTGCATTATTCTGATAATTACTGTTGGAAATGTGTTGTCCAAATATATATCAATGCAGCTTTTATGCATTTAGAGATTTCCCCTAACAATCTGTGATATACATCCAGATGGGTAGACATGTCGTCAATCCATGAATTTAGAAGTTATTTTGTAGTATGTGCAGAAAAATGGATGTACAGAGAAACCAAGCTCGGAATTTATAAATAGCAGGGGCTAACAAGATGACAAAAAAAGCAATGGACACCTTGCACACACAGGCAGAGGGAATAGAAAATAGCAAATAAATACATTTTTCAGTTAACCATCAGACAAACACAAACTGGTCTCAACACTACGTTCAGACGAGGAAGCCTGAGTAGTTTGTTTTTCATCACTGGTTAACACAATTTCTTTTACTCAACTGCTAAAATCCCAAACTTGAACAGCATCATTAAATTCTGTATCAGCTTCAAACATCAACTATGCCAACAACACATACTGAGACAATAAAAATTAACAATTTTTTTTCTTCTGATACTTAAACATGTGTATATATAATTTAGTGAAATTCTGTATTTTGTAACACTGTTACTATTTCTGATACTGTGTTTGCTTTATAACTGTTGTTTTCTTTTTCTGTCAATCATACTTGATCCTAACTTCATACAACTGGTAATTTCTATAAAAGCCATCACACGAACAGATCAAGTACTGTGAAATCATTTTTGTTCGCGTAGGATGAATTTTCGCGTATTTCGCACTGGAACAATGCGCGAATTTAAGACCGCACTTTTATTAAATTTATAAAACACTTACGTTATCCGCATATTGATCCTGTCCGAAATACCTGCATATATTTTTCCACTCGCTTTTGACCATTAGTTGTTGTTTTTAGCCAATATAACTTGAAATATCTGATGTTTTTGCAAATTCTAAATATCTAGCAAAATTAAAATGAAACTTATGTTTTCTTTTTAAGTATGTTTCATTTCTATTTCCTTAAATTGTTGAATGCTTGTTTGAAGCATTTACTAATAATTATTACATCGTTGTCTCCACTATTTCGATTATTCGTTAAATTTGTTAACTTTTTTAAATAAGAAACAAACTTTTCTGCTATTGAAACTTATTTTATTCTTTGAGAATGTAAGAATGAAAGCGGATAGAAGTAACAACACATAAATAGGACACGAACGAGTAAAGGTAATTTTCGCAAGCGGCAATGTTTTTTTAGCGTAATTGATTAGGAACTGGTTAAAAAAGACCTGTCTGTATCGATCTTTTAATCTGTGCACACTTAACCTGTGTCAATTAATGTCAATTAACAGTTTGACCTATCAGTTTGTATATTCGAAAGTGGACTGCGGTAATTGAAACGTATACATCCAGCGTCATGCAGCTGTCGTCTGCTTTTTATGCTGATAAAAAAAAAAATTGAATCTGAAATTGAAAATGCGCAAATTTAGGACCGCGCGAACATTCTTTTTTTGCCGTTTGCGCGAAATTTCATCCCAGCGAATTTAAATGATTTCACAGTAATTCTTCCCTCCCTCTCTCTCACCTTAACAACAACACAGCTACAGCCTACAACTTTCCTGGCCTTGCCTTCCTTGTCAATCTTACACAATCCAACCCATTCTCCAAGCTTCTTGTTGTCATCAACCTACAGAGGAAGCAGAAACACGATTACCAACTCATTTTCTTTCAACCTATCAAATACCTTCAACTCAAGCTGCTGCAGTGCCTTTTGTTCACCATTACAAATTAATTCAGTCAGATACAAAAATCAACAGTGGGGCTGAGGTAAATCTGCCCATTACTAATTTCTGTGCATGCTTACATTTGTATTTGTAAAGAAAAGTCAACACCAAAAATTCAAATGACCTTTGCTTCTAGACAGAGGGCTTTATAAAGGCTCATAAAATTACTTTTGAAATTATTTCACTTTAGAAATTAAAATAATCTAAATCCAAAGTCACTTCTATGTAATTTTAACTACAGTCTGAGAAAACCGTGGATCGGCACCTAACCGCAAGAAAAATATGCGAACCATGTAGCAGGAAAAGACATTTGTATTAAAATTTTAACAAATGTCATTATTAAGTTCTAATGGTTGTTTTTAGAAAAGACTATGGTCTAGGTAGTTTCATGGCTGCCCAACATTGTCAGGGGAACACTCACCTCATTTAAATGAAAATTAAGTACAGCACAAAATAAATAGAATACCAATATCTATAGTTGAAGCATTGTTTTCATCAAGGTTTTTCATAATAATGATCAATGAGTATTCTTTTGTCACAAAAGTCTCATAATAGGTGCAGAGCATTACTGCACGCCTACAGTAAGCTAAATACAAGCGCGAAAAACTTGTCCTGATCTCCAACTTGCTTACACTACATCATGTTTTCAGTTCGGAAAAAAAAAACAGGTTAATTAGTGTTGACAATAATCGAGTTTCGTGACATTAGAGATAAGGCTGGAAACACAGAATACACTTCTTTGTATTGGGCTAAAGACAATCAGATAAAGTTAAGCAGTTAAAAACTGCTAGAGTTTTATACCTTTATAAGGTTGATTCCATGTTCAGCACAAAGAGCTTCTACCAGTTTCACATACATTGCCTCATCACAGTTGTTTGCAAGAACACATAAATGAGCTTGACGTCTGGAAATATATATACATCGAAATCTAATTTTGTAACACTATGAGGCATGATTTAATAATCTTTTTAAAGTTATTTCTAACTTAAAAAAACACCAATACCATTTGCAATTCTAAAATAAATGCACTTACTTGTACAATTAAAGTAACTGATTGTTCCAGCAGTCAACTGAGCAAAAATATTTATAATAAATACACCTCAACTAAAAGCTTTCAAAAAAATACTTCACTAGTTGATAACCTGTGCACTTTTAAGAAATTAACGGAAAACATGAAGATATATGCATTGCAACAGTTCATAGAAGAAGCTAGCAATGCATACCAGAGACAACTTACAAAACTTCACATTAAAAACCTAAATCTCTACTTCCAGTATAAACATGATCCATCACATATAATCTTGACAACCTACTTATCAAGTGCTTTTGCACACTCGTGTAGTCCACGGGCTAGACCATCATGAATCAGTGCAGTTTTGAGGACTTCTTGTAGGGCGGTCATGACATCCATGGCTCCCGCCCCAGTGGAAATCTCATCTCTGAAAGGATTAAAAAAAAATAAGAAGTGCAACGCTTAGAAATCATCCTTCCTGGTAAAGACAGACTAAACTGGGACAAACAAGGGTAATTTTATCATGGAGGAAACTACTAACAAAAAAAAAAAAAAAAAAAAAATCAAGCAGTTGTTTAATGAATACACAATGAATGTGTACAACTATAGTTATTTTTGGTGTTATGTAATCATGAAAAATCATTCCTGCATTGAAAAAACAACTTCCTTATTGTATGTTCTAAGTGTTATGTGAAGAGCCTATGACTCCCTACTGCATCAGACCCATCACTATTTTGATTTTTTTATCAAAATATTATGACATTTAGTAAAATATACATGCACTGGCTTTATGAAAATATTTTACTGAAGTATTCCACTCAACATGAATTTTGCCCTAAAATGAGAGGAAAACAGGTTTCTTTTCACAATACTAAGGCCTAAAAAATAAAATGCAGTTAAGTCACCCGACCCTTTCTCCAATACATGCCAACCCTGAAATATTTTCGAGTCAACCACCAATTTTCAGGTCTGTTTCGCAAACTGCCTTGTAGGGTCTAACTATATTCCACTCAATTTAGCTCATTTCAAATCATGTAGGCACTTGACTTCTATTTACTGGAAAATTCAAGCATCCCCAGAGAGAGATGAAATATGGCCATGGTGAAACTGTTTCTCTGCTTGTGTGATTTTGTCAAGCAATCATTAACATTCACCAGCTGAGGTGGGAGCATACAATATACCAGAAAAATATTGTTTCAACTAGTTTCATCAAAGGAAGCTTTTAAAGAATACATGGTTTAC
Organism: Cyclina sinensis; assembly: GCA_012932295.1. Taxonomy (NCBI): domain Eukaryota; kingdom Metazoa; phylum Mollusca; class Bivalvia; order Venerida; family Veneridae; genus Cyclina; species Cyclina sinensis. The sequence goes on along the minus strand of JAAONU010000012.1, from coordinate 10,632,685 downwards.
AAGAATCTGTCTGTATCAAAGGAATCAGAAGTTTGAACATTAGTTTGAACAACTTTCAACATGTACAGGTTGTCAAACTTCATAAGCACAAAGATTAAACTACTGGAGTGCGATGCCTTTATTGAGCACCTCCTGAAGTCAAAAAACACTTTTTTTCATGCAACAACTAGCTCCAAATGGTTGGAAAAAGTTTAAAATTTGATAAATGCATAATACAAATATTGTTGTTTTTTTATGCCCCCGAAGGGAGGCATATTGTTTTTGAACTGTCCGTCTGTCCGAAAACTTAAACATTGGCAATAACTTTATTAGTAAGTGGATTTACTTCATACTTGGACACAGCACCCCTTTGGACAAGACCTTTACACTGACCTATAATTATCTGACCTTGACCCCTGATTGACCTTCACCTTGAAGATCTAATTGTTCAAAAACTTTAACATTGGCAATAACCTCTATTAGTTAGTGGATTTACTTCATACTTGGATACAACACCACTTTGGACAAGGCCTTTTCACTGACCTATATTTGTTTGACCTTGACCCCTGAATGACCATCTTGAAGATCCAACTGTCCCAAAACTTTAACATTGGGCATAACTTCCTTATTAGTAAGTGGATTTGCTTTGTACTTGGACTCAACACCTATTTGGACAAGACCTTCCCACTGACCTTTAATTATTTGACCTTGACCCCTGAATATCCAATCATCCAGAAACTATTATTTGGCCATAATTTCCAAATTAGTAAGTGGATATACTTCATACTTAAACACGACACCACTTTGGACAAGGCCATCTCGCTGTCCTGTATTTATTTGACCTTGACCCCTGAATGACCTTCACCTTGAAGTTCATTGTCTAGAAATTTTCACATTGCCCATAACTTCCTTATTAGTAAGTGGATTTACTTCATACTTGGACAACCCCCTTTGGATAAGACCTTCCCACTGACCTATATTTATTTGACCTTGACCCCTGAATGACTGGTTCTCAGATCAAAGGTCAAAGCACCACTTTTGGGGGCATTGTCATCTTAGATCAAAGGTCAAAGCACCACTTTCAGGGGCATTGTCATCTTACAGTGACAGTTCTTGTTTATTATTATTATATATGTTGATACTGCTGTTGGTAACACCAAATGGTGTTCTTGTTGCAGTGAATTGACTCGAAAATGGGTGACTGGATGCATAAAATTATATTATTTCACTTTCATAATGTAATGGACTAAAGATGTTATGATTTTGATCTATAATAATGCTGACCTTACTTTTACCCCAGAAGCCTACAGGCAGCATGTCTAGCCTGTCTAGTGTTATAAGGACAAAAGGATTAAAAATGTGAAGTAGTCTCGGTCCCACGTTTTACCGGAATCGACCATTTTTACCGGAATCTACCGGAATCGACTTTGCATTACCGGAATCGACCTATATATCATACATAAGCCATTTTTTTCAAGATATACAACATAATTTATTAAGATATAATTAACGTAATAACAAAAGGAATTTGAAGTATCTTTGAGTGGAAAGATTTTACAAGAGAATGAAAATTGGCGAGTTGCAGAAAATTTGCGCATACGGATATACGCCGGAATCGGCCTGTATTTCATACATAAATGTATTTAAGTCATACAAAAGTTATTTTTCATTACTCTACATCAGAAATAACACATTTACCCAAGGATTTTAAAGTATCTTCGAGTGGAAAGATTTTATAAGAGGAAGAAAATCGGCTAGTTGCGGACGATTTGCGCATAAGGATATACACCGGAATCGGCCTGTATTTCATAAATGAATTGAAATTAAGTCATACAAAAGTTATTTCTTATTACTTAACATCAGAAATAAAATATCTACCAAAGGAATTTGAAGTTTCTTCGAGTGGAAAGATGTTGCAAGAGAAAGAAAATCGACGAGTTGCGGAAAATTTGCGAGTACGGATATACACCAGAATCGGCCTGTATTTCTTACATAAATTGAATTTAGGTTATACATATAGATATTTTATTTCTGATGTTAAGTAATGAAAAATATTTTTCAATGACTAAAATTCATTTAATTTATGAAATACAGCCCGATTCCGGCGTAATCTTATGCGCAAATTTTCCGCAACTCGCCAATTTTCTTTCTCTTGTCAAATCTTTCCACTCGAAGATACTTAAAATTCTTTGGGTAAATATGTTATTTTTGATGTAGAGTAATGAAAAATAACTTCTGTATGACTTAATTTCGATTTATTTAAGAAATACAGGCCGATTCCATATATTTCCACTTGCAGAAACTTCAAATTTCTTTGGTAAATATTCTATATCTGATGTAAAGAAATGAAAAATAACTTTGTACGACTTCATGTATGAATTACAGACCGAATCCGGTGTTTATACGTGTGCGCAAATTTTCTGCAACTCGCCGATTTTTTTTCTCATGTAAAATCTTTCTACTCGAAGATACTTCAAATTCCTTTTGTAATTACGTTAATTATATAATATATTAATAAACAATGTTGTTTACCTTGAAAAAAATTGGCTTATGTATGAAATATACGTCGATTCCGGTAATGCAAAGGTCGATTCCGGTAAAAATGGTCGATTCCGGTAAAACGTGGGCAAGTTATGCCCCTTGTACAGTGCACTTCTTAATATCTCTCATCACTTCGTGACGCTGTGTACATCTGTTCCTATCAATATCAATTACAAATATGGCCATTTTAAAAAATGCCTACACCCACTACCCTGTACTAAAATATTCAAGCCATGAAACATTCTGCCGTAAATCACCTCTGCTACCCATGTTTTTCGCTGGATTCTTTTACAAACAACTTGTTCCCACAATCTGAATATGTTAGGTGCTGTATGCAATATGGGCAATGGCATATGGTGACAGTCTATATCTTAAATTTTTCTTGGAAATTCTTTGACTAAATTTGACTGATACTAATTGTATGCTACAAAAGTCTAGTGCACGGGCTGATGAGTGGAGTGACTGTGGGGTCATGGGCCCTTAAGGATATACGTCTAAAAAATGACACGTTATTTGAGGTTGGAAACAAACATTAAAATATTACTGATTGCATGTGCACCTGCACTGAGAAACAATATGTAAAGCATACCCTTCCGTATCCGAACCAGCCATGTCGAGAAACGGACGTCCTTCTGCAAAGAAAAAGACATTAAACAATGAATTAAAAACTATTTTCAAGAGTACAACGAATTTTAAAAGTAACTGAACACGTTATCAGGCGATTAAGCTCGATTTTTTCATCCACACTTACAATGATGTATCCACTTGGGAAATACCGCGTAGAAAGGAAGCGGAAACGGTCGTGCCCACAGTCATTCGAAACTTTACAGAACAATATTCTATTTATTGACCGTTTGATGTCTCTTTCCGCTTATTACCTTAGAAGTTATGACAGAGCATATTTATGGTCAGCACCTTCTCTACCACCACCTTATACATGAAAGTCAGATATTGTTGTTTTCATCTCTCTTGTAAGAAAGACGTAGGACAGAATCGGCTCATACAGCATGGTGTACTGCCACTTTGCTTTGAGTGGTAGTTTCCGTCACAAATCTTACTCCGGATGTTTGTATTCTTTCCAGTGTGTACTCTTCTATTTTTTTAATGGGTCTCAGGTAGAATCTTGGGCAATTCCCCTCCCGCCGATCCCCTGTACTGATTCGTGTTTTTGTATGACGGAGGAGTGGTAATTTTAAGGACTTAATAAAACAAGATGTTTTAAAGATTAAATTTATTTCTTATACATGTATATATTTACTAATACATCATTATATCTAAGCTAATTAATATCTTGATCCGATCTGTGTAACTACTAATCTCATTCTACATGCTGCATTATAATAAGGCGGGACTGATTATAAATGACATGTATAGAATTATATAATTTTACACTCTATCCCCTCTCGTTGATTTTGCCAGATTTTGACCCCCACCAACACACACCTCATAATTTTAACAAGGCGGAGAATTCACCCCACCCCCTGCAATTTTGACATGGCGGGCTTTCCCCACTCGTGAAATACATTATACTCTTTATAGAATATGAATGTATATGTAATATAAATAAACTTGAAAATCATTAAGAAACGTTATGGTTTATAACTGCAGCCAATCGATTGTATCTACTTTACGTATGTTGAACAGAAAATGATAGCCTAATAGTTACAAATAGAAATTGAGGGAGGGGAATTGTCAGCCTTGAAAAAAATTATGAGAGTGGAATTGTTCGAGGGGTGGCCCATATTTACCAAAATGAACACTTTGTCCGGGAGGGAATTTTTATTGTCAAAATATTTCCCAGATACTGTTTAGCTAGTCTTCAATATGCAATGTCCGATGGAACAAGGGCTAGGTTTAGACACTTCATAGCCTCTATCCGACTTAGTGTTTGCCAGTTCTGATTTGATCGTTCACTTTTTTCGTAAGCTTCCTTATTTGAAACATACCATCTATGTACAAATCACTCCCATTTGCACAGACAACGTGTTTCATCAGGTGCGGTTTTGTAAAAAAGAATATATAGCGGTCTTCGCGAATAAGTGGAGAAATGGCAATTCTTCACGGATAAATCTATCTGAAATTTATATTAGAGGACTAGGGCAAACTCTTTTTATCCTGATAGTGTTATGGCTTCTTTGTAGAATATGCTATTAACTAGTAAAGTTGGCTTTTTGTTTTTATAGCTTGTCAAAATAATATCATATAAGAACGCCATGCTAAGATATTGGTTATTTTGAACTTGTTGAAGAATATTATTGTCAATGGTGATGAAATGCGTGGGTTTGTCCTTGAACAAAGCAAGTAACATTTCGTAGCATTTAACGGCATGTTTAATGTCTGCTGCACCAGGGCCAGAGACTATTCAAAAGACCTTTATTTACTTATCATTAATCAAACAGAAATATATATCTTGAAATAACTTATTTCAAATTTCATATTATTATAAGCGTCTAGACCTTTTCCGTCTTAAAGTAATCTTGCCGACGTGAATTGCAAAAACAAAACAACATACTTTTATAGTGATTTTAAAGCAACTCCTGTGTATTTTTATGGTGGGCAAATAAATAGCGTTGGTTCGAACGAATCGTCAATTAATTACTGAAGGTAATTCTGTCTCGGTCTAGCAAATCACAACCTACACTTCAGTTTGTCAGGTAACTTGTTCTGTTGTCCTTGTTATACACATCGTACTGAATTTTATAAAGTGCATGCACATCAGCTGCTTGGTTGACACAGAATAACTTTTGTCACGCAGTTGTAACAACCTACATGACGTAACATGTCGATAAGGCCAATAAAACTCGCACACTAAGTTTATTAGCCGAATGGCGGTTGCTACAAATTGTTTTGGAAGTCTCCGTATACGATTCCTTAACTCATGCACATTTGAATTCTTTTTCCTGTCGACTTTTTTTAATTTCTGAAGAAAACACGTGATAAACAGTACCATATGCACATATAACGGCGGACGGTTTTAATGGTCCGTGATGGAACACTTACCGACGTGATCTTTTAGAATTCCACGTTAAAAGAATGTGATTTTCAGAAATTCGTTACAGCAGTTTTCATTAGTGATGGTCAAACTTAAGTTATCACATTGAGATGGAAAAATATATATTTCTAATAAAAGTTATATTTCTATTTGTAAAAGAAATTCAATTGAAGTTTAGCGATTTGTTTGCACTAATTGATACTTATCGGTTTTAGCTTTATGCTGTATCAGTTTATTACCAAAGACCTAAAATTTATATATATATATATATATATATATATATATATATATATATGAATGTCCAATTTCTTGACCAAGATAAGTCAAAATTTAACGAATTGTTTTTTCAACTGCATTTTGAAACAATCTCAATTACCATCACAATATCTTTATAACCAAAGTCCTCCAATACCATTGTAGCAGAGGTATAATACGGCATTTCTACTCCCTTGCCTATCAGCTAGCTTCTATGGCGATGTGGTAGATTGTCCACTTAGTAATCAGTGGTAACTGAGTTCAAACCAGCTCGAGGGAGGTGGTTTTCCGGGTTACATTTGGCACCCAACGTTAATAACTCGTGAGTGTAGTTGTGTTGACACCATAAGAAAGTCTAACAGACATTCAGTACTCCAGGCAAGGAAGAATTCTGAGAAGGAGAGGGTGTATGTAGCAGATGTATAATATGGCACTTCTACTCCCTTGCCTTTCAGCTAGCTTTTATCTGTGGTAATTAGGTCTTTGGTTCAGGTAAATGTACTTGTTCTTTTCTTCTTCTTTTTTTGAAAGAAAATAAAATTTGAAATTCCTGAAACTTATGACTGAAATTCTGTATTATTTTGATCTAGGTCTGAGTATGCAAAGAATACACATACATACACAAACACTGAACGTGTCGATTATCAATTGAACAACGTATTTTTAACTACAATGATCAAACAAAGCCCAGAGTTGTCTCCCATGGACACTAAAAAGGTAATCTTTTGGAATTACTTATACGAAATTCGTGCATTATTACTTTTGATACACTTTTTTTAGATGAATTAATCTGAAGTAGCTAACTGTACTGGTAAGGGTTGCATTTCTTGCCAATATTTATGCAGTCAAACAAAATTTAAACTGTAATCTATTTGGATAAAAATATTTCGGATAGACGTAACAGACTAACTCACTGGCCGAGTTGGTTGTAAGAAATCATTTGAATAGAGCTAAAATCAGAATACTAGAATAGTGCATGTCAATGTTTTCTTATGTTTTCATTAAAATCTTATTTTGAAATGACATAGCTTTCTTTCTCCGAACGCAGTGACATTAACAGGGGCGCCACATTAACTGGACTTACTCTGCAAGGAGTACACTCCTTGTATTTGACTGAGTAATTGGTGTATATTTGTCGAAGTCACTGCAACTTCAGCTTATTACTGCCAAAAGTCAATACTGACTACACTAGGCAGGTGCATATCAGGAATATTAAAATTGTCAAAGATAAAAACAAAGTAAACAAGATTTTTACTAAAGATCATACTTAAACATTTATTGTGAACATTTAAAATCCATAAAACTTGTTCAGTTCACTGATAAATTTATTTTTGCAAAGTTATGCCCCTTTTTCTATTACAGTAGTCTAAAGACAACTTTGCTTTTATTAAGAGGCATATGAGAAAACTGCTGTTACTTTATATGCTGGATATTATTTTCTTATTTTCAATTATAACTGATGCTCTTGAATGATATATTCTTTAATTTTGATTCTAAATCTTAAATATTTGTTTTGCCTACATGATTATCACTTAAATGTAAACAATTTTTAATCATTCTTAAAAGCTAATATTTTTAGAATTTATTACAAAAGAGAATATAAATATAAATAAATAAATGTCCATGTTATCACAGTTAATAATGTTAAACTGTGTAGCAATTTGATAAAACAGCTGATACTTACTGTTAGAACTGTGTATATGTATATGTAAAGTCCTTATGGATTGGAATGGCAGCAACCATGACCAGTCTCAAAATATGTCTTGTTCAAACTCAAAGTAATGTTATGGGCACCTTGAGTATTTCCAGTAAAGGATAATAATACTGTTTTTGTATGGAATATTATATATAGTACCTGTATGAATCTGGTTACTTAAGTAAATTTCCCAGTTAACCTGAAGATTGTAGATAAAGAAAAAAAACACAATAAAATGCAAGTGCTTACCTCTTACTGACTGACAACAACAAGGTTTTATTCATTTGCAGCTTCCAGGCATATTTTAGATAGATCTGTATTTGCATTTTAGCAGGCTTTTTATGACCTTTGATAGCTGTACTTCATAATAATCAAGCACAGAAGGCATTTTGGTGGACAAAAAACCCAGCAAGTTAAACAAGAATACTTAATATGAAACTCCACTTTATATGCAGCTTCTTAGAAGACTTGGCTATTTTAACCAGTTTTCAAACCATATTTTGATGACAGAATTAAGTCATTTGTCAGATTCTATTTATTCTTTTATTAGTGTCTGGTGTTTAAGTTACATCAAGCCACTTATTTTTGTAAATAGGTCACTTTGTGCATGGGGCCTTCTTGCAGGACAAGGATATTAGTCATCATATTACAGTACAATTGTACATGTATGATATGCATTGTGTCAATTGTAACATTGACCCCGTTGGAAATAAGTCTTCGGACTTTACATGGGGCCTTCTTGCAGGACAAGGATATTACAGTACAATTGTACATGTATGATATGCATTGTGTCAATTGTGTCATTGACCCCATTTGGAAATAAGTCTTCGTACTTTACGGGTTATCCTGTGCACATTCCAATCCATTTTTATGTGATATTTTATGCTTTAAATGATTACAATTATTACATGTAAGTGTTAGTAGTATTTGGCATCCAATTTCTGTGATAAGCATTTTGTGATGTAGTCAAAGTTTGTGAAGGTCTAGTCAAACTCTGTGATATTGAAATATGTGCTAGAATTTATTTTAAATAGTATTAGCTTAGACTTATGAATTTATGTCTTTTAAATTGTATGTAATTATGGACCTTATTGCACAAATAAAACCTTATCTTATCTTGAATTCCACTTCCATGTTATGTGTATTTATCTTTCTTTCAAGAAGTCAATTATGTTTCTGTTTGATTGTGGTTAAGAAAACTTGGCAGCTGCTGTAAGCAGTGGTTTTTGTGGCTAAGTGGTGAAGGTTATTATCATTTTACAGTTCTCTTTGGCTGTTTTCATCAGAGATGAAACTTCAGTAGTAAATGTACTTGACAGAGTAAATTTTCAATTGTTCTTGATGGGAAATATTGCCACAGTTTGGTTAGGTACAGATGGTATATTTCCTGATCCACTTGTCCGCATAATTATGCTCAAGCTACCAAAAAAAAAAAAAAAAAAAAAAAAAAAAAAAAAAAAAAAATGGAAAAGAAAAAGGAAAAAAAAAGAAAGAAAAATCAGCCAGAAAAAAACAATAGAGATATTCAGTTAAGCACTGTTCACCAGTCTACAGTTTGTGCCCGTTGTAATTGACTGTGCTAACGATTAAATCACTGCATTGTATGAAACAGCTGACTGTTTTGGTTCTTATTAGAAAAAGCTTTTGATATAAAAAAAATTAATGTTATAGGGGACAAGTGTTGTACTTAATTAGGGAATATAGGTGACGATTAACTTGCTTTAAGAATGCAGCTTGGCAACACAGGGAAAACAGTATGGGTAACAATACTTCTTTATATATTCATTGCCTGTGTTAAATGTGTGCAGTTTTTTTTCTCCAAGTAGGGGACTTCTTATGTGAAGGCAGTATAAAGACTTCAGATAATAAACTTCAGTTGATGTTCAGTACCAAACACCCAAACTATTTCTATAATTTCTAGAAATGTTAAGTATAGCTTCATAATGGGCACAGCATATTATCTGTACATTGTATGTCTGTCCATTCCCTGTTTTTTGTCTGTTCCATATCTCTTGAACACCTTGAAGAATTGAAAGTCCTTGGTAGAATATTAAGTACAGTGACATGATGGGCAGGAGATATGATTTTGAAAGCTCAGTGATCTCACCTGAGATCAGAAGTGCATCTGTCTACCGTTTTATGTTTGCTTCATATCTGTTGACTACCATGAAGGATTTTGTAATTATTTTTAGCTCACCTGTCACGTAGTGACAGAGTGAGCTTTTCTGATCACCTTTTGTCCGTCGTCCGTCGTCCGTCCGTCCGTCCGTCCACAATTAGTTTGTTAACACTCTAGTGGTCACATTTTTGCCTCAATTGTCATGAAACTTGGTCAGGATGTTTGTCTCATTAATATCTCGGACGAGTTCGAACATGGGTTATCAGGGTTGGAGAACTAGGTCACAGAGCCCAAATATAGAAAAACCTTGTTAACACTCTAGAGGCTACTTTTTCAGTCCAGATATCTTGGAAATTTGTCAGAAAGGTTCTATCAATGATTTCTAGCTCAAGTTCGAATATGGGTCATCTGGGTTCAGAAACTAGGTCGTGGAGCCCAAAAATAGAAAAATCTTGTTAACACTCTAGAGGTTACATTTTCAGTCCAAATAATCTGGAAATTTGTCAGAAAGGTTGCCTTGAGGATTTCTAGGTCAAGTTCGAATATGGGTCCTCTGGGGTCAAAAACTAGGTCACAGAGCCCAAATATTGAAAATCCTTGTTAACACTCTAGAGGTAAGATTTTTAGTCCAAATAATCTGGAAATTTGTCAGAAAGGTTGCTTCTATGATCTCTAGCTCAAGTTTGAATATGGGTCATCTGGGTTCAAAAACTAGGTCGCGGAGCCCAAAAATAGAAATATCTTGTTAACACTCTGGAGGTTACATTTTCAGTCCAAATAATCTGGAAATTTGTCAGAAAGGTTGCTTTGACAATTTCTAGGTGAAGTTCGAATATGGGTCATCTGGGGTCAAAAACTAGGTCACAGAGCCCAAATGTTAAAAATCCTTGTTAACACCCTAGAGATAACATTTTTAGCCCAAATAATCAGGAAAATTGTCAGAAAGGTTGCTTCTATGATTTCTAGCTCAAGTTCAAATATGGGTCATCTGGGTTCAGAAACTAGGTCACGGAGTCCAAAAATAGAAAAATCTTGTTAACACTCTAGAGGTTACATTTTCAGTCCAAATAATCTAGAAATTTGTCAGAAAGGTTGCTTTGACGATTTCTACGTCAGATTCGAATATGGGTCATCTGGGGTCAAAAACTAGGTCACAGAGCCCAAATATTGAAAATCCTTGTTAACACTCTAGAGGTAACATTTTTAGCCAAAATAATCTGGAAATTTGTCAGGTTGCTTCTATGATTTCTAGCTCAAGTTCTAATATGGGTCATCTGGGTTCAAAAACTAGGTTGCGGAGCCCAAAAATAGAAAAATCTTGTTAACACTCTAGAGGTTACATTTTCAACTCAAATAATCTGGAAATTTGTCAGAAAGGTTGCCTTGAGGATTACTAGGTCATATTCAAATATGGGTCCTCTGGGGTAAAAAACTAGGTCACAGAGCCCAAATATGGAAAAACCTTGTTAACATTTTAGAGGCTATATTTTCAGTCCAAATGTCCTGGAAATTTGTCAGAAAGGTTTTTTTGATGATTTGTAGCTCAGGTTTGGATATGGGTTATCTGGGTTCAAAAACTAGGTTGCGGAGCCCAAAATTAGAAAAATCTTGTTAACACTCTAGAGGCTACTTTTTCAGTCCAAATATCTGGAAATTTGTCTGAGAGATTGTTTCAGTAATTACTAGCTTAAGTTCAAATATGGGACATCTAGGTTAAAAAACTAGGTCATAGAGCCCAAATATGGAAAAACCTTGTTAATACTCTAGAAGTAACATTTTGGGTACAAATAACCTTGAAATTTGTCAGAGAGATTGTTTCAATAATTTCTAGGTCAGATTCGAATATGGGTCATCTGGGGTCAATAAACCAGGTCCATAGCAACTTTGTTAAAAGCAGTCATACTCAGGTGAGCGATACAGGGCCATCATGGCCCTCTTGTTGATGTATAAAACATAGCCACTTGATGGGCAGAAAGTATAATTAGCTCAGCCAAGGTCATGGTCACAGATGAGATTAAAAAGCTGCATCTGTCACCCACTTTGTGTCTGCTCCATTTCAGTCTCTATAAATTTATTACAGCTGGAGTCAATTCTTTCTCAGTGGTCAATAGCCTCGACAACAGGGTTGATTAATTTCATGCTTTTCACGACACAATGGACATGAGTTCCTGGTCTTTCTCTGATGCACTGCAAGAAGAAATATAAGAAATTAAGAAGGATTAGAAACTACAAGTACATTGATGATAACTGACTTTTAATTGAACTGTTATGATAATTAGTAATATTTGTATGGACTGAACCCTATATCTTGCAAAAATTGTCTTTTCAAATGGCCTTTTCTGATTTCTGATTAAGTTTTTCCTACATCTGTCTTAAGGACACTAGGTAAAATCAAAAGAAAACTTTGTTTACACTCTAGAAGCCACATTTTGAATTCAGTCATCTTGTTTTGTTTTGTTATATGGGTCACCTGGGGTCAAAATCTAGATCACTGGCTTAATTCAATGGTAAGCCTTGTTAATGCTCTAGAGGCCACCTTTTGAATTCAGTCAGTATGATTTATTTTCAAAATGTTTGTGTTGATAATTTCTAGGTCAAGTTCAGATATGGGTCATCTGGAGTTAAAAACAAGGTCAATAGATATAGCTTTAAAGAAGGGAAAACCTTATTAATGCTCTAGAGGCCACATGCTTAAGTCAGCCATCATGATTTTTGGTCAGAATGTTTGCATTTATTATTTCTAGGTCAAGTTTCACTGACTTAAATCGAAGGGAAACCTTGTTAATACTCTAGAGGCCACATTTTGAATTCTGTCATTATGATGTTTGGTCAGGATGATTGTCTCGATGATTATTTGTCACATTCAAAAAAGTGTCTTGTGGTTAAAATAGTAGCTAGGTCAGCTGGGGGTGGGGGGGTGGGGAGGGGAAGGCATATTAACAGCCTGATCATCATGAAAATTTGTCAAAATGATGGTCTTGATGATATCTAGGTCATGTTTGGAATGGGTCAAATTGTGCCGAAAAGTAGATCACCTGGCTAGAAGCCATATTTCCTACATGATAAACATGAAAAACTTTAGTTGTGATTGTCTTAGTTATTTTTAACCAGATCAGCATGAAAAAGTTTAAGGTGAAAAAGTACTAAGGTAAGGGATACAGGGGGATCATGCTGCTCTTAACTTTTTATAATATAGTGAGGATTATATATACACTCTGATGTGTAACCTAAAAAAAATGTGGATTTGAAAAAAAACCTATATTTTCCTTGTGTATATTTTATTTTCATTGATGGTAATTTCACATCTACCTTGGTAAAAAAATAGTTGGAAAAAGTCATTTTTATATCTCCATTGGTTAGTTCTTGAATTAAGCTTTTTTTGTGATTTTGTTGTTTGCGTGATTTTTTTAAAATTCATGTTAAAATTATAACATACATGCTTTAAATTACCTTTATACTTAACAAATATTACTTAAATGTTTGTGATCATGTAAAAATGTTTTATACAGTTGAGAATAAGTATACTGCTACTAGTCATGCCAGTTAATGGAAAACACATGAAACCATAATTATGTAAAGGCACATTCACAAAAAGTAACTACAATCTTTATTTCTATGAAAAGACCAAAATACTTCAGTGAGATTTGAACTGATCACTGATTTTATCACAACCTCATGTTTGCAGGTGCAATATACTTGTTAAAATCGTAGCTTTGATCACTTTGGGTTTTTAATAATGAAGGTGCACTTCATGTCATGGATACCTATGTCTTCTTCATCGTTGGTTAGTTTTAGGTAGTATACTGTTTTTCTTAGGGTAAGTATATTCTTTTGTGGGAATTGTAAAATTTCATTAAATTTGAGATTTTACTACAAGAAGGCTTTCGCAAAATTTAGACAAGACTGGTACTATATCATGAGGACAGCCATTATGTTTACAGAACTACATTTCTCATCTGTTTATAAATAACCAGAACTAAGAGTAATTTACTGATTCAGTGAGTACTTGTTTTCAGATGATATTCTTCAGCCACACCTCAGTTAGTTTTCACTTCCATAGTAAGTGATTACATGTAGGTCTTTTACAGCCTTTTTGTCTGAAAAAAAAAAAGACAAAAACTTTTTGTCAGTATAACCATGGCCTTACCAGTTTTCGTAATTTTTCACCACCACTTTCATATTTTACACTAGTTTCTAAATTTATAGTATTGAGAGTAAATAAACTAAACTCAGAAGTAAACGTGACATTTATTGAAAAACTGTGCAGCTTGCTCAAGCTTGAACTTCCGGTCACAGATTTACATTTATGAAGCTCGCCACTAGAGGTCACTTTTTTTAGGGAATTTCCAGAAATGTGAATATACCAATAATAGGAATTTGTCGAAAATATTGCTTTTGAGTATACATGATTGCTAGCAAGACCCCCAACAAAACTTGTTGGTACCCTTGTCGCTGGGGTCAAAACTAGCCCCCCCACACCACCCCCCACACCACCACCATTAATTCTTGCAGCAGATGCTTTGAATATAAATATGACAAATATATCCTTGAGCGAAGAATGCAGAAACTCACTGCATTCATTTCATTTGACATTTGTTTTAGTGTAATTAAAGTGTAATCTAGAACAGTTGAGTGTAGTTAAAATTTTTAGTTCCTTACATGTATTCCATGGCAGTTTTAAACCAGTGTCCTGAAATGTTATTGACTCTCAGCTATAAAGAAGATAGAAGCCTCTAATAAGCATAATATGCTAAGACGAGTATTATACATAAGTATTATGGACCCTAAAAACGTAGAACTGGCCTTAAAAGTCCTTAAAAAGTCCTTGAATTTCTTGCTATAGTTTCTGTATGAACCATGTTCTCTTACAACAGTGTTATAGTCATCTGAAATAATATACTCAAACATGTACTTGGTTCAGATACACCTTACAAATTTAAATACTCTTACTTATAGTTGAAGTTCCCTGGAAACTAGTAATTTTATTTAATTAAAACTTCAATTTATGAGGAATCACAATTCACCAACTGGTAGCACATAAATACTCCCCTCTCTTTTTAGCTCACCTGAGCACAAAGTGCTCAGGATGAGCTTTTCTGATCGGTCTTTTTCCGTCGTCCGTCCGTTGTCAACTTTTCATTCAAACGACATCTCCTCTGAAACCAATGGGGCAAATTTAATGAAACTTGCCTGGGATGTTCCTTGCATGAAGCTCTACCAAGATTGTTCAAATGGTTCTGGTCCATTGCATTTCTGGTTCACTGGAGCTAAAAATAGATTTTATAAGTTGGATCTTTAAAAATCTTCTTCTCCGAAACCACAAGGCCTGGAGCTTTGATATTTGGTATGAAGCATCATCTAGAGGACCTCTACCAAGTTTGTTCAAATTATGTCCCTGGGGACAAAACTGACCCCACCGCAGGGGTCAGTTGATTTTACATAGAGTTATATAGGGAAAACTTGAAAATCTTCTTGTCAGAAACCACAAGGCCTAGAGTTAAGATATTTGGTATGTAGCATTGTCTAGTGGACCTCTACCAAGTTGTTCAAATCATGGCCTCTGGGTAAAAAATGGCCCGGCCCCGGGGATCACTTGTTTTACATAGAGTTATATAGGAAAATCTTAAAAAATCTTCTTGTCAGAAACCTTAAGTTATAGAGCTTAGATATTTGGTGTGTAGCATTGTCTAGTGGACCTCTACCAAGTTTGTTCAAATCCTGTCCTCTGGGTCAAAAATGGCCCCGCCCCAGGGGCCGCTAGTTTTACATAGAGTTATATAAGAAAATCTTAAAAATCTTCTTGTCAGAAACCGTAAGTTATAGAGCTTAGATATTTGGTGTGTAGCATTGTCTAGTGGACCTCTACCAAGTTTGTTCAAATCCTGGCCTCTGGGTCAAAAATGACCCCGCCCCAGGGGCCACTAGTTTTACATAGAGTTATATAGGAAAATCTTAAAAAATCTTCTTGTCAGAAACCGTAAGTTATAGAGCTTAGATATTTGGTGTGTAGCATTGTCTAGTGGACCTCTACCAAGTTTGTTCAAATCTTGTCCTCTGGGTCAAAAATGGCCCCGCTCCAGGGGCCACTAGTTTTACATAGAGTTATATAGGAAAATCTTAAAAAATCTTCTTGTCAGAAACCGTAAGTTATAGAGCTTAGATATTTGGTGTGTAGCATTGTCTAGTGGACCTCTACGAAGTTTGTTCAAATGCTGGCCTCTGGGCCAAAAATGACCCCGCCCCAGGGGCCAGTAGTTTTACATAGAGTTATATAGGAAAATCTTAAAAAATCTTCTTGTCAGAAACCGTAAGTTATAGAGCTTAGATATTTGGTGTGTAGCATTGTCTAGTGGACCTCTACCAAGTTTGTTCAAATGCTGGCCTCTGGGTCAAAAATGGCCCCGCTCCAGGGGCCACTAGTTTTACATAGAGTTATATAGGAAAATCTTAAAAAATCTTCTTGTCAGAAACCGTAAGTTATAGAGCTTAGATATTTGGTGTGTAGCATTGTCTAGTGGACCTCTACCAAGTTTGTTCAAATCCTGGCCTGGGTCAAAAATGGCCCCGCCCCAGGGGCCACTAGTTTTACATAGAGTTATATAAGAAAATCTAAAAAAATCTTCTTGTCAGAAACCGTAAGTTATAGAGCTTAGATATTTGGTGTGTAGCATTGTCTAGTGGACCTCTACTAAGTTTGTTAGGAAAATATCCCTGGGGTCACTATTGGCCCCGCCCGAGGGGTCACAAGTTTTAAATAACAATATAGAAGAAAATCTTTAAAAATCTTCTTGTCTGAAACCACAAGACCTAGAATTTTAAAATTTGGCATGAAGCAAGCTTTATCAAGCTTTTTCAAATTATTGGATTAGGTTAAAGGTCACGGAGGCTAAAAGTAGATTTATCTACTGTACCTCATAGAGCCTTCATTTATAGACCAATATCTTTGATATTCAGTATAGAGGTTCCTTGCATGGACCTCTACCCATGGGTAGGGTTTGAGGTCACTGGGTCAAGGTCAAGGTCACCATAGCTTATAATAGATATTTCTACTTTCTGTCATAGAACCTTTATTTATTGACTGATATTTTACATATTTGGTTTGTAGGCACTTACATATTTTCAATTAAAAAATGAAATACTGCTTAACAGCAAACCTACAGCCAAAGTACTCAGGTGAGCGATCCAGGGCCATCATGGCCCTCTTGTATTATTATTTATCATATTTTATCTTGTCTGTATGTAAATAATATTGATTAAAACATACCTTATTTTCATTTTATTGCTTATCTTCAAAGTATCATTATTTTGCAAAACCAAGTCTTTGTAATTCTCTTAAATGGACTTGTCCATCTTTCAATTTGGACAAATCTATTAATTGATTATGGGGGTGCTTATTTGAAATTTACTGACTGAATGGCAAATAGTGCAGACCATGATCAGACTACACCGATGTGCTGGCTGATCTTGGTCTCCACTGGTCACCAAAGGCAGAACCATGCCACACTTCTTTTGTTTTACCATGTCATACCACCTTTGCACCTTGTAAGTAGGTTTGTTAGCCTAACCATAATAATTGCGTGTCAAAAAGTATAATACTGTTGTTAAAATGTACACCGGTATGTTACAATTCTGATGTAGACCTTGTAGACCATGATGAAAATCGGTCTTTGCACCGAATATGTTATCCACATTAAATAAAGTCGTTAGTGTTATAATGTTTTTATAAAGGTCGTCAGATTTCACATGTGAGAAACACTATTTTGATTGCAGTTTAAATACACATTACATCTGTAACAGGAAAATAACCTGTCATTAACTTAGCTTACAATTTGTTATAATTTGATACATATAGCAATCTAGATTGGTATCTTTAACAAAACAGTTGGCCAAGATTGAATTCAGAAGAAACTGTGGTATTGCATTCCTGAAGGTGTAAGCATAATCTACTATTTTACTTTCCGGTCCTTCGTTTTATTCTAAATTTCAGTGAAGTGCATTTTACTTTAGTTGATAGGAGTTAAACTAGATGGTAAGTTACTTACTTTTTGTATAGGCTTTAACACACCCCTGTGCTGCAGTGGCCAAGATCACTGACAAAAAAAAACACATTAATAATAGCCCAGCTATTGCCCCTGGGTATTTATTTAGTAGGTTGATATTTTAATGGAGAATGGTGTTCTAGTGCTGGTCCTGCCCTAAGTTGATTATAAGGTGAAGTAGCAGTTACTGACTAAAGTTTATAGGCTTTATGCTTGCAAGAAATATGAAATTAAAACATTACATAATCACACCGTTCAACCAATATGAATAAGAAAGAATATTTTCGGCCAGTTCAGCAAATTGTCAAAAATTTACACATTTTTTGTGCGATTTCATGCATGATAAAGCACTGTTTAAACCATGATTTTGTCAGTTGGGTCCTTTTATAATAAGGAATCGTCTAAAAAAGATGTTCATGCCTAGATCTTGTGGGAACATAATTATAATAATCAGGTAAATAATCACCTGCACAAAAATATCAACATGTATACAGCCTGCGGTTGTTTGCGGATCAGCAGCCATTTGCAAACCTGATTGACCGGTGTGATTTTGGCTTTGGATTCAGCCACATGTCAAATTCACTTTTTTGAAATTTCTGTCACCAAATATTAAAATTGTCTCAAGATTTAAGGCTACACCTCTTCTTTATAAAAAAGACAGTGCATATTCAGATGGCCCCTGTAAATATGTTGCAAATTGCTTGATAGTATTAAACAAAGGTGAAACTGCATCAAATAAAAGGGACTGTAGTTCCTGGAGTGTTAAACTCTGAAACTTCTCTTTCAGTGTGACCTTTATTCACCCCTTACCTCTGCAATACAATACAACCTTTGTTAGGAGTCAGTATTACTACATTTGTAAGTTCAGTGGTAATAGAAGAGTGCCCCTTTAGCTCTGGTTATCTTTTACTGGAACAAATATCATTTTCCTAGGTTTCAAAGCCTCCTTTGCCCCTGTCTTGACTCCTGGCACTCCTGTTCAGATCTCAGGGTTTTGGCACCAATATCATCCACAGTAAAAAGTCCTACAAAATGAAGTAGTTAGGATTCAGAGAAGATTGGGGTGGGGAGTTCAAGGCAATTAACCAAAGTAAAAAGCAGAAATCACTGAACTGTGATAGAGATTCTCTTAGAAATATTTGTACATTAATCTCACTTCAGATAAAGTGTTGGCTCTCCATACAATATGGTACTGTTTAGCAATGAACTGCATGTTTCTTTGAGGTTTTATTAGTGTTTTTAATTGGAGTAATCTCTTAATAATAAGATTTTAACACAATTCGAAAGTACACTTGGAACAGATTTTATGACTAAATTTCAAGCTTTTTCCAGCACTGCATCAAGGTTAACTTAAGTTGGTTTAACATGAACTGTGATTATGAATGTATTTTCATCTTCTTTCAGTGTTGTAAGAGAACTGAAACAGAACAAGAAGTGGTCAGAAAATGGGAGAAAGCCACGTGGGTGAGTCTTTATGTTTGTGCAGTTCGAATTATGTTAACCACAACAATGTCATATGACACATTGTAGCCGTATACATATTTGGGAAGTGTAATTCTGAATGTCTATAATCTGTTTTGTCAACCTGAATTTCCAAATCTTTCATAGTTTATCATTTTGATTTGGCTAATATTGCTCACTCAGCCCCACTAAATAATAGTTATAATCATGTCTTGGTCAAATTATCACTTTTAAATTGTCACTGTCTTACTTGCACAAATATAATTATGCACATCTCCATTGCAATGGGCTGTCTGAGCTTGACCATTTGAAAAAGCCTGAGATTTCACAAAGAAAAAAGGAGTAGACACAAGACTCAAAATATTTCTGCCCTTTTTAGAAGCAATTTTGAGACCACTTGAAACATATTGACCCATTATTAGGCATTTTTAATGCTGTATAAAGTTATGTATTTTACCTGCTTTGTCATTTCAAGGGGATGAGAGAAGAACAAAGTGTTTATTTATAAACTGTAATTGCCCCTCTTAAAGTAGTAGTTCAATAAAACGGTTATAAGACTAATAGATTACAGTACATTCAGTACATCTGAACAGTCTGTGGAAGTAAATATTGTGACAGATAATAGTTGACTCGCGCCCACATGAGACATAGGTGTCGCGACATTGTACACATGATGACAGGTACTTGGAGAGCTGGTGTCATATACTGACAAGTACAGCTGGGAAGAGTTACAACTACAGCAGTGATATTGGTAAGTTGGAATTATTTTAGAGTTTTAAGCTTTACAACAATAAACTTAGTAAGCATTGCATCAGATGACAGGCAAATACTCAAGATTCCTGCTGTTTCCAGAGGGGTCATATTAATACATTGAAATTTTGAAATTATGTAATAAAAGGTATGATTTTTATAGAAATTGATTTGTTTACTTTTTGATAATACAGTATAAAGTTTTACTTTGTTGCTAGTTTACATTTGGCTTGAAACTTCAGTAAAGAATTTCAAAAATTTTTATTTCAACATCACAAGACATAGTCAGGTTTTCAGGTTTCTGTTTCTGGAAATTGTAGAACAAAATAAAATAATCCTATCTTAAAAAACAAGTAAAACTTTAAATGTCAACACATCTTTGTTGATGTTTTTATGCACCTGAAGGAAGGCATATAGTTTTTTAACTGTCCGTCCGTCAGTCCGCACTACTGAAAGTAAATAGGGGGCCATCTGACTGTAAACATAACAAAAGAGAACAATAGAGTTCATTCCGTAACAATAGAATAAGTGGCCAATGGCCCTCTATTAAACAAAAGAAAATAACAAAAGAAAAGGCCCCGTATCCAGTTTCAGCCGCACATCAACATTGGCCATAACTTCCTTATTAGTTAGTGGATTTACTTCATATTTAGACACAATATCCTTTTGGACAAGATCTTTCCGCTGACTTATATTTATTTGACCTGACCACATTAAGAATTATTGCTTGTAGAATTTATCGTAGCTTCTCTTGCTTTGAATACAATACTTTTCAATCATATCTGTATTTTCCTGTTAAATTATTCTGTATGCAGGGGGATTTTGACTATAAATTATTCTGAATGCAAGCAGCTTTTGACTGTTAAATTGTTCTGTATGCAGGCAGCTTTTTGCCTTATAAATTGTCCTGTATGCAGGCAGCTTTTGACTATTAAATTGTTCTGTATGCAAGCAGCTTTTGCCTATTTTATTTTCTATATGCAGGCAGCTTTTAACTATTGAATTATTTAATATGCAGGCAGCTTTTGACTGTTAAATTGTTCTGTATGCAGGCAGCATTTGACTGTTAAATGTTTCTGTATGCAGGCAGCTTGTGACTATTAAATTGTTCTGTTTGCAAGCAGTTTGTGACTATTAATCTGTATGCAGGCAGCTTTTGACTATCCGGTTACTCTGTATGCAGGCAGCTTTTGACTATCCAATTACTGTCTATGCAGGCAGCTTTTGACTATCCAATTACTCTGTATGCAGGCAGCTTTTGACTATCAAATTTTTCTGTATGCAGGCAGCTTTTGACTATCAAATTTTTCTGCATGCAGGCTGCATTTGACTATCCAGTTACTCTGTATGCAGGCAGCTTTTGACTTTCCAATTACTCTGTATGCAGGAAGCTTTTGACTATCCCATTACTGTGTATGTAGGCAGCTTTTGACTATCCCATTACTTTGTATGCAGGCAGCTTTTGACTATCCAATTACTCTGTATGCAGGCAGCTTTTGACTATTCCATTACTTTAAAAATTGTATGCAGGCAGCTTTTGACTTTCCAGTTACTCTGTATGCAGGCAGCTTTTGACTATTCCATTACTTTAAAAATTGTATGCAGGCAGCTTTTGACTATCCAATTACTCTGTATGCAGGCAGCTTTTGACTATCCAATTACTCTGTATGCAGGCAGCTTTTGACTATCTAATTACTCTGTATGCAGGCAGCTTTTGACTATCAAATTTACTCTGTATGCAGGCAGCTTTTAACTATTGAATTATTTAATATGCAGGTAGCTTTTGACTGTTAAATTGTTCTGTATGCAGGCAGCATTTGACTGTTAAATGTTTCTGTATGCAGGCAGCTTGTGACTATTAAATTGTTCTGTATGCAGGCAGCTTTTGACTATCCAGTTACTCTGTATGCAGGCAGCGTTTGTCTATCCAATTACTCTGTATGCAGGCAGCTTTTGGCTATCCAGTTACTCTGTATGCAGGCAGCGTTTGACTATCCAATTACTCTGTATGCAGGCAGCTTTTGGCTATCCAATTACTCTGTATGCAGGCAGCTTTTGACTATCCAGTTACTCTGTATGCAGGCAGCTTTTGACTATCAAATTACTCTGTATGCAGGCTGCTTTTGACTTTCCAGTTACTCTGTATGCAGGCAGCTTTTCACTATCCAGTTACTCTGTATGCATGCAGCTTTTGACCATTTTTGCCTTGCTTGTCTTCACCTAGACAAAAAAATAATTCTTTGATGTTATTGAACTTGATACAAAGTGTTAATCTTATCAGTAAAAGACCTTTATCTTGTTGACAAACAAAGGGCACCGGTGAAGGTTAATACAGTAATGAGGAATTTTAAAGCAGTAAAGCAGATTTACAAGAAATGTAAAAAAAAAGACCTGGTTAGTCAGTATTTTGGTCACAATAATATCACTATGAAAAGAATCGCTTGAAAAATGTTTATAGCTTATATCAAAAGGCTTTTTTGCAGAGACTTGTAACTTTTCATAAACTTAGATGTACCAATTGTGCTTTTAATCAACTGTCCAAAAATTATGTTTCAAAACTGCAGAACAGAGAAATACAACAGATTGGTGAAGTCCAATGAAGTGTGTGTTAACACAGTGGTCACAAAGCTTGAAGTGCAGAAAAGAGGCGGCACGGTATGTGAGGTAAGTCATTTTTTTAACTCAGTAGTAACCATGTCAGGACACAATGTCCAAATCTGACCATGAACCTGATACACTGACCAGGAACTCCCTTGATACAATCAGTGAAAACTTTCAGATTTAACTTGGAGAAAAAGTGAAAGTGAAATTGAATCATTTGTCATCTTATATTGAATATCCTGAAAAAGATGTAAAGAAAATCAGAAAACCAGTCTTGAATCTTCTTCATTCAGATATAAATATCAGGATAAAGAAATAGAGTAGTAATGACCTGGAAATAAAAGTCAGATAAAAAACATATTGTTCATGCTATAAGAATTTAATTACATTTATTCTGGTCCTTATTTTCATTGAGAAAATTTCTGTATTTTAACTTGGAAAGGGAGATAAAAAGACGTTTGCTTGTAAATGAATCTTGTCATAGTTGTTGTCCTTGAATTATTTTGAGTAAACAGAACAGATATGTTGTTATGGAAAGGTAATATTCAGACTTAGATTGAAGAATTAATGTCCAGTATTCTGATGTATATTCTGAAGTTGAAAAAACTTTTAATGATGTACATGCTGCATAGCTGCTCGTCAGCTTTAGGAAGCAAAAATGTTGAGTTATTGCTGTACCATTCTTTCTTGATGTTGTCATTTATTGACATGAGTGTAATGCCTGCAACTGTTTTTATATTGTTGTTCCTAGATAAGAGTACAGTTCACTAAGAGTACAGTTCACTCTCGCAAAGGCTTATATAGTTTATATAAGGAAAAGTGACTTCTTGTGTGTTCTGGAGACTTTGTTATTTATAGATGGTCAGTTTTTCAAGGAATCAATTGTATTTCTATAGAAAGTTGTTTTTATATGCCCGAAAGGGGGCATATTATGTTATGGTCCAGGGTGTCCGTCTGTCCGTCCGTCCATTAGCAGTTTGGTTTCTGGAGGATAACTTTGGCCTACAGTCTTTTACCTTCATGTGATTATTGCCCACATTGAGTGGATGACCCCTATTGATTTTGGAGTCAGTAGCTCAAAGGTCAAGGTCACTTAGACCTTAACATTGAAAACCATTTCTACCATGTAACTTGACAATCATTTGTTATAGAGACTTCAAACTTTATATCATGATTGCACACATAGAGTCGATGACCCCTATACATTTTGGGGTCAGTATGTCAAAGGTCAAGGTCACAGTGACCAAAATGTTTAGTATCGTTTACGCTCTGTAATTCAAGCACCATTTGTCAGAGAGACTTCAAAATTCATATAATGGTTGCACACATTGCGTGAATGACCACTATTGATTTTGGGGTTATTAGGTAATAGGTAAAGGTCACATAGACCTTAACATTGAAAACCATTTCTGCCATGTAACTTGACAATCATTTGTTATAGAGACTTGAAAATTTATATCAAGATTGCACACATTGAGTGGATGACCCTATACATTTTGGGATCAGTATGTCAAAGATCAGGGTCACAGTGACTTATATGTTTAGAATCATTTACAGAATATTGATTTTGGGGTCAGTAGGTCAAAGGTCAAAAAATTCAAAATTTAAAGCAAATCATTTAATTTTAAAGTCTGCAAGGTTTCCTCCCTTATATCACAAATGCATTATATGTACATAAATACCAAGGGATATCTTAATGAGTGAAATGGCAGCAAATGCACCAATAATTTATTGAAATTTGTGCTATTGCTTTGAATATCAGCCAAGTGAAAAACAGGAAATTGGACTGATCAAAGCAGAACATATTGAAATTGTTCGGTATTGGTGCCTTTATATGTTTTGTTTCCTGTGGGCGCCAGTAATGTGGTGAATTGAAAATTCCATTTTGTTTCTTTTGTTAGATAATTTTAGAGATGATTTAATTTTTGCACTTATTCACATTTCATATTTGATAATAATTGAAAATGTGCACAGATATAAGGACAGGAATATTTGGTTAATAAGTTATTGCAGTTTGAGTGTTTCATCTTAAACCATAACATTATGCCTTGATAGAGAGAAAGGTTTTTATCTAAATTGATACATACTTGTTTGTAGAAACCTTGCAGACAGCATGTCTGTTAGGCCTTAAGAGACCCTGGAAACAAAAACAAATTTTGATATTTTGTGTTTGTATAAAATGTATTTGAATGGGAAAAACTTTCCTAAAACATCTTGTTGTTAATGAAAAAAAAATCCTGTTTACAGACAACATTTAGATAAAAATAAAGTAATTTTATGAATCTCTGAAGTAAGATAAGAGATTCAGTATGAAAATATGAG
This sequence comes from Cyclina sinensis, assembly GCA_012932295.1. NCBI lineage: Eukaryota > Metazoa > Mollusca > Bivalvia > Venerida > Veneridae > Cyclina > Cyclina sinensis. Next base: position 10,607,930 of record JAAONU010000012.1, on the reverse strand, counting down.
GCATTTGATAATCAAAAGTGAAAACTGGTATGTTTGTTGCAAAAAAAAATCTCATTTGTTTCAACGTTTTTTAATCTCTTGAATAGGGAGGCATCACACATGCAATAAATATTTCAGAGACAAGGTAAATGCCCTCTTCTCTGTCTTTTTTGTCCATTAGGTATCATATGAAAAAGTGTTTGTTTTTTTCTTAGGCAATAAAAAAATGTTGTAGTATTTCCTTGTATTTTACAAGAATAAAAGTGAGCAATTTTAGGGCCAAGTCATGAGACAGAATATTAGACTATCATGCGAGCTACAGAACTGGTGCTTTATCATGTTTTAGCTTTGCAGAAGTGAAAGTTTTGTGCAAAATAACTAGACTTGAAGTATCAAAAAGATGCCTTGAGATATAAAGAAAGATTTCTTTTTTCATTGTAAAAGTAGTTTTAACTTTTTCACTGTTGTGTTTTTTTTTACTCTTGTGTCTTGCTTTTGATAGCTGGTGAAAGATAACAGTTATATGAACCATTTTTCTTTAGAACATTTTTATAGTCTGTTGACAAAGTATAAATCAGTCTTCTGTGCATATTTTGTTTCATTTAAATGAAAACTGTCGATGTGAAGGGCACCCATGGGAGTCTGGGACCTTGATGATTTATTATAGTTTTCTAAGCAGGGTTACTTACCTTTTTATGTTGTAGAGAAACAAATGTGTTGTGTTCAAGTTTTCTTTGTTCTTGACTGACTTCAAACAATTTAGAACTTTTAGTTTCTCAGATCATGAGATGCTATTTTACATTTTAGCTTATAGCTCACCTGAGCATACATTCAGGGTGAGCTTTTGTAATCACCCTGTGTCTGTGTCATGCATTGTGAGTGTGTGTTGTCAACTTTTACTTTAACATCTTGTCCTCAAAGTTGATAAAACTTGGCGGTGGTTTTCCCGGCATGAAGCCATAGTTGTTCAAAGAATTGAATTCCATGCAGAACTCGAGTTGGTATTGAAATAGACTGAAAAACTTCAAAAAAATCTTCTTGCGGAGAGTTCTGCAATTTTGTAGCATTGTCTTTTGAACCCCTACCATGTTTGTTCAAATTATGTCTATGTGAAGGGCACCCTCATTGGAGTCTGGGACCTTGTTCAATTGACTAGAGACTTCTAAAATTTGGTTTTAAGACCTGTATCAGTATTGTTAAAAAGTTGTCCTTGTTTATGATAGTAGATAAATAACATGGCACTTGTCTTTCATAGAAGTTATACTCAGGTGAGCACTTTAGGGCCAGCATGGCCTGGTGCTTGATATTTACTTGATTCAAAGTTCTTCACTTTGGACATGCAGTAAGTAATTCCTGCAGAACAGAGTAAATACAAACTTTGAAAAATGAATAAAAGAAATGTTTTGTTCTTATGGCTTGGAAGTTCTTTTTGCTGCAAAATGATCTCCAAAAAAAAAGTCTTAGAAAGTTTTGTCTGCCAGTTAATTGGAATGTAATTTGGCAGCCTTTGGAATTTTATCAGCTCATTTTACCATCTGTATGTTGCTTCACCTGCTACAGACTGCAATGTATTTATATAGTTTTTTTTAGTATTAATTCAGAGCATTATTTTAAAAACAAGATCCTACAGATTTAAGGTATTCCAAGATAAAGATCAGAGCATTTTTTTCTAAGAAAATTGTATATATGGACTTATTGTGTAGTAATTTCAAGGAATAAGGAGGTATCAGGACATGAGTTGTCTGAGTACAGAAACATGATTTTTTTCATTTTTGTCTCTCAAGAGGTTTGTTCCCTGAGCTGAGGTTAGACCAGTTTATTGTGTAGCCAGTATAATTTCTGTAACATTTTTTCTTTAATTTGAAGATATGACTGATCAGATAAGTTTGTTGTGAAAGAAGATGTTCTAATCCATTTTATTCTGCTACAATACAGAGAAGATAGCAGGAAGCTGTTTGTGCATTAAAGGGTCATAAAATAGATGGAATTGTAATGCAGTTTTAGTGGTCTTTTACACCTTTAATGTTGTTAGACTAATTTATTAGGGTGTTGAAATTGTTCGGTGGAAGTGTTTTGCCTATTTTACAAGGCCATTTACACATTATGGCAAAAAGTCTAACATACTGCTGAAGTGAGAGATAATATGAATGCATTGTCTTTTAGCACTTCTTAAAACAGTTTACTTGTTGCATAATTATGATCTGTTAGATTTTATTTCCCTTTGAACAAAAAAAAATTATGAAAATGTATTACATATTACCTCCCTTTAATTTGGACATTATTTTGGACATATTCATTATGACCATTTTGTGAAGTATTTTCTTTTTAATGTCTCACTGTTCAACAGTATCTAAACAGTGTTATATTTAAAAGAAAATACATGTATTGAAAAGGGCCCAAGAAATTCTCAGTTGTCAACTATGTTTCTTGGCAAGTTGTAGGTGATAGGAATTTGAACTCATAAAAGGTGTCATCCTTATAGGTCTCTGCTGTTTTATAAATACAGTGTGATTTTTAGCACACCTCATGGTGAGCTATTAGGATTGATCAATGTCCGTCATCTGTCAGACGTCCACACTTAGTTTGTTAACACTCTAGTGGTCACATTTTTGCCTCATTATTGTCATGAAACTTAGTCAGGATGTTTGTCTCAGTAATTACTCAGACGAGTTCGACCATGGGTTATCTGGGTTAAAAAACTAGGTCACAGAGCCCAAATATGGGAAGACCTTTGTTAACACTCTAGAGGTTACATTTTCAGTCCAGAAATTTGTCAGAAAGTTTGTTTCAATTTTGCTAGATCAGGTTAGAATATGGGTCATCTGGGGTCAATTACCCAGGTCCATAGCAACTTTATTAAAAGCAGTCATACTCAGGTGATCGATATAGGGCCATCTGGCCCTCTTGTTCTAGTTTATCCAGTTTATATGTTTACATTATTGGACTTAGACCTGAGTGTGCAGTATAATTGCTTATATTAGAAAAAGTGCAGTATATAACACAGTAATTAATACCATAGTGTAAAGTGATGTCAGTTTACCTGAGGCACAAAGGTCAGGAATAACATGCAATAACTGATGAATTGTGCAGGTATTGCATGGATTGATGATATACCTACAATGGTATATCTGAAATATAGTACACACCTTTGAAGAGAAGAAAACAGAAAGTTATTATTCACTATAGCCAGAAAATTTTAATGAATATCAATAAAAGATGTGAACTTATCTGTGCTACCCATATCATTGTATATAATTAGAACAAAAAAATGTCTAGCATTCTCTGATATGAAAACTTGGCACCTTTAGCCCAGGGTGTTCTTGTGAAGCAGGTCTTAAAAATTACACAACCAGCCTTTGTTGCTCATTCAGATAACACTTTGAACACAAAAAAAGATGCAAAGAAATTTGACAGATTATTTATGTTTCAAGCCAAAAAACTGCCTTGCTTGTACCATTTGGTTTATTTTTTCCTGTTAATTGCAACAAGTGTTTTATGTAAGTCAGCATCGTTATGCCACAAACAGAACTTCTCTTCTATGCAGGCTACTGATAAGAGACTAGCATGCTATTTGTTTGAGCAGTAGAATCTTGAAGTTTAGAATCTGTAAACAGGCTCCTGGTGCATGTTTATTTCATCGAAAGTTTTATTTAAACAGTACTGTCTTTTCCTTGTATTCAACTACAGACATTCTTCTGTGCAACATTTTAAAGTAATTGTAGAAGGCCTGCTGTCAAGAAAGTCTGGCCATGTCCCAGTATAGAGACACCTTCAAATGAAACCCAAAAACAGCTGTGTACTATCGTGTTTTGTTCCAGGCAGTGTAACTACAGTTAAGTATTTTAAACAAATAAGTAGTCTTCAAGAAAAGGTGAAGTAAGAATTTTGAAATCTTTTTTGGCAGATAATGTTTACACAAACAAGGAGAAAAAACACTCAAATATCAGCAGGCATCACATTTTATTGATATAAGTGTGCAGTAATAGCATATGTACGCAAGTCGAGATATGTGTAATTTTTTGTGTGGGTCAGTATCTTGCCTCCGTTATAGCGAGGTCCTAACCCATAACAAAAATATCTCAGAATTTGTTCAAGACGTCACTTGAATTATTTTGACTTATATATAAGCAGAAACCATGTGCTTCAGTTCTAAAACAGATTTTAAAATTTGTTAAGTGTTAAAAACATATTTAAACATGTGTACAGGTAATGTTGAGACATTTACAAGAATTTTGTATGAGCAAGAATGACAACTCTTTCAAAGATATCACCATTGTCCCAATCAGGTCATTTGGCCCACTGCAACAAAGTTTTCAGTAACACTTTGACTATAAATTTGTGAAAAATACTGTCAAAATCTTTCAGAGAGAAATAGATCTGCTGTATCAGCGTGTAATTGACTGCCTCCAATACTAGTGTCAAAAAACTTAATCAAAATGATCTCCGTGCTTTATGAACTAGAAGAAAGTTTATATTCTGTCTGTCATTTTATTGATAGTCTAAGCTATTTTATCGGGGAATTCTGACAGGAGTTATGATAGGGTATTATGAAGGAAAAAAAATTACATCTGACCTTTTGGATCAGGGAGAGATAGAACTTAGCATATTCGTTACATTTTTATAAGCTCTAAGCCAGTCTTGTAATGGTGTGCTGTGTCTACAGACTATGTAAACAAACGAGACAAATAAATTTTATTTTTTGTCCTTTTTTAGCTCAGCTTTTAGTTTGTTGTTTTTTTCGGCTTCTGTCCATCTGTCATCTACAATTAACTTCAAACAATATCAGTCTTCTTTTACACCAAAGGGCAGATTGCAATAAACTAAACAGGAAGGATCTTTGTTTGGTTCCCTTTCAAAATTTTATAAAAAAAATGGAATTCCATGCAGAACTGTGGTTGCCATGGCAACTGATAGGAAAAACTTAAAAAATCTTCTTGGCTGAAACCACAAGGCCTCAAGCTTAGATATTTGGTTTATAGTATAATCTAATAGACCACTACCAAAATTTCATAAATCATGGCTCTTGGATCAGAATTGGCCCCACCCCAGGGATCACTAGATTTTTACATTGACTTACATAGGAAAAAACTTTCTTGTCAGAAATCATAAGGCCAAAAATTAGGATATTTGATATGTAACATTGTCTTGTTGTCCAACCTTTACCAAGTTTGTACAAATCATGACCTCTGGGTCAAAATTGGACCTGACCTAGGGGCTACTTGGTTTTACAAAGAGTTATAAAGGAAAAAGTTCTGAAAAATTTTCTTGTCAGAAATCATGAGACCTAAAACTTAGATATTTGTTTTATAGTATCATCTAGTGGACGTCTACCAAGTTTGTACAAGTCATGACCCCTGGGTCAGAATTGGCCCCCACCCCAGGGAACACCTGGTTTTATGTAGAGATATATAGGATTTTTTTAAATCTTCTTGTCGGAAAGTGAAAGGCCTAGAGCTTAGATATTTATGGTTCAGCCTTGCCTAGTTAATTAGATGGGCTTTGCAAGAACCTAGCCCTCACATTAATGAGTTAACATTCATCCACCTTTGTCCTTGACCTTCATGTGACTATTTCCTTGACCTACTGACCTACTTTCTTGTTTCTAAAGCTAAGTTATTTAAATTTTAACTAAAAACTTTACCATAATAATTATGCATGCAGACTTCAACTTTGACATTTGCTGATCTTGACCTTGATTTAATGACCCTTTTCCTTGTTTTAGAAGCTACATCAATGAAATTTTAACTCTATGAATGATTTTTCAGGCAGAGTTCATCTTTGGCATTGGCTGACCTTAACCTTGATCTACTGATCTACTTCCTTGTTTTTAAAGCTATTTCATTGAAATTTTAACTATTTATATAAGTTTGAATACAGACTTTCACTGTGACCTTGGTTTACCTTATTAGACTTACTGACCTACTTTCAGTTTTGTAGCCACTTCTGTGATATTTGTAAAATCTGTACAGTTTTGAAAACAGATTTTACTACTGACAATTTTGCTGACATGATATGTTTAGAGGGTATCCACGTGACTTGCCCCCACCCCCCCCCCCCCCCCCCCCCATTTGTTTGATACTCCCTTTTTAGGTGAGCAAATTGGGACCATTTTGTCCTCTTGTTAATCATTCTGGTGTTCATTCTTTGAATCCATTTATTTTTGTGATTTTGAAATTAAATATGAATAGTTGGAGAAATAACTGACTCTGAAGTCTTAAAAATTTTGCCAACAAGGCCTAATATTTTTGTTTTGCCTCTTTGTGGTAGAGCTTGTAAGTGTGGTCTCTGTGCATGCAGTTCTCAGTGTAGTCAGATGCAGCTATTATCTGGGTTTCAGCTTTTCTGAAAAACTTCAGTTCATTTATCCGTTATCAGTTCAAATACTGTTTCAGTGTTTCCATTGTATATAAAAAAAGGTTTTCTACAAAAAAGGTCCATGCACAGTTATTTCATGACTTCATGACATTTTTCATGATGAAATACCTCTGATGTTATTAGTTTGGTATTCCAGCACCTGAACTATTTTGCCCTGCATGCAACCAACAACGCATTCAACACCCACATATAGTCTGGTATGTATCTTGTGCCAGAAGTTGTCCTTAATTATCTCAAGATTATCAGACATTTAGGACACTGACATGTAATTTGTCACAAGTCTGTCATTCATCTAGAAATATAAGATAGATGAATTATTCAGAAGTCATGTTTTAGTAAGCAGAAGGCTGCATTGAAGGGAATGCTGTAACTGTAGTAATAGAAAATAGAGGAGAGCATTTCCAGATATTGTAACTGGCAGTTAAGTGGTGAAAAATGAAGGACTGGATAATGGAGATTAATAAAATTCATAACTTGGGCTTTATAAACTGAACTTAAGCTAAGCTTTGAATCATAAACTTACAGACATGTCATAAAATGCTACGTGTTGAAGGCATTGTAAAGTAGCAAAGAATTTGATGTGATACGATAAATATATTATTTTCAAAAATCCATTCAGAAATTAAATTATGTGTTTAAGTAAAAAGGTCTCCAGATGAATCTTTGTTCACTCAGTGACGTAACAGCCTTTAAGTGGTAACGACTACAGGAACTACCATAGCTCATATCCAGTTTTGAACATTCACCAGATTTACTGTTTTGTAAATGAAAGCTTATTGGTCAGTTTACAGGGTCTTGTAACATGGATTTTTTTTTGCTCCATTGGCCCTTCTGCTAATATTTCTCGAGATTAATTGAACACTAAATAGGAGAAATTATACTCCTTTTGAAAGATTAAATAAATGCTGTTCTCTGTGAATGAAACTCTTTTAATAGATGCAGTTAGTACTTAACTGTAAAAATATGGCAGAATACAGTTGTCATCAATATCAAACTGTACACACCCATTACATCATGTGATGTCATTTAAATACTCAGCCATGAAATCAAACGTGTTCATTTATTGCATCAAAATATTTAAATTGTATATTTTACCACAATTTTTTATTGATTTACAATAATAAACATAGGTATGATAGGGGAAGTAACTCTGCTTGGAGTTTGTATCAGTTTTATCTGCATCCTGTTCTCTAAAGCAGTTATTTGACAAACTACAGTTTACTGTGATGAAACTGTCATTGCATAAATAATACTGTAAATTCTATCATTTAGTTTTTCTAAAGATGTATGTGAAGTTGTGTAACATCAACTTGACAAAAACTAAGCATTTTAATATCATTTTATTATATTCCTGGGTGATTTGTTGTCTGCAATTAATATATATGGTTATAGTAATCAGGTTTAGTCTAGTAATGACAATGTTTCTTCTTCAGATCTTTCCTGTTACTTCAGTTAGCTTTTTTGTTTTTTAAGTTTTGTTACAATGTAGCCCATGGTATTCAGCATATGCTGTAACATGGTCAGAATAATTAAACTTTACCGATGGTGTTACCATAGCATTTGAAAAGTAACAAGACACCAAAAAAGCATTGAAATACTATGGTAACACTGCATGGTGTATATTTCATCTTGGTCATTTTCCTCTCGGTATTTATATAGAATTTAATTCCATATAAATCATCAAAGGAAAATGACTGGTGAAATGTTCTGACAGTTACATATGGCTTAAAGATTGTATACAGCCAATCTCAGAATTAGTCTTGAGAAAAGTTGATAGTATTACATTGTATGTAATGTAAATGAGCAAAGAAGAAAAAAGGTAATAGAAAAGATTAGAAGACAGGATTTTCATACAAAAATAAAAAGAACAATTGAATTGAAAGTCATAAATGTGCAATGGAGTGTCTAGACTTCTATGTGATAGCTTCCAGTGTTATGTGTCTATATCTGATTGGTACATGATTGATTTTACATTCATTGGCGGATTCCACTTTATTTTTGTTTACCAAATTACAAATTGATTTCGAGATCATCTCTCAAAATGGATAAGAAATTCAACACATCTGAAGGCTCATTCTGCAATTATTCCTTCTAACTCCCCTGAAAGTTGATGTGGAGTAAGGAACTTTGCTGATCAACAAAACAATGGGTTTTAGTAACTAGTTTGTATCTTAATAATTTCTCTGCAGTTTTAATTTAGTTTTCATGCAGATTGTTGTCTTTATGATAGTGCTTTGGGAAATTTAGCTCACCTGAGCACATAGGGCTCATGTGAGCTTTTAGGATTGATGACTGTCCATCGTCCGTCATCCAGGTTTACTTCAAAGGACATTTCCTCTGAAACCACCAGGCCAAATTTGACAAAACTTGCCTAGAATGTTCTACCAAAGTTGTTCAAATGGTTCCAGTCCATTGCAGATATAGTCCATAGGAGCTAAAGATAGATTTTAGAAGATCTTCTCTGAAACCTGCAACACTGTTAAACTTGTGTGAAGTCCAAGTGGACAAAGTGCCTAAAATTTCAGTCAAGATCATCATTCTGCATCATCAAAACATCAAAACCAAATAAACCCACTTGAAGATACTGTTTTAACCAAGTTATGTTGATAAAAACAATAAATTTGATTTATTACCATATTGACCAGATTCAGATTTAATAATACTGGTTCGATTTTCCTTAAGAAAGTTTTTTAGGTTCGTTTGCACTTAATGTTTTGAACCATATTTTACCATACATAACTAAAATTATCCTAACAAATCTTTTCCAGCAGTAGATCAATGATACTGCCCTAATTAAACATCTTTCAACTTTTCACAACATTTGATCTACAGTTGTGATTGATATAGGCCATTTAATCAGGGTCATTTACAATATTGTAGTTTTATGACCATTTATGTAGAAAATACTACATTAAAATGTAATTTCAGAAAGTTTTATAACGTTTCTTATGTTGGATAATTAACAAGATCAAATGTCTTTTTGATGTTCTCTGTAGTGAAAGAAAGTAGTCATTAAATATTTGTTAAGAGGAAGAAATTTGAAATATAGACCCATGTTCACACTGTTTTTTAGCTGACCTGAGCACGAAGCACTCAAGGGTGAGCTGTTAGGATAGGTGATTGTCCGTCATCAGTTGTCTGTCTGTTAAATGGTTTCATTCAGAACTATGGTTGCCATGGCAACCATCAGCAACAACTTTGAAAATTTTCTCCTCAGAAACCACTTGCTGATTTCAGAATAATTTTACAAAAATGTACTTTTGTTGGCCCTTTATCAAATTTCTTCTAGAAAAATTTGGTTGACAGGGGGTATGGCAGCTTTTCTATATTATTAGTTATACAGAATCTAGGCGGGGTATATGGACTCGTATAGCCTGTTAGAGTTGGTAATTAACTCGAGCCACCAGACGGGGGTTTGTATCAACTCTAACAGACTATACAAGGCTTTATAACCCAGCCAAGAATCTGTATATTGAATTTATAATACTGCAGATTTATTTGATTCACAAAACTTATATTCCGACACCAATCCATCGTGGCGAAAATTAATTATGGTATTCCCCTTAGTGTATCTTTCCCACTTGATTGTTGTTCATATTTCATTTCTGCAGCTGCTTCGGAAACTGAAATACATAATCAAGTGTTCGCATTGGATAAGAGCATGCCTGTAGGATTCAGATCTTTACTAGTGGTAAAGTTTTTATATCTTTATTTCAGGAGTAACAGTATCTACAATAGTTCTCAGTTGAGTGATAAAGGGCCGTCATGGCTCTCTTGTATTATCTTTGGTAGCTTTTTACCTTAAAGTGTGTCAAATCTGTAGATTGAGAAAGATAAAGATATTTTGGGAGAGTATAGCATATTTAAAAAAAGTCAAAGACTGCTTCCAGAAAGCAGTAGTTTTATGTTGTTTTGTTTGCTATAAAGCTGTTTATGCTGTCAGGAAATGTATGGTACATATCAAAAACATGGAGTTGTTTGTATTGCATGTTAGGTTTTTCTCAGAATAATGTATTATCAATTTCCATATCAAAAATAACACACAATGCCAGGATTGATATTTCCCTCTTCTCATCTCATAATGGATCATGCATGGTGTAATTTAACTGCACAGGGAGAATCACAGAAAAACAACAGGATGTTATTGTTCTAGACAAAAAAGACAATCATATTGTTGATGACAGGGAATGAGGGTGCATGATTTCTATTGCTTCCTGTCAGAAAGTTGCAGTGATGAATCATGACAGAAGAAATGGAATTGTTTCTGAGATTTTGGTCGAATCATACATTGTTTTGACCATGGCCATAAAGACGGTTTCCTTTGTTGAGTAGGCTATAACTCCTGTCAGATTGTCAGTAATATGGAAGCTTTTGTCTTGATTTCAGATGTAAGATATATGATTTGGTTGGATTTTTAGCTCACCTGAGCAAATGCTCAGGGTGAGCTATTGTGATCACTCTGTGTCCGTCGTCTGTCGTCCATCATCAGCATTTTACTTTAAATGACATCTCCTTCCTAAACCACAAAGCTATTTTTAACCAAACTTTACAGAAATGTTCCTTATATTGCCCTTTCCTAAAATTGCTCAAACTGTTCCACTCCATTGCACTTAAGGGCTGCAAAAGCTATAAAAAGAAAAAAATTCAAACAACATCTCCTCCTAAACGACTGGCACCCCTGCTTTAAAATTGCTAAAACAGTTCTGCTCAATTGAACAAAATGGCTGCCAGAGCTAAAAATAGATTTTCATCGATATTTGGCTCCATAAACACTAGGCCATTTTAAACCAAATTTGACAAAAATGTTCCTTATATTGCCCTTTCCTAAAATTGCTTAAGCTGTTCTGCTCCATTGCACATAAGGGCTGCAAAAGCTAAAAATAGAAAAAAATTCAAACAGCATCTCCTCTTAAATGGTTGGGAGATTTTCCACCAAATTTCACAGAAATGTTCCTTACATATCCCTCTGTTAAAATTGCTAAAATGGTTCTGCTCCATTGATCAAAATGGCTGCCAGAGCTAAAAATAGATTTTTGTCAATATTTGGCTTCAAATGACATCTCCTTCTAAACCACTTGGCCATTTTAAATCAAACTTTACAGAAATGTTCCTTTTAATGCTCTTTTATAAAATTGCTCAAACCTAAAAGGGCTGCAAAAGCTGAAAATAGAATAAAATTCAAACAACATCTCCTCCTAAACGGTTGGGTAAATTTCCACCAAATTTCACAGAAATGTTCCTTACATAGCCCTCTATTAAAGTTGCTAAATGGGTTTTGCTCCATTGAACAAAATGGCTGCCAGAGCTAAAAATAGATTTTCATCAATATTTTGCTTCAAATGACATCTCCTCCAAAACCACATGGCCATTTTAAACCAAATTTATAATGCCCTTTTCTAAAATTGCTCAAACCATTCTGGTTTATTGCACATAAGGGCTGCAAAAGCCAAAAGTAAAAAAGAAATCAAACAGCATCTCCTCCTCAGTGGAAAGGTAATTTTCCACCAAATTTCACTGAAATGTTCCTTACATACCCCTGCTTTAAAATTGCTGAAATGGTTCTGCTCCATTGAACAAAATGGCCACCGGAGCTAAAAATAGGTTTTCTTCAATATATGGCTTCAAATGACATTTCCTCACAAGCTGTTATCACGAAATTGCCTCTGCCCCATGGATTTTTTTTTGTATAAAATATGAGATCTTTGAATATCTTCAGTTAGAAAATGTAATGTTGCATCTGATGTTTCCTTAACGGTAGACCCTCAGGCAAAGTACTCAGGTGAGCGATCCAGGGCCATCATGGGCCCTCTTGTTGTTTTTATACCAAATGGACACTGAGAAGAGACTCATGCCAGCACTTTTTCATAGGTATCGTCAGGTGTCCAGAGCCACACATTATCTTTTAAGAACTTTACAACAGAAGCCAAAATTCTCTGATTATGTCTCATATGGCAAGATTGGTCTGTAAAAGCCTCATTCAAGTTTCCAAAACAATCAGTATAAATAAGGAAATGTGAAAAAAAGGAATATGAAAAAGAACTGCAGCAGCATCAACAAAACCCAGCAACTAATTCTAATTAATTAGTGGACTTGTAAGCTGGCTAAAACAGGGATAGTTGACCATCATCAGAGAGTAGTGATTATGTTAGATCATGGTCAACCACAGTTACAAACGTGTCCACAGTTAAAATGATTGTTTTCCATGGTTGAATATGTTATTTCATGGTTGGCAATTAATCAAAAACCTGGCAGCCCATGGTAGACATTGGTGTACTTTTAGTCTAGGTGTACCAATTATCTCTTGAACAACTTTAAGGATTTTATATAAAATCACTTGGTAGAAAATTATTAAGTATAGCCACATGAAGGGCAAAATCTATGATTTAACTGGCTTTGATCAAAGTCTAGGTCACACATGTGATGTTGTTCACATCAGGATCATGTTTGGACCACAAAGCTATGAGTTCAGGACAATGAAATGTTACTATGGTGACCATTATTTGGTAATCATACTGTATCAGAGAGGTTTCTAAATTTGTACAGCTACATCTGATGACAAACATTAAGAACTAGTTTTTTGCAACTATTTAGATAGACTTTCATGTACATTTGTTATTGACATACAGAAAGTTTTTTTAACTCATATTACCGTCATCGTGCGATTTTAAGCCGCACTGATGAATAAGCTGCACACCCCAAAAACCCGATGGAAAAGGGTGAAAAAGGCCTAACACAATGTTTAAGCTGCGGTTTATTTTCAGGTCGGTCGCCATTTTGAAGCGCCATAATTTTAACATGGCGTGCAAAATGAAATACTAATCGGATGGGCGGAATTTGCTTGATCTGGTCAAATCGTATCGACTGCGACAATTTAAGAGGTGTCTCCTTTCTGAATAATAACGTGTTTGACCCAATTGGCAATTGAAATGTTTGGCAATTTGAAGGTATAGAAAATTTGAATGAGAAGTAATCTTCTAGACAATGTAAGGGAATGACGTATCACCAAAATGTGATAGCTTTAAAATAATATTTGAGTTATCATGTCATCTCAGTATCTTGTAAAACATGCCAAGGGAATCTCAAACATGTCATCATGCTTTTAGAGTTGTTCACACCTTACTCAAATGACATACCCTCTGTGGCAGGTGAGACCAACCTGCCAATTAACAGTGACACTGTGATTTTACGATACATGTTTTACTTTGAGTATTACCTTAAAATATACTAAAAGACAAATGTCTTGTCTGGTATTTGTTTCCATAATATCTTTTAAACACGTGGAGATACAACCGTGAAAAGGTGTACTGACATAATCCCCTTCGGACAAAATCCCCTCCATGGATAGACATAATCCCCTTCATGTTTTTGCAAGGCTGGACAAAATCCCCTTACCTACCCAGACAAAATCCCCTTGTTTCATAGGTTTCTAATGTATTATTATGCTCCATAAAAATTGATGAATAATAAACTTTTGTTTTTTGATTTATAATTATGTATGAAGTTAACCTTTATAATTATATAAGCTTGATAAGACATATTTTTTTTAATTGTTCAGATCAATTATCAACCAAATTATCATTAAAAACAATTTAATTAGTAAAGAAGTGTTCATTATAATTGTGGTAAATTATCAACTGCATAACAAATATATTTGATTAGGCAATTTCTTTAATTGTTTTAGATTGTGTTTTAGTATGAAAAACATTTTATTTAGTTTAACAGTGTTCATTTTAATTGTTTAAAATGATGACTTAATTCACTCGAGTAAAATTCATCTGAGGGGGATTTTGTCCTAGGTAGCAATTTTATTGAGGGGATTTTGTCCACTTCAAAATTTCACACATGAAGGGGATTATGTCCACCCATAAAGGGGATTATGTCCAGATATACTAAGATACATAATAGACCTCGCAGAAGTGCCAAAACGGTACGTCGACTTCTTAAGGCAGTCGGTATACGTTGCCGTCGGCCATATTGTGGAGCAAGATTGACTCGCAATCACAGGCGTTGACGGGTAGCATGGGCGTTACATTATCAAAGATGGCGCTTTAATCGATGGCAAACCGTTCTGTTTACTGAATGTAAATTTAACGTTGATTCCAGCAACCGACGTCAACATGTCTATCGATGCTCTGGTGAGAGGTTTGCTGACACATGTGTCATTGCAACTGACCGCTGGGGTAGGGGAAGCATCATGGTTTAGGCAGGGTTTACACGTGGTCATAAAACCCAACTTGTATTCCTTGAATACGGTAGCGGTCATGGCTTAACTGCACAACGATACATAGACCAGGTGTTGCAGCCAATTGTTATCCCATTCCTTGCTGCTCATCCAGGTACTGTTTTTCAACAGGACAATGACCGGCCCCATGCTGCAAGGCGCACTCAAAACTTCCTGGCTGCCAACAATGGTCCAAACTTTACCATCGCCATCGTTATCGCCGAACATGAACCTAATTGATCATGTTTGGGATTACATGAAATGGAAGATTTGGGCACGGAACGTGCACAACGTTGATCAGTTACGTAACACCATTGCACAGGAATGGGACCAACTTCCGGCTAGATTCCTACACAGACTGGTAGCGTCAATGCGAAGAAGGTGCACGGCACTTATTCAGGTTAATGGGGGTCACACACACTATTAAAAAGTTAAGACATACTCAAAGCAAACATTTGTGACTTGCAAATTCTCAATGCCAATTTTCAACACAGTATGGTACCACCAGTAATGGCTCAAACTCAAAAATTCTTTTTCTCATGCGATGCATATTAATGTCCTCTTTCCATCAATACCAAATTTATGAGTGTGGGATAAAAAACAAGTAAGCTGTTCTAGTTTTTGTAGACCGGACAAGACTTGTCCATTAGTATATATTTTTACACAGGAAAACATTAAACATCATAAAGATTTCAATAATATTTTATTATTTGGTACTTTCTTTTATCAGTCAAATAAACATTTTCATTTAAACCCTGCTGACGTAACCAATCTTTTGTTCGTATTCCGTTTTGAAATCCTGGAAAAATGTCTTAGGAACCTAAACCTATGTAATAGCTGCACCCCCAACTATTTAT
The DNA here is from genome assembly GCA_012932295.1 of Cyclina sinensis. Classification (NCBI taxonomy): domain Eukaryota; kingdom Metazoa; phylum Mollusca; class Bivalvia; order Venerida; family Veneridae; genus Cyclina; species Cyclina sinensis. The sequence goes on along the minus strand of JAAONU010000012.1, from coordinate 10,592,498 downwards.
CGCTGAATTCTGGAAGAAAAGTGCGGCTTAAAATCGCAAGATGATGATATATATATATTATGTTGGTTTATACCTCATAATCTTCCTAGAATATTTTCAGTCAGTCCTTTGTGCTCTTCTGTCTCACATGTTACCTTCAGGGGCATTTGTGACAGCTCTTCTAATTTTTAATATGAAATCCTCTTCAGTGAAGTTGGAATGCCTAATTTCTGTATATTCAAGCCAGAGAAAGTGTGGCATGCTTACATACCCTTTTATTGACTTTCAGAAGAATGCCCTGCCATTGGTTTTATGCCATGAAAATCTTTGGCCATTTTACCATCATTGTTGTTTTTCAATCTAGCTCTGAACTCAGCTGATCTCTATAACTGCTTCTCAATTCACAAATTACTTTACTTTATTTCAGAGCTTTTTTCTTTTTTGTAATAGGAAACAGCTTCAAACTGGCATAGTTTACAGAACTGCCAAACTCCAGACTTCAGAATTATTATCAGCCATACCTGTTTATATAATTAGCCTTTCTGCTGTTAAAAGCTGGCCTAAATTATAAGAAAAAAAAATATTTTTCAGTGTGAAGAATTCATAGTTATTTTCCCACCAAACACAAGGTGTTTATAAAATCAATGTTTACAAAATGTTGCCAGATGCCACATTGCACAAGGAGATTTTTGTGTGTAGAATTTTACTTAAAAAGTTCTCCATTCAGATATTATGATCAGTATTTTTGTGTGAGGTTTTTCTGGCGATATTTTTGTTGTTGTTTTGTTTGACAAATGGATGTTTAATTACAAAAACTGTCTGAATAATGTTTTTTCAAATTTTATTTAATTGTTAACAATATAACATTTCCAGAGTTCTAACACAATAGTCTATAAATATTTCAACATGAACTGTTATAAATTATGAATTTAATCTATAAGTTTTTAAGTCACAAAGTAATTAATCTATATATTTATTTTTGACACAAAGTGGTTTTACTTTCACTAAGTTTTCTCTAAATTATCTATCCAACACACAGAGTAATTAAGTACAAAATTAAATGTCTCTCCGTTTAAAAATATCTTGTTGCTTGTTTTTATCCAGTATACCCCAATCTGGCATCAACACCTCAAAAATACTCATGTGTCAAGAGTTATAAAAATACTAGGGATGGGAATGAATACTTATATCAGTATTCGAATATTCGCTTTGTCTTATTCGAATATATTCGAATATTTGTGTTTTTTTTCAGTTCAGTCAGTTACCCGAATTTTGGTATCCGAACATTGGTACTGTTTTGTCATATGTACATTGTCGGGGGAAACAGCTATGTATTATCTAGAAATGGCGTAGAAATGGCTTGTTTGATGGATTTTTAGTTTTAAATACATGTACTTATTAAGTGATTGGCAATACATAATATATTCCGTTCATTAAATCGCGTGAAATAAGTCAAAACACGAGAGGGCTGCATGTTTTTTCTGTTTTTTCCATACAGCTTATTTCAATATTGTTAAGCAATGATCAAACATAAAGCGAGGATGATTTTTGTTTCAAATATACTTATAAGAGGAAACTATTTCAGCTATTCTACTGATTGGGCAACTAAAAAGTAATATCAATAGAGTTATAAGCGTGACTGGTTTTTCGTTTTCGTAAAACTTGGCGTTAATCCTTGAATACTGTGAGACAAACAACCTTCTAAAATTTGTGAAATAAACGGGCGCCAATAAAAATGAACAAAAGATTAAAAGGTATCACAATTACGCCTGTGGCAAACTGTTAATCCGTGACGATTGCCCCTGCCAATTTTGCATTGCAATTTTATTGTTAATTGGATCATTTTTGACACGCGATAAAAAAACCCACACACAATACCAAACAGATTGTGTTTTTGCATAATCAGAATGCTTACATTTATAAAAATCAATGACGCTTTATTTAAAAAAAATCATTTTCGAATATTCGAATTTGATTCTCAGATTTGAATATTCGGTGAATTTCGAATATTCGACTATTCGTTCCCATCCTTAAAAAATACTGATTATTAATCTTTTTAGGAATGTATACATTTTTACTTTTTTCTTATTTTCTAATATAAAAGATTATTATGTATTCATTTCCTAATCAGACCTCAGCACATGGTGTCAACATTTGGAGTAAAATGGCTTTAAAAACATTAACATTCTAGATAGATTACACTGAAGGTGCTAATAGAAAGCCAGATGACAAAAACAACACAAAAATAGATTATTGAGCTACCTTACTTCTCAAAAATAACTCAGCTCAAATAATGTTGATTTTCAAAATAAATAGAAGTTTAATATTGTAAAATAAAATTAATATTTTCACAGTCCTTATTAAATGACTAATCTTAAAATTTTAACACAAATTTGACAATGAAAAGTTGAAATTCATTAAAATTGTACTTAAAATTCTGTGTTATGATGCGTTGAAATTTTGTTTAAAAAAAATGTGCATCATAATACAGATAATGATGACAAAGCATCATATAATGTTTTGTAACCGCTTGTTTGAAGGCAATGATATTTTGCACAACAATTGTTCCTTGGAAGGAACCCTATCTCAAAGGTTTGACAAGGGAAGTGGTCAGGTGGTTTAATGTGGTTCAAATCCATGTCATTCTTAAGGAGAATAATGAGTTCTTGCTTTTCAGTAAAGAATTTGCATTCCTTAAGAAGGTGCCAAGTAAATTATCTAAGTACCGTACTTACCATTCATTCTAAATTATCTTACAGTCGTCTTCATTTTGTTACTTTAAGAATATGATGTTTCAGAAGAAACTAAGTTTTTAAAGCTTTAAGTTAATGGCATGCTAGTAGTTAAGACACTTTAAGAAACAATTTTAGATGGAGTTGTATCTTAATTGACATCTTTATTAGTGCATGGGATTACAGTTCCCATACTAGTATAAAGAGGTTTAGAGGGATAGTCCTTCACACTGTTGGATAATGTTTTAACGTTTAATTTTTGCGTCTAAAATAACTGTTTTTTGTTCCATTCATTTGGATGATGTAAAATCTTGCTGTAGTCTTGGAAACCCATGCTGTTACGTAGTTATTCAAAACAGACATAATGATAAGATATTGTATTCAGCTGTTAAAATATTTAAAAGCATGGGCAGTGCTGTGCAAAGATTGCAGGTTCTCACATATCTATCTTCTTCCCATTCTGTTTTCCACCCAAAAATAAATAGGAGGTTTGAAATAAAATAAAAACTCAGCAGCTCAGATCATTCAAAAACCTTGTGAACACTGAAGATACTACATGTTAGGTTCAGACTTAATGAAATTGGCTTATTTAGAATTTTTTCTCTTAAAAATATCTTGAATGGGTTATAAAGCCTGGATTAGTATATTGGGTTAAAAAGGTCACAAGCTTCTAGATCAGCAAAAATACTTGGTACACCAGTAGGGGTTAATTTTTGCCTCAATCTTTATGAAACTTGGTCAGACTGTTTTGATGATCATTAGAATTGAATTGAATCTTGGTCTTAAAGGGTCAAAAACTAGGTCACTTAAGCTCGAATAATTGGAAAACCTTGTGAACCATCTAATATTAGATCAAGTCTCGATTGAAATTTCCTTACAACAATATTTTAAAAATCTCTTGAATGAGTTTCAGAGGATCAAAACCTTGGTAACCACCTGAGATTATTTGAATTTAGCCTTGATACTACTCTAGGAGTCACATTGTTGCCCCATTCTTAAACTTAAGCTTAAAATGTTTATTTTAAAGAGGCTGTACTCCAGATTTGACATAAAAAAATGTTTTTTTCATAAATTATATATTTAGATGCCGTGAGATTATAACAACATAATATTTTACTTCAAAACTGATTATAAAAGTCAAAATAGAATAAAAAAATATTTTCGCTCCAGCCTGATTTGAACTCTGGACCTTCATGTTAACAAAATATTTCCAACGCTTTTACTGTCACCACCATCGCCGCATATGATATTACAGATATTTACTTTAAATCTTATACGATATAGTTATACCGTCGCGTTACGGTATAGCACTTTGAAACGCTCTCTAAAATGAGTATTAAGTGGGTTAATGTGGGGTTAAAATCTAGGTCACCAGCTGTGGTCACAAAAACACTTGTGAATGCTCTGCAGGTCAAATTTTTAGTCCAGTCTTCTTGAAACTTGGTCAGAATGTTTTAGTGTTGATGGTTTCTTTTGGTGACTCATGCAGTGACAAGAAACAAGGTCAGATGTGAACATTAGTTTACTGAACTAAGTTGAAAAGTTTTGAAGACAAACCCTTTGCAGGGATTGAAACCGAGTCATGTTGACAGGACAAGACTGAAACTCAATAATACTGAAAGAAAAACTAGATTGTCTGGTCTTTTTGACCATTACATAATTATTCTAATAATGATGGTGATATTCTTGTTAGCAATATTGGGCCAGTGATGACATGGCCTTCTTGTTATTTTACCCACAAAGTGGAATGGGAAACATCAGATTCTGAGGAAATTTCACAGAAATGATTATAAGCAAGAGTAGTTATGCATATTTTTGTAATGTTCCGGTGGGATGATTTTTAGCAGAGTTACGGCCAATCATTTGTCAAATTTGAATACAGTCATAATTATCTCGGTAACAGTACTGCTGGTAAGATTTTGAGGAAATTTCACAGCAGTGATCATTATCAAGTGTATTTATGCATGTTATCAGTGTGTTCCTGTCAGATGATCGAGTTTTAGTGGTGTTGCACTGCTTGATTTGTCCAAAACTGAGTACATTTCAGCATATCTCCATAACTGCTGGTTGGATTTAGACCGCTTGTTATATTTTGATCAAACTTCACAAGAAGGCATGATGGTCTACAAGTGATGTTAAGTGTATTATTGATGCATTCTGGTTGGCTGATTTTTAGCAAAGTTAAAATTGTGACCCTTGATTTGTCCAAATTTGAATACATTTAGACATATCTCTATAACTGCTGATCAGATTTGGAGGAAACTTCACAAGAATGATTATAAGCATTTCTTCATTGTAAATGATTTTTGGTGGGAGACATAAAAACAGTCTCATGTTTGAAGTTGAATTCATTAATTTAACATCTTTTATACAGGTGTTCTTGCATGAAGAAACATTCTGTTTTTTGACAAAATTGTAACAATGTGTTTCATACCTAAAAGACTCGGTTAGGTTCTGGACAAAATTATTTTGTCAGTTTATATCACTCTTAGCTGATAGGCTATAATCATCACTCTTAGCTGATAGGCTATAATCATGGTGATTCAATGTATATACACATTTGTATTATTTCAACTTGTAAAAGGAAACCCTTTAAAACCTAGTGCATTCTAAGTGCCTAAAAGCTGTTTTGTGTATCAAACCACACTTGCATGGCACTGTACAAAAGTACATTTCTGATGGACAGTTTATATCCAGTTCTGCTTGTCTCTATAAAAAACAAGTACCTGGTTCGAGATACTTGGAAGATAACAAAGGTTTGATGTGCTGTAACTGTCTCATTTTATCAAGCTAATAACTGAATTAGATACTGCCTCAAGGTTATAGACCACAGATTTTAGTCTGTAAATGCCAAGTTATGTTTACAAATTGTGGCTTTTTTTGTGAGAAAATTTGTATTATGTGGCTTAGCTCTTAAATCTTGTTTAAATATTTACAGATAGAATGAATTTATTATAATCATGTAATTGACATGTGGTACAATCTTAAGTTCTTAAAGTTTTGTTTCTGAGTTGAATGCTGTGTTTGCCTACACCACTGCAAAGGTCACAAAGTCTAAGTTTTTGTACAGAGTGGGAGGCCAACCATTCATCATACGTCTTTCAAATTATACCCATAAATGCACATTTCCGCTTTCCCAGTAATTGCATAAATAACCTTTCCAGTAATTCTCTATTAATCTTTATAATCAATGGGTTTTGGTAACATTTTTACTCTATTTCCTACAGAGAAAAGTAAGACAAAGGGTTATTAGATTGACAGATTTCATGCCTAGTACACATTGATATGAAAATCAGCTTTCCTGGGCGATCGGGTCGTCGATTAAAGCAACACTCACATTGTGTGTGAATAAATTTCTGATTCTGTTGGAAAAATAAGGTAGCGAAAAAAAAAAGAAAATTGAAAAAATCCAACAGCCTCTCTAGATTTGCTATTTCTAAAGTATCAAGACAGAATTGTCAAATTATGACTGATTTTTGAAAACACACTGTAGTTTATGTAGGACAGGTTGATATAGGTTTAAATGAGTTACCTTACTAATATTTAGCATTGCTGTTCAAAGGCTTCATTGTGTTTGAAAGTTTTAAGATTTGCTCTTTTTAGATTTTTTTTTTTTATCGTGTATTATATTTTCTCTAACCAATTCCTCTTACCAGCAGTGAAAACATGAAAACTGATTAAGACAAAAAGCTTAAGATGAAAGTGAGTGTGTTCTTTTGAAGCCAGTTTTTTTTTTTAAATCTAGCATCACAACAATAAAATAAAGGAATAAGATTTTTTATCTTTCATAAAGGAGTTGCAGTCTTTTCTGCTGAAAATAAAAAAAAGCTACTTCTGAATTATATTCTTTTGTTAAGGTTCTGATTTTATGACAGTTGATTTTATTCAATAACTGAAACATTTATCTACAATATTGTGATTCATAGTTACTTGTAAAAAGTCCAGACATTTTGCAGTTTAATTTGTTTATTCTGATCTTTTAAATACTGACCATCAGTGGCTCCAGCAAACACAGTCTGAACACATCTAATGATATTTTTTCAGGGAGACAATTAATTGAAGGAGACAGAGTAATGGTCCTTGTTTTCTTGACTTAATTTATCTGTCACCATCTGTCATCTTTATTTATCCTAACTTTCAATAAATCATATTGTAAGATAAACTGAATGAACAGCTGAGTTGATTAACATTACTGTTTTTGAGCTCAATGGGTAGAAGGTAAAGCTCACAGGAACTTGCACTTTGAAAAAGGTTTCTGATAAATATGGTAACTCAGGAAAACTTGAACCTAGAACTTTCAAACTTTACAGAATGGTTAGGCTAAAATTGATAGATGAATCCAGTTCAATTTAGACCCACTGAGACAAGGTCAAGGTCACAGGGGCCTGCCTTTTGAAAATGATTTCTGACCAAGTACAAGTGGTGAACCTAAAGACTCTGAAAACTTACAGGATGATTGGGCATGATAAGTAAATGAATTTTACTGATTTGGTGCTCACTGGGTCAAAAGTCAAGCTCAATTTGGGGCTTTCTTTTTAAAATGGTTTCCAGTCATTTAAATTAAATAACTGAACCCAGGACCTTCAGAATTTACAGTATGGTTGGGTAAGAGGAGTGCTTTTGAGTTTGGGCTAAATTGACCTAAGGTCAGGCACAAGAAGAACTAAACAAAGAACCTTCCAAATTACAGATTGACATGATGAATAGATGAATTATTTTTTTGCACACTTGGTGAAACTCAGGTCAAACTCACAGGAGCTCCTAGTAAAGTTAAAGAAGCAGAGGTGCACATGTGCTTAAAGGAGCAATACTTTCCATTTAATTAAAAAGTTTGTTTTACCTATGTAATCAAGAAACAACTTCTACCATGGAAAACTAACAGTCTGTTGATGTGAAACACTCCTAACGAGTTTTTATTCCTTTTGAAAATATTTTTAAAACAAAAGTACATGAACAAATAAACCTCGGTTACATCTTAATGATCACTAAAGATATCTAGAATTTGCCAGCAGTCACAAAAATGAGGTTATAGGTACTACACAAGTTGTTTGTAATCTTACTTCATTGTAAAAGGGAACCTGCCACCACTAATTGATAGTGAGCACTTTACCAAGATACACAGAAAACATGGCATAGATTCAAAACCATTCCAAGAATCTATATAAGATTTCAATCCAATTTATTATGTCTGCATCAGAGAAAAATATCTCAGAATACCATTTGATGAATGTAATCATGAATAATTTACACAAATGACATGACTTTATATCCTTAATTATATCTTACCACATTACTGTGGGCAAATACAGGAAAAAGAAAAGAAACTTGGGGAATATAAATACTCTGAGTAGTCATTAAACAGCATTTAAAGTTATTAAGGCTGTACTTATAATGCCTTTGAGAACCCAGTTTCATTGTCAGACTTTTTATCTGAGAATATAATGATGTACTTCCCTTATGTCATAATTTGACTGACACTTTCTGTGATGGAGTGGAGTAGATGTACTTTTAATGGGTTACAAAACTGTTGTAGTAAATTACAGAAACAGTGGTAAGTAAGGAATACCAAGTCTTATAATTCTCATTTACATTGATTTTGAAAACAACGCTGTCAGAAAATTATATTTATTGATGGTTTTCACAAAAGAATTGGCATCAGTAGAATGATATTCCATAAATATAACAAATGACCATGTATTAGCCTGACAGCTGGCCCATTACAGATGCATAAAGTGGCAATATTGGTCATTTTATAAGACAGGATCCTGTTCAGCTGGACATAATTTTATCTCTCATAAGTATTCTCTCCTGGAATGACATTTAATGCTATTGACCATAATTCCTGTGTTTAGTACAATAGGGTTGTTAGAAGTGCCTTCTTTTTACAAACTGTAAAATATGACACAACTTTGACATAATAATGAAATATTACAATCTTTCCATGAAATTCCTTCCTTAATGTGGCTTTATTAATGCATATAGATATACCAGAGCAGGGAATTATTCCAAATTTATCTAACCCAGCTCTGACATAAAGTTGCAAGCTTGCTTTGCTTGTATAATTCTGAGAAGCTTAAATGTGTGTATTGTATTTAACAGGTAAATCTACAGTATTATGTGCAATTCCTCAGGAAAATCTGACAAGAAAACACAAGACAGTAACTAAGATGTCAATTATTTGTTAAGAAAAGAATATTGAGGATTGTTTGTCATTGTAATTTTGAATAAAGAATTGCAACTGATATTTCAAAACTTGACAGGTAAAATTATCTATTGGATTGAGTTTACTATACTCCAACAAACAGTCTGTCCCATCTAGCTGTCCTGTTCTGCCCATGCCCATTCCACCCGATTTTTTTTTCTTGAATATCTCTGAAAACAGTAAAGTAGGGATGTCAACAAGTATCCGAGTACTATGTTGGTATCCGGATACAAATTTGGTATCCGAATATTCGTATACAAAATGAAAAAAAAAAAACCAGTGAAAATTAACTTTGATAAAAATTCAAACACTGGCAAAATTAATTTTGCAATTTCATAACGCTATAATCGCATCTATTTACCGCCGGCGGCATATCCCTTGATTGGTTTATTATGCCCCCTCTTCAAAGAAGTGGGGGTATATTGCTTTGCATTTGTCTGTCTGTCGGTCGGTCCGTAGACCAAATGGTTTCCGACCAATAACTAAAGAATGCTTAGGCCTAGGAACTTCAAACTTGGTAGGATGATTGTCCATCACCAGTAGATGACCCCTATTGATTTTGGGGTCAAGGGGTCAAAGGTCAAGCTCACATTGACCTTGTAGGTAGAAACGGTTTCCAACCAATAACTAAAGAACGCTTAGGCCTAGGAACTTCAAACTTGGTAGGATGATTGTTCATCACCAGTAGATGACCCCTATTGATTTTGGGGTCAAGGGGTCAAAGGTCAAGGTCACATTGATCTTGTAGGTAGAAACGGTTTCTGACCAATAACTAGAGAACGCTTTGACCTAGGTTCACCAAACTTGGTATGCTGGTTGGTCATCACCAGTAGATGACCCCTATTGATTTTGGGGTCAAGGGGTCAAAGGTCAAGGTCATATTGATCTTGTAGGTAGAAACGGTTTCCGACCAATAACTAGAGAACACTTTGACCTAGGTTCACCAAACTTGGTATGCTGGTTGGTCATCACCAGTAGTTGACCCCTATTGATTTTGAGGTCATTAGGTCAAAGGTCAAGTTCACAGGGACCTTCATCCTAAAAACGGTTTCCGATCAATAACTAGAGAACGCTTTGACCTAGGTTCACCAAACTTGGTATGCTGGTTGGTCATCACCAGTAGATGACCCCTATTGACTTTGAGGTCATTAGGTCAAAGGTCAAGATCACAGAGACTTTCAAACTAGAGAACGCTTTGACCTAGGTTCACCAAACTTGGTATGCTGGTTGGTCATCACCAGTAGATGACCCCTATTGATTTTGAGGTCATTAGGTCAAAGGTCAAGCTCACAGAGACTTTCATCCTTAAAACGGTTTCCGATCAATAACTAGAGAACGCTTTGACCTAGATTCACCAAACTTGGTATGCTGGTTGGTCATGACCAGTAAATGACCCCTATTGATTTTGAGGTCATTAGGTCTAAGGTCAAGGCCACAGGGACCTTGATCCTAGAAACGGTTTCTGATCAATAACTAGAGAATGCTTTGGCCCAACCACAAGCAATTAGGTGCTGCCGGGGGGGCATTTATGTTTTACAAACATTTCTTGTTGATAAAGTGTCTATCTGTCGCACGCCATTTAATGTTTATTCGTCTTGCAAACTGCTGGGACCTAACGAGACATCCCATTGTGTAGCAATTACTTTAATCCTTGGTGTTTATAATTATAACCTATACTAGAGTATCATGCCCCTTTGTTAATCAATTAGCAGTGTCAAACATGCCAGTTAAGGGTTTCACAGTAACTTCCGCAAATGATTCTACGATAATTTTAACACAAGACTAATAAAAGAATGTGCTATCAAAATGTGATTACTCAAATGATGTATCCAATCAACGATTTGCTAAAACAGGCATTATGATTTTAATGTGTCAAACAATCATTCTTTGCTAAAGCATTCGCATTAAAAACTTTGAACCATTCAAAAATATTAAACCCATTTAAAACTTCTGCCACATTTGAAATCATTGTTTTTGTCATTTTGTTGGCGCTCACATAGTCACGTAAGCTGCATAAATACATGTTCCGGTATACAAAAACGATAATGTGACAAAGACTTGAGAGCGTTTTGATCTACAGTGATTTTAAATGATATTTTTAAATTACATATAATCTAGTTTATTTTTTTTAAAAAACAAAAACAGACCATGCCAAAAAAACAAAATAAAAAAAACGGACGGTAATCGTTTTCGGTAGACAGTTTGACTTAACTCACGTGCGTATTGGCGTGAAAATATACTTGAAGAGACACGAGGAAATTAAAAACAGTAAACAACATGTCTTTGTTTTATTAGCTCACCTGAGCACAAAGGTGATCGGTCTTTGTCCGTCGTCTGTCCGTCCGTCCGTCATCAACTTTTCATTCAAACGACATCTCCTCTGAAACCAATGGGGCAAATTTAATGAAACTTGTCTGGGATGTTCCTTGCATGAAGCTCTACCAAGATTGTTCAAATGGTTCTGGTCCATTGCATTTCTGGTTCACTGGAGCTAAAAATAGATTTTATAAGTTGGATCTTTAAAAATCTTCTTCTCCGAAACCACAAGGCCTGTAGCTTTGATATTTGGTATGAAGCATTATCTAGTGGACCTCTACTTAGTTTGTTCAAATTATGTCCCTGGGGACAAAACTGACCCCACCCCAGGGGTCAGTTGATTTTACATAGAGTTATATAGGGAAAACTTGAAAATCTTCTTGTCAGAAACCACAAGGCCTAGAGTTAAGATATTTGGTATGTAGCATTGTCTAGTGGACCTCTACCAAGTTTGTTCAAATCATGGCCTCTGGGTCAAAAATGGCCCCGCCCCGGGGGTCACTTGTTTTACATAGAGTTATATAGGAAAATCTTAAAAAATCTTCTTGTCAGAAACCGTAAGTTATAGAGCTTAGATATTTGGTGTGTAGCATTGTCTAGTGGACCTCTACCAAGTTTGTTCAAATCCTGTCCTCTGGGTCAAAAATGGCCCCGCCCCAGGGGCCACTAGTTTTACATAGAGTTATATAGGAAAATCTTAAAAAATCTTCTTGTCAGACACGGTAAGTTATAGAGCTTAGATATTTGGTGTGTAGCATTGTCTAGTGGACCTCTACCAAGTTTGTTCAAATCCTGGCCTCTGGGTCAAAATTGGCCCCGCCCCGGGGGTCACTAGTTTTACATAGAGTTATATAGGAAAATCTTTAAAAAATCTTCTTATCAGAAACCGTAAGTTATAGAGCTTAGATATTTGGTGTGTAGCATTGTCTAGTGAACCTCTACCAAGTTTGTTCAAATCATGGCCTCTGGGTCAAAAATGGCCCCACCCCAGGGGCCACTAGTTTTTCATAGAGTTATATAAGAAAATCTAAAAAAATCTTCTTGTCAGAAACCGTAAGTTATAGAGCTTAGATATTTGGTGTGTAGCATTGTCTAGTGGACCTCTACCAAGTTTGTTAGAAAAATATCCCTGGGGTCACTATTGGCCCCACCGGAGGGGTCACAAGTTTTAAATAACAATATAGAAGAAAATCTTTAAAAATCTTCTTGTCTGAAACCACAAGACCTAGAATTTTAAAATTTGGCATGAAGCAAGCTTTATCAAGCTTTTTCAAATTATTGGATTAGGTTAAAGGTCACGGAGGCTAAAAGTAGATTTATCTACTGTACCTCATAGAGCCTTCATTTATAGACCAATATCTTTGATATTCAGTATAGATGTTCCTTGCATGGAGCTCTACCCATGGGTAGGGTTTAAGGTCACTGGGTCAAGGTCAAGGTCACCATAGCTTATAATAGATATTTCTACTGTTGTCATAGAGCCTTTATTTATTGACTGATATTTTACATATTTGGTTTGTAAGCACTTACATATTTTCAATTAAAAAATGAAATACTGCTTAACAGCAAACCTACAGCCAAAGTACTCAGGTGAGCGATCCAGGGCCATCATGGCCCTCTTGTTAACTTTATTTACATGTAATGACAGTTATTATTTTTGTAAAACTGTCTTAACACATGTAATAAGATTACCGGAACAATATGTAAAACAGACGTCAAATGTAATGTTTGGCATAGGAATTGGAACATTGAGATCGTATAGTTGTCGATTTTATTCGAGTATCCAGATAGTATCCGAATAGTCTATACGGATATCCGGATACCGATTTAGGTATTCGTTGACATCCCTACAGTAAAGGTATCAGTTTAAAGCTTAAAATATTTCTGAAGATCACAATGCAACACCATGTGCCAAGATTGATAACTAATAGTTGTATTTTGATGTAATTTTCCCCTTGTCACTTTGAGAATGTCCCAAAATTTACATTTTTCTTGACTATTTCAGGAATCTGTACAGTTATTAATTTGAAAATTAAAACAAACATAAAAAATCACAATGCGAGTCCATGTGCCAAATTTGATAACTTTTGACTTGTATTTTGATGTAATTATGCCCCTTTTTAGTCCCCTACCAGTTTAACCGGAGGGAACTATAGGTTTACCCTCCGTCCGTCCGTCCGTCAGTCTGTACGTCCGTCTGTCCATCACAAAAACAGGATCCCGTGATAATGCAAAAAGTACTGAAAATATTTTAATGAAACTTGAAATATGTGTAGATGGCAGTCTGGAGATTATGCACGTCTTCTTTTTTTCTTCATATGTTGAAAATTTTGGTTGCTATAGCAACAAATATACTTAAAATATGGCAAATAAAACAATATTTGTGATAACTTAAAAAGTTGAAAGAATAATTCTATGAAACATAAAATATGGATAGGTGATAGTATGGAAATAATGCACCTCAAGGTTCACAACTCTAGCACCAAAATTATTAGATTTATCCCCCCTTGAACTTAGAATTTTCATGAAAAAAATGTGTTTTTTTTGGGTAAAACTCAAAAAGTACTGAAAATATTTTTAGGAAACTTGAAATATGGATAAGTGGCAGTATGGAGAATATCCACCTCATTTTTTTATGAACCTAAAGGAGGAACTGTCCATCCGCTTATCAGTCATTTCCTCTGAAAACTTTAACATCGGCCATATGTTCGTTACTACTGAATTGAATTACTTCAAACTTGGCCACAACAATACCTTCGACAAGACCATTCCAATGAAGTACATTTCTGTGACCTTGACCTCTGAATGACCTTGACCTTTAAAGTTTTCTTGTCCAGAAACTATAAGTTTGGCCATAATTTCCTTATTTCTGAACAGAATAACTTTAAACTTGGTCACAACAACCCCTTCGATAAGACCTTTTCAACAACATATATTTCTGTGACCTTAACCTCTAAATGACCTTGACCTATGACGTTTTCTTCTTTGACACTTTGTACATGGATAGAGGATCATATGGAGATTATGCATGTCTCAGACAAATTCTTTAGTCAATTACCACATATGGGTTGGAGTTAGGGAGATGGACATTGCACCAGTAGGGGACTGTATCTTTGTCTCTGACAAGCTCTTGTTCATTTAGATAATGGGAGGCTGAGGTGAGCCATTTAGGGCCTTCATGACCCTCTTGTTCCTGAATTCAAGGAATAAAAGTTTGTCATGTGCCAGATCTTGTATAGTTATATGCCAATGATTTCACACACTCTTCAAAATAATGCTATATAGCAATTGTCACGGAGAAATTTTGCCCTGCCCAGGGGCCGAACCAGAGACTCATGGATTACTAATCCAGTGCTCTACCTATTGAGCTAAGCTAATGCTCTGCCCAGCAGTGCTCATGTTAATCTTAAGCTAACAGAACTTACATAACACTTGACATGAAGGCAAAATTCAGAACCACTTGCTAGTCAGACTGACCTTTGTTAATGCCACTTTTAGTACCCATTCACAGCAGGATGAACAGAGGCATGTATGGCACTAGACATCAAAGATCTGGAAGTGTTAGGAAGATGAAGACCTGTTCAGATGTAACAGTGTAGCAGTATATATGTTCTGTCATGCTTAAAAGCTAGCTAGCTGAAATATTTGTGTAAGTAATATGGATGTTTTGGTTCACATTTGGCCAAGACTGATGTAAGGTAGTATCCTTTTCTGATAGAAAATCTCAAAACTATCAACCAGTATGACTAAGCTCAAGAGATTTGACGAAAACACCAGTGTTTATGTGTAGGTATCCAAATAATTTATTCATGAGTTTTTCATCAAATAATTAAGCAAGACAACATCTTGAATGTTCTATTAGATCAATGGAAATGGTTTAGCTTCACAGTCTATATTGTATAAAGCTATTTATTGGATCTAAAAATTGTTCCTTAGGCCTCACTTTCAGATTCTATGTTGGTTATACCTTGACCTCCAAATAGATCAAAGTTCAGAAAAAGGACTATGGACAGTATGGTGTTAGTTTATATTATCAGTATCTTTTTGACAACTTTTTTACAGGTTTAAATATTTCAGAGAAGGTAGGAAAAGTATGTATAAAAAGATCCAGTTAAAAAGAAAAAAACTTGGCAAAATTAACAAAATATAAATGTTGAACCCCTCTCTCACTCCCCCGCAACAAAAGCCTTTTTTTAGATCACCTGAGCAAATGTTCAGTGAGCTATTGTGATCACTCTGTGTCCGACCTCAGTCGTCCGTCGTAAACATTTTACTTTAAACGACATCTCCTCCTAAACCACAAAGCTATTTTTAACCAATATTGCCCTTTCTGCTCTATTGTGTATAAGAGCTGCAAAAGTTAAAAATAGAAAAAAAATCAAACAACATCTCCTCCTAAATGGCTAGGTGATTTTCCACCAAATTTCACAGAAATATTTCTTACATAGCCCTCTATAATTTTTAATTATTAAGATTGCTAAAACGGTTTCGCCCCTCAAACAAAATGGCCATCAGGGCTAAAAATAGATTTTCGTCAATATTTGGCTCCAAATGACATCTCCTTCAAAACCATTTGGCCATTTTAAACCAAATTTCACAGAAATGCTCCTTATGTTGCCCTTTTCTAAAATTGCTCAAACCTTTTGGCTTCATTGCACAGAAGGGCTGCAAAAGCTAAAAATAGAAAAAAATTCAAACAACATCTCCTCCTAAATGGCTAGGTGATTTTCCACCAAATTTCACAGAAATGTTCCTTACATAGCCCTTTATTAAAATTGCATAACGGTTCCGCCCCATTGAACAAAATGACCGCCAGAGCTAAAAAGATTTTCATCAATATTTGGCTTCAAATGACATCTCCTCACAAGCTGTTATCTCGAAATTGCCTCTGCCCCATAGATTTTTTTGGTATAAAATACGAGTATCATCTTTGAAAATCTTCAATTAGAAAATGTAATGTTGCATCTGATGTTTGCTTAATGGTAGACCCTCAGCCAAAGTACTCAGGTGAGCAATTCAGGTCCTTCATGGCCCTCTTGTTTACCTTTATTAAAAAGCATATATTGGCCAGAACCAAAATAAGAGAAAATTTATTGATATAATTACCATACACTCTATCCATATTGCAGTATTCTCTTGTAAATAAGTAAGGTCATGACTGGAACCAACATGATTCAGCTAAATAAGCAGATGATAAGTTCCTGACAGAAAAATCTTACTATTGAGTCCTTAAACGGGTACAATAGAGGAGATAGATATGAAACTATGAGTGTATGTAGATTGTTTGACAGTAAACATGACTATGGCCATGTACATAGTAGCACTGGATCCATTGTGAGACAGGCACTCATCAAAACCCAAAAGGAATGTTCATTCTGCCTCATAAAAATCATTTTTGTTACCCTTCATTGCAATTATATAATGTCAGAATATCTTTGGGGAGGGGAGGGGGGGGGGGGGGGGGGGGGGGGGGGGGGGGGGGGGGGTGTAAGGGAAGAAATAATTTACTTTTTTTTTTGTTTCTTTGATATTATTTTTGAAATCTTTGTCAGTTCTTTGATGATATATTTATGGTAACTTTAGATCTAGTTAAGATAAGTTTGGAAATTGTGAAAGGCAGTTTATGACAAATACCATCTCGTCATTTCTGAATGAAACACAAATTTTTGGCAGTGTTTTCGGAAAAACTTGTTTGCTTTGATGAACTCACAGTTTGATGCATATTTTGGATACAAATGATTAAAGTCATGCTGTGTTTTTGGCACTGTTTACTGTAAAGCACCCAAGAATTATCTTTAACTTTGGTGAAAAGATATTCTTGTTACCAGGGAAAGATAAGTTTATGTCACTTTAGAGAAAAAAAACATTTCCGGAAGCTTATTTACTATATTTTATATAAAGGTAAAAATGCATTTTAATGTACTTTCCTCGTGAAAAAGATTAAAAGATGGCTATTTTATTTAGGAGTTGGATGATGGATGAGCATGCAGTGTCAAACAAAAACACCAGAATATTAGCAGTTTCTGAGAATTCACAAATATTTTATGAACTGGTAATTCTAAAATCTTAGGGTATTTCCTGTATTCAATATATATTATTTAAATGAATAGTCATTTGATGCTTGTTTTGTGTAAGTTACAGGATCAGTGAGGCTTTTGCAGGTGTGATTGCATTAATTTCTCCAGAAGGGTGGCATCAGTCACACTGTCCATCTGTTATTCCATCCATCCATGCGTCCCATCTTGTGTGCAATTTCTCCTACAATTCTCATTTGATTTTCTCTAAATTTTCACAAAATGATCATTATCAAGTGTCATAGAGCATGTATTCTGGGTTTTGTGATTCCTTAATTTTTGGCAGATTTATAGCCCTTTGTTTAATTTGACTTTATACAATGTATTTCTTGTGTGGGCAACTTAGTTTACATTTCCCATTTGATTTTCACCAAACTGTCACAGAATGATTATTACCAAGTGCCCCAGCGCATATATATACCCTGACTTCTGCAATCTCATTATTTTTGGCATAGTTATTGCCCTTTGTTAAATTTTACGTAATATTGCTTCTGTGCACACCTCCTTCCTTATTTCTCATGCAATTTTCACCAGTCTTTCAAAGTATGATCATTATCAAGTGTTGCAGCATATGTACTCAGGCTAATGCGATTCAATTATTTTTGGTGTAATTATTGCCCTTTGTTTAATTTTACTTTGATTTTATTTTCTTCTGTGCACAACTTCTCCTCCATTTCCCATGGGATGTTCACCAAATTTTCCAAGAATGATCGTTTTCAAGTGCCACAGTGCATATTTTCAGGCTTTTGCGATTCGAGGTTTTTTGGCAGAGTAATAGCCCTTTTCTTAAATTTGACTAAATATTTCTTGTGTGTGCAACTCCTAAATTTCTCATGCTTTTTTCACTATCTTTCACAGAATGATCATTATCAAGTGCCACAGTGCATATTTTCAGGCTTTTCCATTAGTTTTGGTGTAATTATTGCCCTTTGTTTAGTTTTACTTAATACTGCTTCTGTTCGCAACTCCTACAATTTTATAATTGAACTATATTTTCCCCTATGGTGCTCAACTGGAGCATAAAAGTCCAAAAGTTGAAAGGTAAGAGCTGTCTTGAAACACTTTTTCTATACAAGACATGTGGTGACCTGGGTACAGAAAACTAGACCATATCTAACACATCATCTTCAGAAATTTATTAAATTTACCAGCCATGCAAATAGGTAAAGGATATTATAATAGTCTTACCCTGGATTTATGGATATTTTGTTCCGTTCACGGACTGCAAAACATTTTGGCACAAATGATCAAGATAACATAAAGTTTAAAGCTACCATGACAGTGACCATTGCCATGTTTCGGGGAACATTCGTGTCTGTGACACATTTCTTGTTTTTTTTTGTTTTTTTGTCTTCTATTTTATGTATGGCAGCATTATTCAGGTTAACATAAAGGTAAGAATTTCAGCTACAGCCAGACATTTCTTGGCCTTAGTAAATTTTTTATGTTGTCACCTTGTGACTGATTGCCAACCAAGTTGAGTGACTATTGCCATGCAAAATGAAACAGATAGGAGTCTGAAAGTAAGAGACTGGTTTACAGATATCCATTACATTAAATTAAAGACTTTGTATCTTGTTTTTTTAACTAAGTTGTGTTTTAATGTCGACACATTGTATAATCTGTCGTCAGCCCTTTGATTATGTTTAAAGAGACGAAAAGTTTAATCAGAGTTCAGATCTCTTATAGTTTTGTTAGTGAATGGTGACTTTCTAGTCCACCACCCCTTTTTAAAATTGAGTATGTTTAAGTGAAATAGACCTGTTTTGGTCGATTAATGATAAGTAATTAAAACCTAATTGTTCAGTGGATATTGAAGATCAAAGAATTGAAAATTTGAGCACTCCTTGATTATAGCTTGCTTGCCCTATTGAATGTTTTAACCTTAATTGGATAGTTTATTACATAAATATAGTTGACATTAGGAGACAAGATAGTGCTATGTTTAATGTCATTCACTTAGCAGTTGCACTGTTATAAATTAATGTTCTTTGTAATTAAAGATACTCAAGGATTTTAAGTTTGTAAAGGTAGTGGTAATCTGTTCATAGTTCATTTTGATCTTCTAAATTTTTAAAGTTGTTAGCCTGAAGCTCTTTTTATTTCTCCATTTGTACATTCAGTAATTGTGTTTCTCACTTCATATGTTTTGCACTAGATACAGAAAAATGGCAAACTTAAAGCTGCAAGTTCTTAAAAAAAAGTCTAATATGTAATTGTTTTTCTTTGACAATTATTTCTGTTTGTCTTTAATCAAACACTCCAGATCTCTTTGTTCAAAGTAGTTGTGTATCTTTTCTTTCTGTTGTCTCAGCTTCTGAGTCTTTTAAGATTGAAAGTTTTGGGTTTTGACCAGGTTTTGTGATAGAACATTCTGCACATTGAGTATAATTAGGATTTGAACAGATGGCTACTGTCTTTCAGACAGTATAATGTACTATCATAATGATTTTTCAAGTCTGTTGCTAAAGGATTGTCAAACTGCATAAACAATTGCTTTAAATAATGTATTCCATACAAACAAATGAGTTGTTAGTACGCCACTGTAATCAGCTCCTATCTGATTGGTGTTCCTTTATCTAGTATAGCTTTCAATTAAATGGATAAGCATTATCATCTGCTAAGTTAAGGCCCAGATATGTAGATACTATCCTTATCTTGATCTTGAAAAAGTTTTCCACCCAGCTGAAATATGGCTCCTGTTTTCATACTGATGGTTGAAGCTTTCAGACAAGGTGAACTGAGTGCCACTCCTTGCAGTCTGTTTGAGAGGCAGACATACTAGTGAGGATGCACTGTTAAGATTCTTACTGAAGAGATAAAGCACTTGAACATTTTGTGAGATATAGTTATGAAACATTTTGAAGGTGCGGTTGGGAGGGAGGATGAGGTGGAACTAACAAGGGCCCCCTTTAGACAAAAGTTGCTTAATACACATTTTTAGCTCACCTGAGCACAAAGTGCTCAAGGGTGAGCTATTGGGATCATTGATTGTCCAGTGTCCGTTGTCGTGCATCGTCAACAATTTAGCTTGAATGACTTTTCCTCCTTAACCGTAAAGCCAACTCTGACAAAACATGCTTGGAATATTCCTTGCATGAAGTTCTACCAAAGTTGTTCAAAGAATTGAATTCCATCAAGAACTCTGGTTGCTATGGCAACAGAAAGGAAAAACTTTGAAAGTCTTTTTGTCTGAAACGACAAGGCCCTGAGCCTTAAGATTTGATATGTAGCATTGTCTAGTGGACCTCTACCAAATTTGTTCAAATTCTACCCCTGGAGTTCAATTTGGCCCAACCTGGGGGTCAATTCATTTTACATAATCTTATAGAGGGAAAACTTCAAAAACCTTTTTGACTGAAACCACAAGGCCCTGAGCCTTAAGGTTTGGTATGTAGCATTGTTTAGTGGACCTCTACCAAGTTTGTTCATATTATGCCCCTGGGTCAAATTTGGCCCTGCGCTTGGGGTCAATTGATTTTACATTAAGGCTTTTATAGGGAAAATTTTTAAAATCTTGTCTGAAACCTCAAGGCCCTGAGCCTTAAAATTTGGTATGGGACATTGTCTAGTCAGGACCTCTACAAACAGGCGCGTAGCTAGCCTATAAAGAATGTGGATTCAAAATAATCTAGGGGGGTCAGGGGGCATGCCCCCCCTTGAAAATTTTGAAATAAATGGTGCAATTTGGTGCGTTTTGGGGCCTCCGGAGAGCTTTCTTGACGCGGCTGAATTTCAAACCACATTTTTTTTACTAAAAAAATTTTTTTGGTCAAAATAATGTGGATTCAGCTGCGTACTCGCGTATAGGCAGCTACGCGCCTGACAAAGTTTGTTCAGATTATGCCCCAGGGTCAAATTTGGCCCTGCCCCTTTCAATTGATTTTACATAGGCTTATATAATTAAAAACTTAAAAAAAAACTTCTTGTCTGAAAACACAAAGCCTAGAACTTAGATATTTGATATTAATGAAGCATCAGCTAGAGATCATCTACCAAGTTTGTGCAAATTGAAATTGCCCCTTGAGTGAAAATTGGCTCTATCCTGTGGGTCACTTGAATTCATATAGATTTATATAGGGAAATTCTTAAAAAAGCTTCTAATGTTTGCTCAAAAGCAGACCTAAAGGCAAAGTATTCAGGTGAGTGAGACTGCCATCATGGCCTTCTTGTTGCTTTTGGACTGTATATGAATGATTTTGCTACAGTATAGTAAGAGTATAAGAGCATTATGAGTCAATAATAATAATAAGGTGAACACGATAGCATGAAGCACTATGTGTCACAAAAATGATTATATTCATTTCAAGTAATAGCTTAACCATAAGTAACCATTTTCTAATCTGGTGGACCATGGTTGAACTATAGTCAGTAGAGTTCAAATTTTGGTAAAAACCATGGTCAGACCTGAAATACATGTGTTGAATTGTATTTGTACACAGCTCATCATAGTCAGCCATGTTTACATTTTGCATGGGTATTATAATGGCCCTTAATGTGTATACAGCAAAGAAAATTCCTTGATATATATATATAAACATACAGCATTGTTTTCCTATGTATATAATCCTCCTGTCAGTAGTAAATCAAAACACTACATGAGAAATTACAGTTATTGTAGCATTAGTCTGGCAAGATGTCTCAGCAAGTATTGTTTTCTTACAGAAGACAGCTTTAGTAGGGAGGCATAGAATAAACCATGGATCAACAGACTGTATGCAGGCAACCATTTAAAGACTCAAGACAGAAACATTTAGGAACATATAATTTTCATATGAATTGTTTCTTACAACAGACTCGTGTCTGGAGTTTTGCTGGTGCTTGCTGTTATAAGCTTCAGTTGTTTTTCTTCTAACAAAATGCTCATTATTACCAACACATAATGGCAATAAAGTGATATGACAGACATTGGCATCTAATCGCCCAATGTCAACTAAAGGAGCCTTTTCGTTTTTAAAACTGAGCTGAATCTAACTTGAGTTTTCTCAAATTTTATTGCAAGAAATCGAAACATGAACATCTGAGCGTCAGGAAAACAATATTTGGGGCACTGTCTGTGCGATCAATGTAACATAGTTGCATCGAAAACAATCATATATAATTCTCTTGTAAGATACGTTAAATGTTTTATAAATCATCTTAATTGTCCCAAGAAGATGCTTATGTTAGAACACATCATTCCGATAGGGTTATATTTGGTATAGCATCATTTCAAACGATGGTAATTTCTTTTGACTTCGGTGTTAAGAATTTTTCACAACACTATTGAGATAACAGAATTTTTTTATTCAAACATTCAAATTTTTGTTTTTTGTTGTTCGTGATGTTTTTGTAAGCAATGGCATCTTTTCAAAGTTAATAACAACGTCGCAACCCTGAACCTTTTTTCTATTTGCATTATGAACATCAACTAGCGTTGCATGCATCAGTTGCAACGTATCAGCATTTAAATCCTAGATACAGCTGGTAACGTATCTTACAAGGAGTTACGGTATTATGCAAAAAAATATTTTTAATAAGAAGAACACCTGAAACTGGATAAACTGCTGCAATATGACACAGCAACACTAAATAAACATATTAAAAGTCAAAAAAATGTAATTTTACAACAAAACTAGGATCATGAAGAAATTAATGTATCTTACAAAAAATTCCTCAAATTCAACATTAATGCCAGTTTTCAGACCATCTTTCATAAGATCTGACATTTTATTTCGCAATACACTCTTGCAAGCTGTTTCGGGATTCGAGGAAACATCAATGCCCATTTGTCTGAGGCATTTTAATTTCAAAGCAAAATTCTGGTGCTTACTGCAAAGACATGTATTTCTCGTGATTAACTTTGTCAGAAGAATGTTACATGGTCTTAGCCGACAAAAGACAGACTTGGATATCTTCAGATGCGGATTTTCTGATTTGAATTTTTCATACAAGTCTGACATGTAATCGTTAAGTACACGAGTTTGCTTCTTTGCACCTTCGGTCTTCTTGTAATCTTTCTTTCCTGGCATACAAACACTAATGTTACCACGCTCTAGAAATGAGTGACAACGTTTTTCAACTTCTCTTGGTTATCAGTCTGCCTATTTCTTGGTTTAAACACCACTTTCTTTGTTTTTGCTTTTTATAGACTTTTTCTTGATATTCCTGTCTCTCGGCTCAATGTTCTTATACATTTGTACTTATGCATGACTTTGCCACTAACTACATTCATAAGGACTCTTTTTGATTTCTGTGTCTCGTTGAATTTGTCTGCCTCTTTCACTTCTGCAATCATAGCATTGGCCATTTCAAGCTTCTTCTTAATCTGCCTGGGAACTTTGGTTGGGCTCATTCCAGCTCTCATAAGCTCTGACTTTGTTTTGGATTTTGGTGTACTACATTGCGTTTCATTTGGGCTAACATTGGTCGTCTTGTTTGTTGAAGGTGTAGACAAGTTATTTTGTGTTTTTGTAGTAGGCTGATACTTTTATGTAAGTCTGGAATTTCTCTTTCTCAGTTTTTCTTTCTCTAGAGTGACTTTCTTTAATTCTAACTTTAGAGTGTTTATCTTGTATGACGCAGATCTGAGCGCTTTCGATCTCTTCAAAGGCTGTTTCTTCTTTTGTCCAAAGTTCATTTTAACAACCAGGGTCGGCTTCATTTGATTAATACTATCCGTGCATGTTGAACTGGATACAGTAGGTAGTTGTTGTGGTTGATCTTCACTAGCCCTGCTTGTCGATGGTTCCGGTTGTACCTCTTGGCCATTAGACTGTTAATTCAGCTCGTTTTGTGATTTTATTTTAGCCCTGAACTTTCTGACATACTGTCTATTTCTTTCTCGTATCACTTCTTGCTTGCGTTTGTTAAGTGCGCCTATTGGTACTCTGTTTGATTTAGCTCTTCTTCGTTCTTTTTCAAGGTAAGTTTTATCAGTTTTCTTCTTCCTTTCTCTGTATGCCTTCTGGTATTCAGCTCTTGTCCTGCCCATGGCGCAGATCTGAAAAAGTAAGATACTTTAACAAAAATGTAAGATACGTTAACTATTACAACGTTAATTTCCCCCAGGTAACCATGATGACGATCTACATTCCAAGTAATATGTAATACGAGGTCCTAATAGATTTTACAAACACGTGTGCGCTAACACACTAAGTTGCATATTCTCCATATCATGTCATAAACAGACCATAGAATATGTAATATACGTTAACTTTATGAAAGATACGTTAAACTGGTTTGTCTACATGTTCTATACTGGAGACATTCATATAGGTAAACTGCCTTTATAGAAAAGTATAAATCTTCTGTTTTAAAAAGAAATACATAAACAGGAATTCAAAATTGCTAACTTACCTTTGTGTAAGTGTGCTTACTTCTTCGTCACAAAAATTTTTTTTTTTTTTTTCAAATCGACCCGCCTCTAAAACTTTGAAGGTCATAAGTAGTCACATGCTTCCGCCGGATTTTCTGAACAGTCTTTATGTGCATGGGCAGTTTAAGAACCCAACTATTACATTTCAGCGCAAAGGAAATAATTTCTCAAAAAGAACATTAACGTATCTTACATTAACGTATCTTACCAATATTCCGTATTTTAGTTAAAAAAAACAAGACAACACTATCTTAAGAGGTCGTTCCTGCTAAATCTTGTTGTTCAAACATACACTATCAAGAAAATGTATTCTGTTTTATCCAACGTATGTTCATTGCTCTAACCAGAGTGTTTAAATGTTAACGTATCTTACGAAAAATGAACGCAACAATTGAATTTTTGATTTTTTAAGATTCTCTCAGTGTAAATTAAAAATAAATTACTCTTATGACAACCGCTAACATTTAATATAGTCCCTGTAGATGTGCTAGACGTACAATTTAAGGTAAAATATACTTACCCTCTACGAGGCTTTCGACCACTAAATCTGTTAACGTATCTTACACGAGAATGCGGGACATGCAAAATTTGAACATTTAAAAAAAAGTATCAAATTCTCAGTATACTTAAGCTTTTACTTAGTTTTTACAGCTTTATTTTACTTGATACAAAATACAACCGTGTTCTTGGTAACTAAAAATATTACTTTATTCCAAAGACGTCTTGTAAACCATAGCTTGGACACTAAAAATGTTGTATTTTAAGGTATATATTGTCAAATATCTCAATGATATTCGTTTTTAATTCGGTAAAAAGTGATATCCTCAGATAGCTACAGTCTAGGTGTTCCGAAATTAGTGCCTTGTGAAGTACGGCTTCGTATAGATGAAAACTTAAAAACTTGGGACACTAACAAAATGAAAAGGCTCCTTTAGTTGACATTGGGCGTAATGTATCATTGATGCACCAGAATGAAGGGGAGTGTGAGGGGAATATGATTTAAGTGCTCCTAAACTCAATTTAAAGATTTGCTGGATGTTTTCAGAAAAAAATGTTAAAAGTGTTTATGAAAACTTCATCATAATTATTTTTTTCACAGCTTCTGGGACATCAGTAGAACAAAAATTATCTCTTGTCAAATAACTTTGTTAGATATTTTCAAGAATTAATAAAAGAAACAGTTCTTGTCAACTTTTGGTAATTTTTTAAATATATTTTTTTCATGTTATTCAAGAACAGCTATTTTGAAATTTTCACTTTGCAAGAATAGCTTACAAAGCAATTTGGACATTCTTTTATAACATTATTCACAGTTCATGAGCTTGTAGAAAATCATGGTTTAATCAAACGATAAAATACGAAATGGATATTAGCAATATGCAGACTTGTTGTTATACAAAGTCTTGTATTTGACAGCATGATTTTTCAAGTATGTGGTTATTTGTATCTGACTTGCCTTTGGTCTGTGTTTGCAGAGTAATCTCATATCTGCATAAGAAGAATGGCTGTAACTATTTTATACTATAGTTCAAAGTAGTGACAGCAGTTCACCTGGCATAAAGCTTAAGAAGCATGCTCCTTGCTATAACTGACAAATCTTGCAGTTATACCTTGAATAGAAATATATGCAAGGAATACCTGCAATATACATGTTGGAAGAACAAATGAAAGCCTACTGATCACTTTGATCTAAGACAAATTAATGCAATCATTTAATGCAGTTTGTACAGCTATAATCTTTATGAAATCTAAAAGTTTTAATATTCATAATATCATCTACTGATTCAATGGTCCAGTGGTTAATATGGCATCCTGAATGTCCAGTGGTTAATATGGTATCCTAAATGTAAACCTTTAAACTGAATGTCACAGTACTTGATATAATGTGATTGAGCCACCTCAGTTACCTCATTTTTCTATATGGAGGAAAGTTGACAGTTTGTTAAAGAATCCCAGGAACAAATATCTTGAATGTATATTCACAGCATAATGTACAAAAGCTGTGTTATATATGATAAATGTTTCTCTGGTGGAGTTATAAAGTCACTACTTTTGGATGATGTTTTTACTTCTTGTCAGGAAAGTAAACAGCTTCTGACAGAGCTGACCTTGTACAAAGCATTGGTTTTGCCAGCTGCTATTATTTGTTGATTCAGTTTAACATAAAACATGTAAAACATGTTAGTGTGCTGCTAAAACCTTCAATGTTCGTGTTTGAGATAATCTCATATTGTGTCAGACTGCAATTATTACTGCCTGCAACATAATTATATATAATTGTTTTTCTGCAGTGTAAAAGTTTACTTCTCTCCTAAATTCTACAGATTACTCCTGTCTCTATGGCACTTACCATTTTATTGCTAGTATTTCTTGCTCATGTGAGTACTTCTGTTATATGTGAAAACTTGAAAAATGAATAAAAGTGAAATAAGGTTTCTTTTTTTTTTTGTATTTTCAATATCTATTAAGCTCTGAAGTAGATCTTAGATGATTCATTTTGTGTAAACTTCAGGCAAATGTTTATTTAAAAAAAAAAAATTTCTGTCAAAACTTGGTAGGAAGTTTTGCCCATTAATCCAAGCATGGTCTATTAATAAAGAAGAAGGCTAATTACAGTAGAACCCCCTCCAAACTGGACTCCCTCCAAACCAGACTCCCTCTAAACCAGATCCCCCTCTAAACCGTCTGTATCAGCCAATCCCAGTTTTTTCTGTATATAATATACCCCTACAAACCAGATACACCTGCATTCTGGATACCGGACGATTTTGCACATTAGTCAGTTTCAACGTAAATCTTCCTCTGAAAACCAGTCATCAGACTTCCACTGGTTAAAAATCGATCAGGCATTTCTGATTGTCAAACTTGCCAAAATCAAGTTCTGTGTCAAAATAAAGAACATATTATATATAGTTTTTATTCTTTTTACATTTGCAGGCATTCATGG
Source organism: Cyclina sinensis (assembly GCA_012932295.1). Taxonomy (NCBI): domain Eukaryota; kingdom Metazoa; phylum Mollusca; class Bivalvia; order Venerida; family Veneridae; genus Cyclina; species Cyclina sinensis. Next base: position 10,564,891 of record JAAONU010000012.1, on the reverse strand, counting down.
GTTTAAATTTCATTACTGAAAATTATTTGTTTCCATTGACTTCCTACAGATGGTACACATAAGCTGACAAATTCCCACTGGCCAGCAATTAAATACATTTTTGTGCAATATATATTTTCTTTGTTTTGCATTCTGCCTTAAAATTATTTTAAGAATTATTATAAAAATACCATTTGCCAGATGATGAGAATATTATTGAAAGCAGCATAAAACACGTAACAGAATATTCTTGTATTGCTTTGAACCATGACAATGGTTCAGCTCTCATCACAAATGGCAGTCATACAAAAAAGACAACAGCCTCTGTGTAGGTGTGTTCAGGTCACTGTTTCAAAATATAGAAAACCCCTTTAAACAGGATACCCCTCCAAACTGGACAAAAGGCCAGGTCCCAAGCTTTTCTGGTTTGGAGGGGTTGAGTCCACTTAATCATCATTTGACTGTTGACTGGCACTAAGTGTTGTGATTAGATGGTAAATGTAATGGCAATAGTCAAATAGTTTAGAAACGACTTTGTCTTCATATTGAATAGACTTTTAAGTGTAAGCCAAAAATATTTCGACAGTACAGATCACACTTCCTTAATCATTACTTTTACATCAAGTTTTACCTCAGGCTACCCTGTTGCTGAATATATTCAGGTAATGGTAGAACTGAGTTTTATTGCTGATTTAAATCCAGAATGACAGCTGTTGGTTTTACACATTTCATAATTTCCATCTTAATGAAAATTTGATCCAGGCAAGATTTGTCTTGCTTGTGTTCTCAGATATCTGTCTGTAAAGTATAGTATAGGTAAAACAGTTATTTCAAGGATTATTATGCTCCCGAAAATTTTTAGGGGAGCAAATAGTTGCCACTCTATCCATCTGGTGTCCGTCCATCTGTCTGTCAATGCATCTGTCACTCTTTTTGTCCAGACCATAACTCACAGACTAATAAAGGCCTTAATATGAAACTTGATAGGTGGATAGATCTCACTGAGGAAAAGTGCAGTGCTCAAGAACAATTATTTGCACTTCCTCATTTTGGAGTTAAAATTGCTTTTTGTTGATTTTCATACTTATTTTTTGTCCAGAGCATAACTCTTACACTATAAGAACTATCAAGGTGGATAGAACTCATGAATAAGAAGTGCAGTGCATAATAACCATTGCTTTGCACTTCATAATTTAGAGTTATTACCCTTTGTTGATTTTTCGTACTCAATTTTTGTCCGGAGCGTAATTCTTACACTAATAAGAGCTACCAACTTGAAACTTCATATTTGGATAAATCTTATGGAATCGAAGTGCAGTGCACAAGAACCTGTCACTCTGCACTTCGTTTTTTGGAGTTATTGCCCTTTCTTAATCTTTTTGTCCAGAACATAACTCAAATGCTGTAAGAGATATCAACATAAAACTTTATAGGTGGATAGATCTCTCTGTTGCATAATTTTGGAGTTAATGCCCTTTATAAATTTTCATACTTAGGTTTAGTCCAGACCATAACTTGTACACCCTCTATTATAGCTTTTGGGCCTATGTATTAAGGTATATTTACTTTTCATATTGATTTGAGTAGATAATTTTCTAACATATATATTAAGGCAATAATTTGTGTTTAAAGCAAATGTGTATTTACAATGCAGTATGTCATTATCTTGTGTTTAAGATTACTTCTTCCCTGAGGAGCATATTTCGGTTCCACCAGTTTCTTGTGTTTAAGATTACTTCTTCCCTGAGCATTGTTGTATTTTATGATAATGAGCATGAACATATTTATTACATACAGAAAGAAGTTATTACACTGCATGCATACCTGGAGAACACACCTGGTTGGTCTGACAATCTCGATCTGATGTATGCCTTTGACTGTCATAAGACCGGAACTGTACATAAAACTTTGCTTAATTTTCATTCTTTCTCTGTCTTACTCAAATTTGTATTATGCAGTAAAATAGGTTTTATTATATCCCCACAAACTTATCTTGGGTTAGTATGTAGGAATCAGATTGGTCAGTCAGTCGGTTCTCCTGCTGGTTTTTACATGGATGATATAAAAAGAACGATTTAACATTTATCTATGAAACTTAATGTTGTAGGTAGCTTGCATAATAACTTTAGGGGTGCCTGTGTTCGAGGTCATGGTCACTTTAACAAAAAGTTGAAAAATGGTTTCTGATCAATATCTTCACTACTGTAATGAAACTTGGTGTGTAGGTTACAGCTTGTATGCAATTGTCTCTTAGTATTGTGTTTGAGTGTTCTGTATGGCTTTTGTTCTTGTGACAAATTGACCTGTTGTAGTATTTATTACTTTCAGTGCACCTGATAGCTCTTGTTAATTCTGTTATTGTTTTATAATGTCTTGGAATAGTTAAAGTGCTCAACTTTGAGCTTAAATATTTGATTATAGTAAAAATTCAACTGCAAATAAAAGTTTTTGTAGTTAAAAAGTTTGCAAGTTTTTCTTTTAGCATTAAGGAATCTGCTGCACAATGATAGACTGTATAAGTCTTTCTGATCACATATTTATCTAAGAGTGGCAACTTGTTTATTAAATGACAACAATGTATTGAATATCTGTAAGGGAAGTGCTGGATCACCTCTGTATGGGTTTATTCATCGAGTAAACAATAACTTCTTCCTGATGTAATTACAATGTCTATAATAGGGAGCCAAGGATCTGTGTGTAAGGTACAGCTGACATCTTAATTGTTCTGTTTTAGATAGATTGCATCTCTAATCTAGCACTGGCTGAATTCCTTTTTAAGTTTTTTTCAGACTTTTAGAGCACATGTTTTGTTTTTTTCACTCCTTTTTTTCAGATTTAATTGAAAATCATTCTCCCTGGAAAATGTTATTGTTTTGCTTTAATCTTCATTTAAGACCAGTGACCTCCACATTCAAATGATATTTCCTTGATATTTGATTTTTTTTAAATGACTGTGATTTTAAGTCAAATTGAAGTTAGGAAACAGATGCCCACTAAAAGAATGTTTATCTACATTTGAAACAATGCAACAAAAATTTCTGTTGCAAAATATCTTGGCAGAATTACTCACCATGATTGAAATCATTCGGGCAAAATAGCAAAATAAAAACCCTTGTATTCCTGATATAACATAACATTTTTATTAAGATTTAATGTAAAGGTTTTATAGACAGACATTAAAGAAGAGAGACATTTTGCATTGTTTGTTTAGATTGAAAGTATGCCGTTTATTCTTATCTGATATGTTTTGCTTTGTACAAGAGAAAGTACAGCTGCAAGCTGCACGGTTTGAGATTGTTCAGTCTTAAACTGCTAATGAATCTTTGTTTTTTTCTGTTAAACAAAAGCATAGCTTACAGTAATACAGTAAATCGCTATTATGTTGAAAGAAATTCCTTGTATATTTCCTGAGATTGTGTATGAGTAGTGTTTGCCTGCTTGCAATAATAGGCAGTGTGTGTCACAGTCATCTCTATCTATGTATTTGAGCTTATTTATCGTTGGTACAGGTTGCCCATATGACTGATGCCCCCTGAAGAGATTAGTTATTTTATGTTGTGAGGGTAGTGCAAGATACAGAAAGCATCCCTTTCCAGAGACACTCCCGGTTCTTTTGCATGCTCAGTTTATAGCACTGATACATGGGACCTCGGTTTAACGTATGTCTCATCCGAAAGACTATTAGTAATGTTAGTGGAGGAGAAGGGGATCCAACTCGGGATCCCTGGTTTACCAGTCCAGCGGGTTACCACTGGACCACATCTGCTCCTATCCACTTACAGTCATGTTAATATGCCTGTCCTTTAGTGTTTGTTTTGCCACATTTAGTGTAATTGGACACTTTTAGTGAATATTTGTACTTGTGACACATTAAGAGTACTTGTTTCATGTTTATAAGTATATTTGTGAAACATCTAGTGTCACCTTTGTGGTACATATACTGTGAATATGTGAACTTGTGACACATTTAGAGTACTTATTTCATGTTTATAAGTATACCGGTATTTGTGAAACATCTAGTGTCACCTTTCTAGTACATATACTGTACCTTTGACACATTTGTGATACATTCAGTGTACTTGTGATACATGTAGTGTAGTTGTGAAAAATTAAGTGTATTTGAGACACATATAGTGTATATGTGACACATTGTAAGAGAAATGCTAGTAAGAAGTTACTGAAGATTCACAGAATCACTGGGGGAATAAACAGCATATTTATTTCCATGGTCACCATCCTACGGAAATTCAGAATCTTTCTTCACTTCTCATCAAAATAAGATTGCAATCCCTAGTGACAGGAAACAAGAATGGAAGCAATATAGATTGAGTGCTTGCTGATTGTGCAGCCTTAAGAATGCTCTGAAAGTGACAAATTTGTTACCATAGTAATGGAACTGCACATAATGCATTGAACAGAAAATATGTTTGAAGTCAGGATGTACATGTTTGAGATACAGCAACTTGTATTCAGCAATCTGGGACTTATTTTGAATATTTTTGAAAGGTGGTCATGATCAAAATAATGACTGAAAATGATATGATTGTTATATTTATACCTCAGCCAAACTTTGTTTGCAGGTATATATAGGAGTTATCTCACTGTTTGTTGGGTGGTCATTCAGTCCGTTGCAGAAATCTTTTGACGTGAACTACTTCCACATTTCAAGGACTATCACTTTGAAACTTGATGTGCAAGAGCACCAATAGGTGTAGATATACATGACATATTTTTCATGCATGCCAGTGTGCACCTTCCACACCTCTAGGACTTTCGATTTGAAACTTGGTGTGCATGATCATCAATAAAGTGTAGATGTTTGTGAGGCAGTTTACATTTCCCTATTTCCACTGACATTGAGGAATGGCTGGGGTATTAATCACATTCAGTGATAGCTTTAGTTAAAGGAAGATAAAAAAGTAACTTTTACTTGAATAGTTATAAGTATATACATCTACATGTATATAACCAGTTGACAGAATTATGTCACGTCTGTTTATATAATATATATAAACTAAGATGTGCAGTTAAAATTAAAAAAAGATCTTTTTTTCTTTTAAAGTTATTCAATGCTTACCATACTGAGAAGATTTACTGAAGATAGGAACCAATAAATGTCACTTCCTTGCTACTTAACTTTGATTTACACTTTATAATGGTTCCAGTAAATTGCAAAATACTTCTGTACCAAAGGAAGTTGATTTTAATCAATTTTTATCAAACTATTCACTCAGTGTATTAAAGGATTGCTCTCTTATTTCAGGATGTTGGAGCAAAGAAAATAAAAAGTGACAGCTCAAAGCAGCACCAGAAACTTTGGTATGTCAATAACAGTATTTTCTAGCACTATTCAAAACAAAACCTAACAGTTTCTGCTAGCATGAAGGTCCATTGAATAGATAAACAGCTACAGAATGCATAATAAAGTTGTAGTTAACATGGTGTAATTGATTTATGATCTCTCTTGCACCATCAGTGTAACTTACCATTGGCTTTATTTTCATTTGTTTGTCTGGTTCAGAATATAGAGAGTTTAGTGAAACTTAAGCTTTATTACAGAGCTTAACTTCAGCTACTGACTACTTTGATTTTTGATGTAATAAAATCCATGTCTTAAGTCATCTGACCATGGCTATATTTATTAGCCATCTGATTGGTAAAACATATGATTTGGTTAGCTAGATTCAAGGTTAAGGTAACACATGATTATTTGTGTTTTTGTGTATGCTCAATATTATCTCTTGAATACATTAAATGATTTTGAAATTATTTGCTAGCCATATTAATATATTATTTGACATCTGTATTTTTATCTGTCCATTCTCTATTCTGTGTCTGCTGCATTAATTTGAACGATTTTGAAATTGCATGGTAGAATATTTAGTAGAGGAACATCATGGACAATAAGTATTGTTTGGTTGGCTCCATCCCAGGTGAAGGTCATAATAATTATATTTGATCGGTTCACATCCATCCCCCATTTCTTGTTCACTTCATCTTGTTAGTCCATATCTCTTGAAAACATTAAAATTATTTTGTAAAAAAATAAAGTATAGGGTCATAAAGGGCAGAATGTATGATTTTGTTGGCTCTGTCAAGGTCATGGTCACACATGAGAACAAAGATGCATCAATCTCCCATTTCATGTCTGCTCCATATCTCTTTAACATCTCTTGATCAAAAGGGTCAGGATTGATCAGGAATGAATTTGGAACACCAAAGGTTGGAAAACAGAGTGTAGGAGATAGGAATATCACTGTAGAGGTGTGTCAACCTGCTCCGAGTTATTCCACTACATGATTGTTGATGTATTTCATTTAATCCATTCCTTTATTTACAGCTGAATTTGTTGACAAACATTAGGGACTAGTTCTTTGAAACTATACGGGCAGATTTTAATGTCTATATGTATGGTGTACACTATGTTTGTGCAGGAAGGTTTTAACTCTCATATTATATATATTATCTTTATTCACATACCTAAAAGTAAATGTATTTTAAAATACAGGACAAACATTTTCAGTGAGTCCTTTGAGCATTTGCCATAAAGTGTGACCTGAGATATTGCAATGAAAGTTTTTTTTTTGCTTGTATAAATGTCTCTCATTTGTGTGACAGATAGTACAGTATTATAATGAGAGGTATAGAACCCAGAAATAAACAAGTTTTTATGTAAAAATAGATAGGTCATTATTACAGAGAGAGAGAGAGTTCATTAGAAAATTATAAGCACTGCTCAAATTTCACCTTTTAGTACTTGTACAGTTTCTGCAAAACTGATACTGTTGAAATTGGCTTATTAATTAATCAGTGAAGTTGCACTTATCTCTTACCTTGACTTCAATAATATGTGGTTTATAGCTCCCCTGGATATTGCTCTCAAAGTGGAAACCACATTACAGTAACCTTTATAAAAAAATTCTCCATAGTCTGCTAAACAGTCTTACCCTGATTTTGTAGTATCTAACTTCATACAATTTGGAGTTGCCGGTAATTGTAACAAAGAAATTGTCCTTGTAATGCAGTCATTGTTCAGTTCTCAAAGTCTATACATAGACTGTCCTTCCTTTTGTGGATGTAACCTTCAGAGATGGCAGCTTTGATTTAAAGGCTTACAATGTCAGCAATTAAGAATGATTTTGATTAGTGTAGTGAAAGTGTTAATTGTATACTACTTCACACCTGTTGTATAAGTATAAAGTGCATTTAATAGTGTTTGCACATCTGCATTACATTTTCATTAACAGTGTTGGAGAGGTCTGAAGGTAAATAATTTTCTTTGGGTTTTTAGCTCACCTGAGCCGTAGGCGCATGGCAAGCTATTGGGATCGATCAATGTCCGTCTTCCGTCGGACGTCCACACTTAGTTTGTTAAGACTCTAGTGGTCTCATTTTTGCCTCAATTGTCATGAAACTTAGTCAGGATGTTTGTCCCAGTAATTTACTAGGACAAGTTCCAACATGGGTTATCTTGGATGAAAAACTAGGTCACAAGGCCCAAAAACAAAAAAACCTCGTTAACACTCTAGAGGCTATATTTTTAGTCCAAATATCCTGGAAATTTGTCAGAAAGGTTGTTTCGATGATTTCTAGCTCAAGTTCAAATATGGTTCATCTGGGTTCAAAAATTAGGTCACAGAGCCCAAATATGGAAAAACCTTGTTAACTCTCCAGAGGCTACTTTTTCAGTCCAAACAGTTTCAGTTTCAGTCTAGCTTAGGTTCGAATATGGGTCATCTGGGATCAAAAACTAGGTCACAGAGCCCAAATATGGAAAAACCTTCCTCTTTACACTCCAGAAATTACATTATCAATCAAAATGACTTGAAATTTGTCAGAAAGGTTGCTTTGATGATTTCTTGCTCAGGTGTGAATATAGGTCACCTGGGGTCAAAAACTAGGTCACAGAGCCCAAATTTGGAAAAACCTTCTTAACACTCTTGAAGTAATAATTTCAGTCCAAATATCCTGGACATTTGTCTGAAAAATTGTTTTGATAATTTGTAGCTCAAGTTCAAATATGGGTCATCTAGGTTCAAAAACTAGGTCACAGCCCAAATATGGAAAAACCTTCCTAACACTCTTGAGGTAACAATTTCAGTCCAAATATCCTGGACATTTGTCTGAAAAATTGTTTTGATAATTTGTAGCTCAAGTTCAAATATGGGTCATGTAGGTTCAAATACTAGGTCACAGAGCCCAATTATAGAAAAATGATGTTAACACTCTAGAGGTAATATTTTCAGTCCAAATAACCTGTAAGTTTGTCAGAAAGGTTGTTTCTATAATTCTAGGTCAAGTTTGAATTTAGGTCATCATAGGTCAGTTAACCAGGTCCATAACAACTTGTTAAAAGCAGTCATACTCAGTACTCAGGTGAGCGCTCCAGATAAGTCTGCTCGTTCCCAACATATTATTTTCAAGTTTTTTGCTGACACACTGGAATTAATATGAAATGCTGAAAAAGAATACTCATTTTTGTTTAAAGTTTCCATCTTTATTAAAGGTGTTCATCTTTGTTTAACGTGTCCATCTTTGTTAAATGTGTACATCTTTGATAAAGGTGTCTCTTTTGAGATTTTGAGAATCTTTTAGAATGCCCATTTATTATATAATGATATGTCACAATTCATAAATTTTATCATATCCTTGTTTTGATATGGTGGTTAAAAAAATACTTAACAAGTTTTATGAAGTTCAAAATTAAACAGTGTTGCTTTTATTAAAGTTTTAAAGTTTGTCTGATAAAACTGCAGAATTTTATTGCTTTTGTAAAATCATTATTACTTTTTTGTAACATTATTTTTGCATTAACAAACTTGATGATGAATGAAGATTAATTTCTGTGATTTGTTTGTTATAGAAATCCTTTTTAGTCATTATTTTCCTTATCTTTAGGTCACATGTTTTACAGTGAAATACAGTGCAAACTTTAATTATTTTTTATAATATATATATATATTGTGACCTTCATATAATACTACATATAAATTATAGTTCACCTTAGAAATCTTATGCAGTAATCAAATTTTTATTATCTGACCAAAATAATTTTCAAAATCAGTGAGTAAAGTGTTAGGTTTTTTTTTATAAAAATAATTCCAGGAAATATATCACTTCAGCTAGAAAATGCAAGTACTACAGAGTCTAATTGACTCAATGGCAAATTCAAGTTGAAAAGTTTCTTCAAACAAATCAGATATCAATCTAATGAATGTCCCTTGGAAGAATTTAAGCATTTATTGAAGTCTTAGATATATCATTGTTGATCTGAATATTACTCATTTCTGGTTTAATTTCCAGTAAGATAGATCAAACACTTTTATGGAACTAGAGACATGCTACATCCTATTTTAGATATTCTCTCAGAATTTACATTAACTTTGGAAATAAAATCTATTTTGTTACAAAGCTGTAATCTTACAGCAATCTTTCATGTCAATTTTGATTTGAGTCAGGCCTTGATGAAAACATTAAAATATCTGTAATGGTTAGTGTAAGATTCAGGAAAGACTGTAAAGTTTTGTTATTGAAATTTAGGCTATTTGATTATTGTTTTGTGTTTCTGTTTTTTTGTTTCATATCATTCTTGCCATCCTGTCTGCAAACTTGTATTGCAAAAAGGGATAATTGAAATTTGTGCACAGATTTCAGACTTCGTTAACTTTAAAGCTGAATTAGGAAAAACAACAATGTATCATGACAGTTTTATCATTTCTTTCTTATTATTCCCCTAAAAGGATGTATTATGTTATACACCTGCTTGACTGTTCGTCTGTCTGTTAGCAGTTTCATGTTTACTTGTATCTCTTGAACTAATTGAAATTAAAACTGTTAAGCAGAAATTGTACCATAGTAAGATGGTGTGTTCAGCCCTGGCTTTGATCAAAGTCAAAGTCACATCAACAGGCTGTGTGATCTGTACTTCTTGAAGAAATTAAAATTACTTATCCGGCAAAACTTTGTACCATGATGAGATGAAGTGCACAGTGCAGGTAATGGACTGACTCATATCATGGCCAAGGTCATACTCAGAGGCTGCATGTCATGCTGATATAATGTGTGAATATTCTATGTCCCCTCTGTATCACTTGAACTGCTTGAAGGAATTTAAAACTTTTTAGCAGAAATATTTACTGTAAAGAGATGATGTGTAAAGAGCAGGTATCAGCTTCTTTAACTTGAATCTGTATCTCTAGAACCACTAGTTAAATTCGAATCAATAAACATTTTGAATGTATTTGCAGACACTGCTGTAATATTGTCCTAAAAAATTACCATTGCCACATCTCCTTGTTACTATGTTGCTGTTGACTCGGTGTTTATCCATTGTGTAAAAGGTAATTCACTGTCAATGGCTTCCATCAGGCATATATTCCCCCGCTTCAATAGAGCCTGAGACTTGTTACCGAATCACACCGTTGAATGCATAATATATTTTACACCCAATAAATAAAGCCAACATGATTATGTAGCTTACTGACTGTATAAGTCACAGAAATTTCTAAATCTTTATAACAAAACACTCCTAAAGTTGACGAAGTTGACAGAAATGTCTGATATAATTTATTCGATATAATTCATTTGAATATTTATAGGAAAAAAGAGTTTATAGATTTATTTGTTGAACTATTTGAACAAACATGTTATTTAGAATTATTTCTGTATTACCAGCATGTTACATATGGTAAGACAGTTTGATAGAAAAATAACAAATCCAGGATAGTTCCACTTTAAATTATGTGCTAGGTAGACCTTACTATAACTGTTTCAAATACAAAATAGTTTTACTCCAGCTGGTTCTTATTTGATGATATATAAACACATATATATGGCTAAACTTTTTTAAATGTTTTGACTTGGTGTAATCTTGAGTAATTATACCCCCAAAACGAAGTTTGGGGGTATATAGGAGTCACCCGGTGGTTGGTTGGTCGATTGGGCGGTCGGTCGGTCCAATTTCTTTGTCCAGAGCATAACTTGAAAACTACTGGTTGGAATTCAGTGCAACTTCATACAATGGTCAAGCTTAATGACAGGAAGTGCAGTGTACATGAGCCATAACTCCATCCTCACTATTTGCAGAGTTATTGCCCTTTGTCCGTTTTTCTTGTCTGGAGCATAACTTGAAAATTACTGGTTGGAATTCAGTGCAACTTCATACAATGGTCAAGAACAATGAGAGGAAGTGCAATGTACAAGAATTATAACTCCATCTTCTATATTTGCTATAACTCTTTCTTCACTATCTGCAGAGTTATTGCACTTTGTTGGTTTTCCTTGTCTGGAGCATAACTTAAAAACTAATGGTTGGAATTCAGTGCGACTTCATACAATGGTCAAGCACAATGACAGGAAATGCAGTGTACAAGAACCACAACTATCTTTAATTGCCCACAACCATAGCTCTATTTCAATTCTTTTACAAAGTATTCTGTTGCTAATAACTTCCTCAGTTTCGAAGCAGTTTTGGGGCAGTATTAATCACATTTAGTCATAGCTCTAGTTTTATTTTATTTATGTAGTTGAGACTTCAATTATAACTAGCCCTTAACTGTTCTGATGCACTTCATAAAACACGTCTAAAAAGGTCTAAGAACATTTCAAGCACATTTAACACTCATAGAAAAAGAACTTTTCTCAAGATGTTTCTTAAACTCATTCAGATAGTTGTATTTATATCAACATAATATTCATGAACTGAGTCTTAGAGAACAGAGGACAGTCATGAATTGTTTTAAAACATCCCTAAACAAAAGTTTGCATCTTCAAAGTATTGAAATAATCCAGGGCTTCTTAAATATAATTAGCTTCTTAAAGAGAGGTAGTTTTTTTTCTGTCGCAGAATTTAACCAGATCATAAGAAAAAGTCCAAACTAGTGAATTTGTATTAGTAATAAGTGATTTGGAACAAACTAAAGGAATGTTAAGTAGATTTCACTAAATATTTAATACATCAAAAATTGAATATCGCAAGTATTTACCAATTGTCACATTTTCAGGACCATTGTCAGTTCCTAAGATTTAGTAACAGGCTTTTGGACACATTTTACTCAGAAAATTTAAGTAAACAGTATTTTCAGAGTTATTTTTAGATTTATTAATGTCCAAAACACCTTTAAAAAATCAGTCAAGATATTTTTCTTTAAACAATTTTAAGTATAACTTTTCATAAAAATGCCAAAATTTCATATCCTGTCACCACAATTGGTCCCTTATGTGGTCCTTCACACCTATCATAAACCCATAAAATCGTCACTGTGACTTGTGGCCCATTAAGGCAATTATAACCAATCAACTGATTAATTTGTAAACGTGACTGTCAGTAAGTGTGTTTGATTGAGAGCTAGTCAGTCGATTACACTAACTGTTGTTGAAAAATTATTATGGGGCAAAATTTGCGGTACTTCTGTTTAGAACTTTCTTTCTGAACAAAAAGTTGTTTTTTTGCAATGTCAACAAACCAACTAATGTTAACATCAAAATTCTATTATAGTTGTCAGTGATGATAAATTCTTCATATTTTTCTATGAAAGCATAAAATTAGGCACACTAATGTTAAACATTGTTTTTGGCTGATTAATTTTCATGTTTTCAGAAGGGAGGGTTGGGGGAAAATGTGTGTGTGGGGGTGGGGGTGTTGAACTAATTGAGATTTCAAAATTTCGGAGCCCTGGTCATTGATATATCAAAGTTTTAATGTTATGAACAGATAAGGAGATAAGAAATACATATTCATTCTATTTGAAGATTCTTTTTTGGAGGGATGCTTGTTTGAGTACTTGTTTGAGATGTGCATTTGAAGATTTGATGGCATATTTTTACCTCGTATGGCTGATACCCAAATCTCCCTGTCTGGAAAACAATATCTTCTTGAGAGACCCTTCAGAAGTACAACATGTATGTTGTTGTGTTTTTTCTCACTTCATAATCCCCTTATTACAAAAATTGGGGGAACGGGGGATGGATGGCTCTAAGAAAGACATAGCAAAACATATTTCATTTGGTGACAGCACCTGTGAAAACTGTGATATGATTGATTCAGAGTCATAAATAGTTAACAATCAGTTAACCATTTTGTATATTACAGTGTAGCTCAAATAGAAGACATAAAATCAAATCAGACAACAAGTTTATTCAGAATGGTAACTTGTTTATAGGATGACACACAATCTATTGCATGTCTGGAAGAGTCTAGTGCTCCATCACTTAACATCATTTTTACTCATCAAGGAAATAATAACTTCTTCCTGATGTAATTACTATGTTTATATAGGGAGCTAAAGATCTGTTGTTGATGATACAGACATCTTAATTGTTCTGTTATGTACAGATTGCATCTTACACTTTTTGGAGTTTTCTCCAGTGGTATTACAGAATTATGCATATTGAAGGTTGAAAGCAAAATGTTTGATCTGCTCCTTTATTCAGTAGAACTTCAGTGGAACATTTTCACTTTCATTCCTCAATATGTTGTGCTACACTTGGAAAATTTTTGCTTTCACCCCTCGTGTTGTGAAACACTTAATTGAATTGCTTTCATCCCTCATTATGTTGTGGTACACTTGGAACATTTTCGCTTTCACCCCTCATTATGTTGTGATACACTTTGAACACTTTCATCCCTCATTATGTTGTGGTACACTTGGAACATTTTCACTTTCACCCCTCATCATGTTGTAATACACTTGGAATGTGTTCACCCCTCATTGTGTTGTGATACACTTGGAATGCTTTCATCCCTCATTATGTTGTGCTGCACTTGGAACATTTTCACTTTCACCCCACAGTATGTTGTTCTGCACTTGGAACATTTTTGCTTTCACCTCTCAGTATGTTATGCTGCACTTGGAACATTTTTGCTTTCACCTCTCAGTATGTTGTGCTGCACTTGGAACATTTTCACATTCTCCCCACATGTGCTGCTCTTGGAACATTCTTGCTTTCACCTCTCAGTATGTTGTGCTGCATTTGGAACATTCTTGCTTTCACCTCTCAGTATGTTGTGGTGCACTTGGAACATTTTTGCTTTCACCTCCTAGTATGTTGTACTGCACTTGGAACATTCTTGCTTTCACCTCTCAGTATGTTGTGCTGCACTTGGAACATTCTTGCTTTCACCTCTCAGTATGTTGTGCTGCACTTGGAACATTTTTGCTTTCACCTCTCAGTATGTTGTACTGCACTTGGAACATTCTCACTTTCACCTCTCAGTTTGTTGTGCTGCACTTGGAACATTCTTGCTTTCACCTCTCAGTATGTTGTGCTGCACTTGGAACATTCTTGCTTTCACCTTTCAGTATGTTGTGCTGCATTTGGAACATTCTTGCTTTCACCTCTCAGTATGTTGTGCTGCACTTGGAACATTTATGTTTTCACCTCTCAGTATGTTATGCTGCACTTGGAAAATTCTTGCTTTCAACTCTCAGTATGTTGTACTGCACTTGGAACATTCTTGCTTTCACCTCTCATTATGTTGTACTGCACTTGGAACATTTATGCTTTAACCTCTAAGTATGTTGTGCAGCACTTGGAACATTCTTGCTTTCACCTCTCAGTATGTTGTACTGCATTTGGAACATTCTTGCTTTCACCTCTCAGTATGTTGTACTGCACTTGGAACATTTTTGCTTTCAACTCTCAGTATGTTGTACTGCACTTGGAACATTTTTGCTTTCAACTCTCAGTATGTTGTGCTGCACTTGGAACATTCTCACTTTCACCTCTCAGTATGTTGTGCTGCACTTGGAACATTTATGCTTTCACCTCTAAGTTTGTTGTGCTGCACTTGGAACATTCTTGCTTTCACCTATCAGTATCTTGTGCTGCACTTGGAACATTCTTGCTTTCACCTCTCAGTAAGTTGTGCTGCACTTGGAACATTCTTGCTTTCACCTCTCAGTATGTTGTACTGCACTTGGAACATTTTTGCTTTCACCTCTAAGTATGTTGTGCTGCACTTGGAACATTCTTGCTGTCACCTCTCATTATGTGGTGCTGCAATTTGGAACATTCTTGCTTTCACCTCTCAGTATGTTGTACTGCACTTGGAACATTCTTGCTTTCACCTCTCAGTATGTTGTGCTGCACTTGGAACATTCTTGCTTTCACCTATCAGTATGTTGTGCTGCACTTGGAACATTTTTGCTTTCACCTCTAAGTATGTTGTGCTGCACTTGGAACATTCTTGCTTTCACCTCTCAGTATGTTGTGCTGCACTTGGAACATTCTTGCTTTCACCTCTAAGTATGTTGTGCTGCACTTGGAACATTCTTGCTTTCACCTCTAAGTATGTTGTGCTGCAGTTTGAACATTTTCGCTTTCATCCCTCATTATGTTGTGCTTCACGTAGCACATTTTACCTTTCACCCATTAATAGGTTGTGCACATTCTTTCTCTTTCTAGATGTATGACATGTAAGGATTTTTTTGGCTTTTAATATTTCTTTTATTATGTTCCAGACATTCAAAACGATACAATAAAAGATTGCAGTAAGTAGCAAAACAGGTTTTGTAAGGCCATAGATGTTCCATTCTTAAAGAAATTAAAATTATTGCTGACAGAAAATTTATGAATTACTGTATATCTTGGCAGAATTGTTCTTACAGAAAATTAAACAGAATCCCATGCAGTTTTGTTCATGCAAAGGTTAAATGTCAATGGATATTGAGACATACAGTAGGGAAACAGGATATTCTGCATTGTTTGTCTATGGGTACTGTCATTCAATCTTTATTATGTTATAATATACTTTGTTCAACAATTCAACAGCTGAACCAGGCGACAGAGTCTGGGACTGTTCTCTCTATTTATATGAAGGCTTCTTACGCTGTCAGATCTCAGTGATCTACCTTTCCTGGCTGTCATTGCTTCAAGCTTGTTTTGAATGGAAGACCAGCATGGAAATGGAAGATAGTTATCCTAAATTTGAACTGCCAAAACTGGGCTTTCTTCTAGTTATTCTAAATTTGGACTGTCAAACTGGGCTTTCTTCTAGTTATCGTAAATTTGGACTGTCAAACTGGGCTTTCTTCTAGTTATTCTTAATTTGGACTGTCAGACTGGTCTTTCTTCTAGTTATTCTTAATTTGGACTGTCAAACTGGGCTTTCTTCTAGTTATTCTTAATTTGGACTGTCAAACTGGGCTTTCTTCTAGTTATCATAAATTTGGACTGTCAGACTGGGCTTTCTTCTAGTTATCGTAAATTTGGACTGTCAAACTGGGCTTTCTTCTAGTTATCCTAAATTTGGACAGCCAAATTGTCTTAAATTTCTTCATTGTTAAGTGTATTTACAACAAATGGAGAGATAATGCAAGAATAATTGCCAGAGAATTTACATATTTTGACTGCAGAAAGACTGTGATTATTTATTGCTGTGGTCACATTTTATGGATGATATAGAATCTTTACCCCTTTTAGCTGAGAGAAGATTGAAATCCCTAATGACAAGAAACAGGAATAGCAGTATAAATTGAGTGCTTGCTGATTGTGCAGTTCACTGGTAATGGAAATCTATGTGCATTGAAAAGACAGCAAAAAAGAGTCAGAAGTTCTTAAGTGTATGTTATGCACATATCAAAGGATTATTGCACCAAGAATATTAAGGTTTATTACAAGGACTACAAAGGACACTACAAAGAAAATCACAGTCTCAGTTAAAAGAAAATGATTTGTATAATAATGTTTCAAGATAACTTGAAATGAAATTGTTGAAAAATTTTATTAAAAACAGAGAAATATAATTTCATTTTTGTGAGAACACAGAGTTACAACTGGCTCATACTTAACTACTGTAGAAACATTTGACCATGTGATGATTAAAATTGGTAAGAAAATTCAGAGACAGCATATTTAAGTTTTTTGTTGATGAAATAATCCAGTGACCTGTCAGTCAGCTTATATTTATGTTTTAAACCAAACAATCGATAAAGGGATTATATCCTTTGTTTAAAACTATTTATTTTACATCAGTTGATTCTAAACTGGGAAACAAAATCTTGCAACCTATGTTAATCATGCTTGGTGTTTTTTTCTTCTTTCTAGACCATTTCTGTTTTTTTAGCTCACCTGTCACATAGTGACAGAGTGAGCTTTTGTGATTGCCTATTGTCCGTCGTCCGTCCATCCACAATTAGTTTGTTAACACTCTAGTGGTCACATTTTTGCCTCAACTGTAATGAAACCTGGTCAGGTTGTTTGTCTCATTAATTTCTCGCACAAATTCGAATATGGGTCATCTGGGATGAAAAACTAGGTCACATGGGCCAAAAGTAGAAAACTCTTGTTAACATTCTAGAAGTATTTTGTTAGTCCAATTCTCCTGGAATTTCGTCAGAAAGGTTGTTTCAATGATTTCTAGCTCAAGTTGAATATCGGTCATCTGGGGTCAAAAACTAGGTCAAGAGCTCAAATATGGAAAAACCTTGTAAACACTCTTGAGGTAATATTTTTAGTTCAAATATACTGGAAATTTGTCAGAAAGGTTGTTTTGATAATTTCTAGCTTAAATTTAGATATGGGTCATCTGGGTCAAAAACTAGGTCACAGAGCCCAAATATGGAAAACCCTTGAAAACACTGTAGAGGCTACATTTTCTGTCCAAATACATGTATCCTGGAAATTTGTCAGAAAGGTTGCTTTGATGATTTCTAGCTCATGTTTCAATATGGGTCATCTGGGATCAAAAACTAGGTCACAGAGCCCAACTATTGAAAAACTTTTTTACACTCTTAAGGTAACAATCTCAGTCCAAATATCCTGGACATTTGACAGAACGGTTGTTTTGATAATTTCTAGCTCAGTTTCGAATATGGGTCATGTAGGTTCAAAATCTAGGTCACAGAGCCCAGTTATAGAAAAACCTTTTTAACACTCTAGAGGTAACATTTTCAGTCCAAATAACCTGTAAATTTGTCAGATAGGTTGTTTCTATAATTTCTAGGTCAAGTTTGAATTTGGGTCATCTGAGGTCAATTAACCAGGTCCATAACAACTTTGTTAAAAGCAGTCAAACTCAGGTTAGGGATACTATGACCAAATTCATGGCCCTCTTGTTTTATTATAATTTCATATATTGTAAGTTGGATTATATGGGGCAATCAGAAAAAAGGTTCTGCCCTAAATAATCTATTTTTTAGAAGAAATTTATGAAGTGGTATCATTTTGAATCACAACCAGAAATTTTTTTTATATATATTTATGCCTCCGAAAGGAGGCATATAGTTTTTGAACTGTCCGTTCATCAGTCAATCCCAAAACTTTAACATTGGCCATAACTTCCTTATTAGTAAGTGGATTCATTTCATACTTGGACACAACACATCTTTGGACAAGGCCTTCCCATTGACCTATACTTATTTGACCCTGACCCATGAATGACCTTCACCTTGAAGATCCAATTGTCCAAAAACTTTAACATTGTCCATAACTTCCATATCAGTAAGTGGATATACTTCATACTTGGACACAACACCTCTTTGGACAAGAACTTCCCACTGACCTATATTTAATTGACCTTGACCCCTGAATGACCTTCACCTTGGATATCCAATTTTTCCAAAAACTAACATTTGGCCATAACTTCCATATTAGTAAATGGATATGCTTCATACTTGGACACAACACGCCTTTGGACAAGACTTTCCCACTGACATATATTTTTTTGACCATGATCCCTGAATGACTGGTCCTCAGCTCAAACGTCAAAGCACCACTTTCACGGGCATTTTCATCTTACAGTGACAGTTCTTGTTACTATACAAGAACTTGATATTTTATAATGCTAGTATGTCGGACACATGCCAAAAATTGGAGTGCCAGTATAATGACCCATGTTGTATTTTTTTTTTCTGGTTACAACATATGGTTACATTTTTATGTAGTATCAATCATCTAGTAAATGTCATGTTGTGACAGGCGGTGTTACTGATTTGCTTAATGATAGCTGTATGTACTAGAATGTCAAAATATGCATTTGAGGTAGGGGATCGTCTGCATTTCAGAACAGTAGGCATGTTTGACCTTTTATCTAGACTGGTTTCAGACCCAGCAATTTATGCTGTTTCTTAAGTAATGTTAAGCTAAATGACTATTAAGTCCCTTTCTAACTACAAATTTATCTTTTCTTGGCTGAAATTGCTATATGATCGCCAGCAAAGGAAAAAATGTTGCTATTAGAGAGGTAAAAACATTTAATGTATCACTGCAACTACAAAAGTAAAAAGGACTAATATAGCTTGCTGAGTGTCAGCCAGCTGCTAAAATTATCAAATGGATATGCCTTTTGCCCTCCATGTTCACTGGATTTGTTGCTGAAAACTGTTTGGGCATCAAGCTGAAAAGGAAATTCACCTTTTTGAATCTTGATTAGGTAGTTTTTTGATTTTTTTTTTTTAAATAAAAATACAGCTCATTTAAATCACATATGTGCATGGATATTGAAGTAATTTCCAGAAATAAACCAAAGTTGTAGGCTGATACTTGGCTGCATGCTGTGTAGTAGGCTTTTGATTCACTAATGCAATAAAAGCCTCATTTTTCTTTATCAGTCCCCACATGCAGGTCTTATGGATGTTATGCAATAATTGCAGTAATCATGAATTTTATTTTCATCTTGCATTTTCAATCTCAGTTCCATTAAGTAATGAGCAGAAAATGGGTGGTTTCCATGTTTTGCAGTAATTTCAGAGAGACCCTATGGATAATGAATGTTTCCCTTTTAGCCTGCCAGTTCAGATTTTGACTTGATACTATCTGATATTTAGTTGTGTGATTTGTCAAAATTAAGATGACCTGAGAAAACTGTCAGAACATGTAGAGGTTATTATTTTCATTAAATGACATTTAACTTTGTCAGAATGCTTTTCTTGATATTCTGGTGGCCACTTTTGAAATTGGGTCATGCAGGGAAAGGATTGAGGTCATAAGCTTAGACAAAAGGAAAACCTTAATATTTTCAGAATCACATTCATAACCCGTATCCATGAAACTTGGACAGATCATTAATTTTGATTTCTATATTAAGATTATGTCACTGCAGTTTTCATACAGATTTCTGTTTCTTAATGACATATTTTGTTTAATTTGGAGACAGTAATACTCAGATGAGCAATATATGACCATCATGGTCTTCTTGTTGATAATTCAGACTGACATCTTTGTTAATAACAGAGCGTCACTGAGCATAATTATGTAACAAATCTTGCAATTTCTTCTTAGCATTTATCTTGCAGAGTCAAGCACAAACTTTGCTACCAAATGACAACAGTGTATAATTATAAATAACACAGAAATTTATCTATGTTAAAAGAAGTTTAAAAATGCAAAAGTGTCAGCCTTAAAGTATTGTACCAGTATTAACTTTCTGTACTGACAGTTTTTATAAACAAAGTAATACTTTGAAGTATTAGTTATCTGGAACCTTTATCCCTGTGAAAGTTTGTTCTAAGTTCCTCTGGGTATTGCTTTAATAGTAGAAAACACAATTTAGGCAACCTTGTTAATGCAAATTTTCCCACAGATTGCAGATACAGTCTGATTAGAAATTTATCTCTAAACTTGTGTAGGCAGCTTCTACTTTGTAAATAATAATATTGTTTATTCTTAAAAGACTGTAACTGTTACACATTTTTGACATTAGAACATTTAATATTTTCCATTTTTCCTGGCTGTGCTTTTACTCTTCAGACCTCAAAGTCTAACCAGAGGTTGACACTTTCCTTTGTATAAATTGCAACTATTACTGGCATTATTAAGCTCTCATATCATAAATCATTGTATCCGTTTGTTCCAAACTTGAACCTGCTCAACTCTGTTAATAGAAGGCACTGCTTTTTTTTCTTCTGATATTAATTTGCATTAATGTTGCACAGAACAGAATGCCAATTTGACTAGAAATCTATCCACAGGAAACTGATGCCCCCACTTCTTGCACCTGTCACAGAAGCACCATTATAAGCAATATAATGCTTAGTATGTTTTGGTAAAAATTTAACTTCGAGAACAAGTTCGCATTTTATAGTGAAGTAAAGGTGCTTTTAGCTAGATGACAAACTTGACATAAAAAAAGACTTAACATAAACAAAAAACAAGGATTGGGTCATGCCCAATGCCTTTACCAAGTTTCATGTACCTAGACCAAAGCGTTCCCCAGGTATTGATCAGATAATGAGTTTACACAGTCTGTCACTTACATTGACCTGTGACCTAGCCTCAAAATCACAAAGGATTATCTGCTGGTCATGCCCAATAACTCTATGAAGTTTAATAAACCCAGGCTCAAGTGTTGCCTGTTATTGATTGGTCAAGTATTTTACTTCATTGGCCACTAATTGTTACCTTTGCCCCAGTGACTTTAAAGCCAGTAGAGTCATCTACTGGTCATGCCAAGTAAGTTTCATGAACATGCCCAAAGTGTTAACCAGTTATTAATTGGACAAGACTTTTACACAAGTGGCCTCTGTGAAAATGACTTTTGACCTAGTGACCCCAAAATCAGTAGGGGTAATCTGTTGATCATGCCAAATAAAAATATGAAGTTTCATGAACCAAGGCCCAAGAGTTTACTAGTTATTGAATGGACAGACTCAGAATATATATATACCTACAGAGAGTAGCAGCTCTGTAATGATGTCTCTAACTTTGGAGATAGGGGCAAAAAAAGACTTACTATATTATCAGCAATAAAGAATGACTGATGCGAGTACAATGTAATATGTAGTAAATATATGCTGTCTTAATGTTATTCCTGTTATACTAACTGTGAATAATTTATCCTTTGCATCTCTCATGGTGATAACACTTTGTATGAACCACCCTTTTATGTGTTTGCACATCTGCATTATATTCAAGTTAACAGTTCTTGAGAAGTCAGCAGACAGGTATTTTATTAAGAAGTTCTTATTCAGTGTCACATTACACGAACTTTGTAATTATACAATAATATATTAAGTTTATTGTTCATTAATTAAGTTTATTGTACATTGGACTCTGTTTCTTAGAAACCAGCATCTTGAATATTCAGCCAAATTTTGTGAAAAGCTCCACTTGCAAGAAGACATATGTGTATTGTCAGAATGTGCCAGTCATATTATTTTTACCTTGTTATGGCCCTTTGATTGTAAAAGAAACCATATCTCTCTTGGTGGAATAATAATTTCTCAGTAATGATATTGTCTTGAATACTGTCAAACTTTGTGTGAAGATTCATGAGCTGAGGGAGATGCGCAAATTGCCTGGATGTTCTGGATGCATGTCTTGCACATAGTTATGGCCCTTTTTAAAATACAACAGTTCTGTTTTCTAGCTGTTTCTAAGAAACCAGTGACTTGAATAAGGCCAAATTTTATGTGAAGATTCACTAGCAAGTATATATTTGAGGGATACCATATTTAATTTGGGTAAAAGGAGCATTATTTGATGCCTTACTAGAATAAACAAGATATGAACAAAGCACATTCATGAGTACGCCATTATTTTTTATATGTAATATTAAAGGATAACAAAATAATTGAAAAGGGGTTTTTAGCATGCAACATATTATGTCATAAAACTAAATAATTATCTATTTTAACCAGATGGTAGATGTTTTGGATTGTACATGAAGCTTGTTTTGGTCTGCAACTCAAAAAGTGAAGGGAGGCCATTTTAAATGTCTTTATTGCTTACATTGATTCAGAGTAAAAAAATGTTTCTTGCTTTTCTTGATAATGTTGAAAATATAGGTCTGCAATTTATAGTTAAAACAGTTTCTTCCTAAATCTCTTTAATTGCTTGATCGAAGGTATTGTAACAGTTCAAATTGTTCAGAAAGAAAATGAGTGCAGAAAGATTAAAAAGCCAGGTTTTATAATAGAAAATTAATAATTCAGGCAAACGTAACAATAGAATAGTAGATTACACTTTGCTGGCTCCAACATTGAACAATGTAAATAGTGAAGAAAAGTTTCAAAATCAATTTTTATGAAGATTGAAACTGATATGAAAAGATCCAAGACCCTGATTCAATCACCTCTGAGACTGTAGAAGTGATGTTGAATGTGTTTCTTGTTTTGTTCGGTAATGCATTAGGACATGAAATAGTCACATTATCTGTCAGACTGCTCATATTTATGTTTTTAGAGCCAACTGATAATGAAGTTGTGTGGTCGAAAGGTTTGTTCCAAAAATATTTTCACAAATTTAAAGGAAAGAAGTTTTATGTAAATTCTCTAAAAACTTTTTTGCCTCACTTGACCCAGAGGCTCAGAGTGAGCTATTGTGATCCCATTCATGTCTTCCATTCATGACCATTGTCCAGAACTAAATACTTTAAACAACATCTCCTCTGAAACCATTGAGCCAAAGTTGATGAAACTTAGCAGGGATGTTTCTGGATGAAGCTGTACCAAATTGCTCAAAGATTTAATTCCATGCAGAAGTCTGGCTGACTTGACTGCTTAAATGGAAAACTTTGAAAATCTTTTTGTCTAAAACCATTATGTTCAGAGCTCTAAAATTTTGTGTATTGCATTTTATAGTGAACCTTTACTAACATAATGTTCAAATTATTTCCCCAGATTCCAGAGGTCAGATTTATATGAAACCATGGGGCCTGGAGTCTATATATTCAATGTGTGTCAGCAATCTTCACATATTAACTTTGTCCTTTACATTCATCTGACCTTGACCTACTTACCTACTTCCTGTTTTGTTCAGCAACAGCAATGAAAATTTAAAATACAGATATAATTTTGCAGCCAGATTTCAACTTTGACCTATCTTGACATACTTTCTGTTTTTGCAGCTAATCAATTGTGCTTGGAAATTGGAGCTGCAGTTATGTACAGTTTTGCAGGTAGATTTCAGTTTCAACAGTGAGTGTATGAACTTTATGTATTTGTTTTCTGTGCTGCACGATTGAAATTTGAACAACTTGCATAATTTTTCTTGTGAATTTCAACTTTCACTTTGTGCAGTCATGGCCATGACCTACTGACCTACTTTCAATTTTTTGGCACAACATTCATAAAATTTTGACCATGCAAAAAGTTTTGTATATAAATTCCAGCTTTGACATCTTGATCTTCAGACTTCACTTTTTGAGAAAAGAAATTTAAAATTGGCCCCATCGCAGGGATCACTTAAGCTTAGCTTAAGTTATCAACCCAGATATAAAATTCAGTTTAAAATAAGGTCAGGTGATACAGGTTCAAGTCCAGGTCCATTTGTCACTAAATGAACATAATGTGGGATGTCTGAGTATGTTGTAATTAAGTTGAATGTCATAGAGTTCATTCCGTAACAATAAAATAAGGGACCAATGGCCCTCTATTAAAGAAAAGAAAATAACAAAAGAAAAGGCCCCCTATCCATTTTCGACCAGACATCTGTCCATTCGCTTTTTGTCCAGTCCATAACTTTGTCAGTCATGGATAGATTTTGAAATAATCTTGAATAAATGTGTGCCACATTGAGACAACATGTCACATGCAAGACCCAGGTTTGTAAGTCAAAGGTCAAGGTCACACTTGGACTTGAAAGGAAATTTTCATAAAAGTGCATTGCTGGTTGTGTCCGGTCTGTAGGATGTATTTTAAAATGACTTGGCATAAATGTGTCGGACATGATGACAATGTGTCCCGCAAGAATCAGGTGTCCAGCTCAGAGGTCAAGGTCTCAGTGATCAGATGTAAAAGGTGCTTGTGTGACACCAGCAATTTCACAGACAGGTAACCTCCAAACTATAAATATGTTTAATAATTTATGTTTTATTAAATGTGTGCCTACACCAACCTACTGACATGGGTTTGTTAACATTCCTTTCTCCTTTCACACTGTCTTTCACACTTTACTTTACTATCTGGCTTTCATTTCCAGTGAAAAACATGTTCTTGTCCTAAGTATGGCTTTGAGGGCTTTCCATTCACAAGGAGGGGTCTTGTTTAAAATAATGAAAAAATGTTTTTCATATTTTGTTGATAAATCCATGTTTATTATTACTCAGATGAACAGCCTAGGGGCCTGCATGGCCCTCTTGTTTTGTTATTGTTGTTTTCTGACAGAACGGCAGTGAAAATGAAAGTAAAACTATTTCTTTGCTGTTATTGAAATAGCGTCACTGATTCATCAAGTCTGTGCTTGTTCTTTAAAAAAAAACCAAAACAATTGCTCATAGAAGATTCAAGCTGTGTTGCATGCCTTTTGATTCAGCTTTGCAATAAAATCTGTATTTTCTTTATCAGCTTTATGGAACTCATGTAATTATCATGACTTTTTATTGTCAGTTTGCATTTTCAATCTCAGTGAAGTAATGAGCAAAAAGTGTGTGGTTCTGCATTTATTTCATTAAGACCCTACTGTTAGTGGATGTTCTTAGAAAATTGTATGTGTGTTAGTTGGGAGTGTATATTTTTCATGTAAGTTACTGGATTAGAAAATTGTAAGTGTAAAATAATGAATGCATTTTGGAAAAATTGTTAAATTGATTAAAATTCATTTATTTCAGTGCTGAAATATGCTGTAGTTAGAGTAATTGTTTACTTACCATTTTAGCTCACCTGAACACAAAGTTCTCATGCTGAGGTATTGTGACCATACTTTGTCCATCGACTGTTTGAGTGCATGCATTCAACATCAATAAAAAAAATCTTTTCGTCCAGAGCTGCAAGTCACAGATGTTAGATATTTGATATATAGCATTGTCTAGTAAACTTTTATCAAAGTTTTTCAAAGTAAGACCCCAGGGTGCAGGACTCCAGAAATTTAAACTGAATTATACACCAATTGGTTTGTTGACATCGCGAAAATACCCTTTGTTCAAAGTGAAAGTGATAAACGGAAGTAGTGCAAATTTCAGAAGGTTATCATTTTAAACACCGGTTAACATACAGACTAGCTGCCAATCAAGCACACTTATTTAGTTCATAAGTGAATTGGTGATAATTGCCTCAGGCCACTGGTGGTGATCATGGCAATGATTTGGGTTAATGATAGCTGTGCAGGACTTTTTTAGGGACTGATTGGGATTTAGGTGTGAAATTTTGGCATTTCAATATTTAGTTATACTTAAATTTGATTTTTTTTTTTTTTTGCAAAATATATGGACTGATTTTTTAAGGAGTTTTGGACATAAAATTTGGTCCAGGGAGCTGAAATTCAGTAAAAACTGACAAATTTTTAGTGTTACGGAGCCTTGCCAGGGTCAAATTGGTCCTATTCCAGAGAGATCACATGTTATACATAGACTTATATAGGAAAGAACTTGTATAGGAAAATCTCCATATAAAGAACTGCAAGTCACAGAGCTAAGATATTTGGTTTCTAGGGTTGCCTAGTAGACCTCTACAAAATTTGCTTCTGGGTCAGAATTGGACCCGCTCAAGGGGGCACATCTTTATAAAGAAAATGCTTTAAAAATCTTTGTTTTTGCAGCTACAGTTTTGAAATTTAACCTTTACTTATGACTTTTGCATGTGGATTTCAACTTGGACTTTAGGCAACATTGACCTTGACCTACTGACCTGCTTTCTTGTTTTTGCAGCTACAATATGGTTATGAAAGATAAATTTGCATGCAGATTTGAACTTTGACCTGAGCTGACATTGACCTTGTACTAGAGACCTACTTAATGTTTTTGAAGCTATGTATGAGTAAAATCTTTGAAACTTATGCCTTTGAATTTGCTGTTTAACATCTTGTATCCTCTGAAATTAAGGTTTCACATTTATAGAAGTGTAAACTTTTAAGTTTTCCACAAGCCAGCCAGTATTTATTATATAATTATTATTGAGTTAAATACCAATGGAATTGATCCTTCTTTCAAATCTAATGATTTAATGAATTCTCCATGAAAGAGGTTTACATCTTTTGGAGTATTAGATCTTTCATTCAATTTATCTGAAAATTATTCATCTGAAGTTTCACTGCCAATAGAATAAATTTACTGGAAATAGACATTATACATCTAATTTTTCATATTCTCCTGGAATCTTCAAATTAATTCAGAAGTAAATTGTATTTTGTTACAAAACAGTAATCTTAAAATTATCTATCATTTCATTTGTAATTTGATTCAGGCCATTATCAAGTCATTATAGTATCAAGAAAAGCATCTGTAATGGATATTGGAAGTTTTGGTAAAAGCTTCAGAACTTTCTTTGATACTCATTCCTTGAGTTTGAAATATTTCTTCTAAGGTTTTGCCAGCCTGTTTTAGCCTTGCAGACAGGCTACAAGTGAATTTGAAAATGGCAAAAAGAGATTCTTGAAGTTTCTGAACAGATTGTAGACTTGTGTTATATAAATGGTAAATGTTATTTACACAGTTTTTTTGTTTTTAAGCCCCAAAAGGAGGGTATAAAATAATCACACTGTCCTGCCCACTGTCCATTCATCCATACACAGTTTGTATTGCTCCATAACTCTTCCATTCTTTATTTGATTTTGATTTAACTTGCCACAGATATAAATTTCATTCAGACAACATGTCACGAATAAGACATGGGATTCTATGGTCAAGATCAGTAATCATAATTTGTCCATATGAATACTGTTACCTGAATTATATTTCTGTGTACTCAGTGATACATCAAGAGATTTTGAAATAACTTTATAAAATGTTCATCAGATAGAAGTAACATGTTGCAAACTGACTTTTTTCCATCTGTCTGCTCTTCGAAAATGCTAAATCGCATAGAATGTCCACATACAGTTCAGTATACTAATTGTGTTGACTCTGTAATTCTGCCTTTTTAGCTTACCTGGCACAAAGTGCTCAAGGTGAGCTTTTGTCTGTTGTGCACCATGCATCCATCACCATTTTGCTTTAAACACTATCTCCTCCTTAACCACTTGGTGGAAGTTGATGAAACTTGGCTGGGATGATCCATGCATGAAATCCTACCAAAGTTATGAAATGATATCTATTCCTGCATTCAGAATTCTAGTTGCTATGGCAGTAAGAATGAAAAACTATAAATATCTTCTTGTCATTTAATGCTTCACCCAGAGCTCTCACATTTTGTGTGTAGCAATTTTTATTGGACCTCTACCAGGTTTGTTCAGATTATATTCTTGGGGTCACTATTGGCCCAACCTGTGGGGGTCACATCTTTTACTTGGAAATATATAGAAAAATTGTTAAAATTCTTCTTGTATAAAATGTTGTTACACAAGGCCTAGAGTTCTAAAATTTGGCACAAATTATTGTCTGTAAGACCTCTACCAAGATTGTTGAAACTTTTCCCTTAAGTTTGTTTTTGGCACTGCCCCAGGAGTCAGATGTTTTCAGAGACTAACTCTATAAAAATTATCTTGTCAGAAAACAAAAGGCTGAGACTTTTTTAATTCGGTGTGTAGCATTGTTTAGTGGACGGCTCTACCAAGTTGTTTGAATTTCAGTCTATTGTTATAATTATGATGGATGTTGCTTTACTAACTACACAAAAGGCATTCCAAATGTTTGCGCAGATTTGTCTTTTCACTTGAATAGCCCTGCTACAAACCAAATACTTTTTACAGACAATATGCTTTTTTGGGCATGTACAAACACTCTGGTGAGATTGAATGAAATAAAACAGAAACATCTAGTTGGATTGTTGTGTGGGTGAAAGCCTCAAAATCTGCCTGATTTTTCTTGTCAGAAGGTAGTTTTAAATTTGGCGTATTTGGCATTCCATAAGCTATGACTTGAAGCCACCAAATGTTGAGTCAAGATAAAACAGCATAACAGCATGCCAGTCTATTGAACTAGGCCAATATTATTATTGTAGTTGTAGCTGCACTGTTAAGAAGCTGTCAAAACTTTTTCTTAAGTCTGTGCATAGTTATTTGTAACCTTTTGATGAAATAAAGCATGTTATTTGCTGTATACGCAAAACAAAAGTACAATGTAAACCGAACTATATTTTGTGAAGGTCATGTCAAGGGGAGGCTATTCTGGGAAATAACAGCAGTTATATCGAGTGTTCATTACATTCTTATAAAATAAGAAGTATCTACAATAGTTTTACAATGAGCCCTCGATGTAGGGGCTAGCATCTGAAGTTAAGTGTATCATGAATCCGGCTGTGGTTGAAAAGGTACGAACTGAAGAAATTCGATATTGTGAAAATTTAAAGTACTTGCATGCAGTTAGAAATTTATTCTGTGTAATCATCATGGACTAATGCCTTTTATAATACCATGCAAAAGGTACACTTATTTCAAGAACTGTAGGATAATTACTTCAGATACAAAATTTATATTCCAATGGTTCCTGGGTAGTTGATAAATAAAGTAGATATATGAGAAAACAAGTTAATGTATTTTGACTTCCAGTGATTCTATAGACTTCCAGGCTTGTAATTTTAGTAATGGAAAAATGTTAAAGGTAGTAATCTTGTGCAATTTTGGTAATGCAGAAGTCTGACACAATGGCTTTTTAGGATGATGGTAGGTAGTTAATCTTTGAGTAAAATATACAGGTCATAGTGATTGATAGTTTTAATGTAATCTAGTAAATGAAGATGCAAAGGTCTCTGATATAGGCAGAAACAATACTTTAGAGAATGTTGATACTAGAAGATTACAGCTTTATGTAAATTTATGTCTTGAATGCTATTGATAGAGATATTTCATATAACTTTTTACTTCAGTTTAAGGTTCTGGTGTGTTTTAGATTATTTTGGTTGTTGGGAAATTTAGGCATGTACTAGAATGTAAAAATGGTTACCATTTTTAGGTCAGCTAGCTGTGCAAAATGTGCTTAACTTTTTCCCACATAGATACGACTTTCTACGCCTTTACCTATTACCACATAGATACGCCAATATACGCCGATATCAATTCAATTGTGATCACCCTGTATCGGGTTATTTTTTATATATAGAAAACGGTTTTAGATTGAAACTGCTGTCCTTTTCACACTGAAATCTTCATTTTAACACTGCAGAAAGAAGAAATACTCAAAGAACATTTCTATCATTTTTTTTTTCTTTTGTAAAAACCATATTTTTCACAAGATAGTAATTGCCATTTTTTACACTGACTTCAAAATATTTCTGAGTGCTTTTTTTGTCATTAATGGAAAAATATTCTCTTCTAAAAAACTATTAAAGTAACAAGCTTTTACACTAATATATGTTATGCCATAGTTCACGTGAACCATGTACAAATCAACATCATGATTGTAATGTCCACGGCTGCTACATAGGAGACAAGGTCACAAAAGAAATATATTAAAGTCAAATGTCATAATTAGGGATGGCAACGAGTAACCGGTTAACCGAGTACTCGATCGAACGTCCGAATATCGGTTAACAAAATTGATATTCGATTACTCGGCAAAAATATATAATTTCTATTTTTTTGCGATTTCGAAAGGTTGGTGTATCCAATCAGTTCAGAAATTTGGAGATGTACATGTATCTTCATAAATACCTCTTAAATGCAATCAAAACATCCTTGCAGAGGTGCGAAAATGATACGAGGCGATCAGCAGTTTGACACGCGCATGGGATTGAACACCTGTGTCGCTTACGTCATTCAGCCGCTTATAATATTTAATTACCTTTAATTGTGTAAGAGTTTGTAGCCGAAACTTGTTTTAAGGTATAAGTTTTGAAAACAGCGAATGGCCGGATTGCTATTATGAATGTTAGATTAAAGGTAGTAATTAGACCCGATTAAGCGTTTGTTTTTCTTTACTCAATAAAGGAGAGTAACTCCAATTTCTTCTTTACGCATAATAATTATAAATCCAGAAATATCATTAACTTTTTATATATTGATAAAGTTTTTGTTTAGAATTAGATATTAAAATTTCAAGAGTCAAAGTGCCGCCTGCAAAATCTAATGCTTGGAAATATTTCAAACGCTGTGCTGATAGCAAGACTATTAAATGTACATTATGTAGCTGTGAAATAACGTATACTGGTGGAACTACAAACATGTTAAATCATTTACGCTTCAAGCATCCTTAGAAAACAGACCAGTCTATATAATTTCAAGAAGTAAAAAAGATATATGAACTGTTATACATGTTTTAAACTTGATATTGCATTAATTAAAACGATATAAAATATAATGTTGATTTAATTTGTTTGATGGTTATTCTAAGTTACCTCCCTTGCAGTCCTATTTATAGTTACACATCTGTGACGAAAGTAGCATGCAGACGGTGTTAATATATTGTGATAAAATTTTGAAGATCATTGGAAATCATCCGAGTAACCGAGTACTCGATTGGAAAAATGACCGAGTACTCGAGTATTGATTTTGGTATTCGTTGCCATCCCTAGTCATAATTAAGCATTGCTAACATACTTACAAGTAAATTTCAGGAAAATACTCAAGTGCTTTGACTTCAGCATGACTGCTGTAGACTGGGAACATGCTTGATTTCTTCTGCCTGTAATAGTAATAGATGCTTCCTTTTCCAGATACTGGAATACCTGGTTTACTCGAGAAAATGCATATAAACTTAATAAGGCTTCACAAAATAAGGGCTTTAATATTGTCTGAACCCAACCTTGTTAGGAAATTTAAGTTTTTTTGGTTGTAAAGTGGTTAGTGGTTTCAGACAATCTGAAAAAGTCATTATTTTAGAACAGTGTTTTGTTATTTGATGGTGCCATAAAGAAAGTTCTCTGTGTTGTTCACATTTGAGAGACAAACCCTGTTGTGACCTTGGTTTAGTTTTTCATAAGTTAGAGAATCAGTTTATAGAGGAGAATCCTGCCTGCCTGAAAACTGTGATTAATCTTGATTTAAGGCAACTTAAGTGTTCATTTCAGGGATTGCTGGAACAAAAAACTGCATTATTGCTAAATTTACCAGTAAACTGGGAGATAAATGTTTCTAATTTCTGGTGTCATTATATTTTTTTCAGTAGGTTGTTAACTAAATGAATAGTTGAGTGTTCCTGAACGTACATTTTGTGCTTTGAGAGATCACTTGCTAATTAAAACAGAATTTTCTTAAGTATTGGTTCAGTTGCTTTTTAAAACAACCAAGTGTCTGATAATGAATTTATATATTGATATTCTGAATAATTAAGGTTGGTCAGAATGTAAGTTGGTATATTTCAGATCAGAACACAGATGTCTTGGTCAGGAAAGAAGAGAAGACATACTTGGTAAGTGTTTGGCTTTCTTAAACAGTATGATAGTCATCTTACAATTTGGTATTAGAGTATGTCATGTTGCTGTCCTGTTGTGGGTATAATTTGTTGTCTTTGAGAGAGTAGTGCTTGAAAGGGCAATGAAAGACCATGATTTTTTTTATAATTTTGGATATAGGTTGAGTTTTGTTGTTGTTTTATGTGCATCACTGTGCAGATATTTTGAAAGCCTTTCAATCTTACATTCCTGGCTTATTCTTGTGTATCATACTTATTGTTGTGTTGTTACAGTTTTTTTACTTAATCTAAAATCACTAGTTGTTTTAAAGGTAAGCCTATACAGTTTATAGCTATAATATTTATGCTCCCCGAAGGGAGAGCATACAGTCGCCGCTTTGTCTGTCCGTCCCCATTTTTCTTATCCGGGACATAACTCTGAAACTACAAGAAGTATCAACAAGAAGCTTTGTAGGTAGATAGATCTCATTGAGTAGAAGTGCAATGCATAAGAACCATAACTCTACATTGCCTAATTTTTGAGTTATTGCCCTTCGTTCATTTTTACACTTTGAACTTTGTCAGGGACATAACTCTGAAACTACAAGAGGTATCAAAAACCTCTGGTTTACATGTCACCAGCATACTTCAGTGACCATGACACTGTCTGGATAGGACTGCCACTGTCTGAGTTGATAGAAAAATAAAAGATAAAAAATAGTAACTGTCTTACATTTTTCATTGCATATTTAAACAGTTTTAACCTTTTTCAGCAACTACCAATAACATTATATCTTTATGCTGAATTTGTGAAACACTTTATGGACACACTATTCTGTGTCCAAAACTTATTCGGGAAGCATCACTGGGTTCGACCGGCTCTTGTTTTATAAAGGCAAGATATATTAAGCAAAATTCACAAATATTACGAATCACTTTTGCTTGTCAGATTTATTATAATATCTTTTATCTTTACACCAGAGACATTCAAATACATTATAACTGCTAAATTACATTCAGTTCAGCATCAACATTTTGATTATCTTACCCTTGTGCACCATACTGCAGTGAGTTTTTCAAATTAATGCAACCTTGCAGCTAGTTTTCAGATTGTTGCACAGATAATTTCTAAAATTGTAAACAGCTTGAGAATTCATGCCAGGGGCTTCTATTGCTCTCTGGGGTTTTTTTTGGTGCTACAAATGCTGATTCAGTATACATTTCCTGATTTCTGTCTTATTTTCATGTATCTTTCTTTTTTTCTGGTTATAAGGTTTCCGTAAATGCTTTAGTATTATACGCTAGCATGTATAAAATGCACCCCAGTCTGGCCTCAAGATCTGGGAAAAATGCTTGCATTGGAATATAATATGTGCACAAATTTTGTCTGGAAATAGAGTTACCATTTGGTGATGTTTTTCATTCAGGAAGCGGCCATTGTCAGTGCACGTAACAATATCATTACGGTTGCATTTAGTACAATCAGAACACCTCGGGCGACTTCAACAAGTCACCTCGGAAATAATGTGGTAGGTGCCATATTGGACTATTTTATAATACAGATGGTGTCTGCTAAATTGAAAACATTTCTTAAAGCCTCTACTTGTTTATACTTTAAAGTTATTTTTAGCTCACCTGTCACGTAGTGACAGAGTGAGCTTTTCTGATCACTTTTTGTCCGTTGTCCGTCCGTCCGTCCATTAACAATTGGTTTGTTAACACTCTAGTGGTCACATTTTTGCCTCAATTGTCATGAAACTTGGTCAGGATGTTTGTCTCATTAATATCTCAGACGAGTTCGAACATGGGTTATCAGGGTTGGAAAACTAGGTCACAGAGCCCATTTATAGAAAAACCTTGTTAACACTCTAGAGGCTACTTTTTCAGTCCAAATATCCTGGAAATTTGTCAGAAATGTTCTAATGTTGATCTCAAGCTCAAGTTCAAATATGGGTCATCTGGGTTCAAAAACTAGGTCACGGAGCCCAAAAATAGAAAAATCTTGTTAACACTCTAGAGGTTACATTTTCAGCCCAAATAATCTTGAAATGTGTCAGAGAGGTTGCTTTGATGATTTCTAGGTCAAGTTCAAATATAGGTTATCTGGGGTCAAAAACTAGGTCACAGAGCCCAAATATTGAAAAACCTTGTTAACACTCTAGAGGTAACATTTTTAGACCAAATAATCTGGAAATCTGTCAGGAAGGTTGCTTCTATGATTTCTAGCTCAAGATCAAATATGGGTCATCTTGGTTCAAAAACTAGGTCACAGAGCCCAAAAATAGAAACATCTTGTTAACACTCTAGAGATGACATTTTCAGCCCAAATAATCTGGAAATTTGTCAGAAAGGTTGCTTTAAAGATTTCTAGCACAAGTTCAAATATGGGTCATCTGGGTTCAAAAACTAGGTCACAGAGCCCAAAAATAGAAAAATCTTGTTAACACTCTAGAGGTAACATTTTTAGACCAAATAATCTGGAAATCTGTCAGGAAGGTTGCTTCTATGATTTCTAGCTCAAGATCAAATATGGGACATCTTGGTTCAAAAACTAGGTCACAGAGCCCAAAAATAGAAAAATCTTGTTAACACTCTAGAGATGACATTTTCAGCCCAAATAATCTGGAAATTTGTCAGAAAGGTTGCTTTAAAGATTTCTAGCACAAGTTCAAATATGGGTCATCTGGGTTCAAAAACTAGGTCACAGAGCCCAAAAATAGAAAAATCTTGTTAACACTCTAGAGGTTACATTTTCAGCCCAAATAATCTGGAAATTTGTCAGAAAAATTGCCTTGAGGATTTCTAGATCAAGTTCGAGTATGGGTCATCTGGGGTCAAAAACTAGGTCACAGAATTTAAATATGGAAAAACCTTGTTAATATTCTAAAGGTAGCATTTTCAGTCCAAATAACCAGGAAATTTGTCAGAAAAATTCTATGGATGATTTCTAGCTCAGTTTTGAATATAGGTTCTCTGGGGTCAAAAACTAGGTCACAGAGCCCGAAAGTAGAAAAACATTGTAAAAGCTCTAATGGTTACATTTTTAGTCAAAATGTCCTTGAAATTTGTTGTAAAGGTTGTTTCAATAATTTCTAGCTCAAAATTGGATATGGGTCATCTGGGATCAAAAACTAGGTCACATGATACAAATATGTAAAAACCTTTTTAACACTACAGTGGTTACATTTTCAGTCCAAATATCCTGGAAATTTGTCAGACAGGTTTTTTTGATGATTTCTAGCTCAAGTTGGAGTATGGGTCATCTTGGGTCAAAAACTAGGTCACAGAGCCCAAATATGGAAAAACTTTGTAAACACTCTAGAGGCTACATTTAAGTCCAAATGTCCTGGAAATTTGTCAGATAGGTTGTTTTGATGATTTGTAGCTCAAATTTGGATATGGGTTATCTGGGTTCAAAAACTAGGTCACAGAGCCTAAATATCGAGAAACCTTGTTAACACTCTAGATGCTACTTTTTCAGTCCAAATATCCTGGAAATTTGTCAAAGAGATTGTTTCAATAATTTCTAGGTCAAGTTCCAATATGGGTCATCTTGGGTCAATTAACCAGGTCCATAGCAACTTTGTTAAAGCAGTCATACTCAGGTGAGAAATACAGGGCCATCATGGCCCTCTTGTTATTTTCATCCTTTCTTATGCACAAGACAAACACTGCTTTAGTTCTGTAATGTCAGTTTATATTTTTATTAAAGCCGGGGCGAATTACCATTTGGTGTAATCATACACTTACATACGAGGTCTTTATACGAAGTTGTTGGAAAAGGCCGAGTTGTTACGATTGCATTTACTATTTAATTCAATAAGGACAATTAACCCTAGAGACTATTTCTTTCGGAAATATCGAATAAACATGGCATTATCTCAAAGTGTCAACACCTTCTCAACACCTTTTGGATGTGTAAACAAACATCTCGTAATTATGGTGACATCAAACAACACTTATTATTGTGTTTGTTTAACAATATACGGACAACTCCTTTATCCAAATAATTGGTTGATAATTGTGCAAGTGTGAATATCGGGCATAATACTGGTAAGCATTGCTTACATGATCGAATCTTTAGCAGTTGTACATTTAGAAAAAAAAAACACACAAAAAAAAAAAAAAAAAACAACAAAAAACGGCATTATAATGGCTTTTACAATACCATACTTTCTGTACTGATGACAGTGGTTTTCTCCCCTTAACAATGCTCTCGAAAAAGAAGGTGCACCAAAAAAGAAAACATGCTCATTTTGACAGAAATTATTGACTTTTGGCCAATATTTTACGGGTTTTCAAGCTGGAAAAAAAATTGTCTGACAGCTCACCCTCGTGTATAATATGCACTTCTTTTTGGAAATATTATTAGTATTATATTCGACCATTTAAGGTACCTGTTTCTGTCTTATTTTCTTCTTCCCTTTCTCAGTTACAAGGTACGTGCCTACTTTGTTGTCAAAGAAAATTTCATCAGGGAATAAATCTATAACAAGATTTTATATTAAAATATTTCCTGCAATGAAACTTGCACAGGACAAGTTAAGTATAAAAATGTTCTTTAAAAATGTAAGTTGGATGTATATGAATATAACAAAAGCCGGTTGTGATAGAAAGAAGAAGGTAGAAAACACTGGGGATGCAAAATGTAAGTCTCAAAACTGAAAACATTTGTCAACAAGGTGTTAAGAGCTTTAACATGAAGAGTATTTAATGAGATAAACTGGAACACAGAACGAAGACATAGTAGGCAGTAAAACGACATAGATCATAAGTAATGACATTATATGATTAATAGTCTGAACACAAAGCATGTAATTAAATACATAAGTACCGGCATTCAGAAAGCCAGACAGTTCCATTAAAATCTCTGCTGTCACTTTAAAAACTCATTTGAAGAGGGAAAACACATATGAAAGCGGCCATTTTCTTAAATTATTGGGTGAAATTTACCATAAAGCTGGATGAATGAATCTTTTCTCCTACCGCTATTCTGAACCATGTAATTAGGATTTGAAATAAAATGCCTCATTAACCATATAACCTATAAGATCAGGTCATTATTATTCACTTATAAACGACCCTTTTGTACAAGGGTCCCAAGCAGGGTCACACTTAGCTAATTACCATTCACTTGCAATCAGTTATGTCTAAATGGTGTTTTGACACCTCATTTTCCACTGTGAGATCAGTTGTGTTGAAAAATAGTACAATTTAGCAAAACATCATACAGACATCAAAGCAAGCCCAAATATACTGCCCAAAGTTTGGTACCAAATATTTGGTGCATAGACGTTAGGTGTTCTATGATTCTTTTTAGCTCACCTAGCACAATGTGCTCAATTGAGCTTAGCATGATGTCGGCCGTCATGTTGCGTTAGATGCGTCAACATTTTGATTCAAATGTCATCTCCTCTGAAACCACTTGGCAAAAGTTAATAAAACTTGGCAGGGGTGTTCGTTGCATGAAGCTCTACAAAAATTGTTCATAGAATTCAGTTCCATGCAGAACTGGTTGCTTAATTCAGTTCCATGCAGAACTGGTTGCTTTGGCAACCAAAAGAAAAATCTTTAAAAATCTTCTTGTCTGAAACCACAAGACCTAGAGCTTAGATATTTTGCGTGAGGTCCTCTATAAAAGTTGTTCAAATTATATCCCTTGGGTCAAAATTGACCACGCCCTAGGGTCACATGTTTTACATAAAAATGTATAGGAAAAACTTTAGAAATCTTCTTCTCTAAAACCAGGAAGCCCTTAAAGTTCTAAATTATTGCACAAAGTATTGTCTGTCGGATCTCTACCAAGATTGTGCAAATTATGTCCCTGGGGTCAAAATTGACCCGCCCCAGGAGTCACATGTTTATATAGAGGCATATATAGGGAAAACTTAAAAAATCTTTTTGTCTGAAACTTAACTATGCTTTGGGATTTGATATTTGGCTTGCAGGTTCATCTAGAGCTTCTCTACAAAGATTTTTCAAATTATACTCATTGATATAATTAAGGTTTATATAGGGAAAGCTTCGAAAATCTTCTTTGAAACCAGAAGGCCTAGTGCTAAGATATTTTGCATGGAGCATCATCTAGGATTGTTCAAATGATATTCTTAGTCTATAACCTTTATTTATTGACTGATATTTTAGGTAGTTGGTTTGTAGGCACCTACAAATCTTCAATTAGAAAATGTAATACTTCTTTTGACGTTTGCTTAGTACTCAGGTGAGCGATCCAGGGCCATCATGGCCCTCATGTTGGTGCATTTCTATACATTTTGAATAATTAACATCCAGACAGGTTAACACTTCTAAGAGAACAATGATTATGTGACATGTAAACACACACCCAATGCTTTGCACAGGAATATAATACCCTGCACTTGTGTGAATGAGGCATCTGCATTATTATGTCTCCCCCCAAAAATGGGGGAGACATATTGTTTTTCACCCGGTTGTCCGTCCGTCCGTCCGTCTGTCTGTCCGTCACAAAATCGTGTCCGCTCTGTATCTTCCAAAGCCCTTGAAGGATTTTTATGAAACTTGGGTCAGATGGTTTACCTCATCAAGGCGACGTGCAGAACCCACTTTGCTAGTGTGGTGTCTCAAGGGCAAGGTCACACTTGGAGGTTAAATGTCAAATGCCACAAAATCGTGTCCGCTCTGTATCTTCCAAAGCCCTTGAAGGATTTTTATGAAACTTGGGTCAGATGTTCACATCATCAAGGCGACGTGCAGAACACACTTTGTGGGTGTGGTGTCTCAAGGGTCAAGGTCACACTTTGAGGTTAAATGTCAAATGCCACAAAATTGTGTCCGCTCTGTATCTTCAAAAGCCCTTGAAGGATTTTTATGAAACTTGGGTCAGATGTTCACCTCATCAAGGCGACATGCAGAACCCACTTTGCGGGTGTGGTGTCTCTAGGTCAAGGTCACACTTGGAGGTTAAATGTCAAATGCCACAAAATCGTGTCTGCTCTGTATCTTCCAAAGCCCTTGAAGGATTTTTATGAAACTTGGGTCAGATGTTCACCTCATCAAGGTGACGTGCAGAACCCACTTTGCGGGTGTGGTGTCCCAAGGTCAAGGTCACACTTGGAGGTTAAATGTCAAATTTTACAATCGTCTGACTCAATACTACCTGCAGCAACTGGCTTGGGGGAGACATATGTTTTTGTTCAATCAAAAACCCATTTCTAGTTCTATGATCTGTTCATGGGCAAGACCTCTGATTTTGTATGCTAAAAATTGCTAATGGAAAAATTAGGCAACATTTAACTGTAGATGGCTATTGCAAACATTAGGCAACATTTAAATGGAGATGGCTGATGCGAATATTAGACAACATTTAACAGAAGATTGCTAATGCAATTATTAGACAACATTTAACTGAAGCAGAGATATGGCATGCTGTAGGGGTGGTAGAACAAGGTGCCAGTCACCATGAGGTAGGGGGAGGTCTTGTATGTGCTGCGCACCATGATCACCAGAGCCAGATCCAGGTATCAGCAGTATGCCACACCTGTTAGACAACATGGTGGGGTAATAAGTGCTGGTGATAGGTTTCTGCTAATGCCGGCATGAAGAAACTGTTTTGTGACTTATTTCCAGCTTCATGGAAACCTTCTAAATGCATCTGGGGTGAATCATCTTTCCACCAAGACAATCTGGTTCAGGCTATACAAGGGTGCCATAGGTCTAGAAGATCATTTATATATATGCAAGGAATGGTATGAATGGACACTGGAACATATTGGCTGAACTGGAAAACATTGGAGACCAGTCCTCCTCCATTGAAGCCACCGATTAAGATTGGCCCAGTTTGTCATGAATTTTCATGACACATACTGCATATATATAAAATATACATTTTGTTTACGTCGGTCTGAGAGAGAAATATAAAAAATATGAAATAGTTAGCCCCACTGTTACGTCTCAGTATTGCATTGACTATACCAATATAAGGGTGCTAGGGTGTAGTGAAAACCAGGAAAAGATTTCATTCAGCTAAAGCCCGTCTCACACAGAACATGGTTGGGCACACGGTTCCCATGCAGTATACTCGGTTATACACTGGTTGACTGGTACGAGTATTGAGCTCCAACCGTGCCTGGGGATTAGTTGGTACGAGTTAAGACTCAAATGTAGCACAAGTATGTACGAATAAAGCACGTATATACTCGGTCAAGCAAGGTTTGAACAGGTTTTTTATACGAATTCATATGATTGTTGTACGGTTCCAAGTACGGTCTAGTACGGTCTTGTATGGTCTGGTATGATTAAACACGACTTTTACTAAGTTTACTTGACTTTCACAGGGTTTACATACAGTGTAGGGTCCTGCCGACTTTTGTTCGAGTTATGCTCGAATTATCACACATTCGTGTATGTTTTGATATAAATTGACCCATTTTGATGGCTTGGCTTCATAAATTTTCAAACTTTCAACGAAGAAGCACCTATATATGTGAATAACAGTTATAAAAAACAATGGCAGATGCAACAAATGACAGAATAAGGGAATAAGAAATCATGATAAGTCTGATAGACATTGAGATTATTTTAGCCAGAAGGCGTGAGGAGAGACAAGATCAAGCCAAAAGAAGGCAGAGAAGAAGGAGGCAACTTTGGACAAGAGAATGGCTCAACAGAAGGACCATGTTTGGTCAATATCAGATTCTGCTACAAGAACTAAACAGTAGTTGTGGTTTTCGTTGTACAAATCGTGCTGACGTAGAGGCAGTGTAAGACCTTACGAGGCCATGTGAGACCGTGTATACCCGTTTTATACCATGTCTACCATATATGATTGGCACCAACTGTATTGGTCTTGGGGAGGGTCTCAAATGATTCCATACGATTTATATACGATCATTACAAGGTTGGGCTCACTCGTGGAATGGACTTCAAATACCGTTGTATATATGGTCTCATTATACAGTCTTGTACGGTCACTTATACGATCATACACAGACATGACATCCGTGCCAGTTTTTTAAAAGTTTTAAAAATCATACACGGCTTACACAGATACACTAGAATGGCCTGAGTGTAACTCGGATAAGGCCATGGTTGATTTGGTTGTATGTACGGTTTACACGGGTGGCCAACGGTATAAGCCGTGTGTTCTGTGTGAGACGGGCTTAAGATAGTGAAACATGACTGGTAAGGCACTTGGGCTTGATGATGGACTGGGATTGAAACACTAACCTCTGCCCTTGATCAGGATACCATGACTGGTTAATAGGGCAGGGATGACATCTTGCATGCCTATGTATGGCCTTAGTAGTAGGCTACAGCCTTTTTTCTCATGGATGATGATGACCCTCCTCACACTGTCAGGGTTGCCTGGGAGTTCTTGGACAGGAAGGGAATCCAGCATATGGAGCAGCCAGCACTCTTTCCAGACTTGAACCCAGTTGAGCACTTTTGAAATGATCTACAGGTAGCAATTTCAGCCTGGCAAGTTCAGCCAAGAACAATACAGGAGCTTTGCAAATCAAAGTTAGAAAGAAATAGAGTATTTTTGTAAATCTGATTAGAATGTCTTTATTATAAAACCAGTAACTGGTTCAATGTGGAAATTATTTCATTGACTTAAAATTTATCTGAAGTTTACTATGTGTCTTATTTTTGCATCCCAAAATGAAATAATTGAAGTCTTTTATTCAGTTAGCATTTTCTTGACTTTATGAAGATTAGCCATTAGCCTTTATTACTTATCCCTTAAAATTTTACATCTGTAACCAGAAGGCTGAGAGCACAAGTTAAAGTATGTAATGAAAAAGGAAGAGCCATAACCAAGGGTAGACTTAAGTTCAATGAAAATTTCAAATATATCTCAATTCAATAGGAAGTCTAGAATATTCAGGAGTGGAAGAAATAATATAGAATTGCATTCTGAAGAAATTGATTAAAACAACAGCAAAATTATATTGGATTTATTACCAATTAACTTTTTATAAATAGAAAAAAAAAGGGGGGAATAATTCTGCCCACATTGTTGTTAGAAAGAAACTGTAGAAAGAGATGCAGAATCATTGAATAATACCTTCAGTTATACACACTGTTATCCTTTCATTATGCAGGTCAAGGGTCATTATTTAAGAAAGTCATGTTATTTCTTTTTAAACTACTTCACATCAGGTTTACTTATAAAGGCAAATTAGGATTGGGTTGGATATTTGCAGTGTAACCAGGTACACTTATACCGGGAAAACAAACTTCTCTTATTCTTCTAGACAGAAATTTCTTAGTCCTTAGGGGCTAAAAACTGGAGAAGTGACTGCAAAATAATTAAGGTTTGAGACTGTGGAAGATTAAATTTGAATTGAATGTCGTTTTCCCATTGACTTATACTTCAACTTGTCTATATACACTTGGCATGAGATCCAGCAATTGTGTGATTTTGTGGTCGTTTATTATCAATTTCTATAGCTGCAGGGAATTGTCTTTACCAGACCTTGCAATAAACTTTTTCTTCTGATTGCAGTAATGACAATGTTCTGCTGGAAACTAATTTCCCTTGATACGAATAGAAGGAAACTGCTAGGAACTGTCACTCTTTAAGGCAAGTTTCATCAGATTTAACGGCCATTATTTTGAGATAAATATGGTGTGCAGACATCCTTGATAATTGCAGGCAACTGCTAGCAATTGAAGGGTATATTTGATTGCCTGATATTTACGGAATACCGTTAGGGCCATCGTGGTTAGACGTTATAATCCAGAGGGCGACAATGCAATAGTGCGATAATGTGATGGCAATAATGCGATGGTGACAGTGCGATAATGCGATGGCAATAGTGCGATAACGCGATAATGCGATGACGACAATGCGATAATGCAATGGCAACAATGCGATAACGGGATAGTGTGATGGCGACAATGCGATAGTCATATTGTACTGTCGCCATCGCATTGTCCCCATCGCATTATCGCATTGTCGCCATCGCACTATCGCGTTTTCGCATTATCGTTCTGTTGTCATCGCATTATCACACTGTCGCCATCGCATTATCGCACTGTTGCCATCGCACTATCGCACTGTCGACTATCGCCTTCCGGTACACATGTGCACATTGTTTTTTTGTATGTAGTTGGACCCACTTTTAAAAGAATCGGATTTCTTTATAGCTGTAACCTCTTTCAAAGTATATCTTTATAAAGCCATCCATTTTATGTTACTGCAATTGTTTTTGTTTTGTAAAAATCGCTTGTGCCCTTGTGTACATACAAAAAAAACAATGTGAGCATGTGGACCGGAAGGTGATAGTCTACAATGCGATGGTGCGATAACACGACAATGCGATAGTGCAATGGCAACAG
The DNA here is from genome assembly GCA_012932295.1 of Cyclina sinensis. Lineage (NCBI taxonomy): Eukaryota > Metazoa > Mollusca > Bivalvia > Venerida > Veneridae > Cyclina > Cyclina sinensis. The sequence continues at coordinate 10,521,513 of JAAONU010000012.1, read as the reverse complement.
TGCGATAATGCGATGACGACAATGCGATAGTGCGATGGCGACAGTGTGATAATGTGATGGCGACAGTGCGATAATGTGATGACGACAGTACGATAATGCGAAAACGCGATAGTGCGCTGGCGACAATGCGATGATACGATGGCGACAGTACGATATGACTGTCGCATTGTCGCCATCGCACTATCCCATTATCGCATTGTCACCATCACATTGTCGCCATCGCATTATCGCACTGTCGCCATTGCATTATCGCACTATCACATTGTCGCCCTCTGGATTATAACGTCTAACCACGATGGCCGTAACGGTATTCCGTAGATATTGGTCAGATTTCTTGTTCAAGAAAATTTGATTTTTTTCTTTCCCCTGCATCTTTCTAAAGTGTATGTAAGAACAGTTACATTGGTCTGACATCAGAAGTAGGTCAAGGTCATACTAAGTGACTCAAAAGACATTCTATGAATTTAGATCAAATAAAATTTGATGATTTAAACTTTATTCACTCTACACCTAGGGTTGTTAGTCGAAATTCTGACCTGACAAAGTATTTTAAACATTAATTTATTATCCAGCATTTATTATGCTCCATGTCTTAGGAACACCATCAAAGATTTCATAAATTAATTAGTAAATATATTAAGTATATCAACATGATGGTCAGAACATACTGTTTGGTTGGCTCCCTCTATCAGACCCAAGTTTACATAATTATGAGATTGATTTGGATCCATCCCCCATTTTATCTCTCTGTAACACCTTGAAAGATTTTGAAATGAATTGGTAGAAATATTAAAAATAGTCACATGATGGGCACATACAATATTATTGGCTGTGCTTACGGTCAAGGTCAAACATTAGATCAGTTTATGTCCATCCCCTATTTCTTGTCCACTGCATATCTCTATAGAACACCTTGAAAAATTTTGATATAACTTAAGTATAATCCTCATGATGGACAGATCATTTGATTTGTTTGACTCAGTGCTAGGTCAAGGTCAGACACTAGGTCAGTTTGTTTCTGTGTCCAATTTCATGTCCACTCTATATCTGTTGATCACCTTGTAGGATTTTGAAATGATTAAGTAACCATCTCAGTTGTTCTACAGTGCAGCATTTCAGTTTACCCTTCTACTTATTCACAACTATATTTGTTAACGAACATTAATATCAAGTGTTATGTTATTGTTCCAATAAACTTTTTTGCATATTTGTATGAAATGACATGTACCTGCAGATAGTTTTTTAAAATCTTTTATTTCATATATTATGTTGATTTATATCCCTAAAACTACTAAAAATACTAAATAGATGATTGTCAGTAAATCCTTGGTGCTCTAAATTCTGGCTGATACTTGCCTTGAGGGGTATTTGTCACAAATAATAATATTTGTGATAAATTATAAATGCTTGTTTTTTCCTAAATATATAACTGCTAAAGATTCAGTCATGTAACCAATGCTTACCGGTAATATGCCAGTCAATATTCACACTTGTTTTATTATTGACCAATTAATGAAAGGAGTTGCCTGTATATTGTTAAACAAATACAATAGTAAGTGTTATTTGATGTGGCCATAATTATGAGATGTTGGTTTACACATTCAAAATGTGTTCAGAAGGTGCTGACATGTTGAGATAATGCCATGTTCTCAACGTACTTTAAGTGCTGGTGAAAATTTTGAGCTGCTCAAACTGCCTCTATACAATGGTCAACACTACCATCTTAAGATTGTCAGCAAAATGGGCCTTATTCGTGCATCATATACTGCCAGAGAGAAGTTAGCTGTTATAGCCTACGCAGAAATATTTTCAAAAGAGATATTCTCTTGGGTTAATTGTCCTTAAATGAAATAAAAAGTTAAATGCAACTGTAGCAATATTCATGTGACATCATTATTACATGCACCGACAGTGGCCACTTCCTGAACGAAAAAATGACAAATGGTTACCCTATTTCCAGAGAGATGCTTTGTGCATATTATATTCCAATGCAAGCATGTTTTCCCAGATTTTTAGACGAGACTGGGAGTACGTTGAGAACTTGGCATTATCTCAACTTCTTCTCAACACATTTTGGATGTGTTATATACGCTAGTGTATAATATTTGTATAATATTTGAGCATTTACAGTAAAAGTGCAGGGTGCAAGAACCATAACTGTATCTAGTCCCATTTATGAATTACCTCCCCTCCAGGCTTGCAGAAATCTGACAAATGGTCTGTCAAGACTGATTTGGAATCTCTGGGACCGGTTCAAATCTCCAAAAATCCCATTTTAGTTGGTCCAGAAATTGGCCATTTTCTATTCCTGTTGAACAATCCAGCAAGTATAAAAATCACAAAATCTGCCAAAAACAAATATACAACCTGAGTCCTGGATCATCTGTGTATATCACACCTGCTAATCTGTCCCAATTACACCCTTATAAACTTGTCAAAGACCAACTGACCATGAGAAACAAGCAGAATAATTGATAGCCCCCATCAGTGCCTTCATATGGTAAATGAAATCCTTTAGGTAATGTGTTTGTCAGCACTATGTCAGCCCACACACAACATCAATTTAAAAACTAAAATGTGTAAGTCTGATCAAACTGAAGGCAGTACGCAATTATTTTCACTCACAAGTCTTTAAACGTATCAGATCAGAGAACAAAATTTTTTTCAGGGATTAGTACTCATCCAAATTGAAAGACGCAGTGCTCCCCCCTTACTCAAAAAGCTTCCAGTTTCATTTTGACAGCGTATTACATGAATAATCAACATTAACTGTCGGTAAACTGTGAGGTTATGATATTATTTAAACATATTCATTGGTATGTTTCTTGCAGTTTTGTATTTACCCAAACAAATGCACTCGTCCTGTAGGACGAACGATCAGAAAATTATTCTCATCCTCCCAACCATTACCAGTCGACAGTAGGACTGGAAGAGTGGTAATTTTTGTTACCTATAAACCACAGGTTTGTATGTTTTTAGTGTAAGTTATCATGATGTCTAATAACACTCATTGTTCCACAAAATTGACTTCGGGGGTGGGAAAAAATCCCAGATTCACAGGATTTAAACTCAAATTCAAATCCAGACCACTATTTCCTGTAGCTGACTCAACTGTCAAAGGTAAAATTTTATTATACTTAGCTGGTATGCACTCAACCATACAAACCTCCACTCCAGAAGGTCATCATTTATGATGAAAAGTTGACTATTTAAGCCTGAAGGTTATAAATAAAGTCTCATACCCCCCTTTTAATCAATGCATTGAATCAGAAAAAATTCCCGACCTCACAGTGGATCAAACCTAGATTGGAAAAAATGCTAGACAAGAACACTAAACCAAAGAAACATTCCCTTAATGGAGTTGTCACTTTACTGTAACAATATGATGATAATAGTATTAATGATAGTCCTTATCATAATAATTATGAATATGATAATAAACTCTTTATTCAGCAAGGCAACATATATCTTAAAATCTACTCACTGTTATGAACCTCAGTTAAATACATATATTTACCACATTGAACATTGGAACCAATTCTGCACAATAAATAGCTGTCACTTCCAGGCAGCGAAAAAACTTGATTTCCTCTATTACGATGAATCATAGAACAGTTCCAGTCATGATAGAACACTACATGCAAATAAGTGATAAATTGAAAGAGAAAAAACAAATATTAATTATTCAGATGCAATGATTTTTTGCCTGTCTCGTTTAGGATTAGCAAAGATTTATAATACAACTGTTCCAGTGTCATGACTGTACATTAGTTTTCACATTTTATAGCAGCAGCACCATGTTGGCTGTCGGTTTTTTAGACATCAAAATGTTCTATAATAAAAGAAGAGCCCAGATAAAGTACACTAAACTATATTCCCACCAGATTTGGTCGAAATAATTACAATGCGCAGGTAAGTGGCTGAACCATGTAGATAGAAATACAGTCATATACTGTGAACAACAAAAAATTTGTGTTCAGTTTAAGCCTTTTCATAAAAGACCAGATGTGATGGAGTCAGTTAATTTTGGTAAATTTAGCAGTTAGATAAGTTTGCAGTAACATTTTAAGGCTTCAGTTACTTCTTAGTCTGTAATTAAACAAACTGTAGCTGTATCAGAAGCCCTTATAAAATCAATGTTTCCTATCGATGAAAAACCAGTTAGTCATGTTTGCCTTGCAGAAGTAGACTTGCCCAAAAACAAAACGGAAATCAACATCTTACTGTATCATTAAGAAATTCTGTTTTATTTGTGAGTAACAGCGATGGGAAATATTCTGTTCACCTGTCTGGACTGATTAAATTTTCTGTATTGTCAAAGCTGCATGTCAGTTCAGACTTTCTATATTATAGTCCCTCTACCACACCTTTCTTGGATCTCCTTACCGGTTAAATCACAAATATCAACAAGATTTAGGATTATTCTTGGTAGCTCGATCCTTATCAGTAGGTTAAAGATTAAGTTAGAGTATATCATTACATCATAATTACATATAATAATCCTGAGATAGTCTAATCCACATAAATCCTGCCAACAGATGTGATGCAAATGACTTGTTTTAGTGCACAATGTTACCTAAAATTGCGAATGAAATCCTTTAGATCAGGGGAGGTAAATGTGTAATTATCATTTTTACAACAGGGGAGAGTACTAAAGCTTGAAGGCAGTTAAATATAGAAAGTAAAACATGGTTAGTGGAACACAAAAGAGCTCTTGATAAAACAGTATCTGTGCATGTTTTCATATATTTCCTGAGCAGGACATTAAATGACAGTCTTAATTATCAGTGTTGAGCTAATCGTTTCTTTTTTAAAAGCAAAATAAGATTTACTGATGCTGACTTCTAGTTGCCTTTCACACAGATTAACACCCTATTCTGAAATTTCATTTGATTGAAACCAGAATGCTTTAACCGTCTGTGTTTCAGACATAAATGCTTCCATTGTTTACTAAACTGGTTTCTGACATAGTTAAGCCTACTCCTTGGATTAAATTTTGTAAACATATAGCTGATAACATGGAAACTTTTGAGTGCTATATGTTCAGTATTTTAAGGTGTAACTTACCGACTTGATTTTAGCTGTGATATAAGCATTATTTACTTCTGTACCTTGAACCAGCTACACAATTGGGCTGCCTGACGTGAAAATACAGAAGCTATTCATTAAATAACTGGATAACCAATCTGTTTTTCCCTTTAGGGCCTACATAATTAATGGTTTTGCTTTACCTTTTCATTTGGCAGACTTATTTATCTTTGAAGTTTTCTATTTTGCTTTTAGGAATCTGAATTTATGAATACAGTTCCCTTGACAATAGTCATTGGTCAAGACTTAGTTCTACTTATAATTTACCATCCAGGATAGTATGCTTTTTGAATAATCTTTTCAAAAAGAGGTTACAATCAACCGTGAATTTTTTTTAAAGGTAACCCATTACCTAAAATATAAGTGTTCAAGTATAGCAAGCACACTATCAGCTGCATTCTCCTGCCAAATGAACTTTGCCATTGTGGGATTTCCCATTTTCACTACTCCATTCCAGTCAGAGAAATGGAAAGGGTATAGGTGCAAATTGGTATGCTTCTATTTTTTTTTTTTTTTTTAACTGAAGAGTAAAAGTGCATTCTTTGTGGGTCAAAGTAATTGTTTCTTGTTACAGTCTAGTGCATACCTTTCTATAATTGTATAAATACAACCTTTGACAACTGCATCAGGGAATCGATTCTTTGGCTCAGTGGTTAGTGTTGGTCTACTCTTCTGTGCGCTAAGATCAGAGTTTGAATCTCGCTCTGGGTTGTGTATTCTCAAATGCATTGCATCTTCCTGTTACGTACTTTTATGTTCGTAAGATTCTTTGGACTCTTTTATATCTTTGTTTTAAAAAGAAGAACAAAAACAACATGAGATCAGCTAATAGAATGACACTGTAACAGAGAGAGGATAATTATATTGTCTTGAATACATAAATTATTGAAATAAAATGAATTCCTAAACAAATCGGTGAATTATTTGCCTGTCACATCCTTTGACACAAACCAAGGAAAATTTGGACAATTTCTTCACTTAGAGGAATGTGCTAGCATGGTAGCCAATCAGAAGTGAGAAGTTTGGGTCATATGATCCAGTGGTATGGTGTAGGGTTACCGGTAAATGAGGCACTTTATTATCATCAGTACTGCTATCAAGTGGGGATGAAAGGAATGAAGGAGATTTAATAAGTGTTGGCTTTATACTTAAATTGACATTGGTGGGACAGTAAAAACTGGACTATCTTCAATTTGTGGGTAGTCATTTGTGTTTTTTCTACAAGCAACTATAGCAACTTTCAGGATTATTGGAGATAGATAGATAGAGACAGAGATAAAATTGATTTGCCAGAAGATTTGTACAGAACACAGTCATTAGAATGTGACTTGAATGAATTGTGGCTTTAATTAATTTGAGGTTGAATGTCTTTGGGGAAATACATTTTAGTTGTAAAATGTTGAATACAACCTTTCTTAAGGTTTTAGATGTTAGATTTTAGAGATCATTTTTGATTTGTGAAAATGAAAGTATTAAAGTGGACAAATTCAGTGTAATTATATTTTTAAAATTTCTGTGCACTTGTAGCATTAATCAGGAAAAATTGAATAATTTTCACTTATTAATATTTATATGTAATTTGAATTCATGAATTTAAGGGCTTTAAAACCAGTTAAGTAACAGCTTTACATTAAGACAAGGTGATTTGACAGTAAGCATTACTTGCCATAACTAAACAAAGGAGTGGGTCTGGTTAATGATAATTACTCCAGGGCAGGCGACAGTGAATTATTGGATGGGTTTATAATGAAACATATACATAGCGTTTTCTTATTCCCAGAGGGACTGTAGTATAGTAATGTAGTTTTGCTAATGCTTTAACTGTGGAGAGTTTACCAAATACTTTCATTAAAACACAAGGTTGGTAGCTTGTAACATAAGCACCAGTTGTGAGAAATTTCAAATTTTGACTCAGTATATTTATAGGAACAGCTATAATTATTGCATTAAAGCTTACTGATACAGTGCCAGGCACAGTTAGATAAACACTAATGGATTTTACAATTCCTGTGTAGGAAGGCATAGTTTGATAGCTGGAACTGATTAATAAGTTGCATATTGTTCCAGCCTATGTAATGTAAATAATACAATATATATACCAGCACCCCTGCTGTATGGATTTTAATTCCCAAACAGAAATATTCCTGGAACTGATCTGTATAAAACTGTTTACATTGTGTTGGCTGCCAAACGAAAAACCTACTCTGCAAGTGTAAGGAATTCTGTAGACAGCAGTTATAGAGGGGTATGAAAGAGTAATATTAGTACAACACTCTAGCAAAACTGGCAGCTCTGGTTTATATAACTGATAAGCAATTCTGCCTGGATGATTCACTCAGTGTGTGCAAAGTCAGTTGAAAGGATATATTGCTGGGAATAAAATTCCATTTTGTTCTTTGTTGTGGTGAAGGCTTTGAGGATTTACTTAGCTGGATATTTGATTTTTATTATTGGGTTATTATACATTAACTACAGGTGAGATATTCTATACCTTTGTTTGTGTTATATATACTTTTTGAAACTATTATTACAAGGCCGTACATGTAGGAAAAATTGCTTAACTAAGCAACTCATGTTTAAACCTCTAGATCTGTTGCTGTCTTTTCCAACTTCTCCGGCAAATAGTTATAACTAATTCTATATGTTGTTCTTTAAGAGACTCATCATTTGTGACAGATTGCCAACCATACCAGAGACAGTAGAATGCCACCGCTTAATATTGCAATTATGCCAAAGAATTGATTAAAGGCCTGAAATAATATGTCATTTGGGTTAGGAATTAAGAAAAGAAATTCAAGAAGTTTATTCATTGTTACTGTACTCTGTCAGTAGGAGCTGCTAGAAATGGAAGAAATAATGAAATTAAGTGTGAAATAGCAAAATGAAAAAACCGATATTCCATCTGTTGTAACTGAAATTTCTTGTTGTGAAGGTGGATGCAAAGAAGTTTTTACTGCTATGAAATAAAGAATGAAGTCAATGGAACTTTTTTCACAATCACCCCTTGTTGTGCACTTAATGTTTTTGCTATAAATGTCACAGAAACTTCACTTAAACCAATAATGTGATTGATTGCTTCCTGAAATATCTCCCTGCCCACACCAGTGTAAAAACTAATATCTTTGTAATTCTGAATTCTAATTTTAAACTTACAGCATTTTGCCTGGAATTGAATGTGCTTTTAACAGCCAGTGAAAGCACAAGTTGAATGTCAACAAATACAATGACTTTAAATTGCCAGACTACCATTGCCAAGCAGATGTTGCATTCCAACAACCAGTCAATATTATACTGCTGTGTTGTCGGTCTTTCATGAATGGTTTGTTACTGCAGTGGTGCACAGTTAATTAACAACATGTGTGGCTGGCTAGCAAAACCAAACAACAGGACACAGTTTGCATTAACAGAGTAAATGTTGTTTGAAATATTATGTAGGTGTAACTGGTGATTAAATATTTTCATTTGTGAAGAATTTAGAAGTCGTATTGTTTACTTTTCTCCCTGGAAAATAACTCTTAGATAACTAGTTTGCTACATAAAACGAAAAAGAAGTACAAAGAAAACTCTGTAGAATTTGATAAGCTCACAAAGTACACATTTTATAGGAAGAAATCACTGTGGAATCTGGCACCCTGTGGTATTGATGGCAGATTGTAACACTTGAAATCCCGCTGATTGAATCACAGACATAGATTAGCAACAGTTTCCAACACAAAATGAGCTTCTGTTGATTTTTTAGCTCACCTGAGCACAAAGTGCTCAGGGTGAGCTTTTCTGATCGGTCTTTGTCCGTCGTCCGTCCGTCCGTCCGTCCGTCCGTCGTCAACTTTTCATTCAAACGACATCTCCTCTGAAACCAATGGGGCAAATTAAATGAAACTTGCCTGGGATGTTCCTTGCATGAAGCTCTACCAAGATTGTTCAAATGGTTCTGGTCCATTGCATTTCTGGTTCACTGGAGCTAAAAATAGATTTTATAAGTTGGATCTTTAAAAATCTTCTTCTCCGAAACCACAAGGCCTGGAGCTTTGATATTTGGTATGAAGCATCATCTAGTGGACCTCTACCAAGTTTGTTCAAATTATGTCTCTGGGGACAAAACTGACCCCACCCCAGGGGTCAGTTGATTTTACATAGAGTTATATAGGGAAAACTTGAAAATCTTCTTGTCAGAAACCACAAGGCCTAGAGTTAAGATATTTGGTATGTAGCATTGTCTAGTGGACCTCTACCAAGTTTGTTCAAATCATGGCCTCTGGGTCAAAAATGGCCCCGCCCCGGGGGTCACTTATTTTACATAGAGTTATATAGGAAAATCTTAAAAAAATCTTCTTGTCAGAAACCGTAAGTTATACAGCTTAGATATTTGGTGTGTAGCATTGTCTAATGGACCTCTACCAAGTTTGTTCAAATCCTGTCCTCTGGGTCAAAAATGGCCCCGCCCCAGGGGCCACTAGTTTTACATAGAGTTATATAAGAAAATCTAAAAAAAATCTTCTTGTCAGAAACCGTAAGTTATAGAGCTTAGATATTTGGTGTGTAGCATTGTCTAGTGGACATCTACCAAGTTTGTTCAAATCCTGGCCTCTGGGTCAAAAATGGCCCCGCCCCGGGGGTCACTTATTTTACATAGAGTTATATAGGAAAATCTTAAAAAAATCTTCTTGTCAGAAACTGTAAGTTATAGAGCTTAGATATTTGGTGTGTAGCATTGTCTAGTGGACCTCTACCAAGTTTGTTCAAATCCTGTCCTCTGGGTCAAAAATGGCCCCGCCCCAGGGGTCACTAGTTTTACATAGAGTTATATAAGAAAATCTAAAAAAAATCTTCTTGTCAGAAACCGTAAGTTATAGAGCTTAGATATTTGGTGTGTAGCATTGTCTAGTGGACCTCTACCAAGTTTGTTCAAATCCTGGCCTCTGGGTCAAAAATGACCCTGCCCAAGGGGCAACTAGTTTTACATAGAGTTATATAGGAAAATCTTAAAAAATCTTCTTGTCAGAAACCGTAAGTTATAGAGCTTAGATATTTGGTGTGTAGCATTGTCTAGTGAACCTCTACCAAGTTTGTTCAAATCCTGTCCTCTGGGTCAAAAATGGCCCCGCCCCAGGGGCCACTAGTTTTACATAGAGTTATATAGGAAAATCTTAAAACATCTTCTTGTCAGAAACCGTAAGTTATAGAGCTTAGATATTTGGTGTGAAGCATTGTCTTGTGGACCTCTACCAAGTTTGTTCAAATCCTGGCCTCTGGGTCAAAAATGGCCCCGCCCCAGGGGCTACTAGTTTTACATAGAGTTATATAAGAAAATCTTAAAAATTCTTCTTGTCAGAAACCGTAAGTTATAGAGCTTAGATATTTGGTGTGAAGCATTGTCTAGTGGACCTCTACCAGATTTGTTCAAATCCTGGCCTCTGGGTCAAAAATGGCCCCGCCCCGGGGGTCACTTGTTTTACATAGAGTTATATAGGAAAAACTAAAAAATCTTCTTGTCAGAAACAAGAAGGCCTACAGTTAAGATATTTGGTATGTAGCATTGTCTAGTGGACCTCTACCAAGTTTTTTCAAATCCTGGCCTCTGGGTCAAAAATGGCCCCGCCCCGGGGGTCACTTGTTTTACATAGAGTTATATAGGAAAATCTTAAAAAAATCTTCTTATCAGAAACCGTAAGTTATAGAGCTTAGATATTTGGTGTGTAGCATTGTCTAGTGGACCTCTACCAAGTTTGTTCAAATCCTGGCCTCTGAGTCAAAAATGGCCCCGCCCCAGGGGTCACTAGTTTTACATAGAGTTATATAAGAAAATCTAAAAAAATCTTCTTGTCAGAAACCGTAAATTATAGAGCTTAGATATTTGGTGTGTAGCATTGTCTAGTGGACCTCTACCAAGTTTGTTAGAAAAATGTCCCAAGGGTCACTATTGGCCCCGCCCGAGGGGTCACAAGTTTTAAATAACAATATAGAAGAAAATCTTTAAAAACTCTTGTCTGAAACCACAAGACCTAGAATTTTAAAATTTGGCATGAAGCAAGCTTTATCAAGCTTTTTCAAATTATTGGATTAGGTTAAAGGTCACGGAGGCTAAAAGTAGATTTATCTACTGTACCTCATAGAGCCTTCATTTATAGACCAATATCTTTGATATTCAGTATAGAGGTTCCTTGCATGGACCTCTACCCATGGGTAGGGTTTGAGGTCACTGGGTCAAGGTCAAGGTCACCATAGCTTATAATAGATATTTCTACTTTCTGTCATAGAGCCTTTATTTATTGACTGATATTTTACATATTATGTTTGTAGGCACTTACATATTTTCAATTAAAAAATGAAATACTGCTTAACAGCAAACCTAAGTACTCAGGTGAGCGATCCAGGGCCATCATGGCCCTCTTGTATTTCTTTCCCTGGAATAATCTTCTTTGTCCAGAAACGATTTCTCTTTGTATTCCACCGTGACATTTTTTCTGTATATTTTGATTTAGACTTGGTTTTCAAAGTAAGTAATATGAGAATGATTTGAATACATGTACTAATTTGCACCCCTGGTCCCTAGAGGTGGCTGAAAGCAGCCCCCTACCCCTCACTTTTTAACCAATTCTCATGCCAGATGTAGTCCAAGTTTCAGTTGAGAATAATTAGAATATGCCAAGTTTTGTTGTGAAAAAGTCAAGTAATAATTTTCTTGCAATGAAAATTTTTCGGTTTTAATAACAGATTGAATTGTTGAAGCAGAACAGATGCAGCTGAAGTGTGAAAAATGTCTGTCAACTTAACACTGCCTTTGTTTACTTTTGATGTCCCAGTGTTTTGACTTTACCTTCTTCAAGGAAACATAATTATAAAATTAGAAATGAATGACATATTGTGTAGAGTTTTTACGAAATCTAGGTCGTAAAACCTTACGTCTTTAATTTAAAAACACAGTTTGTCATGGAAACTAAGACAAGAAACATTTAAAAAGTCTGTTGTTTTACTTTTTTGTATAAATAAATTCTACCTGAAGATTGAAAAAAAAATCTGAGTCCAGTAACCTGTTATTTTAATGACATATTCTTTATTTTCTAAGTGTAGAGTAACACTCTGTTAACTACTGACATGGCCACATTTATTTCCTGTCAGTTTCACAGACACACCTGTCCAACATAACAGAGTATCCATGTCAATGGATTTACCTGTATATAGAAGGAGGTCATTATAGGAAATATATTATGGGGAGAATAAGTGAGAGGCATACAAGTTTTTCATGCTCTATTGTATCTGTTGTGAAGTTTAACCTTGAAATATTTAGTGATGTCTAACCTTGACACTGCTAACCTTTTTCAATATTAACATAATTGTAAGCAGTTTAATTGGTAACACAGTTAATTATAATTCCACCTCTTCTTGTGTATTTGATCAAATCAACAACAGGTTTTTTTTCCAAATTCTTGGCCAATTTAGCTGGATATGTATGTGATATTCTCTGATCAGTATCTTGGTTACTGAAATCATTCAGTGAATTCATTTTGAAAATCAGTCCTTTGATGTCAGTTATGTTCCCCTACCATATTCAGTGACATTGGATGATTCAAAGTCTTCTGAAAGTGAATTTAAATAGAGGAGACAGACTAGGAAATAAATTTGTGCAGAATTGAAGTAACATATGATAAGCCATGTCATTACTTGTAAGAGGTATTTTATTTTTTTGTTTGATGTCTTTCTGACAGCCTGAAATGTAGCATGCAGTCTGCTAAATGAACATGCATGAAAAAATTAAAACAAAAAATATCATAAAAAATGAATGGTAGCAGCTCTGAGGTGAAAAAAGTAACATGATAGCTTAATTATAGGACTTAAGTCAATAGATGGATGATAAAGAAGTGGACAAAGTTTATTATTACAAATTCAAATTCGATGAAAATTCATCAAGCTATATCGCCTTTTGACTTATTTTATCATTTGTAAATGCCCTAACCGTTTATCCATTTTCTCTTACAATACAATGATTTATGTATACTTATCTCGATTCATTGCACCTATTGATACAACAAAAAATATAAGAATTCATTTATTATAGAAGTAAGTTAAGTATTTCAAAGGCTTTGTAAATGTAATGATTATTTTCTTTTTTTTTAAAAAAAAGAGCACACCATCACCTTTTGAAAAGAAAATCATCTGCTAGGCAGAATGATTTATCCCATGTACTTATGTTTTAAAATGAAATCATCCAAACAGGTGTTCAGCTGCCTTCTAGTAAATCTCAAAATCCTTTTCAGAGCTGTCAGAAATCAGATTGAAACACAGCAAATGGGCTGCAAGAAGGAGGCAAAGTGAACCATAAGTCGGCCATAGTGCATGTAATGGAATTTTAGACAAACTATATGTTTTAATTGTTAGTGCTCCCTCACACTTTAAATGAAATTACCGTAAACGTTCAAATTTAATACGACATTTTTTTTTAAGAATTTTCAGTATCCACAAAGGGGTGCGTATTATACACGGGGGTGGGCCGTCAGACAATTTTTTTCCAGCTTGAAAACCTGTAAAATACCGGCCAAAAGTCGATAATTTCTGTCCAAATGATCATGTTTTCTTTTTTGGTGCACAGTCTTTTTGGAGAGCGTTATTAAGGGGAGAAACCCAATGTCATCAGTACTGAAAGTATGGTATCGTAAAAGCCGTTATAACGCCGTTTTTTGTTTTTCTTGTTTGTTTGTTTGTTTGTTGTTGTTTTTTTGGTTTTTGTTTTTTGTTGTTTTTTTTATCTAAATGTTTAACTGCTAAAGATTCAATCATATCACTAATGCTTACCGGTATAATGCCCGTCAATATTCTCACTCACACAATTATCAATCAATTAATTTGATAAAGGAGTCGTCCGTATATTGTTAAACAAACATAATAATTAGTGTCGTTTGATTTCGCCATAATTACGAGATGTTTGTTAACACATCCAAAAGGTATTGAGAAGGTGTTGACACTTTGAGATAATGCCATGTTTATTCGGTATTTCCAAAGGAAAAAGTTTCTAGCGCTAATTGTCCTTAATGAAATAAATAGTTAAATGCAACCGTAGCGATATTCACGCGATCTAATTGTTACGCGCACCGACAATGGCCGCTTCCTGAATGAAAACGTGGACAAATGGTAACTCTATTTCCAAACGAAATTTGTGTGCGTATAATATTCCAATGCAAGCTTTTTTTCCCAGATCTTGAGGCCAGACCAGGGGTGCGTTTTATACACGCTAGCGTACAATATTCGAGTGTTTACGGTAAAATATATCAGCTTTAACCTACTCTTGATATTAGTCATTATTTGCTCTTGATTTGAGATGTGAATGTCAGATTAATATATAATTAAATAACATTTGTTTTCAAGTTCCAATCTAAATTGTTGTTAAAGCATTTGTTTTGGCAGAATGATTAAGTATTATTGTCCATAAAACAATAGAACCATGAGGATAATGTGCAATGAAAAAAATATTTCAGTTATAAAACACTGTCAGAGTAAATTTTGAAATTAATACAGTCAGCTTTCATTTGATTTATGGAGTAAAGATCAAAATGCATTAAAAAATTAATTAAACCATTATTATTTGTTTTACTTGTTATGTGTATGCTGTTATTCTCTCAGGTTTCATCCAAGTCGTCTATCACTTATTCCATGATGTTCTTGTAGTGCATATGGTTGGTAGTTTTCTGTATAATTTGGTTATCTAAATGGCTGCCTTTATCTCTGGCTACCTTGGTTTTCTGGAAAGGATTTGACATAACTCATCTGAGGCTTCAGTATTTTAGTTCTATGTTGATGGTTTTTGGTTTGGTTCATAGAGTTTACAGCCTTCAAAAAATGAGTTCTGTTGGTGGTCAGTAAGATAGATGTAAAAAAAGATAGGCTTGCCATTTTGATGTACTGGTACCACTGAAGACATGACTTTTATCCTCCATAGAAAAGTGCCAACCAGCTCTCAATCAAGTTCAAGCCCACAATTTTAAGTGAACATGTACTGTTTATCATATTTTGACATAGCGATCATTCTGCCTTTTATACACTTGTTAGCTCAACTTTTTCGAAGAAAAAATAGAGTTGTTGCTACAGTCATGGTGTTGTTGCCGTCTGAAAACTTGATCATAACTTTTTTTTATTTCTTAATGGATTGTCTTCATACTTGGACACAATTAACAACCCTTTGGAAAATACCTTCAAGTAGACTAGACTGAACTTGACTTTGACTCATAAATGACCTTCACCTTCAAGGTCAGATTATTGAATTTTGCTTAAATTGGCCATAACTTTATTATTAAAAGTTAAATTGTCTTCGTACTTGGATACAACAACCCTTATTATTGAATTTTGCTTAAATTGGCCATAACTTTGTTATTTATGGTTGGATTTGATTCATACTTAGATGAAACAACACTTATGACAAAACTGACACTTTGAATCATTCAAGTATGATGTTGACCTTTAAATGATCATGATGTTCAAGTTCAAATTATTTAACTTTGCTAAAATTAGGCATAACTTTGTTATTTTTAAGTTGTTTTGAATTAATTCAAAACAACACTTACGACAAAACCTACATGTTAAATTATTCAGGTGTGACCTTGACCTTAAAATAATCTTGACCTGTCAAGGTCAAGTTATTGAATTTTGCTAAAATAGCCAGATTTTTGTTATTTATGGATGGATTTCATTTGTACTGGGACAAAACATCACTGAGTAAAACAAACATGTTGAATAATTCAAGTATTACCTTGACCTATAAATGACCTTGACATTGCTTAACTTTGTTATATCTTTGTTATTGACGGATATAGTGTCTTCATGCTTGGACATAACTACCTTTTAGACAATACCTTCAAAGAAGGTTAAACTAATCTTGACCTTGACCTTTATTTGAGCATGACCTTTATGGTCAAATTTCTGAATGTTGCTGAACTTGGCCATAACTGTTATTTATGGATGGATTTGATAATTATCTTTCTAAATGATGTTGCCTTTGAAATTCCTTCACCACAATGTGCTTCCTTTGATGTGTTTGCCATCAAAAATAGCAATGGCTATTTGCAGTGGCTCCTGTTAAAAGATGGATGTGTTATGGAAACCCTGTGGGCAGGCAGGTGACATCCAGACATTTTTAGGACCATAACTCTGCTGCTTAATTGGCAGACTGACTCCAAACTTGCTGTTCAGCTTCTTGCATTGAGTAGAAGGGCAATGTTTAAGAAGCATAACTCTACCTTATCCCATTCTTCAGTAATCACCCCTTCTTTAATTTCAATAATGAATTTTTGTCTGAAGCATACCTTGAACACTATAAAAGGGATTGCTTTGAAATTTGTGGTAAAGATAAATGATATTAGACTATCGCGAGCAGCATTATTTTGACTTGATTCGGAGGAGAAAACTGCTGTAAATATTTTATATCTTCATCAATATACAGGGGGCATAGTGCTTGCAAAGTGGAAATTTGTGCCCTACATACAGGCCTCAATGATTCTTTTGCTCTGAACATTCGGGAAATAAACAGTTTTGTAACAATATGTTTGCTATCACGAAAAGCGCATCAGTTTTCCCGAATGATATAAAATTCTGTACACTTGAAAAAAGAATCAAGACCAATGTGTAGTACATAATATTCTGCTTTGCATGCACTACATACCATTAAAATTGATGAAGAAATAAAATACAGCAGTTTTCTCCTCCGAATCGAGTCAAAATAATGCTGCTTGCAATAGCCTAAATGACATCATATACCACGTGGTATGGCCACCTTGAAGTAGTAACATGTTTTATGCTCTTTTCTGCCTAAAATATAGAAAGATCTACCTCACAGGATTCTTTATTTAAAAGAATTCTTGAACAGAAAAATAACAGTGGAATTCTATGTCATGCATCTAAAATGTCTAAATATAGGCTGAGTGATTTACCATGACAGGTATAAGCTATTAGCAGCTCCTTTCATCCTGCCATCTGTAGTTAATAACCCATGTGACAGCGAAACATGACCCAAACGGTGTAATTGCTTTCATTAAATTACAGAAGCTGTTTTTATTGTAAATAGACAGGCATGTTTTTATGGCAATTTTCACAAACTGCTGGTTCAGTTGAATGTGACATTTACAGGGTGAACTGGTGAATGTTACAGTGTTACCTGACATAGGTCTTGATGTTGTAAATAAATTACTTTGATAAACATCATAATGTGAAAATGTTCAAAGTAAAACAAAAGTTTAATTGCTTTATTTGTTATTGATTATATCTATGTATGCACATAAATTATGAATCTGTTCAATAGAACAAGATGATAATTTACTCGCTTATATCATGTTGTACAAGGTCACTGTCACAGAGACCTTTGTAAGATTCAGTTTATCAGTTGCATTAAAAGAAAAGAGGTGTACTCATACCTGTTTCTCAGACAACTGTGGCATTGATATCATTAAACTTAAAGCCAACTCAATAGTCATGGCTTCTTTCTATTGTCTTATTTCATGTTCAGGTTGCCCATTGGATAAAATAATTCACACATACATAATTTACTATAGTTATTATTAAATTCATATTTTTTATAGAAAGCCTTGGTAGTTATGAATATGGCATGTCTGAAGCAAATTTAATTTTCAAAATCTTACAGAAAGCCAAAAAGTAACATTTTTTATTCTTTAAAGTAAGCAGTGACTGCATGATAAATGCTGAAAACACTGTTGAATGTTCAGAAGTCAACACAGAGTTCTTTCCCTTTTAAGATGGATATAAATGAAAATATGTCTTCCAGTATAGTTGTACAGGTAAATTTAATTTATGAAAATATTTCCATACAGGCAAAAATTAAGTGATTTTTTTGTATAATTTCATTTATAATAGAGCAAATTCTTATGGCTCATTTTATAAAGATTAATAATAGATTTCTGGAATAGGTTTGTTGTTGAACACACACCATTATAATAATAATATATCATAAATTTATTGCTGTAAAGATTGTAAATTGCCCTCAAAATTATCTGTAACACCCAGTTGTAAAACCATAAACAAGATCCTGTTATGAAAAAAAATCACAATGTTTGCTAAATATTTACTAGATTTTGTCCATTATCACTGTGCTTTGAAACATTTCAGGTTTTGTTGCTAGCCTTTTTATTGTATTAACAATTTTGAAATAAGTTATAATGCCACTGAAAATGGTATAAAAGCAGTTTTCTTGTTCTTTATTTGGTGACACAGTTAGGCTACATTGTACTACCACAAGGAGATTCATTTTTTAAACAGCCTCAAAATTAAAGGGAGGTGGGGGAAAATTACAGAAATGCCAAATAGTTGAAAGTAAAATATTCAGTGAAGATTCCTGAATTATACTTGGTTACAAAGTGGATTACACAGACTTGTCAAACATTATGAATCATCTTGGTAGAGTACATGATACTATCTGGATGTTTTATTGCACCCATCCCTCAGCTTGTTTTCTGGCATCTCTAGTGAAACCTGGGAAATAAAAATTGAAAGCTGTGATAAATGGATTTCTGGGGGTTTGTTGAGATCTGTGATAGGCAGATAACCAGATGGTGAAAGGTAATTGTTATCCAGATCTCTAGAGGTGAAGTTTTTGTTTTTATCTGGTCGATCTGTTTATATTTTCTGACCTATTTTTGTTTTCTGTATGATCTAAGTATTTTCCAATCAATATGGAACTCATTTTCTTCTTAAGTCAATTTACTGGAGTGAAAGAAAAATGTTCTCTGCTTCTTAATTCAGAAGCACCTAGTAACTGTTTGCTTTTTCCTGGATTTACTTAAATGCCTAAAATGAATTTGCTACTAGAGAACAGAATTGTTTTGCACCAGTTAGGTCAGAGTACAGGTGCTTGCAATCTGATCTGACTTGAGGTTCTTTGCTTGTCAGAGAGAGTGAATGTCATCAGTAACTCAAACTAAACTGGCTTTTCATAGGAAGTATTTGTAGCTCACCTGAGCTGATAGTCTCCAGTGAGCTATATAAGGATCACCTAATGTCTGGCATCCCAGGTCTGTCGTCTGTCCATCCATACATGTGATATCCCGGCGGGATTTAAGAAAGTCCCGTTAATCCACATCAATTCCAGCTGTCCCGGTATTAATTGAAAATTCCCGTTATTAAAATCAAGAAGAAAAAAAAATCTTTCATCTGCCGACGTCAATAACTTGCTAAGCTCCGGTTATGGGCGGAGCTTATACTCGGAAACTACCTACAAAGCATTGACCAATCAGAGCGCATTTTACTACTTTCATTGAATTAATCCTGTGTTGACACTCGATACACAGTTAACACATTTAGCCATCAACGGGTGTTGAAATGGGTCAATATAATTCGATTAGGGATGTACACCCAGTAGAAAATTGTTGTGTACAACTTAACAAATTAATTGAATGCTTAATTTTAAAGGCAAACGGTTAAACATCAATGCATTACTAGTGTTACTCTAACCTTTTAAACAGTGTAAGGAAATGACTAAAATACTTTTTGCTATTTTTGTTTTAATTCTCTGATTTATTTATAAGAAAAGGTCAAGTAGTTTTGAGACAAGCTTAACAAATTGTAGGAAACCAATTTCAGCAAATATTTAGTTCATTAAACATAAGGCAGCGAGTGAAAATCTCGGATAAATTCCGTTTGTCATATATTTCCGCGACCCCGCCGTATTTTAATATTTAAAGAAAACAGTGTCTTGGAGACTTTTTATATGGCAAACTTACAACATTCAATTGATTGATTAAGATAAGTGTTCATTATTTAATTATAAATACCAGTTTTTCATTGAAAAAGTTTCCTTCTCTCTAAGACTTAAATATTTCTGTTGTGGTTACTTTTGAAAGCAACAATTATAATGAATCAACATAATTTACATCTTAAAATCGTTTGTACTTTTGTTAAAAAAAATTCTGGTGAAACTGGAAACACATCCCAGACTTTTCACAAAATGGGATCTGTGTAAGGACTTAGGTCCAAAAGCTAAAATTCAAAAGACAAAAAAAAAAAAAATTCAATCATCAGTGGGAAACTGAATATAAGTGGATAGGAAAGTGTGCTAAGGGAACAGATTATGCCTTTTGCATGTGGTGCAACCTTTATGTATTAACAAAAAACACTTCATTAGTTTTTTTTTCTGTTCTTTTTGTCTTTCTTTTTGCGAAAACGGGTCGATAAAAAAATTCCAGTTTTCAAGCTAAAAATCCAGCTGAAAATCCAGTTGTGAGTTACCGAAGTTATCACATGTATGTCCATCTGATAACAGTTGCATTCAAATGACATCTCTGAAACCACCGAGCCTCTTACAACCTAACTTTACTAGAATGTTCCTGCCATGCATTGCTCACTTTCTAATTTGTGAAATTTATTGAGTTCCATAGAGAATTCTGGTTTCTGTGGCAACCAAAACGAAAAACTTCAAAGCTCTTCTCAGCAACCCCTAGATTGTCATACATTTTACACCTGTCACTGCAGGGACTCTTATATCCCAGTTATTTGCACAACCTTTTTGCCGAGTGGTCTAAGGTGTCTTCACTTTGCATTACAAGGCAGTGGGTGCCAATCGATGTGGTTTGAATCCCAGTGGGAACTTGTTTATTGAAAATTATTTAGCACAAATGTTTCATTGGCGACTCTTAATATAATTATCAAATTTATATTATCCATGAAAGAACATGGCCACCAGGGAACGCCTGGACTTATTTTCCAAAAAAATATCTATCCTGACTAGCAGTATATTAGCCCCCTTTGACCTTAGATTATGTTTCTTATGATGGTGAAGGATAATTTCATAGTTAACATAAACATCATTTCAGATAGTAACATGTTTATATATTGTGATGTAATGAAGTTATTTCAGTGATTTAAAAAAATTGGTCGAAAAAAAAAATGAAACCTTAACATAATTTTGTTTATTCATATGTAAGAAGATGCAGAAGCGTTGCTTGCTGTGTTTTTTCTGTGAGAAAAACATAGAGAATTAAGACTGGTGCATGTTTTTGAATAATTAAAATTTGAAATGATGTATTGCATTACAGTAGATACTGCTGGCTACGCTAATTGTGGCTCTGATTTTTTTTCTAGTTTGATAAATTGACTGAAAGAGTAAAAGTTTTGTTTCAGAGTTATTTTTCTTAATAGTATCAAATTAAGGATTTTGGCTCTAAGGATCATTATAAATTATTTCATGCGTGTGTGGTCTAAGATGAAAACAACTAAAAAGAAAATATCTGTGTACAGGTTTGTAATAACTTTTGCTTTTTGCTACACTATTTGACTTTCAGTATATTTCACCTAGATGTTTTTAGACAAATTGTTATAAACTTAAAATTAATCATACAATTTTAGGGCTTAGGTGCACTTTTCAGCTGCTGAATATAGTTAATTAAGGCAAGCAACTGATTGTTACATTTAAGGTCAAGTCAAGGTCATGATTCCTATTTTTGGAGCTTAACTGGCAAGCCAGTAAGATTTAGAATATAGGCAGATTTGTTAAAACAGTCAACTTCAGTCAGAATAAACTTAACGAATTCCTTAGACTGTTGTCATTAGCGATATCATAAGACTGCTGTCTTCCTCATGATGTTGCATTACTTGCTCAAGGGCAGCTTCTGCAATTTTCAGGTACATTCAAAACATGAATCTTCATATTGGCAGCATACCTTTTATTTATCTTGTTCATATGATAGACTTACATTTTTGTTGTATAGCATATCTTTTGCTCATAGCAAAAAGTACTGAAAGAACAGAACAACATTTTCAAAGTAAACAGTCGATTTCATTGTATCCAAATACTCTTGTTTTTATCAACAATTTTTAAACCCCTTCCACCCCCACCCCTCCTCTAAATATATATATATATATATAAGGTTATATTTAATATTGAATACCAGCAGAAAAAAGGGGGTAAAAACCTGAATTTGATCTGCATTGCATCAAGAAGACATAAATCATAAATGACAGAAGATTGGAGATTATGCTCAAATACTTGATGCATTAAATAGTTTTTGTCATGAATAACTGTTAAAATTTATCTTTTATATTTTTTTCTGTTCAAGTACATCTTTCATGATTAGCCTCTGGTAATTGATATTTTATCAATTTACGTTACTTATCAACTTGAATCATTCATGTACCAGGACATGAGCTACTCCTCTGATTTTATGTCATGATGAGACGGAGTTTAACACAATAAAGGGTATATAGGCTGACTACCCAATGGGGTAATTAAAATCTTTTTTCGTTTGACAGTTGATTTTTTTTCTGCTCTGGCACTGAGAGAGTTTAAATTTGCAGAAAAAAATAAGCATAACTCTGACTTTTGTGTGCTAGTAAGAGTTACTGTTACTTATTTTTTATAAAATAAATAACCAAGAAATTGGAAATCTTCCACAACAAATTTTACTTCACATTTAGGGGGGGGGGGGGGGGGGGGGGGGGGGGGTGGGGAACAACTTAAAAATGGAGCTGTCATGGTCTTAAAAAAGTAATAATGGCAACTGTCAACTGCTCTTCTCACTGTTTTGCAGTTTTGAAGAAATTCAGAATGGATAACATTATAGCGCTTAAATCAGTACTTCTTAATGAATAGATAGCCCACCTGAGATTAAACACACACCTCTCACCTCCCTCTCAGTTGAGGGCATTTAACCTTTGTCAGTCAGGTAAATGCTACAATTATACTTTGCTTGTGAATCACTCTATGCAGCAGGGTACCATTCATTGGTGCAGTGGTAACACACTAGACTGGTATTCAAGTGGTTGCAAGTTTGATCACCCACTCCCCACTGCTCCAGTAACTGTACTATAAATTGTCATTCAAATGAGACTTTAACTGAGTAACTGCCTCACAGCACTCATCTCATCCTTGGATTGAAATTCATGATTAGTAAGAGTAAGAAGTGTGGAAGAGAACAGAGAGACAGTTTCAGAACTAGTATCAAGTTTTTTAAAAGTTTTACTGAATATTTCCTAATGAAGTTTAGTTTGTAAGTTATGAAGAGAACATCTCTGGAAATATTGTTGCTAAGCATTATGACTTACTGTTTCCATGGATTACAGTAAATATACTTTTCTTGTTATTTCATCTTCAAAATTGGTAGAAATAGACAACAATATTCTGTGAGTCTTCAGTACTTTATTCCCTCCCCCTGGTTACTACAACTAGGACATATGATGTTTACTGTCTGTTATCGATAAACAGAAAGTGTAACCAAGGGAAAAAATAATAGCCTAAAACTATAGTTTTTCATCTTACTTCAAGGTGATAAATTTGATTGAATTCCTAATTTCCTCATCAGTAAAAACAAGATGTTTAGAATTGAAGATGATTTAGTTTAATTGTCTTCTCCTTGTACAATTTGTTCAGGACCTCACAGATTCTCGCTTTAATTGGATGTTACAAAATCTCTAGAACCATGTATCATCTTGATTAATTCTCATTCTTTGGGGATTTCAGGAATTTTTGTTGCAATTTTCTCTTTCTATACCATAAGATTCAAAGCAAGGAAATGCAAGCTGGAAATTAGTAAATTAGTTACAAATCATGGGAGAGAAGTAGATCTCAAGAAAGTCTGATCTCACATTTTTGCTTAAGTTGGTATAGGTACTAAAAGTACTGAAGTTTGATGAAGGCATATAATTGTTTCCCTTAAATTTATTTTCAGCAAACAAGATAATATTATAAATAAAAGCCTTCGAAATGCTCCTTGTGGTCAGAAATCATAGTGGCCCAGCTTATCTTTCAATTAAGGTATGTGACATCAGATCATGACCAGAGTTGGTCTGAAGTTTGTGATTTTGTCATCTGGGTCTTAGAATCCTCACAGCATTGTGATGCCTAATTTTTTTTTTTGATGACAATGTCTATGAGAGCATTTCTGCAGCACTGATTTTAATGTGAGCTAGGTTAACCTCTAGAATTAATATTCTGCTGTCCACTTTGTATATCCATGAATTGATGTTAATTTATTAGAAAAATATGAGGCTGGTAAAGCAATGTGATTGTAACTGTCAGTGGTTTGGAAAGATTAAGCCTAGATGAGATAACGATTTTTGCAGCTTCTTGAAAGAATATTACACCAGAAAAGCTGCAGAAGTGTTATCAGTAATTAAAACAAATTGCATCTGGTGTCTTAAATTGGCTCATTTTGCGCTTGAAATATTGTTGTAAGTTTTAATTAACAAAGTTTTTAAAAAAATCTGTTTTCCATTCATTTAGAACTATTTCTAGAACAAGCAAGGTGTAAATAATCTTTTAATGAAAGGGAAATTTATTGTTTAAAATATTCATCTAATTAATGGAAATTTTATTACCATCATTAAATCTCACATATCCTGTTGTGTTACATAAAAACAAGGCTAATGGTTGGTAACCCGGATCTTTGCAAAAAAATAGCATTATTAAGCAGAGGACCACAGTGTCCTCAGTGTAGCTGGGGTTTTACAAGTGTCAGACCAATTTAGGATATTTTCACAGTATATTATTCTCACTAAGTGGCCTTAGTATCTCTTCAGAAGGATTAGAATAATCTTGGAGCAGCATATGGGTATACTTACATTTTGTTTTGTCTGTCCAACCTGAAGCCGGTTGACAAATCCATCAGATAGATCAGTGTTGTGTAACGCTTTAAAATTTATCCTATAAGAACTTAATTTAACCGTTATCCTGCTGGCGGCAATTGTGTTTGCCTTTGTGACCAGTGCAAACCAAGATAAGCTTGCACATCTGTGCAGTCTGATCATGGTCTGCATTGTTTGCCATTCAGTCAGTAAATTTTCAATGCCCACCCCCTAGTCTGACAGTATTTTGCCGCTGATTTTACAAGCTGACTGACAGTATTTCGCCTCCGAAGGTGAACTGATTTTACAAGCTGATATTTTATGTCTGTTCATCTTCTACATGTTGAACAATTAAAAAAATATCAGATTTATAAAAGCGGTTCAACTTTTTAAGCATAATGAATTTGGCTACCAACCCCCATAAACAATAAATGGATCTGTCCAGATTGAAAGATGGACAAGTCCATTTTAGATATTTAGAAGGTAACTGGTTTGATATATCAATAGTAAGAGCAAAACTTGGTCTCTCAGTTTCACTATTATAGTACGTGAACTATCAAATTAAATGTCATGAACACACATCTTAAGTTGATGGGACATAAGTAATTCATTGCTACAGACTGTGGTCCAGTATTTATGACAGTGTTGTATTCCTCTGTAATCCAGTCCAGTGTCCTATATTACCTTTGGAAAGCTGTTCTGTATAACATGAAAGCTAGGGTTTCATTTAACATTACCAAAAATTATGTAAATCAGTAATAGAGGTGTAGTAAGACAGATTTGAAAGTTAAATGAAGCATTTGTGACAAGGGTTTATATTAGGAAAGGGTGGAAAATTTGTTTTGATACTTGTCATGAATATTAGAAATTTGCATGAATTTGAATACTTAGACTATGGGACAAGGATTTGATAGGAAATACTTCTGTTAAGAAAAGGTAGGGTTTATTGCGTTGAATTAATTTTTTATTGCAGAAATTGCTCCAGGGAGGGATATATGTGTGTAAAGTGTCTCTAAATTCTTGAGAAAATAATTGCTGGGCAATAAAATTTGAGGCAGTTCTTGGTTATAGAGCAATTTTCATCACAAAGATTTATTGTTCATTACTGCATTTTGCACACTGAAGTCCTTGAGATAGAGATTTTTGCTGAATGTTTTTTTCTCTGCATTTATTGCACAGTGAAGGCCAAGTGTGTGAAACTGGTGCATGTTTTTCTAGCATGTCCCCCATTTGTGGTTTTAAAAACAGGATGCTTGGTTGTAGACTTTGTTTACTGCTCACAGTGACTCTGCAGATGGTTATAAAATGGCCGGATGCTTCACTGGATTTCACATGTTGCAGCTGTGATAGCTTCATGGAAACATGAATTACTCTTGCCATTAAAAGGGAGTTTTTGTCCCCTAAATATGGCATTAGTTCTGCATGAATCTTCATTCCTGTCATAATTGCTTCTAAATGGGTTTTCCTTTTTTGTGGTTTCTCAATGTGCTTAGTTGCTGGTGGATTCCATATTAATGTACATGCAGTAATTTTACCTTTGTTTGCTGAATTGATCGTCAAATTTCAATATTACTATCTGATTATTAATTCATTTATTTCTATACAGTCATTACTACACCATTTCTATTTAATTCTATAAACATAATTATGTACTATACAGACTAGTCCAACTAATTGTACGCAAGTCAAGATATTGTGTAAATTTTGTAAGTGACCAGCACAACTATATCATTTATTTCTGCTTAAAATTACTTGTGGTTACTTTAGTTCATGGACCAGTATTATATCATCTTTCTGCTCTTACTACAATTTCCTCATTACACAAATATATTCAAATCTATTCTATGTTTCTTCTTATAATTTCTTAATATTACTACATACAAATAGTTTTTGCTGTACTGAAAGACCTATGACATCATTTAAATGGTAATTTACTATTAAAATGGTGTTTCAAGTCTTCACCATACTGTATAGAGTCCATCTGTTTTATGTGTAACAATTCCGCTCTGAACCAGAGATGAAAGTCCAACTCTACTATAAAACTGACAAAGCTAAAAATTAAAGGTACTAACTTTGCCCAGGTCATACAGACTTTGTTTAATCACTTAAGACTGAAATCTCGGCTGTTAAAGGAAGACATAGAGTTGTAAACAAACTTGGACAGTGGCAGTTATAAATGATGGAGTAAAGTTGTAAAGTTTATCAGACTGCAGGATTAATGACAGAGATCCGGATTCATTTAAAGTGTTAGTTTGTACAGAAATCTGTCCCAGTGGATGACATAACACCTTTGTTGATCACATTTGTCCACTTCAAAAGACCGTGTCTTTTTTATTATAAATTAGTTTACGGGAAGTTTAGATCGTAGCAATAATATGACCATTGAATGGACATTCTTGAGTCGTGAAGTAGGCAATGCAATAACAGGTGACCAGCGGTCAGTGTGAAATCATTTAATCGTTTTAATACAATTTGTCACCAGGGGACTTGCATTGAAGTATCTCATACATGACATTTTAGAACACATTGACAGTTTTCAAGCATTGCTTGACATTTTTTCACATAGAAATGGCTCAGGTCCAAGGATATTTGAATTTGTTTTTACTTAGGGAGAAGCAATAGGAGTCCTATACAGAAGAATATATTCGTTTGCTTTTTATTTAACAGTTTAATAGGTTTACATTACAAACTTTTTATGGACAATTATTTGAACCATATTAAATGACAGCGACAGGTGAGTTTTGAGTTTCTTTAAGCTTTCGTTGTAAGGGATCTGTTTTTCCTTACATAACTTACTTACTTACTTGATTTTTGCCGGAGGGGTTTCCTTCACTGTATTGTCAGCTCTTTGCAAAATATGAATACTAGATTTTTTATATGTACAGATTTCTCATAATCTTTCAAATGCTGCAGTCAAATTAGTTGCAGTTGAAAACTATACACTTACAGGGCATTAACTTTGTATTGTATCTACGTCTATCATCTTTTTTGAAGATATTTCTTGTTATTCTGAAATATTCATGCCAGATTGACAAAACGATAGTTACAACTAAACAAACTAAATCTTTGTCCACTGTATTTTAGGAAATATGTTGTGTAATTTTCAAACATTTGTTACGTAGCAGTCACCTCTGGACAATTATGAAAAATAATTCTGTCCTATATACTTCGAAACAAACTTTTCATTTATGAGAGACAAATTCATAATCTGATTCATATAATGCCATTCAAAAATGTCCAATGTAACTAGTGCATTTTTGGAGCAGCTAGAGGATTTAAGAGCATTGAGCATTTTACTGTTACCATTTCAGTGAACCTGCTGCTCCAGACTGCTCCAGTGCTTATTACTTTTTTTTTAACCAAAATGTTTGCCTCTTAGATGTATATATGTGCAATTCACACATAACTGGTATATGCTTATTCCCTGTGAACTGAAAGCAGTCATTAATTCAAAAATTTGGTAAACTGAAACTCCCTTAAAGTTTTTAGTATATTGTCATCTAGGTCATGAATAAATCAGGTATTGATTCCAGCATTTGATGTTTTGTTTTCCAGTATGATGTAGTGCCAGGAAATCTATTTTGCTTTGCATTGTCTGCACTATCAATGTAATGTTTGTCTTGAAAATTGAATTGAACCCCATTAGGGCCATAATCCCTGACATGGAGTATTAAAGCATGTTTATTCTATTTTATGATCAATACATCATGATTGCATTTTAATTTCCTATCTACTTTATTGTTTAATGGATTCTAAGTTAAATGCGAGTTCCCTAGATGGTTTTCAGTGAAGACTGGCTCACAGAGAAATATAAAAATCTTTACATGCAAGCACAGTAAATATATTGCTGAATTGTAGGAGTTATAGGTCAAAATCACTGAATCTGTAGCATTTAAAACAGGGTTTCTTTTTACACTTAGAATACAGAACAGTCTGCTCTGAGCATTGCGAAAACAGAACAAATTGCTTCAAGCCTTAAAAAAGTGCAAAACAGATTTTTTTGAGCATTGAATTCAGAACAGTTTGCTGTAAGTATTGAGTACAGAACAATTTTTGCTTTGAGCATTGAATACAGAACAATTTTCTTTTAAGCATTAAGTGCAGACCAAAAATCTTTGAGCATTAAGTACAGAGCAGTTTGCTTTCATCATTGAGTACAGAACAATTTGCTTCAAGCATTGAATAGAGAAACATTTGCTTAGACCATTGAGTACAGAACAATTTGCTTTGAGCATTGAGTACAGAACATTTTGCTTTGAGCATTTAGTACAGAACAAATTGATTTGACAATTGAGTACAGAACAATTTGCTTTGATCATTGAGTATAGAACAATTTGCTTCAAGCATTGAGTACAGAACATTTTGCTTTGAGTGTTGCGGTCAGAACAATTTGCTTCGAGTGTTAAGTACAGAACAATTTGCTTTGAATTATGAAAACAGAACAATTTGCTTTGAGCATTGAGTACAGAACATTCTGCTTTGTCATTTAGTACAAAACATTTTGCTTTGAGCATTACGAAAACAGAACAGTTTGCTTTGAGCATTGAGTACAGAACAATTTGCTTCGAGCATTGAGTACAGAAAATTTGTTTTGAGCATTGAGAACAGAACATTTTGCTTTGAGTCATTGAGTACAGAACATTTTGCTTCAAGCATTGAGTACAGAACAATTTGCTTTGAGTTATGAGTACAGAACATTTTGTTTTTAGCATTGAGTACAGAACATTTTGCTTTGAGCTACAGAACACTTGTGCTGTACTCAATGATGAAAGCAAACTGCTCTGTACTTAATGCTCAAAGTTATGAGTACAGAACACATTCTTTTGAGTGTTTTCAACAGAACAATATGTTTTGAGCATTGAGTACAGAACATTTTGCTTTAAGCATTTACTACAGAACAGTTTGCTTCAACCATTGAGTACAGAACAATTTTCTTTCATCATTGAGTACAGAACAATTTGCTTCAAGCATTGAGTACAGAATAATTTGCTTTGAGCATTTAGTACAGAACAATTTGCTTTGAGCATAGAGTACAGAATGATTTGCTTTGAGCATTGAGTACAGAACATTATGCTTTGAGCATTGAGTACAGAACATTTTGCGAGCATTGAGTACAGAACAATTTGGTTTTAGTTATGAGTACAGAACACATTTCTTTGAGCATTGAGTACAGAACATTTTGCTTTAAGCATTTACTACAGAACAATTTGCTAGCAGCATTGAGTACAGAACAGTTTGCTTTGAGCATTGAGTACAGAACATTTTGCTTTGAGCATTGAGTACAGAACAATCTGCTATGAGCATTGAGTACAGAATAATATGCTTTGATCATTGAGTACAGAGCAGTTTACTTTGAGCATTGAGTACAGAGCAATTTGCTCTGAGCCTTATGTGCATCATGTTTTTATGTAGAACAAGTCGTACCATGTGTTGACTGTTGAAAGGAGAATAGATGCAGTTAAAACCTTTGCAGCTTTAAAAGATTTGATAAGGTGCAATTCATTTAGGTGGACATTTTTTGACAGGTTGAAAGTTCAGTGCTCTTTTATAATATTAGAATAATAGTTATAGCGATGTAAGCCTTGACCTGAAAAGTTTACCATTTCAGTTGAAAGTGAATTGCTAGCTCACACTTAACTAAATCAGCACTTAGCTATGACCTTAATGCAAAATCCAGTTTATAACTGGTGCCATTAGAACATGGCTACAGTATATAGATCTTACACATTTAACAGAATATATATTATGATTGAACAAAAAAAAAGATTTGCTTGTTGAAATATTCATGCAAGCCTGAATTCAATTTGTGTTTTATGATGTGTGGCCCAGATTGTTTTAATGAAAACAGAGATAACAGTAAAATTGCTTTGATTGTGTCAGATTGTGCAGGCTTTTAGGGGTATTAAATTTAATTGTTTTCAGTGTTTGTAATGTTTTACTTTTGGTTTGTAGGTTAATATAACAGTATGATGGAAACGTTTTGTTTTTTTTTTACTATAAATTTAAGGAAAGGGCTAAAAATCTTTATTATTACATACTCTTTTGATGTTCTTTGAATACAAGTTGAACTAATCTATGATGGAAATAATAACATGTTGTTAAATGACTGATATCTTTTAAAAGAGACAGTGTTACTTTGAAAATGAGAAATATTGGCAAAGCCTGCTGTTATTGTTTATGTTCTAAATATAGTTAACAAGTGTCTGTACAGGTACAGGTGTTGCTTTTGTCTAAGAGAACGATCAACATTTTAAATAAATAATTTTCTTTTGAAAGACAAAATATTCATGTATTTCTCAGTTTCTGATTCATACAACCATTGTTGGAGAGCTCCATTATTTGAATAATTGTAGTCATATTGTTTCTACAAGCAGTGTACCATAACTTATTTAAAATATGGGCTTTGTTAACCAGAGAAGGATTTAGTAACTACTGTACTCAAATCCTGCATCCTGGCTCTTTTGGAACACTTGTTTCAGTTAAAGTGAATTTAACAAACAAAGAAAAAACATGTTATGTATTTTTGAAGTGAATTTCTTAAACAGTGAAATTCATGAAAATCTTATAGTACAACAAATCCATTATTTCTTAAATAGGTCTAAAATCCTCTATAGAATGAAGACCACCAGGAGATGTATTGACAAAGTAAAATTTTGATATATTCTAACTACACAAAAAAAACGTATGATGACATTGCTACTTTGCTTAAATCTCTTATGAAAAGATTTAAATTAATGCTGATAGAAATCTGATCTAGACACTTTTGCATGTATCTGTAAGTTAATAAAAAATTGTGATAAAACTGTAACCTGAAATGATTTATTATGAAACATAAATCTTTGTAAAAAAAATCAAATGTATGTCAGTAAGTAACAGTAGCTGTAAGAGAAAGTTATACCTGTCAGAGTTTTGAAAAGAATTTGATTAAAGTAGAATTAATTAACCCTTAAGCCTTAAACTGACTTGTCCATCTTACTTTGGAGAGTATATTTCATGACTGTTGTGCCACAGTGATGGCTCTTTTATGGTAAATTACACACTGGTTTTGATAAAAGCCTTGTCAAGAGTGAATGGGTTTTTTCCTGATGTAGACATAGATGGAAATAAAGCTATCAGGTCTAAGGTTTGGGGAATGGCCAGATCAATATATTTTTACAGAAAAAAGCCTGGCTGAGGAAATTGTAGATTTCAAGCCTGACAAGCTGGATTACTGCAAGATTTGAATGGTATTTATTATCAATTTTCTAAGCTTTTCTTTGGTAAGATATTATATAACTCCATGGCCCTGTCTGTGAGTTGGTCCTAGTCAGACTTGACTGCAATAAAAATAATAGCTGTAGTTACAAATCAGACAGTTGATTGACATCCTGTGTTATTACTGAAAGCTTAATTGGCTTCAGTTCGTATAATATGAACATATATGGGATGTATGCTGACTTTGAATGTCCAGCATTCCTTGAGATATTCTGTTGCCACAAATGTCAGAGGGTCTCTTATCCTTAAATAGCAGAACACAGATTCAGATATCACTTAACCATGCCTTGCTGAGTGAGGAAAGAATTTTCGGCTTCTTGTAGTATTATTGACCTGATTATCATGAATCTTGATAAGAATGATTGTCTTAATAAATTCTTGGACAGGTTTGAATATCCATCATATCAGACTGAAAACTAGGTCACAAAGCCAAATCAAAGGAAAACCTTGTTTACACTCTAGATGCCATTTTTTTTGTCCAAATGGCACGAAATCTTGTCAGAATGTTTGTCTTTATGATCTCCAGGACAAATCGGAGTATGGGTCATCTTGCTTCAAAAACTAGGTCTCGGGGTCAAAACATAGAAAACCTTGATAACACTCTAGAGGCTACATTTTCTTTTCAAATGTCATGAAAATTTTTCAGAATGTTTGCCTTGATAATATCTAAATCAAGTTCAAATTTGGGTCATCTTAGGTTAAAAAACAAGTTCATGGGATGACAACACAGATTTACGGTGTTAACACTCTAGAGGCCATTTATTTTGTCCAAATGCCATGAAAACTTGTCAGAATGTTTGTCTTGAGGATATCTAGGTTTATTTTCAGTTTGGGGTCATCAGGAGACAAAAACTATGTCACTAAGTCAAAACATAGAAAAACCTTGTTGAAACCCAAGAGGCTACATTTTCTTTCCAAATGTGATGAAACTTGTCAGAATGTTTGTCCTGGTGATATATGTAGGTCGAGTTTGAATATGATTGTGTCATCTTGAGTCAAAAACTAGGTCATAATGTCAAAACATAGAAAAACCTTTTTAACACTAGAAGCTACATTTCTTTTCCAGTTGTAGGAAAATTTTTCAGAATGTTTGTGTTGATGATATCTAGGTCAAGTTTGAGTATATGTCATATCGTGTCAAAAACTAGGTCACTAGGTCAAAACACAGATTTACCTGGTTAACACTTGAGAGGCCATTTTTAGTCCAAATGGCATGAAAACTTGTCAGAATGTTTATCTTGTTGATCTGTAGGTCGATTTTGAATATGAGTATTATTGTTTCCTGCACCAGTTGCATCCCATCATGGGTTCGAGAGTTATGGCCCCTTAGCAGTGACACAGGTGAGTGATTTATGCCCATCATGGCCCTCTTGTTTGGGAGTCAGTCTGCAGCGAAGCACTTCAGAACTTCAGCTTAACTTACAAATCAAAAGAAATTCTGTGCTCATTTTGTGCCACTAATGCTGTGCTTTAATTGAATGCCATGTCTTATTTCAAACTCAGAGTCTTATCCAGCACTATCATAATTAGTAAATTGGTTAAGCCATTTGACATAATTATCCTGCATATTTTAGCCTCTGTGGTCATCTTTCAGTCATACTTAAAAGAAAAATATAAGTGCCTACTTGAGCTTTGCAATATTTATTGAATACAGCTGAGTGTTTCCTGTCTGTAACCTGAGTATGGGTGGTGCTGTCTTGGAGAATTATTCCGTTAAAAATTGGATGTACTTATTATATTTATATATTAGTCATAATAATTATCAAGTTATTTTCTTGGTCATTTATGGTCATATAAACCTTAAATTCTGCCAATTTGACCTTAACACTTGTGTATTTTCAAAAATCTCTGAATCCCATCTTACTTTAAATGTTGGTGGTAAAGTATATCTTAAGTCCTTTTGGGAGACTCACAATCACACTGTGAGTATCCTTACTGAGCTGTGGGAACATTCTCATTCTGTATACGTGTGACCTCTTCCTTCAAGATTTCCTTAGTCATTCATATCACCCTTTAAGTGTCCTTGTTCTTTTATGATGTCTCAGTCACCCTTTTTATTTCCTAAGTAAATTGAGAAGACCCTCTGACTTAAAGAAACTCACTCAGTTTGAGAGCCCCAATCACCCTTTGAGTTTCTTCACTGTATTTGAGTAATCTCAATACACAGTAATGTTTCCAATCACTTGTTGGAGTTTCTCACTATTGTGAGTTCTCCCATCACGGTCCTTGTATTTTCTAGTTGTCCCCACTTTGAGTCTTTGAGTGTTTATCTCTCTCCCTCTGAGTGGTCATAATACCTTGTGAGTAATCTCGCTTTCTGAGTGGCCCCATCAGATTTTGAGTGCAAACACTCTATTTCAGTGGCCTTATTGCACTTTAATTATTTTCACTCCAATTGTTATGTTCAAGTAGACCTGTGGAAGGATATGGCATTTTCCTTAACTTATGGACATGTACAGATAAAAAGGCTAAAGAAATGGCAGTCAGAGCCTGTTCATAAACACAGCGATTATGCATTTAGATGACAGTCATCTTAATTTTTCTGGAGCCATTCCTATAGGGGAATGATATTTCATTATTAAGGAAAAAGATAACAAAGATTAAAACAATGCTTATTTATGTGTTGTTTTTTTTCAGTACTTAATTGTTTGGGAGTTGTGTCCTCTGTTATTGCTAGAACACTTCATGTTGTTGGTAACATCATCATCAGTTTATTTCAGTTTTCATGTAACATGTTTTTATTGACACACTTAGTCCTCTGAGGCTGTCCATTAATGGCACTGTATATAAAAATAATTGAAGCTTCTTGAGTCAAGGTCACAAGCTTTCTTGCATTATGGCTCAAAGAAGGGTTGTCAGGTACATGTATTTAAATACACATTTTTTTTTAAATAAAGATAGAGAAATGGATGCAGAAAATAAAGAATTAAAATTAAAATTTTCACAATAACATTAAAACATACAAATTGTTTGGGTTTTTTTTGTCAGTATGGGAGAGCACAGGACTCAGACTTAATAAATGAGATAAATTAGATTTTTTTTTTAAATTTTGAATAGTTTACTTTAAAGTGGCTAGTTTTTCTTCATTCTTGTAACATTATATATATATTAAGTATTCAAAACATAATAGATGTCACCTTTTTCTTTTTATTCTGCTCTGAAGGAGGGAATATAGTTTTTGACCTGTCTGTCAGTCTATCAGTTTGTCATTCCATTCAAAAACTTTAACATTGCCAATAACTTCCTGATCATTAAATGGATTTACTTTATTCTTGAACACAAAACCCCTTTGGATAACACCTTCCCACTGACATATATTTGTTTGATAATGACCTCTGAATGACCTTGACCTCAAAGGTCCAATTGTCAAAAATACTCAAATATTGGCCATTAACTCCATTATTACACAACAGATTTAGTTCATGTTTGCACACAACAACCCTTGGCGAGAGATCTTGCCATAGACACATATATATATTTTTTTAACCTTGACCCCTAAATGACCATCATCAAATAAAAACAAAATAATAATAAAAAATCCTATTGAATAAACAGATTTATTTGATGTTTGCACACAATGATCTTTTGGGAGATATCTTCCAAATGACCTATAATTTTACCTTGAACCTTAAATAACCTTTACCTTGCAGTCGAATTTTCAAAAAAAAAATCTGTTTCTTTTGAAGGATCTGCAGTTCATCTTCTTTGGTCCTCGGCTCAAAGGTCAAAGCACCACTTCAGGGCCATTGTCATCTTTCAGTGACAGTACTTGTTCTGAAAAGTCTTCGACAATATTTAATAGCATTAGATGAAACAGAAGTAATGATGACATATCCCGAGTCATTTACATTAATGTTTTTATTATTAAACTTACTACTTTTATATTCTGTTCAGTTATTTTTTTTTTTTTTTTTTTTTAAACAGTCATTTAACAATTTTTACCATGGTTAACAGATTTTAACTTCTGTATTACCTAATGAATTTTATACAAGAACAAAAATGGTCAGTAATGTAGTAACTGTGATCAGATTGGAATGATTGGTTGCTTTTTAGCTCACCTGAGCTGGCTCAGGGTGAGCTATTAGGATCAATGAATGTCCGTCGTCCGTCGTCCGTCGTCTGTCGTCCGTCGTCCGTCGTCCGTTCACATTTAGTTCGTTAACACTCTACTGGTCACATTTTTGCTCCAATTGTCACGAAACTTGGTGAGGATGTTTTTCCCAGTAATTACTCGGACGAGTTCGAATATGGGTCATATGGGATCAAAAACTAGGTCAAGGAGCCCAAAAATAGAAAAATCTTGTTAACACTCTAGAGGTAATGTTTTTAGCCCAAATAATCTGGAAATTTGTCATAAAGGTTGCTTCTATGATTTCTAGCTCAAGTTCAAATATGGGTCATCTGGGGTCAAAAACTAGGTCACAGAGCCCAAAAATAGAACATTCTTGTTAACACTCTAGAGGCTACATTTTCAGCCCAAATAATCTGGAAATTTGTCAGAAAGGTTGTTTCCATGATTTCTAGCTCAAGTTCGAATATGGGTCATCTGGGGTCAAAAACTAGGTCACAGAGCCCAAATATGGAAAAACCTTGTTAACACTTAAGAGGTAACATTTTCAGCCCATATATCCTTGTAATATGTCAGAAAGGTTATTTGGATTATTTCTAGCCCAGGTTCGAATATGGGTCATCTGGGGTCAAAAACTAGGTCACTGAGACGAAATATGGAAAAACCTTTTTATCACTCTAGAGGTAACATTTTCAGCCAAAATATCCTGGAAATATGTCAGAAAGGTTGTTTTGATGATTTCTAGCTCAAGTTTGAATATGGGTCATGTGGGGTCAAAAACTAGGTCACACAGCCCAAATATGGTAAAACCTTGTTAACACTCTAGAGGCTACATTTTTAGCCCAAATTTCCTGAAAAACTGTCAGAAAGCTTGTTAAGATGATTTTTAGCTCAAGTTGGAATATAGGTCATGTGGGGTCCAAAACTAGGTCACACAGCCTGTATATGGAAAAACCTTGTTAACACTCTAGAGGTAACATTTTCAGCCCAAATATCCTGGAAATATGTCAGAAAGGTTGTTTCCATGATTTCTAGCTCAAGTTCGAATATGGGTCATCTGGGGTCAAAAACTAGGTCACAGAGCCCAAATATGGAAAAACCTTGTTAACACTCTAAAGGTAACATTTTCAGCCCAAATATCCTGGAAATATGTCAGAAAGGTTGTATCAATGATTTCTAGCCCAGTTTCGAATATGGGTCATCTGAGGTCAAAAACTAGGTCACAGAGCTTAAATTTGGAAAAACCTTGTTTACACTCTACAGGTAACATTTTCAGCCCAAATATCCTGGAAATATGTCAGATAGGTTGTTTCGATGATTTCTAGCCCAATTTCGAATATGGGTCATCTGGGGTCAAAACTAGATCACACAGCCTGAATATGGAAAAATCTTGTTAACACTCTAGAGGTAACATTTTCAGCCCAAATATCCTGGAAATATGTCAGAAAGGTTGTATCAATGATTTCTAGCCCAATTTCGAATATGGGTCATCTGGGGTCAAAAACTAGGTCACAGAGCTTAAATTTGGAAAAACCTTGTTTACACTCTACAGGTAACATTTTCAGCCCAAATATTCTGGAAATATGTCAGAAAGGTTATTTTGATGGTTTCTAGGTCAGGTTCAATTATGGGTCATCTGGGGTAAAAAACTAGGTCACAGAGCCCAAAAATAGAAATATCTTGTTAAGGCTCTAGAGGCTACTGTTTCAGTCCAAATATCCTGGCAGTTTGTCAGAAAGCTTGTTTGTTTGTTCACATTATTAGATAAGAATAAAGGTCACAGAGGCTAAAAATAGATTTATCTACTGTACCTCATAAAGCCTTCATTTATAGACCAATATCTTTGATATTCAGTATATAGGTTCCTTGCATGGACCTCTACCCATGTGTAGGGTTTGAGGTCACTGGGTCGAGGTCAAGGTCACCATAGCTTATAATAGATATTTCTACTTTCTGTCATAGAGCCTTTATTTATTGATTGATATTTTACATATTTGGTTTGAAGGCACTTATATATTTTCAATTAAAAAATGAAATACTGCTTAACAGCAAACCTACAGCCAAAGTACTCAGGTGAGCGATCCAGGGCCATCATGGCCCTCTTGTTTAACCATGAAGTTAAGTCATTGTCAGCCATATTAAAAATTGCAGATTTGTGGTCAAACCATTGTCAGATCAGTACTGTACTATATATATAATGTATGTACATCGTTCATTATGGTCAGCCAAGTTCACTTTTCACGGGATTTAGTTGCCATGGTAAAATGAAAATGTATTTAGTTTACTTATTGTAATTGCCTCGTCATGATTTATAAACTTGTCAAAACCACAACTGGTATTAATATTATGTCCTAAATAAAGCTACTCTAAAGTCTACAGTATTAAATTGTCTTCTTCAAATCAAGTAAATGTGAATGATTCTGTATTAATGATTGACCTTATGTCAAGGTGTTGGGCAAAAATTCTAAGTACGACAGGTAAACTCAATGCATTAACCCTTAACCTGCTGGAACCGAAAGTGATTAGCCGCTTTGCCACCAGTATAGAGTCAGGCCAGCCTGCACATCCGTGCAACTCTGACCCGTCTATACTGTTTGTAGCTCAGTTTTTGTATTATTGATATTGAAATCCCTTAAACTTTGAATGGACTGTTTCAGATTAAAAGCTGGGCAGATACATTACAAAAATTCAGCAGGTTCAGGGTTGATATTAGTCTTTATATAGAGAGATATTGTTGTACCATTTTGGGGAATTTATTCCAGATACCTGAAAGAAATAATATTGTACAATGTCCTTCTTTAAATCATCTGGGTTTTTTATCATTATATTTATAGCAATGAGCCACTGAAATAGACTATTATATAATGCAGTTTATATTATCGGTTATTTTACGGTATGCCCCCTTTAAAGAAACCATTGTTTCTGTTTCACTTTAAGTTTAAATATGGCATCAAATAACACTAATTTGTTTCATAAGAGGATGTGCTATAAATTAAACAATAAAGATAAAAAAAATTTTTTAAAAAAGATAGAGGCAAATATTTATAGTTGGGTTTTAATGTGAATGATAATGCAAGAAAAGGATGATCTGTTACGGAATGTGACATATCAATTAAGAATATTGAAATGGGCTGTCGTTCATAACCACACACTTGAAGAGCATATTAATTTTCATGTTTTAATTCAAAGTGTAAAATTACCAGTAATCTTAATAGTGACACACCCAGATTGTTAATTGTATTTTTCAGACAGGAAATACTTGTAAAAGTGTAAGATATATTAACAGAATTTGATGTTTAAGGGAAATGATGAAATTTCACTTTGTGAAAAATACTGTATCATCATATGATAGTAACTTTTAGATAGAATCGCTGTGGATCGAGCTGTGCACCAATTTCTGTTGAAGCTAATGAATGTACTGAACAGGAATTTTAAGGAAATTTTAAGGTAAAATGTGCTACTGTTTCTTTTTATATAAGTTTACTTAGCAGTTTTAATCAAGCCATAGGTAGATATCAAAATTTATATAAAAATAAAAAATATATAAAAAATCTATGTTTTTTTTTTTCATCCAATCTAAAGGTAATAGTCTACATTCAAGGAGTATATGTGGAAAAGTTGTGAGTGCTATAAAATAATCAGAAGGAATTCTTTTGCATTCACCCCTCACATATATAATATCTCGTTTTTGTATGGTAGAGGAAGGGAGCAGATCAGTGGTCCAGTGGTAACATACTTGACTGGTAATCCAGGCATTGTGAGTTCGATCCTCCACCTCTCCAGTTAACATTACTTAAATTAGTTGTTCGGGAAACCAGTACCGATGATAAAGAAACCGAAATAGATAGAGATAGTGATTGAGGAACTTAACTTGTTTCAGTTTAGGAAACAAGTCTCTTGTCTTCTCTTGGCCTTTATATTGTGATTATAAGCATCTGACATCCAGGATTTCTTTTCCTTATATTATGATCTTATTGTTGCATCAGGGGATTTCAGAGAGAAAAAAATGTGGATAAGAATGATCTTAGTTATGTAATCTTAGACATCTCACAGTGTTACAGTACTTCTTCAGTGACTAAAGGAAGGATTATTGTTAACTTATTTATATAGACCACTGTCTAACAAATGCTCGGCAGTTTTGTCTTAAAAAGATACTGAAAAGTTTTTAGAAAGCTGAAGTTACTGTTTATATCACTGGTGATAAGGATTAGTAAAATAGTGATGAAGTAATGCCTGTATCATCTCGAACTGAATGTTACATGCGTAGTTGGATTATACTGTCCTGTCTGATTAATGTCAGTGTTACATGACTGGATTGAATTGCTTAATTACAGTGTCTTTTTTTTTCTGTACAATAATAGGATATTTAGCCACTTGGATGTGAGAACTGTGTCAGACTGACTGCAGGTTGCTACAACTTAATTTGCCCCTGGGTGCTCTAGATGATTCTTGAATGGATCACACACAAAAACTGCCTGAGGTGGGGCAACACAGCCACTGTTGTTATTGTATGAAAGATCACACTACACTGGTTTACATGAAACAAACTGAATACGATGTTAAATGCTGTCATTAGTATTGAAAGGTGAACTGCTTAAAATGATTTTCGAATTTAAATCAAGGAGAAATGTTCTGGAAAATTCTAGAAGTGTTCTAGAATGTAGATGTTACAGTTCTGGATTTTTTTTTACTAGAACTATTCTAGAATTTACTAGAACAATTCTGTATATTTTCGCAGGGGATACCACATGAGGCAGTGCACCGTTGCAGTTGAACAACAGTTATTAAGCTGTCATTAGATATAGAAAATTGTATTGCTGTTTGGCTTTTAAATGATGAAATTTTTAATAGTGTACTTCAGACTTAAAGAGGCTGTACTCCAGATTTGACATAAAATTTTTTTTTCATAAATTATATATTTAGATGCCGTGAGATTATAACAACATAATATTTTACTTCAAAACTGATTATAAAAGTCAAAATAGAATAAAAAAAATATTTTCCATCCAGCCTGATTTGAACTCTGGACCCTCATGTTAACAAAATATTTCCAACGCTTTTACTGTCACCACCAACGCCGCATGTGATATTACAGATATTTACTTTAAATCTTATACGATATAGTTATACCGTTGCGTTACGGTATAGCACTTTGAAAGGGAAAAAATCAATTTATAATGTAATTATTTGACTTATTTTTCGTCAGTAAGTTATTTTTTAAGCATTAGTCATATATATTACAAGAAATGTATAATACAAGAAAACTTTCTTTTTTTGTCATCTGGAGCACAGCCCCTTAAGTAAGGCATTTTCGCAATTTAAAAGAAAAAAAATAAGATGTAATGTACTTATTTCATTTGACAGTTTACCACAAACAAGCAGCAGTGCGGATGTTTCATTGCATCATAGCTGGCTGGTTATTTTTAAGTTCCTTTACTTCATTTAAGATACCAAATCTCCTTTTGATAATGCTGAACTTTATTTGGAAAATGAAACAAGAGGATTTTATTGAACTTTAATCAGAAATTATTTGATAATGGATGAAAATGTCAATATGAAGCTTTTGTTAATGTGTCAGTTTTTATCTTACTATTGGTGACAGCAAGTTTCAAAGATGGCACTTTTGTTGAATGTATAAGTTAATATTTTCTATAAGTACTTCTTGAATGGTTTCATATTGTACTTTCTAGAGCTTTCTGAAGTGTTTTTGAAGTGTGTTTTGAAATCCACAGATTAATGTCTGTCATATGGAGTATTTGTTTAGAAGTTAGTAATAAACGATGTCACATGAATGCCATCTTGTCAGAATGGATTATTGTTCATTAATATTAAACAAGTTTAATTAATTTCTTAAAATGTACTGAATGACTTTGTTATGATGAGAATTTCTTTTTGCCTAGTTGGTATTTAAGGTAGGTGTAACCTTTAAGATCTTCCCGTATCAAAATTGTCATTGTTGTTTTATATTTTGCATGCTAATTTGTTCTTGCAGGTTTAAAGTTTCATGCACATTAGTAAATGAGCCCTGCTGTGCAAAAACCAAAACAAAATGGTTTGAGATTTTAGAAAAAAAAGTCTACTGCACTGTGTTAAAATATGGAACAGTAAAAAAACAATTCACTAAAGCCATTGTAAATATTCGTTTCAGAACTTAAAACTGTAAAATTTATTAGCTCTTGAACTTCTTTGCTTAATGAAAAAATTTTGTGATGCAGTATAAGCAATAAGACATGATTATGAAAAAGGGACAGGATCTGTTCTAAGGTTTCATGAATACAAGCAGTTTGGTCAGTACACTTAGGGGATTTTGTTGAAGGAGGGTGGGTGGGTTGGGCAGTGGGGAGGAAATAAGTCAGCAATCCGAAAGGACAACCTGCATTCCTTTCTTAATTACAGCATTATAAACAGAATTCCTTCTCACAGCAGTTACTGACAAAAACCTCTTTCTAGTGCAAAAAAACTGTACTCAGATATTGATATTGTTCAGAACGTACGTTCAAAAATTTAGGAGAAATTTTTTTTAAATTAACTTACATCTTTGTACTGTTTCATCATTTAAATAACACTATATATTCATTAGGGGGATACAAACTAGTATATCTTGCTGTCAGCTAGATACTTTTTCTCAAGTCGTGCTAGCCTAATAAAACATAAAAATTCACTTTTCTTACAGACTTGGCTTTATTATGCAAGCGTAAAATTGGCGGTGACAGTTCTTGAAATGTCAGTTTTGTATATTTATGTTTGAAATTTGGAAGATTACAACACATTTAACACACGGCTCCGACACTTTGACATATCACTGTTTTTATCTTTGTTGTCTGACTGTGAAAGTAATAAACTTTACATCATTCAGTCTGTCTTAGAAACAAAAAAATGAATTTACTTCTCAAAACAAGAAGACTTTAATGTTAAAAGAATGATAATGATACAAATAAGAGGTTATTTTAGAGATACATTAAACATTTTGATAAAATGCTTTTGAGTAACATGAAGGAAAGTTTTTAGGCAGCTAAGTGGAATATTTTTAAAAAACACACACACACAAACACACACACACTTCTATTTATGAAAAAAAGTTTCTTCCTGTGAGCTTTCTCTGTGTGGTTTAAGCTTACATGTGCAAGTTCAGTGTTCTAAA
The DNA here is from genome assembly GCA_012932295.1 of Cyclina sinensis. Taxonomy (NCBI): domain Eukaryota; kingdom Metazoa; phylum Mollusca; class Bivalvia; order Venerida; family Veneridae; genus Cyclina; species Cyclina sinensis. Next base: position 10,478,413 of record JAAONU010000012.1, on the reverse strand, counting down.
ATTCTTCTTGAAAGTGCTCTTTTTATTTGAAGGTCATAGTCAGTAAGAGGTCACAAGCCAATAAGCTCATTTGTCACAAAGATTTCCCTGTAAGTGTTTAGGAGTAGTCATGGATTATCTCTGCATCTTTTGAAGGTTTTTGAACTGTAATTGAAGCAATAACTTAAAATAGTCCTGGTTTATTCTAAATATTGCACTACTGGGACATATTAAGCTGCACATATTTCTTGTATCTAATTATTTCTATCTATTTTCAGGAGCTTCCAAGTAAAGAGATTAGCAAAGATGTCACTGATGACAGTCTATTCTCTGCTTGACAACTAGGATGGAACATATTAAGTCCTCTGGTATGCCTCTGTCACTCAGGTTTCCATGGTTATCTGCAAGGTCTAAGATGGGATGGCCAAGGAGGGGCCAGATACATGTTTGGATCATTTTCACATCATGTCTCTTGTTCCTGTGTGTGACCTTGACATTCAATGGTCATGTGTGGAAGATGCTTGATTCTAACTTGCATCTGGATGATTATGATGATTCAAATGAAGGCTATGGATTAAGAAAGCTTCTTGAGGACCCAGAGGCAAGAATTGAAAGATTGCGACAAGAGGGTCTTGAGAAAAGACTACCACAGTGTATAATAATTGGTGTAAGGAAGTGTGGTACAAGAGCTTTACTTGAATTTCTTGATCTCCATCCAAATATAAAAATAGCTGATATGGAAATGCACTTTTTTAATAAAGATGAAAACTATAATAATGGATATGAGTGGTACAGGAAATACATGCCTTTCTCTCTGTCCAGTGATATTACCATAGAGAAAACTCCACGATACTTTATTTCAGAAAGTGCACCCGAGCGGATTTTTAAATTCAACAGCTCCATAAAACTCATTGTGATATTCAGACATCCAACAACAAGAGTGATATCAGATTATTCACAGGTTTATGAAAATAAACTTGAAAGGAATAAGTCCTTTGAACCCTTTGAAAGAATTGTGATTGACAAGCGGACAGGAAGAGTTAATACAGGTTATAAGGCAGTAAGAATAAGCATGTATTATTATCATTTGACTCAGTGGTTATTATACTTCCGAAGACATCAGATTCATGTTGTGAATGGTGATAATTTGATAGTGAAACCTTTAGAGGAAATTAAAAAAGTGGAAACTTTCTTAGGATTAGATCATTTAATAACAGAAAAAAATGTCTACTTAAATGAAACTCGTGGGTTTTACTGTATGAAATCAGGGAATAATCAACATTGTTTAGGCGCTCAGAAGGGAAGAAAGCATCCAGATATCGACCCATTAGTCAAAAGAAAATTGAACGATTTCTATCGTCCGTACAATCGGAAACTATTTGCCATGATTGGTCAGGAATTTGATTGGGATTAATGGAGTAGCTAGAAGGACAGCATATTTCACAGAAGTAAATTGAATCAAGACAAGAGTTAATTGAAACAAAGAAAAAAGTATTAGATATGACCAGACTTTTCCTGATATAAGTTGCACTTTAAGTTGTAAAAGGAGGCAACTCAAAGTATTTTAAGGTTATTTCCCTTGAAAAGGTTGATGTATCTTGTATACAGTGAAACATTAGCCTTGTTCTTATGTTTGGTATTCAAAAAACTTTGTTACAGGATAAATTGATTTGAAAATCAGTCAGAATTTTTTAATACTAAAAGTATTGCTGTCAGTGGCTAGAAATTAAGTCATGTTTTAAATATTTACTGGCCTATCATTTAATGCTACTGACCAAATATGAATTTTCATCATTATGCAATAAGGTGAACAAAAATTAATGAATTTCATGACAGAAGTCAGACTGTCATTAATTTTGTTTTGCCTGTTAATGTTTTAAAAGTTCATCTTCAGCTGAGAGTTGATATATGCATGTTCTGTTTGTAATCAGCCGGTGCAACAAACATTCATTTTTAGTGAAGCAATATTTTTTGTATAGAATACATTTAATATTACAGTATTTATTGCAAAAGTTTGGCACTCTTCATAGTTTGCCCCTGAACAAAATTGTATAAATATGTCATATTAAATTCTGTTTAAGTGCAACACTTTTAGCTAACCTGAGCACAAAGTGCTCAAAGGTGAGCTATTGGGATCATTGAATGTCAGGCATCATGCATCCTCAACAATTTAACTTGAACAACTTCTCCTCCTAAACCGCTAAGCCAACTTTGACGAAACATGCCTGGGATATTCCTTGCATGAAGCTCTACCAAACTTTTTCAAAGAATTGAATTCCATCTAGAACTCGGGTTGCTATAGCAACAGAAAGGAAAAACTTTGAAAATCTTCTTGTCTGAAACCACAAGGCCCTGAGCCTTAAGATTTGGTATGTAGCATTGTCTAAATAAACCTCTACCAAGTTTGTTCAAATTATACCCCTTGGGTCATATTTGCCCCCCCCCCCCCTCTCCCCCCCCCCCCCCCCCCCCCAAGTGGTCAATTGATTTTACATAGGCTTATATAGGATAACTTTGAAAATCTTGTTGTCTGAAACCACAAGGCCCTGAGCCCTAAGATTTGATATGTAGCATTGTCTAGTGGACCTCTACCAAGTTTGTTCAAATTATGCCCCTGGGTGTCAAATTTGGCCCTGCCCCGGGGGTCAATTCATTTTACATAGGCTTATGAAGGCAAAACTTAAAAAAACTTCCTGTCTGAAACCACAAAGCCTAGAACTTAGATATTTTTTAATGGAGCATCAGCTAGAGGTCATCTACTAGGTTTATTCAAATTATTCCCCTTGAGTGAAAATTGGCTGTACCCTGAGGGTCACTTTAATTGATATAGATTTATATACGGAGAATCTTAAAAAAGCTTTTGATGTTTGCTCAACAGCAGACCCAAAGGCAAAGTATTCAGGTGAGCAATCTAGGGCCCTCTTGTTTTTAAAGTAAAGAAGACACGAATATATACAATATTTACTTTATTCAGTGAAGAAAGCCATTTTGTGGCTTTGTGGTTTTATTTCTTTGTAATTATTACTTATATAATTCTTACGAAAATACTTAAAACTATTGTTTCTGACACATACCTAGAAAAGCATGGAATGCTCACAACTGTTATTAATTAATTTCAAATGCAAAATTTTCTCTCTTAAACAACATAATAAACATACCATCCTTTGAATAAGGTTGATATTGTTTGAATTGCACTGAACCAATCTTAAAAACATCCAATTGACTTTTCTTGTGAGCAGAAAGTAGCATCTTTGTACAAGTCTAATGTATTGTTCTCATTGGGGCAAAGTCTGTTCAGAACAAACTAACTTAAGCCTATGACAGATGCTTCTGTTGATTGTATGAATATTTTATAAAACAAAAGATGGAAATATGTTTTTGGAGCATTTCAAAACATAATGATCTTGAAATATCAGGAACAAGTTATAACAGAAAAAATCAGTACAGCAAACAGATGAACGAAAGTGCTGATACTGTTACTAAAGAAGCATTTTTCAAAAACATTCATTTCTCTCACACAAGTATTAATTTTTCTGATTAGGATACTTCATACGACAATAATAATTTCACTTAATTTATTTCACTCATTTTATCAATTTCATGCTTATGAAACAACCAAAGAATTTTCTATTTTATTTTTGAAAGACTGCGTATAAAAGACAAGATGTATAAATGTTACATATAAATATGATTGTTTTATAACATGTTCTTCATCTATGTTAGAAAACCCGTTTTAGGGTTATGTTATTATAGTATGTATATTCAGAATGATATTAAAAGTGGTAGGTGCAATAAAAATATGTGTACTTCTGTGACCAAAATGGGTATACTGTTATGTACTAAATTTAAGATTTTATGCGGTACCACAAGTGAAGGTCCATTTTATTAGAACGAGCTTCCCGATGCCTTTGTTTATAGATTGACAAGATCATAGTATTACCACCTCCATGTTCTGAATGTCACTTACTCGACATAATCACACTGGTTCAAAGGATTAGGTTCAAGCACTGATATTTCTCTGAGTAATGACAGACATACATCGTAAAATGCAAAAAAAAATGCTTTCATAATTGAAGTAATGCATTGAACAAATGAAGTCTGTAATCTGCATGTGCGCCAGTGAACTGAAACCATGGCACACTCCTTATACATTTCTACACATTTTTACTAATTTTTATAACAAAGTCAGTAAAACCTGTAGAAACTAATTGTTAGTCTTCTGTCATACGCTGTCAAACTTCATTGGCTTCATATTCTCATTTGGAGAAAAGATTGGGTCAATAAAGATTTTCCTATCACCCAGAATAAACAATGAAAACACCATCAATATAAGAAACCCGTAATTTCCCCGAGTTAGGGTATGATTACCTTGAGAAGTAATGGTTTGCAATCAAGTTCAAGGGCCACTTAAATGGTCAATTGTCCACTCACTTAGCTCCTTCTGGTCACTTTTCACAGTGGTTATTAGCTGTAATGGGCTGTTTTATGGTGTGTACCAAGTTTTCAGATGGGGGCCATGGTTTAATATAAATACTGCTTTGTCTGGTGATAATGCTTTTGAATTTATTGTATTTATAAAGTCACCTCTGACTGCTCTCCTGTACCAAATAAACATTGTTAAAACTCAGTTATGAATTATTTGTTAAAAAATGAGGGACCACATTTATGATGACCCCATATTGAAGTTTCTAGTGGAAAAACTCAATTTTTTTGATAAAATGCTCACTTCTGAAAATAAACATTCAGATATTTGTTTTGGTCATTTTGAGGTTAGCTCTCTTTGAGAAGCACTCTCATACTTCTGTATAGTATAATGAATTTTTTCAAGTCATTTGAAAATCAAAGATGTACTTATTTTTACCTCATTTGTTTTCTAGTCACTAGAAAATCTGTTTTTAAATAGTTTGTAGGATTGTTACAATCCTGATTGAATGGAAATAGTTTAATGTCAGTAAATGTGCATGTCTGTTGTATAGAACTGTAAAAGGCTAATAACCTAGAACTCATACAATTTGATTGGCTAAAAAGAAGCCCAAAAGGCATACTTTGGTGGACAGTTAGAAGATAAATTTAAACTATAAATAATTTCATGATACATGTTTATAAGCTATTTTCTTCTTAAAACAATTATAAAGAAGGTATTCCTATACCTATCATTTATAGCAGACTATAGAAACATGTAAGTTTACAGAAAAGACGTCAGATGTTACCTTTAAAACATATCAATCTCTTTGATTGGCCTTCAGTGAAACCACCACAGAAACATAATTATATCAATGTACTACATCGGAGACCTGGGGAAACTTTGACGATTTCAGTCTGACTCATGACTATTAAAAGATAGGGTAAAATTTTTATTAAAAACTCTAGAACAAACAATCCACATCATTGGAAAATGTTCCAGGTCCAGTTATCTGGACACTTGAATTTATGTATGTGATGCATTTGTTTGTGTTTTCCTTATTTCAAAGTCTTTATCTCTCTTCAAATTTGTAGTTCTTAAAGGAAACAGTACTTAAATCAAGGACAATACTTGATCCTGGCTCTTAAAGATTAAGTGGCAGAGATAATTGCTTAATGAAAGTCCTTGTAAACTGCATGGTTTTTCTCATGCTGTTAAGGTATGCTTAAGATAAGAAAATATGTCAGAATTTTGGAGTTGCTTTATCTGTTCTTTTATTTTTTTTCAAATGGGAGAAAAAAGTTTTTGCAGTATCCTTAAGCCATATCACTATGTTAAATGAGGTTAAGATAATTGTGAATTAATTAGGAGCTCAAGGGGTGAGGGACTAGGTTTTAAAGTGAAACCAAGGAAGGCAAGTCTGTGAAGTCTGAAATCTTGAACAGAAAGTACATGTTGAAAGTAATTCGCTGATAAGTAAAATCGTCAAGGTCCACTAGTGAAGCCAATTAATATCAGTGCTATTCCTAGTATTACCACCAAATAAGCTGGTCTGTGATTGAGTAAAGTTTAATTAGACCAACTTTACAGATATGGCCTATCGAAACTGGTCTTAAAGATTGTCTGTATAGAAAATTTATCTTCCAATTATTCTTAGAATTTATGTCTGGAATGTTGAAGTGCTCATGTAAGTGCAAGTTCATGACTGTACATGTATGTTGAATTGAGTACAGATATTTAACGTATTCATTTTTCAGTGTAAATTTTGTTTGTGTGTGTGTTGAATATTTTGTTGCAATAACTATGTTAAAATGATTTAATGGCAATAATGATCAAATTATTATGTCTTGATCAAAGAACAGTATTTGTTTGTATTGACAAATAAAAATGATCTAATAGATGAATTTATTGTATTTGTTGTTGTTACTGTTGCATATTTTCCCCACTAGTAAAATTGTCATGACTGTACATGTATGTTTTACATGAAATATTACTCTTAGAAGGTTTGGAAGTTGAGATTGTTTTTTTTATCTTGTCAGGTCAACCTTATTATAAACACTAAAGATATGTAGTTCTTCAGACTTCAGATTAAACATTGAACTCTTTATACAGCGTACAAAGAGGGTAGAACTTGAGAAGAAACTGCAGAATGCAAGAGCAAGAACTGTCTTATTTCATTTTTTCATACATTAAGTAGGGAATTACATGTAGTTTTACTTTATCTGGACATCCAGCCATTGGTGTCTTGTGGTGTACTCTGCCTTATGGATATATTTTGACTTACAAAATATGTACAAATGTTTTTTATTTGGATAAAAGATTATTCAGCACGATTTTTGTCATACAAAGGCATTTTTGTTTGACAATTTCGACAAATTTGTTTCACCAAATTCATACATAATATTTATTGGGATGAAAAGGAGTTAAAATTTAGCAGTTTAATAAGCAAGTTTTAGGCACACTTCTCCTTAACAAATATATATATAGTCGGGTTACCAAACTTCTTACATGTGTCAGAGAACCTTCTAGAAATAAGCTCCAACTGTCATAATACAGGCAGATATGCAAAACCAAGGTCTGTTTTTGTTGTTTCTCAGTAAGACGTAAAATACTTGCTCTTCTTTGGTGGGGAAGACCTTGAGATACAGATTAATATTAATCCAGATTTTGAGAAGATAGATTTAAAATGGCTGCTCAGAACATTCAGTTGTAGTTAATTTACTCCAGAGACACTGGAAAATAGGCACTGATAAGTCTTCTTTTGTGGAAATTGTCTAGCTTGTCTCCCTGGATGTCATGAATAAAGATTCCCACTTGACTTACAGAAACTGGTATGGCAGGCACTGAACCTGAGTTGTACTTGCACTGTACATGACTTAACAAGAATTGAGTGTCAGTTTTAAGATCTACATTAGAGATTGAGCTAAAAAGCTGAAAAACTTTTTATCACCGAAAACTGTCATGTTGGATAATACCTTCTTTAATGCAAATCAAATGAAAGATTATCATAGAGTTACAATGGATTATCTGGTTCAGATATCTATGTTTATTGTTATTCCTTAACAGGCTGAATTTTAATAAAGTATTTATACCTGCACAAATCTGGTTTTGGGTGTAATTAGGAATCGACTTGTCTGTCAGCCATTTCCTCCTATTCTGGATGGTTGATAGAGAATAGGTTGCAATGCATAAATGAAACTTCATGTAAAGCTTGTATAGAAATAAAGCATGGGATTGCATTTGGGGTGTCTGCACTCAAGGTCAAGATCACTTACTTAAAAAGGAAAATGAGGTTTCTTAACAGATTGTCCTATTGAATGAATCTTGGTGTGTAAGAAGCTTGTAGGCAGATGTCGCTTGGGATTCTGTTTTGGGTGTCATCATTCAACGTCAAGATCAATGTAACTAGAAATAGAAAAATGGATTGCATTCAGTAACTTCATGGTGGCATGTCAAAATTCATTTGTTTCAGCATTTGAATGTTCGGATCATTTTGCATTTGAATGTTCCAACATTCAGATAACTCTCATATTACTTGAAAACAAAAGTTCAGCTGAGCTTTTCAACCTAGGCATATAAGTAGTTTACCTCAATAAGAGGTTTCCAATTCACTGACACAAAGTGTCCTTTTTGGTATCCGATATCAGTACTGAGTAATTATCAACTTCACATAAATTCATGATTAACAGGTCTAAATGAAATTATGACAAAGCCGAAAACATGATTAGCATTACTGACTTGTTGCATTTGTATTGCATAGTTCATGAATGAATATTAAGGCAAAGAAAACACTCCAAAATAAGACATGAAAAAATGAATAAAATAAACTGGACAATAAAAAAACAATCATTTTAATTTTGAACATTATGCAAAATAATTTGTAAGTTCTGACATGATTATTAGCGGTTTAAATGAGAATTGTCAGAAAATTCTGTGAGAGAACAAATTGAACCAAACACTGGGCCAGTTTATAGTAAAATCAGGCCGGGTTATACCCAATAACTGACTGACATGTACATTTGTTATGTTTATTCCTGTTATGTCCAAGTTTGATCCCTTGACTGGCTACTCTCTTTGACATGAACATCCCTTTGGATGTGACACTTTAAGCTATGCATGTTTAAAGTCTACGGAGCACATGTTAAAGCAACAAGAAGTGAGAATTCACTTGTCTACAATGCTTTCATTATTTCTTCATCACTATGATTTCTTTTTTTTTATTAAAACAAATGTTTCAAAATGTTGCTGTTAATTTTTTTCCAAAAATGCAAATGCCAGAAATACATTTGAATTAAAAACATTCACTTACATTGCTACTTGGGATTGTGTTCAGGGTGTCTGCAATAATGGTCAAGCACAATTTTAAGATTAAAATAGTTTTTTATGCCCCTAGAGGTTGGGCATATTGTTTTTGGTCTGTCTGTCTGTTTGTTTGTCACAAAACTTTAATCTTGACCATAACACAGGGCATGCACCTCGATGAGCTCTACCTGCCAGACCCACTTTAGAGCTCCCCTCTCTCTCTCCCCCACCCACCCCCAACCCTCACCCCCTGTGATGCACTTACTATTATAATTTGCACATAAACAAACAATCAAAAAAAGTCTCACTTTAATGTTTGAATAATAATCCAAAAGATGTTCAATCGGAAATTTAATCCAATATATTTTAAATAATACAAACTATTAACAGGACTTTTACTGTGTATACATGCAAACATAGTGTTAGACAAGTATGACATCACCTGTTTTTGGAAAAATACTACAAATGGCTAAGGAATTATTGAAGTGGAGGGGGCATATTATATGAGTAACTGATTAAGTTTGGAATTAAAATTGGTCAAAATGCTTTTACCCCAGGGGCAATTAAATGGGGGTTACTTATATTATAAAGTAGCTTGTCATCTACAGTTATCAATTTAACTGATAGCTCTAGATGTGATTAAAGTGAGAAAATGTGTTAGACCTTTTTTAGCTGCATAGAACATAACCAGCAATATTGCATTATTGGAATTTCACTTTTGAAATGCCCACCAGGTTATTGTATTGAAAATTATTCATTCATTACTCAGTAAGCATTTGAAGCTTTTCCCATCAATCTGGTTAACTATCAGTAATCTATTCCTGTGAAATTGTCAATTACTTGATTGATACCTCTGCAGATTCAATTCTCCCTTCTGTAAACAGCTTTAACTTTCTTTCAATCAATTTTAAACACTCCAAGACTTCAAAAATCAATTTCTTACTTGCCTATCCTGTTTCAAATCAGCTGATAAAGGCATTGTAAAATGGAAATTTCTAGGAAATGAAACTGCATTTTAGATAAATGTGTTATAATTTATTTATGTATTTATTTTTGGAACCAGTGTGTCTATAGTTGGTTATGTTTTATTCAAGACAAGGAGCTTAATACTGGGATGATTTCCATGTTCACCTTCTACTGGGATGATTTCCATGTTTAAGCAACTGACTCAAAGAATTTAGCTTCAAATTTTTTTTTTAAATTATGAAGTTCATATACTATAAAAAATATACAATTTTATGCTTCTGTGCATCATGAAAACTGAAGAAAAAATAATTTTGTTTCGACCAGATTCGAACCCATGCCCTTCCAGTCAGTAAAACCAAGTTTGCATCTGCCCCATGGTTTTTTTTTTGTATAAATTATGAGATCTTTAAAAATCTTCAGTTAGAAAATGTGATAATGCAGCTGATGTTTGCTTAACAACAGACCCTAGCTCAGCCAAAGTACTCAGGTGAGAAGCCACAACCCTACAGGGTTATACGGAGTTCAGCATTGTAAAATAGTTGAATTTAATGGGGTTCCAGTGTACATAAGTGGTGTAGTTGCCACTTGCAGTAACATTTGAAGTGTCTTTAATCAAGGTCAGTCACTGTTACAAAAATTTTATTGTAAAAAATTTCTGATCAGTAACTTGACTTCAAAATGTTCTCATGCAATAAAATTTGGTTTGTAAGAAGTTTGTATTTAGTTGTCTCTTGAGATTCTGTGTGGTTGACTTTATTCAATGTAAAGGTCACTACAACATGAAATAGAAAACAGCTTTCTGATCAGTGACTTGACTTTTGAATGGTAGAATGCATTGTAATTTGTAAAGAGCTTGTAGGCAGTTCACTGTGGATTGAGTTTGATGTGTCTGTGATCAGGGTGTGGGTCATATGTTATGAACATTTCAAATTTGAATGTTAATGCAGTGGAACTTGGTATGTAGGTAGCTTGTATACAGATGTCACTTGGGACACTTGGTATGTAAGTAGCTTGTATACAGATGTCACTTGGGACACTTGGTATGTAAGTAGCTTGTATACAGATGTCACTTGGGATTGAGTCTGAGGTATTGGGATTAAGGTCAAGATCAGTGTAATAAAAAGTAGAAAAATGATTTCCAATCAATAGTCTCACTTCAGAATGTGTGCAGATGTGTTTAAAATGCCCCATTGCTTTTGTTCCTGTGACAAGGTAGAATGTATATGGGGTGGGGGGGATGGGGGTTATTTCTTTGAGTGAAAGTTCTAGTTGTTATTAATTTTTAGCTCACCTGAGCACAAAGTGCTCAGGGTGAGCTTTTCTGATCGGTCTTTGTCCGTCGTCCGTCCGTCCGTCGTCAACTTTTCATTCAAATGATATCTCCTCTGAAACCAATGGGGCAAATTTAATGAAACTTGCCTGGGATGTTCCTTGCATGAAGCTCTACCAAGATTGTTCAAATGGTTCTGGTCCATTGCATTTCTGGTTCACTGGAGCTAAAAATAGATTTTATAAGTTGGATCTTTAAAAATCTTCTTCTCCGAAACCACAAGGCCTAGAGCTTTGATATTTGGTATGAAGCATCATCTAGTGGACCTCTACCAACTTTGTTCAAATTATGTCCCTGGGGACAAAACTGACCCCACCCCAGGGGTCAGTTGATTTTACATAGAGTTTTATAGGGAAAACTTGAAAATCTTCTTGTCAGAAACCACAAGGCCTAGAGTTAAGATATTTGGTATGTAGCATTGTCTAGTGGACCTCTACCAAGTTTGTTCAAATCATGGCCTCTGGGTGAAAAATGGCCCCGCCCCGGGGGTCACTTGTTTTACATAGAGTTATATAGGAAAATCTTTAAAAAAATCTTCTTGTCAGAAACCGTAAGTTATAGAGCTTAGATATTTGGTGTGTAGCATTGTCTAGTGGACCTCTACCAAGTTTGTTCAAATCATGGCCTCTGGGTCAAAAATGGCCCCGCCCCGGGGTCACTTGTTTTACATAGAGTTATATAGGAAAAACTAAAAAATCTTCTTGTCAGAAACAAGAAGGCCTACAGTTAAGATATTTGGTATGTAGCATTGTCTAGTGGACCTCTACCAAGTTTGTTAGAAAAATGTCCCTGGGGTCACTATTGGCCCCGCCCGAGGGGTCACAAGTTTTAAATAACAATATAGAAGAAAATCTTTAAAAATCTTCTTGTCTGAAACCACAAGACCTAGAATTTTAAAATTTGGCATGAAGCAAGCTTTATCAAGCTTTTTCAAATTATTGGATTAGGTTAAAGGTCACGGAGGCTAAAAGTAGAATTATCTACTGTACCTCATAGAGCCTTCATTTATAGACCAATATCTTTGATATTCAGTATAGAGGTTCCTTGCATGGACCTCTACCCATGGGTAGGGTTTGAGGTCACTGGGTCAAGGTCAAGGTCACCATAGCTTATAATAGATATTTCTACTTTCTGTCGTAGAGCCTTTATTTATTGACTGATATTTTACATATTTGGTTTGTAGGCACTTACATATTTTCAATTAAAAAATGAAATACTGCTTAACAGCAAACCTACAGCCAAAGTACTCAGGTGAGCGATCCAGGGCCATCATGGCCCTCTGGTTTTAGAAATATATTTAAAATAAGCTAGAAAGGACATTTTCTGTTTTTGTCTTAAAAGTAAATATAATTGATGAAATTTTGCAGATATCATTTACAAGCATACTGTTAATGGGTACTTTGTTTGATATGTACTCAATACAATGTACCTGGAGGGTCTTCTATTTTCTGTGCAATGTTACATCAAATTTCACACTTCATACTCTCACTACATCAGGTGTGAAAAATACTTTGAAAGGCATTGTGCTGTATTTAACATTATAGGCTATACGGTTTCCATTTGTACTTCGTGTATATCAATCTGTGTGTGTGCATGCTTTGAGGAATTAAAAAAGAAGTTCTGTGAAAGGAGGCATCTGATTGGATCATTGTAACATGTGAGTTTGTCTTGATATCCTTAAACCTTTGTCAGTTATTCCTGAATATTCACGAGAAATTAAGACTTATATACCTTAGCAAGGATGTATGACAATATTAATTCAGGAGTGGATTATTTGCAAAGTGGTAATGCACAGAACTGCTAATCAAGTGATCACACTTCTCATTTCTTTCCAGGTGATCGAGACAAACTGAGGTCCCATGTATGATCATTGCCATACACTTAGAATGTAAAAGAACCAGAAGTGTCTCTTGAATGGGATACCCTGTATTTTGCACTATCCCCACAACTCTTCAGAGGGCATTGGTCACTGACACTGATCATAAATAAACTCATAAAGATAGATATATTTATAGAATTGCATCCCTTGGTACCATATACGAGTCCTCTGCAGGGAAAGGAAGTTTTTTAGCTGTTTCTTTCACTGCCCATTTAGTGATAGATTTGCTGCAATATTAAAGGACTATAAGGTTCAACTTGCATTAAACTAAAGTAGTAATAAAACATAGAAAGTCAAAGCTTGAATAAGATGAACAGTTGACCTTCAGTTAAAACATACAGATCTAACATGATACATAAAATGGCATACATAGGAAACAGGATACTTCCCTGTTTAATCATTGAGTCTAAAGATAAGAAAGTTGAAGAACTAAGATTTATCAGTTTGAAATGAAAAAAAAATAAACAGCTAGCAAGGACTTGAAAAGGTAATTTAAGGTAAGGTTGACACAAATCAACATTTCTTTCTTTCTTTCTTTCTTTCATTTTCTCCATCCCTTCTTTCTTTCCCTTACTGATGGAGGCATTATTGTGTCCTTAAGCCATCAGTAGCTCTTGCAGGTCATGCAGATGGCTGTATAACAAAATATATAGAGGATATTTGTTTGTTTTTGTGGAAGATGAGAATTTATTTCATTGAGTGAACACCATATGTGATATTTTCACGAGTGGCGCAGCCACGAGTGAAAATATAAACATATGGTGTTCATGAGATGAAATAAATTCCCATCTTCCACTAAAAAACAAACAAATTTTCTTTTTATTTTATGCCAACACGTCAAAAATGGGTATTTTATGACATTTTTACTCAGGGCCTTCAATAAATTCCCCATGGTGAGCCCCAAATCAGTTAATGCGTACTTTGGTTACTCCACACAAAAAAAATGTGCAGACAATCTCCAATACATATGATAACTTTACTTCTGCTGAAATAAACTGAATACACTTTCATTAAATAACATTTATTTTTCTCTACACAGTTTATCAATATTTATTGAATTTTAGCCATACATACTTTCATTATAAAAGCGGATTGATACCGAGTAATATTCAATCAATTGAATTGAAAGTCGGCCATATTGGATATTGTCCATGTGAGTTATGTAAACAAATCAGACATTTTAAATAATTTATGGCGAATTTCATCATTGTTCACAACTAGTTAGGCTCAGGAATTCAATATTATAACTGGATTTAACAAGGTAAATAAATTTCACTCGCTGTCACTGTCTGAAATACAGCGGATTCTCTTGTATTTACGTGGTGGGGGAAAAGTAGTTCCGGCACAAACAAAAAATTATCAAAATGGTAATTTCACTGATTCAAAACAGTGGATTATCACTTTTATCTCACTGATATTTCCCTATATTTCATTGGTAGGCATAAAATAAATAATTGTACTTGTTTATGTAACATTCTTGTAAAACAGTATTTTTTATGGTTCTGTTTGTGAATTTGGTAACTCATTAATTTCTCAGTTGTACTTAATGACACTCTCAAGTGTTTTCACAATTGTTGAGTATTCTTTCTAAGACTGTCTTCGAAATTAATTATATATCTGTGGAACCAATTAATGGGTTATTTACTTGCTGAAGCCCTAAAAAAAATCAAACAAGATATGATATATGACTCAGATAAGAGTTCTTGATAAACTGTCATTCAAAAATGATTTCTGATGTTAAATAAGAAAATTACTTTTCCCCTGAAATGCAGTCTCTTTTCACGGAATTGTATTATTGTGTCAATATTTACACAAGATATTTAGACGAAATTCTATGATGGAGAACTTGAGAAGAGATACTACTGAATTGCAGTGTCTATCAAAAAAGAAACTGCAAACAAATGTAATGGTTCAGTGAATTTATAACTTCAAATAACCAGATAATATTGTATCATAATGATGCTAAAGTGACATTGAGGATGTGTGACCTGCAAGATACTTACTTTGTTTTTAAGTAATTGAGAAAGTGCTCCCCTTGCTTTATACTTACTGAATATAAATCAGAACCATTTTAATGGTAAAGTTCAATTTTGTCAGTTTAATAATGGAAAAATGCTTGCTTTCGTGAAAGAGAGCAAGTTGCTTTCTTTAAAAATTTGTAAAAAAACATATTTGGTTTGTTTTAGACACGTGCCATTTAACCATTCTTAGGGCACAAGAACTCATTCCAGCTACAATTTATAAATCCTCTGCCGCAAAGCGGGATGGGGGTTATAGGAATAGCCTTGCCTGTCTGTCTGGCTGTCTGTAACATTTTCATTTCTGCTCCATTTCTTCTGTACTCTTGAACTGATTTTTTTAACTTGAGTCTTATGTTTAACTCATTGAGATGATGTACAGAACCCATAGTCCAGCCATGTCAGTTCAAGGACAAGGTCACACTTGGAGGTCACTTGTTCAAGCCTTCAGTTTTGTATTGTCATTGCAACACCTAAAGCTTTCCCATAATCCATGTTTCTCAGACTACTTATAACTTTACTAAATGCTGGTGGCAAGGGATATAGCAGTCCTTGGACAGCCTTGTTCTTATAAATTCAACAGAATTATTCATTTCTTTCTTCAAGTTTGCTTTATTAATCCAAATTTCTTTGCCTGCACCAGTAGTTAAATCATCATAAGGCTGTAAAATTGTTGGATTGATTGTCACACAGTCGATCCAGTTTTGTAATGGACACTATAGGCATATCACTAGGCATATCACTAATCACCTATCAATGACCAGAGTTGTCTACCTACCACCAAAACAAATAGTTCTATCGATTCAAACATTTAAAAAAAACATTTGTTTACTTAGAAGTTCAGTAATCATTTAGCAATATAGAAATTATCTAATTCAAAACATTTCCTGCTACTGTGGTTTGAGAGAAAGTCATTTTTGTTTTTCTTTTTTTACAATTTGCTGTCTAATTTTCTGTGTAGCGTAGTGATTCAAGGTCATAGGTATTTTTGAAATATACCTTATTCAGTATTCATCATCTGCTAGCTTACTAGTGTGTGTTCCAGTCATGAACTGGCCTAGTTACCCTGGATTCAGTTTGATCAGAAGATAAGCATCGTTAAGATTGAAATTAGGGTTATAATTTAGTATTTTGATGTATAGAGCAGTGACTGTTTTGCTTTGATTGTTTATTCAGAATTGTCAGTTTATCTGCAGTTATACTTACATAATAGTTTTATCTATCTGTTTAGACTTTTAATCTCTAGAGCAGACTTACAAAACGTGGTTGAGTTTGCCAAAACCCTATGACATAGTATTAAAATCGTGTGCGGCACATGACAAGTTTACAAGAAACTTGAATGTGAATTCAAAGGCAATCCATGCATGAGTTTTTTGTAAACTTTGATTTTGATTGCTATGGAGATGCTTCTTGCCAAGTATTTTCTCAGGAGCCAGCATTACTCCTTTTTTTCCATTCAACTTGTTTGGCAGACTTCAGCAAGATAACAATTTATCTGGTGTACATCAGTGTCAAATTAAGCCTTGAGCTAATTATATAATGACATCTTAGGTCAATATGATGTCTGTTTAATCTGCCAAGTTCTACCTTTTAAGCATCAATCATTATATGGGTAACATGTGAAGGAAATGAAAGGTGAGAGATCATTATGGCTTTAGCCTTTATTATTCTTGAAATTTCTTTAACAGTTTATTTGTATTATATTTATGTGTATTTCTTTGTTTTTGTTAAATCTTAAACTTACAAAACATTTGCAGCTCAGCATAATTTTATACATTTTTTTTGCAGTGGGGATTTTCGTCCACTTTAATGCAAGTACTACCCAAAATATCAATGCTATAATTTTTTCACCTACTTAGATTACCCACAATTCATCAAATGCTGCAGCTGGCACATTACCTAGGATGATTCAGCTAGTTAAATAGATCTGGATTTAAAAGCAAATTAAAAGCAAAAATTGCAGAAATATTTTATTATTCAGTAAAACCGTATGTTCATGTTGCGATCTTCTGCATATTTCCCTACAGCTGGAGATTAGAAGAGAAGAACATGCGCTTGTTCACATAATAATACTGACGTTACTGGTAAGCATTTAAAGCACTTCCTTGTCTGCTGCTAAATTCTATAAAAGGAGATTTTTGGGCCAAGAACTTTGCATTATTTGGTTTTTAGCTTCACTTTTCAAAGAAAAAAAGTGGAGCTGTTGTCATGACCCTCTTCTCAGCATCGGCATTGGTTAAATAACCTCTTTGTTAAAGAGGCTGTACTCCAGATTTGATATAAATTTTTTTTTTACTTAAATTAAATATCTAGATGCCATGAGATTATAACAACATGATATTTTACTTCAAAACTGATTATAAAAGTCAAAATAGAACAGAAAAAATATATTCACTCCAGCCGGATTTGAAATCTGGACCCTCATGTTAACAAAATATTAACAACGCTTTAACTGTCACCACTATCGCCGCATGTGAAATAAATATCATTTACTTTAAATGTTATACAATATAGTTATACCGTCGCGTTACGGTATAGCACTATGAAAGGAAAAAAATCAATTTATAATGTGATTATCTGACTTATTTCTGTCAGTTACTCAGTTTTTTAAGCATTAGTCATAAATATCACAAGAAATTTATAATACAAGAAAACTTTTTTTTTGTGTCATCTGGAGCACAGCCCCTTTAAGGTCCATTTCTCAGAAACTATCAAAGCTGTAATACTTCAAATTAAGAATACATGTTCAAATGTGCCACCATTTCTTAAGGGCAGATAACCCTCAAATTTATTTTTGCAAAGTTATGCCCTTTTTAGCTCACCTTAGCACTTCGTGCTCAAGATCATCATGAGCTTTTGTGATCTCCCTGTGTCCGTCATGCGTCCTCAACTTTTTACTTTAAACAACATCTCCTCCTTAACCACTAAGTGAAAGATGATAAAACTTTACAGGAATGTTCCTAGCGTGAAGCTTTACTAAAGTTGTTAAAAGAATTTCACTCCATGAAGAACTTTGATTGCTATGGCAACAAGAATGAAAAAATTTAAAAATCTCTAAAACTGCTAAGCCCAGAGGTCTTGAATGAAAAAATTTAAAAATCTCTAAAACTGCTAAGCCCAGAGGTCTGATATTTGGCATGGAGCATTGTTTAGTGGACCTCTACCAAGTTTGTTCAAATAATATCGCTGGGGTCACTATAGGCCCTGCCCAAGGGGTCACAAGTTTTACATAGCAATATAGAAGAAAATTTTTTAAAATCTTCTTGTCTGAACCACAAGACCTTGAGTTTTAAAATTTGACATGAAGCATTGTCTAGTGGACATCTACAAAATTTGTTCAAATAATGGGGTCACTATTGGCCCCGCCGGAGGCATCACAAGTTTTACATAGCAATATAGAATAAAATCTTTAAAATCTTTTTATTTGAAACTACAAGGCCTAGAGTTTTAACATTTGGCATGAAGCATTGTCTAGTGGACCTCCACCAAGTTTGTTCAAATAATGTCCCTGGGGTCACTATTGCCCTGCCCAAGAGGTCACATTTTTTACAGAGCAATATCCCGCTTGACACAACTTTACTCTAACCACTGAGCCAAGGAATCAGTTCCCTGATGCAGTTGTCTGAGGTTGCTTGATTCCCCATCCCCCCCCCCCCCATCACCAGACCCCCCCCCCCCCCCCCCCCCTTGTCTTGTTGATTTTTGGCATGAGAAATACAAAATTTCATAAACAGCTGTCAGTGCACAGTAAATGTGTATTGAAAGAAAAGTATAAGAATTTGTTTCTACAAATAATAATTGTTCACTCGATTAATTTGGAAGGGAGGTTGGAAGCTTGTTCTGTTCTTAAGACACACAGCCTTCATTTCAATGTTGAAAATGAAGACTTTTATTGACCTTCAATATTTATATGTTGATAATTTGGCCAACTTTCCCTCTGACTAGAACTTTCAATACATTTTTCTTTCTTTTGTTTTCTGAAATATCTAAACATGTTTGGGAAAAAGGTATTGATAACATGAACTACATGTAATACCATCCTGGATGTTGATACACAGTATATTAGATGAAATAATTATGCTTTGCAGTTCTATCCTGGAACTTTTTGTTGTTGTTTGTTTGTAGTAGTAATAATTTCTGATCCTTTGAAGATGTTTTTGCAAATAATACTGCCCAGTATGCTTTGAAACAAACCTTTTATTTATTTTAAGAGAAAACAAAATGTTAAGCTGCCGTTCTGTATTGTCCCAGTAAATGTACATGCATGAAGAAGGGAATTTAACTATGTTTAATAAAAGACATCCTGGTTCATCCTGAGAGCCTGAACCCTGCTGCTTCAGTGCTTCATCTGTTTGATATAACTTGATACTTGCATTAAGCTTCAATTGTAACTGTTCATAATATTTCAGCTAGTATTGTAAGTAGCAATTTAGAGCTTGAGTTGTTCAGTTGCTAATATCATGCATTACAGTAATAACATTGATACAAAAAATACAGTAGGCATCCTTAATTTCTTCTGATTCTTGTTATTCTTTCATGATACATGAATCTGTATCTCTACTTAACCGCAATTCCATTGAGTATTCAGGAATATAGTGCTTGCTTTTTGCTGTTTAAGCTAAAACATACAACAGTCGTGATAGTCCTGTTATTTTTAACTTGCAAACGTGATCAAGCACAGGTACTTGTTTGGGTCTCAAGCAAGGGCTGACAACACACAGTGTGGAACAAGAAGTCTCCAAAATGTTAATGCTTCATTACATCTGAGAATGCTAAAAAATATAACTTCTTTTAATGTTCATAAGACTTGATAAAAATGCTTTCTTGGAAGAAATTCAATTAGCAGCTTGTGTGCTAGTGTCTTCAACAAAAGAAGACTGTTAGATACATTACAGTGTAAGGAGTTTACCTTAATATGCGAGAGGGAAAGTTTTATTAAACTCTTCAGATGTTGTCTTCAATGACGAAACTTTTTGCAAGCCCATTCTCTGGACCTTCATACATATATCTGTGGGATTATTCCTCAGAAATGTTCCCGGAACATAAATCTAACTAGGCCTCACATGTAACAAACTCTTTAAGGTCTCAAAGCTTTACTTCAGACCTTAAGCCAAAAAAGGAAAATGTCACAATAAATTACTAAAGAGCATCATTAGCCAAAATAGAAATATTGATAATCTCTCAAGAAAACTTCTGTTCAAAGAAATTACTGTGTTGCAGTGGTCACTTACTCTGCCAGCATTTGTATTGGGCAGCTCTGTTTATGGAGATAAGTGATCTGTATGTGATTAAAAGTTATATTTATGTTCCAAATGACAGACAAGATAAATGTTGAAGGGGAGACAGGGTGCTTAGTATATGTTCAGAAATCAAGTAAATTAGAAGAAAGAGACTTCTTTCACTTCAAAGATAGATATAAATGAAAATACACGTTCCTGTATACAGTAGAATCCTGTGAAAATACACATTCCAGTATACAGTAGAATCCTGTGAAAATACACATTCCAGTATACAGTAGAATCCTGTGAAAATACACATTCCAGTATACAGTAGAATCCTGTGAAAATACATGTTCCAGTATACAGTAGAATCCTGTGAAAATACACATTCAGTATACAGTAGAATCCTGTGAAAATACATGTTCCAGTATACAGTAGAATCCTGCGAACATACACATTCCAGTATACAGTAGAATCCTGTGAAAATACACGTTCCAGTATACAGTAGAATCCTGTGAAAATACACATTCCAGTATAGAGTAGAATCCTGTGAAAATACATGTTCAAGCTTTACTCAAATTTTTTTTCCTTAAGTATTAGCATTTTACAAATATACATATTATATGCTTTGAGCATTTTTTATGTATCTCATCTCATTATCGGAAAGAGAAATATTTGTTGTTGTTTTTTCTTGTGTAATGTTATTTTGTTTCATTTCAGGAATTGAGGAATGTGTAAACTGAGATGTGGTAAAATGACAGGTAACCTGGAACAGAGAACTGGTTCTTCTGTTAAATGGCTGCCTGATTCTTCAGTCAAGTACAAAAGCATGTCAGACCTCACAGACTGGTGGCCTGGGTCCCTGAAATATCAAGTTCCAAAGAGTGTTAGACGGAAAATACTCATTTTCCTGTTTGTTGTTGCTGTGGCCTGTGTTTTACTTGTGTATTTTTGCTATAACTGCTATTTGATATGCTCAGGGTCATGTGGAGTTTTGAATATAAAGCAGGACCTTATGACTACTAGTGCAGAAAGGGCACATGGTATTTCACATCAGTCAATGAACAGTCAGTCTTTGCAGGCTGTACCTCGCCTTCCATCATGCATTATCATTGGTGTACGTAAATCAGGAACAAGAGCCCTTCTTCAGTACATGAGTCTCCACCCAGATACTGTTATCAATGCAAAAGAACAACACTTTTTTAACACAGATAGATACAAACTTGGACTGGACTACTACAGAAGTCAGATGCCAAAAAGCTTAAACAATCAAATCACTATAGAGAAAACACCTGCATATTTCACTGATCTTATGACTCCTGAGCGAATATATCGCATGAATAATTCAATCAAATTGATACTTATTGTCAGAGAGCCAGTAATTCGACTTATATCTGACTACACTCAGTTAAGAAAAGGAAAAGAACAAAGAAACAAAACAGCTAAATCCTTTGAAGAACTGGTGCTTGACAACAGTGGGAAAATAAACACAGATTACAAACCAGTACAAAGGTCAATGTATTATCATTATTTTATAAACTGGCTGGAATTCTTTAGTCGGGACCAGATTTACATTTGCGATGGGGATGCTTTTATAACAAATCCATACTCAGAGCTTTATGATATTGAAACATTCTTACATCTTCCGCACAAAATCCCAAGTAATGTATTCTATTTCAATGCTTCAAAAGGCTTCTATTGCATTAATGATGAAACTCTAGACACACCATGCTTGAGTGAGGCAAAAGGCAGACAACATCCAAAAATTGACCCTGCAGTTTTGGAGGCACTGTATGACTTTTACAGACCTAGAAATAAATTGTTCTTCAAACTTGCTCAGAGAACATTTGATTGGCCATAAAATAAAAAAATACTTAATGGTTGTCTATAGGGTAACTTACAGGTACGTAAGTGAAATGAGAGGTCATAAGGACAACTCCTGACTAATTGTAGAAAATCTTTATATATATGTTCCTTGAAGGCTGAGCTTTATTGGCCAATCTATGTGTCCAGATTAAAGGTTACCTCTCATAAAGCCAAGAACCATATTTGATTAAATTTTATTTTAAAGTTTTGTTTGCCTGTTAAAACTATTTCTCAGAGTCCCCTGAAGATAGATTAAACTCCATGTAATAAAACAAAGAAGGAATGAAGTGCATAAGATTCATAACTCTTCATTTAATCTTTAGTGTTACTGCTTGTTGTTAATTTTCATACTTGATTTTTGGCAGTACTTACCGTTTGAGAAAGTAGAAAATAGAGATTTAAAACTTCATGTATGGAAAGATTTTGTATGGGAGGATTGTATTTGATTATTGTCTGAGCCAGGATTCCAAGAGTATTAAGATAGGCTTGAAACTTCATGCATGGGTAAATTCTGTAAAGGAGGAATGTAGGGCACAAGAATCATAACTCTCCTTTAACTAATTTTCATATTAACTCTTTGATAGGAGCATACTTAGTTACTTAAGAGATACAAAGAAAATTTCATTTATGAATAGACCTTATAAGTGAAGTGTGCAGTGCAAAAGAACCATAGCTTTCCAAATGTTTCATTTAGATTTGTTGCCCCTTGCAGATCGTTAATCAGAGACCATTAAGATACAGACTTAAGACTTGAAACTTTATGTATGGATGAGTCCCAAGGATGGGTGCACTGCACAAGAATTGTAACTCTTTTTACATTTTCCCTGAGTTATTGCCATTTGTTAATTGTCATACTTAATTTTTGTCTGGACCACTTCTGTCTGACTCTTGAAGATAGAAACTTGAATCTGCAGATAGATTTCATAAAGCACCTGTGAAGTTCTTAAGAACCATAGTTCTCCATTTATTATTTTAGGATTAATATCATTTTTTAATTTTTATTCTTAATAGGAGTAAACTGATTTGTTCTTGAAATCTTACTCAGGGTCACAGTGCACTTCTGAAGAGATATTCTTGTTTGTGACATGTTTTAAAGATTAAATCATGGTAATAAATAAACAAGTTTAGAAAATTCAACTATGGTAAGTTAAGAAAAACAATATGCATTTATTATTTATCGTATGTATGGAGAATAGAATGGGAAAGTGTGAAACATTCTCACAAGAAAAAAAAGCAAATGACCTGATTTGTAGATAAAGTGCATTATGACACATACTGTGTTTTAAGTGTGCATGTGATCTTAATGACAGTTGTAAGGTACAGCAAACCCTTGATTATCTTAATTTTCTATTTGTATATAGATAACTCTTGTCAAAATGGTTTGAGAGACTGTATGTATATTTTTGAAGCTGACAAATATTGTAGCTCTGTGTTCTGTATTTTGATTTTTTTGGTTAGTGAAATGATTTTCTTCAGATAAGTGTTTTTCCAATGATAGTAAAACAATTTGCAGCTTATACAGAATAAATGAAATGTTTGATTGACAGGCACACCTGGAATAAAATAAATTTCTTCTGTAATAAGTTTTTCATTATATATCTTCTTTTTTTAATATGTGACATTAATGACAGGAGCTGCATTTTGTTTTGCAACTGTTTCACATAGTGCATTTTTTCAATGAAACAAAATGCTCAGACTGCATGTTCATTGTATCCATTTTGTTGTGTTAATAATTATTTACAAATGAAGAAAAGGTTTTGTATCTTGTTATTTTAAGCAAATTTGGTATCATGATATTTTTATTTGAGATAAAGGTAGCCAAACAGAAGATGTTTTTTTTTAAATTATTGGTCAGTAATATAACTAATATATTTTCAAATCAAGATACATTTGAAGCATGTAGAGAGGGATTTTATTAGTTTTAGTTTAAACATGTTTATTTCTCAGAATATGTACACATACTGTTACAATATATACACATAATAACATAACATTCTTTAGAAAAGAATCAGAATGGAAGATGAGGTATTATATAATTCTTCTCCTAAAATAGAAGTGAACAAATATTTGGTGCTTAGTTGTTAACAAAAATTGGATTTTATTTAAGAAAATGTATTCAGATCAATATTGCCAGCATTTGTTTGGCAGGTTTTCTACATTCATTCTTGACAGGTTTCAAGTGAGTTAACATGTACAAATGTTGAATGTTATTTTCTCTTTTTAAGCTGAGCTTTACCTTGACATAAACTGGTTTTGCAGTTTCTCATACTTTGAACTCTATGAGTTTAGAATGATTTAGAAGATGAGATTTTGATTCATTATTATATTTGAACTCTGTGAGTTTGTACCATTTTAGTATATTTTTGAGAAACAGAGAGATGAGAGAATTTCTTTATGATCACTTATTGTCTGTTTTCCATATGTCTGTCTGTTCTGCATGTAATTTTATGATGTCTTTCCATGGTGTACGTAATGAATTGTATTCCAATAAAATTTCAGAAACATCTAAGTTTTATAGTCTCCTTGTTATGATGAAAACAGGATAAGATTATTTGTCTGTACAAAAAGTTTTTAAAAAAGTCTATTGTTCAAGAAATGTTGCTAAGTAAAATTTTGCTGTTCTGTAATTAGGTCATTGTGCTGAGGAAATAAAGAAAAAAACATATGGAAAGTACTAATAAGATGAGATAATTTTACAGGACTAATTTTGATACTGGTCTCTTTAAATGAAAATATGCACCTGTGTGACATAACCATTGAAAACAGTTTGCTTTGCCCCCAACCCGCCCTTTTTCAATCAATAACTTGATCACATGAACTCAGAGATTTGAGGTTCTATTTAAAAGATAGGTTGGTTTTGATGAGTAGATGAACCCTTTAAAATTAAGACTCTCTAGGTCAATGGTCAAGCTCATATGGGGCCTGCACTTTGAATTTTTTCCGATCGGTAACTCAAGAATAGCGGCAAACAGGACCTTCAAAGTTTTGAAGTTGGGTTGGCATGATAAATAAATGAGCTATAGTGTTTTGGGGCCCACAGGTTCAAAGGTCAAGCCCACAAAGAACCATGACTTGAAGGTAATTTCTTATCAAAACTCTACAATAACTGTCTGTATAAATGCCTAGATCTTCAAGATGTTGGGAATATGCAGACAAATCCTATTGATTTTGTGCCAGAATTTTAAACATAGTTCAGTTTTATGAGTAGATAACTCTACTTCCAGTTGTTTTAGGCTGTCCATGTTGAGCTGACATTAATGATTGATCTTGGTGATTTCTGATGTGCTTCAGGGGGGCATCATTGTCATTCTCATAGCTCTTGTTTTACACTGATTTTTACCTTGCCCAATTTTTTTTCCTCAGCAAAACAATTATTTAAAGCAATATTCTGGAAGGCCTTTGCTTCTTACAATAAAAACAATAAATTTCAGTAGGCATTTTATCAAATAATAGTGCTCATGCATTGCTTTTTTTGTTTAATATCTCTGTTTTTCTGTTTTTTTGTCAAATTTTTAATATTACTTATGTATAATGCACTGTTTATGTGCATCCTGTCTTGTGTTAAAGTAGCCAGGTATTTACAATATTACGGGTTATAAATATCTTCTTCAAATTTGATGAATTCACATTGACTAATATCATTTGATGGCATTGATGCTTGTGCTTATTTTCTATTTTAAAACTATGTCACTGAAAGAGTTCACATATTCATGTACGTACAGAAGCGTTTCTTTTCTGTCAAAGAATATGAAGTTTTAAAATGTAAGCGTCAGAGATTAATACTGCAGATTCACAAAGACTTGATTGAGATTTCTGGACTTTAAAGTTTAAAAGATAAGGTAATACTATATAAGAAGATGTTTCATTTACTCAAAAAGACTGTACTACTTTGTGTGACAATTTCATTACTCAGCAAATATATTCTGCAATATTACCCCAAATATTTTTACATTGAAACATTGGTCAGAATTAATCATCATGGCCAGTATTTTATTATCAGAGATATTTATTTGAATCACTACATACTTATTTAGTGAGAACTTGTTATAGTGATAGAATTATCTCACTTGGAAACATCGATTACTTTTTATGCATGTTTTTAAGATACCTCATGTACAATTGATACCTCTAGCTTAAATCTTGTTGTATATTGCACAGTCATAAAAGTGAAATTATGAACAAAACTTTTTACAAGTGCAAATGAATTATAATTTTCAACAAGCTGAAATTTTTCATTTATCTTTGTATACTCTGAATAGTCCCAGATTTGGTCATGTTGAAACATTCTTGCTTTTAGAAGTACACATGGTTCTACACCACATGGTTCTAGATCACATGGTTCTAGATGATAGGCAACATTAAGACTATATGTTTAGTGCAGCCAGCTGGCTTTCAGATGTAATGGTGTTGTTCTTTGTTTAGTTTGATGCCAAGCTATTTGCATTTTTTTTTTTTTTTTTTCAAGGAACAGTGCTGAGATTATTAGATTAGCATATTATTGTTGCTTTTTTGTGGACCACTCCAGTCTGGAGACTTTTATTGTATTTCAGCATCACTTTTATTATTTAACATGGATTTAGGTACCAATGGTATTAATAGCCAGATAGGCTTTTTCTATAAATATACATAAAACAAATGATTCTTTCTATATTTTTATGATTTTTTTTTTATAATGGATTTTATTCAGATGTTAAACAGCTTCAACTTACTGTTCCTTAAAGAATAAAAATCAATAAGTTCATTTAGTGCAATATTTACGATTTTTATGGAGCAAGCTTAATTTACATGTACAATACTTATAAAACAAGAAATGTTTTTTACTACATTTTAAAATCAAACTTGAATTTTAAAGAAGGTATTTGTATGTATTTGACTCTGGCATGTATTTTAACAGGATATTTCTGTTAAAATTACTCAACATTATTTTTCATATTGAAAATAAAAGTTTACTTCAGTCTTTTGAGTTATTTCTATATTTTTATTACTGAAGAATAACATAAGTATGCATTATAATGTCATTAATCTGAACATGTCCTGTCCGTTTGTTCTCCCGTAATCTTTAAAAAGAAAAGGACCTTAAGTACAAAGATTGGTATCTCTCCTGTACTAAAATGGTAGTTTCTTGCTGTCTTGAACATTAATTAGACATATCCTTAGAATCCATTAACATCTTTGGTCCGCAACGAAATCCTGAAAAAAATATATATGTAAGACTTGATTTATCCTTGAGACAAGAGCTCTTCATAAATGATATCTGGTGTTAAAATACTTTTTTTTTGCCTGAAATGCAATCTCCTTTTACAATGCTGTACATTTGTGTATTATCATGTAAATATTTACACAAGATTTTATATGGAGTTCTAAGTAACCATTGTCAATACTATAACAAGAAGGTAAGGATACCTTTCACAAATTGCCTGATGCACTTGCAGCAGTTTTTAATTGATTTTACCAAGTTGATAGATTTAGGTGTCATAGACTAGTTTTTTTGTGTAAATTTTACAATGTGAATGCATGACCTACACAGCCTTTCACTGGGAGTGCTATTTACACAAAGAAAATCCTTTTATGTTCACAAGTGATGATAGTTTTAATTTATATAGTATTGTTGTGACAAAACAGGAAGATGTACATCATTCGGTCAGTTTTATTATATAGAACCAATGACTTTATTTGTTGTAACCAGTTGCTTTGTCCAGCCTTATTAAAGGAGACTGCTTACATTAGAAAGATTATACTGGAATCATAAAAGTTTCAATTTATTGAAATCCAAAAAGGAAACATTGGTTGTTACAAAGGGACTAACTATCAACATACTATTCCGAGTACAATGACAAGATTTAGTATGTTAAAAACCTCCGGCTCACACATTTATACAAAACAATATAACAATTTGACACACGGTGTTTATACACATAAAACCAATATATATAGTTATAAGAAATTTTGCACACTACATTGAGCAACACACTATCTTAAACATGAATTGTAAGATTATTTTGCAGTAAAAAAAGTACTTGTTGGCATAAGTTTAATACCTTTTAACAACATAAAGTTAACACCTTTTTAATCCGCTTCTTTAAACAACATAAGATCAGACAGAATAACAATGTATATTAACAAGACAGTATAACTTCACTTTGACGTCAGACAGTCTTCACATTTCCTTAATGCATGAAACAAATAAGTTGCCACCATTTTTGTTCTATAATCTGTCTACATTTCTTGATGAAGTATTAACTTTAAATTTGTTTCTGTTTGGCTGTAATTGCTGTATTGTAAAATATCTGAGACTCGGTGGACTTCATGTGTAATATCCATGCACCTGAAAAAAAGTCAACATTAAAAAGATTATTTTACTCAAGCTACGTTGCTTCATAAATCCTAACTTCTTTCATGTGCTGAACGTATTGAAATATAAACAAGCGAAATTGTTGAAAACATCTTAATAGATAAATCATGCACGACTGCTGATGGATTGCCAAAAACCTACCCATGAATTAGCATTACATTGCCCCATTTAACCCTTTTCAGCGTCTGTTTATCCCGTTACTGAAAATAACTTATCTATGTCAATTCAGCTTTGAGCAAATTATATAATGCAATCATAGGTCAATATGCAATCTGTTAGTCTGCCAAATTCTACATTTCAAGCATCAGTCAAATAACATGCTTAACGTATCACAGGAATTTGAACGTCAAAACATCTGCTTTGTGATTCAGGCAATAAGCGAGCCCTTTCAATCTTTGAAGCTTTAGTTTTATCATGGACATAATTAAATATATACATCGTATATTGGAAATCTACATTTTGGGGGTAAAATTCTTTGTCTCGTCAAGCTTCTAGAATTTTTGTTACAAAAAAATAAAATAAAAATTATTTTCATTTTCTAAGTAAGGATATATTTTATTATGTCTTCCTCAAAGTACTGGTATGGGGAGACATTTTGATGTTCTGCATTTTGTCTGGATGTCACAAATCATGTCCGCCTCATAACTTTGTCATTCCCAGATGGATTTTGAAATTGCTTGGCAGAAAGGTGAACCACCGTGAAACAATGTGTATTGCACAAGAACCAGGTCCGTATCCCCAAGGGCAAGATCACATTTATAGGTGAATGGTCAAAATGGGGTCTTTCTTGCGTCCGCCCATTAACTTTGTCATTCCTTGATGGATTTTGAAATTATATCGCAGAACTGTTCATCATGAGACGATGTGTCTTGCGCACAACCAGGTCCGCACCTCCAAGGGCAAGTTCACACTTTCCATAACTTTGTCATTCCTTGATAGATATTGAAATAAATCGGCAGAAATGTTAACCACCAGTAGACGATGTGTCATGCGCAAGAACCAGGTCCGCACCTCCAAGATCAAGGTCGCGTAGAAGTGAAATGTAAAAATGGGGGTCTACTCTATAACTTTCTCATTCCTTGGATCATGAAATTGTTTGGATGTGTCATGCGCAAGGACAAGGTATGCAACTCCAAAGTTAAGGTCACAAGTAGAAGCCGAAGGTGTAAAATTGTTTTTAAGTGACAACACTGAGATGATGTTCTTTAGACACTGCTATAAAACAATGCCCCAGTACATGTATGGGAACGACCTAATATATGTTCAGCAGGCATATGCTTTTGTTTCAGAATCAAACTTTTGTTTCTTTTGATAGTTACCCATGCTTTTTTTGGTGTCCTTGAGTTATGGCTTTTATTAGCAGTACTTTCCCGTTGGCTTCCAGAGATTTTGTCCATCTTTATGCACAAAGCTGGAAAGCTCTAGCTATGATTCACACTAAAAATGCTTTAGAATCGCAGTTTTTTTTTCCTTGACATATTTTGCAACTGTTGCTAGCTAATATTTACTTTAAACCTCATAAGAATAATCAATAACTTTGACTATTATTTTGATACAGTAATGCTTTATTCCAATTGTGTAAAAGCTAAACAAATTTCTTTTCCCAGTTGTTTCCTTAAAATATTTCTTGAACTGTTAAGATGAATTGTTTTGAACTTGCTTACAGAATAATTTCACAAGCATATGACATGTTCAAAAACCGTAGCTTTTAGTTTGACACAATTTTGACAGAATAACGTTCCTTCTTCTCAAAGAAAATATTTCAGAATTGTCATTTTCTTCAACAATTCTTACACTATACAATGAATTGGATATCATGTTCACACACTCTGTACCATAATAGCATTTGGATTTTGATGTTTTTAAAATCTTCTGAAATTTGTAAAATGTTATAAATTTGTAGAGAAAGTGTTTGAATTCGTCCAAATTACCTTGACCCATGTTGATTGTTAGTAATATTTAAAAACAACAGCAACAACAAAACTTAATTACTGATTCTACAAAATAAAGATTCATGGGTCAGAGAAACAGACAGACAGAGACAGAGTTCTCCACTTAGCCTTGCAGGTCTCAACTTTTGTGCTGGGCGGGGTTAATCGGATTTTTAAACAGCTCTAGTTATCTAAGCAAGTTAAAATGGGGAGAGTTGAAGTTTTCAAGTGAAAGTTATTGCTAGGAAAATTGAGAACAAAAATCATTAGGAAAGTAGGATTAAGATAATTTTACAGGACTATTGTTGATGCTGCTCTCTTTAACTGACATAAACATAGGTTTTGAAAGCAGTTCGTTTTGCCCGCCTTCAAAGAAGAGGTGGTACTTTGATCTGCAGATGTCGGTCTTCGTTTCCAATCATTAACTTGGGAACACATGGAAACAGAGATTTGAGAGTAGGTAGTCATTTTTTTGGGGTCATTTTTTGTCAAATTGTTCAGTTATGTAAAGTGCACTGTTTATATGCAATTCACCTTGTATTAAAGAAGCCAGTTATTTACAATATTATGGGTTATAATTATCTTCTGCAAATTTGCTGAATGCACATCGTCTAGTGTCACTTGATGACATTGATGCGTGTGATTATTTTCTATTTTAAAACTATGTCACCAAAGGAGTTCACATATTCATGTACGTACAGAAGCATTTCTTTTCTGTCAAAAAATATGAAAAGTATAAATGTATGTGTCAAAGATTAATACTATAGATGCACAAGGACGTAAGATTTCTGGACTTAAAAATAAGGTAATTTTATCTAAGAAGATGTTTTATTTACTGATCGATGAAAAGACTACTATTGTGTGTGACAAATTGCAAAACTCATCAAGTAACTATTGCAAAATAACCCTCTTTTTCCCTTGAAACATTGGTTAGAATTTATCATAATGCCCAGTATTTTATTATCAGAGATATTTATTTGAAACGCTGTATACTTACTTAATGAGAACGTGACAGAGTTATCCAACCTTCTATTTGAAGCTAAGAAACTGATAACTTTTATGCATTTTTGGTGATACCGTATGTTCATTAGATGCATCTAGCTGAAATCTTGTTATGTGATATACAGTCATAATAGATATGAAAAAAAAACTTTTACAAGTGCAAATGAATTATTTTCGAAAAGCTGAAATTTTTCATTTGTTATATACTCTTAATAGTCCCATATTTAGTCATGTTAGAAAATTCTTGCTTTTAGAAGTACACATGGTTCTATACCATATGAATCTAAACCATATGGTTCTTAAACTCATAGTTCTGTACTACATGGTTCTTTATCGCTTAGTTCTAGACCACATGGTTATATAAAACATGGTTCTATAACACATAGTCCTAGGCCACATGGTTCTATACCACATGGTTCTAGATATAAGGCAAGATGAAGTCTGAAAGTAATGGTCTTGTGCAGTTGGCCTCCAAATGTGATGGTTTTCTCTTTGTTAAGTTTAATGCCAAGCTATTTGCATATATTGAACACTTTGAAGGGACAACACTGAGATTGCTAGATAAGTGGAGTATTCTTGCTTTCTGTGAATCTCTCCAATCTTGAGAATTTTATTTGATATTCCTCAACTTCAATTTTATCATTTGATATTTATTCAGGTATCAAATGTAGCCGACATAGTCTTTTTCTCTAAAATAAAAAATATGTTTTCTATGTTTTATGAGTTTTAATATGTAATGGATTCTATTAAAATGTAAACGCCGCCATTACACCATCCTGAAATTACGTTACTGATCACAGACTATTTTTACAATTTGTCATAACAGTGATCTACGCCTTGATCAAACACAACCCACAGTGACATTGCCTTATAGCATTCAAAAGTCAAGTCTCTGATCGGAAACCATTTTTCTGTTGCATGTTGTAGTGACCTTGAACTTGAATGAAGATACCTAAACAGAATCTCAAGAGAAAACTAAATACAAGCTTCTTACAAACTAAGTTTCATTGCATTTCAACAATCTGAAATGAAGTTATTGATCAGACACATTAGATCTATTTTTGTATTAGTGGCTTTGACCTTGATCACAGACACTCGAAATGTTATTCCAAGTTACAACTGCATTTAGGCTACTTATGTACCAAGTTCTATAGTTTTACAACACTCCTAAGCGTATATTTTGATTGGACTGATTTTCTTCTTATTAGAAACAGAGTTATTGATCTTGAACACAGACACCCAAAATGCAAGTATATGCTACTACTGCATGCAGTCTACATACAAATAAAGTTTCTTTTCAGTATGACATTCCAAAGTGAAGTTATCATTTAGGAACTGTTTTTATTCTTTCGTTACAGTGACCTTGATTTTGAACCAAAAATCTTAAATTAAAGTGTATGGGATATTTCCGTGCAGCTACCTACATCTGAAGTTGCATTAATGTAATCAACCCGTTCTCATTTTATCATCTGGAATAAGTAAATGCCAATTTTATTACAAAATGCTCTTTCTACTTTAAGACAGAGTATTTTTAGTAAAAAAAGAGACTTAATACTAATCATTATTCCCTAAAATATTCATACAAAGTATCAACTGGACACAATCCTCTTGAACAATATGAAATATTTTGCAAGAGAAAGAAATGAAAAAAAATAGACTGAAATTAAGATAATTCACAAAGTAGAGAGAAAAGGCATTTCATTTAAACTGCAAGCAATTAGTCAAAATTTGATGATTAAATCTCTGATGTTACGAGATGTTACGGAATTCTATTTGGATAATTGTGACTTTTTAACGGAAATCAAAAACACGGTGCATGATGCTACGATGGTGAAAACGCAATGATGGAACTACGATGTTATGATGGTACGAAGGCGAAAATCGCAATGACACGACGGTACGAAAGTGAGAAAACGAAAAAATATCGTTTTCGTCATTGTTCAATCGTAATATAGTTTTCATCATCGCACCATCGAGTTTTCACCATCGCACCTTCGCGTTTTCACCGTCGTTCTATCGAGTTTTCACCATCGCACCATCGAGTTACCGAGTTTTCACCATCATACCACCACGTTTTCACAATCGCAGCATCGCCTCTTCATGAATAAAAACAGACTTAAGTATAGGAATAACTCAAAGACTGAACTTTAATTTTCAATATGAAAAATACGTGATGAGTAATTTTAACAGAAAAATTCTGTTAAAATATATAAAATATGATCATACAAATATCTTGTTTAAAAATAAAAGTGTAACATTAAAATGGAGTAAAATCATTTCTAGTTTTAAATTTGATTACAACATATTGATGTACAATGTACATGTATATCAACCTTCTCCCATATAAAATCGTAAATACCTCTGCACTATATAAGGGTAAATTTTTTATTCCTTTTGGAACGGTAATGTAAAGGTCAAGTGGAGCTTTATTATGCTATTTTTTCTGTCATTCACAATTTACTTTAACATCTGGACCAATTGTAATAAAACTTTATGGGAATAGTCCTTGTATGGTCCGCTTTGAAAATTGTGTAAAAAATGGAATTCCATGCAGACGTATGGTTGCCATGGCAACTTAAAGGAAAATCTTTAAAAAATCTTCTTGTCTGAAAACACAAGGCATAGAGCTTAGATATTTGTTTTGTATTATCATCTAGTAGACCTCTACCAAAATCATTTAATCATGGCTCCTTGGTTAGAATTGGCCCCAGCCCAGCGTCACTTCATTTTGCATAGACTTTTATAGAAAAAGCTTTCAAAAGCTTCTTGTCTGAAACCATAAGGCCTAAAGCTTAGATATTTGGTTTGTAGCATCATCTAGAAGATCCTTATAAAACTACATAAACCATTGCTCCAGGATCGTGATTGGACTCACCCAAGTAGTCTTTTCTTCTTGCATAGACTTTTGTAGGAAAAGCTTTCAAAATCTTCTCCTCTAAAGCCAATAGGCCAATTGTAATTAAACTTCCCAGGAATGATTCTTCTACTGTCCCTTGT
Organism: Cyclina sinensis; assembly: GCA_012932295.1. NCBI lineage: Eukaryota > Metazoa > Mollusca > Bivalvia > Venerida > Veneridae > Cyclina > Cyclina sinensis. The sequence goes on along the minus strand of JAAONU010000012.1, from coordinate 10,444,170 downwards.
CACAGCTGTATAAAAATGGAATTCCATGCAGAACTCTGGTTACCATGGCAACTAAAAAGAAAAATTTCAAAGTTTTTTTTCTATAAAACGCTGGGCCTGATTTGAAAATATTTGGCCCAATTGTACCTTGTTCGAACCTCGATAAAATTTTAAAAATTTCAATCTTCAAAAAACATGGTCCCCAGTAAGTGAGGTTTATTTTGCCATATATGTCTATATAGGAAATTTTAAAATCTTTCTTCTTGGAAACTGAAAGCTTAGTTTCATAGTACTTTGGAATAAATGTTCTTTGGGTGACCTTTTATATAAAAATTGAAAGTAACTGCGATCTGTAAAAAAACATGACCGAAAGGGTCGTTTTTCCCCTTATATTCTATATAGGAAACTTTAAGAGTCTTCTTCGTAGAAACCAGAGGTCCAGTTTTAAAAAAAAATGTTTTCTTTCATCTGACACATGACCGTATTCCCGCTCAGACCCAGAATCATTAGTCCTCTTGTTATTAAATAGATTTACTTTGTACTTAAACATCCACAGGGACAAAACCCTCCCAGTGACATATGTTTATATGAACTTGACCCCTGAACGGTTCGTTCATGCTAACACACACCAACCATTTGTGATCTTCGAAATAACAGATACTGTTTTTACTTTCACACCTAAATGACCTTGACCTTGAGGTCAAATTTTTATTAGTAAATGAATTTACATCATACTGGAACACAATAACCTTTTGGGCAAGACTTTGATACTGACGACATACATGTATATAACCTAGACTCATGAATGACCTTGACCTCGAAGGTTCAATGGTCAAAAATATATAATATCTACCATAACTCCATTATTAACAAACATTAAGTTCATGTTTACACACAACAACCCCTAAGGAGAGATTTTTTCCAAATGACATGTTTTTTTTGGAGCTTGACCCCTTAATGACATTGACCTTTGGACCTTGTCTCATAAATAACCTTGACTTAAAGGCAAGATCGTCAAAAATAAAAAAAACATCTTTTGAGGATCTACAATTTATCTTCGTCTGGTGCCCAGCTCAATGATCAAATCACCATTTATTTGGTATTGTCATCTTTCTGTGACAGTTCAAGATTGTTTATAAAAACTTTCATATAAGCTAGAAAGGACATTTTTTTAATCTGAAAAGTAAATATCATTGATGCAACTTTATAACCATCCTTGTACTAAATACAGTTTACCTATAGGGTCTACATTTCCAGATCATTTAATTTTTATGCAATGTAACTTCTCTTTATGCATCACGGTTGAACAAAATTGGTATAATTTTGATTGAAAAGCATTTTACTGTTTTTGACGATATAGGCTGTACTGTTCTCATTTGTACTTCATTTATATCGATCTGTTTGTATGTGCATGCTTTGAGGAATTAAAAACGAACTTATGTGAAAGGAGGAATCTGATTGGTTAGTTATGCCATTGTTACATGTGAGTTTGTCTCGATTCCCTTAAATCTTTTCTTAATATTCATGAAAAGATAAAAGTTATATACATAACCATGGGAGTATGACAATATAAATTCAGGAGTGGATCATTTGCTAATTGGTAATGCAGAGAACTGCTAATCTAGGGTTTGCGAGCATGATTCTCCACTCTTCAACTAACACTGCTGTTTGCTGTTCAGGTGATATTTTAAATCAAGATCCTTTTTAACAGTATTCATTGAAAAACTGAGCATTTAAAAACGGAGTTTCTCTAGAATGGGATGGCTTTTATATCTTGCATTATCTAGTCTATTTGCAACAATTTAAAATAATTAAACGTCGGTTATAAGGGAAATGGGAACAAACAGTAGAGGAAATACATGCCATATAAATGTATGTAAACCGAAGACCTTGAGCGAAACAGTTGAATGAATCTATAGATTTAGATTTAGATTATTTTGGTATACATGGACATTTAAAACAACATGTACGGTACAAATATATTACATACATGAGAATAGAGCCATGACATGCACACCAACATCAAGGATAGCACAAAAAAGAGAGACTCTTATTTCCATTGTGGTCCCCTGTATTGGTGGCATGACATAGAGAGCCTTTAACCAGTGCAAATAAATACTTTCAATTAAATATTATCACAGTTAGATTTCAATTATTTTAACACGGTTTGACTAGAATTACAGCATTGTAGCACATTATTCAAGTTAAAACAGAATAAATATACTAGGAAGCAAATGATAGAATTAAAAAGCATTAGATATTTTACCTTAAGACAAACTACAATAAAGACAAATTATCATTATATCACAGTCACAAAATTAAACCTATTACTAAAACATTTGACAAGATACTGTATATTATAAACCGTATATTTCATATTCAGCATCACACATTTACGTTATTATAACCAGGAGGGGAAATTAACAGTTTTCATTTTTAAGCAAATTTCTTTAATGTACCTAAACGATTATTGTGATTTTATATATGCTGTTTCACAATGAATGCTTTCCGAGTATTGTACACTTCTTTTAAGAGGTAATATGCTTATATTTGCTATATGTTTAAGCCCATACAGGGCTATTGTCTGTACGATTCTTCTATAAATTTTAAATTTAAACAAAAATATTTTCAGAGTTTAGTGGTTATGACTTTCCGAAAACCCTTTGGGAAAATAATGGATGGTAAAGTAGCGATGACAACAGAAATTTGCATTTACACTTATCAAAGAAAACAGTCGGCCTATACTATGCCCCACGTTATTGATATATGGAGTAGCGAATCCATTGCCCTCAAACACTTCAGAAAGAAGTAACCCCCCGCACACACACACACCAACCACACACACACACACACACACCTTGCCCACTTTAGCACACCTGACTGAAAGTCACGTGTAGCTTTAAGTATGCTCCTGTCACTCGTCCACAATCAACTTCAAAAGACATTTTCTCTTATTCCACTTGGCCAGTTACAATACAACTTCACAGAAATGATCCCTGTATAGCATCCTTTCAAAAATCTTAAAAAACGGAATTCCATACAGATCCCTGGTTGCCATGGCAACTGAAAAGAAAAAAAACTTAAACAATTCTTCTTGTCGGAAACCACAAGGCCTAGAGGTTAGAGCTTAGATATTTGTTTTGTAGTATTATCTAGTGGACCTCTACCAAAATCTTATAAATCATGGCCCCGGAGTCCGAGTTGGCCGAACAAAGGGTCTCACTCAATTTACAATTTACTTTTTATTGGAAAACTTCTAAAGTCTTCTTGTCTGAAACCACATGGGCTAGAGCTTAGATATTTGCTTTGTAGTATCATCTAGTAAATGTATATCAAATTTTTCTAAACCATGGCTCCGGGGTGGGTCAAAATTGGCCCCATCCTTGAGATCACTTCATTTTTCTAAGACTTTTATAGGAAATGATTTCAAAATCTTGTCTGACACTACAAGGCATAGAGGTTAGATAATTGGTTTGCAGTATCAGTTGACCTCTACCCAAATCATATAATATAATCCGCGGTCAGAACTGGTGGAACCAGGGTGTCACTTCGTTTAAGGCTTTAAAAATAATATAGTCTGAAACCACATTTCCTAGAGCTTAGACATTTGCTTGAAGTAGCATCTATAAAACCTCTACCAAAATTAATTAACCATGGCTCCGGGTCAGAATTGGCCCCACACTTGGGAACACTTCATTTTCCCAGGACTTGTATAGGGAAATACTTCAAAATCTTGTCTTAAACCACAAGCTCTATAGCTTAGATATTTTTTTTTGAGTATCATCGAGTTGACCTCTATAAGTTATGCCTCCGGGGTCAGAATTAACCCAACCCAACATTTCAGTTTGCATAGATTTAAAGAAAAAGCTTTAAAAATCTTTTCCCTTTAAGCCATAAGGTTATTTACAATAAAAATAAACCTTAAAGGAATGATCTTTGGATAGTCCCCTTTCAAACTTATTTAAAAAATGGAATTCTATTGAGATTTCCGGTTGCCATGGCAACTGAAACGATAAACTTCAAAGCTCTCAGAAACTCCTCACTTGATCTGAAAATGATTTGGCAATAAATGTTTCTTGTGTGATTAAGATTTTTTACAATCCGGGAAAATATGACCACCAGGGAGCGGGGCTTATTTTCCTTATTTAACGTTACATAATTTTTATTTGGCAATAAATGTGACACATCTATAGCCACTACATATACACATACAGTATCTTAGGTAAAGGCTTAACACGCATGTATATCCGTGTTTAAAGAATGTAGCAAAAGTTACAATATTTAATACAGACGATATCTCAAAAGTAGCGACATGTTTGTATGTAATATCTGGCAAAATATTAACTGATCATGCATTAGAAAAAAGAGAAAAAAAGATATATTTCGATAAATTCTTTCTTACTTCTTTGTAATTTTTACTAGACATTGGTTTTTCAAATTTAATTAAAGTTACTACAGTAATAAGTTTAAGGATATTTCCTTCGTATGTCGTAATATTTTGGGCATAATTAAATAAAGTGATATTCGTCTTCAATTACATTCATTCTACATATCGTGTTCTTTGATTTTTTGGGAGAATCTCTTTGCGCCTGCTTTTTTTCAATTTCGAGGTTGTGTGAAGGCTGTTTGAACTTTGAAATGCAGTTTTGAATTTAACTTTGACTTTTAGATAACTTGCAAGTACATATTGGTGTTTAAAAATGCTGTATCTAATCTACTTGAATATTTATACTTGAGCACCAGTGTTGTTTGTAGATATCTAAGATTCAAGTTTTAACTAAGTAATAGGTTCTTTTACCAACGTATTTATTTAACCACAGGTTCTGCATTCTTATTCCTCCTAGTATAGATTTGATATGATATGCTAAAATTATGTTTCTATATGAATTAGTATTTTCGGCGTCATATTTTTCAGTAAGCTATTTCCATCGAGCTTAATTATTTTTAGCCATTATTTTATTAAGATATTTTTTCATTGGATTTTCATAATCTCCATTCATACGTTCCAAATTTGAAGATATCCTTTCACTGAGTATTTTTCGAAAAAAATGGCAATGGGCAATTTCTCTGCGTCTTGCTTCAGGGTATCCGAAAATATCTGCCCCATAGTTCAGTAATGAACTTACGAGCCGTTCGAATAATTTGCATTTATCAATTTTACGAGATTTAATCCTAACAGGTTAAATGCAATAAAAATGATTTGAAGCGTATAAGATGAATGTGAAAAACATGTTTTTGTGTTCAACGAAGTGGTCAGTTAAGCAGAAGAAAATTATCGATAACTAATACGGCTTTCACAAAAGAAAATCGACCGTTGATTTTATATTCCTATTACATTTGACTATAGATAAAACTTTATCACAAGAAAATAATCTTTATAAAGGCTTCGTAGATTTCGAAACATTTTTCGACAAATTTAATTAGTGCACACATATTTAGAAAACTTCTTCGAGGAAAAATATTAGTTCTAGATTTGTGAAAGCCATCCAACGTATATATAGTTCGGTAAAAGCAGCAATAAGGTATAAGAAATCTCTGTCTCAACTTTTCGATTCAAACATTGGTACCAAACAGGGGGATCCGATTTCAACTATACTTTTCTATATTTTGAGAATGACTTTGTAAAAAATATAGGCAATAATATTAAACGTATATTTACCATTGGTGACGTAAAACTATTTGTTTTGGTGTTTGCGAACGATGCACTGACCTTTGATTACAATCCATGATTAACGAATGACATCGAGACGGTGCAGAATGGGGTGTGAAAGCAACACATGAAAGACAAAAATAATGATCTTTGAACAGACAATCGATTTTTTTATTATTTTTTTCTTTCATCTGACATGACACTAGCAACCCCCTATGGTTTGATACCTCCTGTTCATATGAGCGACCGAGAACCAACTAAATTTCTGAATATTTTAGTGAAGTAGACAGTAAAAATCCCCTCCAAATCTGTCGGGGTGCAAAATAGATACACTCCTCCTCCAACCCCAGGGGTGTCCCTCCCCAATTTTATTCTTTTTTTTCTATTTTTTTTCATATGAGGGTAGTAGACCCTCCCATGAGCTAGAAATATCCTTCTGTTTTTTTTTGTGTTTTCATTGATTCGGCTTTGAGTGAACCACCCAATCCCTTCGCCTCTAACCCCTCACCTAGAGATTCCCACCTAAAATCATTTTAATTTTTTTCCATTGGTTGGGCAAAGGAAATTTTTTTCTAAGGAGGAAATTTACAACTCCCCACCCCAACCCCACCTCCCCACATGGTTAACATTTCTGTTTATTTCTTAATTCATTTATTGGCGAGTATACGATACCTACGCCATCACTGACTAATTGGGTACAAGTCACCGTTTTTTTCATTTCTTTAATATTTAAGTAATTTGTTTGGATGGTACCAACTACGCACGCACCTACTACATAGCGTCTCCACCATCCTCTGATACTTTTGCCTTTTTGACAAAATCTGCATGTCAGTCACAAATATTGTTTTGAATATTTCTCCAGAGGTATTTCACGTGAAGTCGTGAACGTTTACAGCAAGAGTATTATGCATGTGAAGTTGTGCACCTGGGTTTTTGTTTTTTTTGCGAATGCCCACTTCGATTCGTTCATCACATAATTGACTTGATAAATGTAAAGTTGCTACATGTATTATTTGCTTTTATTTCTTTTAATTCTACTCTTTCAAGGTTCAAATAACATGTAATGGTCTCGCAAGGGGATGGGTGTTTGCAGAGGAGACATATATTTATGTTTAAAAAACAGCCCTCTTGTTATGTTTTGGATGAGGCATGATATATAAAAAGACATACTTAGGAAACAAGAAACTTAAACATGATATATAAAAAGACATACTTAGGAAACAAGAAACTTTTTCTATAGCATCCTACACTTTCCTGTTATCAGTGAGTCTGAAGTTTAGGAGTTGGCAGAACTATGTTTTACCAATTTGAAATGAAAAAAAAAAACAGCAGTGGATTGTAAAATAAGTTTGTAAAGTTGACAAAAATCAACATTTCTGATTGGGAGAATAGAAAACAGATCTTGAACACAAGAATCTCTTTGTCCGTCAGTCTCTTTCTTTCCTTCTTTTTTCATTCTTTCTTGCGTTCCTTTTCTCCTTTCCGTCCTCCTTTCCCTAATAAAACAATTTATTAATGTAATGTTCTTGTAAAATAGTAATTCTTTATGTAACTATAGTAAATTTGGTTGTTATCTTTGTTGTACTTAATGACGTTCATGTACCTACATTTTGAGTTTTCTTTTTGAGACTGTCTTTGAAATGAATTATGTCTCCCCCGAAAAATGGGGGAGACATATTGTTTTTCCCCCGGTTGTCTGTCTGTCCGTCCGTCTGTCCGTCACAAAATCGTGTCCGCTCTGTATTTTCTAAAGCCCTTGAAGGATTTTTATGAAACTTGGGTCAGATGTTCACCTCATCAAGGCGACATGCAGAACCCACTTTGCAGGTGTGGTGTCTCAAGGTCAAGGTCACACTTGGAGGTTAAATGTCAAATGCCACAAAATCGTGTCCGCTCTGTATCTTCAAAAGCCCTTGAAGGATATTTATGAAACTTGGGTCAGATGTTCACCTCATCAAGGCGACGTGCAGAACCCACTTTGCGGGTGTGGTGTCTCAAGGTCAAGGTCACACTTGGAGGTTAAATGTCAAATTTTACAATCGTCTGACTCAATACTGCCTGCAGCAACTGGCGGGGGGGGGGGGAGACACATGTTTTTGTTCAATCAAAAAACCAGTTCTAGTTATATATCTGTTGAAGCCCTGAAAAAAATCCAACAAGACGTGATGTATGACTTAGATAAGAGTTTTTGATAAACCTTTATTGAAAAATGATTTCTGCTATTAAATGAGATGTTAATTTTTCTTCTGAAATGCAGTCCTTATTACAAAATTGTATTATTGTGTCAGATGGGAATCTGTGCCAAAGAACTTCAGGCAAGATAAAGAATTGCAGTGGTTATCAAAAAAATGCACCAGATTCAAATGGTGAACTGAAGTTATTACTTTAAATAACCAGATATCTTTTTTATGTTAAGATGACATGAGGATGTGTGACCTGTAAGATTTCAGTTTGAGAACACTAACTTTTTAAACATATTAAGAACATTCTCAACTTGCTTCATATTCTTGAATATTATCGAAAACCATTTAATGGTGAAGTTCAAATTTGTCAGTTAGGTCATGGAAAATACTTGCTTCCATGATAGAGAGCAAGTTGCTTTCTTTAAAACTGTAGACTTATTTGGTTTGTTTTCTGCCTTTTGTCCATTCTTATGACTCAGGAGCCCATTCTAACTACAATTTATTCTTATAAACTCTTTTTTTTCAGTACGTATATATTCCTTTCTTTAGGTTTGCTTCATTTATCCAAGTTTCACTTTCGACGCCTTTAGTTAAATCATTCAGCTGAATGAGATAACAAAATATCAGAAAGCTGTAAAATTCTATTTTTATTAGTCACGGGAGAATGCTATGGAGATCCTTCTTGTCATTTTTTTTCAGGGGCCAGCATTACTTCTTTTTCCCATTCAACTTAATTACTGTATTTGTTTGGCAGACTGCTGGAAGAAAACAATTTATCTGGTATACATCAGTTCAAAACAAGCCTTGAGCTAATTATATACTGACATTTTAGGTCAATATGACGTCTGTTTAATCTGCCTAGTTTTACATTTTTCAGCATGAATCATAATTTGGTATACATATGAAGGAAATGAAAGGTACGGTAAACTTTAATCATGCCACTCAATTTAATATGTATCATGAGTGTTGGATGTTACCAGCACTAAGTTTATTCCATCAAATCAGTAACACCAGAATTATGGCCCTTTTATTCATTCTCAAAACAATATGTAAGGTATATTAATTTACATCATGTTACGGAAAACTTGACCATGTCACTCAATACAAATATTTTTAGTCTCAACACAAAAGTGTATTACCGATACGGGACGAAGATGGCACAAAGTTTGTTCCTATCAGTTAAGTAACACAAGAGTTATAACTCTTTGATAAATGTGCTATGTATAGGAACGTTGACTGTTATTGTTTTGAAATCTATTAATAGTAACAAGTAACCTATAGGTAACTTTTTGAAGGTTGGCAAAAACATGGCGGTTGATGAAATTGCAAAACATAGTAATTTTGTAATTACAGTTACAAAGTCATTTTTCATCAAATAATTCAATATTTTATATCATTCAAAAGGTTTGTAAACTCATATTTTACAAATTTAAAAAATAATTGTCAAAACTATTTACTTTTTTGTTTGTAAATGGTTAAACATAGTGCATCTGAGCTGCTAGAAAAATGCTGAAATGACAGGTATAAATTAGGCATATACACTTTCATAGAGAAAACATTACCATGCCACTCAATACAAATATCCGGGGGGGGGGGGTACTTGAAAAAAATATGGCGGGGGGTCAGATAGAAGTCTTGAACCCCGACCCCATTGTAGACTACTTTTTCCTAAATACACAACCCCATTGTATACTTTTTAGGTATCTTAGAAACCCCATTGTAGACCAACATGCAAAATCATACACCCCTTTTTCAGATGTTTATACATTCATATCATAAAATTTTAAGACAGTATGAAGCACAATTTTATTTTAACAAAATAAATTAAGACGTAAACTCAATGACAGTCCTTGCTCTCATTGACCGCCTTTCACCACTTTCTTGTCTAGTGGTGCAACAACATAGGCTTGCACAGGTTGGTTATTAACCTGAATACCAACAAAAAAAATATCATTTAAAATTTCAGAGCAATTCGAGATAAAATGATTAATATTATTCCATGCACATGTATAAATACCCTTGTCCATTTCATTTCAAGTAATTGGATATAAGACAATATGCATGCCAGGGACTGCTTGTAGTTTGTTCCAGATGTTATTTCCTGCTGTGCAATACTTAGAGATTGTGATAAGGGATGTAATTTATATAAAAATTGTGAGATAAGCTCTAAAATGACAGGGCACTGTTATAATCCGATAAAGATGCTGACCTGCTATGATTAAGATTCAATTACAACCCCAAGGTAGAATTATCTTTGCTAATTATAACCCCATTAGAGACTAGATTTTACAGACCCCTTCAGAGACACAGAAAAATGACATACCCCATTGTAGACAAAAATATGAAAAAAATACCCCCTAAAATTACAGGGCACTGTTATAATCCGATAAAGATGCTGACCTGCTATGATTAAGATTCAATTACAACCCCATGGTAGAATTATCTTTGCTAATTATAACCCCATTAGAGACTAGATTTTACAGACCCCTTCAGAGACACAGCAAAATGACATACCCCATTGTAGACAAAAATATGAAAAAAATACCCCCGTTTGTCAGAACCTCCCCACCACCAATATATAGCGAGTGCCCCCCCCCCCCCCCCCCGGGACACAAAAATGTATCATTAGTATAGAATACTGCAGGCAGGAAGTTTGTTCTGGTCACATCGTAGACACTGAAGTTATGGTCCTTAGTTAATTTTCTATTCAAAAGACTTGTATACATAGCTAACTCATTCCCACGAGTTAGTATGTCGTTCCATCGACATAGCTAACATGCACTGTTCTTTTTTTATAACACAATTCTTTTTTTATTGTGCTACTCTTTTTTTCAAATGCAATACGTTTGTTTTTGTTTTTTTAAATTGTACAGCTCTTTTTCATCTCGTTCCCACGACTTAGTAACTCGTAGGAACGAGATACTAAGTCATTCCATCGAGTTAGTATCTCGTTGGAACGAGATAAAAAAAGAGCAGTGCAAATTAAAAAATAAAAGTTATGCATGTCACCTCTGTGCCACCGTACATGTCCCAAAAGTGACGAACATTTTATGCCGGAGTTTATAAATTCAACGAATTTGTTTGTTTTGTATATTTTTGAGCGGGGTCCCCCAACCACCCCTTTAGAGTTGTCCACCGGCTATTTGTTCGTCCGTCTGTCCGATCATCACAATTGTTTTTTGGAACATAACTAAAAAACTATTAAAGTTATAAACAAACAAAACATGTTTGGACCATAATCAAAAAGTATTTGAGATATCAAAATTAAACTTCATAGGTAAATAGATGTCAGTAAGGAGACATGCAATGCATAGGGATTCTACTCTTCACTTGTTTAGACTAAAAATTACTGTTGTTCCGCTGCTTTTTGAGAACGTTTTGACATCGTATCACTCCAACGACGTCATTTACTGTAAGAGCTGTTTCTGCTTGGCACAGCTCAATTTTTATGGGCGTTGATTCATTATATAGATAAAGGTACAAAATTGATTTGTCACTCAAATTCCAAGGTCGAAGATTTATGTAAAGTTACGTAACAGCCCCATTCCAGTGATTTGTATCATTCGGCAGGGGATATCAATTCAATGAATTTGCTTGTTCGTTGAATGCGGCAGCTGGCAGTTTACCTAGGATGATTCAGCTAGTTACAAAAAAAATGGATTGGAATGCAAAATTCAAGCAAAATTTGCAGAACATTTTTTATTCAATAATATAGATACTATAAAACCCCAAGTTCATATTGTGATCATTTTACATCGTGCATTTTACAACTGGATATTAGAAGGAAAGAAAAAGAATTCATTCCAATGTTGTTTAAAGATAATGATAATATGAACTAACATACTCGATCATTTAACACTAAATTTGATTAAATATGCTGTGCAATTCTATCCATCGTTCTAGTTACACTATTCATGCATGGACTTGCTATAGGATTTAACTATTTTAACAAATGATTGACCATAGTATTTTACTGGTTCATCCTGACAGGCTGAAACCTGCTGATTCAGTTTTTTGATTAGATACTTGTCCAGGGTCGTAACCTGAAATTTAAAGTTTTTATAATTCTTTAGCAAATTTAATAGGCTAGCAATGTAGCAATTTAGAGGTTGGTAATATGTTGTTCGGTTGATAATGTGTAAAACAATGAATTAGGGATGGGAATGAATATTCGAATAATTGAAAATCGACCGAATATTCGAATGTAAAAAAGGTTTTACCCACAAACATTACCATGTGCTCTTTTGATATATACTTGTTTGTGGTGAAAATATAACTGTATTTCTCTGTTAAATTATGCAAATGTGAGGGGTCAAGGATCCATTAATTGTAAAAACCATATCTGTTCAGGTTTGATGCCCACTAAAAAAACACCGTGGGTACTGTAGTGTTAGTTATCAAAACCCGTGATGTATATAAAATCGATAACAGACATATAATTCAGATAGTCGTGACTAATAAAAAGAAACTGTGAAAATCGTGAGGTATAGATTGCCGAATAAGGAAGCGTAAACTGAATGCCTCGACGGGTTGCCGAAATTGTTCATACAGAATTTTGGAATAACTTAGTAGGTAAATATGTTTATTTTTTACTATAATAAATTGCCTTATTAATAATTTCTAAATTGCCCAATCTACTTACTTTGTATTTATTGCATTTAATATGCGTACATCATAGTGACATTGTCTTATTCCTTTTAATTAATGAATATAAACAAATTGTTTATGTACATAAAACTTTACACAAAACTAAATATGCTTCTGCATAAAAAATGCCTAGTTATATATATAATTACAAAGGCGAACTCCTTAATGCAAACGCTTCATGTACATAATTTCCTAGATTTTTAATTGTAGTTGTTAAGTATTGTTGATTTTGAACATTTAAGTATGCTTTATGCAGAATAAAAATGTTCGTGCTGCTGTGTTTATCTATAGCGTGTTAAAACTTTTCTAGAAATTTGCCTTTGTTACGGATTAACAGTTTGCAACAGGAGTAAATGTGATACATTTTTATCTTTTGTTCATTTTAATTGACGCATGTGTAACAAATTTTTAAAGTAGGATTAACGTGATGTTTTATGAAAAAGTACTTTTCCACTAATCACGCTTTTAAATCTATTCATAATACTCTGTTGTTGTCCAATCAATCAGAATAACTCGAATTTGTTTCTCTTATAAATATGCTTGAAAATATTTTTAACATCTTTGCTTTTAGTTTGTATGTTAATAAAATTATCAATGTCTATTTATTTATCTGTTTTTCCGAACCTTGATATAAAACAACAACAAAAACAACCCTTGTAATTGTATCAAACAGTCCGTACTTTTTTACGATAATTCACATTTTAAAGAAGAAATATATTGTGTATATATATCAGTCACTTATTAAGAAGTATTACAAGCTTCCATTAAACAAGCCATTTCTATACAATTTCTTGATGATACACAGCAGTTCCTCAACCAGATAAAAGTGAATGAAAACAGTTTCTATATTAGGGTACCAAATTCCGGATAACTGATGGAACTTCAGAAATTTGAATATTCGAATAAACGTGTATTCGAATATGACAAACTGAATATTTGGATATTGATTTCAGTATTCGTTCTCATCCCTACAATAAAAATATTGATACAAAACAAATGCAGTAGGTATCCTAACCAATTATTGTTATAATTAAATGAAACTATGGCTATGGTTCCATTACATGATTTCAGTTTGTGTGTGTGTGTGTGTGTGTGTGTGTGTGTGTGTGTGTGATGTTATACTGTTTCATTTGTTTCATTTCAGGACTTGAGGAATGTGTATACTGAGATGTGGTAAAATGACAGGTAACCTGCAACAGAGAACTGTTTCTTCTGTTAAATGACTGCTGATTTTTCAGTCAAGAACACGGACATGTTGGGCCTCACAGACTGGTGGTCTGGATCCCTGAAATATCAAGTTCTAAAGAGTCTTAGACGGAAAATACTTATTTTCCTGTTTATTGTTGCTGTAGCCTGTGTTTCGCTTGCGTATCTTTGCTATGATACTTATTTGATATGCTCAGGGTCATGTAGAGTTTTTAATATAAAGCAGGGCCTTAGGACTACTAGTGCAGAAAGGGCAGACAGTAGTATTCTTCAGTCAACGAACAGTCAGTCTTTGCAGGCTATATCTCGCCTTCCATCATGCATCATCATTGGTGTACGTAAAGCAGGAACAAGAGCCCTTCTTCGGTACATGAGTCTTCACCCAGATATAGTAATCTCTGCAGAGGAACAAAACTTTTTTAACACAGATAGATACAAATTTGGGCTGGAATACTACAGAAGTCAGATGCCAAAAAGCTTAAACAATCAAATAACTGTAGAGAAAACACCTGCATATTTCACTGATCTTATGACTCCAGGGCGAATCTTTCGAATGAATAATTCAATCAAATTGATACTTATTGTCAGGGAGCCTGTAATTCGACTTATATCTGATTACACTCAGTTAAGAAACGTAAAAGAACGGAGAAACAAAACAACTAAATCCTTTGAAGAACTGGTGCTTGACAACAATCGTGAAATAGATACAGATTACAAACCAGTACAACGGTCCATATATTACTATCATTTTATAAACTGGCTGGAATTTTTTAGTCGAGACCAGATTTACATCTGCAATGGGGATGCCTTTATAACAAATCCATACTCAGAGCTTTATAATATTGAAACATTCTTACATCTTCCGCACAAAATCCCAAGTTATGTATTCTATTTCAATGCTTCAAAAGGATTCTATTGCATTAATGATGAAACTCTAGACACACCATGTTTGAGTGAGACAAAAGGCAGACCACATCCAAAAACTGACCCTGCTGTTTTGGAGGCACTTTACGACTTTTACAGACCTAGAAATAAATTGTTCTTCAAACTTGCTCAGAGATCATTTGATTGGCCATGAAATAAAAATACTTAATTGTTTTCTCTAGGATAACTTCCAGATAATAAACTATGAGACGTGGTAAGGGCAACTCCAGACTAATCGTAAAATGTCTTTTATATTTTCCTTGAAGGCTGAGCTTTAGTGGCCAATCTATGTGTCCAGATTAGAAGAAAGGCAAGGCACAAGATAATTACGAATGATTTACATTTCGATATTTTGTTTGCCAGTTACAAACTATTTCTGAAAGACCAATGAAGATTGATTAAGCTCCATCGAATAAAATAAAGAAAGAATCTAGTGCACACGATTCATAACTCTTACATAACACTTAATATTTAGTTATTGCCTGTTGTTAATTTTCATAGTTGATTTTTGACAGTACTTATATTTTAAGAACCAAAAGTTAGAGACTTGAAACTTTATGTACGGATATATATCATAAGGGAGGATTGCTTTTGACTTTCGTCTGCGCAATGATTTCCAAGAGTATTAAGATAGTGTTGAAACTTCATACTAAATTATGTAAAGGAGGAACGCAGGGCACAAAAATAATAGCTTCCCCTTGCTTAAGATTTGTTGCCCCTTTCATAGTTTAAATTGTTGATTTTTATTTGCAGACAACAATTGAAGACACAGATTTTAAACTACATGTGTGGATGAGTCTTGTTAAGGAGGTGTGCACTCCACAAGAACCAAAACTCTTTTCACATTTTCTGTGAGTTATTGCCGTTTGTTAAGTATCACATTTAATGTTGGTCTGGACCACTACTCTTGAATCTATAGATGGATTTCACGAAGGAGTTGTGAAATGCTTAGGAACCATAACTCTCCACTTAATGAATGTGAGGTAATGACCTTTTTTCAATTCTTATGCTTATTATTAGTAAATTGAGTTGTACTTTAGATATTACTCTGAGTCACATTGCTCTTCGGAAAGCATCTTTCCCACGATATCCTTGTTTGTCAAATGATTTAAAGATTAAACTATGGTTATAAAAAAACATTGTGTCCTACATAAGTTAAGAAAAAAAATCAACATGCAATTTTCATTTATCATATATATATATATATATATATATATATATATATATATATATATATATATATAGAATGGGAAAGTGTTAAACGTTCTCACATGAGAAAAAGCAAATGACCTTACTTGTTAATAAAATGCAATATGATACATACTGTGTTTAAGTGTGCATGTGATCTTAATGACTGTAGCAAGGTGCAGCAAATCCATTCATTCTCATCTTGATTATTTCAATGTTTATTTTGCATATACAGTTTATATATACTAATGTAACTGTCATCGAAAAGGTTTGAGAAACAGTATTTATATTTTTGAAGCTCACAAACATTGTAGATCTATGTTCTGTATTTTGATTCTTTGGTTAGTGAAATGATTTTCTTTAGATAAGCGGTCTAATGACAGAAAAACGGTTTGCAGCTTACATAAAATCAATGAAATATTAGATTGACAGGCACACTTGGAATGTTTAATAAGCTTTTCATTAAATATTGTCCTTCTTTGGTAAATGACAGTTGTTGCATTTTTATTAAAACTGTTGCACATAGTGCATTTTTCAATGAAACAAAATAGTCAGACTGCATGCTCACTGCATCCATTTTGTCATTTTAATTATTTACAGATGAAAAAAATATTTGCAGCTTACGCAGTGACATAATTCTGTGTTCAGAGGGCTGTGATTTTAAGCAAATTTGGTATCATGTTATCTTTATTTGAGATAAAGGTAGCTTAACAGAGATACTGTTTTTCTTTTAATTTTGTTGATAATAAATTTGTTTTTCAAAAGATGTATTTAAAGCATCTAAAGAGGTATTTTGTTTAAGAATAAAGGCACATTATAGTGTTCAAATCACAGTTGTGACCATTTGTTTGGCAGGTTTACTTCATTCATTCTTGACATGTTTCAGGCAAGTCAGCCTGTACAAATGTTTAAAAAGATGTTATATTTTCTTTTTAAGCTGAGATTTTTTCCTGTAAAGTTTGTTTCTTTTTAACCATTCACTTTTATACATAATGTTGTACTGATTTAAACTGGTTTTGCAGTTTCTTATACTTTGAATTCTATCAGTTTAGATTGATTTAGAAGATGATATTTTGAAACATTTTTATATTTAAACTCTATGAGTTCAAACCTTTTTAGCACTTTTGAATAAATTTAGAGAGATCTTTTGTGATCACTTAATGTCTGTTCTCCATAAGTTTACCTGCTCTGCATGTGATTTTATGATGTCTTTCTTTGGTGTTCAAACTGAAGGTTGCTGAAACTGACAAATTTTTCATTTTACGCACACAATCTGCTGAAAAAATGTCAGTTTCATTCAAAAGTCTGGATGTGCATTGCAAGAGAGGATTTTTAAAAGAGTGTATAACATAAACAAGAGCACCAAATGGTCCAGGGTCGCTCACCTGAGAAGAAACTACTGTGAAATCATTTTTGTTCGCGTAGGACGAATTTTCGCGTATTTCGCGCTAGGAACAATGCGCGAATTTAAGACCGCGCTTTTATTAAACTAATAAAACATTTACGTTATCCGAATCTTGATCCTGTCCGAAATACCTGCATATATTTTTCCACTCACTTTTGACCATTAGTTGTTGTTTTTAGCCAATATAACTTGAATAATCGGATGTTTTGGCAAATTCTAAATATCTAGCAAAATTAAAATGAAACTTATTTTGTTTTCTTTTTAAGTATGTTTCGTTTGCATTTTCTTGAATTGTTGAACGCTTGTTTGAAGCGTTTACTAATAATTATTGTATCGTTGTCATAATTCGTTAATTGTTTTTTTAGCGTAATTGATTAGGGACCGTTAACAAAAGACCTGTCGGTATCGATCTTTTAATCTGTGCACACTTAACCTGTGTCAATCAATGTCAATTAACAGTTGGACCTGCCAGTTTGTATATTCGAAAGCGGACCGCGGTAATTGACACGTATACACTCGTCGGTGGTGATCCAGCGTCATGCAGCTGTCGTCTGCTTTTTATGCTGATAAAAAAAAATTGAAGCTGAAATTGAAAATGCGCGAATTTAGGACCGCGCGAACGTACTCTTTTTGCCGTTTGCGCGAAATTTCATCCCAGCGAATTTAAATGATTTCACAGTATCAGACAATTGGTGGGAGACCTAAGACATGTGTTAAATGGCAGACGGTTCAAATACCACATTAAATATAAAAAAATATCATTAAAACCAAGAAAGAAAGTAAATAATTTAAGGTAATTCAAATTGCAAGTCTATATGCAACTTATACAAATAGTTAAAATATCAATGATAAGGAAGTAGGTCAGTAGGTCAAGTTCAGCCAAGGTCAAAGTTGAAGTTTGCATGCAAAATTATACAAATAGTTAAAATTTCATTATGTAGCTTCAAAAAAAAAACAAAGAAATAGGTCAGTAGGTCACATGAAGGTCAAGGACAAAGATGAATGAAGGTGTGGGGGAACCCAGGTGAGGTCGGTGGGGGCTGGGTAACCTGGTGAGGGTCAAGATCGTCCAAACCATCTAATTAACTAGGCATTGCTGAAATATATATATTTTAACTCAATGTATTTCATTTCAATTTCTGACAAGATGATTTTTAAAAACTTTTTGCAAAATAACTATGTCAAACAAAGTGACCACTGTGGCGGGACCAATTTGATCCAGGGGCAATAATTTGTGTAAATTTAGAGGATGTCCACTAGACAATGGTGCACAAAATATTTAAACCCTAGGTCTAATGATTTCTGACAAGAAGATTTTTTTTTAAAGTTTTTCCTTTACAAGTCTTTGTTAATCAAGTGGCTCCTGTCGTGGGGCCATTTTTGATCATATGGCTATGATTTGTATTAACTTGGTAGAGGTCCACTAGACAATCATACACGCCGGACATCTTAACTCTAGCCCTATGGTTTCTGACAAGAAGTTTTTCCTATAATAATTCAATGTAAAAATCAAGTTACCCCTTAGGTGAGGACAATTATGATCCAGGGGCTATGATTTGTATAAACTTAGTAGAGGTCTACTATTATATATATGTATATTTATGTATGTATACTGCTGATGTTTCCCGCTATTGTGGGACTTGTGCATTTTGTAAATAAATTATCTTATCTAAACTATCTTATCAATCATACACACCAAATATCTTAACTCTAGGCCTTATGGTTTCTGACAAGAAGATTTTAAAACTTTTTCCTATATAAGTCTATGTAAAACAAGTGACCCTTTGGGTGTGGCCAAAGTTGACCCAAGAGCCATGAATTATATAACTTTAGTAGAAGTCTACTAGATGATGTTATCAGCCAAACATCTAAGCTCTAGGCCTTGTGGTTTCGAACAAGAATATTTTAAAAATTTGTTTCCTATATACCTTTATGTAAAATAAAATGACCCCTTGGGTGGGACCAAATTTGACCCCATAGCTATGATTTCTACGACTTTGGTAGAGGTGAACTAGATGATGTTTTCAACTAAATATCTAAGCTCTATGCCTTGTGGATTCAGACAAGAAGATTTTTAAAGTTTTTCCTTTCAGCTGCCATGACAACCAGGGTTCTGCATGGAATTTCATTTTTATTTAACTTTAAAAGCGGACCATACAAGCATCATTTTTGTAAAGTTTAATTGAAATTGAGTTGTAGAAATCATAGCTCTGGGGTCAAATTTGGTTCCACCAAATGGTATAGGAGGCAATGTTGTTTAAAGTCAGTTATGGATGACGGACGGACGGACGACGGACAAAATACACCCTATAGGCTATATCGGTGAGGTAAAAATCTGTCCAATTTAATTTTAATAAAACTACAAAAACATTTAATGGTTAGAATCTCCTAATGTCCTATTTGTGCTAATGAAAAGGGATAGGATTATTTCTTTTGAAGAATTTAAATGCTGGTTTTCCATTGTGTCGGTAAAAGCCATTCATAGGTATTACACAAAGATTGACTGTTCAAGATATGTTAGCTGCTCTTACTCTAATTAGGTCATTGAACTGGAGCAATTAAGGAATAAACTATTTTGAAAGTAGGATACATATATTTTTAAAGAACTAATGTTGATGTTGGCTTCCTTAACTGAAAAATATTCACCTTGTGAGACATTGCCATGGGAATTTAAAGCAGTTTGCTTTGCCCCCTCCCCCTCCCACCCTTTGAAAAGAAGAGATGATATACTGTTTTCCAGATGTTTGTCATTCGTTTCCCATCAATGGCTTGAGAACACAGAGATTTGAGACTCTGGTAGGTAAGTGGATTACTTTTGGTGAGTAAAAGGACCTAATAACTCTGAAATATCTGCAATCTGGATCTTCAAAAACCCTTTACATTATGGTTGGGCATATGCAAATAAATTTGTGTCAAATTTCAAGTTCACATGGGCCTGTACTTCATAAATGAACCTAAAATGAAAGAATCCCAGAATTTTAAAAGTAGTTCAGCTTTATGAGTAGACAACTCTACATCCAGTTGTTTTTGGCTCGCCATGTTGAGTCGACATTTTTTATTGATTTGGAGACCTCTGATAATATTGTTCA
The DNA here is from genome assembly GCA_012932295.1 of Cyclina sinensis. Classification (NCBI taxonomy): domain Eukaryota; kingdom Metazoa; phylum Mollusca; class Bivalvia; order Venerida; family Veneridae; genus Cyclina; species Cyclina sinensis. The sequence goes on along the minus strand of JAAONU010000012.1, from coordinate 10,423,899 downwards.
TCATAGTCATTCTGACAGCTCTTGTTCTTAAAGGTCATGTGACGCGAATTTTTGACCTCGAAATTTTCATTTGAGCGAAAAATATATATCTTACTATGACTGTTTTACAAAATTCAGCACGTAATAATCATCTAAAAGATGTTTTTATGGCAAATTAAAATCCATATTTTACGCACTTGGTCGCGCGCACTTGTCACGAGCGAAACCGGAAGTGACGCACATTTATCCCTAGCCACTTTACACAGCTGCCTGGATTTTTTAAAAAAACTTTAAAAATCATGATGGAAAGTGAAAATGTAGACTGCATATAGTAAAAAAATTGAACAAGTTAAACTAACATCATGCATAATTATACTTTGAAGTTTTTTAAATGAATAATTTGAAATTTTATGGAATTACGAAGCCAATGAGCAATATTATATAGAGGCTAGTTTAATCAGGGTTATAGAATTAAAAGATACATCAGTGAAAATATCTAGACTAAGAGATATTTTTCAAGTAACTGATCCAAAAAGATTTTGAACATGGTTATTTTTATCCGATGCAGTTTGTTTGAAGACTTGATTAACTAACACCAATCGAGAGATTTTTTTCCATATAAACATTCTCCTTACAGTGATGTGTTGCTTATTTGTCTGTGGTATATTTTGCCTGAGGTACGTGTAAGTAATCTTTGACTAGATCTATGATTTTTTTTTTAAAAGTGCATATCTTTTTTTTCTTGGCTTATTCATTCTACGTTTTTTTGAAAACAAAACAATAATGATCAAAGAACAAATAATATGAAGAAGCCCTAAAAGCTATGTCAAAATCATAACACAAAGACATTGGTTTTTTTCTTTTGAATTTTTAATAATTTGTTCACATTTAGAAGTCTAATGATTTTTATTTTCATCATAAATAGATCCATTACATTTAATTATCTAATTAAAATATGTATCTGCATGGAAGCTTCTTAACTAAACATCATTCAGACATGTTAATTGGAACAAGCTATTACATAATGTTTTCACAAGTGTGACTGATCAAAAGTAATTCAATCAATTTGTAAGATGACTTGCCATAAAATTTTGCTATTTGTCTCAACTTTATCACTGATTGGGTCATAAAAAGTTAATTGCTTTGTTTTGACAGCTATGCAGAATATACAAGGGTCCCATTTGGGCAGGCTAATTTGCATAAATCTCACAGTATAAGGCGTGATTTATGGATCTTTGACATTTCATTGGATATTAATTTACAAGCAGACACAAATTTCTACTTGATGGACATGCCATTTTATTATTTTTCAACAATATCCCAACGTAAAAATACACTGTAGTGTGAATTTCCATTCCAGTGAAACAAATGTTAACACATTAGATCACCTAAATTCACTTCAGTTTTACTACACTGTTCTTTATGACGTAAAAATCAAGTTAGGAAGTGTTACGCAGCATGTAAAAATGTGGAGGAGATAGTTTTATATAGAACCACAACATGGAAGAAATTGGTATATTTATTAATATTTATTAAGGTAAAATTACAACCCGTTCTCCCGGCACAAAGTTTGAATTTACTTATAAAAATCGAGAAGTAATCACATTATTTTATTTAATTTACAATTTATAGCATGTTATTTTTATAAGTGTGCCTTTAACTTGTTTCTTGCACTTGTTGTTTAGTGTTATTTTTTCATTTAAAAACGGATGTGTTATGAGCAGTGTAATTCTGCCCTACTGCCTGGTACAGTAGGGATAAATCTACGTCACAGCCAAAAATTGCGGCGGAAACTACCGATGTCGAAACGGTAATAGCCGATCATCAAAAACACGTTTTTCTTATCAAAAGCAATATTTTCATAATTTCGCAGTTAAACCATTTTAATCAGTACATTATGATTATTTTGAATAGACAAAGTTGCTATAGTCGTGTCACATGACCTTTAACTGATTTTTACCTTGCCATTTTTTGTCTTTTTTCAGAAAAATAAATATTTAAATAATATTTTGGAAGGCATTTGTTTCTTACAATTATAAGAATAAACAATAAATTTTAGTGGGTAGTTTATTTAAATAATGTTTTATTTTATTTTTCTGTTTTCATGTTTTGTTGTCAAATTGTTCCAGATATCAGTTATATGTAATGCACTGTTTATGTGCAGTCTATCTTAAAGCCATAGCCAGTTATTTACAATATTACAGATTATAACAAGGACATCAATTTCTGGACTACAAACTCTAAATGATAAGGTATTTGTTTATAAGAAAATGTTTTATTTACTGAAAAGACTGTGCTATTTTGTGTGATAAATTGCATAACTCAGCAAATATATTTTGCAAAGTAAGCCCCAATTTTCTTATTTTGAAGCATTGATTAGAGTAAATTACCACGGCCAGCATTTTATTATCAGAGATATTTATTTGAAACACTGCATACTTAGTGAGAACTTGTTACAGTGAAAAAATTATATGAGTTTCCATTTCAAGCTTAGAATTTTTGATTACTTTTAATGCATTTTTGTGATACCTCATGTTCAGTTGATTCTTGTCATATGTTGTACAGTCATAATAGAGAAATTATGAATCAAACTTTTTACAAGTATAAATGAATATTGGAACATTCTTGCTTTTAAAAGTACCCATGGTTCAAGACCACATTGTTCGAGATGATAGGCAACATGAAGACCATATGTTTAGTGCAGCTGGATTCCAAGTGTGATGGTTTGGTTCTTTGTACAAAGACTAAGCAAATTTGTTAAAATATTGCTTAACAACATCAGGTAACCACATTTAGTTTTCTTTTATGTTGTTTGTTTGCAACTATTTGACACACCTGTTTTGGTACATGTTTTTCTTTCTAAGACACACTGACCTAGATTATCTTTTAATCTGCCGTGATACTCAGGGAATTGTGAAATCTTACCGCCCCCGCTCTTAGTTTATATTGTCTGTCAGATAAAAACCGTAACGTAGAAAATAAGTTTGTTTAGCCTGGGGAAAAAAAAAGAAAAAAAAAAAGGCCTACTGTATCTGCAAACTCGGTTAAAACTGGGCATTGAACCCCCCCCCCCCCCCCCCCTCTCATCGCACACACCTCCATAATCTATGTATGACTAAAACTAAATCGATAGTGTGCCTTCTTTTTCTGTTTTTCCTTTTTTTTCCTGGTATTTTTTTTTCTTTTCAAACAAGGAATATGGTTGTATAATTCATGTCACGTTTGAAGTATCAGCTTTATGTTTAGTTATATAAATCGTTATACTCATAAGTGTTAACATGTATAACATATTGAGTGAAATAAAGTTTTTGTTCTGTTCTGTTCTGTTTAGTTTGATGCCAAGCTATTTGGATTGATTTTGAATTTTTTGAAGAGTTTTAGATTAGCATAGTATTGTTGCTTTTCTGTGGATCATTCCGGTCTGGAGAATTTTATTGTACTTTCCTCAACTTTTATTATTTAATATGGATTTAGTTACAAGATGGCATTGCAAGCAAGATAGGCTTTTTCTATAAATATACATAAAACAAATTATTCTGTCTTTACTTTTATAATCTTTTTTTATAATGGATATTTTTTCAGATATAAACCAGCATCGACTTAATATTCCTTTAAAAATAAAAATAAGTAACTTTATATAGTGCAATAATATATACAATTTGTCAAAGAGCAAACTTGATTTGCATATACAATAATTTTTATAATCAAATTCTAAAACTAGAAATATTTTTACTCCATTTTAAAGTGACACTTATATTTTAAACAAGGTATTTGTATGACCATATTTGAATCTGGCACGTATTTTAACAGGATATTTCTGTTAAAATTACTCAACATGTATTTTTCATATTGAAAATAAAAGTTTAGATCTACTTCATTCTTTGTGTTATGTCGATATTTAAGTCTGTATTTTATATTTCTGAAATATAACGTAAGCATAACTGTCATTCAAAAATGGTTTCTGGTGTTAAAATATATTTTCGACTGAAATGCAATCGTCTTTTACAAGACTGATTTGTTGTGTATTTATTTGCATAAGATTTTATATAGAGTTCTAAGTAATTATTGTTAGTACAACAAGAAGATGATATTGGAGAAAGGAGACCTCTGACAGAGAACTCGATGTCTACCAACAACAAAACTTGCAGCAATTCTAAATTCATTTTACCAAGTTATTAGTACCTATGACTTTATTCGTTGCAACCAGTTGCTACGTCCAGCCTTATTAAAAGGGCTGTGCTCCAGATGACAAAAAAGAAAGTTTTCTTGTATTATAAATTTCTTGTAATATTTATGACTAATGCTTAAAAAATAACTTACTGACAAAAAATAAGTCAAATAATTTCATTATAAATTGATTTTTTCCCTTTCAAAGTGCTATACCGTAACGCGACGGTATAACTATATCGTATAACATTCAAAGTAAATATCTGTAATATCACATGCGACGATGGTGGTGACAGTAAAAGCGTTGGAAATATTTTGTTAACATGAGGGTCCAGAGTTCAAATCAGGCTGGAGCGAACATATTTTTTTTATTCTATTTTGACTTTTATAATCAGTTTTGAAGTAAAATATTGTGTTGTTATAATCTCACGGCATCTAAACATATAATTTATGAAAATTTTTTTTTATGTCAAATCTGGAGTACAGCCTCTTTAAAGGAAACTGATTATATTTGAAAGGTTACACTGGAATAAGTTTCAATTAATTGACATACAATAAGGAAACCCGTGTGACAAAAGGTTTCAGTATCAACATACTATTCCGAGTGTACTGACAATTACAATGACAAAATTTATTATATTAAAGGCTTCCGGCTCATACTATATACATGAAACAATATTATAATTTGATATGAAGTACACACGTTGTTTATGTAGACAATATCAGACATTATTTTGCTCAGAATATTTGAACACAATGCATTCATCAACGAACCATTTTAAGAATGAATTGTAAGAAATGCTATTTTGCAGTACAATAAGTGCTTGTTGACATAAGGTAACCTTTTAAGGCAACCACATCTTTTAACAACATAAGGTTAACACCTTTAAAGCAACAGCTCTTTAAACAATATAAGCAAAAAGAATACCTTTAGATAGATAGATAGATAGATAGATAGATAGATAACGCCACCTTCTGTAAAGTATCTGGAACTCAATGGACATCATGTGTATTATCAATTAACCTCAGTCGCTCAAGGTATTGTGTCACATGTACATGTATGTTACGTTCTTAATTACACCATTTCGTTTATTATTGCATTGAATAAGTACAAGTCATTTGTTTCCCGTTGCACCTCCGGTTAAAAAGATATGAAACCAGTTAAGCATTGTTTTACTTATTTTATTATTATAAATGCTTAAACACAGAAGTAAAGATATTTAATGACAAAACATTTATCGCATTTTTTGCGGTAAATCAGGGTAAACCAATTTGGCATCAATTTTGTTTACTTTGTCACAGACTAAATCAGTTAATTACCTTTGCAGATTTTGTTTAATTGGATATGGGTTAAACTGTAAATCCTGTTTACTCTATACGTGTCGTCTGATTGAATATTCGCACCCAGGGCTAAATGTCACAGTCTCTTTCGGAAAGGTGTGAAAAAATCGCACGTTTACATACGTATTTAAAGACTTCTATTCATGCGTGTTACATTTTGCTTTTTTATGACTGTAGGGACTGGAAAATTACTTTGACTCATTGAAAAATTCGTATCATAAATCTTCGTTTCAAACATAAATTTTTCGTAAGATTATAGGGGGAAAACTCGAGACTTGAAAAAAAATCGATTGATCAAAGTTCGATCTATAAAAGTTATACTGTCCATAGATAACCTTTAAAAGTTGTCACAAACCAAATGACATAAATCTTTGATACATGGCATGCAGTATTGTCTATTTTTTCTATTTTGATAATTAGTTAATTATATTTCGTTTGTCGTTCTGATAGCAAATTAGGGTCATCATAGCCTAGAGTCAAAATTCAGAGTGAATAGCTCTAAATTTAAAATATAATATATGAAAATAAATACGACTTCAATGATACAATGACGACAGGCATTATACATTCTATGTGTCTGATTGTTAAATGCTAAATAACCAAAAGTAAAGATTGAAAAGAGTGAAATTAATATATTTTTTCATTGAACTATGAATTTTATATTTTTTTCTTTGCATTTAAACATTATTCATCTAAATGTCTCCTTTAAGGCAAGTCCATCGATTTCTGTGTTTGTTTTATCATAATCATAAATGTAAGTAGATCCAGGTTTAGTGGTGACACTTGTGCAAATACCCTTAGGATAAATAATGGGTGGTATGAGCCGCCTTGATGTGCTAGTACGGAACATAATCTTCAAAAATGCGTCCAATGGTACCAAAATAAGCAAAGATTTCTTAGGCAATGTAATTCAGATATGGATTCTTAATCTTCTACAGAGATAGAAAGTCTCTTACTATATCCAGTGTTAAACATTTGGAGGAATCTAGAGAGAACCCAAATCATTTTATCGCGCAAACTTTTCAACTGAAGGCATCTAATACTAGTAGGATATTCAGTAGCATTCTGTTCCGAACACTGCCCTATGCAAGGCTATCTGCAGTACATGAACGCTTCTCGGCACCAGGATATGTACAGCTCAGTAAAAAGAACACAGCCTGGGAGTAACCAACTTAACCTAGGCACAAAACTGACACAAACCAAGACTTTTAAGATATTTTTACTTGTCTGTCCCTGCAACTTATAATGCCACTTTCTCTCCATCTGTCTGTCATTTGTTCTTTTCTCCCTCTTCCTAAAATTTGTGGGGCACTGCGTCATATAATGTTTGCAGGTCTCAATTGAATGACTGCAAATGCGTGATTGCATGACATCAGATAATTGCTCAAGCTCAACCAAAAAAATCTTCTACGTGAAGGAAGGGAATAATTTTCTTTTTTGAACGCTTGTATAGTTTGGTTGCACTAAATGGCAGTATCACATATCCTCCAACACGCGATCTTCTTTTCCCAGGTTAGTTTGGAAATGAATTATGTATCTGAGGAATCCATTAACACTAAAGATACTTGCTGAAACTCTGTAAAAAAATGCAAACAGGGTATGATTTATCGTTTAGGATACACGTGTTAATAAACTGTCGATCAAATATGACTTCTGATGACAAATTGTATCTTTTTCTGAAATGCTGTTATCTTTTACAACATTGTCCTATTGCTTGAATTTATTAGTGATCGTTTTACTTGAATTCCAGTGTAATTATTTACTCTGTTCGGATTTAAATGGGTCAGGAAAAGTTTTGATGAATTATGGAATTGTCGTGTATACGAATTAAGATATTGTGACATTCTATAATAATCCAAATACATTTGTAGTTGAACAGACGTTATATATGTCTGTTAAGCATCTGCATGCGCCTAGGGTTTTAGCTGAATAGGCCGAAAACAAATGATCATAAAATAAAAGAAAATATTTTTTTTATTTCCGGTGACATCGGTCTCACACATGAAGACTTTAATGATACTGCCTTATATTCGTTTGCCTCTTAAAGTTTTCAACATCAGTCTAGCTATCGAAAGACTTGTCATAGTAAAGAGTTGATCCAAGATAATAACTTCCTATCTAGCCATGACATGGAGAAAAAACTGATAGCTTTCATACAATCATGCTAAAATAAATATTTTTTTTACATTCATCGATGTGAGTGATATCTCTCGCGTGCTGTCTATAAACTGAAAAGAACGTATAGAACTGAAGATACGGAAAGTGTGATGAGGTAACTAAATTGGACGCTTTGACTGATTATTTCGATAATCTTAGCAAGCGCGGGTTTTTCAGTATCATAGCTGAGGCTTATCAGATGTATAACACAGGTGCTTTCTTTTGAAAGCCGAAATTTACTCTATACTTTCTTTTTTTACTTTTCTAAATGACCATCATAAAGACTGATGTTTTCTATTTTGCATAAGCTCGTGCAGCTCACCTAACAATCTTGTTGAAAAAAAAAGAATTATATGAATTTTAAGAGCAACTTGTAAAATAAAGTAAGGCGCTTTCAAATTTGTCACTATTCAAAGAAAGTTATGTAAAAAGTAGTTCCGGCAATTCTGCTATGAGTGAAAGATGTAGATACATGTAGAGTAAACATCAATCACACAGTGAGTAAATCACCGATAAAGCAGTATTTCTACTGTTTCTGTTGTTTATTAGGACTTTTGTTCAGAAAGTGCTTTATATAAAGATTACTTGCATTGTGCAGATTCTTTCTAAGTTTCTCGCTCTTATATAGAAAAATATATTTTGCTTTCTGTTACTTGAAATTCAATATGAAACAATTTTGCTAAAGTACACTTCAATTGAAATTTCATAATATGTAAATAAATTTTTTGTCTTTGCAACCAGACCATATTCATCTGAAACTTGTTCGAGGTCCTGGAAATTACCTTAAAAACTTATATGGCTGTAACATTTGCTGCAATGCCATTTTCTAAAACAGAATCAGAAACTGAAAATGTGCACTTATTTAAATCCTAGACAGTTAAAATATATTTTCAAAATGTATACGATTTAAATATTATTTTAAAGTCATATCAGTTTAATGAGCTCTTAAACTGTTTTATTTTAATATTGATTTGGTTACAGTGAAAAAGAGATAAATTAATTGATTTACGAACTGTAGCCTGTTACTTCTCACATGATTTCAGATAAAATCAGCTGAATATAAAACACTTTACATTATCCCTAATCACGTTTTAACTACAGAGAAATGTGCATTTTAAGACATTAGACATATCTGATTTGATATTGTAAGATAACTTGAACTGTTTTCTATTAATGTAAAAGGCCATTTTCCCTTTTAATTTTGGAAATGGAATCTGAAAATGATATAAAAGCCAGTAAAAATGTCAGTTAAAACATATGTACGTTAATAAAGATGCCAGTTCTAATATAAGTAAGTCTAAATTTGTTTCTTAAATTGGTTTTCGGAAATAAGTTGCTGCATACTTAGCAAATATTAAGAACTGGGGTGTTTTAACATAATTTTAATTTTCCTTAGAATTAGCGACAAAGATAACTAAAATAATGTTTCGAACGACACATAAATGCATACCACTTTAAGCAAAATCACATTACATAAAAGATTTTTTTTAATTTTACATTGCAGCTTATAACGAGTCCTGGTTTTCAGTGTCAGTTTAAGAGATAAGAAAGCTTAGAGAGAACCTCTAATGCTGGCACTTCTTCACTATTTTTGCTCAAACTACAAAATCGTAACTAAAACTTAGTAATGGTCTGACATGTCCAACGGAAGATAATCAGTTACTGAAAAACAGAAAACGTCAAAATGACCAGTCTGAAAACAAAATAAACCGTCAAACAGACAAATAATGCTACGTGTATTTCTTTTTTGTAAGATGAAGCAACTTTCTGACAGGAAACAACAAATATCAGATTTTGCAGTTTTCATCAAGAAATGATTGTCTTGTAACTGTAATATCCTGCCACTAATGATTCAGAATGCAGTACGGTATGTAAAACTTGGCTCTGTGTAGAATTTTGTGATATAGTTTCCTTTCGTTACAGCACATCGACTGCACTTTACAACAAACGTTTGTGAATAAATACTACTTGCAGAAAGCAATGTATACCAGCATTGTTGAAAACGGACTTTCATTCACAGTTGTTCATTTTTGATAAAACTGAGGCAAAGATAAAACACACACTCAGGTTCAGTTCCGAAATCCCAAAAATATTGTATATTTTTCTGTTAGGAAATTTTAGATTTCATCCTCGCATTGAAACGTTTTATGATTTCGTGCACCACAAAAGCAACTAAAAGATATAAAGTTTATAAACCTAGTTAAATTCCTTATATCAATATTCATGGTGATTTAAATTGTCTTATAACTTTTAAGTAGGTGTTAAACTGAGAAAATGTCGTTAAATTGTTAACAATGAAGCTGTTAAAAGTATTGTTACTTTAGTCGCTTACACCATAACATCAATACTCTTTTTTTCTCAAACCAACATCTCTGCTTTGGTAACTTAACGATCTTATCCAAATACACAGTCAACCGTGAATGACTATATGTCAATATTCATTTTACACTCAGGTCAAACGAACATTTCTATAAATATATATTTTACGTGGAGATGCTCCAAATGAATGGAAAGGAACATTGACAGAACTTTTAGACGCTGAAACTCTTCATTCACTCTGTCATTACACAGAATCAAGCACGATACATGATTAGTCCAAGTAATTGTGCGCGAGTCAAGATATTGTGTAACTTCTTGTAGGGGTTAGTAGCTCCTCCTCCTTGAGATATATCGAGATTCTGACCTAGAACAAATGTATCTCAGAATATACTGAAGTCGTCACTTAAACCATTTTGACTAGGTACACGATTCAGCATCAAACAGTCAAGCAAATTATTCGAAGCATGGTGAATGTTAAATGAAGTCGGGTTTTCTGCGTCAAGAAAATTATCATGTTCCCCAAAAGGCAGTTCAACGCCTAAATTAAAATATAGACTTGATTCTCCGCTGGCACGGCCCCTCCCCACTCCCCTTCAAGCTTTAATTGCGTTGTTTGGAGTTTTGAAAATTTCATTTTCTTGACAAACTTATAGGCCCGGGCCTACAGGGCCTAATAACAGCAACGCCACTGAACATATTCATGTGAAAAAGGTTATTGTTGGGAACGGTGTTCAGATAAAAATACCAACGCTAAAAAATAACGAACAAAACTCATGATTATGTTACAGAACAATTAGTTATCGAGCAGAAGTTTGTTTGCGAACAGAAGATAGAATCACAGGGTATGACTGAACTAACTTTATCTTTTCAAGGACCCATTTTTAGATTTTGTGCAAAGATTTCTTAAAATAATTAGAGTAAGGAAACATTTAATCAAGTGTGTGACACTGTAAAGGGGGAACCTATGGTGGACTGGTACCTGTGAGCACCAAATCTTTTGGTGCTGATGTTTTGTAGGACATGGGGTGATTTGTGAATAACAAAAAAAATTGAATAGCTCAGGTTTTTATAAGTCAACAAGTATCAAATTATTTCTAAGGTAGTGAAAACATCCCTTAGTATTTTTACATGACCCAGTGTTAAATCAAATTTCAGCACACATGAATGACATCATCACTTCTATGTGGAACAGAATGCTTACCAGGACTTGAGATGTAATCAATACACCCAGGCCAGAAAACACAGCCTCTATTTCAAGAAAGGACAATATACTAGTATATACCTCAGTAGACAGGTCAGTAACCTACCTCGTGCAGACAGCTTATGGAAGAAAATTATAGGAACAAAACTACAAATTGAAGGTGTTAGACAGAAGATTGGACAAAAGAGAAAAGGTGTGCATGACATAGCCATCAATTTGAAGAGAACAATAATCCTCAGTAATATAGCGAAGAAGTGTTTCTATTCAGGAATTAACAGAAAAATCGGTGAAATCCCATATTTATCATCGGACTGTTGTTGTGTACGTGAGATAATAGTGTGTTTACAGTTCTTTTTTTTTTAGAACTAATCAATAAATCTAAATTTACCTGAGTGAATTTCCATAAATATCTCATTGTGGCTTTATTTAGAAGATTGGAGATTTGTTTTGGTTTTCAGGAATAATCTAGATTATGTTGCTTCTGGAATTTTCTCAGAGTGTTTCTTGAAGCAGAGTCTTTAGGTAACTTTGGTCATAAAATATTGGATTAAATTTTCATCAATGACAGTTATATTTGGAAATATTTTAATTATACTGTATGAGGAATTTAATTCAACTTTTCAAAAATTTGTGGGATTACTTTATGGATTTTAGTGGAAAATACTTCAACAGTGATTAAGAGTTTAAGACAATTATCAGGATCAGACAGGATTATTAATTTATTTTAGGACTAAACTAAATCCAGGTGCTGTAAAACATTTTCTTTGTGACTCTGTGTAATTGTACTTTAATACTTTAGTAATTTGTTTGAGAATAAATCCTTGTTATTGTTTAAAAGTTTGTTACTGGTTATTCCTTCTGTTACTCTTTTGATTTGGACCGTAACACTGTAAATCACTTTATTGCAATTGTTGAGTACCTAAAAACTAATTGTTGTCTGAAGGACGTACATATGATTGACAACAGAACAATCAGTATTTTTGATCACCTTTTACTGATGCCACAGGAAAATCGAAATTAACCATTCATGTGAACATATAAATGGGAATGCCTGACAGTGATTAAGTTGATTCTGGTTAATAGTATTGCTAATCTTGAAGTTCAGTGGCAACTTCATTTTCAGGGTTTTTGACCTCTGTTTACTTTCCCCAATGCTGCGTACTAATTTCGATTTTGTTATTTTCATTAACTCCATATATTTTTACAAAGATATTTCTTGTTTATTTATTCATTACGTGAAATCAATTCGTTTTTTACGTTTCAGCAAGAATCAAATATTTGCATAATCAAGCATCCATCAGTTAAATGTAGAAAAACAACTGTGGCAAAGGCATGTAATTCTAGACAATCTATGGTATATTATAATTGTCACTAGTGACTTTTGCCCATGCATGTAGGAACAAACATTGTTTAGTTACCTTTCCCTGTGCGTGCATAAACAAACAGTTTAGGTGAACTTTGCCAATGCATGCATGAACAAACTTTCAAGCAAAATTGGGCTCTTGCATGAATGAACAAATAGTTTAAGTGATTTTTTGGCCAATGCATACATGAACAAACATTCAAGTAACATTTGACAATGTATGCATGAACAAACCTTTCGAATAAACTTTGCATGTGCTTTCGTGAACGTACAGTTCAACTGACCTTTGCTCATGCATACATTAACAAACACTTCAAGGAACGTCTTGCCCATGTATGCATCCGCAAACCTTTCAAGTCACATTTTCAAGAACTCTCCCCTCTTCTTAAACAAACAGTTCATGTTCTTTTCCCGTGTATGGATAAACAAACATCTCAAGATACTTGTTTGTATGGACAAATATTTAAGTAACCCTTGCCTATGCATGGATGATCAAACCTAACGAATAACCTTTGCTCGTGAACAGAAGGTTCAAGTGAACTTTTCTGTTGCATGCATGAACAAACTGTAAAGAAACTTCTTGCCAAGTTTCCTTTGACAGTGTATGCATTGATGGACAAATCTTTCAAGTCACATTTTCGATAAAGTTTTAAATGGTTCATGGACAAATCTTTCAAGTGCATGGATGGACAAAACTCTGAAGTTACCTGAACATGTAAGCATGGATATTTCAAGAAACATTTTCAAGAACTCTCCCATACATTCCTGGACTAACCTTACAAGGAACCTTTGCCCATGTGTTCTTTAATGTAACCTTTGTTGTTGCATGTATGGATAAACCTTCACCTTATCTTTTCCAGATATGCATGGGGAAATTCTTCTAGTCGTGGTTTCAAGAACTCTCCCATGCATGCAAGGACAAATCTGTCAAGTAGCCTTTGCCCATGCATTGATAGACAAACTTGTCAAATAACCTTTGCCCATGCACTGATGGTCAAACCTTTCAAGTTAAGTTTGCTCATGTATGCGTGGACAAAATTTTAGTTCACATTTTCAAGAACTCTCCGATACATTCATGAGCAAACCTTTCAAATAATCTGTGCCAATGGATTCGTGAGCAAACTTTTCATACCACATTTGTTGCTGCATGGATGGACTCATCTTTCACCTAAGCTTTGCCCATGTCCTCATGGACAAACTTTTAAAGTCATTTTTTCAAAACCTCCGTGCATGCACGTACATACCGTTCAAGTAACCATTGCCCATACATGCATGGAGAATACGAGCGACATTTGTTTCCACTGTCATTTACATTTGTCAATTGGTTTAACAAATCTTCTTAGCTTGCTGGTATTGTTCGTGATTTAATTTTTGAAATATTAAGAACTTTCTATATCAGATTTTTATTACTAAGCTATATTGTAGATAGATATGAAAATTATCTCTAGACCTCCAAGTTTTTTCTCTTTATAAACTTAGCAAAGAGTGTCCAAATAAGTAAGTGACTTACTATATTTATTTTGTTTTCAAATAAAAAAAATGTATTTTAGAAAAGACCTCTTGTTTTCAATATGGTCCGTGTTTTTTTTTTTTTGTTTGTTTTTTTTGCAACTGTAAACAGAACAATATTGCTAGAGTGACTGATTAAATATAATGGAATAAATATGCAAAGTTCTGTCTCTTCCAGATCAAAAAGCTCTATGCATAATACCTTATTATACTTTCTGTCAGAATTTCTGATACAACAGCTAAAACAATCAATCAAATGACAAACAAAATATTTCTCCTGCCTCATACAGTACGAGGATCATTTTGGTGATTTTTGGATAAAAGTTTCGGATGCAATCAATTACACGCTGATACAGAAGATCTGTCTGTATCTCTGGAAGAATATCACACATCTTTCACATACTGACAGTGTTGCTGAATAAACTGTTAACACGAACCAAATAACCTCAAACTTCAAAGAATAAAATTTTCTCTAAAGTCTTTCTCTTAAGTTCTTTGTTCATTTCTCAACACCGCCTCTACCAGGTTGTATGTGCAAAACATATCTATAACTATATACGCAGGACTGTTGCTTAGGGTAGATTTCTGTCCTGTTACATTTTTGGTGTTTTTAAACCATTACAAATGTGTTGAAATCATTTACTGGAAATGTTGTGGCTATTTAACAAGAACGCATAGAGAAACATTATGTTCAAATGAATATTTACTGTCAAGCAAAATCAAAGTGTCAAGTGATATTATGGGGACATTACTTTCTTACACTGTCTTCGTGAATTCAGTCAGAACCGAAGTAACTCTTTATTAGAAAGTTAATCGACCCCAGCTTAGCAGACCAATAAATTGCCAAGTGTCCAGACTCCCCTGGTGGCATTTTTCATTGACAGTTTTCTCTTTTATGATACAAAATAGATAGCCCTATGTCTTACTGACTGGATTTTACTGAAACAATGGTTACATCTGTTAGAAGATATCAAGCTAGCAAATGTATGAACAGGAACAAAACAACGCAAAATATACACACTATATACACTCATAAATTTAGAACAAACATAATATATGAAAATCTGACCAAGAAATCGACCCAGAGGGCGTAACTAAAATGTAATATCAGGCTTTAAGTCAGATGCTTGATACGTACAATATAAACTTAAAATTAAATGTAAGGTAATACAAGTTATGAACGCCGAAATGGCTTCACTGTAGCAGTTCCTGAAGAACGCTGGACATGGACGTAATGCAATCTAAGCTTCAAACGCCGAAATGGCTTCACTGTAGCAGTTCCTGATAAATGTATTGCATATATAGATGTTAGTTAAACTAAGCTATAAACACTGAAGAAAACACTGATAAATATATTTATTGATGAAAGATAATCTATGAACACTGAAAATACCTCACTGAAACAGATCCTGATAAAAAAAAAAACAATACATACATGGATATAAGATTATGCTATGAACACTGATATGGCTTTACTGTAATTCCTCCTGATAAATACAGTACAGATATAGATATTTTAAGAATCAGACGATGATTGCCGGTACAGACGGGAATATCCGGCTCGAGGGTGACAGTTTACGGCGGTAAGAAGGCTCTGCCGAGTTACCGCTAAACAGTTACCCGAGAGCCGGATATTAGTTAGTTAAAAAATTAGGATATTAGTTGGACACTGAAATGGTTTCACTGTATTCCTGATAAATACAGTATTTACATGGATATAGATTAATCAATGCTTCGGACACTAAAATGGCTTCACTGTATCACTTCCTGATAAATACAGTAAATACATGGATATAAGATTATCATGGCTATGAACATTGAAATTACTTCACTGTATCACTTCCTGATAAATACAGTACATACAAGGATAATAAATTATCATGGCTATGAACACCGAAATGGCTTTACTGTAGCAGTTCCACGTCTGCTTATACTAGAACCTTCTTCTCATACTCTATCCTCGAGTAGTATCACTGTAGACATAATCAAGAGATTGAAGGATAATCATGTGCTTCATGTCTGACATTATTTAAATGTACTGAATATTGATAAATATAGCGTATGAAATAGACCTTGGTCCTTTTATATTGCACATATGACAACTCAGATAAGAGGGTATTTGTAGGGTCGCATAAACAACCAGTGCTTTTCCATCAGTTACATAAATATTATCGACAACTTTAGATCACGTGCCAAATAAAATCAGAAAACCTTAATAAAATTATTTATTTATTTAAGTCTCATCAAATGTATGTATACACTAATTTGATGATATCATTTAAAGTACATAAACATACATAAAGTTGGCCATTCAGATAAGAATGACATAAAACCTTGTCATAATTAGTCAAATAAATACTAATTAATATCATCAAATTGTGTGAAAATTTTAAACAAGTCATTATTTTGATGAATCATACAAGTTACAAAAGTGCTGTTAAACAAAATTGCTTTATAAACTAGGTTGTCTCTAAATTTTTTATGCAGAACACTAAAACGAAACATATATTTCATATTCTGCAGATTGTTTATAGACAGGACAAATTCTCCACGCAGTTGAGCAACAGTTGGGCTAATGTAGATCTATGCTTTTCCGGCAGAGGATGTGAGATAAAGTACGTGAGTATTCAATTTTACACTATTTTTCAGCAAGCTATATGTTCTTAGTTTATTCGCACATTTTTTAGATGGTTCAGATTCTGTTTGTATATCATCAGCCATCCATTCATTAAGTAAATGAATTCACTGAAGCCTAAACAACTTGCTAACAAAAAAGTTCTGAATCAGGCTTAAACAAAAATTGATATATTGTAAAATATCTTTGTTTAACATGTGACGTATTCTGACAATTTTTACAATTGTTATCACCCTTTTGCAAACAATAATGGAAAATCTTGTGGTTCAATCTGTTTACATCCATATACTTGTATCTATACCGATGACAGAAAACTGAGTCCCGCAACTTTATGCGTGGTGGATACAAGCCTAGCTCGCCATAAAGAGAGCATAATTTTGAGTAAACTTTCCAGTACCAAGAAAGTAACGCATTCCTCACTAATAGGAAGTTGGCACTAGCAGTACGCAGTAGCAGTTTGCAGTAGAAATTAAATCAAACGTGAAGTTGGCAGTAGCAGTAACAGCAGTAGCAGTTAAGAAAACGTGAAGCTTGCAGTTAAAGTCACAGCAGTAGCAGTAAGCAAGACGTGCAGTTGGCAGTAGCAGTAACAGCAGTAGCAATAAGCAAACTATGAAGCTGGCAGTAACAGTAACAGCAGTAGCAGTAAGCAAAACGTAAAGTTGGAAGTAGCAGTAACAGCAGTAGCAGTAAGCAAAACATAAAGTTGGCAGTAGCAGTAACAGCAGTAGCAGCAGGAAACTTTGAAAGTTTGCAAGAGTGTTTGAAACAGTCACAGACCGGTGCAATCGAACTGGGGTCCCTAGACTTTCTAAATTGGCACTAAAATTCCTGAAAGTCTACAATGTCAGAAACAGTAGCTGACCGTAATAGTGGACTTAACATCAAAAATGACATTTTCTCGATTGGCACAAAAATTCTTGAAAGTCTGCGAGAGACTCAGAAACAGTCGCTGACCGGTTGAATCGACCCGGGAAGGTCTCTTGACATCAAAAATGACATTTTTCCGATTGACACCAAATTCATGAAAGTCTGCAAGAGTGTCAAAAACAGTTGCAGACCTACGCTATAGACTCGGGAGGGTCTGTTTATTTAAAACTTTTCAGAATTTTAAGACTTTCCTAATGCTACTGCTCGTACTGCTACTGCCAACTTCATGTTTTTCCTACTGCTACTGCTGTTACTACTACTGGCAGCTTCACGTTTTCTTTACTGCTACTGCTGTTACTGCTACTGCCAACTGCACGTTTTTCCTACTGCTACCGCTGGGACTGCTACTGCCAGCTTTACGTTTTCTTTACTGCTACTGCTGTTACTGCTACTGCCAACTTCATGTTTTGCCTTCTGCTACTGCTGGGACTGCTACTGTCTGAGCTTCACGTTTTCTTTACTGCTACTGCTGTTACTGCTACTGCCAACTTCACGTTTTTCCTACTGCTTCCGCTGGGAATGCTTCTGCCAGCTTCATGTTTTCTTTACTGCTACTGTTGTTACTGCTACTGCAAACTTCATGTTTTTCCTACTGCTACTGCTGAGACTGCTATTACCAGCTTCACGTTTTCTTTACTGCTACTGCTGTTACTGCTTCCCCCAACTTCACGTTTTGCCTACTGCTACTGCTGGGACTGCTACTGCCAGCTTCACGTTTTCTTTACTGTTACTGCTGTCACTGCTACTGCCAGCTTAACGTTTTCTTTACTGCTACTGCTGTTACTGCTACTGCCAACTTCCCGTTTTGCCTACTGCTACTGCTGGGACTGCTACTGCCAGCTTCACGTTTTCTTTAGTGCTACTGCTATTACTGCTACTGCCAGCTGCACGTTTATTGACTGTTACTGCTGTTCCTGCTACCGCCAACTTCACGTTTTGCCTACTGCTTCTGCTGTTACTGCTACTGCCAGCTTTACGTTTTTCTACTTCTGTGTACTGCTACTGCTCACTTCATATACATGCATTCCTCTTGGTTTTACTTGATGTATACCGGATATTGCTGACCTCATTGACTCACGGTAGGTAATTACAGGCCATAATCTTTGAGAAAACTACGCGGACGATCACCAATAAATGTACATTTTCAATAAGTAATCATGCAGCTTGACGAGCGTTCTGTGGAACATCTTCTGCAGTTACAGTGGAATTCAATTAGCTTCTGACCAAATCATTTTTCCCAACCGCTGTCGTAAATGTGAAGAAATTTTCTAGTAAATTAGGTGTCATGAGCGAAATAGATATTACTGATTAAATGAATGGTAAACAGTTTTACCCTGACCCATCTGCTGATTCTTCTAAATTGATGGATCCCTTACCCCTCACTTTTTGCATGATTTAAAAAGAACTACAGTTATATTTTCACCACAAACAAGTATATAACAAAAGAGCACATGATAATGTTTGTGGGTAAAACCTATTGTTATAAGATTTAAGAGTCATGCTGGGATCCATGAATTAAAGACACTCTGAAGTGAAATATTAGGAACTTTCAAAGAACATAATTTTGTTGATGTCAATGTTGGATAGTTAGAACTGTTTGGTTTATGAGGGATTTTACTACAGCTTGTAATTTCTTCGTTCGTACTTAAATATCACCAAATAATTCAACAAAATTGTCCATTGAACATTTCCTAATTAAATGAGTGACAACAGAAATTTTACTCCATTGTCTGCTTGTCTAGATAGAAGTTCGTAGAGCTGAGTTATTGGAAATGATTAATTTTTGCTATTTACATTTTTAGTGTCGAGGTTTAATAGCTTAATTGATAATCTCCATACCTTTCTGAAAATTAATTGCAAAGTTCCTATCAGAAACAACTCGCCTTTTTTCACTTCACACAGGTTAAATATTTTGAAAAGTTACTATGAATCAAATGCACCAAACATGGCAGCTATAATTCAAATGCACATGTCAATAATTTGTTAAAATTGAAATAAAATGAGGTTGGCTATATATATTTAAAGCTGGACAAAAAAATCATAACATTAAAGGAAAAATACGCGTTTCTCAGTACTGCATTCAAAAACTGTATTTTTCTTAGGTGAATTCCATTGTCTTCAAGTCATTTGTTACACGTTTTGCTCATGCCATTAAGAAAATCTCAAACTTAACGATAAGTGTCTTCTTTTCTTCTTTGCTGATCAAGACATTGTTTCTGTGTTGTGATAGCAAAGGACAATTTGTAGTAAGGAAATAGGAATCAGCAATCAGTGAAATGAGTTTAAAAGTGTTTTTTCAATCTTGTCTGATTAATGTTAAGACAGAAAATGATACAAAAACGCCATTAAGTAGGCATTAAGATTTTTCATTGCTTGGTTTTGCAATGTAATTGACATTTATATCGGAAGTCTATTGCGTTTTATAAATAAAAGTGAAAGTTATCCTCTAGAAGCCATCATTTTTATTGGCTTGCATATTTAACAAAACAGTATCTACCCTCATACAAACGAGCCATTGTGTCAGAATTCTGCATTACCATAATCGCCCATAATTACAACCTTGAAGTGTTTTTTCCATTACCAGCGTCTAGGATCTGGAGGCTAAACCACATAAACTAGTTTCATCATCTACTGATTTCATTTATCACTTTATAAGCAGATATTGGAAAATGAGCTATTCAAGGGAATCTTATGTTAGTGCACCCTTTAATTTATCATTTGCTTATTATAACCAGTGAAATTCAAATTATATTTAGGTAGCTTTAACAAAGTTACTACAGTACAGGTGTTTGAATGAACTAATTGCAAGCTCAGCCAGGAACTTTTGATAGTTACTTTGCTTTATAATTGTTCTTATTCGTTGTTTGTCCAAATCTTTGAAAAACCTACACGGATGGTTTCGGAGACACTTTAATAATTTGAGCTCGACTTGAATAAAATAAGAAGTGACAAGACAGACGATTTTGAGATAACTGCTTTTTGAATGATCAGTATTTATATCCAAATTATTTGCTTGATTCCTGAAGATTTTCTAGTGTCAGATGTAAACCGCTGTTTCGGTAGAAATAAATTTCAGATCAATTTAATGTTTAATTTGATTCTTTACCAGACGAACACATCTTTCATGCGACATCCATAAGATAATTCAAGTAGATCAGAGAGTCTGTCTTTGTTATAAATTTATTGAAGGTGGCAAATTTTAAAATCCAAGTTTTCCTATACAATTATTGCCATGGAAAAGCAAATTATGAATATGAAAATATCAGAGAAGTTTGCCAAAGATGTGTTGATCAGAATATAATGTCTTGGTGAATTGTTACTTCAAGCATTTAAATGAGGCCCATTCAACATGATAATCTAAAAGCCATTTATTCTTGACAGGTTAAAGGAATTAGTAATAACAAGCTTCATTAAAATAATCAGATATAATTTAAATTTGAAGATTGATAAATAAATCAGTTCTTTAAAGTCACTGATTTTTTTTCAGTACCACGTATATTACGCTTTTATTTAATATAATATATCAGAATTAAATTAAACATTTTATTATGAACATTCTTGCCAAAGTAGACAAAAACTGGTATACTTAGAACTGCTATTTTTTCTCGAATGGATGTAAACTTGCAAATAACACAGAAGTGCAAACACAGTTTACATATACAATAAACACCATTGGTAGTACAAAGTATTATTCGCAGGATCACCTAACAATCCTGTAGGGACTGCACACATGATTAAGAATTACACTGTACTTGTTACGTAATATGCTTTCATAGAAATATTGGCATATCTGCAAAATATTGTGAAACAACATCCAGACATACTTCAGGAATATGCTTCGTATTAATTGTTTGTACAACAGGATACAGTTGAAATTTTAGTAACAAACATATCATCTTTGTTAACGTAATGAAAAAGCTCACTGATAATGTAAAAAGCACGGTCTATAGAGTGATACACAGTGGTTTATTAGTAATCCGTTTTGTCAGATAATCCAAGAAGTGTCTATTAATATAGAAAAGGGTTTGCTGCCATCATTAAAGAGAATTATACCAAATGCTTACAGCCACTTGTGTTGGGAAAGGTAGTAAATTTAATGGCAAAATACATAACACTTTAAGCATCACTTCTGCAGTCTCCAAGCTGACTGAACCAGTCTCGGATATTGTAACATCAGTGTCAATCTTCACAGAAATTTTCAAAGCTCTTCTCCATTATTCAAATTGCTTTAATGTTATTGAGCTAGACAAATCCATGTCGATGCACTTAAGATCTTAAAAAATTATGCTTTCTCCTTAAGTATTTGTAAATAATCTTGAAAACCTCATTTACATCAGTTCTTTCTTTATTGAGTAGGACAGCATAAAAGGAACTAGTGTTGTGGGTTTGGGGAATTAACAATACTTTACAATCATTTCTAACAATTTTATTAATATAGAAATGTATACTTCCAGCAGAGATTTATAAATATGTAACAGATAGTAATTATTTTGTTTCTAGGAAAACATTTTTGAACATGTTATTTTTTACATAATCAGTTATTTTTTTATTTATTAAAGAATACATGCAAATAAACCATATATATATTGGTTTATCTAAGAGTATGCATGTTAAATGAAATATATTAACAAAAACATCATACCATATGCTCTGTTGTAAGTACACCATAAAACTGTTACCTTGATTAAAACGCAGCATGTTGCATTTTATGTGGAGCATAGCTATATAGTAAAAAGATCATAGTGGCAGTATAAAATGAATAATGTTAAGACTATCATAACCTTGAACTTGACTAATAAAAACAAATAAAACTAAATATTTCTAGATAATGGCGGGTAATTGAAATTAAACATCCAAGAAGTAGATGTAACGATGCTAATATTGTCAAAAGAACTAGTAAGTGATTGCTTTAAATGCCTTTGAATCGAATGATATTGTTTGTAAAGAATCCTCTTCGGCTACATCAAATTGAAAGTAATAACGGTATACACCATAAATATTCAGACAAAATATTTTCACAAACAGACTGGTGCCACTTTCAAAGTAAAAATGTCACAACGTAACAACCAGAATATAGTATCCACTTTCAAAATAATGCTTGTAAGCAGGAAAATGTAAAAAACAGACATTAAATGAAGTCAAGAAAACACATGCGAGAGTGAATTCCATGCAATGATAATTTATCAGCATATTGACAACTTGCTTCAGTTTCCTACGGAATACCGTTAGGGCCATCGTGGTTAGACGTTATAATCCAGAGGGCGACAATGCGATAGTGCGATAATGCGATGGCGACAGTGCGATAATGCGATGGCGACAATGCGATAATGCAATGGTGCGATGGCGACAATGCGATAGTCATATCGTACTGTCGCCATCGCACTATCGCTTTGTCGCCATTGCACTATCGCATTGTCGCCATCGCACTATCGCGTTTTCGCATTATCGTACTGTCATCATCGCATTATCGCACTGTCACTATCGCATTATCGCACTGTCGCCATCGCACTATCGCATTGTCGACATCGCATTATCGCACTGTCGCCATCGCACTATCGCATTGTCGCGCTATCGCATTGTCGCGTTATCGCACTATCGCATTGTCGATTATCGCTTTCCGGTACAAATGCGCACATCGTTTTTTGTATGTACACAAGCGATTTTTACGAAATAAAAACAATTGCAGAAACATTAAATGATGGCTTTATATAACGGAATACCGTTAGGGCCATCGTGGCTAGTCGAAAACGCGATAGTGCGATGGCAACAATGCGATAGAGCGATGGCGACAATGCGATGACGACAGTACGATACGACTATCGCATTGTCGCCATCGCACTATCGCGTTATCGCATTGTCGCCATCGCATTATCGCGTTATCGCATTGTCGCCATCGCATTATCGCATTGTCGTCATCACATTATCGCGTTATCGCACTGTCGCCATCGCATAATCGCATTGTCGCCATCGCATTATCGCACTATCGCATTGTCGCCCACTGGATTATAACGTCTAACCACGATGGCCCTAACGGTATTCCGTAGTTTCCCGGTTACAGTTAAATTGGAGAGTGCTGTTTTTCCGATTATTTTATAGATTGCTTCAAGAAATTCAGATTTTTTTCTTAAAAAAAGTTCTTTTTTCCTTGGAATCATTTTGAATAGAGACTCTCGCTCTACACTCAGTTTCGAGTTTCGACATTATAATACAATATCTTAGTATGAAATTTCAAAACAATAAATAATGCCATCTGTGTTTGTGTTTTAGCAAACTGCTGTAGGTTAAATCTTTATAAAACTCTTTAGTACGGAGATTATCTGAATCAGCGTAGTGAATATATATCATTTCAAAAATTAACCATAACCATGTATCTTTCTGCACTCTGGAAGCCCTAACATTCAAGCCGAAATGCAGTCGAAAAAGAACGAAAAAGGGCAAATTATAGATAAAAATACAGTCTACTGACTCAGACATGGTTACATTCAGAAGAGTTTCAAGTTAAGCCTTTTGGAAGGTACATTTAAAAATATCAGCTCTTTATATTTGTGACATTATTTGTATAACACTGTTATGTTATTGGTTCTTTAACTAAAACAATTTCACCTGCTACTGTATCCTTGAGTGGAAATAGTTTAGACATAATCACAAAAAGAGATAATCACACTTTGCGCGTCTGTCATTATTTTAATTGTACTGAATGTGATTTCATGCATTCTTGTAATAAAGTTTTTAATCATCCATAAGTGACTCTGAAAGAGGAAAATTGTATGTATTTTGCCCCAATTAGAGTGTTACTCTTGGGCTGTTTAGCTACCAGGGCCTAACACCAGTTTTGACAATATTATCTAATGCTGTTTATCACAAATTGTTAGCATTAAGTCGATAACTAAACAACTATAATCCGGAAAACAGGATAACAGAACAAGTAGTTAAAACTGGCTAGAGATTCTGACTTTAAATTTGCTGTTGATTAAACTTAATGCCTTTCAAACGGATATCACATTAAAATGTAGGCGTCACTGTACATGATAGACCTAACTAATTGCAAAACAAATGCTACACTGCTTTGATTTGACCCTGTTTTGAACTTCTACACAATGTGATCATTGAGCAGAAATAACAACTTTGTAAAGGTAAATCTTGCAAGATATATGATGTGCTGATGTTGCTGATTATCACATACTGTAATTATATATATATATATATATATATATATATATATATATATATATATATATATATATATATATATTACTTCGCATTTTTTCCAATACATAGTTCAAGTTATTCAATTAAATGTCCAAGAGCTTATTTCTATTTCTCACATTAAATGGGATCAGAGACTTAAATGGAATTGTCTGTCCATCTAAATACCGGTATATACCGTTTTTATTACATGCACTCTGTTTAGGCAATCAATCTTTACTTAAAATCGATATCTTTTGTTGGTTTACAAATGTCTTTAGCTATTTTAAAAAAATTCTTTTAATCTGATAGTTCGTCTGTTATATCTAATAAATAACAGTGTAAGTGCTTCACTCGCAATTCTTGAAATAACAGTGATAAAGCTCAAAGTTCTACATTCGGTTGACTAGAATTTTCGATTTGGTTTTAATTTTTACCAGTTTCATTTTGGCAGTGACAGTTACCAACATCAGTTGATCATTAAGCATGTCTCAAGTTCGCACTGTCTTTAAAATATGACTGAATACTACTAATACATGTTACATTACGGAAAAAGTTTCGACAAAAATATTTTTTTGTTATTTTTTTGTGTTTTTTGTGATGAAACTGGAATTGTATAATTGAAAAGATAACAGAACTGAAAAAAGAAGGAATAGGAATGTGTCGTCAACTTATATAAATGTAATAGCTGTAAAACTAAACATGGAAGCAATAGTAGAATGGCTATGAACAATTAAAGCTATTTACAATTCTCTCTAAAGTTTAATTAATTATAATAACAACCTCACATTTCACCGAAAATGTCTTCTCCTCTTTTTATACTCTGATCTGAGAATAACTCAAAGTGTTCAAACGGTTTCATTCAAACAAAACATTCTAAAATTAATATTTCAACTGAAGATCTGTGGAAATCCGAAATATTCTGTAAATCCAATAACGCCGTTCTACGAGGAACTAATGCAACTTTCTGATGTTATAAATACTTCAGAAAGAATTTCTCCTTTCATTATTATTACTATAGCTATTTATTTAAAGAAACAAATCGCACGGAGAACGCAAAACTGTTCATTTAGATAAATTCATTTAGTTAAGCACCCCAGGTAAAAGTAATCTTCAAGACATCAGAAACGTGAAACATCCATCTCCAAATTTTAATCAAGGAACAAAGCAGCTTTTCTGTTTAATATCCCTTAAACAAAGATGTTGGTTGCCTTCACTAGATACAAGGGAGGGTACTGTTGAGTAATAGTTAGATAACTCTGATTTACCCAGTTCAGGAACATAACACATAAGGGGGCAGGGGACATATTCGAACTTTGGCCCTGGTGAAATTTCTTAATAAAACAGACTTGGTGTTTTGAAGGTATTGAATATTATTGAGAATGTTTTGTCAGTGTAATTCTTTGTCATTTGTGTGTAGGAAATGAGCAATATTTCTGGATTTGTGCACGAAACTAAACATTTGGTAGCTTTGTATGCATTTTTGACTCTTCAAAAGGAGGTATGGAAACTGAAAATGTAAACATTGACTGCTGCTGCAAAACCGGCGAGGGACTTTGATTTTATTTTGTGAAAAATCTAAACGTATGACCGCTACTTTATTGGGCATTTTTGAAGTTTTCAATAACTGTACTGCAGATAAATATTAACATTTAAAAAAATTGGGGCTATTTTGAATGTTGTACATCTTCATGAAGTTTGGCCATATTCAGCTTTTTCCACTGTGATTTTGGGTGGGTGGGGGAAAATATATATTGCTATCAGATTTTATTATCAGGAACAATGAATGGAAACTGTTATTTTCTTAAATGTATGTTATATATGCTTGAATAATGCAAAGTGACAGGTTTGTTGCTTGTGTAGAATGTTTCGAAATAATAAGAATGGTATTCACGGCCACTCGGACCTTAGAAATTGCTCATTTTTATGTCCCCTGCCCCCTTAAGAAAAATTTTCATTTTTTGAAATGTATCGGAATTGACCAATTTTTGCTCAGAAACTTTTCTGACACCAATGTTATTTATTTTGGAAATTAAACAGTAGGGTTAATCAATTTGTTTAAATTATACAGCCTTTTAAGTCAAGGGAGGTAATAAATAAACTGAAAGTCTGCAAAATTTGTCCGATGCGCAAACATCATGGAATTGCAAATTTCTCCATTTTGTAGCTATAGGATTGCGCGAATAGACATTTTAATGTACTGTTGAGTACATTTATGCCATAAGGACTGAGATCTCTTATAAAATGCCTTTCCATGATCATTTTTCATATAAATATCCTAAAAATAACAGCTTTTCTTCTGTTCTTACTTGAAACGGTTGTAATGGCTAATTACCTCTTCAATTTATCTCTTA
Source organism: Cyclina sinensis (assembly GCA_012932295.1). NCBI lineage: Eukaryota > Metazoa > Mollusca > Bivalvia > Venerida > Veneridae > Cyclina > Cyclina sinensis. The sequence goes on along the minus strand of JAAONU010000012.1, from coordinate 10,396,759 downwards.
ATCATGATGAAAAACTCCGTATTCACTCACTTACTGCGAAAAAACTTAGTAATCAGAGCAGCTGTATGATATAGAATGCCACGGTGGATACAAATGAGTAGAAAATGTTGGGTATTATAGGATTTGTCTCCCTTCCATATTGGCAATGTAAACAGTGATTCAACGTTAGGCATAATGGTTTATCGCTTAAATCTTTTTACTTATATGACTTTTGACCCTCTGTTAGTTTATAGTGAATTGTTACGGATGCATTAATAACATTAAAATGATATATCGATGCAATAGGTGTGCGCAATGCAGCTGGTATGATATATCGGCATTGTTGAAGTCTAATTTGAGGTAAAATTCATCTTGTGCAGAAAATTAGTTTCATGCTTAAGATTTGATTATGATTTCTTTTGATAATGCTTAGAATCATCTACAAAATTGCTTTAATTCTTGACATTGTGCTGGAAGCAAGAAAACAGATATTCATTTAGTTTCCTGGCACATAGAAAGGAATAAGTGTTTCTGCAGAAATGGCCATTGTACAGGTTATTTCCCTTGAAATGAGGTCTTTTTCTACAACTGTGATAAAAAACAAAGGAAACACAGGATTTAATTCTCAAAGTTACCGTTTAATTCAGAATACTCTATATTTTAATACATTTACAGCAAATATGATAATAGGGACCATATTAAAATACTTAAGGGGGCAGGGGACATATTCGAACTTTGGCCCTGGTGAAATTTCTTAATGAAACAGACTTGGTGTTTTGAAGGTATTGAATATTATTGAGAATGTTTTGTCAGTGTAATTCTTTGTCATTTGTGTGTAGGAAATGAGCAATATTTCTGGATTTGTGCACGAAACTAAACATTTGGTAGCTTTGTATGCATTTTTGACTCTTCAAAAGGAGGTATGGAAACTGAAAATGTAAACATTGACTGCTGCTGCAAAACCGGCGAGGGACTTTGATTTTATTTTGTGAAAAATCTAAACGTATGACCGCTACTTTATTGGGCATTTTTGAAGTTTTCAATAACTGTACTGCAGATAAATATTAACATTTAAAAAAATTGGGGCTATTTTGAATGTTGTACATCTTCATGAAGTTTGGCCATATTCAGCTTTTTCCACTGTGATTTTGGGTGGGTGGGGGAAAATATATATTGCTATCAGATTTTATTATCAGGAACAATGAATGGAAACTGTTATTTTCTTAAATGTATGTTATATATGCTTGAATAATGCAAAGTGACAGGTTTGTTGCTTGTGTAGAATGTTTCGAAATAATAAGAATGGTATTCACGGCCACTCGGACCTTAGAAATTGCTCATTTTTATGTCCCCTGCCCCCTAAAGCTCGTTTACAGTTGATAAGCAAGTAAGTCTGTTGATTTGTGTAGTGCTTTTTATCATTTTTTTCTTGAGCTTAAGTGATTGTATTTCTTCTTAACATTGCGTCGCTTGCTCTCACCGTTTGGCTCTTTTACTTTCTCCCCTTCTAAAAAAGTTTTCTAGCACAAAGTCACCATTCTATTCCTTTTAGTAAGATCATGAAAAGAAACACAGTTATCCAGAGAGGTATCTCATAAGCAAATTAAACAATTTTCATGTAGCAGAATGATATTTTTATGCATAACAGCAGACTAGACACTGCAGATAGGCATTACAACCAGTTATACTGTATTTTAAACGAAGAAAAGACAAATTGAATGTCACAAAATATTGTAAAAGATATTCAAAAAGCAATTAGCAATAAGCAAAAAAGTAACTAGCAGATAAAACAAAATTGATAAAAGAAATAAGAGCACAAACAGCAATGAGCAGGTCGACAAACACAACAGTCTTAGGTCAAATGAAGTTGCACTGGGAAGAAGCATTTATATTCGAAGTCTCAATATTTCTGTACCGTTTTCAGAAATAAGCGCATACCTTTTGTACTAAATTAGAACTACAAATATTAAAGTATGGTTTAAGGTTGGAAGCATCTCAAAAAATGCTGCGTTTAAGTTGGGAATGATTGTGTACTGCTATATTTACTCACTCATGAAATACAAATACAAGTACATTTATATAGCGCAAAAATTATTGTCAAATATTCGATTGCGCTTTACAGTCCTATTTACACTGCTCTCGTGCTTAGTATGTTTTAGTCAAAGAAAACATTAAACAAATGAGTCTTAAGTTTGCATCGGAACTGATCTTCTTTCTCAATGCACTTTAAATGGTTCGGAAGAGCGTTCCACCACTTTGGGCCTGTAACGGCTATAGATCTCTCAGCCATTCTTGTTCGTGTTCTGGGGATGTTAAGATTTATTTCATCTGTTGACCGTAGTTTGTAGCGACTTTGGCTGCGAGTGAACAGTTGTTGGAGATACACTGGAGCTGTTTTATGTATTACACGAAACACCATTACTAGAATTTTAAACATAATTCGTGCACGCACTGGGAGCCAATGGAGTGATTTTAAAATATCTTTGCTGTTTTGATCAAAGGATGCATTTGTTACAATTCTAGCTGCACGGTTCTGAACTCTTTGTAGTCTGTCTATCTGATAGTTCGGAATGTCGACAAAAAGCCCATTACAAAAATCTAGATGGGAGTGAACAAGTCCATGTACAAGAATCTCTGCTGACCTCTGTGATATGTATTTACGAATATCTTTCAGATTTCGTAACTGTACGTGAGCAGTTTGACATTTCTTTCGTATATGATCTTCAAAGTTTAGGGTACTGGTCATGTGTACACCGAGGTCTCTCACATGATCTACACACCTTATTTGGCAACCACCTATATCTACACTATGAAAACGGCTTTGTAACATTTTGTGTACTTTCAGCTATAAGAAAGCAAGTTACAATAATCATTTTCAATCTGTTTCAGATATCTTTGGTTTTTATTTCGCGATGTATGAGATGTTTGCATAGTTTAATGCATTCTCTGGAAACATTTATTTCTTTGACTGGCGTATTTAACAAAAAGATGAAGTATCTACTCTCATACACAAAAGCCATTGTATTAGACTTCTGCATTACCCAAATTGCCCAAAATTGCTGTATTATTTTTTTTTCGTTACCAGCGTCTCCCATTTAGAAGTTAATTTTCCCAGCTACTTTATATATCACTTATCTAACAGAAACTACAAAAATAGCAATTCTAGAGTTATATAAGAGTTATATTATTTTGTCATACAATAGTTATTAGTACATGTTCATTTTGCAGAAAGATTTTTTAAATTATACTAAGGTAAATTAGAATAAATAAATGCGTATCAAGGGAACAAAAGAACTTATTTCAAGTTTAGACAGGAAATTGGATTGAACAATTAATAATTTTCAAGAATGTTTGTAACTGTTTGATAATGTTTATGCTGCTCAGTCCTTTGCACAAAAAGGTTAAATAATCATAAACTGACGGTAGAAACAAATGTTAATGTTAACAACTGTTTGAAGTCAAACATACATTATAAGATCAAGGAATATGAATCTTCCAAACCCAATTACGGAACGTTTTCATAGATGCTATCATAACATGAGCACGGCTTGAGTCAGATTAGAAGTGACAAGACAGGTTATTTTAAGATATTTGTTTTCTGATTGAGTAGAGTTTATTACCCAATTTATTTTTAGATTCCTGGAGAGTTTGTTAAATTACATATAAAATATCTGTTTCAGTGAAAGTATTTAATCTAAGAGAAGATACAAATATAGAACTTTCAGAGTAATCTACTATAATTTAACCGCATTAGATGATAAGATTATGGCATGTTCATTAAATATTTCAAGTAGATCAGAAAAAATGGTTCGGAACAAAGACAATGAAGACAGCAATGTAGAAACTCAATTTTGTACACCATTACAAATGTAGAAAGGCGATTTATGCAGATGAAGGTTTCATTGAAGTTTGCAAACTGAAATGTGAATCTGAATATTATTTCCTAAATTATTACTGCAATTATTAGGTATTTACTAATCTCATTTTTGTGATTTATTCAACATGATCACACACACAATTAACTTGTTATTCTAAAATGTCAAATAATTATGTACAATGATACCAAACAGGTGCCCTTTGAAAACAAAAGGATCATACACAAAACTGAACAGAATAGAACGCTTTTAACATCATACTGTACGTACTTAAGGTAATCCTCCTTGGTGATAGCGGATGCTCTTGAAATATATATGTACCAGCATCTCTGAACATCTTACAGCAATAAAAAGTACAAGAAGTACAACATATGACATGATGCTAATATTAGCAAGAAAAAATTGGTACACCAGTACCTTGGATTTGCATGTTACTGCTTTTAAAGCCATTGTGACTAGATTTAAATGAAACTGCCAGGTAATATATACTTCAAATATTCAGATTTGTTTTTGTAATTAAACTACGCCAACTTTTAAAGTAAAACCACGGTTGCCAAAATGAAATGGATTTACCTCTATTCAAAACAATTCAGGGGAATTGAGATATAAACATTTAATGAAGCCAAAGTAATATAAAGGTGAAACTTCCATGCAAAATTAATGAACTTACTCTTTAAGATTCACATGCTAGGAGTTGAAATTGAAGATTGCTATTCTACAGAACTATACATTATTCTCTAAAATGCAGACCTTTCTGTTTCTTCTTAAATTATCTTTTATGTTTTTCCTGGGCATTATTTTTGTAGAACCCTTGCTCTGTTCTCAACCAGTCTTTCAGACATATTTATTTATTTAGAAAGAAGGCTTGGTAAGGTCTGGTACAAATGCTGCCATTTTATGAAACTAACATCAAGTGATAGTCTTTACTCTTATCAAAGAACATTTTCACAACACTTTGTAAGATATTATAAAATGACATCTTTATTTTTAGCCGACTGTATCCGCGCAGATTATGCGGACTATTTGAAACAATGTAATAATATTTTCCCAATATTTTGTTATTTTAAGCATCAAATGCATCTCTTTTTTTACAACAGGCCTAAATATCCCATCTTTCGAGAAAATGACAAATTCATAAGAAAATGATACAAAAATATTCAAAACTACTAGAGTACAGATTTCATGTCCAAAACGCATTTGGACGTTTTTGAAGCTGGGCTTTTTAGAACAAGGTTCTTTATAACTTAATCTTTTAATATTTTGAGATCAAATAAAAGCATTGTATGGAATCGCAAGTTTCAGTATTTCTGCTTATTATGTCTTTTAAAAAAATATACGATGCAAAAGAAACTTATATTAGGTTTTTGAAAGGTTCCAGAAAATATTGTATTTGAACAATGTACTGTGTTTTCACTTTTCAGTTTCTGATGAATATAACTTTAACACTTTGAAACAAGAGAATATTCGCGTAAATTTAGTGTTAAAATGTTAGTGTCTGTTAAAAAAATGGATATATCAAATACATCGATAATGGTCTTAACGATGTGTCTTCCGCTGGTGCACTTCTGCAATAAGTACTGCTTACTTTTCTTGGATTTGAAAAGATTATTTTTACATACCTAATGAAGATGAGCAAGCCTGAAATGATTTGGAGTATATGGATATAAAATGTTGGATTGTTGGTCCTTTAAAAAACGACTATTTATTTATGAATATCCTTTGTAAAATAATTCATTATATCCCAAGTAGTTATAACCAAGGTAACATCTTATAACATCTTTTAAAAATTCATTTTTCCAGTACATTTTTCATTTCGAGATTGATGTAGAAGAGAATAGTTTTTGCAGTCTGAAATGCGAAGAAAACAGGGATTAAATCTAATTATTTTTAAATTCATCCAATGCGCTCACCTTTTTAAGTAAAATTGAAGCAATTACATATAATACAATTTTTATTCAGAAACCTAGGTCTGAAACAAACTGAAGTACTTCAAGGAGACTATCGAAGCATTTGACGTCAGTTAATGGAGATTATTACTGGTCTTTTGTAACAGAAGACAGATTCATATCAGCTAGCTCTTGATAGATTCAGACAGATACTTACAAAGAATACGGTTCATATACAATTTGCAAATTCCTAGATATCTCCGTCTAGAGTTTTAAAACGGCTTCCACCTTACAGTCTGTTGATTCGTGGTTTATTCCATGCGTCCCTACTAAAGTTGTCTTTTTGTAAGAAAACAATACTTGCTGAGACATTTTGCTAGTCTAATGGTTAAACAACAGTAATTTTCCATGTACAGTTTTGATTTACTGCTGACAGGAAGAAATTCAGTGGATAAGAAAACTACCAGCTGTATGTTTATGGCTTCCATATAGTAACAATAATTGGCTTTACAAACTCCAAAGTAAGTATTGACTCAGCCAAGTCTGTACTACGGTATGTGATTTTTAATAAAAGTTGATGTAAATTACAACTATTCCTCTTAAGATAGTCGTTTTGATTGTTTTACATTCAAAGCAATATGTATTGCTGATATAAAACAACAGAGTATATCCATCTATTTGTTGATGTGATATGATGATTGTTGGCAATTGTTAATATGAAACTGAAATTAACGGTAAATCTCTCTAAATGGATTGGAACTAGAATCATTGTCGTTTAATCATCTCTGGTTACTTATTTCCATTAAGCTTTTTTTTTAAAATCAGTCGTTTTATAAAACATAATATGGTTTTCTTGCAAGAAAAAAGTATGCAATTAGGCTTTCTAAACAAATACAAACACTGGACAGCTAAAAGGCTAAGCTCAAAATAAGAATCTAGGTAGAAAAAATATCGTTTTCTACAGATCTAAAATCTTAGCACATTTTTAAGTCAAAAACAGACAAACAGGTAAAAAGAAAAAGTAACTAGCAAACTTCATGTATTCTCTTTCATACCGCAGTTGTCAGATTCAATATAACATAATGGCTGGAATTGTTTTTATATGAAGAAGACAGCATTTGAAAACTTAAGATCAATAGGTCAAAATACCTAAAAGTTTTTTTTATCTTATCAAATAATTGAATTATCTAATGTTTCACAATAATTCAATAAAATTATTAAATTAGTTGTCTGAAAAGACCGTTTGAATCACTTGTTTAATATAAATGTTTAAACACTTGTTTTAAGTTAATATGAGTAAGAAAAATAATCTTCACTGATCTTCATAAGGTCAGAAGGTTAATATAGTTCAAAGAGAATTCTATGTTATAATCATTTCAAAATTTATAGACATTAAAAAAAAACTCTGCAGCAAATCTTAAAAAAATAATCTACAATTGAATCACTTATGCTTTGCTCGAAATAATATAAGACTAGTTCATAAGTTATTCAGAACTCTCTTTCTGCAATAGAGTCTGTCTAAACTGCCGTAGTATGTACTGTAACTAATGAATAAAATTTTATCTCTATTTCTTAATGGAAGAAACCGAAATTGTACACTTTAAATGAATTCTGCTCAAAAACTTATTTTACCTACATTTAAAGAATACAGAGAGATCTATGATGAACGTAAATTACGTTTAAATGAAGGCCCAGTTGTCGGATAAAGCTAATGTTCAGATCAATGTGAACTTATCACGAAATATGTCAGTTCAATATCTTTTTGCCTTCTTTCCTTTGTGGAAAATGACAAAAAATGGATCAAAACCTATTCATTATAAAGATTAATAGAGAATTACTGTAGAGTCTATTTATGCAATTACTGGTAAAGGAGAAATGGGCAATTATAAGTAAAATTTGAAAGGCACAAAATATCAAATAAACAATAAATATCCCCATTCTTAAGGAGCATTGACTGATCTTTGTATAAATGTATACATGTAAATTTTGGAAACAATTTTCTTGACACATAATTTCACATACAGTCATTTGATCATTTCAGTCTGTCTGTATTTACAATATAATTTAAAGTTAGAGCCCATCTTATACATTTCTTTGGGGGTAAAAAGAAAAAGTAAAATTTGTATACATAACTTGTCATTTACGGATTCGCAAAAACAGTTTTCTTTATCAAGATTTGTTGCTGAGAGGCGGCAAGAAATATGTGCGTTACTTCACCGACTTGTAGTATGCAAGTATTGCTTTAAAATCGGTTTTCGTTTATTCCAATGTTAAATGACAGACAAAAACAATCGTGGTTTCAATGAAATCCAGCTGATTGCTTTCCAAATTATTCTGTATCCACAAAAATCGTACTTTATTGATTAAGTTTAAAACCTGGTTGACACAGTTTCTATATCTTCGACATTTTACAGAAATATTGCAACATATACCCTGTTCTCAATTATGCTTAATGACTTACTTAAGAGAATGACTGGACATTTCTATAAATACTAATATCATTAGCAGTGGTCCTGCTTTAAAATAGTTTAACAGCTCAATATAACGAAGTTTCACATTAATCAGATAATTTCAGTTGTACATTTTATATTTCTTAATATTCATATACCGACTTAGTCTTAACTTGCCAACAAAAACAAAAACAAAAATAGTTATTTCAGACTGAAATTTTCAAAATATTTTAGCATAATAAACTTCTTGTAAATTGAATAAAGTGTAACAGTATGGTGTCTCGCAATTACATTGGTGACCTACTTTGTCATTTAAGTAACGCAGTGCGTTTCTGTTGAGAATGTTTACACCCTTTTTTCATAGCTCATTACAAACCCTGGTTCACAATCTAATTTATTTACAATGTTTGAAGGCGATATTCGAAGTATATTAAAAATGAAAGAACTCCTCTCTAATTCTAATAAAAACAGATTAAAAAAAAGGGAAATTCGGCTTGCGCGAGGATAGAGCTAATTAATGAACATGAGTACTCTCCTTGTCGTTAAAGTATTAACAACTTTTAAAATATGACAAAAACTCAAAACAGTTCCATTCCTCTTTTTCGGTATTCAAAGCAGTTTCAGGTCTGAAGGCAATAGATAACATGCAAAATTAACAGCATGGAATCTGATAGTATAAAAAGTGGAAAAAATGCAAATCAGGAAAAACAACAGTCAAAAGAACACAACCTCCCTACACAGTCAGACAATATCATTCTGAAGAAAATAATCATAGGCTCCAGTTAAAACAATTTCATGAAGACTTGTCATCCGAACTTTCCTGCAGAATAAGGAAACCGTTCTATACTGACTACTAGCTAGCTTCCTTAAACAGTGTATTTCGGCAGTCTTAAAAAGTGACTGTACTCAGCTTGTTTGGATTGTTATTTAAATTTAAACAAAAGTTGACATAAACAAAAAATGAACTTTAAGTTAAAAAGCTACCATGAATAATTAATATAAACAGACATTGTTTAACCGTTTTTATCTTCAATATTGAGAAAAGATGATATGACAAACAAGTGCTTTTGCACATTGACCTAGCCACCTTTAACTATGTAAATGGAAAATTGACATTAAACACCCAGTCATTATCTGACAAAGGTTATTTTAGATCTGTTATAGGCTTGTTTTCCCCAGAACTGTTAACCCTGATAAATCTACAGCGAGCTCTGATCCTACGAAATCTACTTTTTCGCAGCAGGTTTCGAAGATTTAAGAGGTTAAACAAATCAGTACAAAGAGAAATACCATTATATATTCCCAGTGGGTATCATTAGCCTAAACAAGTATGGAAACTATTTAATTACACCAGTCAACTACTGCGTCTTCACTTTGAAACGACTGCTTTTTACTTTTCTTAAAATTAGTTTAGCATTGGATAGAAAAAAAACTAACATATTTGCTATGGGTAAAGTAAAGTCAGGTCATTTTTTATTTATCTAATAGAAGAAACTAGAACTGTGTCCATAGGACACGGATGCCCCCACTATGCATAAGTGCTCATAAACAAGAGCATGTATATCCTGTATGTAAGATTTTTTTCTGTACATATACCTAAAATGATCTACAGGTAACCTGATGTACATGTTAAATTAAATTACAAATTTAAAATTTAAATGTTCAATTATTTATATGGTATATAGTGAAAAAATCAACAAAGGGCCATAAGTCTGTAAAATATGGTCACAGCAAAAATTCCTTCCTTTACTACCATCTACACATTAAAGCTGTTCATCCCTGGAAGTTTAAGCAAAATCTTCCATCCGGTTTAAGAGGAGTTGCGTTCACAAAATTTCTATATGGTATATAGTGAAAAAATCAACAAAGGGCCATAATTCTGTTAAATTTGGTCGCAGCAAAAATTCCTTCATTTACTTCCATCTACACATTAAGGTTGTTCATCCCTGGAAGTTTAAGCAAAATCTGCCATCCGGTTTAAGAGGAGTTGCGTTCACAAACTTTCTATATGGTATATAGTGAAAAAATCAACAAAGGGCCATAATTCTGTTAAATTTGGTCGCAGCAAAAATTCCTTCCTTTACTACCATCTACACATTAAGGTTGTTCATCCCTGGAAGTTTAAGCAAAATCTGCCATCCGGTTTAAGAGGAGTTGCGTTCACAAAATTTCTAGAGAAAAATCAACAAAGGGCCATACTTCTGTTAAATTTGGTCGCAGCGAAAATTCCTTCCTTTACTACCATCTACACATTAAGGTTGTTCATCCCTGGAAGTTAAAGCAAAGTCTGCCATCTGGTTTAGGAGGAGTTGCGTTCACAAGATTTCGGGACGTACGGACAGACGTACGGACGGACGGACGTACGGACGGACAAGTGCAACGCTATATACTCCTCACTTTGTGGGGGCATAAACAGTCGTTTGTTGAACAGGTACTCTTAAATAATTAAGTTAGATACTTTAAATTTGATACCACCGCTTTGCTACTTATCTTGCTTTTCGAAACATAGTCAGAAATGCAAAACTTCCTGCAAACTTTCCTCAGATTCTTTGAAATGGAAAACTGAAATGTTCAACTGTCTAAATGCCAGCTTGTGTATACGTCTGTATTACGAGTATTCGTGCCAACGTAGAACTGGCAATGATTTAGAACTGCCTTTAATGCCTGTTAACTTGCACACAACACAGATGTGCAAACACAGTTTACATATATAGTAAATACTATTAGAAGTGCAAAGTTTTGTTCGCAGAATTAGCTAGCAATCCTGTAGGGACTGCACGTATGGTTAAGAAATAGGATACAGCTGAAATTCAGTAACAAACAGATCATCTCTGTAAACATGATGCAAAAGCACATTGACAATTACACGTACAGTATATAGACAGACTCTGGGCGATACAGAGTGGTAAATTAGTAATCCGTTTTGTCAGTTAATCCAAGAAGTGTATATTAATATAGAAAAAGGCTAGCTGCCGTCATTAAAGAGAATTATACCAACTGCTTACAGCCACTTGCGTTGTGAAAGGTAGTAAATTTAATGGCAAAATACATAACACTTTAAGCATCACTTCTGCAGTCTCCAAGCTGATTGAAACAGTTTCAAAAATTGTAACATCAGTGTCAATCTTCACAAAGTTTCAAAGCTCTCCTCCATTATTCAAATTGCTTGAACATTTTTGAGCTAGACAAATTCATGTTGATGCACTTAAGATCTCTCAAAATTTCAATGCCTTTTTCCTTAAGTATTTGTAAATAATCTTGAAACCTCATTTACATCAGTTCTTCTTTTATTGAGTAAGACAACATAAAAGGAACTAGTATTGTGGGTTCGGGGAAATAAACAATACTTTTTTGAAGGAATCATTTATCAATGTTTTATCAATATAAAAATATAATACTTCCACGAGAGATTTATAAACTGGTTACAGATTGTAGTTATATTGTTTCTGGGGAAACATTTTGGAACATGTTCTTTTTTACACAATAAGTTATTTTCTATTTTATTTTATATAAAATAACATCTTCACAATTCACCAAAAATGTTTTCTCCTCTTTATATACTCTGATCTGAGAAAAACTCAATGTTCTAACGGTTTAACTCGAACAAAATATTTTAAAATTAATATTTCAACTGAAGATCTGTTGAAATCCGAAATATTCCGTAAATCCAATAAAGTCGTTCTACGAGTTACTAATCCAACTTTCTGATGTTATAAATACTTCAAAAAGAATTTTTCCTTTCATTATTATTACTATAGCTAAACAAATCGCACGAAGAACGCAAAACTGTTCGTTTAGATAAATTCATTTAGTTAAGCACCTCAGGTAACAGTAATCTTAAAAACACCAGAAACGTGAAGCACTCATCTCCAAATTTTAATCAAGCAACAAAGCAGTTTTTCTGTTTAATATCCCTGAAACAAAGATGTTGGTTGTGTTGTTCAGTAGATACAAGGAAGGGTAATGTTGGGTAATAGATAACTCTGACTTACCCAGTTCAGGAACATAACACATAAAGCTCGTTCACTGTTGATAAGCAAGTAAGTCTGTTGATTTGTGTAGTGCTTTTTTATTTTTACTTTTTTTCTCGAGCTTAAGTGATTGTATTTCTTCTTAACTAACTCTCACCGTTTGGCCTGATTGGCTCTTTTACTTTCTGCCCTGCTAGAGAAGTTTTCTAGCACAAAGTCACTATTTTATTCCTTTAAGTAAATTCATGATAAGAAACACATATATATCTAGAGAGGTAAATGACGTAGCATATCTCATAAGCAAATTAAACAATTTCCATGTAGTAGAATGATATTTTTATATATAACAGCAGACTAGACACTGCAATTAGGCATTACAACTAGTTATACTGTATTTTGAACGAAGAAAAGAAAAATTGAATGTCACAAAATATTGTAAACATATATACAAAAAGCAATTAGCAATAAGCAAAAGAGTAACCAGCAGATAAAACAAAACTAATAAAAGAAATAAGAGCGCAAACAGCAATGAGCAGGTCGACAAACAACAGTCTAAGGTCAAATGAAATTGCACTGGGAAGAAGTATTTATATTCGGAGTCTCAAAATATCTGTATATTTTAAGAAAGAAGCACATACCTTTTGTATTAACTTAGAACTACAAATATTAAAGTATGCTTTAAGGCTGCAAGCATCTCCCAAAAGAAAATTTAAGCGTTTAAGTTGAAAATGGTTGTGTACAGCTATACTTACTCAAGATAATGTCACTCATGAAAACGGCTTTGTAACATATTGTATACTTTCAACCGTAAGAAAGCAAGTTACCATAATTATATTCAATCTGTTTTTCTGATATCTTTGGTTTTCATTTTGCGAAGTAAGAGATGTTTGCACAACTTATTGCATGTTATGGAAACATTAATTTCTTTGACTGGCATATTTAACAAAAAGATGAAGTATCTACTCTCATACACAAAAGCAATTGTATCAGACTTCTGCATTACCCAAATTGCCCAAAATTGCTACATTAAAATGTTGTTTTTTTACATTACCAGCGTCTCCCATTTGGGAGTTGATTTTCTCATCCACTTTATATATCACTTATCTTACAGAAACTAAAAAATAGCAATTCTACAGTTATATAAGAGTTATATTGTTTTGTCATACAATAGTTATTAGTACATGCTCATTTTGCAGAAAGATTTTTAAATTATACTAAGGTAAATTTAAAAATAATGCGATTCCAGGGTACAAAAGAACTTATTTCAAATTTAGAAAGGAAATTGGATAGAACAATTAAGAATTTTCAAGAATGTTTGTAACTGTTTGATATTGTTTATGCTGCTTCATTCCTTTGCACAAAAGTGTTAAATAAGCATAACTTGACTGTAGAAACAAATGTTAATGTTGACAACTGCTTGTAGTCAAACTTACACTATAAGACCAAGGAATATGAATCATCCAAACCCAATTACGGAACGTTTTCATAGATGCTATCAATACATGAGCACGGCTTGAGTCAGATTAGAAGTGACAAGACACGTTATTTTAAGATTATTGTATTCTGACTGAGCAGAGTTTATTATTCAGTTTATTTTTAGATTCCTGGAGAGTTACATAAAATTACATATAAAATATCTGTTTCAGGGAAAGTATTTAAACTAAAAGAAGATACAAATTAATAACTTTCAGAGTAATCTACTGTCATTTTTAACCTCATTAGATGACAAGATTATGGCATGTCCATTAAAAACTTCAAGTAGATCAGAAAAAATGGTTCAAAACAAAGGCAATGAAGACAGCAATATAGAAACTCAAATGTTTACACCATTACAAATGTAGAAAGGCGAATTATGCAGAAGTATAAGAATTATCATTGAAGTTTGCAAACTGAAATGTGAATCTGAATATTATTTTCTAAATTATTACTTCGATTATAAGGTATTTAAATCTACTAGTCTCATTTTTGTGGTAACTTGTTATTCTTAAATGTCAAATTATTCTGTGCAATTAACTCAAACAAGTGCCTTTTGAAAACAAAAGCATCATACGCAGAACTGAACAGAATAGAACTCTTTTAACATCATACAGTACGTACTTAAGGTAATCCTCATTGGTTATAGTAGATGCTCTTGAAATATATATGTACCAGCAACAAGAAGTACAATATACAACATGCTGCTAATATTAGGCAGAAAACTTGGTACGTCAATGCTGTAAATACCTTGGAATTACATGTTACTACTTTTAAAGCCACTAAATTTAAATGAGACTGCCTAGAGGTATATACCTCAAATAGTCAGATTTTTTGTAATAAGACTATTTTTCAAGCATTTAAGGTACAACAAAGGCTGCCAAAATGAAATGGTTTTACCTCAAACAATCCAGGGGTATTGAAATATAAACATTTAATGAAGTCAAAGTAATATAGAGGTGAAACTTCCATTCAAAATTAATGAACTTACTCTTTAACAGTTGATATTGAAGATTACTATTCTACAGAACTATAAATTATTCTTTGAGATTCTTGGTTCATAAATTATCTTTATATCATTTTTATAGAACCCTCGCTCTGTTCTTAACCCATCTTTGAGACATGGTTATTAATTTAGAAAGAAGGCTTGGCAAGGTCTAGTACAAATGCTGCCATTCTATGAAACTAACATCAAGTGATAGTCTTTACTTTTATCAAAGAACATCGTCACAACACTCTGTAAGATATAATAAAATGATATCTATAACTTTTTAGCCGACTGTATCTGCGCTGACTATGCAGATTATTTTAAACAATGTAATAAAGCTTTTTTTTGCAAACTTCAAATGGATCTCTTTTTTTACAACAGTCCTAAATGTCCCATCTTTCCAGAAAATGACAAATTCATAAAAAAATGAGAGAAAAATGTTAAAAACTACTAGAGTACAGATTTCATGTCCATAACACATTTCTAAAGACGTTTTTGAAGCTGGGCTTTTTAGAACTTGGTTCTTTATAACTTAACCTTTTAATATTTTGAGAATAAATGAAAGCATTGTACGGAATCGCAAGTTTCAGTTTTCTACAAATCATGAATACTTATCATGTCTTTAAAAAAATACAATGCAAAAGAAACTTATATTAGGTTTTTGAAAGGTTCCAGAAAATATTGTATTTTAACAATGTACTGTGTTTTCACTTTTCAGTTTCTGATGAATATAACTTAAACACTTTGAAACAAGGGACTAATCAAGTAAATTTAGTGTTAAAAAGTTAGTCTGTTAAAATGGATACATCAAATACATCGATAATAGTCTTAACGATGTATCTTCCGCTGGTGCACTTTTGCAATAAGTACTGCTTTCTTTAATTAGATTTGAACAGATTTTTTTTACATAACTAATCAAGATAAGGTGGCCTGAAATAATTTCGAGTAACTGGATATAAAATATTACATTGTTACTATGGTCTTTTAAAAACTATATCTTTATGAAGATCGCTTGTAAAATAATTCCAAATAGTTTAAATCTTATAATATCTTTTAAAAAATCATTTTTCCAGTACAGTCTTTCATTTCGAGATTGATGTAGAATAGAATAGAATAGTTATTGCAGTCTGAAATACTACTCTCTCTCTTAATTTGTTAAAACACTGAAAATGGGTGCAACAACTGTATGACTGATATAAAAGTTTTACTAAATTTTTATCACAGGGAGTATATCTAATTATTTTTAAATTCATCTAATGCTCTCATTTTTTTAGTAAATTTGAAGCAACTACAGCAATTTTTATTCAGAATCCTAGATCTGAAACTAACTGAAGTACGTCTAGGAGGCTACTGAAGCATTTGACGTCAGTTAATGGAGATTATTACTGGTCTTTTGTAACAAAAGATAATTCATATCAGTTAGCTTTTGCTAGATTTAGACAGATGCTTACCAAGAATAGCATTCATATACAGTTTGCAAATTCCTATCTCCATCTAGTGTTTTAAAACGGCTTCCACCTTACAGTCTGTTGATTCGTGGTTTATTCCATGCCTCCCTACTAAAGTTGTTTTTTTGTAAGAAAACAGTACTTGCTTAGCCTTTTTGCCAGACTAATGGTTAAACAACAGTAGTTTTCCATGTACAGTTTTGATTTACTGCTGACAGGAAGAAATTCAGTCGAGGAGAAAACTACCAGTTACATGTTTATAGCTTCCATATAGTAACAGTTATTGGCTTTACAAACTCCAAAGTTCGTATTAACCCAGCCAAGTCTGTACTACGGGATCTGATTTTGAAATAATATTTTATGTAAATTACAAGTATTCCTCTTAAGATAGTCGTTTTGATTGTTTTACTTTGCAAACAATATGTATTGTTGGTATAAAACAACTCAGTATATCCATCTATTTGTTTATGCGATATGATGTTTGTTGGCAATTGTTAATATGAAACTGAAATTAACGGTAAATCTCTCTAAAAGGATAGGAACCAGAATCATTGTCGTTTAATTATATCTCTGGTTATGTATTTCCATTAAACTTTTCTTAAAATCAGTCATTTAAAAAAAAATAAGACGGTTGTTGCAAGAAAGAAGTATGTAATTAGGCTTTCTAAACTAATATAACACTGGAAAGCTAAAAGGCTAAGCTCCAAATAAAAAATTTAGGTAGAAAAAGTCTCGCTTTGCATTTTCTACAGATCTAAAATTATTGCACATTTTAGGTAAAAAAACAACAACAGACAAACGGTTAAAAGGCGAAAGTAACTAGCGAACTTCATACCACAGTTGTCAGATTCAGTTTAACATAATGGCTTGAATTGTTTTTTATATAAAGAAGACAGCATTTGAAAGATTAAAGAGAATAGATCAACCTTCAAAATACCTAAAAGTTTACTTATCTTATCAAATAAATAAATTATCTAATGTTTCACAATATTTCAATAAAATTATTAAATTAGTTGTCTGAAAAGACAATTTGAATTACATAATTCAGATAAATGTTTCAACACTTGTTTTAAATCAGTTTGAGTAAGAAAAATAATCTTCACTGATCTTCATAAGATCAGAAGGATAATATAGTTCAAAGAGAATTCTATGTTATAATCATTTGAAAATTTCTAGTCATTAATCATTAGATATTAAACTCTGCAGCAAAACTTTAAAAAAAATCTACAATGGAATAACTTATGCTTGATCGAAATAATATAAGAATAGTTTTAAAGTTGTTCAGAACTCTCTTTCAGTAATAAAGTCTGTCTAACTTATCGTAGTATGTACTGTAACTAATGACTTAAATTTTATCTCTATGACTTAGTGGAAGGAAACCGAGATTGTACCGTTTTAATGATCAATTCTATTCGATAACTTATTTTACCTACATTTAAAGAGTAGAGTGAGATCTATGAAGGACGTAAGTTCCGTTTGAATGAAGGCCCAATTGCCGGGTAAAGCTGAAGTTCAGGTCATTGTGAAATTATCACGAAATATGTTAGTTCAATATCTTTCGGCCTTCTTTCCCTTGTAGAAAATGACAAAAAATTGATCAAAACCCATTCAGTATAAAGATTAATAGAGAATTACTGTAGAGTTTATTTATGCAGTTACTGGTAAAGGGGAAATGGTCAATTATGAGTATAATTTGAAAGGCACAAAATGTCAAATAATCAATAAATATCCCCATTCCTACGAAACATTGACTGAGGTGTCAGGTAAATTTTGAAAACAATTTTCTTGAAACAGAATTTCACATACAGTCACCTGATCATTTCAGTCTGTCTGTAATTATAGTATGATTTTAAAGTTATAGCCCATCCTTTAAATTTCTTTTGAGGGGTAAAAAAGAAAAAGTAGCAATTTGTAAACATAACTTGTCATTTACGGATTCGCAAAAACAGTTTTCTTTATCAAGATTTGTTACTGAGAGGCGGCAAGAAATATGTGCGTTACTTCACCGACTTGAAGGAAGCATAAGAGAGGTCTTTTAGCCTACTATTAAAATTATGTTAATTTTATGTGCAATAACCTTATCCGGATAATGGACGAAAGTAATAGCAGCATAATGAAAAATAACAGTAATCTATCTTGCTTCTGAAAGTTCCATCTTCACTTTCGTTTTCAATATTTCTCCCTATTTCGCAGTCACGTGTTTGATCATGATTTTTCTAACGCTGATTAACGGGCATATCAACAAAATGGTGCTGATCGTTGTTTTTCGACCTGAGTTTCGTACCAAGTGTAACTTCGCTGGTCGCGGCGAAGATAGATTTTAAACACATCACCACGATAGTAAGGGTAAAACTCCAAACGCGTTTAGACTCTGAAATACCTTTATATGTAAAATGACGTAGAGTGCGGAGTGAACCGATATACATTATACAAATTTGATGCATTTTCAGCGATTTCCTGCTATTTTTTTGTGTTTTATGCACGAATATAAATGTTGCATTGCTGTTCGTGTGCTATCATTGGCTGATGCCCCGCGGGAGCGAAATTATACACTAGGGTCATCAACAGATGATAACTCACGGACATCAGTGAGTTATCCCGACAACAGTACGACGTCTTTAGGTACGAGACCTTTAAAATTGTAGAAATGCAATTCTTTTTCCGAAAGATAGAGAATAATACACTTTAAGTCCATACAGAAGTTAGCGAAATTCGAATAGTTATCATCTCGGATAATATCGTTAATCACCAGCAAGTATTACCTGAGTCCTGAAATATATTCACGAAATCTTAATTCTAAATAAACGATGCTATTTTATGATGAGGGAGAGGGCTTGAAGGAAATTGCAAGTATTCGTATTATGCTTCGAAAGTAATAAACGAATTGTGTATATATGTGTAATGACCGGCAGTACTGTCTTTAAAATCAACAATTTGTCTTTCTTATGAATGAAAATAAAGGCAAATACATCATGCACCCACCGTCTCCGTTCGTAAACCCCTGGAATGGTTTGCTCCAATAGCAACAACTTCAATATTAATATAATATTTCAATATTAAAGCAGAGCATGCGCAATCAGGTGTTTGTAGACTTGTTCTAAAGATACTGGTATCAAATCCTGAGGTTTAACCAGTTTGAAACGCGAAAATGGATGTCACCTGCAACTAACCTCAACACTGTGGAGAGGTCTGATAACCTCTCCAATAATGCCAACTGTCCATCAAACGTGTGATGCTGAAGAATGCCATTTAGATTGGTTTACATTTGAATCATAGTAGGGGAAGGTAGTATGCAGGTATTGCTTTCAATCGTGTTACGCTTATTCCAATGTTAAATGACAGACAAAAAACTATCGTGGGTTAAATAAAATTCAGTTGATTTCTTTCCAAATAAGACCTTTGGTTCTCTCTGAATTGATTCTTCAAGAGAAATATACAAAATCATGAATAAAACAAACTTTAACGGATAAATATTGATTTATAAGTTTAAAACCTGGTTGAAACAGTTTCTATATCTTTGAAATTTTACAGAAATATTCCAACTTATACCGTTCTCTATTATGCTTAATATACTACTTAAGAAAATGACTGGACATTTCTATAACAGCTCAATATAACGACATTTCACATTAATCTGGTAATTTCAGTTGTACATTTTATATTTCCTAATATTGATATATATAGAGTTAGTCTTAATTTGCCAACAAAAACATAAATAGTAATTTTAGACTGAAATATGAAAATCCTACGTTGAAGACTATCTGTCTAAGCATGGAAGATAGAATTTCATGGAACTAATCTTATTTTTAAATCAAAGTCTAATTCTAATTCAAATTTAATACAGAGTCTATATTTGTTTCCTAACTTGCCATTTTAACTTATTGTCCTCACCATCGCTAAAATTGAAAAAAAAGTTTCTTTGAAAAAATTAAGCATAATAAACTACTTGTAATTGAATAAGGTATTCGCAATTACATTGGTGACCTACTTTGTCATTTAAGTAATGCAGGGCGATTCTGTTGAGAATGTTTAAACCCCACTTTTCATAGCTCATTAGAAACCCTGGTTCACAATCTAATTAATTTACAATGTTTGAAGGCGACATTCGAAGTATATTCAATTCAAAGCACCCCCTAATATTTTTAGTATAGGTCATTACAAGTCCACGTATATTATTTTTTTTGCTGCAGTTGTCACGAATAGTATTCCATAGTAAGGATTTTCAGCATAGATACACATTGGCAATGGCTGTTTATGAAGATTTTAGCGGGATTATCGAGGAACCTGTGCTTTTCAAAATAAGCAGTTTGGGTATGCGACATAATCGGGTGTTTATAAGCCACATTTTGCATACGCCGAGATAGAAAGATAGTAGATACTATCGAAACATTCGAAACAAAAAAAAAATGGTTCGAAGAAGACTATCGGAAGCGGAACGATGGCAAATCATTGGCATGCATTCAACAGGGATGTCCTACAAGGCGTCAAACCGGCCGCCATTACACTGTGGTCAGCAGGCTGGTGAGAAAGTATCGTATGACCAATGATAACAAAACCCTACCAAGGTCAGGAAGACCTACAGTAACCACGCAACGGGAGGATCAAGCACTGATGCGATTAGTAAGGCGGCAGCCCTTTGCTACGAGTACACGTCTCAAGCCCCTTTGGCTACCACATCGACGACTGTCTGTCTGTCAGGAGGCACAGGAACACAACATATACGCCAAAGAACATCAAACCGACGATTCCATATGGTGGAGGCTCTGTAATGGTCTGGGGTTGCATATCCCATGACGACAAGATTGTTGACCATACAGGGCAGACTTACGGGCGAACGCTACATTCGCGAGGTCCTTGAGCAAGTTGTCGTGCCTCATTTCGATAACCATCCACTTGCCTCTAGACCTGTATTCATGGACGACAACGCTAGACCCTACCGTTCTGGTGCAGTGACGGCATTCATCCAACATAACGCTGTGGAGACATTGCCTTGGCCGGGCAGAATTTCCGATTTGAACCTACTGGAGCATATCTGGGATATCCTAGGGCGTCGAATACAAGGAATGGACCCTGCCGCTCAAAATCTTGATGAATTGGAAGCAGCTTTGCATCATGAGTGGCAACAGCTAACCATGAAACAAGTTGGACGCCTGATTGGAGGGATGAGACGTAGGATTGAAGCAGTCATCCGTGTACACGGAGGGTATACACGGTATTGACCAGCTATGGCATTGCTTTGATTTAGAAACTCAGACAGTTTTACCAAGAAACGACATCACAAAACATTTCAATGAAATCTGCAGCTCCATACTTAATCCAACGTTTGTATGACCTTAAAATACACGTTTTTTTATAAGAGGCCTTTTTCCACAGTAGATATTGGGGATTCTACCAAATTCCTGCATTGTATGTTAGACACAATTGAAATGTAAAAAAATGCCGTTGTATTGGTTATTTTCAAATAAATTAGCACGTATGAAATCTGTGTGCTGAAACATTTGTCAAAAAACCGGGGGGGGGGGTGTTTAACTTTTTTCCAGGTGTATATTTACAATTTGTAAAATATGACATAAACTAAAAGCAGTTTCATTTCTCTTTTTCGGTATTCAATGCAGTTTCATGTCTGAAGGCAATAAAAATCGTGCAAAATTAACAGCATGGAAACTGATAGTATATGAAAGTGGAAAAAGGCATATGTAAAAAAAAGCAGCCTCCCTATACAGTCAAACAATATCCTTCTGAAGGAAATAATTATACGCTCCAGTTAAAACTACGTCATGATAGCATGTCATTCGAACTTCCCTACAGAATAAGGAAGACTTTCCACACTGACTACTAGCTGGTTTGCTTTAAACAGTGTATTTCAGCAGACTTAAAAAGTGATTTTACTCAGCTTTTTTATTTCAGTTGAAACAAAAAATATCATTTACAAAGAATTAACTTGAAGTTATAAAGCTACCATGGATAGATGATATAAACAGACATGGTGTAACCGTTTTTATATTCAGTATTGAGAAAAGAAGAAATGACATAGTTAAGTGCTTTTGCACGTTGACCTCACCACTTTTAAATAAATAAATGTAAAATTGGCATTACACTCCCAATCAGTATCTGATAAAGGCTATTTTAAGTCTTGTTTTCCGCAGAATTCTTCAACCCTTATAAAGCTACAGCGACATCTGATTCTACGAAATCTACTTTTTCACAGCAGGTTTCGAAGATTTGAGAGGTTGAATAAATTAGTACAAAAAGAAATGCCATTATATATTCCCAGTGTGTATCATTAGCCTAGACAAGTACGGAAACTATGTAATGCGTCTTCACTTCAGAACGACTGCTTTTTACATTTCTTAAAATTCTTTTAGCACTAATATAAATAGAATGAAGAATAACATATTTGCTATATGTAAAGTAAACTCAGGTCAAGTAAAATTGTTGCTATAACCAATAAGGGCTAGTCTACCGGCCTTATGACAATGAAAAAAGTTTATTTGCTTTAAAGCCTTCGATCCATGCAAAGAAATAGTATATATATTATACAATGTTATAAATATTAGTATAGCATGTGCATTAAATATCACATTTTTACTATCATTGTTAGATACCATTATCTAAATTTTTCACTTGAGGACGGAACTGGAGATAACGTAACATCTATCTTGGTAACATTTGTTTTCTTTTGTCTCATTTATTATACAAAAATGTTGTCACTGATTTCAGAAGTTGATCAATTTTCGTAAACATTAAAGATCTAAATTTGTTTTTGTCTGGTTCATTAAAATATTTTTGTGTATAAAAAATGTGCGTAGTTCTTAATAACTCTCACAACAAAGTAAGAAATGGAACTCGTCCTCAACTGAGATATTGCCACACATTTTACAAATTCTGTTTTGTCTAGGAACATTTGCATACCTCCCTTTCTCTATTTCTAAATCATGACTACCTAATCTAAAATTAACGTAAGCATATCTGAACCTTTTTAAATCTAAAACATCTAAATACTTTTCAAACTCAAAGTAACTTTGACCTCTTTATAAAGCAAAAAGTTAAGTGTTGCTACGTACATGTTCATTTCAAACTTTTTCAAAAATACATGTGAAAATCCTCTTTTACTGTTCACATTTAGTCCCCGATTCCTTTTCCTATGTTATTCGTAAAATCCTTTGAACATGTCTGAATATGGGGAAAATATGGCCAGTATATTATTTCTTACGAATAAGGAAGTCCGTAACAGAAAGATGTAATGCATCTTAAAATACATAACCCACAGCGGGATTCTTTGGCTTAGAGGTAAGAGTGTTGGACTTCGATGCGCAAATATCGGAATTCGAATCCCGCTCTTGTTTGTGTATTCTAAGATGCATTGCATCTTTCTGTTACGGACTTTCATGTTCCTAAGATGTGGGCTTGTCGGGGAAGACCTCTTCTGGGCTTAGTTGTAAACTTAAATAAAAAAAGAATCTTTCAAGATTTCTGTCTGATCTTCTTATCTAAAAATACACAACACCATTCGTCATCATAAATTATGACTTTCTCAAAATAAAAGGGATGTGTTATGGTCTAATGCATACCTTCCTATAATTGTATAATTGCAACCTCTGACAACTGCGTCAGGGAATCGATTCTTTGGCTCAGTGGTTAGAATGTTGGCCCTCTATGCGCTTAGAGTTCGAATCCCGCTCTGGGTGTATTGCGTAAGAAATTATCAGGTATTCAACATATATGGAAATTGAAGGTGTAAAAAATTTCCTGATGTATTGTTTTTACCATAGAAATCTACATTCGATTCCATGCTTTCTGATAACCTTGCATCAATTAGATATTCAAAATGACCCAAATGAACATATTTCTGCTTTATTTAAAGAACCTTTTTTTCTTCAAAATTACCAAAACCGTAGTATGATTTTGTCAGAAGAATCTAAACTAAAATGAACATCAATTTCTTGAACTTTTCCAAAAAGCGTAAATTTATTCCATGGAAATAACATGGACTTCTAAAATAATAGTTAAGAACTAAAACGAAAAGGAAGGATGTAAAGATGCTTTGAAGATGTAATATAAAATGCAAAATAATGGTTTTAATTTGAGGAATGATATTTTAATATAGTCTGTGTAAAGTTTGAATTTCACATAAAATTGAATTTTGAACAACAATTACAAAATGCTTCAGCAAACTTCTTTCATATATTCAGGTCAAAGTTTTATCTAGTGAACCATTTCCATTAATCTAATAGAACAAGAAAGATGTTATCTGGTGATATTTTTTGATTAAGAACTCATGAATAAATTAGTTGGATACTTACACATTGATACACTGCTTTACAAGGTTTTTTTAATTGTCGAACAATTTTCTCAAAGTACTTATTTATGTGTATTTAGAGGGTATAACTCTTTTTGCTTGTCAGAAAAGCAAAACTGTCTGCAAAATCCTCTCAGTTGGCACACTAAAATTATCAACTGTCTTAATGTGAGTTTTCTTAACGAGAAATTGTTATACTAACAGCTTAGAAGCTCAGAATTCTAATCGAAATAAACTCTCCTTTCTTTGTCATATCTGATATTTAAATTTATTGAGTTATGCCCCCTGATTAAGCAAAAAATAGCGTTTTTAGACTCCATAATGTTAAGGACAATGTTTATACACGCACCTTAATTGTACAGGATTTATTGTGACAATACAGCAGAATGTGGGGGCATCCGTGTCCATTAAACACATCTCTAGTTTAAATAGATTTCTGTGCATAATGCAATGACTAAACCACATGCATACTGACTGTTCTTATATCTTTCTGAAAATGAATCTCGAGGGAGAGAATAATTTATGGTACTCATGACAAAAAACTGTCACTTCTGCTTTTAGACGAAGTTGAAAAGGTAATATAAAACCATCCCAAAATTGTCAAAAGGTGGTGGTACAAAGGTTAGGCAAGTCAAGTGTATTTTCAAATACAAATACCTGGATTTAGAACACTACGACTGAAAGTGGAAGCCTTTAACTATTATCATGCAGAAAAAAATCTCAAATGTTCCCATTGAAATATGGAACTTAGGTCACAGTTCAAGTAAAACTTGTTCTGAAATTGATTCTTTTACTTTATCTAAAGACTAGATTGCTATAATTTCGGTAAAATTAAATTGTTACGGTTTCTTCATCTGAAGCACGTACTTAAAATAACAACATTTTGAGTAATATGGCGTCTGGCAGTACTTTGTAAACACTGATGTCATATATTTGGAATATAATCAAAACTATTTTAGTCTTCAAATACTTTTTTCTTATCAGCACCAGCCTAAACGTACATAAGAATATGTAATTATAAACACAAGTATTTGTGCTGTAAATAACTTGTTTGAAATTTGGAAAGCTTGTAAACTAAGCCAGCTGGAAGATCGTACTGCAATCAAGAAATTTCGAGGGTAAAAGCTTTGAAAATTGAAATAAAAAACAGTTTGCAGATATGTAAATAAGTGAAAAATTAGAGAACTCAATTTTTATGACCACAGATATAAATCTTGAAGAACTGAATCCTTACATTTTAGTACAAAACTCGTATTTTAGCTTTTTCTTGCATGGCAGGAATTTACGTGACCTTTGAACTTCTGTTTCAAGGCTCAGTTTACTTTAAACCGAATTTAATTTAGTTCGATTGTGTAGGAAGCTTACAGCTTATAGACACAGTCACGAATCCGTTCCTGGAACTAACCAGTACTAAGCAATGAGTGTAAAGTTTCATGCTCAAGGTAACAACGGCTTGCCCCTGACTGGGTTTGAACCCATGCAGCTAGCAATCCTTTGCCTACTAGTCCGACGCATAAACCACTCGGCTACGCCGCCACCAATTATGATATGAAGTTGTTTTGACTGTAGAAGGTATGGTATTAAGTTGTTTTACTAGGGTAGTATGGTATTATGTTGTTTTGACTGTGGTAGGTGTAAAGGCAAAAGGAGTGACGCTTCATCAACTCAAAACTTAAACTACAGATTGTCCTCATTGCCGAAATTAGGTATGCTATAAAATTGTTTTGACTGTGGTAGGTATGGTGTAAAGTTGTTTTGACTGTGGTAGGTATGGTATAAAGTTGTTTTGACTGTGGTAGGTATGGTATAAAGTTGTTTTGACTGTGATAGGTATGGCATAAAGTTGTTTTGACTGTTGTAGAAATGGTATACAGTTGTTTTGACTGTGGTAGAAATAGTATAAAGTTGTTTTGACTGTGGTAGAAATGGTATGAAGTTGTTTTGACTGTGGTAGGTATAGCATACAGTTGTTTTGACTGTGGTAGGTATGGCATAAAGTTGTTATAACTCTGGTAGGTATGGCATAAAGTTGTTATTACTCTGGTAGGTATGGTATAAAGTTGTTTTGACTGTGGTAGGTATGGCATAAAGATGTTATAACTCTAGTAGGTATGGAATAAAGTTGTTATAACTCTGGTAGGCATGGCATAAAGTTGTTTTGACAGTGGTAGGTATGGCATAAAGTTGTTATTACTCTGGTAGGTATAGGATAAAGTTGTTTTAACTATGGTAGGTATGGTATAAAGTTGTTTTGACTATAGAAGATATGACATACAATTGTTTTGACTGTAGAATGTATGGAATAAAGTTGTTTTGACTGTGGTAGGTACGGCATAAAGTTGTTTTGACTGTGGTTAGTATGGTATAAAGCTGTTTTATTAGAACAGGTATGGTCTTAAGCTGTTTTAACTATGGTGGGTGTGAAAGCTTCATCAACACAAGACTTAATCTGCAGATTGTCTTCAATGCCGATACTGAAACGATTTATAATGGAAAACATATATTATCTACATGATGTGCGGAGGGAAACAGCTGTCCTTGTACTGTTTGCATTTTCTTGTTTAGGGATTTAGTGTAATGTACGTTTGTTTTTCTGAGAAAATATTTCATTCATAAAAACGACCTAATTTTATGAAACAAACATTTTTGGTAGAAAAGTTTGCTTTCAAAAAAAAAAAAAAAGATTTGCAAGAAGCAGCATATCGATAGCTGTTTTTTTTGTTGTTGTTGCTCACAGTTCTTGAAAACAAACAATGTTGTCTCCGAGGTGATCTCAACACAGCCTTGATTTATTCTTTGATAGACGCCTAAAATTTATGTCAAAAGGCTACCTCGTGGCAATATAAAGTTGATTACATTCCCTTAACATGTCATTAACAAAGGCACCTATTTTAGCAGTAATGTTCCTTGAATATGAATCTAAAGAGCAAAAGTACAATCTAAAGTACAAATTTTCTCTACAGGTTTACGACACTTTAGAGATTAAACCAGCAACACAGCAGTGAAATGTCACAATAACTTACCAGTATGCATTATTATCCTTAACAAATACAGATTATTGTCTCCAGAAAACGTTCTAAAGAGAAGCTGTGGCATTATGGCAGTCACCTAACTGTCAGCGCTTTTAAAGTACAGTACATAACTATTTGAATGTAGTATTTATAGCAACGACAGCTTCTAAAGGCATACTTGCTAACTGTGCATCAAAAGCTTTAGCACAGCCATTTGACATATTTGACTCTCAAAACATCCTACGCAAAGCAGTTAGCTTGGAAGTTATTGGAAATGAGAAAAATATATTTTGTAATGGTCACTTTAGAATCTTTTGAGACATTTAATTCAAATTCATGTCAGCAATTGGTTCCAATTTTTTAATGCGAAAACTTGTATTTTCTGTTTTATTTAAAATTCTTAGTTATTTTCATACTAAGACATGCTATACTCTACTAGAAAAGATGGCCTTCTGTTAGATGCCTACAAGTTTCTTTTACCAAGTGTCTGTCATCAAAGACCTGTAGCCTTGTTTATTGACTCATCAAGTTCTTAAGGAAGTCAGTTGACATTTTATAACTGGATCTTTTCTACTCTAAATGCAACTGATATTTTATTATTTTGGTCTCAAAATACTTGGGAGCAAACGTTATTTATTTTAATGACTTGATGCAGAAATATTTTGATAGGTTATTAATGAGACCTAAGTTCCTGCTAAATTCGGATTTGATTTTATGATTATGTCCTGTTGTACAGATGCCATTCTTAAATCGTTTTGCTACAGCCAGTTGCCTTTCATTATCATGTAAAAATTGAGAAAATTTACTAACACTTATAGATAAATCTATTCTGGCGAGAAAAAATATCATTCTGGTTTTTTTTCACTGATATGCAAATACTCCTATATTACCATTGAGCACATCTTAATTTCTTTGTAGTCTTTTGAAATTAAAGTTTCTCTTTCCAAAGATCTGTAGAAAAACTGTAGAATAAAGTATCACATTGAATGAATTAACAAATGTTGGAAGTCTATAAAAACCTAATTTATTTCGATAAAACATTCAAGAATGATATTTTAATGTCATGCCAAGTTTCATGCCAGAAACAATATCTGTTTGTTGTTGTTTGTTTGTTTTTGTTTTTTTTTAAATTTATTTATTACTTTTTTTTCAGTTTTAGAGATTAATATAATAAAAAAGCCAGCAATTAGGCACATACGCGTTACAGTTTTAAATATTTTTTTACTATCTTTGGAACGAAAGAAAATGTTGGAATGGTTATAAAGACAATACCATCCATTAACATGCCATGAGCATATTGTCAATGAGAACATGTCATTCTACCACTTCACTGAAAATGTCAAAGGATAACTGAATTTTATAGTGCATTTACGAAATCCTTAAAATCTGACTTAAGTCTGTTACGCACCTATTTTCGCAGAAATGTTCCATGATGATAAATTTAAAGAGCATCACGACGTACAAATTCTCTATTTTCTCTACAGGTTTCTAAGACTTTAGAGATTAAACCAGGAACACAGCAGTGAAATGTCTGAATAAATTACCAATATGCATTATTACCCTTAACAAATAAAGATAACTGTCTCCAGAAAACGTTCTAAAGAGAAGCTGTGGCATTATGGCAGTCACCTAACTGTCAACACTTTTAGAGTACAGTACATAACTATTTGAATGTCTTGAATATTCATGTAGTATTTACAGTTACGAAGACTTCTAAAGGCATATTTGCCAAATGTGCGTCAAAAGCATTAGTACAACCATTTGACATGTTTGACTTCCAAAACATCCTACTCAAAGCAGTTAGTATGCAAGTTAATAAAAAATGAAGGGCATGTAATACATTTTGTAATGCCATTTTAGAATATTTTGAGACATTTTATTCAGATTTATGTCAGCAAATGATTCCAATTGTTTATCGATTATTTGGCACTTTTAAAAATGCGAAAACTTGTATTTTCTGTTTTATTTAAAATTCTTAGTTATTTTTAAACTTAGACATGCTATACTGTACTAAAAAATGAAATGGCCTTCTGTTAGATGCCTGCTTGTTTCTTTTACCAGGTATCTGTTATCTTAGACCTGTATCCTTGTTCCATGACTTATAAAGTTCCTAAGCAAGTCAATTGACATTTTGTAACTGGATCTTGTCTATTCTAAATGCAACTGATATTATATTATATTGGTCTCAAAATGCTCGGATGCAAATGTAACTAATTTTAATGACTTGATGCAGAAATATTTTTGATAGGTTATAAATCAGACTTAAGTCTCAATACTTAATAAAGCAGGACCAATGCCACTGATATTAGTTTTTATAGAAATGTCCAGTCATTCTCTTAAATAATTATATAAACAGACATTGTGTTACTGTTTTTATCTTCAATATTGAGAAAAGATGAAATGACAAAAAGAGCTTTTGCACGTTGACCTCGCCACTTTATATAAATGGAAAATTGACATTAAACTCCCTATCTCTATCTGACAAAGGCTATTTTAAATCTGTGTTAGGCTTGTTTTCCGCAGAATTCTTCAACCCTGATAAAGCTACAGCGACATATGATCCTACGAAATCTAATTTTGCACAGCAGGTTTCGAAGATTTAAGAGGTTAAATAAATTAACACAAAGAGAAACACCATTATCTATTCCCAGTGTGTATCATTAGCCTAAACAAGTATGGAAACTATATAATTACATCAGTCAACTACTGCGTCTTCACTTTGAAACGACTGCCTTTTACCTTTCTTAAAATTCGTTTAGCATTGGATAGAATGAAGACTATTATATTTGCTACAGGTAAGGTAAACTGAAGTCAAGCGAAATTGTTGCTATAGTGCCACACCTAATGAAAGAGCTAGTCTACCGGTGTTATGAAAAACCTCTTTTATTGTTCACATGTAGTCCCCGATTCCTTCTGCAATGCTATTCGTAAATTAGTTTGTACATTTTTGAATATGGGAAAAATGACCAGTGTATAATTTATCAGGTATTCAACATATATAGCAATGGAAGATGCAAATCTTTCCCAAATTATTGTTTTAACCGTAGAAATCTACATTCGATTCCATGTTATCTGATACCCATTCACCATGGGAAGATGACTGTTCAAATAAGATATTCAAAATGAACCAAATGAACATATTTCTGCTTTATTTAAAGAACCTTTTTATTCTTCAAAGTTACCAAAACCGTAGTATGATTTTTTATCAGATGTATCTAAACTAAAGTGTGCATCAATTTCTTGAACTCTTCCAAAAACAAGCATGAAATTAATTTCATAGAAGTAACAAGGAATTCCAAAAAAAATTATTAAGAACTAAAATGAAAAGAAAGGATGTAATCAACGTCTTAATGTCACTTTTTAACTAGAAATTGTTACACTAACAGCTTAGGAGGTGGGAATTCTAAACAATATAAACTGTCCTTTGTTAGTCATTTCTGATGACATGCGTGTCTGATTTAAATTTATTGAGTTAGTCCCTGATAAACAATATGTTCTTGCTCATGAATATTGTCACATGATAAAGCCATAAGCAAATTTAATTATTTACTCCTAAACAAAGAATACAAAATATTTTTTTTATCAATTAGCACTATATTCTTCATATTTTTATTTCTTTTTCTATTGTTTTTCCTCGAGAAAATAAAAGATCATGAATCATTATATACTTATATCCTTCTGTTACCCAACATTGATATTTTGACAACGAATATCAGTAATGTCAATGTAATAAGGTCCCTCCTCCAATGTCCTAACTGACATGTTGTAAATACTTATTTGTTTCTTTAATGTCATGAGAAGTTTATTTTCACTGAAACTTTCGCTTGTGTAAATATATTGTTCTTTAGAAGAGCAACATAAGTCATTGAAATGTTAGATACTACAAACTGTTTAAAAAATGGGATGATTTTTAATCGAATGATATTGTCTATACAGAACTGAATTCATAAAACAAGCTTTTTTTATAAATATTTCAGAAACAATGCAGTCATTTTTCCTCCCAATAACTGATTATGAAAACTGATTCCCAATATTTGTCTCCTTCTGTATATTTCTACCGTGTTTGTCTTGACAACGCCATCTTAAACAAATACTCGTCACTAGTTGCCATTATCTTTTTTATTTTCATCGATTATTCTACAGCAATTTAAAGTTTTAACATCAAATAACCAAACATTGATGTTACACTATACCTCACTATTATAGTCTCAGTTTCAGTTTGTAATGTATCTACTAACTGTATGCTGTATTTCTAAATAAGAGAAATGCTATTCTCAGACGAATTGACTGAAAAACCATAGGTTATAAAGATCAATAGAGAATTTTATGCACTTGTAGACGAAGAAGAAATGGATAATGGATTCCTATGTAAAATCTGAATGGCGCCAAATTCATCATGATGCATGGATATTTCCTTCTACGCAATACTGATTGAACTTAAAAAAAATATGTTTATATAAAATATTCTATACA
Organism: Cyclina sinensis; assembly: GCA_012932295.1. Classification (NCBI taxonomy): domain Eukaryota; kingdom Metazoa; phylum Mollusca; class Bivalvia; order Venerida; family Veneridae; genus Cyclina; species Cyclina sinensis. The sequence goes on along the minus strand of JAAONU010000012.1, from coordinate 10,364,906 downwards.
TAAATAATTAGTTAATTGTTTATTAGTACGTATTAAGGAAATTAAGTTTGTCTGGCACGGCAAATCACTCGACCAAGTTAGTTAATTATTATGTAGTAACAAAGACTAATTGGCTTAGTGGTTTAAGTTTCCTTTTGTGTCCTGACTAAAATCAGTCGATAAACTGAGCTAGTGGGTGACATTGATTAACCATTATATAGTCTAACAGAATTCAAAAATACCGCAGTGAGACTGGATAAAATATAATTTCAACCACTTCTACTGTATTCAATGCGCATGATAAGACAGTATCAGCACATTCTGTTACCTTCAGAATACCTGGTACTATGTCTTTATTGTTGATGTAGACAATAAAGAAATTATGCCAGCTGTGTAACAGACGGGTGATTCTGTGGATGTCACATATGTCAAAAAGTTAGGGATTTTTTAAAAAGATTTCTGCGCATAGAGCAATGATCAAACCACATGGATACAATAAAAGTTAGTTGACTGTTCTTATATCTATTTAGAAATGAATCTTGAGGGACAGAATAATTTATAATAGTCATAACAATGTACTGTCATTTTTGCATCTAGACGATTTCCAGTTGAAAGGATGTTATAGAACCATTCCAATAGGAGGTGGTATGAAAGTTAGGCAAATAATCGTTTAGTGTATTTTTAAATACAAAATATCTGGATTTAGAACAATACGACTGAAAATGGAAGCTTTTATTATCAAGAAAAAACATTTTTCTCAAATGTTTCCATTGCAATATGGAACTGAGGTTACAGTTCAAGTATAACTCATTCTGAAATAAATTCTTTTGCTGTATCTAAGGACAAGATTGCTATTATTTCGGTAAAATTAAATTGTTACGGTTTCATCTGAAGCACATCCTTAAAATAACAACATTTTGAGTAGTGTGGCGTCTGGCAGTACTTCGTAAACACTGATGTCATATATTGAAATATAGTCAAAACTATTTCAGTCTTCAAATACTTTTTTTCTTATCAGCGCCAGCCTAAACGGATATAAGAATATGTAATTATAAACACAAGTATTTGTACTGTAAATAACTTGTTTGAAATTTGAAAAGCTTGAAAACTAAGCCAGATGGAAGATCGTACTGCAATCAAGAAATTTCGCGGGTAGAAGTTTTGAAAATTAGAAGAATCTGTTTGCAGATGTGAAAATAAGTTGAAAAAAAGAAAATTCAGTGGTCGAGAGCAAAGTTATACAGATAAAAACTGAATGCTAAAATTGTAGTACAAAACCCGTATTTAGCTTTGCCTTGCATGGCAGGAATTTAATGAATTAATGAATTTCTGTTTCACAGTCCAATTTGAAGGATTTTTGTTTTGTTTTGACAAGTCTGTTAGTGGTATAAAGTTGTTTTGACTATGATAGGTATGACATAATGTTGTCTTAACTATTGGGGGAGGAGAATGGTATAAAATGGTTTGACTATGGTAGGTATGGCATAAAGTTATCTTGAATATGAGACTATAGTATAGAGTTGTTTTGACTATGGAAGGTATGGTATAAAGTTGTTTTACTAGGGTATGTATGGTATTATGTTGTTTTGATTGTGGTAGGTGTAAAGGCAACAGGAGTGACGCTTCATCAACTCAAGACTTAATTAAACTACAGATTGTCCTCATTGCCGAAATTGAAGCGATTTATTCTGGAAAGCATCCATGTGGTATGTGGAGGAGAAATAGAAGTCCTTGAACTGTTTGCATTTTATTATTTTGGGATTATAATGTAATGTACATTATAAAGAAAATAATGCATTCGTAAAATCGACCTCATTTTCTGACAGCATGCCTTATGAACTTTTTTGTAGAAAAGTTTGCTTTGAAAAAAAACTTGCTAGAAGCAGTATATTTCAGCAATCTCGATAGCTGTTTAATTGTTGCCGTTTCTGTTTTCTCCAGAACTTTGGTTTCAATCAGAAGTGATATCTATCACAGGCTTGATTTATACTTTGAAAGACGCTTTAATTTTATGTCAAAAGACTAATTCGTGTCAATTTAAAGCAGAGTACATGCTAATCTGACGGAAGTTACAGAGTTTTAATCAGTTGAAGAAACTCAGGTTATCCTAAAAAGCCAGCAATTATTCATTTACGCGTTATATTTCAGAATATATTTTGCTTTCTTTTATACGCAAAAAATATTGTGTATTTTGACTGTGATTTTTCCTGATATGCTTTTTTCTACTTTTTTTGAATGGTTAAAAAAATACCCATTAAATCCCTTCACGTGTCATGAATAAAGGGATTATCAAAGCGAACGTGTCATTCCACTACTTAAGTGAATGAAAATGTCAAAGAACAGTTGAAATCAAAATGCAATTACGAAATCCTCCATTCTCCAGGAAACGTTCTAAAGAGAAGCTGTGGCATTATGTCAGTCACCTAATAATCGGCACTTTTAAGGTAAAGTACATAACGATATGGATGTCCTGAATATTCATGTAGTGTTTATAGCAACGACGGTTTCTAAAGGCATAGTTGCTAAATGTGCGTCAAAAGCATCAGTATAATCATTTGATATATTTGACCCTTTAAACATCCTACGCAAAGCAGTTAGCATGTAAGTTATAGGAAATGAGAGATATATATTATATTTCGTAATGGCCATTTTAGAATCTTTTGAGACATTTTACTTAGATTCATGCCAGCAATTGGTTGCAATCGCTACTCTGTTATTCAGCACTTTTAAAAATGCGCAAACTTGTACTTTCTGTATTCGTTAAGTTTTGAGCGATTCTTATACTAAGACATGTTATACTGTACTAGGAAAAAATGTGTTCTGTTAACTGTCTGCCTGTTTCTTTTGCCCAGTATCATTTGTCAAAAACCAGTAGCCTTGTTCATTGACATCAAATTAATAAGAAAGTCAAAACGGAAATATTTGTTACTGGATATTGCCTACTCTAAATGCAGTTTTCGCATCAGAATACATTCTTAATAAATTTTCTTATAAATGTCTTGTAAATAACTACACTTGTTACATAATAATGAAAAACAACTGGCTGGAGCAAAACGACTTTAACAACACCATCTGTTATAACGAAGCATAATGATAAAACCAAATCCGGATCTATTAGCAACTTAGACCTTACTCAAAACCAATCAAAATATTTCTGCACCAAGTCATTACAATTAATCAACTCCAATGGTCGCTTCAAGTTTTACTTTTCACTGCCTTGCAATTATTTCGCCCTTGAACACCTTTAAATTTCTTTGTAGTCTTTTAAAATTCAAGTTTCTCTTTCCGAACACCTGTAGAAAAAAAATTATGTTGAATGGATTAACAAATGTTGAAAGTCCACAAAAACATAATTTTATTTAGATAAAGCATTCAAGACTGTTATTTAAATGCATCTTGCCAAGTTTCATGCCAGAAACAATATTTGTCTTTTTTCTGTTCCAATTTATTTGCAGTAATTGTTCGACATGCAGTAAGTTTTTCTTTCATTCATCTGGTTTAAATCCGTTTTTGCTCTTATCAAATAAGTTGGCTGCTTTAAAAGTATCAATTGGGTTATGCCTATTAATTGAATTTTACATGTGATCACACCCTACGTTGTCTCTACCCTTACTTAAAAAAATATCCAGTTTTCATCTAAACTGGTCAAAAAATCTGACATTCCTTTGAATGCATGATAAACATTCAGCGTTTACTTAACACTCTGAGAAAAAAAGTATAATTAAAAATGACCTTTTTTTATTTGACTTTTCATTTCCTGGTCTGATGCTAATAATATCTAACTAAACTTCTACAAAAACATACAAATTATATTTACATAAGGTTTTTAGATAGCATTTATTAACAAGACCACCCCCAACCTCCCACCCCCAAAACAATTCTTGGTCACTTCTTCACATTCATTTTCAGATCAATACATTATCCTTTATAAATACCTGCTACAGTACAATGCTGACATTTAACTTTGAAGTTTTGGGTACAATATCGATATCATTGAATAAGTCCATATTGAATTCATTCGAAAAATAACTAACAGTAAAAAGACCACGTCTTGGACGCATTTCCTCAGAAATATAAATCAAATATGGAATGCTTAGATAAACAAACTACTCATGGGTAACAACGAAAACATAAAACGTGTATCTTACGATAAAAATGGTTTTATATTTTATTCATTCTTATAAATGAGCATCAAATGTTAAAGATAGCCTGACTGGTTATTTTCGTATTTGAATAAACCACTATTAATATCATTTACAGCATATTAGCAATTTCTTTCAAGAAACGTTCAGATGTCAATTCTGTCAAAAATTAAACAACCAACTTCCGGAATCTTCAAAGGGGCTGAACTACAAATTGTTAAACAGTGAAACAAAACTTGAACCTAGTTGAAATTCTTGCAAAACTACGCCTTACAAGGTTCAACTTTAGAACTTCCAACATAAGTTTCCAGTTGATGTTGGCAGGTGGCGCACCATGCAATTATCATATGAACCATGCAACTATTAGTTGTATACTTTAAAGTGACCAACTCCATAACCTTTTAGATTGTCCTTAGCTTGCTTCAGATAGGAAAATACGTTTTAAACAATTTCTGTATCTTCAAGGTCACAGTGACCTAAATGTTTAGAATCATTTACACTCTGTAACTCGACAACCATTTGTCTTAGAGACTTCAAAATTCATACAATGGTTGCACACATTGAGTGAATGACCCCTGTTAATTTTGGGGTCAGTAGGGCAAAGGTCAAGGTCACAGTGGCTTAAGCACTGTAAACTATTTCTGCTGTAAAACTTGATAACCATTTGTCATACAGGCTTCAAACTTCATATGATAATTGACTACATTTAGAAAATGACCACCATACATCTTAGAATCAGTAGGTCAGATGTCAAGGTTACAATGACCTAAACACTGAAAAGCATTTATGCTGTATAACTTGGCAACTACTTCCCATAGAGACTTCAAACTTCTTAGGATGATTGCCATCATTGATTACGTGACCCCAAAGTTTTCCTCCCTTATGTCACAAATGCATCATACTTAGAAAAAACACTATTCAGGCATATAATGCTCCGCCCAGCGGTGCTCTTATTTTCCACTACTTTCTCACAGCACTTTAAAGTTTAAGCACCAAATAACCATAAATTGATGTAACACAATACACCACTGTTGAAGCCAGTTGTATAGTCTCAGTTTCAGTTTACAATGTATGTTCCAACTGTAAGCTGTATTTCTAGATAAGAGAGAAGCGATTCTGCAGACGGATTGGCTTAAAAACCATAGGTTATAAAGATCAACAGAGAATTTTAAGCAATTGTAGATGAAGAACAAATGGATAATGGATTCCTATGTAAAATCTGAATGGCGCCAAATTACCCATGAGGCATGGATATTTCCTTCTACGCAATACTTATTGAAACTGGAACAATAATATGTTTATACAACATTTTTAAGTTTATATATATTTAGTAATTGTTTATTAGTACGTATTAATGAAATAAAATTGGTGTGGCACGGCCAGTCACACGACCAAATTAATTTATTATTTAGTAGTAATAAACACTAACCGGCCTAGTACTATGTCTCTTGTGTTGATCTAGACAACGAAGAAATTATGCCAGCTGTCTTACAGGCGCGTTATTCTGTGGATGCCACATATGTGAAAAAGTTAGGGTTTTTAAAAAAAAGATTTTTGTGCATTTTGCAGTGACAAAACCGCATAGATACAATAAAAGTTAGTTGACTGTTCTTATATCTATTAAAGAATGAATCTAGAGAAAGAGAATAATTTATAATAGTCATAACAAAATACTGTCACTTCTGCTTCTAGACGTTTCTCAGTTGAAAAGGTATCATAGAACCATTCCAAAGTTTCAATAGGAGGTGGTACAAAGGTTAGGCAAGTTATCGTTAAGTGTATTTTCAAATACAAACACCTGGAATCGGTGAAATTAAATTGTTACGGTTTAATCTGAAGCACATCCTTAAACTAACAACATTTTGAGTAGTGTGGCGTCTGGCAGTACTTTGTAAACACTGATGTCATATATTTGGAATATAATCAAAACTATTCCAGTCTTCAAACACTTTTTTATCAGCGCCAGACTAAACGTACATAAGAATATGTAATTATAAACACAAGTATTTGTGTTGTAAATAACTTATTTGAAATTTGGAAAGCTTGTAAACTAAGCCAGATGGAAGATATACAATCAGAAATTTCGAGGGTAATAGCTTTGAAAATTAAAGAAAAGTTTTTTTTTTTTTTTTTTTAATGTTTGCAGATGTGCAAATAAGTGAAAAATTAGAGAATTCAATGCTCATGGCAGATGTTAACCTTGAAGAACTGAATCTTTACAACTTAGTACAAAACTGGTATTTTAGCTTTGCCTTGTATGGAAGAAACTTACGCGACTTATCAACTTCTGTTTCGAAGTTCAGTTTAAAGCATTTATATTGGTTTGACTACTGAAGGTATGGTATATTTTTTTTTTTGAAAATGACACGTATGTTATAAAGTTGTTCTGACTATAGAAGGTGTGGCATAAAGTTGTTTAGAGTGTGGTAGGTATGGCATAAAGTTGTTTTGACTGTGATAGGTATGATATAAAATTGTTTTGACTGTAGTAAAAATGGTATAAAGTTGTTTTTACTACGGCAGGTATGTTATTAAGTTGTTGTAACTATGATAGGTGTGAAAACCACGAGTGACACTTATCAACACAAGACTTAATCTGCATATTGTCTTCAACGACGAAATTGAAGCGATTTATAATGGAAAACATGTACATGTATTATCTATATGATGTGTTGAGTGGAAACAGCAGTCCTTGCACTGTTTGCATTTTCTTGTTTTGGGATTATAGTGTAATGCACATTTTTTTACTGAGAAAATATTTCATTCATGAAAACGACCTCAATTTCTGACATATGTATTTTTGGTTGAAGTTTCCTTTGAAAAAAGAATTGCAAGAAGCAGTATATTTCAGCTGTCTCGATACCTGTTTTTGCTGTTGTTGTTCACAGTTCTTGAAAACAGACACTGTTGTCTCCAGAACTTAGGGTTCAGTTCGAGGTGATCTCAACACAGGCCTGATTTATTCTTTGATAGACACTTAAATTTTATGTCAAAAAGCTAACTCGTGTCAGTGTAAAGCTGAGTACGAGCTACATCTTAAGGAAGTTACCGAGTTTTAATCAGTTGAAGAAACCAAGGTTATCATAAAGCCTGCAAGTATTCATTTAAGCGTAACAGTTTTGAATATATTTTACTATCTCTATCGAAAAATCTTTGAATGGTAAAAATGACCATACATTCCCTTAACATATCATGAACAAAGGGATTGTCAAAGCGAACGTGTCATTCTTCTACTTCAGTGAAAATATCAAAGGGCATGTGAAATTCAAAATGCAGTTACGAAATCCTTAAAATCGGACCTGAATGTGTTACGGACTTGTTTTTGCAGAAATGTTCCTCAGTGATAAATTTAAAGAGCACCTCGACGTACAAATTCTCTATTTTCTCTACAGGTTTCTAAGAATTTAGAGATTAAACCAGTTAGAAAGCAGTGAAATGTCACAATAAATTACCAATATGCATTATTACCCTTAACAAATAAAGATTATTGTCTCCAGAAAACGTTCTAAAGAGAAGCTGTGGCATTATGGCAGTCACCTAACTGTCAGCACTTTTAAAGTACAGTACATAACTATTTGAATGTCTTGAATACTCATGTAGTATTAATAGTTACGAAGACTTCTAAAGGCAAATTTGCTAGATGTGCGTCAAAAGCATTAGAACAACCATTTGGCAAACATCCTACTCAAAGCAGTTAGTTTGTAAGTTATAGTAAATGAAGGGCATATAATATATTTTGTAATGGCCATTTTAGAATATTTTGAGACATTTTATTCAGATTTATGTCAGCAATTGGTTCCAATTGTTTATCGATTATTTGGCACTTTTAAAAATGCGAAAACTTGTATTTTCTGTTTTGTTTAAAATTCTAAGTCATTTTTATACTAAGACATGCTATACTGTACTACGAAAAAATGGCCTTCTGTTAGTTGACTGCTAGTTTCTTTTACCAAGTGTCTGTCATCAAAGACCTGTAGCCTTGTTCCTTGACTTGTCAAGTTCCTAAGCAAGTTGACATTTTATAACTGGATCTTGTCTGCTCTAAATGCAATTTATATTATATTATATTGGTATCAAAATGCTCGGGAGCAAACGTAATTAATTTTAATGACTTGATGCAGTAATATTTTTCATAGGTTATAAATCAGACTTAAGTTCCTGCTAAATTCGGATTTGATTTTATCATTATGCTCTGTTGTAACAGATGCCATTCTTAAAATCGTTTTGCTCCAGCCAGTTGCTTTTCATTATCATGTAACAAGTGAGGTAATTTACAAGACACATATAAGAAAATTCATGATAAATCTATTCTGACGTGAAAAAAATATCATTCTGTTATTCTTTTTTCTTTTTTCACTGCCATGCAAATACTCGTATATCGCCCTTGAACACATTTTATATTCTTTGTAGCCTTTTGAAATTCAAGTTTCTCTTTCCAAACATCTGTAGAAAACTGTAAAAAAAATACCACGTTGAATGAATTAACAAATGTTGAATGCCTATAAAAACCTAGTTTATTTAGATAAAGCAATCAAGACTCCTATTAAAATGGATCTTGCCAAGTTTCATGCCAGAAACAATATTTGTTTTTTTTTTCTGTTCCAACTTCTTTGCAGTAATTATTCATAAGGCTGTCAGTTTATCATTTATCTGGTTTACATCAGTTTCTTGCTCTTATTAAATAAATTCATCATAGGTCAACACGAAGTCTGTTAAAACTATTAAGTTCTATCATTTTTCCCCTATATCATTCTATGTTTTATATAACATACGAATAGAAACTTCCGGAGCTCCTAGAGATTTAGGCAATAAATAAAAATCATCTTTACTGGAGGATAGAGGTCTCGTTATGAACATGCTGGGCTGAACAAGTAACTCACACTGATTATCTGTGTTTGATTCTTATTTTTTTAAGGAATTGATAACTCAAGTACGACTTTGTAGACGCTGCTTCGTTTTTACCGGATTTCTTTGTTTACCGGAAATCTTATAAGTTGTCATATCCCTGAATGCAATGTCCACAAACGCTGCCTGCACCCGTACTTAAAACAAAACTTAGCAAGTCTTCATCTGTATTGGTCATAATAAACAATCAAATATTGATTTAAATATATGATAAACATCCAGCTTTTACTGATGGCTCTTCCATTTGCAAGAAAATTCTAAAATTGACATTTTTCACGACTTCTGAAGTAACAGACAGATGTTAGTTATTTCTTATTAAATTTCTAAAAACAAGCATTAATAATATTTGCAGTTTTTAGTTAGCCCTTAATTTACAACAAGAGCAAACAAACGATGGATACAGTCTAAGTTATTTTTTAACATTTTTTTTTTAGATCTATAAATTATCCTTGAACATTTTTTTAGATCTATAAATTATCCTTATAGTAATGAGTGGCAGAAACTGTATTATCTTTTATGCTGTTGAATGATAAATAATAGTCACAATCCATGTCATTATGTTTAAAGGAAAGAAATGTTGGAATTTATAAACACAATCCGACTTTGGGCATACAGTTATTTCTGAAATTAATAGTCTTACTTCACGCAGACGACACATTATTAGTGACGACGTTAACTTAATAATTCTGATGAAAATTGCAAAACATGCAAACTAACAATAAAGTGATATCAAATGAAAGTGACTGTATTCAGAACGAATAAACTTTCAGTTAACTGGATAACAAGTTGACATTGATAATGGATACAAATACTTAGGCGTTCTTTTCTCAAAATTTTGGCTCCTTTTTCAGTGAGAGGAAGTACTTAGCTTCTCAGGCCAGATAAGCCAGGCATATTCTGTATACCCAGAATTTTAATTTGATATATAACTAAAATCATTTGATCTTACTATTGTTCTTCTTCTGACATCTAACTGTGAAGTTTGGGGTAAAGAAAAGAAAATCACTGTATCACTGAAGAAAAACATCGTGAATTTCTTCGGAAAATTACTAAAAGCAAGAAAAGCACACCACGTTATAAGAACTAACAGAAAATTGTTTAGAAATATAAATCAAATGCAGAATTATCAAATATTGGGGCAAACTATTCATGGGTAACAATTCAATTATAACACGTATATGCTACGATAAAATGGTAATATCTACTTCTCGTTATAACTATGCATCAAATGTTAAAGATGGCTGGTTGTTTTTCATATTTGAATCAACCAATATTGATATCATTTAAAGCATTTTAGCAATTCGTTCAAGAAACGCTCAAATATTAATCTATAAAAAATGGAACAGTCATTTCCGGAATTTTTAAAGGGACTCAACTACAAAATGTTAAACAATGAAATAAAAGTTCAATTCAACCTGCTGCTACAAAAAAAGAAAGAAAAAAAACAGAAAAAAAATCGTTCCACTTTATAACTTCCAATCATAAGTTTCCAGTTAATGTTGGTAGGTGGGGCACCATGCAATGGCCTTATGAAACATTCAAGTGTTAGTTGTATAAATAATTCTACTACTACTATGTTCTTAGTTTTCATTCCGACATGGCTGAACTTTAACTATACATTAGCTGCTCTTTTGACCGTTTTTTTTTTCGAGACATCAAGGGTAATCATGGTTCATAATAAAAGTATATGTTTTTTTTATTTTTTTATTTTTATTTTATTTATTTATTTTTTTTTTTTTGCTTTTGGTATTTCAGCTTAGCAAGGATATTGCCTAGGAAAAATCACTTAACCACAACGATGAAAGTCATCGAAATTCATTGACATTTAACACTCAGATACATCTCAAGCAGTGATTTTCCGCTGAAATGTTCCTTGATAAAAAAAAAATCAATGTGGTATCACTTCCTAGCTTCCTAGCAAAAATCTTGACATGTTTAAAGAGGTTCATTCCGTTAAAAGAAGGGGAATGTCGAAATAAACTACCAGACTGTAAGTGCGTCATCACCGTAAACAGATAAAGGATACCAACTCCAGAAAACGTCTTCATGAAGGATATTATAGTGCTGTGACATTAGCTTAAGCTAAAATTGCTTTAAATGAGAAAGTGGTAATTATGGATGACCTTCATGTTACCCTTTAAGGGCTAATGTCATGTTGTTTATGATTTTCACTGTAATGATCTGCTTCGTTTTTATAGCACGTACAAAGAGAAATTGTTCAGTTGAAATATACATAACATGTCTATTAATATAATTAAAGCTAGGTACCAGTATATGCGACTGGATTTCAGCGCGAATATGTCTTTTAAATTCTGTCCGCAAGGTCGCAAACCGTTCCAAGTACCGCTGTCTTGGTGTTCTCCTTGTTACTCCCCTTGCATTATATCCAGAGAAATGTAAGTCCCATTGAGCTTTGGAATTTGCCTTCTTTAGTTTAGTGTCCTTTGTTTTTTAAGTTTTCCAAGTCATTGTTCCGAGAAATTAACTATTCAACTATGGAACTCTATATTAAAGTCAGTTTTGTGGCGGAACTCGTACCCTGTAGATGTGACACTGTTATTAAAGTTCAACCACGACTGTTTTTTTCTACAGACACAAGCTACTTGTACATCACGCGTAAAAACTGCCTTAATTTCAGCCTCATCAATGCATTTTACCATAGCTGTCCACAAGATTAAGTAGGAATAGGAGCTTTTTCCATTCAAGAGAATTATAAGAGACTATTATGGAATGAACTACTTCACTTGTCAGTATAAAATTTAGGAAACAGTTGCTTAACGTCATTTTTAACAATGAAATTACAACCAAAAAAAGTAAAAGAAAACAATAAATATCTTTAAGCCTTCTAATTAAGTGCCTTTATTAGCATCTAAATTGTTCATATCTGCCCGTTTCAGTCGTACTTGGAGCTACATCACAATCTGCTGTATGCAGCTCTGTGCTTTGGATGTAGAATAAGGGGAATTTATATACTATCTATACTTCCATTTCATTCCATTTTTTTCTCAGTATGTGTTGTTTGAAGTAAAAATGTTTGAAGTTGAGTTTACCTGTTTTGTCTTCTCAATTATATCCCGGTAAATGTTGCTTAACCAAGAAAATCTTGTTTAGCCTTAGCCCCTACCCATAATGCATTTTACTGAGGCACAGACCCTATGAGTACATTTTTACTGTCGGACTGTCCAGTCAATGGTAAAGTGATAATGTACTTTTACAAAAAGTGTTTTTAAGAATGTTTTTGTTCTTGTGCTAAAACTCGTTAAAAAATTTCTTGAGAAAAATGGTGCAGGCCGAAAGTTTTGTAATATTATCGTATCATAAATCTACGGGTAACTTATTTAATAATGCCCGAAAGAGACCAGTTCTAATGAAAGGTTTCCAGTGCATTAGAAACAACATGTGCATTATTGTCCAGGTAGTGCAGATCTGATTATAGTGTACGGATTTGGGGTAAAAGTTAAAATTTGAACGATACTGTTGCGTTAAAGTTTCGACGCAGCTGTAGGTCGGCGCTCAGGAGTTAAATTGCAATAATTCTTATTCAATGGAAAGACAAAAATAATGGAAAAAATAATCGTCCATAACAACTTGTCCACAATTTTTGCTATAACTTTGGCTATATCAAATATAGTCGGCGCTCTCCGACTAATGCTTTAAATACACGGTCATTCTATACAGCTGGTCTGGCATTGCACATATGTTGTTGTTGCTTTTTGTGTAGAAGATATTAAGTAGAGACCTTCAATGTGTAGTTGGGTAGCAGATAGTGTTAACTGCGGTGATCGCACGAAAGCTAGTTCTGGAGAGTTCATACATTAATTTAACAACATTTTGTGAATTTATTACGCGATTTACCTACTCGAAGACCTGTAATACTAAAGAAAAATTACCACGCGTATCATCAAGAAACAGCCAATGGGGATCTCAGCTGTCCATGAATAATTCCTAATTACATATTTTACACAAGGAAGCAGATTTTCGGTAATCAGATTATAAATAATAGTAAAGTTCGCTGCAGGTGCTACAGATTTAATCATGTTCGAAAATCTACAGCTTAAGGAGGAACAATATTGTCTTCTTTTTCTTATTCTGTGTATTTCTCTTTTATATTAGATGTTTTTTAATGTTTTTTGTCTATATCGATTCCCAGTCATATTACAAACACTCTTCTGAGACACCACTTCTGATGGAACCAAACATTTCTAAGCAGAGCAAGACAGACAAAATCACGTGCCTTCTGAATACGATATTTGCAATCATGGACACAACAATCATTAAAGACTTGAAGGTTGTAAATCGTCCTCTCATGGACCGAAATGTTAAATCAACGATATTTCACAAACCGGCAAACAAAGCTGTTACAATTTGATTTTGTGTTAACTTAATGAACTTAAACCTCAATTTTTCTTCTATTTAGATTCAAAAAAGAAAATAGTATATTATATATCTTCTATGAGATCTAACCTTAAAGCAAGGCACTGTGAAATTTGCAAAGTTTTGAATCAAGCAATTTCCATACTTCTGCTGTCCCTTTTAATGTAACTACAAAAAGGGATCTTCAAATAAAGAAAATGGACCAGAGTGTTGAGAAAATATTTAAAATGCCAGAAAACATCCATTTGATACTCAAACTGTCCAGAAAGGAGTCCAAATCACAGGAAGAAATCATCGAATTATTTATTTATTGTCAGTCATTATCAGAATTTTCTGTTTTAATTTAATACTGTTTACCTTTCAAACAAACCATGTTAAATCAGGGATACTATTTATAATTTACAAAATCAAGTAAAGTTGGATAACCTTTCCTTTCCTTTTACATCTAGGGTACACAACTCTTGCTTTAATGTATTTACGTCAGTTTGAGTTACCTCGTTTACTTAAGCAGATCCATATTGCCTTCTTTAGGACACAGATCTTTCATGTAGTTTTGGAACGTCTCTTTAACTCCTGAAGACGCCATTTGCTATAAAGAACACAATTTTGCGTTTTTCAGACAGTTCGGTTTACTTTTCTTACTTTCAAAGAGTCAGTTGCAATTTGGAAACATCCTTTTTGATTTATTTACTCCAGCTTGTATTACCTTCATTAATTTCAGAGACATTTGTAATCAGACAAACACTGCTTGCTTAAAACACTCGGTCTGTTTCGGTTAACTCCAATTTTCAATCGGGGAAGATCACAAACTCTTTAACGAAAGCACAGAAATTGCTGAATGTAATGGGCCTTGCAAAAAGAGAGAAAACACATTCTTCAATTGACATATTCATTCAGCCGATCTTGAATTAATACATGCCTCTGATGACTGCCTGCTATAGGGTCAATATGTCAAAATTGTCAGTTGCAAATAATAAACCAGATATGACTGTTACATATTCAACAAAAAATAACTTATTGTCATGAAGAAAAAACACTGGTGCAATTCTTTGTGACTTATAAAATCTTGAATTATTCTATTACTTGCACTGAGGCAATAATAATAACTGCATGCATAAAGTATATGGTTTAAGTCTCATGTTAAGATACGTTCTTCGGCACATTTCTGCTGGCAAAAGATAAATCAAACAAGGCGGAATACATTATATCTACCCCTTGCAGCCTCAAGCATAAGTGTTCTGAAAGATTAAATCACTTCAGTATATAACTGAATATGCTACAATTTATATCTCAGCTGTGTATGTCTGTCACTACAATCTAGTTGCTTTGTCAATGAAGAAATTAAAAAATCTGATTTTTAAAATAAACTGTTTCTAGCGTGTTTCTATTCTGGAATCAATGTTTATGATCACGGATAGTATAAATCCTTGACATTTAAATCTTTGTGCAAGCCTGATGCTTGAAAATACAGTTTCAATTTTGTTAAATTCTTGTTACAGATAGATTTATTTCAGTAAAAGAGCACATATAAAAGCATAGTAATAACATGATGCATGATACCCGGTATAACAATAACGCTACATTACATGTAAATTATAGAAATGCTCACCAATACCAGGGATAACACAAAAACAGCAAAACAATTTTCCTTTATTTTCAATTGCGATCAATCTTATTGGTTTCAAGTCATGTATGTTAAAACTGAAATCATACAAGTATCGTAACTTAAGAAAACGGCATCTGTATCACAGCACTTATAAATAATATTGTAAGTTAAGAACATGAAAATCTCATCACAATTATGAAATTGTCTGGAAATGTTATCGTGGCGTATGATACAAAAGTAGGTGAAATTCATTTATTTCGGTATTTTCAATAAATGGGACTCAACCTTTGACTGCTGCATCGACCATTTGTCAATATATTCAACATAAATTTACATATATTGCAGTAAAGAATGTAATATTCGTAAAACATTCTATAATATATCACCTTTGTCTGGGATTTTTAGATTCAGCAACCCCCATCCCCACGAACTATCGAAGCAATGATGAATTGAGTTACTACACCACTGTTGTGCACCGTTCACCGGAAATAGCCCATCAAAACGTCGAAAACGAAAGTACAATCGCCAAAACAAAAATACCACTTTTCAAGACACTTTTTTCTTATTCAGAAAAATTTCAGTTTTTCCTCTGACAATAAGCGTTTAATAAGATTTACGAACTATTCATACACCGGTCTTTAACAAGTTATTACATCCTTAATTCTTATAGCAAGTACCCTACCTATCTATACGATTTGAAGACCATGTTTCAGTCAAGACATTTTGAGCATTCATTTACACAATAGATAGATCTGACAATTTCATTGTTAAAGCAACCACTGCTCCGATTTAATCGAAATTTTGAAATATTTTCTACTGCCCTGGCATTGAACTCAAAACGTCTAGCTTTATTAACTTTACATAGACTACAAAGAAATTTAACAGTTTATGATAGACCCATAAGCAGTGCTATTACTGTTCAAACTGACATTTCTTTTAAGACTTAAGGAAATAATTTGATGAATGGCGGTATTATACCGGTAGTATTCCGTAATTATAACTCTTGCCTGCCCACATTACTCATATTAGATCAAAGACTTGCAGTTGCTTGTCATCCTGTTCCAAGTTTGCTACTGCAAGCTGAGTTCTCTCCTGCGAGATACAGATTGCGTAGGGATGTGATATATTTAATTTACGTGTATTCAGTACTTTTCCATCAGTTGTGGCATGAACAATTGAATCTGTCCCACCACTGCAAATAAACAAAGTATTATTTGGCCCAAATACCACCCCTCTTGGTTGCATAATGCTTTCGGATTCGATCGTTATTATTGTATCCTTTTCCATGTCAAGTACGTACACCTTATCAGAGTTTTTATCACTGACTGCTAGCCTACTTGTAATTTTATCGTACGCGCATTTTATATTTTCTGCCGTGTACCGTTTTTCTGGCAAATCTACCGTTACAAACTTTTCATCTCCGGAAATTGTAACAAGACCGAGTGGATTAACACCACCAAATAGTCCTGCAAAAAAGGATTTATTGTCTATGGGTGCAATCGTGTCACAACAACTTTTTATTAACGAAGATCTGACTTCATTCAGAGTGTTGTCTGTTTTTACTTCAAAATAAAATAGTTTACGAACCTCTCCACTTGTCACTAATATGACTTTGCTTCTTCCTAATGTTTTCACTGAGAAAGGAATGAACGACAAGTACTGTTCACCGATGCAGTTTAATTCTTTATCAAAGAGTAGCAATTTGCTGTTGAAGTGATCGACCACTACGAGTCGACCGTCAGTAAGAAAGTCGATGCTTCTGTACCAGGAACCTGAAATCTGTTTCGCGTGACATTTTAGCTTCAGAGAAGAGTCCATGCAATCCTGAACGTCATCTATGGCTATTTCCTCAGAAAAGAAAACTGGACATCCTAACTGCTCACCTCTATTTCTTGTTTCATCTCCAATAGACAGATAATCAATCTTAAACTTTGTAACTTTAAGTTTGCCGAATTCTGTTTCTGAGCTGGCATTATATCTAGTAATATTGTCTTTCAGATAGCGACATACTACGAACTTCTGCTGTGACGTTCCGTATTTTGTTGCTGATTCACAGAGAGTGAGAGTTTTGTCAATATCAGCTGCCAGTTTTTCACAAATTTCATGATTGTTCGTATAATCGGGGATTCTTTCTTCGTTTTTAATTTTTAGGAAAGACATTGTATGTTGTTCTAGAGCGTCAAACATTTTCATAACTTTTTCTCGCCTCTCTCGGATCTCAACTTGAAGTGCTTTGGCTTGTTTTTTGATATCTTCATTTCGAAATGACCAAAACTTGACTGCTGTTGTGACCTTTGTGTGTAATTCTTTCATATTTTTCTTCATCTTTTCCAATGAATTGGTCATTGCAGCGTCTTCGATTTTTATTGTTTCACAAACCTTGTGCTTTTCAATGACACATTTACTGCAGCATAACTGACTATGAAGAGGACAGAAGTACTGCCTTGTATCGCGATGCTTGTCACACGTTTGCAATCTTTTCACGAAAGAAAGAAAATGCAGTTTTTCTTCTTCTTCACCAACCCCCCAAAAATCATGACTTTTTGTGGAATCAAACCTGTTATGCAAGTTTGCACACTTATCACACTGGTACTTGTCGCAGTCAATGCAAAATACTAAGGCAGGAATATGATTTCCTTCGTCTAAACATGTTTGACATGCAAAGGGAAATTCTTTGTCTGTACCATCATCCGTGCTTATTTTAGGTATCTCAGTGTTTACGTTTGTACAAAGAATAGCCTCAAGAGCAAAGTTAGAAGGAAGTGACTTTGCCCAAGTATCAGGCTGATATCGGTCCAGCTTATCCACAGTCACATCTCTACAAAGGGGACACTCGATTCCGTTTAATAAATTTCCTTTGTGTTTACTCTTCATAACATACATATGAATACATGACTCGCAGAAAGTATGACCACAGTTTAAACATTTAGGTTTTGAATATGTTTCGAAACATATCGTACAGGTTTTGCCGTCGTCTGGAATATTCGATGCCATTCTTCAGTAAAAACCTGTAAAGAGAGGAATTTTATTTACAGACACAAAGTTAATAATCATTTTTAGTGGTTAGTTTCAGACACGCTTTTTTACAGCATCGGATCGTTCAATGTCTACGACTTAAATGTTTTTAAGAAAAGAAAATGATTTGAAAGGCGTATTAGAAAGTACATAATACACAATGTTACAAGGTGAGCTTTCTCGGTGGCTTTTCAAATTTTTGATGAGAGGTTATGTCAATACAAGCTTTATCAATAAACCAATAAAGCAACTAAAAGCAGACTGTAAACATGACACGATGTGATATCCAGTCATGATCAAGTAAATATTTATTTACTTCATTCGGGCTGAGTTTTTAACTTTTTTTTATTCAGAAATATATCACATTTTCTGTCCATACTAACTAACAGATAACATAATCACAGCTGACATATATACTCTTCACAAAAAGTCAAGAAACAAACATTTAAACTGTGAAAAAATTTAATGAGACCTCAATAGTTAATGCACAAATAACATTTCATCAAGTGAAATTTAACAAAGCATCTTGGAAATCCATTCCGATCTCACGATACTGTTCACAAAAAGTAAGGCACATGGAAAACAAGTTTGTAAAATGTAAACAGCCAACGCAAATTTCAAACACTTCAGGTCAAAAACACGCAAAACCATTTTCAATAGCGTGTGTGATCCCCGTTAGCACCAATGCAGCCCTGAATGCGGCGTGGCAGCGAGGCAATTAAGCTGTCCAGCTGGTTCTGTGGGATGGTTCTCCACTCCCTCACAAGGGCTACTTCCAGGGCATCCAGAGTGTGGGGACGGACGGGCATGCCATAAACAGCTCGCCCAAGAATGTCCCACACATGCTCGATGGGGTTTAGGTCTGGGGAACGGGCTGGCCAATGAACGCGAGGGCTACAACCCAACGAGATTGTCATTGTTGTCGTTCAGTTCATTTTGAATGACCCGTGCTTTGTGACATGGCGCATTATCATACATGAAAAGGTATTCATCACCAAGTCTCCTCATTTAGGGGATCACTTGAGGCCTGATGACGTCATTGTAGCGTTCGGCATTCAGCATGCCTCTCCGGAACAGCACAAGATCTGTACGTCCTCCAGCCCAGATGCCTCCCCAAACCATCAAACTGCCGCCCCCATAACGGTCGTGTTCTGCAATAGCACAAGCCGCAAATCGTTCCCCTGGCTTTCTACAAACTTCCTGACGCCCATCATTGAAATCCAAACTGAATCTGGACTCATCAGTAATAAGAACTCTTCTCCACTGATTCAGCCTCCAATTTGCATGTTGGCGAGCCCAGTTGAGACGAGTCTGACGCTGACGCTGACACAGGGGGACCCGTTGTGCTGGTCGGCGTGAACGGAAGTCAGCCTGGTGAAGCCTGTTCCGCACAGTTTGAGTGGAAACTCTGGTTCCTGTGACAGATTCCAGGTCGGATTGCAGTCTTCTGGCGGTCACAAAGCGTTGGCGCCTTGCAGAAGTGACAAGGTACCGATCATCTCGTTGGGTTGTAGCCCTCGGACACTTCTTGAACTTGCCGAGAATTGTCCAATGGCCTGGAAGCGTTGAAAGGCTCTGTGGATGACGCTTCTGTGGACGCCGAGCTGCCTAGCAACGTTACTCTGGGAATCACCACCCTGAAGCATTCCAATGGCATGAGCCACCTCAATTTCTGTCAAAACCCGCCGAACCATTGTCACTAGTGAAAACTGTACAGAAACTAGCCTGGGTTTTCTTTTTAATGTGTGCAGTGACGAAGCATAAAACGAAACTCAGTCTGAACAGTCTGATTTGACCAATATAAAAACGTGAAATAGTACCTAACACATCAAGTGTCGACTTCTCGTTTTGCACGTGCATCTTGTGCTGAGTGTTAACGGTGTTAGGTTCCGATGATTACGTGCTTTTCTTCACATGTACATTTATGTGAATATATGTGTCATAGGACCAAAACGAGAAAGAAATGATTTTGTTGCTTTGTGTGAGGAGTATATAATGACTTGCAATCATTTGTGTTAAGCGTGATAAGATCGATATCTACATACAAAACTCTTTTAAATGTTTCGACTGCAAAATATGCAGTTCAATTTCTGGGAAATTGATGGCGGGCTCTTTAGAGTGCCAATTTGAATGGTCTATTTTGTAAACTTATTTTGAATAGCAGAATTGTTTAAAGTTGTTTCGTATTTACTAAACTTTCCTGTTAAACTTTCCTTAAACAATTCTTGTTTAATATAAACTGAATATTCACGTCCAAAATTTGGAACAAATATCGAGCAAAGGATGCCTCGTACATAGAACATATGGAAAGTCTGATTAACAAAACAGTCATTATAACTACTTCTAAATATACGGTTTATTTGCTGCTTGTATACTCAAATATTTTATAATCGTGTTAGGAGTGTTTATCTGCAGATAAAGATTTAAATTAATTTCCAGTACGCACGCAATTTATTTTAAGCTGATAAGTGTATTGACGAGTATTGACTTTAGGTAATTTGGATAAAACAAACCCTGCTTTTAAAAGTTAGTCATTGTACGCATGGCAACAGCTAAAGAAGTTCAAATAAGTCTGCACGTAAAAATACCAGACATCAATGAAAGAGAGACTGAAAAAAAAACCCACACACTTAAGTTCTGATTATATTGGTATCACTATTTCGCCTCCGAAGGAGAACCGATTTTATAGGTTGACATTTTATATACTACTCAAAATTTGATAAGGATCACTTATAAGAATGTGTATATTTACTACACAAGGTTGAAAGGTTATATTTTTGTTGTGATTCTGAAAATATGTTCATATGACAACAGTTTGGTACCAAAAAATGAGTAAGTCTGTAAACCGTTGAAGCGTGACAGAGGCTGAGCCGTGGGAGGGGCACGAATTTGGGATAACACAGACAGGAGATGAAATGGAACTTTTTGGAAAAATCAAGTCTATGGCCGGAATTTGGCTTTAATATCGCGTATGGTGTCCGTTTGCTTGGATTACTGCTCTGCACCGCCTTCTCATGCTGCTAATGAGTCTCCGGGTGCTTTGTTTTGGGAGTCGAGCCCACTCGTCCAGAAGGGCCTGCTGTAGCCCAGGGACCTGGGTTCCCGGACTGGGCGAGCAGATTTTGCAGTCTGCAGCATGTCCCAGGCGTGCTCTATTGGATTGAGGTCTGGAGATCTTGCTGGCCAGTCCATTCTCTCTATGGCTGCTGCCTCCAGGTACTCGTCGGTGACCCTTGCCCTGTGAGGCCGGGCGTTCTCGTCCCTTAAAATGAACTCAGGGTCTATAGCACCAGCGTACGGACGAACGTACACATCTAAGATCTCATTGACGTATCGTACAGCCGTCAATGTGCCGTTTTGAACAATGTGCAGGTCCGTTCTTCCCTGCATGCTAATGCCCGCCCACACTATGACCGAGCCCCACATACGGGTGCCAAACGCTCATTGGCGGATCTCCATACCCGCACTCACCTATCAGTGAAGTCCACACAAAATCTAGACTCGTCAGTGAACAGCACTAGGGTCCAGTCATGCAGCGTCCACCTGACGTGATCGCGGGCCTATTGAAGATGTGCCTGGATGTGGTTTCGCGTCAATGGGATTCGGATTGCTGGCCTTCTAGCCCTCATGCCAGCTGTATGAAGACGGTTCCTGGTGGTTTGAGTGGAAAGTCTTACACCAGTGGCATTCTGGAAGTCATATTGAGGGCAGTAGCGGTAACAAAGCGCTGACATCGCGCTTGAACGACAATAAACCGGTCCTCACGCTGAGTTGTGGACTTCTGACGCCCTCCCCCATGCCTATGCGTGACATGCCCGTAAGTTTGAAACCGTCGCCACATCCTGGCAACGGTGCTCTGGGACATCCCAAGGACACCTGCCACGTGTCGTTGGGAACGCCCAGCCTCAAGCATCCCTACCCCCTATTCATTTCCTCATCGTCAATACGCAGTCTTTGCCGAAGATTTGCCATGACCAGTGCTAGGTTCGATATAAACGTTACCATGCACAAGCGAAGTCTGAATAAAACGGATGTGTACATGAAGGTACATGCCCGCGGTGCACCACTTTTCCAGGGGTATCGCTTTTCCCGTGCATCTCGAGCCATGTACAGGTAAACTATCAAAATCTGCTGGACATATGAATAAACTACATGTATGAGAAAAAATCAGATATCTTGAGGTTATCATTAAAAAGAAATAAAAAGTGATCCCTATCAAATTTTGAGTAGTATAGTTGTTCACTTTCAACGTCTCACTTTGATCTGCGTCTGCTTACGCGGATTCGCCCAATCGTATGCGGTTGGGCACATATCACCGCTCGTTTGTCCCATATTTTGCAGAGTTTTGCCTAATCAGTATACTCCAGCATAACCACAACCGTTGAAATGAGGTAGAAAACGCACACAAATTGGGCCGAACATTTTGCGCCCCCACCCACCTGAAATCCTGGATCTACCCCTGCTTGAGAGGACAAAACGGACCAGACTAAATGGACAAAACGAAAGGGACCATATTTTGAGACAAAACGGACCATATCCAGAGACGAAACGGACCATCTTGAACATTATTTTCATTCCAGAGTTACTTTTTATTGGCGTCCATCCTGGGGTGTTTTCAAGTCTGTAGTGTAACTCTAATAAAAGTATATAAAAAACTGCTGTCATATGTATTTTTGTTATGATATATCTGAATAAAATTTCGTTCAAAATTTGACTCGGAAGATATTTTTTCAACTTAATAATAATAATAATAAGAAGAAGAAGAAAGAGAGAAAAAATACATAACATTTTCCTAATAGTCACTGCATGAAAAGTTAGGCGCTAAACCATAGACGTCTCTGACTAAACGGAATGTAAATTATGTCATTATTTGTCTTGTAAATGGGACAGCATGTTATTTGCCTTTTATTAGGTTTATACTACACTTGAAAACACCTCAGGATGACAGCCAATAAAAAGTAATTATGAAGTAAAAATTATTTAAAGATGGGCCGTTTCGTCCCTGGACATTGTCCATTTCGTCTCATGGTCCGTTTTGTCCGTGAGGCGGTGGCAAATATCGTAGGTGAAATCGAAAGTTGACTATTAAAACTTTATTGTAACCAGTCATCATCATAAATTGGTTCATGTTTCTAAATATGTAACAACGCATAACTATCAACTATCATGGGAAATATAATTACCAATACTCACCTTAAATCTTACGAAATTCTGTCATTATGACATGTACATGCTAATTTTTTGCTACATACATATTTAATCTAAGATTCCACCCGGTGCTTTATCTAATCATCTTAGGTTATTAATGTTTATCCTTACAGTGATCTTGAATAATACTCTTGTCTTTACGATTGAAAAAAAAGTTGTCATATATTTTTAAAAGGAATACAGTAACGTTAGAAACAAAACTAGACTTCCCGTACGCTAGTCCTGTAATGTCAGGTTAGGCTACACTAAATCGTGGGCATTTTTCTGTACAAACTCCATGCAGAGTCACTTCCCCTTTGTATTTGTTAGTACTGTCATCACAAACATAATTTCTGGATGAAGGTGAGCCGAAGTACGTGTATAAACTACTTCTAGAAATGTTACTTGTTTTCTTTATCCATTTCTATAATTGATGTGATCAAATCTCATTAAATAAAAATACACTGGTGTTATAAAATGACAAAAGATCAACTGGAAAGAAGTTACTATTTTTAAAACCGAAATTAAAAAAAAAAACCTTTCTATTTATTTTCAAGCATCTGCATATTAAAGGACTGAAATCAATTGAAGACAAAAGACTATTTTTTTCATCAAGATTTATTTACATTCAATATCACAATTCAATCATTATCAAAATAAATCAATGTAATATCACTTTAACAGAAGCAGTATCATTTCATTGTATCATCAGCAAAACACAAAAGAAAGCTTTCTTTAGACTGTATCATTCTATTAAACCAACGTGTTTTCTGAAAAGGGAAGACAATCAAAATCTTAACAATCTTTTTAAACTCTAAAGCTCCAAAAACAGTATAACAATATAATCATGTGAAAAATCTCTTTTACAAAACAAAATGATCAACATGATTTTATCGGTGTGCTCAAACTTCCGTACATTCAGATCTAATTGGGTGGTTTCAGATGTTTTCAAAAAAGCACAGTATATATATATATATATATATATATATATAAAACTATCATTCTTAAATAATTGTGAAAACTGATCTATTGTTGAAAAATCTGTTAAGGTAAACATGCATACATGAAACCTCATTATTTTGCATAAAGTACAGCTGCTTTGTTCTCTGTCTTTGTTATATCAGAGTTTATATACTGTTACAGCTTTTGAATCAGTCACAGAAATAAGCTTCTACTGACAGATTGTTTTTATCAGAGTTACGAAGAACCACAAAAAGCTGTAAATTTGCACAATGTCTGTTAACTGGCTACATATAGGCATACAGATACTAGGGAAATAAGTGGGACCCTAACCATGCATTTTAGTATCTGTTTCAAAAAAAGACAAGCTTGTTGAAAGAAAATTAGAAACAATGGCTCACTATGATGAAAAGTTTGAGTTCAGGCTTTGAAGCAAAGTTTTCTAGAAGGTGTAAACACTAAAGGTTATACATGTCAGTCTTAGATAAATCATGGTAACAGTTTGTTTTACAGAACTAAAAACTGGATCAGTGTAAAAAAATTGTTAACCTTCTTATTACTTACAGTCCAAATAACATTAAGTTAAATGCATGCAGGTTTATGGCCAGTTTTATACATAGTATCTGTATGAAGTCTTTTAAATGATTTCATAAGTTCTTGTATAAAGATATAAAAAAAATAATAATGATCATTTTTCTTCATCAGTAGACTGGTATTTAATTATTTATTTCACAAACAAAATATTAAAACACTACAATAAAACTTACTGTCTTGTCACAATACCTTGTATAACTGTCACATGACCTTGTGAAAACTGTGAAACGTGGTGCAAAGCATATTCCAAAAAATCTGCCATATTGCCACATGGCCTAGTAAAAACATATCATGTGGTCTTTTTAAAACCATCACATGACTATGCTATTAACTAGGTATCTGCAAAATATATTGAGGTAACTTCAAAAACTGTAAGCACAAGGACTAGAATTCAAAACAATACCTGTATATTTCATTAATTTCATGTTTAGATAACAGGTTTGGACTATCTCTAGAATAAAAAAATAAATTCATTTTCCTCCACTGGTGAGAATGCCAATCAAATAAGCACAAAGTATTACTATAAAGTATTACATAAAATTGTCACAAATGTAAAATAAATCAGTGTGCAAATTCCATTTTAAGTATCATATATTTTACCAAATGATGAGGTTATGATGTTAGTTAACTTAGACCTGCAACTTCAAATCTGAAAAATTGTTATCACAAATTTTACATCACTGATAGCCAGGACCTGCAGTGGATACACTTGTTCAATATTTGTACAAGGACCAAATAGGTGTCATTTTTATCTTTCAAACAAGCATACACAAAACTCACAAACTACAAAAAACCTACATATCTGAATACAGTTGTTATTTAATGCCTTGTACGAAGTTCATTTAATAGTGAACATAATGTCTGTGCACATGATATGTGACAGTCAGCAAGTTAATATGTGATTTATATAAAACATTTCATAACAAAGCAGTGAATCCAGGGTAAAAATCATTCCAAGGCAAAACAGTGGACCCTGGAGTCTCAGTCAACATGAAGACAGTGTCACATATGTCGTTTCTGATTGTATAGCTGCAAGTATCTACTCAATGACACTTCCTTGCTATCTTGCCCCACCCACATCCTTATGAAGTCCTGCCTCAGTATTCTATTTGTCCCATTGGCTTTATCTCCTCAGCTACCTGCAAAAAATATCACAAAGACTTCTTTCATGGTCTAAATCAACATATCAAAATAAAACCTTAATTTCTGAACAGATTCCCTGGTCT
Source organism: Cyclina sinensis (assembly GCA_012932295.1). Taxonomy (NCBI): domain Eukaryota; kingdom Metazoa; phylum Mollusca; class Bivalvia; order Venerida; family Veneridae; genus Cyclina; species Cyclina sinensis. Next base: position 10,338,918 of record JAAONU010000012.1, on the reverse strand, counting down.
AGTGAGAAATGTGTAAGAAAGTTACCAGGGTATGTGTGATATTTCCATACTACTTCCTTACGTACTGCCAAAAAAAAGTAAGTTGCCATTAAAAGATGTAGAAGTTACAAATTATTCGTGCAAGACATGTAATTTAAAAAATTTAGATTTCTGATTAATATTCACTTATTACAAATGCACATATCAAAATATTACAAATCATGATCAATTATTCTGCTGAAAATAACCACTGCCATCTGATAACTTCCATCTCTTGAAATGTGAACTATCTTTTTTTCCCTCTTGTAAAATCTCACCTGTTTAAAGTAATTCAGTAAGCCATAAGTGTAAATTCAACAGTAACTGATGTAAGTTTGACAGGTTTACAGCTCTCACATTATTGGCTAAGTAAAGAATGAATATAACATTTGGTCTTGTTCTGTACTAAGTGTGTATGTAGCTGTGGGGTGTTGGGGAGTATAACAAACCTGAAATTCACAGCCAGTGTTGTGTATAATGTCTTCTACTGCCACACCATCAGCAATCTCCTTCAGGATCAGGCCATTCTCATGGTCCACATCAAACACACACTGAAACATATATAGCAGTCATCTATCTTACATCACATGTACTGATGTTTCCCCCGTGTTACAGCTATCTTACAAAAAGGAACTTTCTTGACTTGCTTTTGGACAATTATCACCTCCATATAAGAATTGCCTCCTTTGTGGTATACCTCTTGTACATTTTTGTGATATACAAGCACTGAAGCAGATACATACCTTGATCATTATAGAAAAAAAAATCTAGCTAAACAGATAGAGATAAAAAGCCTTAAAGTTGCAGGAAAAGGTATGTGTTTTTTTAATGTGTGCTTCAGTCTATCTGGCTTGGAATAGACTGTTCCTTTTCAGGTGTGACTGCTGGCATTTTGAGTTCCAAGTGATATAAATATCAACTGCAAATTGTGCCAGTCAAGCTTAAACAGAATTAGTATAGGTTTTACCCTTGTATGTTCCCCTTACCTTTTCTGTTATAATCATGCTAACACATTTCTGGCCAGTCAGGGGGAGACTACACTTTTCTAAGATTTTGTGTTCTTCATTTTTAGCTGTGTGTTCCATGGTTACTATGACCCTGTTACCACTGGAGACCAGATCCATTGCTCCTCCCATACCCTTCACCATTTTTCCCTAAATATGAAAAAAGCAACATGCTATAATAGTGGTTTTACCAGAAATCATTGTTTCATTAAAACAGAACATAACTACTTGCCAAACCACCTCATATTTTCATACTACAAAATAACATCAAGATACTTACCACTCATAGCCAATCCATTTCCATTCTTCTAGTTTAAAATTTCTTGAAATATTTACTGCTGTATATATTTTACAAGTATTTAACAGAAAATGAAAGATGGATATTTCTATTGTAGATTGTACCGGTATATCATAATTTTGCCAAGCAAAATCAGAGCAGAATACTTGCTTACTGGGATCATGTAGTTGGCAAGATCACCATACTGTGACACCTGCATAGCACCAAGGATTGTAATGTCAACATGACACCTGAAATGATTTGATACCAAGTGGTTATGTCAACAGGAAATTGGATACAGTTCGATACCAGGTAGTGTAATGTCAACAAGACATCTGAAATTTATGTTGTCTGGAACCAAGGACTGTAATGCCAATGATATGCTAGCATGACACCCAAAACACATGGACATTAAGGATTGTAATGTCAACAAGACATCTGAAATATATGTTGTCTGGAACCAAGGACTGTAATGCCAATGATATGCCAACATGACACCCAAAACACATGGACATTAAGGATTGTAATGTCAACAAGACATCTGAAATATATGTTGTCTGGAACCAAGGACTGTAATGCCAACATGAAGCATTTAAGTTGTTATATGCCAACATGACACCCAAAAGACATGGACATTAAGGATTGTAATATCAACATGACACATGGACTGTTAACATAACACCAGACAATAATTTCATATAAGGATTTTTATTTTAACATCAGACCTGAAAATTTTTAAAGCTAAGGATTGCAATATTAAATTTAGACCTGAAAATGCTTGATAATTTCTTAATAATAAAACATCAAACTGGACTATGTATGATGCAAGCACTTGTTAACCAATCAATGTAAAACAAATGAGTGTATACTAAATACATGTATATATGAATGCATATGTGAAACTATAAAATAACGGGAGCACATGTGGTCCAGTGGTAACGCGCTGGACTGGTATACCAGGGGTCCCGAGTTCGATCCGCCACTCCTGCACTAACATTACTAATAGTCTTTCGGATGAGACTTAAAACATACACTGAGCAAGTAAAAGAACCAGGAGTGTCTCTGGAATGGGATGCTTTCTGTATCTTGCACTACCCCCACCACATAAAATAACGAATCTCTCCACGGGGCGTCGGTCATATGGGCAACCGGTACCAATGATAAATAAGCTTAAATAGATAGATAGATATAAAATAATTATCAAAACAAGTGACAGACTCAGTGATACAGCCTATAACCAACACACTTCTGAGGTTGTTTAACTGAGACATAAACTCTTACCCTCTGATCATAGCGAAAGACTCATCACTTGAGAAAAATGAACTGCCTGGCAAATTTGTTACTGTTTCTTTTCCTGCATTAATCAGATCTGGGTCAACTTGGTCTTCTGTGGGGAATGGACCCTAAAAGAAAATTTATAATACCAGAACCAATTCATCACAGTAATTACTTGCATGTCAAATGATTGAGTTATAACTCACAGAATGATACTTTTTTCAAGTCCACAACAAAAGAAGAAATGAGTCACTGAATTTTTACTTTGTTCAAGTAAATAGAAAGCCATTGGTGTATTATTTACACTCTAAACTGTGAATAAACAGCAAAAAGTAAAATTAGTAAAAGAGACTGTACTATTCAGAGTTTTTATATATATATACATGTATATTTTTTTAACTACGCAATACAATAATAAGGGAGATTAGTTCATGTACTTACAAGACCTAAGATGCCATTTTCACTCTGCAGGTGTACAACCATACCAGGTGGAAGGTGATTACTGGCCAACATTGGCATCCCTATACCAAGGTTAGCTAAAAAACTTGTTAGGGAAAGTTTTAACAAGAACAGGAAAATTCTAAGAGAGATACTATTATTTCTTAAGCATATCATTTAAATCTTTTTTTCTGTTCCGACAACCGAACATAATCTAAATCAAAAGTAATGGTGTAATTTAAATATGTTTTAAAACTCCTACGTAAGCTGGACTATAACCTATCACAATCATATAACATTGCATTGCCTTTACCAAACATACAAATCCACTGCAGACAAGAACTTATAATAAGTATAATTAGAAAATTTCTGGTAAACCACTGAAGCAGTCTGTAACACAAACACTGAGTGACAGACAAACAGACAACAATCCTACTAACTGACTCTAAGTGATTTACTCCTCTATGCTGCATAATATTAACTATTTGTTATCAGTTTCCTAATATATCACATGCCTCACTCACTAAAACACCGACTTACTTACTAACAGGGTCAATAACAGTAACACTCTTAACCCTGTGCCAAAAAAGCAAATTTGTTCTAGGTCCTGATAATAATGGCTCATTTAAGGGAATTTGATTGGCTAATACATCATATGATATTTAACTGAAATTTAAACCACTGCCATTTTGTTTTTCTTACAATAACAATGAGTTTAAAAAAATATATTTAAAAATGATATGATTAAGCAATATTTACAGTGAGAACTCAATGTCAATGCCAGGCTTCAGATAACATTTGTGGGAATAGCAGACTTGTTCTATCTGCAACTTGTAACTATAATAATCATAAGCAGACAGGAAGTAATGTAGATTTTTAAATCTAAACAAATCATACAAAAGATAACTGATGTATAAAATAAAATAATCATTAAATAAATGATCTAATGTAGGCCCTGTTATTTTTCCTTGGAACAATCATAGCTACCCTTGGCCTTCAGCCTTGTGACCATACATAGGCCTATATCCAATCACTAATTCAACAACAGCTATCACTAAAGGTGATGAATACCCCCAAATATCGCCTTGACACAGCAATTTCTACATGTCTGCCATAAAATAAAAAAAAAATGCTGAAAATTTCAAAACTCAAACTTATGTGGTAAGTTAACTCAGCAGTATAAGTCAACCATATTCAAGCACACAAAACTTAAACATCCTGTAAAAAATAGCAGAAATCAATACAATTGCAACACACTGAGGACATGCTAATCTTGGCTAAGTACTAAACAAGTCTGATTAATTGCTGAAAGAAGCATAGACAAACTTACATTGGACAAACTTTTTTTTTATGTAAAAAAAAATAATCAAAGGGCTATAACTCAGTGAAAATTAATTGGACTGGTAGACAACAATGACATGCACAGGTAGGCTTAGTACTTAAGATTCTTGCAAAGTATTATTGAAATCTAACAAATATTTGCTGAGAAATCGCATGGACAAATTAATGTATTAAGAAAAAATCAAAGGTCCATAACTCAGTGAAAAATCATGGCAGTGGAATGCTGCAACAACATGCACAACTACGCTTAGTACTTGCAATATTTGCGAAGTATTATTAAAATCTGAAAAACAGTTGCTGAGAAATGGCATGGACAAATTAATGTGTTAAAAAAACAAACATCAAAGTCCCATAACTCAGTAAAAAAATCATGGCAGAGGAACATGGCAACAACATGCATAACTATGCTTGGTACTTATGATTCTTGTAATGCATTATTAAAATCTGACAAGAGTTGTTGGGAAATAGTGTGGGCAAATTTAAGAATTAGAAGAATTGAAAGTCCCATAACTTAGTGAAAATTCAAAACAGTGGAATGCAGCAACAACATGCACAACTTTGCCTGGTCCTTATGATTCTTGCAAAGAATTAATAAAATCTAAATAACAGTTGATGAGAAACGGTCTGGACAAACTGATGTGTAAAAAAATATCACAGGTCCATAACTCAGTGAAAAACCATCGGAGTGGGACGTGACAACCATATACACAACTAGGCTTGGTACTTATGATATTTTTGCAAAGTATTATTAAAATGTGAGAAATAGTTGCTGAGAAACAGTCTGGACAAATTTTGTCTATGGACAGATGGACAGACCGACCCACCAAAGGAAGTGAATCCAATATAGCCCCAAGATATTCTATATGGTGGTATAATAACATATACTATTGTCCTATTTTTTAAATTAATTCATACATTTCTTTACTGCTTCCTGAAATCAAATTTATAAGATATTTATATGATAATTTAATTTTCTACAGGTTTAAAGGATACCATACATGCCGTTTTTAAACTCGAGAGCTGCACGTTTAATGATTTTCAACCTTTTCTGTTCCCCAGGGGTCAACTGGTGAGGTTCCTCTTTTTCTGCCTTGGTCAATCTTAACCTCTGTAATAATATGTTGATAGAGACACTTTCAAACAGATACATATATGAATAAAATTGAGCTTGAACATAAGTCATTAGGTCATGCCTGTTTGTTGTGTTTAATTTTTCATCCTAAACAGTACTTTAATGAATCATTTAAAAGTACAGTCCAGTTCCACTAATAAAACAAGTCAAACTGTGCTCTTATAATGAACTTACTAATGAATCCATCACAACAGCTGTTGAACTACTTTAATTTTAGAATTTTGTTCATTCAAACTGGTGGTTTTCACATGACTTTGAAATAATGAATGTAGCCATCATAGCAATACTTTACTGACCCCTTAAACAACCTATCTATAGAAAGAATTTAGTGGTACCATTTAATAAAGGAGTAAGATATTAAAAAATACTAAAACTATTAGAAGAGCTTTACAGAATCATATGACCTTACTTCTATGCGTTTTTCATATTTTGGACCTTTAATGACTCTGTGAACATAAATATGAGGCACTTGTACGTCATTTGGATCTATCACACCATTGTCAACTATCTCCTCAACTTCAGCAATTGTCACTTTTGCAGCTTTACACATGGGAACATTGAAATTCCTTGCTGTTTTCCTAAAAGAACAAAAAAGCATGTATGATGGAAACTTTGTCTAAGAATGCTTCAAAGCCTTTAAGTAAATAAACAATAGGGCCATGATGGCACTGGATTGCTCACCTGAGTACTTTGGATGTGGGTTTGCTGTTAAGCAAATATAAGAAGCAATATTTAATTTTCTAATTGAAGATTCATAGGTGCCTACAAACCAAATATCTAAAATATCAGTCAATAAATAAAGGCTGTATGGCAGAAAGTAGAATAATCAGTCACTGTCTGATAAATTCACTATTATAAACATTCAAGTACTTAAAAACATTTCTGACAAATTTCTAGAATATTTGAGGCGAAAATTTAGCCCGTAGAGTGAACACAAGGTTTTTCCATATTTGGGCTCTGTGACCTAGTTTTTGTCCCCAGATGACCCATAATCGAATTTGACCTAGAAATTATCAAAACAACTTTTCTGACAATTTCCAGGATATCTGGACTGAAAATGTAGCCCCTAAATAGTTTAAAATGTTTTTCAATACTAGGACCCTGTGACCTAGTTTTTGACCCCAAATGACTCATAATCAAACCTGACCTAGAAATTGTTGAAACAAACTTTCTGACAAATTTCCAGAATATCTGGATTGAAAATGTAACCTCTGGAGTGTTAACAAGGTTTTTCCATATTTGCGCTCTGTGACCTAGTTTTTGATTCCAGATGACCTATATTCAAATTGACCTAGAAATTACTGAAACAACCTTTCTGACACATTTCCAGGATATTTGGCCTGAAAATTTTACCTCTAGAGTGTTAACAAGGTTTTTCTATTTTTGGGCTATCTGACCTAGTTTTTCAACCCAGATGACCCATATTCAAACTTGTGCAAGTAATTACCAAGACAAACATCCTGACCAAGTTTCATGACAATTCAGGCAAAAGTGTAACCTCTAGAGTGTTAACAAGGTTTTTCCATATTTGGGCTCTGTGACCTTGTTTTTGACCCCAGATGACCCATATTCGAACTTGAGCTAGAAATCACCAAAACAACCATGAGCCTAGGGCTTAGGTGAGCTAAAAAAAAAAAAAAAAAAAAGAGAAGAAAAATTCTGATTTTCTTGTTTTATTAACTGACTATTAATGACTTTCAGTTGTTTCTGTTAAATGATTTTATAAATGAACTGTTTAGACTTTCAATTCCAAGTCTTAACTCATATTCTGTCAGTAGGCTTAGTGAAGGATTTATAAAACAACTATACTTTCCAAGGTTAGTGGCGAACTGTAGTTGAAGTTTTTACATGTAATTACCAGCTAAGACTTTACATACAGTAATTTATCTGTGAAGGTATGATACCTAAAGATGAGATTCCCTGTTCTGTCAGCTTTCCATGCCTTGATGAGGGCAAAGTCTCCTCGGATGGCCTCTTCCAGTATGTAATTTCTGCCATCAAACATGCGATCCTGTAATATAAATAAAAAGTTATACTAATTACATGAGAAATCATGCTATATAATTATCTTTTGAAATTTCTAAGACATCCTTGAACAAACAAAAACAACAAATGAGTGTTAGATATGCATGAATTATAAAATAAAAGAATTTTTTTATTTTGATTTATAAAATTTTTCACAAATTTCAAAACTACCAAATGATTTTAAAGCTGCACACTGCCTGAAAATAAAGTGAGTAGTCAATTATCAGGGATTCTAACTGGTGCTTTACATTGCCACAAACTTTACTGGAAATGAAACAATTAAAGGAAACAAATAATACATTTAAAATTTTCACAGCATCAACTGGATCAGAAAGAAAAAAAATGTAATCATCTTAATGTCTTGAATTGAAACTGGATTGCAATAAAGTATTCTAGAAGGGGAAATGAAATTAATTATTGATCGAACTAAAGATTATCAAATTCTTCAGAGTATTCTCTTATTCACAAAAAGCTTTTTTATCTAAAATGTGTTAAAACCTGGATATTGGAACTAAACATAGACAAAAATCTTTAAAAAATAGATTATATCCCTGAAAGGTTTTAAAACCTTAAAACTCCTCCAGCTTAATAAGAATTAAGGTTTGAAGTTAGCTATTCATAACCAAATAATGAACAGTAAACAATTTCCTTATCAGTTTAGTTTCTTGGCTCCTAAATCATGTCTATATTGAGTTCAGTTCCATTTTGCTAAGTTTAGCACTAACTTATCCCCATAAACCACTGTGATTTATTTCCAACATTCACAATTTTGTGAGCTCGCTGATTTTTAATGACTGAACAGACAACACCTCTTGCAATGGGTGACCTATTTGTTCTTTTGGCTTGAAAATGGATGGTAAAATATCACAAAAGTGTGAGATGTCATTACTGTGATTATCATTACATGTAGGAATGATCAAGTCATTTTTGCAATGAACTTTAAACACTAGCCATTGCAACTCCCACATCAGTACCTTCAGTGCTTTAATTCTATGAAAGCTGGTCTACGGTTATAATGTAACAAAGCTAGTGTTTTCTGTAATGTAAATATCTGTTTAAATTAAAATTTCTATTATACTGTTACAAGCTCAATTTACTCATTATATACTTTAAATTCATTTTCAATTCTTTTAAATATGAATAAGTAAGAATAAAAACCAAAAGAATTTTTGCATAAATTTCAGCTGTGTGTTGTGATTGTATTTCTAGTTCGTAATAGCTGAATGATGCTCTAATGTAATTGTAGGGAACTTTGTTTTGTTATTGTTCTAGCTAGTAATTTGTATGTATCCTTTTTGACTTCCTATAACATTTCAATTACCTTACGATTGTTTTAAAACAAGTACATAATGTTTGAGAACAATACATGTATCTGGATGAGCTAATGTTCATTATTACAAACATGACAAAACTAACATAAAGTAACATTTTCTTTGATCTGCTTGTATCACTAATCTTCTTCTTCTTCTTATATTATAACGACTAAGTTCATTTCTGATACATTATGGAGGGCCATGCGTGAGAGAATAAAAAGAAATAGAATGATAGACAATCCAAGCTACTCAGTCCACTCAGTAAGATACTATCAACAGTGATATAAATTAGTGCAAAAACCTAACACCTTAAGCCCTTAATATATTCATATACTGTTGTGAAGGAAATAAGAATAGTAGTAAGGTTAAAAACAGAATAAAAACAGAAATATATGAAAACTAAGGATGGAACACTGATGCAGCCAGCCCAGATTTAAATCCAGCGCTAAGTACATATGATGATAATGTGTTCAACTGAACAACTGTTCTCGGAAAGAATGAAAATTTGTGGTAATCAGCTGTACTTGTTTGTATTTGATAAAAGGAGTGTTTGTCTATTGTATGGAGTGAGATACCAGTAATGATTGGGGATGTCAACATGATTACCATATTGTTTCTAATTAGCGCCCCTGGGATGTTCATTTTTCCAAAGTGGGCTGCTAAATAGAACTACTAAATATACTAAATATGCTGTTATTGCATTACCAAAACAAAACAAAAAATCAAATTTTATTTACCAGGAACTGTCAGGTAGTCTTTATTCCCATAAAAAAAGTAATTCAAACTCATTTTAAACAGCACCCACAATCATTGAAGTTCATATGGTAGTTACCTGTCACCAAATGTTATGACAGGACCTTGTTGGAGTATTGAATTTTCCTCTGCAGTCACAAATTAGGTCACATGTCAAAGTTGTGTTTCAGGATTGCTTTGTACATTTAAATATGATTTCAATTTTATGGACTGGCTTTTGCTAGATATTAAATATGCTGAGGTAAGATTTTTCTTCTGTGTAAAATACCCGGGGTGGGGGGGGGGGGGGCTCTAATAAGAAACATTACAGTATACACTATGCTATAAAACAATATAAGTCTAGTTTGTTGTCTTCTTGATTGCAAAGTATTCCAATTTAAATTTGAGACTGTGCTTGCGGTCTTGCTGTAATTATCTGTTACAAATGTAGCAGCTTGCCTTTGAACATTTACAATTTTATCAACATCCTTCTGATGATAAGTAACCCATACACTAGAGGAATGTTCTAAAGATAGTGGTTGATTGTGAAGAGTGTAAATGGTATCTATTGGTTTACGATTTCTAGTTACATGCATAATATGCCATTTACTGATGTTAAAAGACATCTTCCACTTTTGCTCCCATTTTGATAAACTGTCTAGATCTTTCTGAAACTGGACTGTATCAGCCAAAGCCTTTACAGGTCTATAAATAACACAGTCATCTACAAAAAGATGAACATTTTGACTTTAAACAGAAGAGGTCCAAGGACAGATCCTTGGGGTACACCAGAGATTACAGAAGCCATGGTAGAGGTTGCTCTGTCAACAACGACTTGTTGACTGCGTCTTCCAAGAAAAGATTTTATCCAAGAATGTGTAGTGCCCATGATGCCATAATGGGCTAGTTTTAACAACAGTCTACCCTGACAAACAACATCAAAAGCTTTACTAAAATCCATGATGGCTACCGGTACATCCACCTGGCCTTGCTGCATGGAAGTAGCTAAGTCATGAATAAAAGCCACAAGTTGGGTTTCACAAGACCGCCGGGCACAAAAACCATGCTGGTTGTGCACCAGGATATTAAACTTGTCAAGATGGTCTAAGTTAGCCTATTAGTATCTAATTAATAGATAAACAAGAGGGCCAATGGCCCTAAAGTGCTCACCTGGGTTCAAAGGTGAAAGAAATTTTTATGAATGTAACGATGCATATCACAGAAAAGGACCAATGCAATTTCATTGCCATAGCTCCAAAAACAAAAAGTAGGTCAGTAGGTCAAAATATAGGTCATGTGACGACATTTTAGAAATCGGAACGAAAAGCTGTACACACAGTCCAAATTTCATTGCCGCAGCTTTAAAACAAAAAAGTAGGTCAGTAGGTAAAAAAAAATAGATAACACTATAACGTTATTGAAATCGGAACAAAAAACTGTACACATGGTCCAAATTTCATTGCCATAGCTCCAAAAACAAAAAGTAGGTCAGTAGGTCAAAAATATAGGTCACACGATGACATTTTTGAAATTGAAACAAAAATCTGTGCACATGGTCCAAATTTCATTGCTGTAGCTAAAAAACAAAAAAGTAGGTCAGTATGTCAAAAATATAGGTCAAGGAATAATGTTTTTGAAATTATCATGAAAAACTGTACAAATGGTCCAAATTTTATTGCCATAGCGAAAAACTTTTGGGCGGGGGGGAGTGACCGCCAGGGGAGGGGGGATGACCCCACTGTGGTCACAGTGCATACTACCAAATATCTAAGCTCCAGGCCTTGCAGTTTGTGACAAGAAGATTTTTAAAGTTTTTTGCTATATAACTCTATGTAAAACATGTGAAACTTAGGTGGGGCCAGTTTTGACCCAGGGGCCATGATTTGAACAATCTTGGTAGAGGTCTACTAGACAATGCTTAACACCAAATATCTAAGCTCCATGCCTTGTAGTTTATTACAAGAAGATTTTTAAAGTTTTCCCTATATAACTTTATGTAAATCAAGTGACCCCCCAGGGCTAGGCCAGTTCTGACCCCAGGGTCATAGTTTGAACAATCTTGGTAGAGGTCCACTAGATGATGCCTCATACCAAATATCTAAGCTCCAGGCCTTGTGGTTTCAGACAAGAAGATTTTCACAGTTTTTCCTTTAAGTTGCCATAGCAACCAGAGTTCTGCATGGAATTGAATTCTTAGAGCAACTTCGAAAGAGCTTCATGCAAGGAACATCCCGTGCAAGTTTCATTGAATTTGGCCCTTTGGTTTCAGAGGAGATGTCGTTTGAATGAAATTGTTTACGCCTCACAATGCACACTGGACACTGAGGTATGACAAAAGTTCACTCTGACACTTTGTGCCAGGTGAGCTAAAAATGCACACTGTCAATCCTCACCAAGATATTTAATTGGTGTAAGGTGAAATCAAGTACTATCTTTCATAATCAATTATGAGATAAAACCTGTGTATATGCTTCACCCTGAAGTAGAACTGTTTCCAAATCTTAATGATTTTAAACTTTATTGTTTACTAAGTAATTCAACTTTGTAAACAAAAGCATGTGTCATCTCTTGGTATATCACAAAATGTTAAAAATGCCTAAAAATAGAATTCACAATTTCATGACTCAGATATAGTGGTGCGACACTTTCACCTGTGAGTCACATTGTTTATACAGCATTGTAGTTTTACAGCTACACCAAAAGTTGGTGTGGATTTTCAATAATCGAAGCAACCAGCGCTTGAAAATGGATATGTAACATTTTCTTACAAAGGGGAAGCAAGCATTTAAGGTAAAACACATTATCTTTTCTTTGGAGAAATCAATAAAACTGCAGGTGAAAATATTTAACAGTGGAAACATGTCAACTGACGAAAAGGAAATTTCAAGGTGAATATAGAAACTATAAAACACTACTGAAAATTACAATCTTGTTCATCTCTTTGGACAGCATGTGATCATGTTAAGTAGTACAAAATATATTTCATAAAATAAAAGTTTTACACTGTAGTGACATTATCATATCATGAATTTGCTCAAAGTTAAAGCAGAGATATTGATTTACAGACGTTTTGGTAAATGACCAGTTCGGTAAATTGGATTTATCCTCGAGTGACCAGTTTCGACCACAGGGAATCGGTACGTAGGGGTTAAATGACCCTACAAATACTTATAAACCACATTTCTCCCAAATCCTTTGAATACATGTTTATATATAAATACAAGGGAACCAACTCATCGGATTTCCTTTGTAGAATCATTTGGACATGGGTTCGCAACATCTTTCGCCTAGGTTCATTTTAACCAATCAGAAATCACCTCTGTCTCGGAGACAACAACAACAATGGTTGCCGTATTCGTCGTCTTTCAGAAAAAGTAGTTTGTGCCGAGAGGCTAAGGAGATTTAGAGAAAGACCATTGCTAGTGAGAGAAGCATTTTTGTTTATTGTTTCGAACTGAACCAAGTGTTTTCGCCGAATACGCGTGCAGGCTGTTTTGCTTGAGGTGAAAAGTGTTGCGAACCCGTGTCCAAATGGACTTATAAAGGAAATCCGATGAGTTGGTTCCCTTGTATTTATATATTATTTAGAAGAAGTGTGGTTTATCAGTTACTTTAGGGTCATTTAACCACTACGCAGCGATTCCCTGTGGTTTCGACGCTGTTAAGATATAATTTACTGACAGGCAAATACAACATATCAGATGGGTTAAAACATAAACATTCTAAATCAAGTAATATCTTTGACCAATGCACGTACACCATTAAAACTAAAAGGGTTGTTTATTTTTAAGGAAACAGCATTTATCATAGGTTATATGGCTGCAGCCATGTTTTTTGACAGTGACCTAAAATGACGCCCCTGATTGGCTGCCTCGATACAGCTTTGTCTATCACTCTACTGCACTGAGTACACTGTGAATTTTGTACTTACGGTGTCCACCAATACCAGCAACAGCCAGGATCTACAATATAACAACACATAAATATGGTTTACCACTTTATTTATTCAGTTTAAAAAAAGTGTATGTAACACTTTGGCAGTGGTTTTAATTGGAGCTCCTGTCAGCATGACCATCTCTAGAGCCTTAACCATAGTAGATGTAGTGGTGTAGCATCTATACATAATTTCTTTATGGAACCTGAAATAGATAAGAAATACTGAAACTTAGGCATCACTTATGTTAATTTACAATTAAAAGTGTTAGCGTTCAATTAAATTTCAATTAATAAAAGATTGTTGACAAAATGTCTATAACGCGTACACATTACACAACACTGAATTAAACCATATAAATAAATAGCTGATCACAAGACTGTCACGTGACCAATGAATGGGAACAGCGAGCGCAGCAGAGAGAGGCTTACAATTTTCCCACGCTCATTTTAGCAAAGAAAATGACGCATGAAGTTTCACTTTTTTTGGCATTAGAAAAAACACACGAGAACATATTATATGAGATCAAATTCATAAACTCTTACCTTTGCATCTCTTTTTTTCCACTCGATTAACGTGATCGATAGTGAAGTGAGTTTACTACGATATAGTAAAGTTATGACATCAGCGGAAGTCGCTTATATCAGAAACAAAAGGAAAACAAAAATGGCGTCGAAATAGGTCAGCGTCAAAATAGGGCACCGGACGATATATAGTAAACCCTTTGGACGTTTCGGTAAAAAGTCAATTATATAATTATATGGTAACAATGGGATATATCACATATTTCACCGGTTTTCTTTTATCTCTTAGTTGTACTCAACACATTAGCGGTCTTTAAAACCCGCTAATTGAGTAATAATAGATGCGTGCCTGAAAATATCAGAGCACTGACTGTGTTAAATAAATAAATAAAACGCACGTATATATCTCTACCTGCATATCGTTGTGATGTCGTGAAACCAAAGTATAACTGATTAATCTGGGTCCAAACTGAATTCTTAATCTTAAGTATAAGTTAAAAAATGATGTAACGTTTCCTATCAGAACATTTTTGCTACTAATCGCGATCAATCAGACTGGATCCTGATAAGAGGATGAAAGTAAGACAAAATGTTTTTAATTCCTTTGCCAAAACCTATTAGAGCCTATTCAACATGACAGTTGCTTATAAATTTGACCAGACCACTGTAAATACACAATGTAGTTTAGACACTATCCAACAGGATGAGGAGTCAAAAAGAAAACAAACTAGGTAATTATAATGTGTTTTTCATATGTGTGACAACTTTCTCCATTATTTGCCATATAATTACTATATAATTGCCTTTTTACCGAAACGTCCAAAGGGTTTAATATATAAATCCAATTTACCGAACTGGTCATTTACCAAAACGTCCGGCACCGAGATATTTAAACATCATTATGTATTTTTTCTATCTCTCTACTCTAGTCCGCAAGTGGAGATATTGTTTAATTTTTTGTATGGGTCAATATCTCGCCAGATTCTGACCCAGCACAAAAATATCTCAGAATATCCTCAAGACGTCACTTGAATTATTTTGACTTGCAATCTCTCTGCATTCAAAGCTTGAGTAGTTACACATCAAAGAGTGAGTCTCATTTACAAGCCGTTTGGTCACCCATTTTCTTGTGCAAGATAACTATGTATGAAGGAATAGTGCCAGTCAAAAGTACATGTATGTAGCCAGGTACAGGTTTAAAGGTGATAAATCGATATGGCAGAACTGTGTGGCTTGGTAGCTTAGTTGGTAGAGTGTATGCCCTGTAAGCAGAAGGCACTGGGTTCGAGTCCCAGTCGAGCCAAGGTTTTTCACCTGTTGAAATTGGCGCCCAACGTAAATAACCTACGTAATAATCTGGCTACTGCTTCTGCACCTCGAGAATGTGTTCACAATATTCTCTGCGACTCTGAGAATTCGGGACGAATTCTTAATTTGGAGGGGGTATATGTAGCCTGGTACAGGTTTATAGGTGATAAATCAATATGACAGAACCATGTGGCTTGGTAGCTCAGTTGGTAGAGTGTCCGCCCTGTAAGCAGAAGGCCCTGGGTTGGAGTCCCTGTGGAGCCACGATTTTTCACCACCTGTTAAAAGTATATATCAATATCCCGTTAAAGGCCACCTGAATTAATCATTTGTAGAGTATGAATAATATGCTAACAGTGACAAGCACATTACTACATATGTAATTTAATACTTTTTTCAGTAATTGTGGATGGTACAGTGTTGTCTAGAATAACTGAAAACCTGAAGGCCCAGTCAAGAATGGCCAATTATAAAAAAAAGTCAAGTTGTTAATTCCGATGTGTGTCTTTTGTAACTTGCTCACTTTGTGTCTTGATAACCTCAGCTGGTAATAGCCATTGTATTACAGCTGATGTTACTTTTCATTATTCTGGATATACTATCTGGTACCTTTCAATAGTCACTTACATAGCCAGCCATGCTATAACTGCAGAGTACGTACATGTAAGTTGTAGCATGGTGTAACCTGATTTTCCTATACCAGGTAAAGCATGGTTTCACTTTTCAGTAAAAATAAATGTTTCAGTTTCTGCTTGAGCTCTTTCAGACCAAATGATGAACATGATACCTAAATGTGAGTCTGTGTATGCTTTTAATTTAGAATAATAGTAGGAGGGTATATAGTTTCTGAATTATTGGTCATTCCATCCCTCCATCTAAAAAACTTTAACATTGCCTATAACTTCCTCATTAGTAAATGCATATACTTCATACCTGAAAACAACACCCCTTTAGACAAGACTTTTACAATGACTTACATGCATATGACCTGACCCCTGAATGACTGACCTTGAAGGTCCAATTCTCATACTTACTAATTGCCATAACTCCCTTATTACTTAACAGAATTACTTTATATCTGCAACCCTTTGAGAGAGATATTCTAAATGACATATAAATTTTTTACTTTGACCCCCAAAATGACATTGATCCTGAAGGTCCAATTGTCACAAATACTTAATATTGGTTATAACTCCCTTATTACTTAACAGAATTAGTTTAGATTTGCACACAGCAACCCTTTGAGAGAGATCTTCCAAATGACATATATGTTTTTGACCTTGAGTCAGACTGTCAAAAAAAACAACAACAACATTTCTTTTGAAAGATCAACAATTTATCATGTGGCCCTCAGCTCAAAGGTCAAAGCATCACTTCGGGCACACTGTCATCTTTCAGTGACAGTTCTTGTTACATATGTATAGGCAGTTCCTGAAATTCAATCTGACTGAAGTACATGATCTAACTACGGTTACCGGTAGATCTGAAAGCGACCCATTCATTTCTGTCTTTTGGATAATCTGGATTTCCAGTATTGTTATTTATATCCAGCCATATGACGTGTCTTTATGGTTTACCTCTACACACAGCGTGTTTTATAGTTTATGTTGAGTGTGTAAACTTCTACAGCATGTTTAAATCATTTTGAATGTGTTTCGTAAGATAAATGAATGCTCCTTCGATTAATATAAGTTTATTAAAGTTTTGGTTTGTATTTTGCTAAATGAATATTACTTATTATTATAAAATCAGCATATGAGCATGGTGACGAAAATATTCAAGTAAACTGGCCTGTTTATTTTGGTATTCATGCAGAATCTATCAAATGTCTAAAGCTGCTGGAAATATTCACACACATACAAAATTTTATCTCAATATTTTACAAGATTTCCTCAATATTAACTTTGACTAGAATGAATGTGTGTTTATGGCAGAAAATGACTGAGTAATTTGGGATCCCAGATAAATAAAGATTTTCGCCTGTGTCCAAATGGTTAAAAATAGAAATTTATTCTTCACAATAACCACTAGAATTTATGTATAAACATATTCTGTCCATTGACATCAACATTGCTTAACTTTAATTATAAGTTTTGAATTTTTATGCCCCCACCATAAAATGGGGTGGGAGGGGGGTGCGGGGAGCATATAGTGTTACCTGTGTGTTTGTGTGTTGGAAAAAGTATATACTTCGTGTCTAGTCCATAACTTCTGCATGCATGATGAGATTTCAAAATAAATTGGTGTACATAATTACCATAATGTTGCATGTAAGACCCAAGTCCCTACATGTAGGTCAAAAGTCAAGGTCACAGTAGGGCACTGAACTTAGTGTACATGTATTTGTCATATTGGCTTAAGTTCATGTGGAGTTCTTGTCAGGTCCATAACTTTTGCATGCATGATGGTATTTCAATATCAGTTGTCTCACTTGACCACCATAAGTAGAGGATGCCATTTTTTTTTGCTTGCAACTTGTATTCAAAACCCATTACATTACTAACATGATTATCTTTTCAGTACACATCATGTACATATTTGGTCCAAATTCAGTAATTAATGCAGGATAGCATTGCCTTATAACTTACACACACACACATATTTATATATACATCATGTGTATATACACACCATAAAAAGGTAACGCTAATAATTGCCAACTTAAAGCCCATGCTTTTGGGGCATCAGTGTCCTATAGACATGCCTAGTTCATGATTATGATGTACATGTATGTTAATTAAGGTACAAGTTGCATGCTGTTCAAGTCAGTCAGTGTACTAGTACACAAGGCTAAACAAAATCATCAAAGACATTTTTGCAGAGTGAAAAACTTAACTTTCATCTTTTTTTTAATGAAATCATATGAAAGTTGTAAAGTCTGTGTACTATTCAAGTGTTGGCCAAAATACAGCAATTATTTGGTTGTCTCTCTTTGTCGCAGTGCTATTATTTCTGGATTTGGCAGTCGAACTGTATATATTTACAATATATATGCAAGAAAATATTTACAATAATTATGCAAGAAATTCATAGTATAGATTTCTTGCATCACTCACAAGAAGACTTAAAGTACAGCATTATAAATACACTGACCTCTCAAATGATGGAAGCATTCAAATGTTGAATGCATACTAATTTCCTAAAGATATGAGACAGACATACATATGGACCACAAACTCATTTCCTAGAGATACGAAGTCTCATTATTTTTCCTGGATAGAGTTCATTTGTTGGTCTATTAAGTGAAAGTATACAAGAGAAGAGTTTAATAATGAAAGCAGAAAAAAAAAGAATTTTACAAGGGAATGTATTTAGTGGATATATGTAGTCTTAACTAAAATAGCTTGTAACTTGCACATTTCAGAAACAGCATGGTCCGAGACCGGCTTGCTGAGATGCAGGCCAAGAGCGCAGAGGCAGAGAGCAAAGGGAAGAAGAGAGAGTCAAATGGCACGCCACTTCTGAATTCAGAACAACAGCTAGAAGAATGCCTTGCAAAGGTTACTCAAATAGACAACAAAATAAAGACTATGCGAGAAGATGTTAAGGAAATGAAAAGGTTACAGAAAAACATAATCTCTAACCCTTTAATTGATAAAAAGGAGGTAAAAAAGCTTGAACAAACCTCAGATGGGGTGTTCAATGCTGGTTCAAAACTTCAAAAAGAGATCACTGAATATAGGTCTGAGTTTGCTAAAATGCACATGGAAATAACTCATGAGAAAATGATAAAGTCACACCTGGATAGGTTAGGAAGTGATGTTACTAAGACAATGAACGAGTTCAGAGCTGCACAGTTAGAATATATAGAAAAGACACAGAAGCTGCATCACAGGAAGTATGAAATTGTGACAGGAAATGAAGCCAGTGGAAGCGCAGCTGTCGATCCTAGTAATATACAAGCAGTTTTTGCTGGCGACTACTTTGCTGAGGCCCAAAAGGCGAAAATGGAGTTGCGTGAGATAGAAGCCAGAGATATGGAAATAAAGAGACTAGAAAATAGTGTTGTAGAAGTGAATCAGTTGTTTAAAGAAATCAATGCTCTAGTAATGGAACAAGGTGAACATATTGACAGAATCGAGGACCATGTTGAAAAAGCTGTTAATGATGTGGGATCTGGAAATAAGCAACTAGAAGAGGCCAGAGAAAATCAGGCAAAGGCAAGGAAAAAGAAAGTTTGTTGTATCGGTATTTTAGTGGCAGTTCTCCTCATAGCAGGAGTTATCATCACCATTGTTATTGTTCAAAGCAGTAACAATTAACAGAGAGTCAACTATAGATACAGTGTACCACATAAAGCACTTGTGCTTCTTCCACTTAAGGTCATTCTTTTTATGAAATTACACAAAGATCAAATTCATTGCAACGTAAATGTTATGAAAAGAATGCAAAACAAAATTCTTTTATTTAAAGGAAATGTACAAATACAAAAAAACAACGTAATTACAGTAAAAAGGTTTCTGGCTGAAAACATGTATTTTAGCATATTTACTACCACAACATTTCTAAATATCAAATATAAATAAACAGATGAACAAATGATAGGATTACAAAAACTGAATGTATTACTTTCAGAAGAGATGTGAATTTTTTGTAAGTAAATAAAAATTAAAAGCTACAATGTATAAATACATTGCATCGAACACTGGGTTTGATTTTCATTTCTTTGAGTAGCAGAGAGCACACTGAGTGTATTCTGTAAAGATGTCTAAGTAGGTCCCTTTACTATCATTTTTTAAGCTTGTCTGTTTTGAAGAAACAGCCGAGCTAATATGATCGTTGCGTTGTCGCCGTGGTGCAAAAACTACAATGTAGCTCATTACCCTAACAATTTAAAAGGTATCAATATGAAACTTTGCATGATTACTTATCATGTCAAGAGGCATTTGTAACACAAAAGGCATAATTCTGAAAGGTTTATTTTTGGAGTTATGCCCCTTTTTAACATACAATTTTTATTAAAATTGCTTATTAAGTTGAATGATTTCAAAACTATCGAAGATATCAATATGAAACTTAGACTGCTTGCTTATCATGACAAGAGGCAGTTGTAACAGAAAGGGCATTATTCTGAAAGCTATATTTTTGGAGTTATGTCCCTGTTAAACTTACAATTTTTGTCAAAATTGCTTATTAAGTTGAATTATTTCAAAACTATCAAAGGTATCAATATGAAACTTAGACTGCTTGCTTATCATGACAAGAGGCAGTTGTAACACAAGAGGCATTATTCTGAAAGCTATATTTTTGGAGTTATGTCCCTGTTTAACTTACAATTTTTGTCAAAATTGCTTATTAAGTTGAATGATCAAAGGTATCAATATGAACAATATCAACATCTTGACATGAAACAGAGGTATATAGACCACCTTCAGGAGTAGTGCACAAGAACCATAACTATGGCCCCCATGATCGACATGTAAGATGAGTGTTGGTGCCGCTCCGCGGAGCTCTTGTTTTTAGCTATGATTTAAGTTTGAATTGGAAGTGTTCACATTGCTCTGTGTGCAATATCATGTAGAAGGAAGTTTCAGTTTTGTGTATACTAACATGTTCATTGTTTATAATATCACATCACTCTTGTCAATCTAGTGGTTTTTTTTGTTTGTTTTTTTACTATTTTTATTTTTTTTTTACTTATATGTTGTTTACTGTTTTCACTTATTGTCTCATGAAGTGCTATGTATTTTGTACTGTAATTGTTTTAGTCGCTTGGCTAATCACAATGCCCAATGCCACAAAAATACTTATAAAAGAAAACAGAGTACCATGACTAAGACTTTAATGTTTTAATGTAGGTTAAAGATGTGGATATAAATGGATTCTTCTTTTATTCTGTCTAAAGTCATAAAATGTAATTACTGATACATAAAAAGGTAAAGGATCCTTATATATATACTATAAGGAGCTGCTCAGTGGTCCAGTGGTAACACGCTGGACTGGTAACCCAGGGATCGCAAGATCGATCCCCTGCTCCTCACTAACATTACTAATTGTCTTTCAGATGAGACGTTAGAACAAGGTCCCATGTATCAGTGCTGTACACTGAGCATGTAAAAGAACCAGGAGTGTCTCTGGAATGGGATGCTTTCTGTATCTTGCACTATCCCCCACAACATAAAATAACTAAACTCTGCAGGGGATGTCAATCATATGGGCAACCGGTACCGACGATAAATACTCAAATAGATACATGTTGGTAGATAGATTGATTTATATATACTCAAAGACAAATACTTCATCAGTTTGTCAAGGAAGAATTCTCCAGTTATGAATATCAATGAAGATTTCATGTTAATAATGTTAATATTTTGAATAAAGGTCATTCTTCTTTCACTTATGGTTATAATAATGAAATCTGTTATATGACATAATTTATCGGAATTGTAATTGGTCAATTACTGATCAGAAACAGAAAAACAATTATAGTGTGGCATATGCTGTAACATGTTTACCTTTTACCACGTAAAACATCTTTGACTTACCATATGTTTATCTGTAAACAGTTACTTTATGATGATATTAGATAACAGCTCATTTCATGGGCCTTGCAAGGTGATATTTACCTTGGCGTACAGCCTATAACACATCAGCCAGGTCCATAAACTGTGAAATTCACCTCTTCATCACGGAATAACAGATTAGTAGTTCGAACTTATTTTTTGCAAATCATTTTTTCTTCCTTTTTGTACTTGTATTTAGTTAATTTAGAATACAGATAGAAATTCTGCAGTGACAATCCCTGAAACAAGTTCAGGTTTTGGCAATTGACAAAATCTGAGAACAGGTAAAATATAGTTTGTTGTCACATCTATTACTAATAAATTATGAACATAAATCAATTGCAAACTTTACAAATAAAATCTCTGAACAATTCTATATCCCTTTTCTATATGAGTTTATATGTATGAAGCTCTGTATATATAAAACATAATAGTACGACTTAGATAACCAAAACAAGCATCATATTTCAGTTTTTGTTGACAGATTTATGTTGGAAAGACATTATTTAACTAATTACTCATTTTAAAACAGAAGAACATTGGAACTGTCACATAAAACAGTTTGTTATATTTTCCCTATTGTTGGCACTATCATTAATCACACTTCATTGCAGCTACATTGTATTGCATAATATTGTTATATACAGTAGAGGCATTATTTTGAATTTCTAACTAATTCAGTAGTTAGTGTAAAACATGCTTTGATATTACTGTTTTTAACAAATCTTTTTTTCAAGCTTACCGGTAATTATAGTGAAACATATGGAGGCAATGTTACTATTGAATAATGGATAGGACTGTTGTAAGACTACACAGTCATTGCTGTTCTTGCTCGCTCAGATATGTTGTTATAATAATAATCATAAAAGTGCACTTCACTCTAACTTTAAACATTCCATAAAATATGTTTTTATTCAAGAAATCTCCATAAAGCTATGCAGGCTTTTTTTCACAACTGTGTCATACAACTGGTATATTGTAATAAAGTTTATAGTGTATAAATATATGTCTGTTTTATTTTGTTGTTACATCCTGCATATCAATTAATCAAATCGCCTTGCATTTGAAATAAAGTGTACTACAAAATTACAAGAAAACCTTTCAACACCTTTTTAAGCACAGTACAAGGTATTTGTCCCTTGCCTGTTGTCTGTTGGTTGGCATCTGTCACCATCATTTAAGCATGTGAACACACCAGAGGTCACATTTTGACTAAGCCTTCATAACACTTGCTATTGTTTGTCTTTTTGTCCTCAATGGTAACTTTGACCTTTGGTCACGTGGGTTTGAAAACTAGGTCACCAGCCAAAACCAAAGGAAATCCATATGAACATTCTAGAGGCCACATTTTTAATCAGATGTTAATGAAACTTCCTGGAAAAGTTTGTCTTGATTATCCCTGGGGTGGGTTTGAAACTAGGTCACACTGGTTAAAAAAAACCTCAACAGCTGAGTTCAGTGAAAACACTGTGAATACTCTTATTAGCTAAATCTACATACAATTGGTTGATAATTTCTCTGACATACAAGAAACTGGGTCACGTGCGTTTGAAAACTAAAGGAAAACCTGAAATCTCTAGATACCACATTTTTACCAGATCTTCATGTAACTTGGTCAGATTGTTAGTTTTGATGACCTCTAAGATGAATTTTAAACTGGGTGATGGTAACTAACTCGGCTCAGTGCTAGACCTCATAAACACTACATGTAACATGTTTTGGCCTTATCTTAATAAAACTGGTTAAAATTTGAACAAATCAGTTTAAAAAACTAAATCAACAGATGAAGGAAATCCCTGTGAAAGCTCAATAAATTAGTTTAAAGGCCGGGGCTCATTTCAGTGAATTACCGGCCGGCAGCCAATTAAGCATATAAGGTTTATAAGGAGGAGCTTAGTATAAAAATACTACCTGTAGAGGGAGAGCAGACGCTGTGTAATCTGATAATGTAAACACAGAAAATTCGTCTGCTAAGTAAGTTTCAGAGTGAATGAAAATACTGTTTTTCATTTGTAACTGGCCTGTTCATCATGTCCTTAAGTATTCCGTACATATTGCATTTTTGCCATAAATGCATGCTTTCATCACCAGTTAATTCAATTTTAAAGCTTGGAGATCTATCCTGGGTTGTCTATCCATTTTTAAATGTGTTAATTCTTGGAACTTAGCTTTGAAACTGAGACAATGACTAGGTAATTATTTCAGTATACAGAACCTCCTATCTAAAAGACATAAATTATACTGGATACACACCAGCAAAGAATGTCACAGAATTTTGATAAATACCATTAGTTCTGATAATTGCAAGGAAAACAGAGTATGCTGAGCAAGTGATGATAGAAAATGGCTGATAAAATAAGAATAACAATAGATGTATCACAGGAACAGTTAGAAACTATTGAAAGTTTATTTTTGCATTATGACTGGGAATACATTGAAAGTAGAAGACAAATAATTTCAACAGAAAACTTGGAAACTTCAACTGTGACAAATTCTTGTACTCAGACATCTGCAGATGGAGAAGAGTTGGTCATTGGAGTGCCGGAAGTAAATAGGTTTCATATTCAGCAAAATGAAGATGAGGAGGAATGTGTATATTGTTATTGTAGACCATGTATAGTAAGCGAAAAGAACCGCCAGTTATGGTGGGAAACTGAAAATTATGAACCTAGTGATGGAAATCATGGCTTAAGAAAAGAGAAATACAAGCGTTTCTGGAAATGATGTTTCATAAAAATGTTTGGAATGACCCAAGGTACAGAGAGAAAAAAATAATGGTTTTGAAAAGTGACCCTAGGATGAAAAAATGTGTTTGGCACAGAAGAGACATTATGTCTAAATGTGTTTTGAATATTGTTCGTCAATGGCTTCCAAATATTCCTGGAATACCTTACTTGGGTCATTTGTGGGAGTAATAACAGTTACCACTTTCAAGCAAGCTTTTATATTTAGGAATTAGAAGAAGCAAATTAGCTACCAACTGATGATTAGTGTTTTACTAACATTGCTAAAATAATGCAGTCAAGAGTAAATAGTTCTTTCAATGATTAAATTCAGTCTTTATTCAGTTTCTGCTAGCAGTCCTTTTCTTTTACAAAACACAGGGAATAATGACCTTAGCAATTCAGTATTTACCATCTGTAGATAAAACATGATAAAACACGTGGAATTTTCCCGCCTTATGTCAAGTGATACAGAGTGTGTGTGACTCACTACAACAGCTGCAATATAATTAGTTCTCATCCAATGGAGAAACTGCCAATCATTTGAGAGGTAAATTCAAATTCTGTAGCAGACAGCATATATTTTTTTCCTGGAAGTCACACTTCCAGAGAACTAGTGAACTTAATTTCTTCAGAACTTGTGACAATGATGCTAAAGAACATTTGTGCTAAATTTCAAACAAGTGTGATGTTTAACAGCCATTAAATCTTTATTTAAACCTATGATGTTGCTTGCTCAGTGTACAAAAACAGAGTAGCCATTTCTCTACCTGATCCCCTTTTATAGTTGTACCCCGGCCTTTAAAAAACTAAATCAACAGATGAAGGAAATCCCTGTGAAAGCTCAATAAACTACAGACGTTTTTATTCGCATTCTTCAGAACTTACTGTGAGGTTGTTATTTTTAATGACTGGGTGCATATTCTAAGCAGAGTCACACTGGGTCAAACACTAGCTCACCAGCTCAGATCAGTGGACATTCTGGTTGACATATTCTTTACCCAATATTCATGCAACTTATTTTGATGAATCTAGGATGGGTCATAAAATAGGTCAACAACTGCGATCATTGGAAAAAGAATAAAAAGGCACAACGCCATTGCAGTGAAAATTATCTTACCTAAAATTTTGAAATTTGTCTTTCAAGCTTTCTTCATATGGCATGAATGTACCATCATAATGGTTAATGTTACCACAGCAACCAGAATTTTGAACAGAGGAAGAAAAAGTGAGGAGCATTATCTCTATATTGCCATCTATTCAAATAAATTTTCATTAACTTAACTTATATGGTTTTTATGCTATCAGGAGAACCAGATTTTCAAACAGCCAGATAAAGTGCATTCCTATAGTCCCAGTGTAAATGCCAGATGGGGACAAAAAACAGCTACAAGACTATTATTTGGAAGAAAATGCTTTCATCTTACATGAAGATAAAGACCATAGCTAATCCCAAATCCATAATGTCGACCAGTCATAAATCTTACTAATAACAAGCTCAACATCTTAACAACAGGACGTAAATGAAAAGGGTCAGATGTTGAAGATTATGTGAAAAAACAAACCTCTCTTGGTTCACTAACAATATCAACCCCACCCTCAGGGTTGTACTTGATTGGAGCACCACCTTCATGTATTAAAGTACCATAACCTGTTGGAGTGAAGAATGCTGGGACACCTGCTCCACCAGCTCGGATACGCTCAGCTAAAGTGCCCTGAAGAATACAAACATAAAAATGAATAGTTTTAGTGAAACATGCCTCCTATGTCCATAAATTAGGAGGTCAAAAAGAATCATCATCAATAATTTTCAGGTCTGCTTATTTAGCACTCTGGCGACAATGAAAGAAGTTCTGAGTGCTTTAAGGCAAAGAGGCAAATAGAATTTTTCACATTCACCCCTTGACTTGTTTAGTAAGTAACCTGAATCTGAAGGTCAGGATAACACATGAATTACACAAAGGATAAGTCCACCATCATTCAACATACCTGTGGTGTAAGTTCCACCTCTAGTTCCCCTTTAAGATACTGTCGTTCAAACTCTGCATTCTCCCCAACATAGGAAGATATCATACGCTTTATCTGCAAATGAAAAATAAATACTAGTATAAAATCTTCAGAATCAAACTTGCAAAAGCTTTACTTCTGTTGATACAAAAAATACAACTACTGCCTTATAATATGAAAACCAATAATCCAATAAAGCAAGTGCAAATTCGTAGTGAATAAAGTTAAACTTATTTCCATCAAAGCAAACATTAAGATTTTCTTCTCATGTTTACAGTAATATTAAACTAGAAATGTGTCCATAGGACACAGATGCCCTCACTCAACCTAGCTACTCATATAGCTAGCAATATGGCCACGAGATAGTCATACACGCTGAATCATTAATAAGATTGGTTTAACAAAATGCCAACTAAAAGAAACCTGTTGTGGTGTGAAGACTCAAAATACTGTCTCCAACACTGTGACCAATGGATGAATATTATCCTTCACAATTCTGTATGTATAGTTGGACATTCTTGGAGGATTGCAGATGGTAAACAGGTCTTTTCATGTCTAATTTGTACTAAGTTCCTAAGTTATAATATATAAGTTCTGTAAGTCAGGCTGTTTATAAAACGTCCATTGTCATCCAAATAGCAAACAATTTTAAGGAATTGTTGTAACAAAATTTCACCATTTCCATACTTAAATGTTGAATTCTGCTTAAGCTGGTGCTAATGGGCGTGGACGGTAACTTGCATTTTCCATTACTGTCCATGAACATGCTCAATCAAACTGAGTCTGCAATTTGACCATTGGAACAACGTTAAACTCACTAAGAATAAGGACATTTTTTAGGTATCAAACTGTAGGGCAACAATGCTGTGGTCTGAGAAGTAGGTTGACTGGCAGGATAATCTGGGTTGTAGAATATTATTCTGTATGTAGACAAGGTCAAGTGTAGAACCACCTCTGTGAGTTGGGAGCTGCACACACTGGGAACAGTTATTTAATTTCTGTGACAGTCTTGTAAAATTTGTAGAATTAAAAGCTAAGTTGAAATCTCCAAGCAGTACATCTGGAGAAGTTTGGTCTGCAATATGTGTTAGATCATTAATAAAGTCTGTTATGTTCAAGGATGGAGATCTATAGAGAAGACAGAATGACCTTGGACAGAGCTCTGATGAGATGGTAACTGACACTTGTTCCATATGAGGTTGATGTGAAACACTGGAAGTTGTCACTGGCAACTTATCTCCTATGTAGAACAACAACCCATGGCAGTTGTCTACCCGTTACATAAACATGTCAAGCTCTACCCAACACGCTGATGGTACTGTACTTGATTCTCATAGACATTTGCTTCAGTCAGACACAGTATGTCAACTCTGCTCAGAACTGGGTGACTCTAGCTCTAGCGCTTTTGCAGTTACAGGCGACACAAGTTGAAAATTGCAAATTTTGAGTATGTAAGGGGCCATAACTCTAACAATTCCGAATAAATCTATATGGGAAACCCCAGTTGCACAACTTTACATGCTGATCAACATTCCTGTAAAGTTTCTTGACTGTAGGTGCAGCGCTTTTGCATGTACAGGTGACACAAGTTGAAAATTACTATTTTTGACTAAGTAAGGGGCCATTACTGTAACAGTTCCAAATAAATCTATACGGTAAACCCAAGGTGCACAACTTCACATGCTGATCAACCTTCCTGTAAAGTTTCTTGACTCTAGCTCCAGTGCTTTTGGAGCTACAACTTTCTGGGACAGACCGACAGACGGAAAAGGGCAAATCTAAATGCTCCCCCCCACAGTGGGGGCATAAAAAAAGACGGAGACATCAGGTGGTAAACTTGGCAATGCTTTGACATCTATCATTAATAGTTCTTGCTTTGTGTCTACCAGTAACTCAAAGTTAATGG
Organism: Cyclina sinensis; assembly: GCA_012932295.1. Classification (NCBI taxonomy): domain Eukaryota; kingdom Metazoa; phylum Mollusca; class Bivalvia; order Venerida; family Veneridae; genus Cyclina; species Cyclina sinensis. The sequence goes on along the minus strand of JAAONU010000012.1, from coordinate 10,310,458 downwards.
CAGATAACTCCTAGTTTCTGCTTGTTTTGTGCTTCACTGGATGACATGCAAACAAAAAAGATATAATAAATTGTGCATCATAACTGCACTTGATGCTGATGCTTTTAAAATCAAAACTCCCAAGACACTGTAAACATGGTGGTGCTTATAGTAAAGTCAAAAGTTCAGAAAATGACTAGGTTTTAAATTTACCATGTTTAGTCTATCATCAGGTACCTGCAGGTATTTGAAAACTTGGTCCGAATCCTTCTAGCCATCTATGTCCCTAAATACTTCAAACTTGATAAAAAAGATAGCTGACTACATGACTGAAGAGAAAGAACTGAATTCATTTTTTAAAGGAGTTTTGGTTTCTCAGCTGAAAACATGTCCAAGGTATTTTTTAAATAGCTTTTTTGAACAGTTAAGGAGCTGAATCATGTGTTTTAATATTTGCATTACAAAAAAAATCTGCTAAAATGTATAAACCCAAACCTGTTTTTGTTTTAGGAGTAGCCCAAGACCAAAATTGTCAACACCAGCATTGTTACTGACCACTGTTAAATCAGTCTGTTTTGTCTCGAGTAATGCAGCAATCAAATTCTCTGGTATACCACACAATCCAAAGCCTGTAAAGAAATTTAAAGTTTATATGATTAAACCTAAACCTGTACAAAAGTCAAAAACATATCTTACTAACATGAATTATAGTGGTCAGGTTGCTTAGTTCCTTAACAAAATGAAATCATACAAGAATTCTAAACCATCTGACTTTTTCTAACTTTTTTTTGTAAAAACTGATTAGTTCAGTCAAAAACTGTTTGGAAGATATGTCAGCATAATTATTAACATCTTTGAAAATTAGTACTGTGACACATTTTGTCTAATTGAACTATAACTTCACACTATTTATACAGTACTAAAATGACTAAAATGACTACTGTAGGTGTAGGTGGTTTACATGAAGATCATACCTCCAACAAGTAGCTTGCTGGAGCTTGGAATGTCTGCAACAGCTTCCAGTGCATTGTCATAAAACTTTGCTGAACCTTTCCTACTTGTAGTACTGAAGTTACAACATGGCTGTAACAGAAGAAAACAAAGTAATTATTATATTTATAATATTGTTACAATCAATGAACCATCTATTAAACAAATGGTCTTTTCATTATGATCCTCCAGTGACAGGAGTTTTGCTACTGTTGGTCCTCGTCTCTGGAATCAACTGCCAGAAACAATTAGACAGTCTAGTTCTCTTGATATTTTTAAGAAAAACCTGAAAACATTTTACTTTCGAGATTTCTTTTCACATTTTTAAACTACATTTACTGATGTTACGGTTTTAATTTTTAATGTAAATTTGTGATTTTATCCTATATAACTGAAATAATTATTAATTTATTTGTATCTATTTTTTTTTTTTAAACTTTTTACTCATACTCATTTAATTTATTTGAGTATTTTTATGTTTGTATTTTCTGTTCTATGTCCTTATATTTGTTATCATATTCTCTTGAATTCATTCCATGTTTTATAGGTCTAAGTTACATACTTTTTTATTTGTTTTACTTCATGTTGTACAATGCCATTGAATATGTGTAGTCATAGTAATGTGCGTTTAACAAATAAAACCAGTTTCAGTTTCAAAAGTTAACGCTCTCTTTACTTACATGTAGTTAAAATAATTCAACATTCATAATTTTGGATTGTTTATATTCAGGCAAACTCTGTCCCAGCTGAACAACCCTATAATAAAGAAGTGAAGTAAACACTACAATGACTTCATAAAGTCACAGAGCAAAAAACTGTTTTTGACCAAATGAGCCTCAAAATCAATGTGTTATCTACTTATCATGTGCAACCATCTTGGAAAATTTGGTTGTAAAATGTTGTCAAAGAGCAGTTCTCTAAAAGTTTGACCTTGATCAAGAGGGCCAGAAACTAAAAGGGTTTATTTACATACTGCAAAACAACCCTGTAAAGTCTGATAAATGGTCAAACCATTTTTGAAGTGCAGGCAACTGTGAGCTTGACGTTTGACTTGATGGGCCCAAAAGTCAACAGATTTTTCACTCATCAGGTCCTACAATTCTGTAAAGTTTCAAGGCCCATGGTTAAGTTTTTTTTGCATAACTGATCAGAAAATATTTTCAAAAGACAAAGCCCTGTGAGCTTGTCCAATGACCTATTTTACTCAAAATTGACAGAAGCCTTTACTCATGCCCTTTGCCCCCCAATCCTATAAACTCTGAGGGTCCTATGTTAAGTTGTTTTCTAGTTATTGACTGGAAACCATGTTCAAAATGCAATCACTTTTTAGCCAACCTTTGATCTGGTGAGCCCAAAATCAAATTGTTTCATCAACTCACCAAGCCAAACCATTCTATAAAGTTTTGGTGCCCTGGCTTTGGTGTTCTTGACTTTTTTTATCCAAGTGCAAGCCTCTGTGTGCTTCATGTTTGACGCAATAAGCAAATTTACCAAAGTTCTTAAAAGGGTCATATTAATCAAGTTCTTTAATACTAGAAAATACCTGTTTAAAGCTTCATGCCAATTTTAAATATTGAAAAAAAAATCTTATTTCAATCTGCCAAAAAAAGGGTAATATCCGCTGAAAAAGGAAAATTTTTCATTAGTTTATTTCAGGGAAATAACCCATGAAAAATAATTGTCATAGGTATGATATTTGCAAAGCATGTAACTTTTATTTCAGTAAATACATTTTTTTGAAGTTTCATTCCACTGACATTTGTTACATGCTGAGAAGTTACTAAGAAATTAGCCTAATTTATTATGCTTAAAGTGTTGATCTGATAATTTTTAGCTGTTTAACTTTTAAGCCTAATTTTAAACTGCATATAACCAAGTGAAGGTTAACAACTATAAAATCTCAACCTATAAAAGTAGTTCACCTTTAGATGTGAAATAGTATGTCAGACTACTAAGAAATATCCAACTTGCAGAATTAGGTTAATCTGTATTTTCTAAGGTCATACAGAGGAAATGGTCAATGAAAAATGGCCTTGTCAAATGGTCCTTATATTATATAGCCATGTATGGTGCATGTACAAAAAGGACTTCAAGTCAGACATCCAAAATGGGTCGGTATAAAACGCAGCTTTTTACGCAGCCAATATAGAGATTATAGGAAAACGCAGCCACTATGAAATATATAGGAAAACGCAGCCAATATACAATAAGAAGGAGAATGAAAAATGTCGGTTCATTATTTGAATTGATGCAGTTTTATATTTATAGTATATAATAATATTTAAGAAAAATAAAATAAATTATTAACTTTATATTATGTTTTTTTGTTTTGTTTTGTTTTTGTTTTTTTGTTTTTTTGTTTTTCTAAACCGTATGTAAAGATTCATATACAAATGTTAAGAATCGCTTGCAATCCAAAATGTTGATTTTCAGGACTGCCTTCATTAATTTCTTTTATAATTTAATATCGTTAATAATTGATAGAATTATACGCAGCTTTTTACGCAGCCAATACAGAGATATAGGAAAACGCAGCCAATATAGAGATATAGGAAAACGCAGTCAATATGAAATCTATAGGAAAACGCAGCCAGTATACAATAAGAAGGAGAATTGATGCTGTTGTATATTTATAGTATGCTATAATATCTAAAAAAATAACTTTATATTATGTTTTTGATGGTTTTTTGTTGTTGTTTTTTTTCTAAACGGTGAGTAAAGATTCATGTACAAATGTTAAGAATCGCTTGCAATCCAAAATGTTGATTTTGAGGACTGCCTTCATTTATTTCTTTTCTAATTTAATATCGTTATTTTAAAATTGATAGAATTATACACAGCTTTTAAGGCAGCCAATACAGAGATATAGAAAAACGCAGCCAATATAGAGATATAGGAAAACGCAGCCAATATGGAATCTATAGGAAAACGCAGCCAGTATACAATAAGAAGGAGAATTAATGCAGTTGTATATTTATAGTATGTGATGATATTTAAGAAAAATAAAATAAAGTAATTTTTATAAAGTTTTTTTTTTTTTTTTTTTAACGTACAAATGTTAAGAAACGCTTGCAATCCAAAGTGTTGATTTTGAGGACTGCCTTTATTTATTTCTTTTATAATTTAATTTATTAATATAATTGTTATTTATATCATTTGCTTTATTGTAGGGCACCATATATTAGATGTCGTTATTAATTGATAGAATTATACGCAGCTTTTTACGCAGCCAATACAGAGATATAGGAAAACGCAGCCAATATAGAGATATAGGAAAATGCAGCCAATATGAAATCTATAGGAAAACACAGCCAGTGATGAAACTCCGATGTACATTTTTTATTCATCTGGTGCACTGAGTTCTAACAAAAAGGTTAGTATAGTAGTTAGTATAAATATCTTATGACATCAGCGAATTACATTACTTTTTATGTTGCAATGATTTTTTTGTTCCAGGTGTTGATTATTTGAAATGGTGGGCGGAGAAATAATTTTTAAACATTAATCCCATTGGATGACAGCTATACTATGTAAATGAACTTGGTAGGCGGAGCAATTAAAATTATTCACATTAATTCCATTGGCTATCAATACAATTTGAGCAGGACGAAGTTTGGTCGATACATTAAAAACTAATTAACAAAATATTGATGGAATAAATAAATAAATTAAAGAAAGAAACACAAGTGTAATGAATCTCAAATGAAAAGAAACTGATGACTGCTGTATAACTGAATGCAAAGATTATTTGCATCGTGCTTGATAATTCTTTTTTATGCATGTTATTTCATTGTTTTATATCTTACATTTATGATAATAACACATTTAACGTGTTGGCTGCGTTTTCCTATAGATTTCATATTGGCTGCGTATTCTTATATCTCTATATTGGCTGCGTTTTCCTACATCTCTGTATTGGCTGCGTAAAAAGCTGCGTATAATTCTATCAATTAATAACGATATTAAATTAGAAAAGAAATAAATGAAGGCAGTCAACATTTTGGACTGCAAGCGATTTTTAACATTTGTACATGAATCTTTACATACGGTTTAGAAAAAAAAAACAACGATAACAACAACACAAAACACACACACACACACACACAAAAATCAACATAATATAAAGTTATTTTATTTTATTTTTCTTAAATATTATCACATACTATAAATATACAACTGCATCAATTCTCCTTCTTATTGTATACTGGCTGCGTTTTCCTATAGATTTCATATTGACTGCGTTTTCCTATATCTCTATATTGGCTGCGTTTTCCTGTATCTCTGTATTGGCTGCCTAAAAAGCTGTGTATAATTCTATCAATTTTAAAATAACGATATTAAATTATAAAAGAAATTAATGAAGGCAGTCCTTAAAATCAACATTTTGGATTGCAAGCGTTTCTTAACATTTGTATATGAATCTTTACTCACCGTTTAGAAAAAAAAACAAAAAAACAACATAATATAAAGTTAAAAATTTATTTTATTTTATTTTTCTTAAATATAATCACATACTATAAATATACAACTGCATCAATTAACACAATGAACCGACATTTTTCATTATCCTTCTTATTGTATATTGGCTGCGTTTTTCTTACATATTATTACATACTACAAATATACAACTGCATCAAATCTCCCTTTTATTGTATACTGGCTGCGTTTTCCTATAGATTTCATATTGGCTGTGTTTTCCAACTATATCTATATTGGCTGCAGGCTGCGTTTTATACCCCGAAAACGCAGCCTGCAAATTGCAGAGTGCGTAAAAAGCTGCGTTTTATACCGACCCATCCAAAATAGGCTTCTCCTTTGGCAACAGAATCAAATAAGGAGATAAAAAATGATTTTATAGATGCTTTCTTATCAAATTAAACAAATGCCCAACAATTGCAGTATGTTTCTTAATACTCTACTAAATGGGGTGTCAGTATGCATGTGTTGAGGTAAAAGTAAAACTGAAAAGCAAATAATGCATAGTTCATACTTGGATAAAACTTATTTGGAGGTGTAACATTTTCCAGCAATTTCATTGGCTGATATCCTGTTATAAATGCGACACTTCAAAGACATCATATTTTCTAGTTAATCTAAGTATGTCTTTCAAAACTGGCAGACTAGAACAACGCTTACCGTATGTTGGGATGTGAGTGCATAAATTGAAGGCAAAAGCCGTATTCTTGAAGAGGCAAACAATTTGACAAATGTTGACATTGTGTTTTCTTGGGTACCTTTAGCAAGGGAGGCTACTCATGTACAATGCTCTCCTATTGGAAACAAAATTCAGTGCAATTTGATTCAGAGTCACCTAAAAGATTGTTTTGTTAATGATTGGGATACAATGGTAGAAATAAAGCGTCTAATTGTTATCGATCAGCGCCGTTCATTTGTCAAGTTTCTTCATGAATATTTTTGTAAACACTGAAAAATTACCGCAATCTAATGGGCAGAATTTAAGCAATACTTGTCATTTAGTCCAAGCCGTGATGCATATTTTGTAAAGCATAAAAGAATCTCGAAAACATTGAAGAGTAAACCATAAATTTTAGAATTCATCAGTCGTCAGGAACGCCAACGGGAAATTTAAAACATGTCGTAAGTTCAGTTCCAGAGATATTTATGTTTTGCTACATGCACTGTTTTATTGATTTTATCAATGCCATTTAAAAATAAAGTTTGGGACTGTTTATGATAACTTAGCATATTACAAAGGACTTTGCTCAGTTCACTGTATTTAAAATGAGTGTCAATTATTTAGGAGAATTCTTTTATTTATGCAAATGAATATATATATAATATTCCTTCCAAAAATAAAAAGTATTTTCATACAGTAACAAATCAGATTAGAAGGTATAGTTTACACTCATGCTTTGCTGCATGGGTTAATGAACCCAAAAAAGCAGAAGATAGCATGCGTTCAATTTTTTCAGATTATTCTCAGCTTAAGCATGACGTCATTCTAGCCATTAACCAATCAGATAACAGTAACTAACTAATTTAAGCCTTCAGTTGTCGGTCGTTACTCAGACTTTATCGTTGAAGACTATGTGACTTTAAAGTCGTTTGTTATGAAACCTAACAACTTTAATTAATTAGAATCATTAAAAATGCACTTATCAGGCTGTAGGTCTTGGAAATTAAGACAGTTGCTTTTGTAATATGTTCTAGTTTTTGTAATTTTTAATCTTGAAGTTACATGTAGCTCAACGATAAAATCCGAGTTATACCCAAGTACCGATATACTACCTTTAAAAAGTACCCAGATGTGTAAAGCCGAGAATAGCAATTTCCATCATTAATCAGATTTTGTTTGAATCCAGTTATCCAATCTCTTGGAATGTTGGATTTTTTCTTCAGACCCTCCCTTACTATGGGCTGCATGTTAATTATAGATGTAACTTTAAAAATGTAAAAAATGAGAAGTAAATTTATCATTTACAAAGAATAATTAAAGTAAATACTTTGAAATGTAGAATATAAAGCATTAAAGGGATATAGTAACCACTGTTAGTATAAACTTTTTTGTTATCTGGAAGATAATGCAATTTTGAAAAGAAACAAGTTACTTTTAAATAACCACAAACATTTCTTGCAGTGGTATTAAAGATAGGATTCGGAAGAGAAAGAAGGATAAGCTTCTAGACGATGGTGGGGAAGAAGAGGGAATATCAAACCCTTCAATGGTAAACAGTTTCTCTTATTACAGAGCTGTTGATAGATTTGCTGAAGAGTACTTTGAGTTTGTTAAGTTTAGCTGGAACAAAAAATAGTGAAATGGAGCCATTATTAGGGAAAATAAAACTAAACATGCAGTATAAGTAGTACAACTATATAAAAATGTATCCCTTCACATATCTTATGAAGCTGCATAATTTGCCTAGATCATCTGTGACCTGTCTTTGCATTATTTCAGCATGAATTTTTACCCTTGTTCTTTCATTTCCAGGGGGAAAAAATCTTCACTGAACTGTCAATTTTGGGTAGAAATTATATATTGTATAATATTTATTTATCTTTTCAGGACGAAGAGGTTATGGAGGTCACCCAGCCTAGTGGTACAGACTCCTCACCAGAGGTATATAGTAAATGGAGTATTTTGTTGCATTGATATTGCAGAAGTATACAGTTGTTTGATCTTGTTTAATAATTCCATTCCATGTGCTTTAGTCAGTATTATTTAAAACATTTAAATTCTTGGCGTATTATATATAATATGTTTCTATTTTGAACAGATGGAGGCAGCCGAAGCTGATGCTTTGGTGAAAACACTGAAGACAAAAAGAACTAAAAAGAAAAAGGAGGTTTGTTAATCTTCAGTTAATGTCCTACAGAGAGTTGGCTTTGACAAAAATTTTCAACAAAATACCTCAATTTAATCAGTGTTGGTTAGCAGATGCATTTATATTTGTTGCTATGTAACTGTGTTCTTTAGTCATGTAACTCTGTGTAGCAGATAAGAAGAATTTCCACCTCCAGAAAAAAGCCAATATATCCCTCTAAGTTGACAAATATCAGTGTTTACAATTCAGTTTAATTGAGATAGCATATTTACAAAAGAATACAGTAAGTGTTACTTATGATACTTTTTCTGAGTTGGCAGTTTTTGCATAGAAATAACAACTTTTCTTCTGTTGAATTTTCCAGTTGGCTCAAGAAGTTATCTCCCCTAAAGATGATCTTGCCAGGGAACTTAAGGAAGCAAAGAAGAAGAGTAAAGCAAAAGTCGATGAGTCTGTACGTCAGGAGCTTGAGGAAACAGCAGTGTCTGAAGTGGCAGATGATGGTACCCTGCCTATGCCTGAAGGGGAGGAGGAGGCTGAAGGTGTACCTGGGGAACCAGTATCTCCCAAGGAAGAGGAAGAGGAAGAAAGTCCTATTAAGAAATTAAGAAAGAAGAAGGAACCTGTTGAAGAAAGTAGGTGGAATTCTTTCACTTGCTAAAAAGTAGGGATGCAAGAGGTTAACTGGTTAACCTACCTAATAATCGGTTAACCGGTAACAATTTTCCGGTGAGGTTAACCGAAACAAAAGGAAGAGAGAATGTTAAAAATATAAACATTAAAAGTAAAAACTACAAAACAAGCGCGCCGCACTGACAACGGTATTTATCAATCGTCGTGGTGATAAACCCCGGATGCGCGTAGATCAATACACGTGTCATACTTATACACAGGATGACTCGTTTATTTGTCACTTTTGCCATTGTAATGATTAACAATTATATAAACATTGCGCCTCCTGTTTGCAGCTGCCAATTAAGAGTTTAACTGACACTATTGTTTGTTTTCTACTCGCTAAATAAAAACTTAACTTGAGATTAAAGGAAAATCGCCGTTGATGATTTCTTAATAATTAACACGTCAAATCAAGTTTGTTTTTCGAAGCAGTGGGAATTTATGTAATGTCTTATTGTACTAATTTGATTTCACCAGTAAGACTTGACTGTGTAATTAAATAAAAGATAAAACTCTTCAGTGTTTTTTTATTTATTCTATGTACGTAATGCATTACATTTCATTATACGAAATGAAAGATAAAAACAAAAACAGACTGAAAATGTTAATATTACCAACAAGGATTGCATACATTTATAAAATGAATTTAAAGCAGTAAGAAATTACACACGAGGGGAATGCATATGTATCTTTTAAGCGATCACAATACTCTTTCGGCCCGAATAAAGATCCGAATAGTAAACACTATCCTGTCAACTTCCGGTTTCACCTTAAAAGTTACAAAAGTGTACATACCATAAACTGTGACTAGTCAGCACGAAAATATTTTATTGTTTATCGGTTAACCGGTAAATTTACCGGTAACAGCGTCAGGTTAACCGGTAAATTGAAAAGTTACCGTTTGCATCCCTACTAAAAAGTTCCAAATTGTTTTAGAAAGAGTGTTTAACAATGCATTGCATAGAATATGTTAATTTCAAACACTGATTAAACAGCAGACCATTAATACTAAACTTTGTTTTTATATTTCATTTTTAAGTATTTCATTTCAGACATGTGGTTTGTCATAAAAAGATCAAAATACTGGTAGATTCAGTGTCATTTTTCATCTGTATTATATTAAAGTCTTAACTTAAATTCATAAACAGCACCCATTGAAGGTCCACCGGAGGCTGAGGAGACCCATGAAGAGGTAAAAGAAGAGGAGAAAAAAGAAGAACCCCCTCCCAGGCCTCCCTCACCAGTGGTAGCTGAAGAAGAGACAGAAAGGAAAACACCTAGATTGGCCTCCATGAGAATGAAAATGAAAGAAAGATTAGCAAAAGCTGAGGTTTGTTGTAACATTTCTATCAAAAATGTCTATACTCAATGTTTCTTATGCGTAAATTTATTGCTACAGCAAAGTCACAGTTTCTTGGGTTGGTTTCCTTGAAAATATGTTAATACTGTGATTATTCTTATATCTGATCTAGTCTTAAACCATGTACTGATCAATTTTCAGCAACAATTTAGAATTTAGTTGGTAAAATATTTGAGATAAATTATTCAAGAAATCTTTCTTTATGACACCTCCTAAGATCAAAGAGTTTTCTATAAAATAGGGTACTTGCCAAAGGAGGAATCAGTCTTGAAATCAACCAAGAAAACCTCAATATCTCTACAGTAAAGTCAGCTTAATATTTTATACCTTTTTATTGTTTCTTGGTCAGACTAAATTTCAGTATTTTTAGATATTGTTCAGTTAAAGTGTTTTAAAGAAATCTCTTACTGTTTGCATAAATTTGTAGGAAGAGGCAATGACAGAAGTGAAAGAGGAAGCTAAGGAGAGTCGAAGAGAACGTAGATTACAGCGAGATAAAACACAGAAAACACGCTTTGATACTGATGTAAGTTTTATGACTGAGTCCCTATGGGAAATATGAATTACCTTGCTAGACTTCAATGTTTATAAGTGATTCTCTGTATGAATTTTTATATATCATTAAAAACAAGACATAGCCAAAATGTGATTTAACAAATCACAGTGAAATTCAAGTAGAAAAAACAAAAACCATAATTCAGTCCATTAAACACTTTTGCAAGGAAAAATGTTTCATGCCTCAACAGTAAGCATTTAGTCTACCAAGGTAGAAAATACTTATAACCAGAGCTTTACTAACTCGTCTTCTGGTGAGATTTGTGATAATATAAAACTTGTTTAATACCAAACTATAGAGTAGAATTTGATTAATAATTAAATTTAGTGTAGAACTTGTTCAATACTTAAATGTAAACCAACTTTCCTGCTAGATTTCTCATATCTTCTTTTCAAGAAAAATATGTTTCCATCTAACAGTGACTGTAACAGTAACAGTGACTGTAACAGTGACTGTGACTGTGGGTTGTGGTATCTCTGTCTCAGCTTTAAAAATTTCCTAAGTCTATATTTACTTGTAAAATGTGTGCGTATTATGTGTTTAATACTATCTCTTAGCAGCAGTACTTTTTTGAATGATTAAAATATAAATCAGTTGGTTTTGTGAAGAAAAAGAACTGCTGTTTTGTAAATTTATGTTCCATGCTGTTAGATCATCAAGAACAATGTACAGTTCTCAAAACTTTTTTTAGACATGTATAACCTGAATAGAATTAATGTTTAACTGCCTATTTTAACATGTTTTATCATACTGAAGAAGTGGTTTGCAGTTTAAACAGCTCTGGTTGTTTTGATCTGGGGAGGGGGCGGGGGAGGGGGGGGGGGGGAGGGGGGAATCAAAGCTCCTATATCTTGAAGGTCTAACAGCAATAACGATGTTATAAACGCAATAATCAGATTCTATGATTTACTTTGTTTTACAATGTTACTATAGCTACAAAGATCCAAGTATGACGAGGTTTGTACTTACACTTTGTTTCATCCTGCTATTTATATTATAATGATATAAGTGTATCATCACAGTAACTAGTATACTTTTCATAAACTATTAGCACATTTATCGTCACTGTTGCATATAAACATTAGCAAGGAGATAGCTCAGAGAATGTAAAAGTGTTGTACACTTTAAAGTGGTTAACAAGTATTATCCTTCCTAGATTGAAGGGGGTATATTGTAGTTGTCATCTTTCATTTTGAGAAAGTTTGTAAACCTCTTCAATAGTTTTAGACACTTGAACCAAAAAACCTGAAATATATTCATGCATGACTGACTGAATGCACATGGATGTACCTAGTTGGACATCTTGGGTTATTGATCACCTTCAGTGATATTCTCCTTATCCTTGCTCAATGTTAAAGCATCTTTTATTCTTATGCACCTACTAACTCTGCTGTTTGAAGGTTCCCGTAGTAACAATTTTGTTTTCTGTTTTGTATAGTTTTCTTTGATACCACATGTATTGTTTTTGTTTTATTTTGATTTGATATACAAAAGTTTAGCCAGCCTGCTTGCTGTGTGTGCTTAGTGAACTTAGTTTTGAAAGCACTTTATAATAATTTGGGCCCTTTAGATATAGAAAAATACATCTGTCTTAAGCAGTTTATTTTTTTTATTTTATGATAATTAGGCATAAAGTATGTTCTTCCCATGTATTTGTCACATTGTACTTTCTTAAAATTTACTTTTTATAGTTTGAATCAAGAAAACAGACTAATTTCACTACCTATAGTAAATAGCTGTTATGATATAAACAGAAAAAGAAATTTGAAATATAAACTCAGAAGTAAAGCGTAATCACCCTACAGAAATAGAAAGGTTACTTCAGTCAGTCTGGACTGAGACTGAATCAGAACTTTGTATCAGTTGATTATAACTGTCAAGTTTTAAAGTTTAAGTTCATGGTTAAATGTTATGACCAGGTGTCATTAAAAGTGAAAAACCTCTATGCCTAAGATCATTGGTATAAACTTTTGGCTGGCAGTGTAAGAAACCTGTAACCTCTATTTCTTTATAGATGTAACATACTATTATCTAATTCATTGCAGTAAGCAACTAGTGAGTTATTAGTTAAGTTAGTTATGGCAAGTATGCTGTCATTTCTCTTTTTTCCCAAACAGGACCATTTCAAGATAAGACAGCAGGTAACAATGTAGTACCAAGCTTCATTGTTATATTGCCAGAGCCAAGTACATATGCTAAACATAAGAGTTGAAAAAGTTTTCTCATACAGTTATAATGCATTTGAACATAAGTATGGTTGCTGTTATGCTAGGATGTCTCTTTGTTGATATATTTTCTAAGAAAAACATGATCAGCTTGGAGAAAAGGCCTTGAAAGTTGTAATATCTAAAAGTATCCATATCATGTATGTTTTGAGTCCAAATGGCTGAATTCGGAGAATGCTTCAATATGGACTCAGAGTTGGAAGAATTAGTCCTCATTTCAAATAATCATTTACAGGTTGAAGAAAAGACTTTTAGTGCTATCATTTTGCTGTGTTTTTTTTTTATTTTTGTGTATGTTTGATTTGATTTCATTACTCTTTTTTTATTCTATTTAATCTAATGTTTTAACCATCTTTAGGTATTGCCTTTTAGAGATTTCAGTTCAGCTGTTTGATTTTTTTTAAGAAGCTCTATAAATTGCATCATTGTATGTCAGTTTTATGCCTTAAATACATGTTAATGACACAAAACATATCACATTCCTGTATTCTTAATAAAAAAACCAGTTCTGTTTCATCATATGGTTTGCTACTTTTTTATGTTTTTATCTATCATTTAAGTACAATATTGAATTCTGTCTATAGATGGAAGCAGAGGAGTTGGAAAAATTGACAGAAGAAAAAAGAAAACAGAGGGAGGAAAGAAAAAAGAAACTTGCAGCAACAAGAAAAGAAGTTTGTCAATTTTTTATGTCATACTTAAGTTATAACCTTAAAAAAAAAAGATAAGTGAAGCTGCTTTGAATGTGTCTGTCTACAATTCATTGCTGTTCCTAAAACATGTAAGATAATTATACATGTAGCTGAAAGCCTTTCCATTGTACAACTGTATTTGTTGACAGATTAACCAAAACCTTTAAAGGTAATGTTTGCTGTGCAAAATTATGCATCAAAAGTTAAGATTGAAAGAAGATTTTATTTATACATTTACATTTTTAAGTGGTCAACGTATGTATTGTTGTCTGGTCATTAGGTTGAATCAATACAAAACTGTTTTGGTTGGGTTGTGTTGTAGGGTGTGTACATGCCAACAGCAGAGGAAGCATTTGATTTCTTTACACGAGTCTGGGAACCAGAGTCAGAAGAAGAGGGGGAACCAGTGGAGAAGGCAGAGACAGAGAAGAAAGAGAAAAAAGAGGGAGAGGAAGGTGAAGAAGAAGAGAAAAAGGAAGGGGAGGAGCCAAAAGAAGAAGGGGAGGCGGTGAGAGTTTTTTGTTGTTGTTTTTTCTTTATGGAATGTTATATACATGTATATATAACGGACAAAATTCAAAGCAGAAATTCAGACAAGGAAAAATAAGAACGTATTTTGAGGTAGAATTTTCATTTTTCATTAATATGGGATTAAAAATACCTGAATAGTTTCTACTAGGCAGGCTAGGAAGAATTCATTTAAAAAATGAAAATTCTGGAACATAATCTGAAGCTATTTTGTGACATTTAAACAAATTGTGGACACCAGAGCAAATGGAGCTATACATTCATTTAGACATAGCTAATAATGAAATGAAACAGTAGAAAAAGAATTTTTTTGTTGAACACTTGTGGTAGTTTGATCTTTTAAATACAAATAGTTCTTTGCTTCTAATTATTTTTTCAGTGAAACAGTCATTATTAACATGAACTTGTATTTCATTAAGTTACAGAGATAACATGATATACATGGCATGGAGACATTCTAAAAGAGAGATGGAAAATGCATTTAAGTAATAAAATTTAATGATTATGGTTGATGATTTGGCTGTCACTTTAATTCAGGGTGAGGCTGAGCCAAAGCCTGGGAAGGCAGAAGATGAACAACCATTGATTCCCAAAGATGAAGAGGAAATTGGATATGCTTTGACTGTAATATCCAAGGCAGACTATCCTGACCCAGATGAAATAACCAGGAAGGAAGAACAAATATACTTCTACCCATCCAGTGCAGAAAGTAAGTTATAGATCTGACTGATTAATTATGGTAGAAGTTGCTTTTGCCATAAGTGTGATTTGGAAATGCGCTTCTTGTTTTTAAAATCTTTCAAATGTTTAAGTTGGTATGACATTGTAAGTAATATTTGTGTTCTTAGAATGATTTCCAAGTAATATTTTTTTATTTTGAAGTAATATTTAGTTAGTTTGTTTACTGCAGATCATTGAATTTTAAATCCTCTTTTTTTAAAAACAGTATGTAAGGGCCATTATGTGGATGTTAATATTAACAGCAGCAGTAATTAAGTATAATTTTTTGTTACCAGTTCCTGCTACAGACAAGGTTGGCAAGGAGATGGAAGTGAGATGTCTGGAGGAGGAGGGGTTATATGTAGGGACACGCCCCTCTACTTCTGGTTGGAACCAGAACAGGATGGAACACAGAATTCTCAGGGAAAGTGAATGTGTATGTGTATTAATACTATTTCACTTAGTCTTCTTTTTCCATGAATCAAAAAAGTTTTGGTCTGATCTAAATTAATGAACTCTACATTAAAAAATATATATTTTACCTATAAACAAACAGCCTTCCCTTTGCAGTCAAAACATTTCCAAGATTTGAAGTAGTCAGTTTATCATTATGTCAGTGTCTGTCTTTTGATTGTATAATTTATATTAGGGATAGGAATGAATATTCGAATATTCGAAAATCTACCTAATATTCGAATTTGAAAATCGAATTCAAATATTTTATAATGATTTTAAATGTTACTCTGGCTCTGAATCTTTTCTCTGCAGTATCATCATTGATGAAAGCCAGTTTACTTTTTTCATTATGTCAATATATTCTGTTGCAGGGACGAACAAGTAGCAAGAAGTGGTTTGGAGAGGACGGCAAATTACTAGCATTACCTGACCCTCTTAGAGCCCAGCCATCCCGACCGCCTGTGACTGAAGAGATTGAACCATACCTTCAGACTGTCTTCAAAAAGGTATATGAAATAAAGAATACTTTTCAACTGTTGATCTGTTTAAACATTACAAACTGTCTGATTGGTTCGTTTTGTACATGCAGGCTCTTATTCGTGAGTTTGACAGTCGTTACATTGACGGTACAACAGAGGGAGGCGGACACTATCAGCTTGATGTGGATATAAACCAGATCTGTTTCTCTCATCATCACTTGTTCAGTCGGGAACATGTTCTGGCACAGAGGCTTACACAGTTGTATGATCAGTATGTCATCAGACAGAAGAAAAACATGACCCAGTATCTAGGTCAAAAGGTAAGTACCAACAGTCACAATCTTAGAGAGAAAGACAGTTAAGGTTGGTAATTGAAACAGATACAAATTTAGCTTTAGCTGTATAAATGGTCTGTGTACAGTCTGAATTTCCTTACTAGACTGTTAATACTGTTTGTATTCACTTAAGAGACGAACACACAAAAAATGTTAATTACTGTAAAGGTCTTGCAGTTATGAAATTCAGCATTACTAGAAATTCCGTTGTTTTGTAAGTGTTTACATAAATTGGAAGACATGAATCCAACTTCAGTTTGCTCTGTATATCAGAAGAAATGATAATTTACTCTGTATCCAGGTAGATGATAGCAGTGTTTTCATGGCTGTAATCTTTAATTTTGTATTAAATAATGAATCTTGTATATTTTAGCTGAAAGCATTGAAAGATTCAGCTCTTCATCTACAGGACCATATTGCAGCTCACAGGGTAAATATTTCATACATGCTGCCTTTTAAACAGATTTATTGTCAGATATTATATGTGTCATGCCTGTATAACTTATGTTAACTTGATATTATTAAACAAATTACATGGTCAGTGAAAGTAGTCCTTTCCTTATGAATTTCTGGAGTTATTGATATACTTGAAATTGCCTTGTGTAAATTATAGTTTAAAGATTTGTTATAAGGTAAGTTTTGTTTTAGAGCCGACTTATAAAACAAAGGTATAAGATTTCCATTTAGTAGTGGAATAAAGCATGCTATGGTAATCTTTGTAAATTTCAGAGTGAACACAGTATAACAGACAGATCCAATTATGAAAGAAGACTGCATGATTACAAGGCAGAAATTAGGTAGGCTAATGTACTCTGAATACCATTGTGTTCAAGATAACGTTTTAAAGTTTCTTTTCGTACATTATGGTCAGTGTATGAAAGTGGGTTAAAGCCTTTTATTTTCAGATTGGGTTAATTTTGCATTGTTTCTGTTTAGAGTTTTGCATGAAGAAAAGGTTTTAAGTTTATTGAGAAACCCTGTCAGATTTAAGAACATATGTTACAGACAGTTCAGTATCAATGAAAATAGTATTTACTAGTTTAGTTCACAGGAAAGTCTGCCATAAACAGTTTAAAAAAGCTACAAACCTCATCCTTTGAGTACATAAAAAACTTTAAAAAAAATGCAGAAATCATACTCTTTTCATACTTACTTTAATGCCAGTCATACATGTTTATATACTATGGTTTCAGACAAGCACGGTTACAGCGTGACAGGGAGGAGAAGACTGATAGGACATTGTTAAAGAACATTATACATACATGGAAAGAGATCAGGGCACAAAGAGATCTACAGAGGTTCACCAATACACCTGTCAAACTACAGATCAGAAAGTGAGTACTTAAATACAATGTTTTCTTTATGCTTCTCACCCCAGTCTCACATATAACTTAGCCTCCCACTGATGGATGATCATGCTTATATTTATTACTTATAGATATACTCTGCTGGATCAATCTTTCTTATGTTTGACATCTGAACATACAAGGTTTCTTGGTCTAAAAGTTTGCTTCATGAGATAGTGGCTATCAGTTTTGAAATCTGCACTGTGCTAAAAGTTCTCTTTTATTTACAGAGAGGAGGTTGATAAAACTCAGGACCAGGCAGAATGGAAACTAGAGATAGAAGAAGAAATTGAAGAGCTTAGAGATGAACATGAACGGGAATACAAACATAAAATGCTGACTTATGAAGAAGAAATGGCCAAATATCAGAAACAACAACAAGCAAAGGTGGCTGATTGGTTTATTTTCTTTTCGTGTCTTACAAGTACAAACTTGCATCTCTATTTTACACAATAAGTAGAAAGTCTTGGCTATCTTGAATATGATTTTTGGAGCTAGGAGCTTCTAGTGTCTAAAAAAAGGATATATATTAGTGTTAGAAAAACATTTTTTCTCAGATTTTTATGCCTAAAATACTTTTACACTTAAATCCTGTCAGTTTGAAATCTAAACATGCACCCAAAACTACATGTATATAGTAATCGAAGACTGCTGATTGTTTTCAGAAAGAGGCAGAAAAGAGGCTAAAGAAAAAGAAAAGGAGAAAAGGTTCCAAGCAGAGTCGAGCAAGTGCCTTGTCTGGGTCAGGACTTGAAGATTATTCAGAGGTTACACCCCTTATATTGTACTTTTTCTGAGACTTGGAAACAATCTATTCCTATCAGTCAGTTATTTTTAGCTGTTAGTGAGTTTTTGCTACTAGATGATGGTATTTCATCTAGTAGCAATAAAATCATTGAAATTAGATTATTGAGTGGCCACAGTTGCTGACTACTAAACCACTGTAGCCAGTTACTGATGACAAGTCCTGTATGGAGATTAGTAGTTATGTAACAAATTTGTTAGTAATCTTTTATAAGAGTATAAGAGGTTGATAAAAGATGTTGCTCAGAAAGAGGTATGGTGAACTACTTAAATAAATAAAAAACTATAAAGAGAAGTCAAAGAGAGTGAAACTAACTAAACATTAGCTTTATATTTTGAAACCCAGTGTTAAGACAAAATATTTAAAATTTTTAAACATTAATATAAATTAAAGACACAACTTTAAAAAACATTAAGTCTAATCTATTGAAGGAGGCCCAGCATAAGGACCAGGAGATTCTTGATGAAGCTGATTTACCCCAGCCAGAGCCTCCAGAACAGTTTGATGAGAATACTGTACGAGAACAGGTCAAGGCCAAGGCAATGGAGAGTAGACGGAGACCTGGAGAGCCAAAATTAGACCTGGAACTGTCCAATACAGCAACCATTACACCCACTGCTGACTGCCCCAGGTAGGGAGAAAATAACATCTATGTACAAGTTTCATAAAATCAGCTGAGCCAAAGTGGCTTTTGAATGTAGCAAAAGGAGCATTAGTTGCACTTACAAAATTATTCATGTCGGACTCTTAAATCTTGAAAAGCACAGTAGTATCTGTAACTGTAGGTCACAGATAAATGTTGATTAATGCTTTGTATAGTACTAACAATATTTGTACTTTTATTTATACAAAATTTACTATCCCAGTTTTGCTTTCTTTTGTTGTGTTTGTCTTTGTACATTATATAACGATGTCAAGCTTGTGAAATAAGAGGTTTGATATAGAATATTTGCCATCTATTTCAGTGGGGAACAAAGGAGAAGAGAAGATGTGTCCAAGTGTAAAGTTTTTGTCAAAATTCTGTTCAACAACAAAGAAGTGTCAAGAACAAATGCAAAGTAAGTTGTCACAGTTGCTCTTTAGTGAAGAAAAGCAAAACACATTAACAATGTCCCCAGGCACATATATATACATGTAAGATAGCAAAATCATGTCCTGAGACACATAAGATAATAAAATTATATCTCAAGACACATATGTGTAAGATAGTAAACTCTCGTCCCCAGACACATAAAATAGATGTTGTAAAATCATGTCCTCGGTCTTGTCAACTCACTCAACAAAAAGTACAGATATAATGCTTATCTTTACAGAATTCAATGTATTAACCATAAAATACATTTGATAGGCTTGGTTGTTTTCTTTCTAGAAACATTTTGTATTTTAGTTAATGTTAAATCATGGCTAGCCCAATAGTCAGTACTGATGCTTTTTATTAATGTCATAAAGAATGATTATCTGAACTGTTAATGATGTATCATTTCTATATTGCAGGCCCCTTTCACAGGATTTCAAGGTGAATTATGGTCAGATATATAACATGAAGATAATGCAGTGGCCTGAAAGTATTGCATTCCAGGTAATACATGTATTCTCTGACCTTGAAAATTCAAAAAGACTGTATATATTATAGTTGATAGAGTTTTTTTTTCATTAATTCTGTAATGATTCATAATTGTGGTACATATATTAATAGAGACACTTATTTGAGGAAATATATGTTAAGTCATGAGTGAAGTCATGTGGAAAAGCATAGAAGGTTTAGATAATTTCAGTCATTTTTTATGTTTTGAAGTGTAGCATTGGTGCATTAGAAATGAAATTTGTTGATTTTTCTTTTGACTAGGTGTATGAAAGTTTTGGATTAAGTAGTCACCTGATGGCAGAGTTATGTGCCCCTATCCCTGACACGAGTGTGACGGTGTTGTCAGTACAGCTTGAGGACCTAGAGTTCAGCAGTGACCACAGAATCAACCACAGTCATGAAGGAGTGGGCAGTGGTAAATTACTGTCATCCTTTAACTTTGTGTTAATCATAAGACAGATATTAATTTTTGTTGTAATGTTGGCTTGTGTCATGCAGGCAGATCTGCTGTTATTTTGTCAGAATTTTGCATTGTGTTTTTTCTGTCTTGGCTTTTCATTTAATAGTCATTTTTAATATGCATTTGCTGACATTTTATCCTCTGAGATGAACTAGAAATAAAAAGAGGTATTGCTTCAAGTTTTTTAACATAGTCTTGGATAGCTGTGTGAAGATGTGGATATTGATTTTTCTCAGCATTTCCAGTATACTTACTTTATTGTTTCATGTTTAAAAAATGTAAGTGGTGATATGTCAATTTGTTTTTGATCATTATATTAGCATCTTACGTTTGCAGGTTTACCATTCAACTTTGGTAAAGGAGGGCAAGAGTTACTTACCCTGATGACAACAGGAATACTTACATTCAGTGTATCTTGGGCAGTTGATGAACATAGCCAAGCCTTGGTACCCCCAACTGCAACTTCAAACATTACCAGCATGTTTAAGTATGTTGATGTATTTAAGTGCATATACTTGTATCTGAATAAATTTTCCTTAATTTCAAATTGTTGAAGTGAGCAACTAATTTCTTTATTTACAAGTGAGGGAAAATGCAAGTTAAAAGTCTAAATGGAAAATGTGTTCAACTTAAATCTTTCTTTTATTTCAGTCACATGAAGAAGACAGACCCTCTTGCAGCTATAGGGGCCACAGGGGTCATGGATATGAGGAAGCTAGCTGACTGGTTCTATAGTTCTAGATTGGACCCTAATGATCCCAACAATGCAGACATTGTATACATACTCAGGGTATGTTTTTGATTTATATAAGGTCTGTGATTGAGGCATGAATTTTGCAGTCAAGTTATGGATGAGTATTGAAGTGTTTCAGTTACTATTTTCTTTAATATTTGTATGTTAAGATTTTAACCTCTGCAATACATGGAATACAGACCAGCATTTGCAGCCAGTTGCAGTTATGCTTCTTTCTCTTGGAGTACCAGCTTACTGGTTCCTACAATCACATAAAATACCAAAGACTGGTTACTTATGCAAAGTTCACAAAATCTTGAAGCAGGTAGATAAAAACTGACAAAGTCTTGTTTACAGTATATCTTAAATATCTCTAAACATATGCAAGATTGATGATAATAAATTGTACCATTCCTAAGAGCATGCATTTTTGTACTAAGTTTTACCCTACTTATCAAAATTGGACCAGAAATTAAAAATTTCATGAAAAGAAGAAAAGCCCCTGTATCTGCATACTGATTTACTTAAACTCAGGTACATTTGATAATCTTACTTGATTTTTTTAGGGTAAAACAGGGGATGCCAGTCTACTGTCCCCAACTGAATATTTCCGCTTGGAACAGTTAATGGAGGAGTTTGATTTTGTAACAGACGATGACCTTCAGGCCAACCGCAGATTTCAGCTGTTACAGCTCCGAGATGAAGAAGTTCAGGAGTTCAGGAACTATAAACTGGTCCCAGTATATGATAGGGAAATACCAAGAGATACTTTTGTAGTATGTGATGCTATTCAGTCTGTCTGGTTTTAACACATGTGGCTATTATTTTTTTTATTTTTCAAAAAACAAAGAAAATCTTTCTAACAGATGAAAAACCTTTGACAGATTTTAATTTAATCGAACAGTTATATCAGTCATAGAAAAAAATATCAGTTTATTTTGTTGGAAACATTGCTACTCTTAAGTAATTGTGAATTATAGATCTGGGTTGTTTCCCTTTAAAAACTCTTCAGTTGACCTAGATTTGATTGGAAACATGTAAACAAAATTTTGATTCAAATTTTGACATGGTCACAGTGTATGTGAATTAATTAGGATGTTGCACATGAATTTATAAATGATCACTGCATCAAAACCTTTATCATTAGTCAATTTATGTTTTTAGAAAGTAATATGTAATATTTGTTTCATTTGATGATCAGGAGTATGAGAGAAAGAAAAGAGAAGAGCAGAAGTTACGACAGATGGATGATATAGAGTCTCACAGGGCAGCTGTTAAAAGATTCAGACAGAGGGTATGTTCTCACTTTATATATGGCTCTTTGAAATTTTTTTTTTTTGTCTTGGTATAGAAGTGTTGACTTCATTGATTTTTGGCAGCCATCCTTTGAAATAAAATTTGAAATATTTCACCTATAATTTGTATAAATGAGATGTAATGTGAGGGTCATCAGATGGACTGGTCTTTAATACATGTTTTTAACACATGTTTCTAGTTTATGAAAATGCTAATGGAGATTCTATCAAGTTATTTTTTTGTGTAGCTGTACATTGTATTAAAATTTGACCAAGTGATTTAGTATTTGACTGAAATTTCTAGTAAAAAGAATACGCATCATCAAACATTTGACTTACACATGTATAAACTTACAGATTCGAGAGCAGGTGATGCGGAGGTTCCGTGTTCAGTCACACATGAAGCGATGGGAGGATATGGTGTATGAAGAAGCCGTGCCTAATATTGCGTACGTACAGATAAATATAGCTTTAAATGTTCAATGATAAGTTCATATGAATGTCCTCAGTAATGTTCAGATACATATATGCAGATTAGATGAGGCTTGATAAAGGGAAAAAGTCCTGAACACAAAGGGCTTTAATTGGGCTGTATTCTGAGAAATAACCTTGCCATCATAAAAAGTGTTGTCTGACATTAAGAAATATATATATATATTTATATAGTCATGTCATGATAACCTGATTTGTACATACTCAACTGAAATATAAATATAATACTATTAAAGGTTTTATTTCAAGTTTTTGATATTTGGTGATATGGTATTTTTATTTGCTTATGTGTTGGTTCAAAATTTATTTGCAGAATATTAGGAACTAATTTACTGAAGGTGTTTGAGCGTAAGGCACCACTGAAACCAAGGCGTAAGGAGCGTAAAAAGGTCACGGCTCAAAATATCAAGGGAGACGAGGTTAAGATACTTGTCAACATTTCACGAGCGCAGAATGTTCCGATCAGAATGTCTTCCATGCCCATGGCTGCGTAAGTCAGTTTTACCAGTCTCAGTTCACATTTGATATAGCTTCAGTAGACACTGTTTTAAGCTTTTTCCACCAGATTTGTGTAGTTGTGAAAACAGAGCTTTTTGAAATCATAGTAAAAAAAAAACCAGCATAAAAGCATCCAAATGTTAAAAATTATAAATCTTAGAAACAGATCTATGTCAATATTCAGATTAACCATATGCACTTGTAAATTTTTAAGAATTCAGTCATGTTTAATGAAGGAAGGTTTAATAATGAAATGAGTTAAATGCTTATCCTGAATAAATGATCTTTTCTACCAGATTAGGCCTGTAACATGTCCAGTGGGTTTGCTATAAGAATTAATTGTAAATTTCCACCTTATTATTTCACTTATGAAGTCATCTTAAGGGAGAATCACTTAAATAATCAGTTTCATTTTGAGTAGTTTTGTAAAATGGATGTGTAAGCACTGGGATACATTATAATTGCTGTTTCACTGAACTATAAAGCTAATTTTACCTGGCACTTAATTGGGAAAACAATATTCATAACTGTGATAATTAAAATTCCTTTCAAAAACTGCTATAAAAGCATATCATTCATTTCTCATAATTCAAGAGGTGAATGCAAAAAAAATTCTAAGTGCTATAAAATAAAGAAGCAGACAGCCCTTTTTTGCCCTCACTCCTTGATTTGCAAACACAGAAGTTCCCTGCCATGATGCACCAGTTTATTCATTTGAATCCCTTGTAGAATTTATCTTTCTAGGTCCTTATTTTGCAATCATTCCCTTGCTTATATTTTCCTGTATTAGAACTGCTTATCTTTAGACAAGACTTTAGAGTAAAGTCAAC
Organism: Cyclina sinensis; assembly: GCA_012932295.1. Taxonomy (NCBI): domain Eukaryota; kingdom Metazoa; phylum Mollusca; class Bivalvia; order Venerida; family Veneridae; genus Cyclina; species Cyclina sinensis. The sequence continues at coordinate 10,286,136 of JAAONU010000012.1, read as the reverse complement.
TTCAAATGAAATGACTATATATGTATTGAACTTGTGTTCTAGTCACGGCCATGACCTTTATGGTATACATGGTAACATGCCCTCAACAGTAACCCAGTCTCATCTTACATCCTGGCGGCCAAACTCGCTAATTATGAATGAGATAGCGACACCTAGGATACGAACTGAATTCGGTGCACTGGGTGCCTCATCCAGACTGCAAGATAGAGTGATAAATGAAGTTTTCATTAATGCCTTAGACTTCTGGTATATTCCAATGTTCAGAAAGCTGTTATTTGAAAAGGTAGAATGATACCTTTTTCACATGACAATGATACATGATACATAATAGTAATATCACATAGAGAAAACATCTGAAACATGTTCATACTGAAAAGAAATGTCAGTATTGTACAGACATGCTCTATAAGTACATTCTTAATATTTTTTTAAAAAGATGTTCAAATCTTAATGACCATTTGAACTATTGAACATGTTAATATTTTGTCATGTGTGGTACTTAACTGCCTTAATATAGTTAAAGTTCCATGTTTCTTTTATTTTGTTGATTTTCATTCCATTTAAGTTTTAGGTTTACAGTTCAGACTTTAAATTTAGTCCAGTTGAAAATACCTTACAGCAAAGGATAACAATCCTAAGAAAATTTTATGGTCACATGGTTGAGGTCAAAGTTTACAAAGAGTGATTACTAAAAATGAATTATTTACTTTGATAACCAATAATAAAATAGTTGTGGCATCCTGAGCTTAGTTGTGGTCCGCTATCCTTTCATTTTATTGTTACCTGTGTGACAGTAGCTTAAAATACTGCTTAGACTGTTTTTTTATGCATTTTTTTTTTGGCTTTGTCAACACTGTGTGTCAAGGACCTCTCATCTGCATTTCCATAAACATATGCATAAATTTCAATCCCAGGAACTCATTGCTTTTTTTTTCTGGTATCATGTTGCGTCATTTGTTGGTGTAAATAATTACATAATAACTTGTTCTTGCTAATGCTTTTACAGGTGTTATATCAATACTTTTTTAATGGTAAGGATTTATAACATTTATTTTAAGAGTTTTAAAAAACTGGAAATTTGATGTCTGTCCATTTTGTAACAGTGGAAATAGCCAGCATAATGCTTACATAGTAGTGTGTTGGTTAAAAAATAATATTGCAGATCCATTACAAAAAATTAATACAGCTGCACAACATAAGTTACTTGCAGTTCAAGGAATTTTCTTGTGAACCTAATTTCTGGATTCTTATTGATAGCGTCAATTAAGAAATGTATTTGCTCTATTGTCATGCAAATTTACACCAACAAATGATGTGACATTGAATATGTTTAGAAGTTATAGCACTACTGTTTTTAGAAGAATAATGTTATTCTGTGTTAAAATTGTTTTGTTGTGTTTGTGACAGCCCAGAGAATGAATCGACACAAAATGTTTGGAGGTATTTTACATATTGTGCAATACACTATATTTCTCTCTATATGTTGTAAGATGACCATGATTCTTTACACATATGGTCACGAATACACATTTATTCTGGTATCTGCATGTTGTACTAGGTAATGGAGTAACTGCTGTTTTCTCCCAACAGATTCTTACCTTAAAAGTTGACTTTCTCTAGTAGAGATTATCTCGATAAAAAGGAACAAATCTACTAAAAAATAATTAAAATTTTGAAATTTAATTTTTTTCCGAAGTTTATTACTTTACATTCCCTAAAAAATTTGCATGCTTGGCCTGTAAAGAAAAGTCTTGAATTTTCTTTTTTTAACAATATCTTTTTCTTTTAATTATCTGGGTAAAAAACTACTAATTCCCTATCTGTTTTTGATCTTGACTTCTTGATCACATAGACCTTTTAAACCTGTTTCAAAGGTAAATATCATAATGTTAAAACTCTTGTGTATATTCCAAAGACTATCTGAGGTCACATTTTGCTTAGAATTACCAATAATTGAATACTGAATGTAACAATTCTTAATCTTAAAATTTTTTTTTGTCTGTGAATGAAAGACTTACAAAATTACAACCACTAAAAAATCCTCATTTAATTGAAATTCTGTCTGATTTTTTTTCACATGGGTTACCAGTAGTTCACATTTATTTTTTTTTATTATTATTCAATTATTAATACAACAGTTGGTTCTAAATTACATTTGAATCAGAAAAGAAGAAAATAATTTCTAGTTCCCATCAAATTCTGTACTTAAATGATTATGGAGGCCCCAACATTTGAACATTCCTTACATTAAAGAGACCAAATTTCCTCATTACAATTTAGCAATTTTCTGATATGTTTTTTGTTAACATTTCCCTATACTATTTTTTATTTGACCCCAGTTTTTATAAGTGGAGTAACAACATGCAGGATATTAAGCCTAGCAATATTTAGCTTGTACTGCACCTCATTTACTATTGTTCATATTCGATTTTATTATTTTTAGCATTTTTATTTGTTTCACTGTTTTTTCATTTTTTACTGTTATTAACATAACTTCATCAAAATGTGAAAATATAACTGAAAAAAACAACAACAATGAAAACATTATAGAATAACTTAAAAAAAAAGGTTTAAAAAATGATTCGATAAATATTTTTATAGTCAGTAAGGTTTTTCTTGATAGTAATGTTTTTCTTTTTCTGGACACAGGCATTGTTTAATAACAGTTTTAGTTTTTCTCATGTAGAATGTACATATATTTACTTTGTTTCAGCTTTTTATGGAAAATGTAGCTGTTCAAATTAACATACTTTTATATCTTTCGACTTGATTAACTGTAGACAATTTTCATAGTAGAGTGCAAACTAACGAGATAAAATCACCATAAGAGATTTGTCCTGCTGTCTAAAACAAAACTTGGCCCTCCAAATCAGATTCAGGTGTCCATTTCAAAATATATAAAATATTTAGAAAGAAAATTTGGCAATTCCTAGCTTTCTTTATTACTTCATCAAATAAATTTTTTCATGTTAAGAAATTCAAAAAATCTTAATGCTTAGAACTTCCATTCACCTTTTATATTCTGTTGTAGTAAAAAGTTGTTATTTCTGATGTAATGTGTAAGAGAAGTCTCAGTATGGTGATTTTGATATATTTATTTTGTTAATGAAATGTACAAAGCTGTATTTAGAGTAGAAAACTAACACTGTTGTTTTCAGGTAAAGTAATATTAACAGGATGGTAGTCTGTCACCATGTGGTGTCAGTATGGGATGTAAAATGTGAGATTTAAAAAAAAAATCTCCATCGTCAGAGCTTTTTCTGTCGCATTTTTCTATTGCAGTATTATTTTTGTGTGTAATATTTGTTATATTCAGTTTAAATGAAACAAAAACATGAATTGGTAATAAAGATTATTTCAACTTATCACCTGTAAACATTTTAACTGGTAAAGGTAGAGACCTGAGCACAGACTGCACAATCACACAAGGTAAAATCATTTCAAAACTCTAAAGGTAAACTTCCAGTTGAAAGATTATGTAGTACTAAGAATTAAGGTTGACCAATTTTTCTTTCTGTTTAGGACAGGAACTATGACAGCTCGAGAGACAGACCGGAAACGCACTGAGGTAAATTTGCTTTGTTTACTTACGTCTTAAAGTTTTAAGTGGTGTTTTCTTGCTGAAAGTTGTGAGAACTTTGAATTTGTCTACTAAGTGAGGTTTGCTTTTAACTTAAGAAATGTGTCCATCTTTTTGTGATGATCTAATAGTAAGATATATATATGTTTGACTGAGATTCAGTTGTGTACTGTTTATTTCTTTTATGAGTATGTAGCAATGATTGAGTGAAAACTTATCTGACCTTGAATGATTTTAGCCGTAACTTTCGATGGCTTGCCATTGTACTTACAGATTTTATTTTATGTTGTGATGTTAGAATTCAGACAAATTGGTCAAATTATGAAGGACTTTCTTCTTTTAAGGTATTAGAATACTAATAAACATTTTGTCAGCCCTAAATGAATTGAATTTTTTTTAACAAATATACTATCCCAGGACAAGATGTAGCCCATATAAGACACTTGTAGCATGGGAGTTTCAAGAAATGATTAATATTCACTTAAAATATCACCCGATTTAATGGGTTTATAAGGTATAGAGAAACATAATGTTTCTTCTAAGACTGACTATAAAAACAACTGTTACTTGGTATGTAAACATTCACATTAAGAAGACCTACTGAGTGCTGACAAAAAGCAAACAGAATGAAAAGCCGAAAGTAAGAAACAAAATATGATAATGAACATGGCACGAATTTATCCCACCTACTTCATTATGAGGTGATTTTATCGAAGTAAACTTCAACATAAATCTTCAGGGCTTCAAACAAGCAACTGTTGTTTTTATTCATATACTATTCTGAACAAATAGGCAAGTTATAAAATCTTTTTACTCTCTAAGTTTTGGAGAAATTAATAACTGAAATCATAGATACCCAATTTTCATCAATTTACCATGTTGAAAAGCTTTGTAACAATTGGAATATATTTAAAACGAAAGAAATTGAATTGAAATTCTATAAAAGTTACTGTTATAAAACCAAAACAATGTAAAACTTCCAAAAACTAGAATAAAAATTTGGCTTGAGTGGGGTTTGAACCTATGTAAATGTGAAAATGTGTCAGTCCTACACAAATGAATGGAACTGAATACTCTTCAGAGTGGAGGTAGGATATTAGGAATCTAATACCTTAAATGTATTTCAATATTTTTATGTTTTGCAAAATTCTTTATGAATGGAAAATGTGTTTAGTGCAAGGAATCCTGGAACCCTCTATTCTGTAAACAAAAATGTGATTGTTTTTTATAATGATATTTCAACAGTGCTCTTTCTAGAAAGCAAGATGTACATTGCTACTCACCAGTAATATAACAACTTGTAAACCTTGATCATTCTTCATAAATGATGATGTAGACCTTGATCAGTGTGTAATATGATGATGTAGACCTTGATCAGTATGTAATGTGAATATGTAAATATTGATCAGTGTGTAATATGATTACATTTACCTTTATCAGTGTGTAATGTGATGATGTAGACCTTGTTCAGTGTGTAATATGATGATGTAGACCTTGATCAGTGTTTAATATGATTATGTAGACCTTGATCAGCGTGTAATTTGATTTTGTAGACCTTGATCAATGTGTTATATGAATATGTAGACCTTGATCAGTGTGTAATATGAATATGATTGTAGACCTTGATCAGTGTGTAATATCAATATGTAGACCTTGATCAGTGTGTAATATGATTACATTTACCTTTATCATTGTGTAATGTAATGATGTAGACCTTGATCAGTGTGTAATATGATAATGTAGACATTGATCAGTGTGTAATATATTTGTGTTAAACTTGATCACTGTGTGATATGATTGATTGTTATTTAAATCCCTATGTATCACAACAAAAGTATCTGCCCTATTTCAGGAGTTTATAGAAGGCGTAAGTATGCTGAAACAAACATATTATATTGCAGTTCTACACTTACTTTGATTGATTTCAGGGATACAGTTACACCCAAGCATGTTTGAATGTAACATTGATACAAGACTAATGTAAAATTTTCTCTGTCATTGTCATTGTTTAGTGCTACATCAGTTTGCATTGGTCAGTACCAATGTACATCATTTTGTTATTTCACTGGACTGCCAGTAGTTGTGGAAACAAATACTGGAATGTTTTTCTGTGCAAATGCTATCTACTTAGTTATGTCAATAAATTGTTTTTGCTTTATAAGGGTGGTCTTGTATCAAAGTAAAGTTCTCGTTTTCACAATCACTTTACAGTTTACAGTTTAACCTTTGTTTTGTAACCATTTTAGCATTCAGGAATTTGATTCTGAAACCACCTTGATTTTGTTTCTTTTGCTATGTTTAACCAAGATAGGGAGGAATAAATTGTAGCTTTTGGTTACAACTCTGGGAAAATACAAAAATGTAGTCTTGAATTGTGACCTCCCATGTTTTTGATGCTAAGATCATGTGAGTGGGATTAATTTCTTGATCAGAAATTTGCCTTTTATATTCAGAATTATTATGTACTACCGGTTATTTTCTATATTTGGTTAAGCATGGCGAAAGAACATTGCTCAGTACGTACAACCGTTTTCATCACATTTACAAAGGAAGTTACAGACATATTTAATTTAATTTACAAATTCAAGTGTTTGCTTCACAAAGTCAACTTTTCAATCTAAGTAATGATTGTAATTATGAACTGATGTCAATTTAAGACACAGATTTTATTGGCAATCAGCGTAATAAATGCCTTTGGCCACATATGATCTGGATTTAAAAATAACAGCCTTTTATTTCATTGGTCATTTATTAGTAAGGAGAAATGGGTGGAGGTGCACATAAGAAGTTTAATCATATAAAGATTTAAGAGAATGCTAACTTACTTGTGCTTCAGAAGGAAATCGACTAACTGTAAAGCATTTTAAGAGCCTGCTTTGGGAACTGTCACTATGTATCAGTGTAATTAAACTAAATTGGTTATTAATTACATCATATTCATATCCATATCTACAGCTTTACTTGTGTGAACATTATGAAATAACTAAAAGAGAATGACAGTTATTTTAATACAACTGTTGATAAATGTCGCCATTTTATAACTGTGCATTTATCAGCATGGAGATATCAGCACGTTATTCTGCTGTAAGACTTATTATACAATTTGACACCATTTATTAACTTGTCATATCTATTTATATCCATTTTTTTTCATTTACTCCCAAAAATCCAAACCCTTTTCTTTTAAAATCAAATAGAATTTTAAAAAACTGAAAACACTTTTTCAGTTTTATGAAGGATTGGGCAAATTTTTTCCCTGTTTTGGTTAATATGTTTTGTTTTACAAGGATAGTTGGTATACTTTGCCTGTAATTAAATGTTGGGGTTTTTTTGGTGGTCACAACACATAAATATTATACTGGAAGCACAGTTCAAGTTTATTGAAATCAAAATCTTAAAACCTTTAGTTTAACATTATCAGTACAATATTGTTACATTTATCATCAAAGTTTTTACACCAGAAAAAAGATGAATAAATACTGTTAACCAATATTGATATTTATACTTTGTTATACACACTTTTGTGTAATAGTTTATATTTGTTCTGTCTGAATTCAGCGTTCAAACATTTAAATTAACTGGGTTTTAGATCTGCAGACCTTTTGGCCATGCTTTATTTTGACAACAATTTTTCTTCAAAGGGTTTTATTTTTGTTTTCTTTTCAACAATACATAAATATGTGAAAACACCATCTATTTTAAAAACTTGATAGTAGCTTATGCTGTTATTATTATGAATGTTTGCTTGATTATGCTCACTATTAGATCCAAAACACAGTCTATACTCGTGAAAAGTCATTATAGAACAGTAAAATATCATATTTGTACTAGGAAATTTTTTTCTTTTCTTTTAGACCACGGTGCGGCCATTTATCGAAGTTATGTTCCAACACAATTCCATCAAAACTTCTGTTGGAGATGGGTCCAACCCTAGTTTCAATGAAGAATTGGAGATTCCATTCAAGTAAGTAACTGTTGAAAGTTTTAAGCAAACCAGGCCTTTTATAATGAGTTCAGGGCCAAGAACAGTTAAAAAGGAAGATATCTCTTTTGGGTATTGGATGTTTGCTTTGATTTCTAAAAAAATTGATTTTTAAAAGTAGGCTTTGAACTGTGGATTGTCCAAGTGTCTTTTTAAGGTAAGAGAATAGAACTTTCCTTTAAATGAAATGTTTAGTCCAATCTGATTGTTTTCAAGTCTTAAACTGTTTATTGAGATGTAAACAGAATACATGTTTAAGCTGAAAAACAGAATATCAACAAGAGATAATGAGGATTTTGCAAGTGAAACATGATTAAAAACACACATGAAAATGTATATTTACTCTACTGGTATATATTACAGGGCACCAAATGATGACTTCAGTCCCAGCAATCTGCAAACTGTTAATGATAGTATATTCCTCAATCTGTTTGATGAAGTTGTTGTGGATATACAACAGGTAAAGTATCATAAGTTGTCTTTTATTACTAACAGTTTAAGGTGTTCATCTTTTAATTCATTTTCCACAGTTTCTACACAAAATGTCTTAATCCACCGCTATCACATAAAAAGGGGCGGTATAAACTTTTGTGAGTATCATGAGCTTGACATTGTTGCCAGGCTCTCTAGTCTGGTACATACATGAAAAGCCAAAAAAATTTTAGCCTGTGATAAAGATTTCCAGCTATTGAATGGACTTCAAGAATCAAAACTTACCTACTCTTCTACACAAGTTATAGTTTGCTGATTTCTCTTCAATAACACCGGTGCCCATTTCCCCCCCCCCCCCCCCCCCCGAGCCTGCTTGTTTTTGTCTAACTGTAAAGAATAAGTATCAAGATAGTATATATCTGATTCCATCATGAACGACCAGGTCTACAAGTTAGATACCTAAAGTTATGCAATGTATTTATGTTTATGTATGTTGCATTACAGGATGAAAGAGAGAGGGGGAGTACAGTTCATCAGAGGATTGAGAAGAAATGGCTAGGAAGCATTAAAATACCATTTACTACTGTCTATTTCAATGGAAAGGCTAGTATTCATGTTCAGATGTAATATTTGAGATCACATGCATGAGACTGAAACAGTTACATTATGGTGTTGAATCTTTCATAAAAAATGTTAACTTTAATGCTACCAGGTATTGCAAACTATATAACAGAAAATTCTGAATGAAAGGTTAGTTTGTCCAATTTTGTATTGAATGGCCTTTAGAGATTGTTATGTTTCCATGTACGATATATTGTAACACTAAGAAATGCTGATGTGTTTATATTTAGTCAGTTGGCACCTATATTGTGTTACTTTTCTCCTCTTTGTAGATTGATGGTACATTCCGAGTCAGTGCTCCTCCTGTGTTGCTAGGTTATGTACATGAGTCTCTACATGTTGGGGAGATGGATGTTGGGATTGACAAGGACATTAAGACGTTAATTAGTATGTTTATTACTATAGAGCCACCATTAACACAACCAGAACCTGCCAAGGAACGAGTAAGTTCATACATATACTTGCCAGTGAATAACAGTTTATCACTGCCAAAAATAGAATCAGTATGCAGCAAAGACAAAAGTCATTGTTCTAGAAACCTTTTTTGAGATATTAAATAAAATGAATTTAAAAAAGGCAATATTTCATTAACCTAATGGATAAGAACGTCCACTTATATGTGAATTTCATTGTAATGCTCCAGTTGTTTGTTGTAAAATTGATTTATATATTATCATGTAAAATTGAATAGCAAGAAAAATCCACGTAATTTTTCCTGTTGGATCTCTTTCCTTGTGAAAATGTGGTTTTCTATGCATATTCAGACTGCCTTTTGAATTAAGGAGCTGTATTTTTCAGTTTACAACCAATGAGGATGAGAAACTAATGGTGTATGCTGATGAGTGGCAGGAACAGGTGTCTTCAAGGTTCACACCAAAACGAGATGTTAAAACTTTTGTTACAGACACAAACTTTAAATCTGTATTTATAACAAGATATTTTAAAGCTATCAAACCACCAGAGGAGCTTACAAATAAAGGATTGCCTTTGGAGGTAACATCAGAACTTGTGGCAAGATATGTGTCCCTTATACCATTCATATCTGACTCCATGATCTTCCCTGGCCTTTGTGATATATGGAACACATGTGATGTAAGTACTTCCTTTTATTTTGTAGTGTCCCTTTCTAATTTCCCTTCTGTCTTGTGCTCATTGTATGAATATGACAGAGTTGTGAAACAAAGAGCTACCTTTATTTAGTTATAAATAGTTCTTGAAAACTTGTTTTGTATTTATCAGCGGGCTTAGTAAAATCTTTTAGTAAATTTAAATTCAGCGATGATAGATATTAACGACAGAATTTTAAGTCAGAATGTTTATAAACAAAAGATTTCCAGAGATACCTGTTCTTCAGCAAATGGATATCGTAAAGCAAATTGTTATTTGTTGATTGTAGCAATTCCTACAGATGTTATCAGGGGATGAGGAGGAGCATGCTATTTTATTGGTCAATTATTTCCTCTTCATGGGCAAAAAGGCGTGGCTCATCTGTGGGTCTGCCATTCCTGAGGGACCCACGGCCTACGTCTTGTCAGAGGAGGCAAATGGATATTGGATCTGGAACCCAAGCACTGGGGATCATTTCCGTACACAGGACACTACTAGCCCACTCCAGACTATTGGATGTCTAATCAACCATGAAAATGTTAGAAAAAATTTCTTTTATATATATATATATCCAGACTTAAGCTTTCTCATTAATTTAAAGGTTAATACTAGATGGTGGCATTTAAACCTAATTATGTTCAAATACGAGAAGGCATATTTGGTAGAGGATATATTTCAGGTCTTATAGTTATTTACCTAAATGGTTTCCTAATCAACATTGTTCTGTTACAGATATGGGCCAACATTCAGCAGTATGACAAACCATCTCAGATCATGTATAACCTTGCTGATACAACACAATGGGAACCTATCTTCAGCAAGAGATACCCTACACCTGGCTTAGGCAGCATACAGGTGAATATGTCAGATTTCTGAGTTAGCACTAAGAAATAAAACTAAGTTGCCAATTTTTCAGTTTTTTTATCAAAAATATATGTCATTTCAAAATAATTCTGCCAGAAATTGAGAAAACAGATGTAGTTTTCAAATAACAGAATTGTGTTATTCACTTGATACATGCTATGATTGTGTATTTTTCAGCTGGACTCCCCGTGTTATTCATTACATACATACTATGATTGTGTATATTTCAGCCAGACTCCCTGTGTTATTCACTGCATACGTGTTATGATTGTGTATATCTCAGCCAGACTTCCTGTGTTATTCACTGCATACATGCTATGATTGTGTATATTTCAGCTGGACTTCCTGTGTTATTCTCTGCATACATGCTATGATTGTGTATATCTCAGCCAGACTTCCTGCGTATTCACTGCATACATGCTATGATTGTGTATATCTCAGCCAGACTTCCTGTGTTATTCACTTGATACATGCTATGATTGTGTATATTTCAGCTGAACTCCCTGTGTTATTCATTACATACATACTATGATTGTGTATATTTCAGCCAGACTCCCTGTGTTATTCACTGCATACATGCTATGATTGTGTTTATTTCAGCTGGACTTCCTGTGTTATTCACTGCATACATGCTATAATTGTGTATATCTCAGCCAGACTTACTGTGTTATTCACTTGATACATGCTATGATTGTGTATTTTTCAGCTGAACTCCCCGTGTTATTCATTACATACATACTATGATTGTGTATATTTCAGCCAGACTCCCTGTGTTATTCACTGCATACATGCTATGATTTTGTATATTTTAGCTGAACTCCCCGTGTTATTCACTGCATACATGCTATGATTGTGTATATCTCAGCCAGACTTCCTGTGTTATTCACTGCATACATGCTATGATTCTGTATATTTCAGCCCGACTCCCTGTACTACTTTCCGACAGACAAAGACTATGTTGTAGAGTTACAGGAGAAGATCCAGTCCACACTGAAGAACAAGATCATGGACTGGAGAAGTCGCTACATCACACGTTGGAACAGACATTGTACACAGATCATGAGGAAAATGCTCCCTCAGTATGTGTACCATTTCAATATTATTATTCTGTACAATGGAACCTTTCTTATCTGTTTATTCTCTAAGAACTGATTAGACAAAGATCTTAGTTCGATTGTTAAGCAGTTAAGGTCTCTGACTTGTTAATGCACATTGACTGCTGGCCAGAGAAAAGATCAGTGGCATAACTGCTTTGGAAGAGTTTTAGTCTTAGTTCAGCTTCTGTCTTATTTTAAAAACTTAATTGGATTGTCACTTTTGGTTTTTCTATCTGAAAAGCTTCATAGGGTCATTGCTGTAAAGTTGTATATAATCTTTGCCTTGTTATTGTTGACAGATTAGAGGAGAATTGTGGGAAACCTTTGGGAGAGCAGCAGATGCATGAGCTAGAACAGTCTTTCTCCTCATACAAGGTAAGTCATTTATTAGCCCTCTATTTTGTGGAAGTGTTGAACATCATGAGATAGGTCTCATGTAATTCACTTTTTTTTTTCTTTTTTTTGTATGAAATTCAGATATCTGTACCATCCAACTGTTCATATACTTTAGTATAATTTAACTTTAAGAGGATTATATAAACTATCAATCATTGTACTACTTAACCATTTGTGGTAAATTTGCCTTCCTCAAAGTCTTCAAATTTTGTTCTGTTCATTATCAGACTGTAGCATCATAATAGTTGATAATCCTTGTATAATCTTTTAAATGAAAGCAAATAGTCATAGCCCTTGAAATTAAAGTTATATACTAAGTTTCCTGTTTAGAGTGCAATAATGAAATCAGTTTTAGTGCAATTTATTATCTTGGATGTCTTTGATGTGTTGATTTCATAATGTGGTCTTTTACCAGGTGTCTGGATTCCCAATCAACATGCCTTTCACTGAGATAGAGCCAATAGTGGAGACAGTCTACGCAACAGGGGTTCATGCCCAGGAGTCCAGTGATGTGGAGTTTGCCTTGGCAGTGTACGTCCATCCATACCCTAACTCTGTGCTGTCTGTCTGGGTGTATGTGGCGTCCCTGTTGAGGATGAGATAAAGGACTGTAGAATTACACTTAATGTAGCTAATGGCTGGATAAAACTATCTAAATGTGTAATATGTTGAGAAATAATCAGTAACCAGACATATTGTATCAAAACAGTGGTTCATTCGACGTGGCTTTCAAAGCAAGGAAAAAGTGTTTCACAACCTTGAAATTGGTTTCATGTTACAACTTGTTTTTCTAATAGGAAAATTAGTTTTAAAATTTTTATATCAGTCATGTTTTTGAAAAGGAAAATTACGAGTATGTAAGCCATATTTTTCGAAAACTAGACATTCCATATCCGTCCATGAAAAAGTAGTCTGTGATACTTTTAGAATGTACTTGTAAATAGTTTGCTTATTTATAAAGACATACAGTTTAGTTTGTACAAAAAATAATCTTTTACAGCATATCCATTATAAATGTGCTACCCTAGTAAATCAAATAAATGATTTGTATTAATAGACTTTTGTTTTACTCTATGTATCACTTAGTCAAAGGTGGACATAAACTAGTGAAACATTTACATAATATTGAGCTGTAAGAGCCCAGTTCTAAGGAAAACTTTGTTAACTCTGTTGAGAAATATTATTTTGACCCAGTCTTTGTTAAAAATGATCAGAATGCTTGTCCTGATGATTCGTAGATGCATTTTGAAACTGGGTCACATTGGATAAAAACTTGGCTTGATTAGAATATTAAATTTTGTCCTGATAAATTCTTTGAACAGGTTTGAAGGATTGGACCTTAAACTAGGTATGACTCAGATCAAAGAACAAGAGGGCCATGATGGCCCTGGATCGTTCACCTGAGTACTTTGGCTGTAGGTTTGCTGTTAAGCAGTATTTCATTTTTTAATTGAAAATATGTAAGAGCCTACAAACCAAATATGTAAAATATCAGTCAATAAATAAAGGCTCTATGACAGAAAGTAAAAATATCTATTATAAGCTATGGTGACCTTGACCTTGACCCAGTGACCTCAAACTCTACTTATGGGTAGAGGTCCATGCAAGGAACCTCTATACTGAATATCAAAGATATTGGTCTATAAATGAAGGCTCTATGAGGTACAGTAGATAAATCTTCTTTTAGCCTCCGTGACCTTTAACCTAATCCAATAATTTGAAAAAGCTTGATAAAGCTTGCTTCATGTCAAATTTTAAAATTCTAGGTCTTGTGGTTTCAGACAAGAAGATTTTTAAAGATTTTCTTCTATATTGTTATTTAAAACTTGTGACCCCTCGGGCGGGGCCAATAGTGACCCCAGGGACATTTTTCTAACAAACTTGGTAAAGGTCCACTAGACAATGCTACACACCAAATATCTAAGCTCTATAACTTACGGTTTCTGACAAGAAGATTTTTTTAGATTTTCTTATACAACTCTATATAAAACTAGTGGCCCCTGGGGCGGGGCCATTTTTGACTCAGAGGCCAAATTTGAACAAACTTGGTAAAGGTCCACTAGACAATGCTACACACCAAATATCTAAGCTCTATAACTTACGGTTTCTGATAAGAAGATTTTTTTAAGATTTTCCTATATAACTCTATGTAAAACAAGTGACCCCCGGGACGGGGCCATTTTTGACCCAGAGGCCAGGATTTGAACAAACTTGGTAGAGGTCCACTAGACAATGCTACATACCAAATATCTTAACTGTAGGCCTTCTTGTTTCTGACAAGAAGATTTTTTAGTTTTTCCTATATAACTCTATGTAAAACAAGTGACCCCCGGGGCAGGGCCATTTCTGACCCAGAGGCCAGGATTTGAACAAACTTGGTAGAGGTCCACTAGACAATGCTACACACCAAATATCTAAGCTCTATAACTTACGGTTTCTGACAAGAAGATTTTTTTAGATTTTCTTATATAACTCTATGTAAAACTAGTGGCCCCTGGGGCGGGGTCATTTTTGACCCAGAGGCCAAATTTGAACAAACTTGGTAGAGGTCCACTAGACAATGCTACACACCAAATATCTAAGCTCTATAACTTACGGTTTCTGACAAGAAGATTTTTAAAGATTTTCCTATATAACTCTATGTAAAACTAGTGACCCCCGGGGCGGGGCCATTTCTGACCCAGAGGCCAGGATTTGAACAAACTTGGTAGAGGTCCACTAGACAATGCTACATACCAAATATCTTAACTGTAGGCCTTCTTGTTTCTGACAAGAAGATTTTTTAGTTTTTCCTATATAACTCTATGTAAAACAAGTGACCCCCGGGGCAGGGCCATTTCTGACCCAGAGGCCAGGATTTGAACAAACTTGGTAGAGGTCCACTAGACAATGCTACACACCAAATATCTAAGCTCTATAACTTACGGTTTCTGACAAGAAGATTTTTTTAGATTTTCTTATATAACTCTATGTAAAACTACTGGCCCCTGGGGCGGGGTCATTTTTGACCCAGAGGCCAGGATTTGAACAAACTTGGTAGAGGTTCACTAGACAATGCTACACACCAAATATCTAAGCTCTATAACTTACGGTTTCTGACAAGAAGATTTTTTAAGATTTTCCTATATAACTCTATGTAAAACTAGTGACCCCCGGGGCGGGGCCATTTCTGACCCAGAGGCCAGGATTTGAACAAACTTGGTAGAGGTCCACTAGACAATGCTACACACCAAATATCTAAGCTCTATAACTTACGGTTTCTGACAAGAAGATTTTTTTAAGATTTTCCTGTATAACTCTATGTTAAACAAGTGACCCCCGGGGCGGGGCCATTTTTGACCCAGAGGCCATGATTTGAACAAACTTGGTAGAGGTCTACTAGACAATGCTACATACCAAATATCTTAATTCTAGGCCTTGTGGTTTCTGACAAGAAGATTTTCAAGTTTTCCCTATATAACTCTATGTAAAATCAACTGACCCCTGGGGTGGGGTCAGTTTTGTCCCCAGGGACAGGATTTGAACAAACTTAGTAGAGGTCAACTAGATGATGCTTCATACCAAATATCAAAGCTCCAGGCCTTGTGGTTTCGGAGAAGAAGATTTTTAAAGATCCAACTTATAAAATCTATTTTTAGCTCCAGTGAACCAGAAATGCAATGGACCAGAACCATTTGAACAATCTTGGTAGAGCTTCATGCAAGGAACATCCCAGGCAAGTTTCATTAAATTTGCCCCATTGGTTTCAGAGGAGATGTCGTTTGAATGAAAAGTTGACGACGGACGGACGGACGACGGACAAAGACCGATCAGAAAAGCTCACCCTGAGCCCTTTGTGCTCAGGTGAGCTAAAAACCTAGTGAAAACTCTGCAGGTCACATATTTGGCCTGGTTTTCATGAAACTTTGTCAGAAAAATATTTGTGTTGGAAACTTGGTCATGTTGGTTCAAAAACAAGGTCACCAGGTCAGATCATTGGAAAACATTGTGTACATAATCTTCATTTCTTTTTTATAATCTGAAGGCCAAGTCTGAACTGGATCACGAGGGTTAAAAAACTAGGTCACTAGCTCATATTTGTGGAAAACTAACACTCTTGAGGCCTAATGTTCATGAAATTTTTCTGAGTTGACTTTTCTTTATAATCTCTAGGATAAGTTCCAATCAGGGTTGTATGGGGACAAAAGCTGGATCAGCAGCTCAGATCAATGGAAAACCTTTACCAAATAAACCTCTCTAGATGTCATCATTTTTTGTCCTAGTCTTAATAAACTTATATCAGATTGTTTTGATAATCTCTAGGCAGAGTATAGACCGGGTCATGTTTAGGAAAATACTAGGTCAACAGCTCAGATCAGTGGAATACCTTGTATTCACTCTCTATGTCAAATTTTTACCTTAGTCTTAATAAAACCATTGTCTTGATGTTCTCCAGAAGATAGAAGACCTGTCATGTTTTGGAAAATGCCCGAGCTTAAATAAGTGAAAATTTGTGAACATTGTAGATAACATTTTTGACCTAGTCAATATGAAATTAAACCAAAAATAGGTGTTTGGATTTCTTCAAGATTAGGCAGGTTCATATAGGGAAAAAATCTGTGTCAACAGCTCTGATCAGTGGAAAACCTTGTGACAGTCTATAGATCACATATATGGCCCTATCATTTTGAATCTTTGTTTGAATATCTGTCGTGCTTTTGATGAATTTTAAACTTGACCATGCAGGGACAAAATCAAGGTCACTAGCTCAGTTCAGTTGGAAACCATGTGAACACCCAGGAGGTCTATTTTCAGCTGGAGTGAGAGCTATATTACTCATCATTGGTGTTGGTGAAAGTTTTTATGAGGGGCTATTATCTTGTATACTATCAAATATATTTGCTTCAAACTTCACAGGCTTACTTTCTATAGCAAGGTGCATAACTGTGACAAGTCACATAAATCTGTCTGCAGTAATTTCAGAGTTATGCTCATTTTAGACTTAGAAACTTTAGGTTAAACTTTTTGCCTGTATTGCACATCTCCCTTGTCAATGAAAATACCAGTTTGGAAATTTCATCGGGGTTTGACTAATTGGTTGAGGTTACATAACTCTTACCTGTTTTTGCAAAATTTATCTCCCCTTTTATGGACTTAGCAACGCTAAGCAGAATGTTAATAAATATTATCCACCTCCACAATTAATAAAGATGTTTAAATTTTAATATACTTCTTTAAGATAATCAATCTACATCATTGAACATGGTTTGATTACTCTTACCTGTATAGTTACAATTCTATCTTCCCTTTTCGACTTAGAAAAATTTGTGCATTGTCTTGTATTCAGCAGCTCTGTCCATAACCATTCAAGATACCTGTTTTAAACTTTTATATGCCTTTAAGGTCATAAGTCCTGAGCACTGAAAAAAATTTGATAACTAACCTGTCTTACAGCAATTCAATCTCCCTTTTTTGGACTAAGGAAGTATTGCTTAATATTTTCCCCAGTATTGGATATCTCCCAAGTCAATGAAAATACCTGTTTGGAAACTTCACACTTGGGTTTGACTAATTAGTCAAGGTTACTGAGCAATGTCAGATATCTCTTACCAAATTTATCTCCCCCTTTTGGACTTGGCAACACTATGCAATCTTCACAACCAATAAAGATGTTTAAAGCTTTATATTCTTCTTACAGGTTGTAAGTTTAAAAATTCAAAGTATTCTTCTTAAAAGTACTCTCTCTGCTCAATATTTTGTCTTCTATTGTACATTTTGGCATATCTGAAAAGATGTTTTCTATTCTTTGTTAAGCTATGTCACCTATGTACAGTATAAATGTTCTTAATTCTTGGAAGAAATCAATACTGCTGACTTCTACTTTTATTTTCTTCACAAGTTTTGTCAAAACAACTCGGCTCTTTATCTTCTGCAAATATGAATTTCTGTCAATAATAACTCACTTGACAACTGATATTCTACTGTTCTATTCACAATGCATGGAAAAAAATCACACAAAAATAATGAAACATTTGTGCTACTTATCTCTTACACTTTAAAAAATGAATTGACTTGAAAATATCAAGTTCTATCATCATTTAAGTATGTTCAAAATCTTTTGAAGTCTGTTATTTTTTCAATGAAATCTTCATAATTCTGTACTCCCTGAACACATCAAAGATATCATGACTATAAAATAAACTTCATAACATCACTGTACTATGTGTACTGTATACATAAAGTTGTCCCAGTGAATAAGAGAGTAATATCCCTGCTTTCCAACAATTAAGTCAGACAGAAACAGCTGTAAAACTCCTCATGAGAATTTTATACTGGTGTAGAGTAGACTGCGTAAAGTAAGGCATGAAGCTATAGTCTCCAAGCTGCAAGAAGAGCCAGGCTGGAACCAGTTAACCAACAGAACCTAGACTTCTTCTTCATTTCTGACATATCTACTTCTTGACACTAAACCTGACTGAACATAATCCCCATGAGAAAGATTAACATTCTGGGTCTTGTTATTCCTAGTACAAGTTAATGAGTGTAAACACTATAAAACTTAAAATCACACTCTGTTTTTCATCTTCTTTAATAGGTGTGCGGTTGTTGATTCTAGTGCAGCTTTTCTCTTTCTCTGAAAAAAAAGAAAGGGAAAAAGTTCAATTGAAATACACCTGTACCGCTTTAATAACAAATCTGCATAGTTAAGGCTCCTTTTCTTCAAGCAATTCAGCAATAAATGCAAAAATGTTACGGCACAACTGAACCTTAAATATTTCAAGTAAAACTATTTTAGATACACAAAGCCTTGTACTTTTGATTTTATATCCAAGTTACAGATTGTTTTTCAAATTTTATCCAGACATAACCATAAAGGCTCCTACACAAAAATTTCAGTGAGCCAGTGTTGCAGCCATCTTGGTAATACATAACTGGAATATGTATTAAAATAAGACTATTTTCATGTGGGATTCAAACTCATGCCTTCTAGGTCATAGTAGTATGAAAAACCAGCCTCTGAAAAAAGTGTGCCAAAGAACTGAGTCACTGATGCAGTTGTCAGAGGCTGAATTTATACAACTTAAAGCTGGTGCACTGGGAACCAACACACATGTATGTTACTTACATTTGGTGTTAAACTTCCTACAACATCAATGGAATCTTTGCTCTGGTCATCCTCACTTTGTCCGATCTCTAACAGGGGATCTGGATTCTCTGGTAGGGGTACATCAGGTGTCTAAAATAATCCAGTTTCTTTGCATATATCAAGTGTGCATTCAAGTTATCAAAATTTACTTAAGCTTATCCTGAACACAAGTTTCCTTGAGCTTAAATTAGAACTCTTGCCTAAACAAGGCAGTAAGGCAGTTACATTTGAATAGCCAATGAGGGATCTGAACCAACAATTCTTTAATTTGATACTATTTCCTTAAATCATGCTGTAAATGCTAAGATTAATTTTTAGATATGTCAGAGCTGTACAAATAAATTTTTAAAAAATCAACAACAGAAACTGCAGTATCTTTTAATGTAATATGCTGAGCTGTGTAAGTGAACTAGATCTGTCTTCATAGGTAAAATACTACATTCCAATTAGGAGTGCACGCAACATTCAGGTAAATAGAAAAACTTCTTGGTTACACTATGTGTTATGTGTATATACATTTTACCTTTCCTGGATTTAGAGTTTCATACTGATGTTTCAATGTTTCTAATTCATAATCGCATGTAGCTAAAGCAAGTTTGAGTTCATATAACAACACAATGTCCTGTCGTAACTCATTGAAGTTGGTTGTAATCTCATCTGTAGGCACTGGGTTGTACTCTGAAATTTAACATTCATCTTGTGTATGATTTTCTTGGAGTATAAACAATACATTTAAATCATACAACTAACATGGCAAATCCTGTGTTTCTCAGAATACAGATTTAAGGGAAAATTAGTTTTGGATTTCAGGTAGTGTTGTTCTGTTATTTGTTCTGTCACATCAACTGATAGAGCTCACACAATATTTGCATTCAACCTATTTAAAAAATCAGCAAAGTTAGTAAATAAGTTAATCTGATCTGTTCAGGAAGTTTCAGATTCTGATGAAATTCTAAGGGCCATTCTTCTAATTGACTCTCATTTTCTGAAGTTGCCTTGTGGCTTACAAATCCTTCTAAAGCAAATCAGTAAACAATACATGTACATACCAATTCCCAGCTCCTCAAGAACTTGTTCAATGGCTTTTGTCTTCTTCTGACCCAAAGATGCTGGTAACTTCATCTAAATAACAGAAAGTTAAGATTCTGGAAACACTTATACAGATTTTACCACTAACTTATTGTACTGATTTCCAATTAAGTATAAAACCTATTAAGAAGAGACTAGAACAATTGATCAAGGACTAGATGTGGAAGTTAAAGTAAAGAGTCAGCTTTGAAAGTATTATTAAAATAAACAGTTAGTAAAAAATTGAAAAATACCAATAGATGAAACATCAAAAACCTTCAACAGAGGTCAGAATACAGAATAAGTGTTAGAGTTCAAGACTCTTCTTTTTTTTTCATTCACATAGAGTTACACTTTTACCCCAATTTTTTTAATGAATTCTTACAACTGAAATACTATGGAAGTTTCATCCAAATACTCTTTTTTGACCTTTTTCAACTTGGACATACACATCATATACATCTTAAAAATGATTTCATTCAGTGTATAAATCTGTTCTATTCACTAAAAGGTCACCTTATGACAAAAAGCTACTAAAATGTTCTTCATAACAGCAAGTATGAGTGTTATGAACTTATCATTCTACGTAAGGGCAGATCAGTTGTCCAGTTGTAACATGCTGGACTTATAATCTAGGGGTAATGGGTTTGATTCCTCCACTTCTTCAATGACAGTACATGTACTAATGTCTTCTGAGTGAGACATTAAACTGAAGTCCTGTGTTTCTGTCCTATACACTGAGCATGTAAAAGAATCAGAAGTGTCTCTTGAACAGGATGCTTTCTGTATCTTGCAATCCCCCATTATCTAAATTAACTAAAAACTCTGCAAGGGGTGTCAGTCAAATGGGCAATGGGTACCAATGATAACTAAACTTAAATAAAAGAAACTCTTCAAATTCTGTAAGAGACACTAGAGGTAGTGAAAATTCTATTCTTATACATACTTTCTGACTCCTGACATAAACACCAGGCTGTTTGAAGTCAGGGAACTTGATACCAGTTGTTTCTGGTGTTTGCTGAAATATATCAAACAAAATATCTTATGGTGTTGGTACTAAAATATAATATATTATCATTTAACAAAACAATATTGTCTCCTTTCATCCCCATATTTTAACAAATAGGTCTTGTTTGACTTAATAAGTTTGAGAATAAGTAACAGGCAAATAAATGACCCATTTCTTATTTCCTAAGAGTAGCTATACATTTCAGTTTATTTTCTGATATATATCTACATGTAGCTAGGTAAACAAAATATATTAGTAACATTTGGCTTTAAATTACCAATAAGACACTGCCCATTTACAAGACCATAAGAAATACAAGAACAGCTGCACACTAATTACCACAGCATATTTCAATTCTGAGAGTGACTGTGATGAGGTCTATCATCACATGTATGTTACTGTCTTTATGACATAAACATGCACTCAGAAACCTGAAAATGTACAAGTAACTTGAAACAATACATACTGCAGTTATGTCCTTGACCTTCTGTTGCTGTTGGAATTTTTTATTTGTTTTCTTTTTGTCTGCTTTCCTACTGTCCACATTACTGTCAGCAGCAGTGATCAGTTTCTGTAAATCCTGTGTCTTCTTTTCTCGTTCCTTCTTTCTTAACTCTATCTTCTTCAATTCTTCAATCAATTTCTCCTCTTCTTCAATCTAAATAAAACCAACAGAATATGCACCACTTTATTTCAATGAAATAATAGTAATGGATAGTTTGTGTCATTTCTACCAGCCTTGGAATCCTGGTTTTAGGCAAAACAACTAAAGCCGTAGGTCAAAAGACATTAATTCTAAAATTGGAAATGCACTTTTCACACCCCACTGGTAATTTGTTTGTGTCTTTTTAGTTTTACCATACCTAACTTACAAGTGATTTGCATACTTTTTTTTGTTTTTAATCTTTTTCCTTAATGTAACAAAGAACTATTACTGATACATACCTGTTCTGTAGTTCTGTTGAAAAGTTTTATCAGTTGCGTTTTTCTCCTTCTTTCATGATCTGCATCAAAAGCTTTGATCTTTGGCTCAGTTCCTTGTGGAGCTCGAACCTGGAACAGCCAATGAAAACATCTTCACAAAGGCTGAAGATACTGTTACAGACCTTAACGAGGGGTGAAAAAATATTCTAGGTGCTATAAAGCAGAATGGACTTCTTCACATTCAGTCCTTGATAAAGTCTTCTACAGTTATCTATTAATATTTAATGATATGTCAAACTATGTGCATGAAAGAATTTTCCTGACATACACATACTGTACTCTACAGAGGTATGCTATGAAATATACGTAAGATATTTACAAATACAAGGAGGCCATGATGGTCCTGGATTGCTCACCTGAGTACTTTGGCTAAGGGTTTCCTGTTAAGCAAACATAAGAAGCAGTATTTCATTTTCTAATTGAAGACTTGTAGGTGCCTACAAACCAAACATCTAAAATATCAGTTAATAAATAAAGGCTCTATGACAGAAAGTAGAAACATCTATTATTAGCTATGGTGACCTTGACCAAGTGACCCTAATCCCCTTCTACAGGTAGAAGTCCATGCAAGGAACCTACATACCAAATATCAGAGATATTGGTCCATCTATGAGGTAAAGTAGATAAGTCTATTTTTAGCCTCAGTGACCTTAATTTGAACAAGCTTGGTAAAGGTCCACTAGACAATGCTTCATGCCAAATTTTAAATTTTGGGCCTTGTGGTTTCAGACAAGAAGATCTTTAAAGATTTTCTTCTATTGCTATGTAGAACTTGTGAACCCTCGAACAGGGCCAATAGTGACAACAGGGACATTATTTCAACAAAATTGGTAGAGGTCCACTATACAATGCTACACACCAAATTTCATACCTCTGGGCATATCAGTTTTAGACAAGAAGATTTTAAAAGTTTTTCCTTGCCATAGCAACCAGAGTTCTTCATGTCATGGAATTCTTTAACCAACTTTGGTAAAGCTTCAAGCAAGGAGTTTTATCATCTTTCACTTAGTGGTTTAGGAGGACATGATGTTTAAATTAAAAAGTTGACGATGAACGATGCACAACAGACACAGAGTGATCACAAAAGCTCACCTTGAGCATAAAAGCTCACCTTGAGCACCAAAATGAGTCACTATAAAAGGGATATTCCAAAGCCAACAATTTCAGTCAAGGTTGTAATCTAGACCATACATAATCAATCACACCCATTGCCTTTCAAATGACAGATTTCCTACATGTAACAATACCTGCTATTTGCCAATTTAATCTATTTAGTCTTCAGTAAAAACTGCTGGAATTTGCATTTACCTTGACTAGTTTGTTACATATATTATAATATCTTTCTTTCAGGTCCTCAACACTTCTGTCGGCATATTTCTCCCTGTCCCAGCGATCATGCATCACGACAAACCTCAGCGAGAATCTCTTACACAGGTCAAACAGGTGATCAGTCTCTTGCCGTGTCCAGTTGTCATCGTGTAAATGTTGCTGGTATTCCAAGTCTGAATACACTGGAACTTCGGGTTGCTAAACACAAACAGTTGCCAAAATTATACAATCATTCATTCTGAATAAATAGCCAAGATAAAAAGGAACCATCTTAAGATACATGTAGCTGAGTCTAGAATTTAACATGTTTTATATAATTAACTTACCTTTAGCAAGATTCCATCCAATGTTCAAAACTTGAAAACAGATAAGCTGTTAGACAGTATGTCAAGCTACTTTACAGTGGGGTACTAGGTTCTTTGCACTGAGTCTGTGGCTGGAACTCTCATCAGCATTAGGCAAAACATACCAGACTGTTTTTAAAACCTTACTATGGTATGATTTGAACTGAAGGAAATTGTTAGTTTCAGCAGATTATAAAACAAGCTTATGTAACTGAAATTTCTTGTTATGTACCCTTACAGTTTCAGTTGCTTTTTTTAAGACTGTTGCTTAGCAAAATACTTCTTTTATAGAGACTTAACTACTGTAGGTATATAACACTATCTTTTTCTTATTCTTATGCTGCTAAGAGATGAAAATAACATTCCCTTACTCAAATGGCAGTAATATATTTCATTATACATACAAGTAGTATTAAGAATCATGGATAATCATAACCAAATATCTTTGAAATTAAACTGAAATGTCAAGAATTACCTTATTAAATCTAGCAAATGGATAATCTTTCCCTTCATCTGCAACTCGTCTCCAGTGATTAAAGATGGCCCCATCTTTGCGGGCAGGGTTTGTAAATGGCATCCACTTCCATGGTCTAACTCTACTGCTGCCTATCTTAGCCTTCATCTGTTTGTAGCCCTGATTGGTGTCTGTGGGAATCAGAGGTGGGGCATCTCTACAAAAAGAAGCAGGCATGTTTGTGACCAAGGCTTACACTTAAACTCTTTCCATGATTATAGAGTTCTTCAAGTAGTAAGCTGAACAACAGGCTTGAACTGAAGTGACTATTTCCAAATTCTGGGCAAATAGTTTTTACAAAAGAACTTTGCATTTTTATCCGTTTTTTTTTCAATACTTAACAATTTTAAGTTTTATCTAGTACATTACTATATAATATCTGGACATCAGTAAAAACATACTCGAGTATATAAATCATTAGACTCAACCTTCAGAAAGTTTGCAGAAAATTTTGGAGTTACATCAGTAAGTACCATACTTTTAGGAGTTTTTCTTACTGATTTAGCATACATTTTCCCTCTTGTCTTTACATATTTGTCAAAAGTCAACACCTACCTAAGCAGTTACAACAAAGAGCTCTTGTTTAACCTTGGCACACTATACTATCATGCTTCATTTATGAACTGCACCGTGGCAAAACAAAAGTATAGCAGACAAAACAACATTATGGATCAAATATGGAATGGGAGCATGCAATTAATCTTGACTGAAAATCTTTATTAATCTTAATTTGATTCTATGTTACACACTTAACTATGAGTGAATTATTCTTAAACTTCATTCAGCACAACACAGAAAGCAAATTCCTGAAACCAACCCTTTCTATGTATCAGTTTCCCAAATCTTCATCAGATTTGTACAGAATGCATCCTATATATATATGGGGAACTATAATCAAAGCAACTAACAACTGATAATAACTGCAAAACAAAAGATAACATGAAACTATGAACTTGGTTGTTGTACTTACTTGTTACATGGGAACCTTGAAAGAACATATGATTCTATGCATGATATACTATACTAGTGAAATATCTCAACATGGTTATACAAGAAAAACTATACATTACTATATGAGACCGTCTTATGAATACATGATTTTATAAAATATATGATACCACTGAAGTATTGTCAATAAGAAAAATATAAGTACTGTGACAGGATTTGTGATGTAGGGCTGATACAAACAACAATTGATTACATTTACTGCTTTGAAAATTACTACTCAAGCAAGAAGTTGTGTGTTCAGATTCATCCAGTAAAACCTTCACCATCCCTTCTTGCAGGTGAAGATTTAGTCCGAAATCCCACATGTAATCATCAGGCATTGTTAAAATAAGTTGCCTTACCGTAAGTCTGTCTACAGTTAGTCAAAAAAGGCAGGTGGTTTACTCAACTATTTTCCATTTTCTTGTAATGCATGAGAAATATGGTATCTCACCAAATGATTTAGGCTATTTTGGGCTCAAATCAAAGACCCTCTGAATCCAATGACCCTATGTCAGTAGCACTATATGTTTCAAAACTTAAAATGAAACTAACCAAGATGGAGAAAAACCTTGATGCTTTTGAAATTATCTTTTTGGTATTTTGGTGGGCAGTGAGATAAGAGCAAAAACTGACAAGCCAGACAGATGGCAAGAAAAGGGCTAGTTTTTTCATTAGTCACATTGTTAACAAATATATTATTTATAATTTCTTTTCAATATAACTTATACAGTGTAGAATCATCTCACCTGTTGTCTGTCCATAGTAAACCCCATAACTCACGGTGCATTCCCTCGGGTCTCTTGAATGTTACATCAGATTTTCTGGCTGGCTTTTTCTGAAATAAATGAGAAGTATAATTAAAATCTCTTTCAAAATTAGATCACTTGATAAACATACTGATGGCCAACACAAACACAGCAAATAGTTCTTACAATGAAAACATTAATAGAAAATCAAAATTTTAACAAACTTTATGAGTACTTTAAAAGCAGTTAAATATTTACTGATCAAAATTCTCTATGCAGTTAGAAAGATTTACCTTTTTATCACTGTACATGAGAGCATCTTTGGTGATAAATTCTTTCTCCGGGCCTCTGTCAATATCCAGTATGTCCTTAACATCCATTCCACTCATGTTGGCTCCTAAAATTGTAAGACTTGCATTAGGAATCAGTCTAGAAAATATTTGTCAACTTATCAATCCACCTGGCTAATGGATTAATGATTATTCAGCTCATCAATGTACTACAGAAATAAATATATTTTAGCTAAAATCAACAATTTTACGAAAATCAAAACTATCAAAAATATGTGCACGTCCAGGTATTTCAACTAATGACTAAGGTATCTGTACCAGAAGTCAAATTTGTTTGGAGTAATCTTAGGAAATAAATGAGCTAATTTTGTGTTGGCAATATCTCCACTTACATCAGACATTCAGAAGACCAAAATAATGCACCTATTAATGTTTCTTCCCCAGTGGGGGAGTGGTGGCATACACAGGACTTTTGACAGGAGAGCATTCCAAACAGGCAGGAATTTGCTATAAAAAAATGTTTTCGAGTCCCCCGAAGACTTTGGCTGAATTTTAGATGATATATAACATTTTATAATTTCATGTTTTATATAGATTTTTATTGTACCTGAATTTTAGGTTTTATAATTTGTATAAATGTAATCAATCATCATAAGTTTGAAGTCTGTATGACAAATGGTTATAAAGTTTTACAGCGGAAATCGTTTTCAGTGCTTAATTTTTAGTTCATCTTTTGAATGAAATATTAAACCTCTAAAATAATTGCTTTCTTTTTATTTTCCTTCAATGTTTTCAGCCCCTAAAACTCATTTCATTCAATACTGAAAACTGTAAAACACAGGAATAGTTAGCATAAAAATGGACATTATCGCTCAAGTTGGGAAATTCTGACCAAAAGTGAGGATGTTTCAAACATTTTTCTTTTACATTTGGAAAATTTTGACCAAAAGTTTGGAAGACCTATCTTGGGGATATTTTGAAAGTGAATTTGTATAATTTTGTTTCAGGCAAAATCCATTACAATAAAAAAAAATCACTTGAACCAAAACATTACTGGAAATACCACAATACTTTAGGGAGAATTCCAACAAATGTGAAGCCATTAAAAAATGCCAATGCGAATTGTCCGAAAAAAAGATATCCGAAATACAAGCAAACATGTAAATAAATTTACGGATTTTAGTCCTTACCTTCGATATGTTATAACGCCGTATATTAAAATGTATATATTTTAGAAGAACGGAAGCTAAATAAGCATGATTTAAAATCCAGTTCAGTGGAAAAATGAAACAAATATTGTGATGAATAATTTTACTTTCCTTCGAGATCGAGTAAGCTCCCTTGGCAAGTTAATTGGGAAGCGCCTGGTGACTCGGATGATTTTAGTTTTAAATTTTAGCAATTTTAATTAATTGTAGAGATTTTTAATGATGTCTTAGCGTTTTTCTTATCTTTTATTCTTTATTACACGAGATGGAAGCAGACTTTAGTCTTTATGGTAAGTATAAGATTTTACTGAAAACACACTCGATAACAATTTCTTTTATTTTGTTAACTTTACTAAGTAGACTTCTAACTATACTTATTTTGTCAACACTGAAATTGTTTCTTTCTTCTTATTCATGTACTATACACGACCCACTCTGGAGCATTGTCATATTGACAACACAAGGTGATGTGAGGCTGGTTGCATATAATTAATGAGGACCTCAATTAAGGCTCTGAATTAGCAGACAAAATAAATTACAGAACTATTTGGCCAACTTGTACTTTTAAGCATAGTTACCTGGCCGATGAGTTCAGTTTTGGACACCCATCCAAGTACTCACCATGGATAACATTGCTTTACTTAGCAAGTATTCCAGACACTCAAACCATGTCACTAAATAGCTAGCCCAAATACAAGGCTGTTGGAAGTGCCTATGTCTGTCTGGTACATACAAAGCCTAATTAATCTACTGTACAGCATCCTTTAGAACCTGTTTCTGCACCAACTGTGCAACCAGACTTAAACCTTGCACTTTCAGTGCATACAGGCACTGTGTACTAAGGTAAAGAGCCGGCAAAGATTTGTGGAATTACCGCTGCCACCATTATAGTAACCTGGCTGATTAGCTCAGTTTTGGAGACCTTCATCTTCAACTTATTACTGCCAAAAGTCAATACTGACTATACTAGGCAGGCGTGTGTCAAAATTATAAAAGATAATAACAAAGAAAACAAGACCCATCCAAGTACTAACCATGGATAACATTGCTTTACGTAGCAAATGTTCCAGACAGATTAAACATGTCGCTAAAGAGCTAGCCCAACAGCAAGACTGTTGGAAGTGCCTTTTAATCTAAATGGTGACCACTACATAAGGATGAAATTTTATGTAATTTCAGTTCCAAGATATTTTGGTCTGTTGACCACTGAAAAGGATACAGTTCTACTAGGAATGGCAATGATTAACTAATTAACAGGTTAACCATTCGAATTTCTGATTATCGGTTACAAATTTCACTGAAAGGTTATTTGAAAAATGAATAAAAAAGAAACCAAAATTTTTGGCGTTAATCCTCCCGCCACAAATGTTGCAAATGAGTGTCAGTCGGTATATCCAGTAATTGTGTAAACAGACTTCGTGTTGATTGCCTGTGCCAATAACTTCGATTGCAGCAGTATAATTTCTGAAGTTGTAAGAAGCATTTACTGCCGATATGTTAATTGAACTTGTCTTTTTATACGTGTATTTCTGTGTTCTTTGTTTTTGTATGATAAAGTGAGCTTATGAATGACAAATAAGAAGATGCTTGGTTTGGCTTACCTATCACATATTTTAACTATCATAGACTTAATAACTTTTCTCACATTTACCATGTCCCTCTTTCTCACCAAGCTTTATACCTAATTAGTAATTACACAAGGTTTTTTTCACAGCCCCACGCTTGAACAATTCCTGAAGACAAATAAATCTGTATTAACTAAAAAAACAAAATCGTTATTTTCACATCAAATATTTGAAATTAAGCCCACTATATATCTTGATTAATTTGTAAAATTTATTGATTGAATTATACAATTCAAGTGTATTTAGGTGTATCTGGATATATTCAGGTGTATTTTGGTAAAGCCGAAGAGATGTAGGATTTTTCATCAGGACTGCCTGCACTTGGTCATGTTGTCATTATAGACTTTAATCAGTAACACAGGTGCAGTGAGGGCAACAGAAAAGGAGCATCAAGCTGATGACAACTGTGAAACATGTTAACTTTTTCTTAGGAATGATTTAATCCCTGACAGGCTGACACTATCTGATTATATCATTGGACTCATTTACAATGTATATTTGTATTTTAGAGAAGATAGTTGATGGATGGGAGAGGACAGAAACTGTGAATAGTGTACCATACTATGTCAAGTAAGTTTGATTTGTATCACTTATTTAGGAGCTATCAACTTGAGTCCTGTGTATTATAAATGAAAACCTGTGCATTTTTCCTACATAATAAGGGACGTATTATTCAGTTGGTAACTCATTTAGAATAGATCATTTGCAAATTAATCGGTTCTGTTAACAGTAACATTTGTGAAAGGAGGCTTTCTCAATGATCTATTGCAGACACAGATTGTTTTCTGTAGAAAATGTAGAAATAACTTCAGCTTATCTTGATATATAATATCTACTTGAAGTTTAGACTGAACAGTGAACTATGCATTTTACTTATTCATTCATTTTGTTAAGAGCATTTATTGCAAAGATAATTAATATAACTGTTTGTATCATATCTACCGTATTTGTTTTTTCAGTCACATCACTGAGAGTACTTCCTGGGATCACCCATACTGGCTAAAGATACTAGAAGGACTTAGTATGACATTTTGTTTTAAAGTTTTCTAAAATAATGTGTATTTCTTTAGCTATCAGTTTCTAGGTATTGAATAAAGAATTTTAAAGTAAGTACAAATATCTTTAAGTTGCATACAGTGGCCATTTATTGATAAATACTATGTATCTGCTGTTCATTTTTTGGGGCCAAAAAATGCAGTATTAACATAACTAAAATGAACATACTTCAGAGTCGGAGAACAACATGAAGAGTTTAAGATCATAGTTTGCATAGAGTTACCTGTACTGTTTGTTTTACAGAGGACTACAGCAATGTGAAGTATGCGGCTTATAGAACTGCCCTCAAGATAAGACACATCCAAACACAGCTTCAGTGTATGTGACTTTTTAAAGAAAAACTGTACCTTTTGATGTTTTTTCTAAGTGAAAGTGTGTGGAATCCCAATGAACTTCAGATGAGAGTCACATTGATGTCAGTGTGTTCTAAAAGATATGTAATACATTTGCTTGAAATGCATTTATCATTGCAGTGTGTCTTTATAAACATATTTTTGTTAGGATTAAGCAATGCTTTGCACAAAATAGCTTATTATATGTTTGATAAGGAGCATTTTGATAAAATTAGAAAGGTTACAAGTACATGTATGGAAGGTTTGTAAATACACCTATACAGTTGTACCAGAGGCTTCCAGTCTGTATTTCAGAGGAGCCATTTAGTCGTTATTGCTAATAGCTGTTGTATTTTACTATGAAAGATGTACATAATTAAACATTATTGTTTTAAGTTGAAAGCAAGTTCAAATCATTGATATTTTATGTAAACTGACATCTCTTTTGCTATAGTTGTCAACAGATATAACTATTCTGTCAGCAGATAAATAAAACTGTGCATATTTCCAGCAATATGAATTTCAGAAGGTCACTTTACCCTTTTACATGAAAATGCTTGCTGGCCTGTAGGATAAGCTTTTTAATATGAAAATATTTTTTTTTTACTTAAAACAGCCTTTTTCTTTCAGTGCACCAGGTTGATTTGTATACCATACAGCAGGAATTTGAGGATCAGGGACATCTGTCTGGGTCACAGGGGACCATTCAGTGTGATGACCTTTTGACCTTGCTCATTAACATGTATCAGAGTTCACAAGGTCATCAGCAGAAGACAGGAGTATCTGAAATGTTGGCAGATCTTGCTTTAAACCTACTGCTGAATGTGTTTGACAAGTAAGTTACTTTCATGGCTTGGTCTGATTTCTGGTTAAGTTTAAATTAGAGTTTATTTTGTAATGTGTGTTATATTAAAGGGTAATTGAAGATTTGGTGTTTGATTGGAGTAAAAAACTGAAAAGTCTAACAAGAGCTCTAATATAGATACACAGTTGCCTTACAGTAAATATTTTTAATGACCATTTATCTCATTTTCAGTAATTAAGAACCAGTAATCAACAATGCCCTTTAAACTTTATAGTTTTATAACTCATTTCAGAGATAAGTCAGGTATTCTCTCAGTGATAGATGTAAAATGCACACTGGCCATCTTGTCATCTGCAAGTCTTACAGAAAAATATAGATGTAAGTAGTAAATGTTTAGTTAGTTTAAACTTATTTATTTTACATCGATTGGGAAGCAAGTTTTTGTAACTTATATTAATCCCTCTCGATGACTGCTTCTTGGGTTGAAAGCAGTACTATTGCCGAAAGTGAGGAATGCAGAAAGTCACTGTAGACCCTCAACCCTGGTGGGATTCGAACCAATGACCTGTGAAACAGGAGTCTGATGCTCTCAACTACTGCTCCTCCTAGTAGTAAATGTGTTAACTATACTGTGAATATAGCAGGTATAGTGTGCTTGTTTATTATAGTGTCAAGGCTACTGAAAACGCAAGCCTCTAACCTAGGCTTATGAGACACCTGTACACATTAGCTCCTTGATTATTTATCCTGTTTGGTAGACAATCGGTGTAATTATCTAACTAGCTAGCTATTCAACAACACCCTTATCAGAACAAGCCCCAGATGGGACTCAAACTGTCCACCTTGTGCACAATAGGCAGGTGACTTTTCGACCAAGGACTAAAAATGATTGTAAAAGTAACAATCCAGCTTGTGTAATGAAATATTGTAAAAGTAACAATCGTGAAATAATTTCTGAGGCTGTGTAATACAATAGAAAAAACAAAGAAAATTATTTTTTCAAATATTCTTTAGTTTTTAGCTCACCTGAGGACAATGGCCTCAAGGTGAGCTTTTGTGATGGCCCATTGTCCGTCGTCCATCATCCATGCGTCCGTCCGTGCGTCAGCAATTTCTTTAAACAACTTCTCCTCCTAAACCACTTGGCCAAATTTGTTGAAACTTTGCAGGGATGTTCCTTGCATGAAGCTCTACCAAAGTTGTTAAAAGGATACAATTCCATTAAGAACTCTGGTTGCTATGGCAATTGAATGGAAAAACTTTGAAAATCTTCTTGTCTGAAACCACAGGGCCCTGAGCCTTAAGATTTGGTATATAGCATTGTCTAGTGGACCTCTATCAAGTTTATTCAAATTATACCCCTGGGGTCAAATTTGGCCCCACCCCGGGGGTCAATTGATTTTACATAGGCTTATATAGTGAAACGTTAAAAATCTTCTTGTCTGAAACCACAAGGCCCTGAGCCTTAAGATTTGGTATGTAGCATTGTCTAGTGGACCTCTACCAAGTTTGTTCAAATTATGTCCCTGGGGTCAAATTTGGACCCGCCTCGGGGGTCAACTTATTTAACATACTGAAACTTTAAAAATCTTCTTGTCTGAAACCGCAAGGACCTGAGCCTTCAGATTTTGTATGTAGCATTGTCTTGTGGACCTCTACCAAGTTTGTTCAAATTATACACCTGGGGTAAAATTTGGCCCTGCCCCAGGGGTCAATGGATTTTACATAGGCCTATATAGTGAAACTTTAAAAATCTTCTTGTCTGAAACCACAAGGCCCTGAGCCTTAAGATTTTGAATGTAGCATTCTGGTGTGGACCTCTACTAAGTTTGTTCAAATTATTTTCTGGGGTCAAATTTGGCCCCGCCCCAGGGGTCGATTGATTTTACATAGGGAAAACTTTGAAAATTTTCTTGTCTGAAACCGCAAGGCCCTGATCCTTAAGATTTGGTATGTAGCAAGGTGTAGTAAACCTCAACCAAGTTAGTTGAAATTATACCTCTGGGGTCAAATTTTGCCCCACCGGGGTCAACTGATTTTTACCTAAGTTCATATAGGGTAAACTTTGAAAAATCTTCTTGTATGAAACTACAAGGCCCTGAGCCTTACGATTTGGTATGTAGCAATGTCTGGAGGACGTCTCTCAAGTATGTTAGAAAAATTTTCCTGGGGTCACTATTGGCCCTTCCCGAGGGGTCACAATTTTTAAATAGCAGTATAGAAGAAAATCTTTAAAAAATCTTCATGTCTGAAACCACAAAGCCTAGAATTTTAAAATTTGGCATGAAGCAAGCGTTATCAAGCTTTTTCGAATAATTAGATTAGGTTAAAGGTCACCGAGGCTAAAAATAGGTTTAGATACTGTACCTCATACAGCTTTCATTTAAAGACCAATATCTTTGATATTCGGTATATAGGATCCTTGCATGGACCACTACCCATGGGTAGGATTTTAGGTCACTGGGTCAAGGTCACCATAGCTTATGATAAATATTTCTACTTTCTGTCATAGAGCCTTTATTTGTTGACTGATATTTTACATATTTACATATTTATACATGTATTTACATTACTTACATATTTTCAATTAAAACATGAAATACTGCTTAACTGCAAACCTACAGCCAAAAATACTGAGCAATCTAGGGCCATCATGGCCCTCTTGTTTAAGCAAGTTATGGTGCTGCTTAATAATTACTACAGTAATTAACCAATTATGTTTCACAGATTTCTACCAGGAACTGCATGACCCAAGCACATACATTGGTACTCGTGCACTTACAGTCTTCCTACAAGCTGTCATGAAAGTAAGATATTTTATGGTACACAGTATTTCTTTGAAATTTTAGCAATAAACATACTGTGACTTTTACTTTAGTAACTGTTACATGTATGTATAGTACAGGGCCATTATTATAGAACAGATAAAGTGATTTTCACTATCTTTTCAATAAAGAATTTTATTTTGTTGAAATTTTTGAATTTTTGAATTTAAATTTGTTTGATCCATTCATTCCTTTATTTTATTGATTTGCTTTGTGTTACAGTACCTACTGA
Source organism: Cyclina sinensis (assembly GCA_012932295.1). Lineage (NCBI taxonomy): Eukaryota > Metazoa > Mollusca > Bivalvia > Venerida > Veneridae > Cyclina > Cyclina sinensis. Next base: position 10,251,574 of record JAAONU010000012.1, on the reverse strand, counting down.
AAATGTAAGTTGAAGAATTAAAATATAATATTCTTGCACTTTGCCATAATTATGCAGACTAGAGTTCTGGTCTTAAATACATGTATTTGATGGAAGCCACGTACATAATATAGGTCACATTTCAGTTGCCAGATTTCCTCCATGAGAGTTTGGCATTTGGAAGAACCACAGAGCCTGCTGTAGCTAGCTGTGTTCAAATGGTAATTAACTAGATCTTGAGGCAAAAGTGGATTTTTAAATTAGGCTCTGTTTTTAGTTTAAACCTGACTGAAAGTCGGGTTTTAACTTCAGATCAATATCCCAAGACTGACAGTTCATGCTAACAGTATTTTCTGAAATGTTAATGGGATAATTTCAGTAAATCTGTTGATTAGTACAATAGAAATATGCAGTCATGAAGTTCAGTATTTATTTCTTTCATCTTATTTAAACCTGGCCCAACCATTCATCAAACCTGCTGGCAGCCTTTGATTTTTACCATTTTAACTACTACAGATCAGTGAGACCATGATCTGCTTGATCATCTATTTGATCTTGTCATGATCTGCATTGTTTGTGATTGAGTCATTAATTTGACAGTCAGTACCTTCTAAATGGATAGTCACAGATACTCTCCAAACTGAAAAAAGATGGATAAGTCTGTTTATAGTATGAATTAAATGTGTTAAAGAAAGCCAAGATTGGTTTCAAGAGTTCTTATTGCCCCATTGAATAATAATAATGAATATAATGGTGAAATAAAAAGAACATAATTCCTTGTCAGTTGATAATATTATAAAGCCAATACTAAGGTAAAATTAACAAGACTTTGCTTTTATGCCTTTTTTCTGTACCAAGGGTAAGACAAGTGGTGGTATAACAGAAGATGTGTTCTACAACTGGTTACAGAAAGGACCTCAAACTATAGTTTGGTTACCTACACTACACAGGCTGATCTCATGTGAAACAGGTTAGATATTTCAGTAAGATTTGCAGGTATAAAAAAGTTTGTGATTTTAGACAAGTAATTTCTGCGTTAAGTCGAGTCTGTGTGATCATTTGAAATGTAAACTAGGATGAATTTACCATTTTTGTAATTGTGTTGACATCAAATTAAAGCATTAGCTATGACTTTTATTTATCTGTATATTTCAGAACTTGATCATATCCAAGAAAGGAATTGTTACTTGATTCACAGTTGTCAACTTGTTAGCAGTAACATTTCTTTCAGGATAACTGCTAGCCATAAGAAACAAAAAAAGTCGCTTTCAGGGTTTTTTGCTAAGTAGTTGAAAATCTGTGAGTAAATTTCATCTCATGATTAATAATCAGAGAACTAAATGTTGTTGTTAATTGTTACTAATGATGCTTATTTTTTCTAGTGAGTCATGATGCTAAGTGCAGTATTTGTAAAACCTACCCAGTCACTGGTCTCAGGTGAATTACTGCAATATTTTGTTTCTTTTTTCATGTATTTTTCATAATTTTAACAGTTGCCTGATTTGAGTGGTTTTAGTGTAATTACATTTTGTTTCTGTTGTAAAGTTATTGATTAACTGTACCCAAAATATGGGGAAAATCATTTGTATCCAAAATGTCAGTATTTATAATTAGGTTTTGGTAATCATATCTAACAATGCTTAACAACTTCTTGAAAGGCAGTGTTTGTTTATAATAGGGTGATTCTTTTTGAAAGAAAGTTTTTAAAAAAATGGACATGTTTACAGATACAAGTGCCTGAAGTGTTTCAACTTCAACATGTGCCAGAGTTGTTTCTTTACTGGTAAAACTAACAAAAGACACACTGTGAAACACCCTACACAGGAATACTGCACAAATGTAAGTCATTGTCCCATTGACAGGTTAAACTGAAATTTATTTAAATAAACATCTTATCCGAAATATAATATATTTTACTCAAAGGACATGTTATGTCGAAATTAAATTTTGAAACTAGTTTTTAAAAAGTTAAAAGGCTGTGTAATCACTTGGGAAATCTTTTCAAGTAATCCCTTTCTGGTTTCAGGCCAGTGGTAACTGATCAATTTTGATTGGAGAGTGGTTTTTCATCCAGCAAATTTCAGCTGGATCAGCCAATACACTATTTTTTTAAAATGCAACTTTAAGCCTTTTAAATGATTAACATTTCTTTCCTATTTTCTTTAAGATTTTCTTTTTAAATTTGTTCGATATATGTAGATACTCCTTTGCAGACTTCACGGAAATATTTACCAGAATAGCTTTTAATTGTGAATTAACTTGACATTTTCAGTCCACAGCCAAAGATGATGCTGCTGCATTTGTAAAGACATTGAAGAACAATTTGAGTCGTAGACATAGGAGAAAGTCACAAATCAAATATCTGCCGATAGAAGCAGACAGCCAGTACACAAACCTAGCTTGGTTAGTAGGCAGTATTTATCCTTATCTTTCATTACCTTAGTAAAAATATGAAAGAATTATATATTTTGTAAATCTTGTTTAATAATTAGTAACCTGCTACCAGAAATTGAGGGATATAAATTTGACATCATTTCTCTTTTTGTTTTTCAAGCTGGAGTTATAACTTGAACTAGAGGCTCTTCATGACTTGGAGAGTGAATTTGTATTAACCATTATTCTGGTGCATGTACAAATTTAATTTCAATTTGGAAAAAAAGAAAACAAAAACAAACAAAAATTAAGTTGAAATATTTGTATATTGCATATGGCCTCTTACATTCTATATATTTATGTATTGTTAAAGGTCTCCTGGGAAAGAAGAGAAAGACAGGAACATTCACACTGAGATTTCTGAGACTGCTAAGAAAATAGCTCAGATTGAGCTAGAGGAACCAGAGGAAGTTATTCAAGAGCCAGAAACCAGTCCTGATACTACACACCCTGCTAGACTCTTCACTAATAAAGTAAATTAACCATGAGGAAATGAAGTCTTTACTTTGAAAGTTTATTAGGGCTACTGTAACCTAGTTTGTAAATTGAAAAACAGCTCGTTTAAAGCTCTTTTAAAATGGAAGACATGACAGCTGAGTAGGTATTTTCACTAGTATCAGTTCTTACTTAAAGGGGCTGTGCTCCAGATGACAAAAAAAAGGAAGTTTTCTTGTATTATAAATTTCTTGTAATATTTATGATTAATGCTTAAAAAATAACTTACTGATAAAAAGTAAGTGAAATAATTACAATTATTACATTATAAATTGATTTTTTTCCCTTTCAAAGTGCTATACCGTAACGTGACGGTATAATTATATCGTATAAGATTTAAAGAAAATATCTGTAATATCACGTGCGGTGATGGTGGTGACAGTAAAAGCGTTGGAAATATTTTGTTAACATGAGGGGTCCCGAGTTCAAATCAGGCTGGAGCAAAAATATTTTTTTTTATTCTATTTTGATTTTTATAATCAGTTTTGAAGTAAAATATTATGTTGTTATAATCTCACAGCATCTAAATATATAATTTATGAAAAAAAATTTTTTATGTAAAATCTGGAGTACAGCCTCTTTAAATAAAAATTGCTTATTTTTTATGTTGAAATAACCAGTATTACCAATACACATTTATGTTGACTAAGCATATTGTCATCAGTTCAAATCCTTTCATCGTATTTATTCAGACACTAAGCATCATTAGTGTACCGCAATGCATTTCTTGCTGGTTTTTATCATCAAAAAGAAGATACTTGGATATCAGAAGTTATTTACAAAAAGACCCTAAAAGCTCAGTTATTAGAAAAGAAACTTAAACTTTTTCCTGAAGCTTGGTTGATTTGTCTTAGAAATGTTTCTAAGTAACCACAAAGCAGGTTTTCCATTATTAATTCACAGGAGAACTTTTCACCAAAGGATGATGGCCTGCAGAAAGAAAGAGAGGAACTGAATGCTATCATAAAACGACTGGAAGAGGAAAACAGGTAAAATCTATGAATCATCTACACAACCCTATACACAAACCCAGAAAAAGGCTGAATCTCAGCCCTCTCTTATCAAGATCAACATCTGGTGAAACTGTTATGTTGTTGTAAGAGCAATAAATCCATTTACAACCTGCTGGGTGGCTAGTGGTCATATATTTTGATACATTCCAATGTTCTTAGGTTGATACACACAGTTTCAAGGATCAAAGCTGTACAAAGCTATACAGATGTGCTGAATGGACAGAAACATATTTAACAAATATGCTTTATTTTTAAATATTTCATATAAATTATATCTTTTATGTATTTTTTCCTGTAATATTTCCAAAACAAAAATATTTAAATCGGAGTCACTTATATCAAGTTTGAAAATATTAAATGCATTAATAATAAGAAACATTAATTCATTTGGCTAAATGTGTATTTCTTCTTTTTTATACCCCCACCAAACACAGTTGTTGTTTTTTTGGGGGGCTCTATAGGAATCACTTTGTCTGGTCCCGTTCCGTCTCGTCCTGCTGTCTCAGGAACCACTACATGTATTGACTTGAAACTTAAAGCATCAATGTAACATCACAATTCATGTATCTATGTCAAGATTCATAACTCTGATAGAAAGTTTGACAGAATTATGGCCCTTTTTAACTTAGAAATTAGCTAAAATGTACCAAAATGGATATAGCTTTCTTATTGATGAATGAATTGTTTTCATACTTGGACACAAGAATCCGCTTAAATGTTTTTTCAAGTTGTTCACATTGACTTTGACCATGAGTCATAAATGACATTGACCTTCAAGGTCAATTTATTGAATTTTACTTATTTATTTGCTGTAACTGACTACAACTTTCTTATTTATGGATGGATTGTCTTCATATTTATACACAACATCCGTAAGGACGCGACCTTTATCAAGAAGATCAAACTTTTTTGCAATGCAATATTACAGTACATATGTATCAATGTGTCAAATATTATAACTCTAATAGTTTAAGTTTGACATAATAATGCACCTTTTTATCTTATGAAATCTTCTGATATATTATTGTTATAAGGACCAGTTCTGCTAAAATTGCCATCTATAGTGTGAAATATTAATAACATTTGTTGTTTGCTACAGTACTGCAATTAATAGTTAAATGCTTTAAAAATGTATTGTGACCAATATTCTTCATATTCTGATATTTGCAGCGTTCTTTGAAATGCCCAGTTATGAAATGAATATGAATTTAACTGAAGATCTAGCTACTATATAAAAATATAATAAAAAATAAAATGTTTAATTATTAAAAAAAATATATTTTTTTTTCATATTCATCTTCTTCATATTCCATCATTATTATTAAATTATAATTATTATTATTATTAGTAGTAGTATCATTATGTTGTTGTTGTTTCTATTTTTGTTATATTGATGAATATTTATTAGTATTATTACTTTTACAAATCATTCCATTTTTAAACATTGCATATAGCTTTTTATGTTTTAAAATAACATTTATATTTCAAGCATGTATATTTATCAGTAATACAATATGAACCTGTAACTTAATATAAAACAATACTTAGTGGTAGAGGATTCAACAGAGGTTATCATTAAGAATGAAATATAATTATCTTTTTTTTTTTTTCAAAAAAAAAAGAAAATAAATAAAAACAAACAAAGAGCATATAGATCTACATATCTTTGTCTGCCTCAGTTGAGTAATCAAGGTACATTCGCTAAAATGTTACTTTAAAATTGCAAACAAATCTGAGAGCCGAAACTTTTTCACTGTTTTTTAATCATTGGACTCATTTGTATTTAGGCAAAATCATGTTAGGGATTATACATAAGAAACCAAATCTGAGCCATCACACAATGAAGAGATAAGATATTGTTTTGGAGATGTCCAGCAATTTGTTCTTATTCATGTATTTTCTTCATTTTTTTTTGAAAAGACTGGAGCCAGAAACTGCAGATTAAACAGAAATCAAATGACTGACCCAGAGGCTCATTATTTGTCAAACCACATGTGTTTAAACTGACCTTATCTAATTAATGGAGATTTTCCTGGTTTATTTATTGCTCATGCTGTGCTAAGTACTATCTTGATTTCATGGTAAATAAACACCAGGTAATTTTCAATAACAGGAGATTTCTTGTAGAAAACAGAATTCCGGGTTTGTATATAGGACTGTACAGAGTCTGTAGGTACATGGGCAATACAACAATGCATAGATACAATATATATTGCTGCACGTCCTTTTTTGCACATCTTTATTGCAAGATTTGACTAAAAAGGCCAAGATTAATGAAATGGTTTCAGGATTTGTCTTTCGATGTTTGGCTTTTGAGGTCAAGATAAAGGATGCAAATGTTTAACAGTTTTCATTGGATATTTTAAATTTAAAAAACATACACAGTAGCATATTTCCTGTATCATAGGACAGCACTCCCATCATTTTCAGAAAAGAAAAAACCTTAGGTGGTCAGCAAAGATTCTGCTGTATGGTGAACATATTTTGCAAGCTCTCCATTATTTCAGGATGCTATATGAGCAATTATCTACCCTACAAGAGGTCAGTGACACAGAGAGTCTCACACCAGACAGTAACCATCACACAACACCCAACAATACAATCATGCGAACAATATTAAAGGTGAGTTCACTGTTACCTGAAACTTTTGAATTGTTAGCTGTCTTGTTTGATCATGAAAAATTACAAAGTATTTAAAAATTTAATATTGAATTTCATTGTTGAGTTTAATAATGATGATTTAAGCCTACATTCAGGGTGATGTATGTCAAAAATCTTCTTAAATTTTGTTACTTGACATGCACTAAGCCATCTTTTTTATGATCTCACTTCCGCTTCAAAATTCAAAAATGCAATAAACCCTGTAATTATTTGAAAATCAAATTATAAAAATCAATACTATAACAGAAAAAAATGTGGTTTGGACATTGTTGTTTGACCTCTCTTATGGTAATGAAAAATTCTTTTAGTTAAAGTAGGCATGCAAAAGTTTGACAGCCTACATGTACAGTACATTTTATTGTGTATTTAGAAAACTGTTAGTAATTATGTTCCTTCAAATCACAGAATTAGAATAAACAAACAACAATTTCAGGAGACCCAGAATTTACCAGTGCGAGAACCATTACCTGTGGAAGCCACTCCTATTTTCTTGAGTGTTCCAATCATAAGTGTGAACGGTTACCATAGTGATAGTTTCTCAATAAGCCCAAAGTCCTCAGTTTGTTATAGTGAGTATTTTTCTTTCAACATGTAAAGTGGGATATATATATATAATTTTGAAAATACTGAAGAAACAAGTGCTGCGTTCAAATGAAAGCCATTCCCCTGAAGATACGTTGACTTTTGACCTCATGACCTCTTAGTCTAAGTGCGGGTAGAGCTCATCAAGGTGCATGCACCTGTGAAGTTTGGAAGCTGTAGGTGGAAGGACATCCATGTTAATGGTCAAGGATAAAGTTTTGTGACAAACAAACAAACACACAGACCAAAAACAATATGTCCTTCCTCCGGGGGCATAAAATCAATATACCCTCCCTCCAGTTGTTAATTATCAATTGTCAATTAAACTTAAGTTCTTCTTGATCAGTTATGTATTATGGTACTTGTTTTCAGCTCCATCAATCCATCAGCCAGATTTTTCACCATGTGACTCCAGTCACTCTCCCTTCCCAACTCGGTCATCACAAAGTTACACAACTCCTCCAAGCTCCTTACCAAGGGGGAGAATTCTTGGCGATAGCCTTGATGCCTTAGATACCAGTCCAGCCAGATTTAGTCTTCCCTCACCAACAAAGAGTTACGATGAATTCAACAGTGAGGAAGCAGAGTTACGTGCCCTTGTGAATGAAGCTGATCATATGTTTCCTCAAGATTTATCATATGGTATGCCTTTGATCACTGACATTTTTATTTGATTCATCTTTTCATTTTGGAAATATCAGAAATAAATCACAAGATCAAGGGAGTACATGCAGGCTCTGATGTTGTACGGTAGTTTTAAGTTTTAATTCAGTCATATCTGACATATTTTATGTCAAGAAAATACCCATATGATTACTAAGATATTACATGTATATGAAAACTTTCAACACTTCACACTTATCTGGAACATTTTTATACCCCCAAAGGGAGGCATACAGTTTTTGAACTGTCCATCCATCAGTCCATCTGTCAGTCTGTCCGTCATTCCGTCCCAAACTTTAACATAGGCCATAACTTCCTTATTAGTAAAAGTAAGTGGATTTATTTCATACATGGGACACAAAACCCCTTTGGAGAAGACCTCCCATTGATGTATATTTATTTGACCTTGGCCGCTGATTCTCAGCTCAAAGGTTAAAACACCTCTTTGGGGGCAATGTCATCTTACAGTGCCAGTTCTTGTTTATGATTATATTGAAAATAACTTATTTTTTTCAAACAAATTACTTTTCAGGTCACTCCAAGTCAAGATTTAGTAGAAGTAATGATGATATGTTACAAGCAGCTAGTTCAATACAGACAGCCATGTCAGACTTTGTAAACCAGGCAGTAAACATTCGAATTCCACAGTAAAACAACATTGTCTGACATAGTCTTTTTCAGTCATTTAGTTATCTAATTCTAAAGTAAAAATCTAACTCTAAATCAGACTTGTTTAACGAGGCATAAAACATTGAAAGTAAAGCAACAATGTCAGATTTTTTAAATGAAGCAGTCTATTTTCAAGTTCCTGCGTGAAGTAACAATGTCAGACATTGTAAATGAGGTACTTAACTTTCAAGATTTGCAGCATAATGTTATGATTATATATGTATATGTCTTCATGCTCAGACAAGAAAGACTTAAAACATTTGATTATGATTCTGGCAATGGTTACAGTTGTTTAACTTTATGACTTCTTTTTTGCAATTCCATACATGCCTATTTTTTTATAGTATGATTTTACATTTTTAGTCTGTACTTACCTCAGCAATATCCACAGGATTTTCATTTTGTTTTAGTTTTAATCAGTACAATGTTTTTCTCATTATATCAGTATAGTAATGGGTTTATTCATTTTTAGCTCACCTAAGCACAAGGTGCTCAAGGTGAGCTTTTGTGATCAGTCTTCGTCTGTCATCTGTCTGTCAGTACATCCGTTGTCAACTTTTTATTCAAATGACATCTCGTCTGAAACCACTGGGCCAAATTTAATGAAACTTGCCTGGGATTTTCCTTGCATGAAGCTCTATCAAGATTGTTCAAATGATTCCGGTCCAATGCATTCTGGGTCACTGGAGCTAAAAATAGATTTTAAAAGTTGGATCCTTAAAAATCTTCTTCAAAACCTCAAGGTCTGGAGCTTAGATATTTGTGATGAAACATCATCTAGTGGACCTCTACCAAGTTTGTTCAAATTATGACCCTGGGGTTAAAACTGACCCCACCCAGGGGTCAGTTGATTTTACATAGATTTATACAGTGAAAAATTAAAAATCTTTTTGTCAGAAACCACAAGGCCTAGAGTTTAGATAGTTGGTGTGCAGCATTGTCTAGTGGACCTCTACTAAGTTTGTTCAAATCATAGCCACTGGGTCAAAATAGGCCCTGCCCCAGGGGTCACTTGTTTACATAATGTTTTATACAAAAAAGTTTGAAAAAATCTTCACATCAGACACCTAAAGTCAAAGAGCTTAGATATTTTGCATGTAGCATTGTCTAGAGGACCAAATTTGTTCATATCACGACCCCTGGGTAAAAAATGGCCTCGTCCCAGTGGTCACATGTTTTACAAAGAGTTATATAGGAATAACTAAAAATCTTTTTGTCAGAAACCACAAGGCCTAGAGTTAAGATATTTGGTATGCAGCATTGTCTAGTGGACCTCTGCCAAGTTTGTTCAAATCATGGCCCCTGGGTCAAAACATGGTCACATGTTTTACATAGAGTTATATATGAAAAAATAAAAATCTTCTTGTCAGAAACCACAAGGCCTAGAGTTTAGATATTTCGTGTGTAGCATTGTCTAATAGACCTTTACCAAGTTTGTTTAAATCATGATCACTGGCTCAAAAATGGCCCTACCCCGGGGGTCACTTGTTTTACATATCGTTATATAGGAAAAAGTTTAAAAATCTCCTTGTCAGAAACCAAAAAGCGTACAGCTTAGATATTTGGTATGTAGCATTATCAAGAGGACCTCTACCAAGTTTGTGCAAATCATGACCCTGGGGTCAATAATGGCCCAACCCTGGGGGTCATTTGATCTTACACAAAGACTGAAAGAGGGAAAACTTAAAAAGTCTGCTGCTCTGAAACACCAAGGGCTAGACCTTCAATTGTTCATTGTTATGCCTCCCCCTCAGCCCCACCCTTTTGGTGGAGACATATTGTTTTTGCCTTGTCCATGGGTGTCTGTTTGTCTGTATGTCTGTCACACATGTTTTCTGTTCAATAACTTGAGTACCAGTTGACCCAGAGCCTTCAATCTTCACAGGGTTATTGAACTTATTAAGTAGAAAAAAAACCTTTAGTTTTTTGGGTCAGTAGGTCAAAGGTCAAGACAGAGGGACCTCTAGCGTGAAAACCATTTCCACTCAATACCAGGAGTACCATTTCACTCAGAGCCATCAAACTTTATTGGGTAATTGTATTAGAAGGAGCTATTGTTTTTAGGGTCCATAGGTCTTAGGTCAAGTTCAGAGGGACCTTGAAAACTGTTTCTGCTCAGTAACTGGTGTACCATTTTACCCAGAGCCTTCAAACTTCATAGGATGATTACCCTTACTCAGCAAAAGAACCCTATCGTTTTTGGGGTTAGTAGGTCAAAATTCAAGGTCACAGGAACCTGCAGAGTAAAAACTATTTCTGCTCAGTAACTGGAGTACCATTACACCCAGAACCTTTAAACTTTATAGGGTAATTATATTAGAAGAACCCTGTTGTTTTTTGGGTCCGTAGGTCAAAAGTCAAGTTCACAGGGATCTCTAGAGTAAAACTATTTCTGCTCAAAAATTTGAATACCATTACACCCAGAGTCTTCTAACTTATTCAAACTTGCGAACAACAAACACTCATAACAACCAATTACAATACTTGTAACTTGAGCAATGAGTCTCAGGTGAGCCATTAAGGGCCATCATGGCCCTCTTGTTTTTATTTTGTTTTGTTTCAAGAAGGTAGTAATGTATTGAGTTACCTCTGTATAGCTTTATGGTGTGTTCTTTCATTGAATATTTTAAAATTTTAAATATGCAATCCCTACTGTTTCAACTGCTCTCATGTGGTTTCACTAATGAATGCAAAAAAATCATTTTGTAAACCAGGTCTCATTTTCATCTCACCAGAGTGCAAAGTGGGCTTTGTGATCCTCCTGTGTTTGTAGTGTGTCATCAACTTTTTGTTTTAAACAACAAAGAATGAAAAACTTTTATTATCTTCTTGTCTAAAACCACCAGGCTCACATCTGTAAAATTTTGTGTATAGCACTGTTTTGTGGACGTAAAACAAGACTGTTCAAATAATGTCCCAGTTGCCATAGTGACCCTGCTCGACGGGGCACATGATTTACATGGAAATGCAATTGAAAATCTTTGAAATTCTTTTGTGAAATAACAAGATCCAGAGTTTTAAAATTTTGCACAAGGTGCTGTCCTGTGGACTACTAAAATTGTTTGAGTTATACCCATGGGGTCATTACTGGCTCCACACCTGGAGTTCAGATGCTTTACATAGACCTAAATGGACACATTTTTTCAAAATCTTTTTTGGTTGAGACCATAACCTGAGACTTAAGAAAATTTGCATGTAGCATTGTCTAAAGATATTTACCAAGTTTGTTCAAATTATGCCCATTGGGTCATTTTAGCCCCAACAGGTGGTCACATGTTTAACATAGAAATATGAAGGAAAACCTTTTCGCTTTCTTGCCTAAAACAACACACCTAGTGCTCTGGAATTTGATATTAAGCATTTTCAATCTGCTAAAGCTTTTACCAGTTTGCTTCAGGGCTCATTATTGATTTCACCATAGGGGTCAAATACTTTGTGTTTTATTTAAGGAACATTAAGGCCAAAGAGTTCTGAAATTTGGTAGGTAACATTGTCTAGTGAGCCTCTACCAAGGGTTTTCAAATTATTCACTTTTGTCCAATATAGCTGCACCTTGAGGTTGGTCATGTTTTACAAAAAAAAAATACATCAAAATTTTTTAAAATATTTTCATTACCAGATAGCTTAAAACTTAGAAACTTGACACAGAGCATTATCTACTTTTTTTCTTTTATTTTGGTTATAAATCCTCTAAATACCACTTGTCATTATACTTAGGTGAGCAACTTAGGGCCTCCATGGCCCTCTTGTTATTTCTTTTATTCCACTTCTCATCTAATTTTAGAAGTAAGTTTAGTATTATTTTAAATGCTTGAACTATATGTTGCATAATAACGTATTGTAATTTTAACATATTTGGTGTGCAGCTTTGTTGGTAATTTTATAATATATGTATATTCAAAATAAAAATGGCCTAGTAAATATATAAGAGGGTGCAATATATTCATGTATTTTATATTTAAAATGTCATAATTTTTTTGCCGAAATTTACAATTTCCAATGATCTCCTTAATGTACCAGTCTTATGTCTCACTTGTCTGTCAAAGTATGTGTTCTATAAATACATCTAGTCGGAACTGTTTCCTTGTAGAATCCCATTTATTTTGTTCATTGAATATTTTAACTCAGAATGTATACATATATTTTGGTGTGGCCTAAAATATCAATAAACTGTAATTTTGAACAGTCTTACTTTCTTTATCTGCCCCTTTGTGTAACAGACCTTTGATATGCTTGTCAGATGAGATAGGGACAAAACTTCTGAAACATAACCAACTGCTCACACTGCCATTGAAATCCAAATTTTAACCAGCAATGAAATAGGTCAGAAAGTCATGGTAAATATTATATCAACTAAGTTTATATATGTTTAGATACATTTCTCCACTCCCTACAACATATCAGGACAGGAAATTTACAGAAATACCAAGTTGAAAACAGGACATAACAATGGCTATCTGAAACTAGTCTCCCCAATAAGCAGCATGCTATCTGATACTGCCATATAGCTGCAAGATGTCTTGGTCTGTTTCACAGATCTGGACACAGATCAGGGAGACATTTTGATTTTGTACTGGATGGATGTCACAAACTTTGTCTGTGCAACATGTCCTACATGCATGATTGGATTTTTAATAAAACCTTATAGAAATGTTTGATCCCTAGTGTAGTTGTGTTTATAGTCAATATTTTCCATTTGACTGAGTTTTGCAGGAGTTAAGGGACTTCAGATTTTGACATTTAGCTTGTCTGTTTTTGAAGAACCACTAAGTCATTGGCAGCAGCATAAAAACACTTCAATGTAGCTCATAAACCATTAGGCTTAAAGTTTTGATATATTTTATGTGTAGCATTGTCTAGTGGACTTCTACCAAGTTGGTTCAAATCATGACTCCAGGGACAATATTGGCCCCACCCCAGGGGTTACTTAGAAACACTTAAAGAACCTTATTCTCTAAAACTGCTTTACACAGCTTTGTATTCTGTTGTGAGGCATCCTCTAGTAGACCTCTTATAAGGTTGTTCATATTATGTCCCTAGCGTCAAAATTAGGCCCAGCCAAGGGGTCACTTGGTTTTGCATAGACTTATATAGGAAAAAACTTCTTATGGGAAAGCACAAAGCCTAGAACTTAACTATTTATTAAATAGGTAGGTACTTCCCACCCTTTTGGATGCATATGAAGTTGTCTGTGCAATTTCTTATTCATTTATCATAGGATTTTAACGAAACCTTATAGAAATGTTTAGTGCCTAGTGCAGTTGGGCCTATTGCCACAAATTTCTGCTTGACTGATTTTCGCAGGAGTTCTGTAGCTAGAGTTGGTGGCGGTAGATGGTGGGGAGACGTACATCCTGGAAAACAGCATTCAGTTTTAATTACTTTTGACCCCTAACCGGACTCCAACAGACTTTGAACAGCTTCAGAATTAATCCATATCATTATCAGAATTTAAAATGGTGAAGATTCCTCCAAATTTTTATTTTCTAAAAACAGACCTACTTTCTGTTTATTTCACAGCTGCATGTATGTTTTTCTTACCAGTTACTGGTATTGACAATACATAAAAATTTATTCTTAGTAAAACCATGGTTTCTGTAACTTAGGATATGTAATGGGATATGCTGCCAGAAAACCCATTTGGGAGAATGAACTGTAAAAGCTTTCTCTGCCACAGAGTATTTGAAATTTTCTGTATGTTTTAATAAGCAATAGCTACACTCACAAAAGCTTTTGTTCTAGAGATATGTCATGTGACATGTTGGCAGAAAAATTCAATATATGCAGATTAAACTGAGTGAAAATCTTCTCCTCTCAGTTTTCTTTCTGTTTTTTTGAGTAAGTATAAACTGAGTACAGCTTTAAATCCCGTTTGTGTTTCTCATCTTAACATTAATTTTGATTCTACTCACATTCACCAAATAGATTGTTATAAAATTAAAGTATGACAGTCATGTAAGATATTAACTGATCATATTTAATAAATACAAGTATTGATTACTGAATACATATCTTTGTACATTAATTACAAATGAAGGCTTTATTAAATACAACTGAAAAATATGCATAACAGTATGGAATTATTTTACAAAACAAATGAAGCATATTGATATAAATGTAAACATTGAACACTGCAACATTTCATACGTCACACATTCTTTCAATATTCCAGCAGTTTGTAAAATTTTAAACTTCTTGTGTGTCCATACAATGTACATGCATTAGTATTAAGCTCATTGGTGTAAATTTGGAAAGTAAGAGATTCCTTAATCAGTTTTACATCCGTCTAAGGCCAGCCTTTCAAACACTGTAAATTATAAAATACCTGATTACATTCTACCACGATCAGATATATTGTTATTTGCACTAGATTTTTTAGTTTCTCTTTATATACTGTTTTAAACATCTTTTGTGTTAAAGCATATGATTTCTTTGACATTACATAGACATTAATTTTATAAACCATACTCTATTACGTCAGTTTGTATTAACTGTCGAAAGTTTTCGACAGTGACTGCATTTATATAGATAAATGGATGACTGTATCTGTATTGTCACTGACTTATAACATGCTGGTAACATGCTATTTTTATGTGGATAAGTTGCAATTCGAACTGATCTTCAATTCAAAGTTGATGAAAACACTTAATATCTTTTGAGCATTTTTTTTACTAATATATTGTGCACATGGTTTCTCAAAACAAGATACATAACTTTTCATGTTAATTTTAAAGACAGACACATCTTCATTCTTGAGACAGGATATTATTTTCTTTACATAGTTTGTACTTTATCCGAACAAAAAAACAACAAAACAACAACACATTTAACAAGTAATACAGATATGTTAGATCTGTGAAATTCTGGAATCTGATAACCCTGAAAAAAGTTGATTTCAAAGGTCAGTTCAAATTCTTTGTTTCATGACTTGATACCAGTGAAGAGTTACAGTGAATGATTCTTCATAATTATGCTACCACAAGTCTTCCATTGAAATAATCATAACACAGTGTTGTTGGTTTCTATAGTCCATCCAGTACAACTTCAACCCCCTAGCCATTCCAGGATATTTTCACTACATTGTTTGAATCAAAGCCACATACATATAAATCATTATTCTCATCTACAGCAATGTCCCAACCACCTTCCAGCAGTTTCTGATCACTATATTTCCATATTAGTTCACTACCTGTGTTCAAAGCCAATATTCCTTCAGTGTTATCGACAACAAATATCAAAGACCCAGTACTGTTGGTATTTACATTATATGGCTCAAAGAAAAGTTTATTTCCCCTAGAATCTCTGTCAAATATACGTTTCAGTTTCCTATCGAGTGAATACACACGCACATCTGCAGTATTAATTTCAACACAAGCAACAAGTATTTCGTTATTCTTATAGCACACACCTCTACATTTTCTGCCAATTTCAATTGTTTGTTTGATTTCAAGTGAAGTGCTTTTAACACACATGATCTCTACTTTATTTTGCTGTTGATAACTTATGCAGAATTCATCATTTATCATGCAAACATCTCGAGGACTGTCAAACAAAAACACTTTCTGCACTTCTTGCATATTTTCACTGAAAACTTTTAAATTTTTGTTATCCCAGTCACAAAGATGATTTGACCATTTTTCATTAATCCCATTCCTTGGATACTGCAAGAACGTATTTCTTTTGGGAGCTGGTACTTGAATATACTTTTGCCACTTTGATTTTGCATCCACCAGACTTCAAAATGGGTGTTCTAACATCAGTCCATTTTATTATCCATGGATATTTAACACAATTTATTATACTGCCTCGAGGTTTATTTACGTATTTACTCTGTTTTATCATAAGCTTAATTCACTTAAATATTGATGACACTAAAAAAAATTGACACTACAAAAAGGTGGTAAATTTAGCTTATGTTTGCATGTAAATGGTCTTGGTCTCAGACATGAAACATGGTTTATATCTGTAGGCTGTCTTGGTTATGATGTATGTAAACTTGATATAGATATTTGTCTATAGTAGGCTCAAGATAACAACTTGCAGATTAGATAAATGCATTACAACTTAAGAGTCTTGACAAGTTTTTGCAGTTTTATTTCACCTGGGCCCCATGGTGAGCTTTTTATCTACAAGTAACTCATTCAGAATGTTTGTTTTGATGCAGAATTTGAACTAGGTGACGAGTTCAGATCCTAGGAAAATCTTTGTAATTATACTCAAGAGGTCAGATTTTTTTCCCAATCTTCAGAAACCATGTTGACAGTGTTCCTCTATGACATCACAAAATACTAAGAACTGGATCTGCTTGTTGTAACATTTTCAGGTAATTTGACCATTATTTTTGCAATAAGAACAGCGGAACTCAGACCAGTGATATAGGGCCATCACCAGCCACTTGGACTACTCTGTCAAAGTTCAAGATGAAGAGTAACAATATGGTCTCAAGTACAGAATTCCGTTTGGGCCACATACAATATTGTCTGTTTTACCTGAAACTGCAAAGCTTAGATTTTTGAAATTGCATGTGAAGCATTGCCCAGTGGACCTCTTCAAAGGATGTTTAATCATGCCCATGGGGTCATTATCAGCTACAATCCAGGGTCCCCATGACTACAATATACTAATAAACCATTAAAAATCTTCATTATAAACCAAATGAATTAGAGGATTGATATTTAACATGTAGCATTGCCTGGTCTGTTTGTTTCATACCAAACTCGATTTGCAAGACATTGTACCTGTTGCACAGTATAACCCTTTACTCCATAGATACGTGTTTAAACGCATATGCGACCAGTGCAGATCCAGATCAGCCTGCACATCCGTGCAGTCTGATCAGAATCTCCACTGTTCGCTTTTCAGTCAGAAATACTTTTATGGATATAAAAGCGAACAGTGGAGATCCTGATCAGACTGCACGGATGTGCAGGCTGATCTGGATCTGCACTGGTCGCATATGCGTTAAAACACGTATCTATGGAGTAAAGGGATAACTAAGTCAAGTAATTCAGGGCTATAAAGACCTTCTTTTTTTTATATTTTGGATCAACTTGTTAAATTAAAAGTTCTTTTTTTAAACTACATGTATTTAAAAGAAAAAACACACTGAAAAATAAAACAAAGGATGTAATATTAATTTATTTATCACATTCAGAATAAAGATTAGCAACAGCAATTTACTCAAATTTACAATAAGCAAATCATAAGAGTTAAGATGATTTATATTACAAAATGACTGAAAATAAACCTGTACAGTGCCTGTATTAAATAAATGTAAACACAGACTATGATTACTGTCTGTTACATTTTTTTTTTCTCAATAAATTGTAGACATTTATAACATGCTACTACTTTATCAAAACCATTTTGAAGTCAAAATTGTACATGTTGCAGAAATGCTGTAACTGAAATTAACAAAAAAAAAAAAACAACAACAGAAAAAAACCATGTTTGGTAAGTAGTTTTCTGTCCTTATGGTAAAATTCCAAATTTTCTCAGCTTCATACATAAACTAAATTGCCTTTAAGTTGATCAAAACATCTTGATAAAAACAGTCTCAACTATTAACTTTTCCAACATTCACCAATATCAACTGGGATTATGCTTATTGATGGAAATAGCCACACTGTTAGACCTGAGGGAAAGTATAATTAAAATTTTAAAAGGAAAACTCACTAAAAACATAAATGAAGTTATTTTTTTTATTTCTACCCTTTAAAATGATATCTCTAAGTCTATACCCCTACATTTAAAACTTTAGAAAAAGTAACTTTACTTCACCTACAACACAGAAAAAGGTCCTAAAGTTATGGAGAAACAGAAAAAATAAGAATGCAGAATGGCAAAATTCTTAAGTTTGTATCTTAATATATATATATAAACTCTAAATCTAAAATAGATATTGCAACTCGTTTCATATCAAAAAAGGACTACAGCGCAAGTAAATTAAGTCATATATTACCACTCTTCATCAACAAAATAGCCATATGATAATATTTACATGTAATAACAAAATATATTTCTATTAATTCAAACAAACAAGAAATATATCTACAATGTTATCAACAAATCAAGTTCAAAGTTCACATGTTTGATTTTTACTTTCACATACTCACTCACACAAAAATAAGATTTCTCCTTCATTCTTAAGTGTAGTTTTTCTAACACTAGCATTACTTAAAGCCATGCCCACAATGTTTGATTAAAGGCATACAAAGTCCATGAAATCACTGTGCCACTGCCTTCAAGACAGACATACAGCATCTCAAAGCACAGGATAATTCCATGCAAAAAAGGAAGGTAATTAGTTTCAGCAATTTGACTATGTTAAACATTTTACAAATCAGCATACTACACGGGCAAACTGTTATTTATTGCCTGCTGGAATTGCATTGATAATATGACTTCTTGTCTAAACATCACCAATTTTATGGAAAAAAAGGCTTTTGATGCTTTGAAAAAAAAAAATTCATGGGCAACCATCTTAGCTTACCAACTAGAATGAAGCTTCAGGAAACAATGGAGTAATTTTCTTTAATCAACGTTTGGTGGAGGTTAAGAAAAATGCTTGACCACACAAATACTGGAGATCTGGATAATTCATTAAAAGAACAATTTCATCAATTACATGGCCATACCTTAGTTACACAATTTCATAAATTACATGGCCATACCTTAGTTACACAATTTCATAAATTACATGGCCATACCTTAGTTACACAATTTCATAAATTACATGGCCATGCCTTAGTTACACAATTTCATGAATTACAGGGCCATACCTTAGTTACACAATTTCATAATTACATAGACATACCTCAGTTACACAATTTCATAAATTACCTAGCCATTATTACAATGTCAGGTGACAATCCAGGTTGATATTCAGCATGTCTGTGATAAACTTACCATGTATAAACATAATGACCCAGCTGATGTGAAATATTTCAGAGAGAGAGTTGTTCAATTAAGAGGACAAACCCTGCAGTTAAGTTAAGCCTAAGTATTCTGTACAATCATGTAAAACCATAGTTGCAACAGGACACTTATCAAGTAGGTTTTTCAACAAAAACACATCAAACAATATTTTGTCTTTAGCAGAAAATGCCCTAAACCACAATCCAATCTTTCTTTTTTTTCAAAAAAAAAATGAAAAGAATTTCAGAAAAATTTGATCTGAAAATCTTTCTTTCCTAATACAACTTCCTGTGTAATAATGAATGCAACTCAGCCATCTTGTAAAATGTATGATCATGAAACACAAAATGTATGATCATGAAACACCAAATGTATGATCATGAAACACCAAATGTATGATCATGAAACACCAAATGTATATATTTAATGTAATAAATATACTAAGCGGAATAGATTACAGTAAGCAAAACAAGTTTTTAAATGCAAACTTTTAAACCAAGAACAGAACTGCATTAATTTTACACTCAATTTCACTAGACTTGGGAATAGGTCTTCAATTAATTTAATCATTCACGACTGTTTCCTAGAAGATAACAGACAGAATCAGAGGTATAACACAACAGAATGAAATATATAAGATGAACGAATCACTTATCAACCAAACTTAGCTGGAAGCAGTTTCTTATGATTTTGACATAAATGGTATTTCAACATTCAAAAATAATCATCTTATTTTTCTCATCTCCAGATTTTTTGTTTTTATGTAAGTTTCAAAATTTTAACTGAACAACTGGACAGTTTGACTGTAATTCCATGAACAGTTACAAAGTTATGGTTAACAGACAATGCCTAAACAGATGGATGAACACACAGAAAGTGAAGAAAGCTAGTACAAATAACCTCTCTGAGTGGCCAGAGAAACTGACCATTGTAAACTAAGTTCTTGACCTCTCAATATGCTTAATTATAAGCCTCCATGAATCTGACCTACAATATTTGAACTTCCTTCAGATAAATGTTAGGTAACAGATAAAAAATGGTGTAATACTACAGGCAAAATTTTAACAAATATTACAGAATTCTGTACGACAGAAAATATATATTAAGAAAAATAAATTTACTGATAAATCACAGGTTCAAACATTTTGTTTTTTTTAAAGTTAATTATGCTAATAAAGGCTTAACAACTATTAAATATTACACAATGAATATGCCATTCCAACTTCTGGCAAGACAATACCTGGTCATCTCTGTACATTAAAAACATACCAGTCCAAGTAATGAGGACCAAACAGTCTAACAGTGTATACAAGGTAAATCATAGATTCTTTTTCACTACTTCTGTCTTTCTTTAGCTTGACTGTTAAACTTTTGGGTTCATTTACATATCAGTCAGACTCGTCTTTTTATGATCACTGTTTCATGTACTTTTCAAATGCATTTTAAAGCAATGTTGTCTGTGATAAATGCCTAGCATACAGTTCTTTCAAATAAAAGATAACAGCCTTGGGTAAGTTTCTTCACACACATCTGCTGTGGGTCAGTAGAGCAGAATCCGTTTCTCCACTGGTTTCCGGCATATTGGACACTCAGCCATGCGGTCTCCGCACATCTGACAGGTACCATGTCCACACAGAAATATCATATTCTTCAGTCTGTCCATACACACAGGGCAACAGGTCTGTCAAAACGAATATATTTTTTAAATGCTTCAGTCTAAATCTTAATAATATAATTTCAAAGTATTTAGTAACAAGAGATGTCAGTGGAGATAGCATTCTAGACTATTTAAGTACTGGATAGTTAAGAAATGGATAACTATTAAAAATTCATAGAAAATCCCTCAAGAAATAAAGAATTACAATTTAAAGGCAAATTTTAAGTTTAGAGGAGATAACTCTGGAAATATTGGTGCTAGAGTTATGAACCTTACTACATACGATGTGGGTGATGATAAGGAATAAATATTTGAAGTCTGAAGTAAATCCCTTAAGGTATAGTCGAGCTAAAAACTAAGAAGATTATCAACATTACTAAGTTACAACCTCACTTGTTACATGCCACGAAGTGCTTAAGTCTAAGGTTAAGACAAACCCATGAAATATGTTGTGTACTTCTTCTCTGACTGCAGCAATACACAACTTTTATTTCAAAATTTCAATGTAAGTGTTTACTGGATTATTTTATCTGCATATGACTCTATCCAAACTAACCATATACCCTTGGACACAAAAGGTGAAAACATTTAATCAAGAAGATAGATTTATACCTGATCTTTGATATCCTGTAACTGTTGCTGTAATTTCTGTATATCTTTACCCACATCTTTGGCACCATTGTTCATAATACCGGCAGGCTGAGGGGTTGGAGGAGCTGTGATAAATATAGCAACACACAATTAATTTTTGTGTTCTTTCGTATAAAATTCATACAATATGCATATCAATAAATGGAATCTGTATAAATATCAAGAGAACATTTCTAGAAACTTAAAAATAAACCTATTTTTGTTTACACAAAGCAAAATTCTTTCCAATGGTAAAATCCAACGAGTACCAGTCTTAAGTACTGATCATCAAAGATCTTACAGTGGATTTGATTCATAAACATTGAGGTACTAAGCATAAAGAAATCATTAACTTAGATTGGTACCCATAGATAGCTTGGCATGCTCTTGCATATTTAGCTTCTGACTTATTTCAAACAGGGTCACATTTATATTCTGATCTGGATTCAAACAAGAGTTACTGAGTCAGCTGGTACTTACGGTTTCCACCACAGCAGACAATAAAGGGTACCAGCTTGTCTATTGATGCTCTACATTGCACACATTTCTTCATTAAACTGGCACAACCTTGAAAATAAACATCAAAACTGAAACAAGACCTTATATTTGTATATAATGGATGACCATATATCACTTCTAATGGAAAGTTGCTTGAATCAATCATCAAACCATGCTTAGTATAAAGATCAATCTGTAATACCATAAACTAAAAAACTTTCATGGATAGTATGTATCCTGTAAATCATACTGCGGATGATTTTTGCGGCCACATACTTCAACAAAGGCTACTGTCTGGCTCTTGAATTACAAGTATACAGAGAGGAATTGAGAGCATATATGAATGAAAAAAAGAGTGAATAGATTAATGAATGAATGAAAGAATAAATTAATGGTATAATACTTACCATCACAAGCACACATATGAGAGCATGGTTTAAAAAGTGTGGAGGCTTTCTTGTCAGAACATACAACACATTCCTCAATCTGGAAGAAATAAATATTCTTTAAAAAATAACTAATATACAAGTAGCCTTTAAAAAAAAAACAATTTCAGAGTAACTGTGTTTTCCATACATTGGCCAGGAAATAATATTTCAACCCTCTGAATAAAACCACATACCTTACAAATGAGGTTACTGAGGGTCATATGCAGTTTGAAAGACTAAGAAGTTAGAATTGAAGAAATAAGCAAATAATATAAATCAGTTCATTTCTTCATCCGGGAAAGAAATTGATGTATTAAGTCATAATTTCACCACCATATCCAATAGTCAAGGATGACAATTTTAAAACTTTGAAGTCTATGTTTACCTTAGTTCTGGACTGGACATGTTCCTTACACAGCAGGCATTTCTTCACTCTTGGAGAACAGAGAGAGCAAGTGGCTATATGGCCACAAGGCCCAAACAAGGTGTCTCTCTTTAGGTCTGAACATACCATACACTCCTCCAGGGCCTCTTGGTCATTGCGTATTATGGCCACATTAGAAGCACCTCCAGGACTAAAAAATTTGGAATAACGCAGCTAATTTCCTAAGCTTAAACTGCTTTTCATTAAAGTATCAAACAATTTTTCATTTATCAAACCAAAACAATTGGATAATATGCAAATCTTTTGCTAGCGAAGCTTTACACAAACTTTGGTTGAATTCAAGCCTTTGGTTACTGCTGAGAAATAGACTGGAAATGAAACTGCAATACTTTAAACCCAAAGGACCATGATCATGTGAAAATTTATCCAACTGGAACATCTGCAAATTATGCACATCTCTTCTTACATATGAAGCTTAACACAAAGTCTGGCTGAATTCAAGCCCTTAGTTCCTGATAAATAGCCTGGAGATGAAACAACTATATTTTACAATCATAGGGCCGTAACTGTAGGAAAATTCATCTGTCAAACATCCTGATGAAACATCTACTAAAGCTTCAAACAATTGACTGACTTCAGTGTTTCTGGGGATTTCCAAGCCCCATCCCAAACTTTAGGAATGCATCACAAGTGTCATGTATGACATGGCCATCCCACTTCTGAAATATTCTTGCTGGTTTAAGTTCTCCTAAGTACATTCTAATTACCTTTTTAAGCTTCACCCTAAATCATTCTTGAGTTATAATCCTGATAAAATTTATATTACTAAATAAATAGAAATAAATCTACAAACAAAAAACAGAGTCATATTTCAGATACTCTTGCTAACTATAAAACTTTTTTTTACGTTCCAAACCAGCAACATATACAGCATGGTAAATGAGGTATGGTCTGACAATGTATCCATTAAGAAATAAATTTACAAAAAAATGTCAAAAAAATCTTATGTACTACTCCTCTAAGAAATCTATTTACCGGTATCCTTAAACTTTTATGTCAATACATTGAGGGTTACAGAAATATGTTTCTGAAAAAAATGTACTTAAAAATCTTAACAATGTAATATAAATATTTATTATTTATCAGCAGTAGAATTTCTTCAACTGAACAGCACTTTTTGACATGTAAAAAAATCCCATAATTCCACTGGCAATCATAGCCAATCCCATGAATTTCTTTTATTATGCAACAAACTAATCCTCTTGTGTCACCTTACATTAAATGACACGTATAAAAGCTTTTAAGCCACCTTGGAAATGGTTTTACAATAATCACTTCTAGAATTTTAACTTCCTTCATAGGTTTGTGTCATGCAAAACAGCGTTTTTTTTCCTACAGGTCAATTTGTACAACATTCACACAGCAGTTATTTCATGACTCTCACTTATATCAAATCAAAAATTCCAATGAATAATACAACAAACTTAATGAATCGAGAGAAATTTCAATACTGCTGTTTTATCTACCTTAGTCTCTCCTTGTGACACTTGGCCAGTGCCTTACAAAGGTTCGGGTCAGGACAAAGGTCAAGTGGGGTCTGCCCTTTCTTGTTCTTTATGTTCAGGTCAGCCCCATTAGCGGCAAGGAAGCATGCAATAGAGGCACTGGACTTCTTGTCTGCACCTGGAGTGCCGAGCCCCATCAATAACTAAAGTTAAAAAAGAACAATATACATGTATGATAAAAAAGCTAGTTTAAATTACCATCATCATCTTCATTATTATAGGCACTGCCAACACCATCACTGCCTTTAGTAAAATTATCAAACAAGTTCATCATTAACACAATAGAAGTGTCTAATAGTATGTGATACATTAATGAACTATACAATTCTACCATTCTTCCAGTCTGCTCAGACAAACTAGAGGATAATTTAGACATATAAGATGTCTAGACACTGAAATTTATGCCCTGACAATACCATTACAAACAAATTAAGATTTCTACTCGCCTGCTCCACTTTTTTTAATAACATTCAGCAGTATAAAAAAATCTAAGAATTGTTTGTCCATTTCCATAGAACAGTTAGCATATTCTTTATCCATATAACAAATGTTGCCACAGGAAAGAAAATAAGACCACTACAGAAGGTTTACCATACCTTGCCCACATCTTGCATGTCCTGTAGTTGTCTTAACTGTGCCAGCGTGTGATGTCGCAATGCTTCATGCAGTGGGGTGTCGCCATCCTTGTCTGGCACATTTAAGTTACAACCTTCTCGCACCAGCAGCTGAAATACATCACAATTGTTCAAGTTCTGTAACAAGTTTATTCTTTCATTTTACACTGCACACTGTATAATGCTTTGACAGTTGAATGTAAATGACAGTCACAAATACCGAAACACCAGTCACTAAGAAAGCTTTGGTTCTCGAAACCTACCCTTAAACCTTTCCATGCTGTAATGCCAAATGCAACATAGCACTAGCTCAGCAAGTAAATTACCACGGTACTTCATTCTGTATACTTGTTTTTTCATGTACATATAAACATACAGGTATCACTAACAATATTCATGTACATATAAACATACAGGTATCACTAACATGTTTTTTATCATTATACAAAAAGCCATCGTTTTTTCAACAAGTGGCTTTGATATCAGATAGAACCTTTCACTTATATGACAACACAAACAGCTTTCTTCCTATTATGCTATGTGTAACTATCTGAAACAATTGTTAACAAGACAACTGTACCAAAGTAATAGACAAATGTAATTTCACAATCCTTCCCTTGAGGGGTATGACAGACAAAACAAGAAAACAAATATATAGTTCACATTTTGTTACACTTCTCACTTACGATATGATATAATCATGGTCTATAAATAAATTTTACAGACAATGATAAATGTATCCTAATTCTGACTGAGATGCATCAGAAGGGTTACAGCTATCTAAATAAGGAAATAAGAGGGTAAATGTGTTGGTTCACAGAAAGGAGAAATGTAGATTTTACATTTTTCTAAAACATGAAAATAACATTCACCCTGACAATCTGTGTGTGTTGTCTTTCTACTGCCAAATGTAGGGCAGTCTGTAGGTTTACATTCTGCATGTCAAGATTAGCTTTCCTCTGGAATAGAAAATTAAAACAGGTTACATAACAGTAATCATAGTAAGGCTACAAAGCTTAACAGATTGCTCCAGAAAAAACAAGCTTGGTAGAAATGCAAAGCAGAGTTTTCAACAATATGCTACCATCACCTTTTTGCTTAAACAGTATCTTAGTTTAGAACTGCCATTCTACAAACAAAGTATCAGAAAGTGCTGTTGCTTACTGATTTAACGGAAATACATCTTAACAAAATCTACTAATTTTTCATCAAGGGTGTGGAGTAAATATCTGAGTTCAAAGGTGTTACCAAGCTAGATCTTTATTTATGAATTTAACAGACTGTTTCCTTATGTCTTTAGAATACGAGTATACTGACATAACACTAAAAGAGAGTCTTTGTACCATATATGGACACAGAATTGCCACCACTATTATCTCCCATTAAAATGAACAACCACCTTATAAATACAAATAGATCAATGTTGTTTTCACTTACGTCAGATCCAGTGCCATGAACAAGCAGTTCTGCAACCTCTACATGATTGTTCAATGCAGCAAGATGCAATGCTGTGTATCCATCATCTTTCTTTTCATCAATCACCCACTGACGCGGAACTTTGGATAACAAAATACGCATGGCACTGTAAATAGAAAAGCATACAATTATTTTCAGGCAAACAATATGATTAAGATAAATTAGATCTAGCTGTTCTAATTTTGTACTGTCTCTTCTGGAGGTGTAATATTCTATGATGCTGCACAGCATGAAATTTAGTCTATATGGTGTATATACATATGTATATACATATATAAATCAACACTTAGTGTGAACTCAGAATTAAAGTTCACTTCAAAAAAGGTCATATCAGCACAGGTCCAACAGGGGATCAAACAGCTACCTCCTGATTTGTATTCAGAGACTCAAACCATAAAGCCACCAAGTCAATATTTTTTAGCAGTTTTAATGAAAGTAGTCTTTCACAAATGGATTCTAAAATACTTCTACTTTAAGAGTTTTCATACAGCATTTTGATGAGAGTAACTTTTTTCTTAAATGATTTAAAACACTTTAATAAGAAACTTTTACTAAACAGTATTATAGTATCTTGGCCCCTTTAGCTAAAATCAGTAATACCCTTTAAAAACATTTGATCAAAGAAGTGATGTAATGATGGCAATGATGATGGTGGTAAGAATAGTAATGATCAGTGATTACATCACAGAAGTTTTATTTCTTATAAACTGTTTCTTTCAAGTATCAACACTTCGAAAAGCAGTCATATGTTTGTGCAAGGAAAAGCCTCGATTTCTGGCTTAGTGACCAAATTGTAAACAGTAAACATGTCTGCATGATCCATAAAGAACCAGAAATCTGATTACATTCTGAATCTTGGTTAAACAAGAAATTAAAAGCCTACGAAATTCTCAGTTTCCCAAATTTCTAGACAAATATACAAGCCTTAGACTAAACAATGACATGAGTTATTAACTCTGAGCTGAGAAACACAGGACTTCAAGCAGTATATTACAGATACTGTGTTTACAAAGCTTAGTGGAGACCAACGCAACATAAAATTTATCTTAGTTTCTAAAATACTCTGCTATTTACATTCAGACTTCACATACAAAGGCAGGTTAGTGTGGCAGAAAACATAGACTTTGGAACTGTAACTGCATATTACATAGGTAAACTCCCCAACCCCCACTCCTTTCTCCTTCATAAAGATTGCAAACTCCCCAGGCCCCACTCCTTTCTCCTTCATAAAGATTACACGGTTACATAGGTAAACTCCCCAACCCCCACTCCTTTCTCCTTCATAAAGACTGCAAACTCCCCAGCCCCCACTCCTTTCTCCTTCATAAAGATTACACGGTTACATAGGTAAACTCCCAAACCCCCACTCCTTTCTCCTTCACAAAGATTGCAAACTCCCAAGCCCCCACTCCTTGCTCCTTCACAAAGATTACAGGGTTTGTAACCATTACAAAGAGGCCATTACTCATTAGATCTCTTCACAACATTGCTTCAACTGTATTGTTGCAAACCCTTAGACACCTATTGAATGAATTTGTATCTAACTCTTCTATCCCTTCAAACATACAAATAAAATGTAGCTCTTTCAATCTATCTCCTAAGAATGGATCTTTTAATACATATCACAAACAATCTAATAAAATCTTTCACAAATCTATTTTAGGCTCCTTGCAAACTCTGAGATTATTTGATATGAACAGTCCTATTAAACGAAACCTTTCCAATATGGTATTGAAACTTGAAGAGGACACTGAAATTAACAATAAAAACAGGATGACGTGGGAGTGCAAATATCTGTTGTCATAAATAGGACAAAATGTGAAAATATTAAGACTTCAGATGCATTATCTCTGAGCCAAAACTGAAGTGTAAAAAGCTGAAGAACTAAATACTCTAAACAAAGGGGACCTCAATTAATTACAATTTTTTGTTTTGTCTGAAATGTCCATTTTTTATGTGAAAAAAACCCCAAACAGGTTTAACTCTTATTATCATATAGGAATTTTGTTTGGGAACAGAGGTTAGATACACAGGTACAACTTAACTAACAAATCCAGAGTACTTCATTCACTTGTGCAATCTCTACCAATGCTGTTTCTTCATAAATTAAATCATTCTTCATTCTTTTTTAAAAATACAGTGTAAATAATAAATTATGAAATTAATCAAATAAAAATACAGATGTTGCTACTTTTCAATAACATGACAGTATAACCACTCAGATGTCTCATAAAAGATCTGTAAAAGTCACATGTTCATTCAATCTTCACTCAAATTGCCAAACAACAGAACCAACTGTATTTTCTTCAATATAAAACAAGTGACTTTACCCTCCCAAGGGAGAAATATTTAATTACAGTTTTCTGACTGTAAGAATACAGACCTCTCACGCTGGGCTGGCCAGGACACTTGAATTACTTAATTAGATTCATTAACTAGAAACAGGAGCTGAAGGTGAGTTACTGGTTTTTATACAGGGCTTCCTGATTCTTGCCACTCGAAACCAGTTCAAACAACTGATTGTAAAATCTATACACTTTCTTTCCAGAAAATCTAATGTGACTCATGCAAAATTATAAAAACTGGTTTAACTTATTCAATGCACATCAAACCCAAGATGATCCCTGACATTACATCTGATTAAAAATGTCCATATCCTGTTGTTTGTAAATAACTGTATCACAGATTCAGAGCTATTCTTGACTTTGACAGTGTTTTAAACAGTTCACTTATGAGCTGTAACTAGACAAGTGTTACCATTGCAACTCTCATAATGTTTGGCGTTGTGAAACCTCATTGTAACTCACATAATGTTTGGCTTAGTGAAACCTCATTGTAACTCTCATAATGTTTGGCTTTGTGGAACCTCATTGTACCTCTCATAATGTTTGGCTTAGTGGAACTTCACTGTAACTCTCATAATGTTTGGCATAGTGGGACCTCACTGTAACTCTCATAATGTCTGGCATAGTGGGACCTCACTGTAACTCTCATAATGTTTGGCTTAGTGAAACCTCATTGCAACTCTCATAATGTTTGGCATAGTGGTACCTCACTGTAACTCTCATAATGTTTGGCTTAATGAAAAATCACCATAACTCTCATAATGTTTGGCTTCATGAAACCTCACTGTAACTCTCATAATGTTTGGCATAGTGGGACCTCATTGTAACTCTCATAATGTTTGGCATAGTGGGACCTCACTGTAACTCTCATAATGTTTGGCTTAATGAAAAATCACCATAACTCTCATAATGTTTGGCTTAGTGAAACCTCACTATAACTCTCATAATGTTTGGCATAGTGGGACCTCACTGTATCTCTCATAATGTTTAGCTTAGTGAAACCTCACTGTAACTCTCATTATGTTTGGCATAGTGGGACCTCACTGTAACTCTCATAATGTTTGGCATAGTGGGACCTCACTGTAACTCTCATAATGTTTGGCTTAGTGAAACCTCATTGTAACTCTCATAATGTTGGCTTAGTGAAACCTCACTATAACTCTCATTATGTTTGGCATAGTGGGACCTCACTGTAACTCTCATAATAATTGGCATAGTGGGACCTCACTGTAACTCTCATAATGTTTGGCTTAGTGAAACCTCATTGTAACTCTCATAATATTGGCTTAGTGAAACCTCACTATAACTCTTATAATGTTTGGCATTGTGGTACCTCACTGTAACTCTCATAATGTTTGGCATAGTGGGACCTCACTGTAACTCTCATAATGTTTGGCTTAGTGAAACCTCATTGTAACTCTCATAATGTTGGCTTAGTGAAACCTTACTATAACTCTCATTATGTTTGGCATAGTGGGACCTCACTGTAACTCTCATAATGTTTGGCTTAGTGAAACCTCATTGTAACTCTCATAATGTTGGCTTAGTGAAACCTTACTATAACTCTCATTATGTTTGGCATAGTGGGACCTCACTGTAACTCTCATAATGTTTGGCATAGTGGGACCTCACTGTAACTCTCATAATGTTTGGCTTAGTGAAACCTCATTGTAACTCTCATAATGTTGGCTTAGTGAAACCTCACTATAACTCTCATAATGTTTGGCATTGTGGTACCTCACTGTAACTCTCATAATGTTTGGCATAGTGGGACCTCACTGTAACTCTCATAATGTTTGGCTTAGTGAAACCTCACTGTAACTCTCATAATGTTTGGCTTAATGAAAAATCACCATAACTCTCATAATGTTTGGCTTCATGAAACCTCACTGTAACTCTCATAATGTTTGGCATAGTGGGACCTCATTGTAACTCTCATAATGTTTGGCATAGTGGGACCTCACTGTAACTCTCATAATGTTTGGCTTAATGAAAAATCACCATAACTCTCATAATGTTTGGCTTAGTGAAACCTCACTATAACTCTCATAATGTTTGGCATAGTGGGACCTCACTGTATCTCTCATAATGTTTAGCTTAGTGAAACCTCACTGTAACTCTCATTATGTTTGGCATAGTGGGACCTCACTGTAACTCTCATAATGTTTGGCATAGTGGGACCTCACTGTAACTCTCATAATGTTTGGCTTAGTGAAACCTCATTGTAACTCTCATAATGTTGGCTTAGTGAAACCTCACTATAACTCTCATTATGTTTGGCATAGTGGGACCTCACTGTAACTCTCATAATAATTGGCATAGTGGGACCTCACTGTAACTCTCATAATGTTTGGCTTAGTGAAACCTCATTGTAACTCTCATAATGTTGGCTTAGTGAAACCTCACTATAACTCTTATAATGTTTGGCATTGTGGTACCTCACTGTAACTCTCATAATGTTTGGCATAGTGGGACCTCACTGTAACTCTCATAATGTTTGGCTTAGTGAAACCTCATTGTAACTCTCATAATGTTGGCTTAGTGAAACCTCACTATAACTCTTATAATGTTTGGCATTGTGGTACCTCACTGTAACTCTCATAATGTTTGGCATAGTGGGACCTCACTGTAACTCTCATAATGTTTGACTTAGTGAAACCTCATTGTAACTCTCATAATGTTGGCTTAGTGAAACCTTACTATAACTCTCATTATGTTTGGCATAGTGGGACCTCACTGTAACTCTCATAATGTTTGGCTTAGTGAAACCTCATTGTAACTCTCATAATGTTGGCTTAGTGAAACCTTACTATAACTCTCATTATGTTTGGCATAGTGGGACCTCACTGTAACTCTCATAATGTTTGGCATAGTGGGACCTCACTGTAACTCTCATAATGTTTGGCTTAGTGTAACCTCATTGTAACTCTCATAATGTTGGCTTAGTGAAACCTCACTATAACTCTCATAATGTTTGGCATTGTGGTACCTCACTGTAACTCTCATAATGTTTGGCATAGTGGGACCTCACTGTAACTCTCATAATGTTTGGCTTAGTGAAACCTCATTGTAACTCTCATAATGTTGGCTTAGTGAAACCTCACTATAACTCTCATAATGTTTGGCATTGTGGTACCTCACTGTAACTCTCATAATGTTTGGCATAGTGGGACCTCACTGTAACTCTCATAATGTTTGGCTTAGTGGGACCTCACTGTAACTCTCATAATGTTTGGCTTAGTGAAACCTCATTGTAACTCTCATAATGTTTGGCATAGTGGTACCTCACTGTAACTCTCATAATGTTTGGCTTAATGAAAAATCACCATAACTCTCATAATGTTTGGCTTCATGAAACCTCACTGTAACTCTCATAATGTTTGGCATAGTGGTACCTCACTGTAACTCTCATAATGTTTGGCTTAATGAAAAATCACCATAACTCTCATAATGTTTGGCTTCATGAAACCTCACTGTAACTCTCATAATGTTTGGCATAGTGGGACCTCATTGTAACTCTCATAATGTTTGGCATAGTGGGACCTCACTGTAACTCTCATAATGTTTGGCTTAATGAAAAATCACCATAACTCTCATAATGTTTGGCTTAGTGAAACCTCACTGTAACTCTCATTATGTTTGGCATAGTGGGACCTCACTGTAACTCTCATAATGTTTGGCATAGTGGGACCTCACTGTAACTCTCATAATGTTTGGCTTAGTGAAACCTCATTGTAACTCTCATAATGATGGCTTAGTGAAACCTCACTCTCATAATGTTTAGAAAAGTGAAACCTTTCTGTAACTCTCATAATGTTTGGCTGAGTGAAACCTCACTGTAACCCTAAAAGTGTTTGGCTTAGTGAAACGTAACTGTAACCCTACAGGTGCTCAGTCAAACCTCACTTTAACTCTCTTAATGACTGACTTAGTCAAACCTCACTGTAACTCTACAAGTGTTAGGTACAAGCATTAGGGTAAGTCGAACATCTTTCTTTACTTGCCTTGAGTGGCTGGAACTCAAGTTACATTCTAATTATCCATTAAAGAAAATTAGCCAAATGATAACAAACATTTCTGCTCTTTCTGATCCTACAATTTAATCCAGTGATTGACAGTTAATTTAATGGAAACTCAGTATCACCACTCAGAGATAACCATGGGAATTAAAATGCAATAAAAGATAAAAAGTCACACCTTAAATTGATGACAAGTTATTGTCACAACAGGCTCTGACAATTCAACTGTTTCTTGAATAAGTGAAGCATACCAAATCCACATACTAGCAGCTACCTCCCCTCCCTAATACAGAAATGTATCTTTGAATGGTTTAGATACTGGTATGTTAATATAATTATTTTTTCTGTTTCAAAAACAGTATATGCATCTGTATCCAAGCAACATTAATAATAGTAATTGAGAAATGATTATTTGAAAACCAAAGAGTTATTCCCCTTTGTTACTTTGGTTAGTTTTAAGACACTCCATCATGTGGTTAATATTACATGCTGATGTAGGAGTATTTTTAGATATTCCTAGAGAAATGATGGATCTATCTGTCGTGCTCTGACACAAGGAATATATAATGGAAGATAGACTAAGTATTGACTTGCAAACAACACTTTAACAGCAAGCCACACACAAGTGATGTCCTCAACTCACAATGACATGACCTAGGTTGACAATTTAAGAAAACTTCTATGCTTGAAAGGTGGGCAGCTGATTAAAAAATTGGCTGCATTGTACAGATGTAGTTAAAATTTTCAACACACAAAATAAACAAGATCTATCACTAAAGGTAATGAATACCTCCAGAAAAAATCAGTGTAAATTCATCACATACTATGTGCTGAAGACATGCAAATCTGAACTAAGTACAAAAGAAGTTTGACTATACTCCAGTTAATAATTGCTGAAAAAAGCAGTGGACTTAAAGAAGAAAAACCCACAAAAACATCAAATGTTTAAAAGTAGTTATTAGTGGTGCAAAGTTTTATTGAAATACCATCAACAAGATCTTATAAGCAACCAATTTAGAATAATTTCAGAAGCTGAATGAGAGGGCAGATGTGGCTGAAATTTGTATACTTTACATTTAAACTGTCCAGTAACAATGCGTTAAATTTTCTTTTCATTCCATATTTTATAAGCAGGTCAATGTAAAAAGTACAGATTTTCAACCTGAAATTAGGGGGCATCTTATAAATGAGGGTGCCTTACAAGCTGGAATCAATGGTAAGTGAAAAGGGGCATAATTACATCAACATTCAATTTAGAGTTATCAAACTTAGCATTTGGTGACTGCCTATCTTTCTTCATATATGTTTTAAGTTTCAAGTTAATAACTATACTGGTTCCACATATGTTCAAGAAAACAGGAAAAATATATATTTTGGGACATTTTCTAAGTGAGAAAGGGGCATAATTAAGTCAAAATACAACAATGAGTTATCAAACTTGGCACATGGAGTTGCATTATGTTCTTACATATATACATATCTCAAGTTCTGATTTAAGGTAAGTACTGGTTTCAGACATATTCAAGAACAAGAAATGTTTGAAAAACATGCATGCCCCCCAGCAGCACCTAATTGCTTGTGGTTAGGTCAAAGCGTTCTCTAGTTATTGATCAGAAACCGTTTTAAGGATCAAGGTCCCTGTGGCCTTGACCTTTGACCTAATGACCTCAAAATCAAAAGGGGTCATCTACTGGTGATATCCAACCAGCATACCAAGTTTAATGAACATAGGTCAAAGCGTTCTCTAGTTATTGATCGGAAACCGTTTTTAGGATGAAAGTCTCTGTGAGCTTGATCTTTGATCTAATGACCTCAAAATAAATGGGGGGTCATCTACTGGTGATGACCAACCAGCACACCAAGTTTGGTGAACCTAGGTCAAAGCGTTCTCTAGTTATTGATCAGAAACCATTTATGGGATAGAAGTCTCTGTGATCTTGACCTTTGACCTAATGACCTCAAAGTCAATAGGGGTCATCTACTGGTGATGACCAACCAGCATACCAAGTTTGGTGAACCTAGGTCAAAGCGTTCTCTAGTTATTGATCGGAAACCGTTTTTAGGATTAAGGTCCCTTTGAGCTTGACCTTTGACCTAATGACCTCAAAATCAATAGGGGATCATCTACTTGTGATGACCAACCAGCATACCAAGTTTGGTGAACCTAGGTCAAAGCATTCTCTAGTTATTGATGGGAAACCATTTTTAGGATGAAAGTCTCTGTGAGCTTGACCTTTGACCTTATGATCTCAAAGTCAATAGGGGTCATCTACTGGTGATGACCAACCAGCATACCAAGTTTAATGAACCTAGGTCAAAGCGTTCTCTAGTTATTGATCGGAAACCGTTTTTAGGATGAAGGTCCCTGTGAGCTTGACCTTTGACCTAATGACCTCAAAATCAATAGGCGGCCATCTACTGTTGATGATCAACTAGCAAACCAAGTTTGGTGAACCTAGGTCAAAGCATTCTCTAGTTATTGATCGGAAACTGTTTTTAGGATGAAAGTCTCTGTGATCTTGACCTTTGACCTAATGACCTCAAAGTCAAAAGGGGTCATCTACTGGTGATTACTTACCAGCATACCAAGTTTGGTGAACCTAGGTAAAAGTGTTCTCTTGTTATTGATCGGAAACCGTTTTTAGGATGAAGGTCCCCGTGAGCTTGACTTTTGACCTAATTACCTCAAAATCAATAGGGGTCATCTACTGGTGATGACCAACCAGCATTCTAAGTTTGGTGAACCTAGGTAAAAGCGTTCTCTAGTTATTGATCAGAAACTGTTTTTGGGATGAAGGTCCCTGTGAGCTTGACCTTTGACCTAATGACCTCAAAATCAATAGGCAGTCATCTACTGGTGATGACCAACCAGCATTCCAAATTTGGTGAACCTAGGTCAAAGCGTTCTCTAGTTATTGATGGGAAACCGTTTTTAAGATGAAAGTCCCTGTGAGCTTGACCTTTGACCTAATGACCTCAAAATCAATAAGGGTCATCTACTGGTGATGACCAACCAGCATACCAAGTTTGGTGAACCTAGGTCAAAGCGTTCTCTAGTTACTGATCGGAAACGAAGTGTCTACCGACAGACGGACCGACCGATGGACATTTACAAATATATGTCCCCTCATCTTTGATGGGGGGCATAAAAAGTAAATTTTGGGGCATAATCAAAGTGGAAAAGGGCAATAATTACATCAAAGAACAAGTCAGAGTTATCAAACTTGGCACATATAGCTCCATATATGTTTTAATTTCAAGTTAATAACAGTATTGATTCAACAGATATTGAAGGAAAATGTTATTGAACATTTTTAAGTGAAAAATGGGCATAATCAAGTCAAAATACAACTCTGAGTTATTAAACTTGGCACACAGTGTTGCATGGTGATCTTTCATATATATTTTAGGTTTCAGAGATATTCACGAAAAAAATCTGGACAGGACCGGACTGGATAAAGTGATTTGTACACAGCCATCTTAAATTAGTATTAGATAGAATTTGTACATCTGAAGTAACAAAATAGCAGAATTAAACAGAAGACTATTTCAATGAGACATACTGAAGAGTACAATGGGGCAGAAATTAACAATGAAAGAGTGATTCTGTGTATTTAAAAAAAACCCATATATTTTTGCTCCTGTGCCATCCAATACTCCATATCGACAGACCTATCACGTGACCTCAAATAGGTAAACACTCCTCTGTCTTCACTACAGAGAATGAAGTTTACAACTATGCCCAAAATAATAAGCACAGTTAATCAACTGCTTATCACAGCTAATAAATAAACAATTATACTCTCATTAGCACCAAAAATGTACTATCCCAGATTATAACTGCATTTGAATATCATTCCTATCAAATAATCTAAAATGGCCAGTAGTAGTTCTATGAATTGGAGTAAAAAAATAAGTGGAATTCCTAAGTTGTCTACAAAGTAATTGCTGGTTATATAAAAGAAAGAGGAAAAACCAGGGCTTTTGAAAAGGGATACATTTTTTATAGAAAGTTAAATACATGGTGCATTCGTCTGTCAAACTGATAAAAAAACTTCTACCTCAAATTAAACAATGTTGGCGAAATTAAAGGAAGGCAGAATCGCCACATATATTGTCCGCAAAGATTTGCGCAAAGGAATCAAAACTGCTTGATGGACGATGCAGTTGTATTACAGGGTAAGTAAAATTTTGTGTTTCTATCTAAGTGATTCATTTAAAAGCATAATGTATATTTTTGTATATGTACTAATGTACTATTTAAATCTTTTTAATCTTTATCTAAAAACAAACAAACAAACACCCCCACCCCCTAAAAACAATAAAAAAAGAACAGGTATATAAAGATATTACATGTAAAACATCATGCAGAATGATAATAAATGAGACAATAGTCAGTTGATTTTTTATTTTATACTTTTCAGAACTGGAGGAGTCTGCAACCATATAGCACTGCTGTACACTGTAAATTACTAGGTTAGCAAAGAAAATGATAGAGATTCCTGCAGATATGTCATGCACAGTAGTGGGACAAGCCTGGCACAAACCGCCTGGGTATAAAATTGAGCCAGAACCAGTGATAAACCTCACCTATGCCAAGGCTACCATGGAAAGAGAGTAACGTTAACAAGAACCTGCGAAATATTCCTTATATGACGAATTTGCCAAAAAAGTAAATTGACGCTTACACCATCAAAAGAGGAGATAGCTTCTATACAATAAAGTATTAGTACAAGAAACAGGAACATTCCCATAGTCTATTTCATGGAAGACCACTCAACAAAGTCAAATGACACCTCATTTGGAGATGCACCTACTGGTTCCCCACTCAGCAATCAATTACAAGATTATCAATGCTCAAAACTGGAGTTTTCAGCCTATATTCCTACCAAAGTTGACATTGTTTTGAAAACTAACTTACATTTCTCTGATATACCAATAACACAGTCAAATCTAAACATTGACATAACTCACCTTAATGAAAAAAAGCAAAAAATTCTTGCAGTCATTGGACTTAAGTAAATCTTAGGTCGAGGTGATTGAACAATCGATAAACCAATCTCTAGTTAAACTATGGTATGAGATTCGTAAAATTAGACTTACAGTAATCAAAGTCAACGAAAAGAAACATTACTAAAAAAAATATTTAATTCCAAAAACTTAAGAAATGTTGAGATTTGTGAAGTTAGCGGCCTAGTGGCCTGGCGCCGTGAAGTTAGCGGCCTGGTGGCGTGAAGTTAGTGGCCTAGCGGCGTGAAGTTAGCGGCCTGGCGGCATGAAATTAGCGGCCTAGTGGCGTGAAGATGGCTGCCTTTATCACAATTTAGGTTGATCTTAAAAACAGATTGAAATCTATTTTTACAGCATATAATGTTAATTGCAGGGGTGTATAAGAAAGTTATCGACATGATTTAGCTTTTATTTTTTAAAATAAATTATTTAACAAAGTTCTAGCTTATCTGCAAAGACGACTCGGAATCTCTTTGTACATTTACTCCCATGTACTCTTTGTAAATTACATTTCAGTTGATGATTAAGTAAAATATCAACAAGAACTAGCTTTGATTTTTTTTAAGTTTTCGAAGCCTGGCGGCCTAGCGGCCTAAACTTAATAATTATCATAATTTATGTTTATCTTAAAAACAGCTTGAATTCAGTTTTTACAGCATGCAATGTACATTTCAGGGATGATTAAGTAAAATATCAACAAGAACTAGCTTTGATTTTTTTTAAGTTTTCGAAGCCTGGCGGCCTAGCGGCCTTAAAACTTAATATTTATCATAATTTATGTTTATCTTAAAAACGGCTTGAATTCAATTTTTACAGCATGCAATGTACATTTCAGGGATGATAAAGTAAAATATCAACAAGAACTAGCTTTGATTTTCTTTTAAGTTTTCGAAGCCGCCAGGCCGCTAACTTCACGCCGCCAGGCCGCTAGGTCGCTAACTTCACAAATCTGAAATGTTGCATCAATTTCACATAGAAGAGACAAGGAGGATACTGCATAAAATTTGTACACTAAAAAGATGATGAACAAATGTCATCATGATGCGTAAATATTTCGTACAGAGCTTTCAATAAATCCAGACTGTCCATATCTTACAGCTTCCCTAGACAGCAAAATTTTAGACAGGTCATCATATAACCACATTGAACTGTCTGAAATTAATAGGTGCCCATATAAATCTTGAAATGCTACACATACAGAAGCAGCTAAAAATACAGACTTCTGCCTTGAAATAAAGAACGGGGAGCTGCATTAAAAAACAAAATCACATAATTATTTCTTGTTTTTTATCATTGGGAGATTTATGCAAAAACACATTTTCATCAAAGCCTGAAGCTTTACAATTAGGAACACATCAGCAAAACTCCGTTATTTCTGGACAATGTTGATCTAAGTTCATAATACTGTTAATCTAGATGTATTCAAGTGTTACATACATACTGGCTGGGAAACTCTCTGTTTACCTGTTTCGGGTCACGTGATA
The DNA here is from genome assembly GCA_012932295.1 of Cyclina sinensis. NCBI lineage: Eukaryota > Metazoa > Mollusca > Bivalvia > Venerida > Veneridae > Cyclina > Cyclina sinensis. The sequence continues at coordinate 10,212,051 of JAAONU010000012.1, read as the reverse complement.
AAATCTGTCGATACAGTGTATACAACATAATGCTTAACATTCTTTCAGTGCAGAAGTCATACAACTGCACTGTTTTCCTACAGAAATCTCTGTTTCTATGGCAACCAAGTAGCAACAGTTTTAACAGCAGGAAGGTTTCGGATATTGATTTCTAAAACAGGCCACATGTTCTTACTTGTTTTATAGCTAGTTCTAGCAAATTTCATTGCTGTAGCGTCTCAGGAAAAATAATTGCATTGGGAGTTTTTCAAGAATTAGCCAGCCAACAATTAAGTGTAATCATCAAAATCTAAAACTTAAACATGTTTGCTCAAGAGATCAAGAGAAAATTCAGTCTTTTAACAGAATTCTACAGCAGGTATCATCAAGATTTTTTTTTGCAATAAACAGTCATTCAAAGTACAAGCATTTTTTTCAGATTACTTAAAGGTTCAGGTGTATAAATTTGGGAAAAAGTCAATGCTATCATTAGAAGATAAAAATATTCCCCAGATCTCCAAGGTTACTGTATTATACATAGTAAATAATCAATATAATCAGAATTCATCAATTCAATCTTTCCTTTAAGGGAAACTTAAAAAGTCTGGAATTCTGCTAGCACAAATGTATTTCAAAGATGAAGGTCTCATAATTGGTCAGTCTATTTATTTGTTTATTTAGGGTGGTCTGGCTTTCAATCTACCACTCTCTAACCTAAGATTGACTGCACTACAACCTGAACTGTATCTAACTTGATTACTATGTCTATGCATTAAGCTTCATAATATTCAGGGAAGTGATTCAACTGGATTGAATGGAAATGTGAGACAGTGGTACTCTGTGGCACTCCACTAATGACATTTATGAACAAAAATAATGACAAAATCAATAGTTTTCTTCTTCAATTTACATATATTTTGGTTAGATTTCTCACTAGGAAGATTGTGATGAATATTCCAGTATCAATGACAATAAAATATTTCAGAAACCACCCACCCAAACAGACAGAAAAACTCAAAACCAACTTCGTAGGCAAAATTTACTGAACAGTTTTATACAAGATTGAGTTGATTTAAATGACTTTTGGGTAAGAGAAACAAAAACTTATCAAGAGATTTTTGTGAAACACTTATGTCTCCCCCCCACCCAACCCCATCCACCGGCAGTATGCATTATGGGCTGACATGTGTACATGGAAATGAAATTTACCTTTTGAACTTAAAATCAAAAGGGGTTATCTACAGGTACTAACTGAGATGCATTAACCTATCAAGTATGACATGTCTAAGCTAAAACTAGACCTAGATATTCTTATGATAAATCTGTATACCAAATTTTATTTCAGTATGTGCAACCTCCTCAAAGAAAATGAACGGAAACTGCAAAAAATTGGAATTTTTCTAAGTCAAAGGGGCATAACTCTGTCAAAAATTGCTTGATCATACCCAAAACAGAACTTGACCTAGATAATTTTATGATGAATCTGTATACCAAATTTCATTTCAGTATGTGCAATCTCTGCGAAGAAAATGAACAGAAACTGCAAACAATTGGTATTTTTCTAAGTCCAAGGGGCATAACTCTGTCAAAAATTGCTGGATCGTACCCAAAACAGAACTTGACCTAGATATTCTTATGCTTAATCTGTATATTAAACTTCATTTCAGTATGTGCAATCTCTGCGAAGAAAATGAATGGAAACTGTTGGTGGACATACAGACAGACCGACCGACAGACAGCAGCAAAGCAATATGCCCTCCCTTTTTCAAAGGGGGGCATAATGATAAAGGGGCCAGTTCTGTAAATAAGTATGACTGTATGTATTATGTATGGCCATAATTGGTACTTTTTCATAATATAATTAACAGTTGGCTCACATTTAACAGCTACTATAAGACCATGTAATACCAAGCCACAGGACCAGTTGCTTTATGTGATACCTGATATAAGTATCCCATAAAATACTACCATAATATAGCTAAATACTCTAAATTAAACAAAAGGACCAAGCTAGCTGTATATCACTCATTTGAGTACCACTGCTCTAAACAGTACAACCAATGAAGGATATTCAACTAATGGATACACAGACATTTAAAATTATGTTCACTTATTTGCAAATTAGTTACCTGGACCCTGGCCTCTATCACCTGACCAGACTTTCAACTGAGTGAATTTCATTTGAATAAGGTCAAGGTCAGAAACAGTAGAAGCTGAAACTTACATGCAAAACTACAAACATGATCCAAATTTCATGTACGTAGCTTAAAAACAGGAAGTAGGTCAGTAGTTCAAAGTTATGGTAAGCAAAATCAGGAATGTGCAGGCAAATTTCATATATAGTTCAAGTTTCAGTGTCGTAGCTTAGAACACAAGAACTGTCAGAATGACAATGATGTCCCCAAACCTCCTGAAGCCAATCAGAAATCCACTAGATCAATCAGGACTGTCAACTCAGCACAGTGGGCCTAAAACAACTGGATCAGGAGTCACCTAATTATAATGCTTTTGTTCAAAATTCCTGAATTTTCTTATTCTGAAATAACTGACACAATAAATTAAAGGCCTCTATGAACTTGATATCTGATGCAGTGAGCATCATGATTTATCTACACAAGCCCAACCATCCTGTAGAGGGAGCTTTATTAGGTAAAGAAAGCAGTCATTTAGAGTTACTGACCTGAAGCAGTTTTCAAAGTAAAAACCCGTGAGCTTGACCTTTGACGCTGTCAGCCCCAAAACAATAAGGGTCATCTACTCTGGGCCATGATTTGAGCAACTTTGGTACAGAACTGTTAGACAATGGTACACACTAAATATCTAAGCTCTGTGCCTTACAGTTATTCAAATTTAATATGAAGTTATTTTCCTTTAGTTTGGAATGAAAGTTCATTCTGAGCTTTATTTTTTTCTTTAAATCGACTTGTTACAAAGTCAGCAGCATGCACTTCTGTGATTGCAGAAAACATGCATTCAGACATAACAGTAATCTAGATACAAAATATTTCTCATATTTTGATAAGATTTGGCGTTATTTGAAATGTTGTAGTGTTTTATTAAACTGCTGGTAAAAATAAGCATTTTTAATAAAATAAAAAAATCTGAAACCATGCAAATTTTAGAAAGCAAATATTCATAACTGCATTTCTAGCACAGTTCTTGGACTCTCATGAGTCTGGATACTTGTAACAGCCCTAGTTACTATAAACCAGAACAAATATATAACATCAAAAGCAAAAGATTTACCCATGTGGCAATTGCAATATAATCAGAAGCTGCTAAAATTTAAGACCAGTTGGGATCTGACAGCTAGTGCCAAAAGTCTGTATGGACCATCACAAAAACAAGAGGGCCATGATGGCCCTAGATCGCTCACCTAAATACTTTCTCTTTGGGTCTGCTATTGAGCTAACATCCAAAGCTTTTTTAAGAATCTCCCAATATAAATCTATATGAATACAAGTGACCCCCAGGGCAAGGGAAAATTTCACGCAGGGGCATAATTTGAACAAACTTGGTAGATGACCTCTAACTGATGCTCCATTAAAAATATCTAAGTTAGAAGCTCTGTGGTTTCAGACAAGAAGTTTTTTTAAAGTTTTGCCTATATAAGCCTGGGTAACATCAACTGACCCCCGGGGGAGGGCCAAATTTGACCCTAGGGGCATAATTTGAACAAATTTGGTAGAAGTCCACTAAACAATGCTACATACCATGCAAATCTTACAGCTCAGGGCCTTGTGGTTTCAGACAAGAAGATTTTCAAAGTTTTCCAAATATAAGCCCATGTAAAACCAATGACCCTGGGGTGGGGCCAAATTTGACTCCAGGGGTATAATTTGAACAAACTTGGTTGAGGTCCACTAGACAATGCTACATACAAAATCTGAAGGCTCAGGGCCTTGTGGTTTCAGACAAGAAGATTTTCGAAGTTTTCCATATATAAGCCTATTTAAAATCAATTGACCCCCGGGGCAGGCCCAAATTTGATCCAAGGGGCATAATTTGAACAAACTTGGTAAAGATCTTCTAGACAATGCTACACACCAAATCTTAAGGCTCAGGGCCTAGTGGTTTCAGACAAGAAGATTTTCCAAATTTTCCCTATATAAGCCTATGTAAAATCAATTGACCCCCGGGGCAGGCCCAAATTTGACCCTAGGGGCTGATTTGAACAAACTTGGTTGAGGTCCACTAGACAATGCTACACACCAAATCTTAAGGCTCAGGGCCTTTTGGTTTCAGACAAGAAGATTTTCAAAGTTTTTCCTTTCAGTTGCCATAGCAACCAGAGTTCTTGATGGAACTGAATTCTTTGAACAACTTTGGTAGAGCTTCATGCAAGGAATATCCCAGGCATGTTTCGTAAATGTTGGCTTAGCGGTTTAGGAGGAGATGTTGTCCAAGTCAAATTGTTGACGACGCACGACGCACGCCGACGCACGTCAAACAATCAACGATCCCAAAAGCTCACCCTGAGCAGTGCTCAGTTGAGCTAACAAACTACACATCAAGTCTAATAGTTATGGTGCAGGACACTTAATTATAGAAGTGTCTGAAAACCTTAAGTGCGACCTTGACCTACAAAACTTTTTACAGGCAATTTTGCAAATTTACTCAAAACCAAATGATCAATAAAGAGCTAATTCTCTAGACACTACACACCCTTGCCTCAGCACACAGAAAGCTATGGGGCTGACTGATGGCAAAACATGGAGAATGTGGACAATGTTAAACTGAAGCATCCAGCTAAAAGAATGACAAGATTCTTTGGAAAAGAAAAAAAAAGAAGTAAGACTTTGTAATTATCATTACGTCTCTCTCCCACAATTTGTTCTCTAAGTAAATGCCAGGAAAATACCGATATTAGAAGCAGAACACTAATGACAGGTTACAGCATCTTAGAGATGGAACATGGGCCAGACTAAATGTTTTGTTTGTCTAATCTTGTTTGATGTCAATTTTATTTCTGAAAAATTGCTTTCTGAAGTGACGTTTTTTTCTTCTTCTTCTGTCAATAAACCTTATTTAACATTTAATAAAGTATGAGCTTTGGTGTTCAATCAATAACTTCTTACACAGTGGCAGAACAAAAATAAATTAGCCCTAAAAATAAATTATTCTACTATGTTTTTGTAACATTAACAGAGTGAATAAACTGATTTTCTTTAAAACAAATCAGGGCTTTCTACTATTCTAAAGGTTCACTTACATTTACAATGATTAAATATACTAAAATAACAAAATTTACACATGTGTTACAATTATGCTTCTAATGAACATTCTTACTACTCAAACAGCTGATTACAACCTCATATTTATAGAATAAGTCTTCAACATGGTACTACACCAACAGTTTCACTAGCTGGTTGATACATCTACTATAAGCAAAATAGCCATGATGATCACATGGGCAGTCACAAGACCTTAGGCAGACCTAAAATTATCATATATTTGAAGCACAGATCTAAATATTTATCACAAACATGATGAATGTGAATGGTCGAGTCTGCTACAAATTTAGTCGCTTGTTAGAACATATGTTAATCCTGTTTCGTTGGTGTATTTTATCTATACAAAAAATATTTTCATCCTAAAAGTTCAGATCCACCTGGACTTAGTTACTGGAGTATCGAGCTCAAAAGTTCAAATATCTGGGCATATATATATATATAAAAGAATATTGCTCATCAAAAAAATATTTATTGCCAGTAACCTCATGTACAGCTAGCTCAGTATTTCCAGACAGAAAAAAAGAGAACAATTCTTGAAATGAATTGGAGCGGCATCAGACTATGAATATGACTGTTTCTGTAATTTCCTTACTGTGACTGCCATCTCGTAATTTCCTGAGTGACTCCAAATAAATTGCAGATCTTTGGTATCATTTCAACATGCAGCACTGGCAAAAATCAATGTTTACCAAATTAAACAAATGGAATCTTTGCGTCCCATATAATCATGGAAGGACTTAAAGCCTCATGTCAATATCATAAAGACTTGTACAAATTATTGCCAATATGAATGTAATTAATCATATTTGATTGCAAATCATATGAGATCATTGCCGATGATCTCCGTATGCTGTGAAGGCCAACACAATGAGACGAAGCTATAAAATCATCTGACAATGTAATGAAAAGATTTTCCTTGACCATACTGGAAACACTGTAAGTTAAAGACTATATTTGGCAACAACAAAAAACCCAATGATTTATCTGGCAGGCAAAATCACTGTCTAAAGCAGAAAATAGAACTATTGTCCTTTGAACCAGATGTTTCTTGAATCAAGAATGAAAAATGGTAACAAAATATATCACCAAAATATTATTTTTCGTGTTCCAAAAAAAACAACTCAGAAACAAATAATGATGAGTTGTTGTAATAACTGTATTTAAATTTAAAACAAACTCCTGGATAGGGCTTGAATCACAATAAATCATCAGATCAGTTATTTCCCACTAATGCATATCAGTATGACAAAAGGTAAAAGTTAATTTCTACCTACAAGAAGTTTTCAATTATAATCATGTAAGTTTATTATGAAATAGAAACACACTTCTTCAGACTTTACTGTCAAAGCCAGCTGCAATCTATTTTAAAATTTACAACAGTCAGTGCATTCTGTATCACAATCAGGTAACAATTATGTTAATAAGACCTAGTTTCACTTTCAAAGATAAACAAACTAAAATAACACAATTTACATAATGTTTTACATCAAACATTCCCACTATTCAAACAAGTAAATACAAGTCCATATCTACAAATCGGCAAGAAAAAACATGGGTTTCACTTACTTGATGAAACATCAACTAAATGCAAATAAACTATTGTCACGTGAGTAGTCATGAGACCTTAGGCAGATCTATGTTTATATATTAAATATCTTATGTCTGTTATAAATTCACTTGCTTATTAGGATTATGAAGGATCAGTGTAACAAACATGTAAATCTTATTTTACTTTTGCAAGTGAAACTGAATCATTATAAAATCAGTTACTTTTACTAGTTGACCACGAAGGGGAGGCAGCTTATATATTCACCTACAACTTAAGTGCAAAATCTTGTAACATTAAAGATCACACTGGACATTTTCCCTGTTTCATTTCTATGCTGTTTAAAACATAAAGGCTGATGACCAACCAATGAACATGTAACAGATTGCTGTACACATGTAAAAACGGGAAAAATCCCCCTAATTCCATTTTATGACATTAGTGTAAATGTAGCAGGAAATGTATTTGAATCGCAAAACGTCAAACACATCAAAACCCTTGTTATAGTAGTATTCATTTACAACGATCAAAATCAATGCCTACCGACACTTACTTTGTGACGATTTCTGTAAATAATCTCTACTGTCACAGAACTTATTGATATGCCCGAGAAAGGTGACAAGACATGGTGCAATTTATGGCAGCAAGACATGTCAGCGTTCATCAGCTTGCAGACCAATGGGTCAGTATAATCACACAAGTGGAAAGTTCATATTGATTATCATACCAGTTGATTACTCTCGAAGCAATAAGCTTGCCTTGAAAGGAAACACAGTCACATTATATACTGTCTTCTAATACCATGTGACCATGGGAATCAATGCCATAGCAACTTTTTTGTGTTTGTGGAGGAGTTAAATTTTTTATGTTTAAACAGAAAGTGGATCATGTCCTGTCTAGTTTATGTTACGAAATGTAAAAAGGAATGTACTGGAGATATAAATTAATGAGATTTGAAACGGTGATGGATATAGAAATTGCAGTGATGGATATAGAAATTGTGTGAAGTGAAATATATATTCCATATAGCATTCAAGTGAAACTGACAGCTATAATCCTAATGGAATCAGTTTAATTAATATTTCCCCTAACAAAATGAATTATCTATAAATTAGTGTGAAGCAGCAATTAGTGTGTCAAAATGGAATATTTTAAGTATTGAATTTTGGGTCATATTGACAACTCACTGGTGAAAATTTAAGATCAATGTTGAGGTTTTAGTTACGGGGTAAAAAACGAATGTAACAAAATGATGAAGTCTATTGGGAGAGGACTCCATGGCAGTAATGGTACAATAATACTTGAAGCCCACTTTGGATAACTATGGTAATAGCATGTCATCATTTTTTTTATACCTTAATTGGCATTACATAAAAGCAGATTAAATACATCTATATACTTTTCTAAAAAGCTTATGCAACATTTACTTGATAGATTTTACAAGAAAATTCAATACCAGAAAAGCTCCTATTTTTTTCCTCTGCAAACTGGTTTGAAGTTGCAAATTTAATTGATAATATTTTGTTTTAAAAATTGTAGTCATTATAAATTTCTCACTTAAAGGAAGATGTTTTGATTATTTTAATATCTCAAACAGCTTACACAATAATATGGGATTGTGCTGAACAAACATAATGTGGCTTGAAATTGGAAATTGGTAATTATGTCTCAGATTCATTTTTTACATAACTTACTGGTGTCTTATTTCAAAGATGTCCTACATCCATTTTTTCCAGGATAGAAATACTATCATCTTCTGCTTCAGGAATTCAGAATTACAGACCTTGCTTTCAAGTAACCATAAGTAATGCAAAATGTAAGAATTGGTAACATTATGACTAAATGAAACTAAATGTTAACTAGAACTCCGTCTGTCGGACGTGTCACCTGACGATAGCACACCAGTTATTTAACTTTTTTTCTATGGAATAGGGAATTTATAGGCCCGGACAAGAATAAAGTATGAAAATTAAAAAGGGCAAATAACTCAAAAAATTATGTGAAAGAAAGTTATGGTTCTTGGGCACTGCACCTCTCTACAGTCAGATCTATATTCATCTATGAAGTTTCAAGTTGAGATCTTCAATACCTTTAGAGTAATATAATGCCCCGGACAAGAATTAAGTATGAAAAATTACAATGGGCAATCACTCAAAAATTATGCAAAAGAGAGTTATGGTTCTTGGGCACTGCACCTCTTCAAAGTGAAATCTATTCACCTATGATGTTTCAAGTTTATATCTTCAATACCTTTCAAGTTATGCCCTGACTATAGTCAGGGGACACAAAAAGACTGAGCTAGTTTACTAACATCCCTGCACATCTCCAGTGTGGAAAAGTCAACACACTGTAGTCTTAATGTCTGGTATGAGAAATGAGAAGTCACTGTCTCTTTCAAAGAAAATAATGAACTTGAACATCAATGAATAAGAACCAGTAAATACAATTTATATTGTCACAATGCTAAATTGAAAACTGTCTTCACTTTTTCCACCACATGTCCCTATAGACACTGTTAATTCAAAATTGTCACATGTCTCTATGGGGCACCATCAATCTCAGGTCTTTTACAATTTGTGACAAAGATATCATCCACACTTCCTTACATGAGATATTTTGTACTGAAGAAATGCATAATCCAATATACAGACATGCTTAATGAGGTGTATATATTTTATTAAAACTCAATTAGACACCAATTGCCCTGTCAATCTATTTCTGTAATATTCAGATAAAAGAACATGTTCTGGGATACAATGGTAAAATAACTAAGATTCACATCACCAGGTTTTCATTCAAATAAACTAAGGTCAAGCAGAAATTAAAGCATCTACACTGCTTCTGTATCACACACATGCTCTGTTTAATTTATTGTAAAAATTGACCAAATGAACTTTCTTCAACCAAATGAAAAAAAAAAAATTCCTAGATAAATATCATTTTTCTTTGAAAAACATCTGTTACAGTAAGACTACAATTTTAATTGTGCTTGCAAAGGTGTTGGGGTAAATACAGTAGCGTTTGTTATAGAAAAAATAAGAATATGTAAAGACAACATGAGTTTCTCCATAATATATATATATTCTTTACAGCCATTTCAAATGGTTTAAGATTTTCTGGCATAATCTTACTCATATAAGAGACACTAAATCTTACAAACAAGTCTACTGACACTGTGACAGTTTAAAGAAATTTTTCAAACCGAAGCCAAGTTTTATTCAATGCTTTAAATAAATGACGTTCATTTTCCTTTCAAATGACGTTTCATTGTCCAGCTATTCCATGACTTAACATATTTTAAATGCACACATAATTGCGTAACATGTGAAATGTTTTAGAAAATGATAATCAAAACAATAGATTTTAGCTGTATTTATTTAACTCTGGATTTACCAAAGATTTAAGCTGTGTTTTCCTCACAATGTATAACCAATACAATAGATTTTCACTGTATTTACCTCACAATGGATAATCAAAACAAAAGATTTTAGCTGTATTTACCTCATAATGGATAATAAAAAAAAAAAAAGCTTTTAACTGTATTTGCCCCATAATGGATAATCAAAACAACAGATTTTAGCTGTATTTACCTCATAATGGATAAAAAAAAAAAGATTTTAGCTGTATTTACCTCATAATGGATAATCAAAACAATAGATTTTAGCTGTATTTAACTCAAAATGGATAGTCAAAACAATAAATTTTAGCTCTATTCATTTCACTCTACATTTCTTACTTGCTCTTAAACTGCTGATGACATATATAACTTTCAATTAACTCCATATCTGGGGTTCGAACTGTGGACTTCAAATTACTTATATTGTTGTACTGAAAACTGACACATTCCACTGCCATTTTCCAATCACATTTTTGAGGAATATTGCTCTAAGAATAAGCAATGTTTTCATTTTTTCCCTAAACCTGACTTCAGCTTTAGCTACAGTATTAGGGTATGTCTTCCTTCTTTGTATATAAAAACTCTAAATTTACTTTTGTGATCTCATCATGCACTAATCCATTAGGAACATGTACCAGTTGTTGCATCTAATATTTCAGGTGCAATATATATTGCCAGAGCGACCTGTTGTGGCTTGGGTAAAAATGCTACAATTTGATCAACCTGGGATATCTACAAGAGTGGTACGATATTAGTAAAACATTATAAATTTTCATTTTTCATCTTAGTCCTTCAGGCATTTTCTATTTGTGTGGTGTTCAACTGCTGCTACTGAGTACACATGTTGTAGACAACATGGTTTTGTGGCTTACGATTGTGAAAATTCCAACAATGACTTCATTTCTAGGCTTACCTTCCTTATTCTTCCTTGTAATTCCTTACCTTTAAAGGCAGTAACTGACATTCAAGACAGTAACATAGTAATTAGTTTAAGAAAAGCTTTGCTTCTTTTACAAAGCTTCATTATTTCTTGGGTCATAATATACCAAAAATTTGGCATAAAGAACTGGATTTTCATTTTATAGATCCAAGCCATTCTACTCTTTTACTACTGCTTCATCAAGTATATTTAGTACAGAGAACCACGTGGTGTCACATGGATTGTTGTGCAGAGTCATTATATAGAGATCAGCTTCACATTTTATGATGTTTACAGCTGATACATTTATTAGGGCTGTAGCTTAAAGAACTTCAGTTCCCCAGACTTACATCAACCCCTTGAGATCTGCTGCCTTGTAATGTGGAAACTAACTGGCCTAACATTCTGTATTGATCTAAATACATTCTGACATAAGTCTATCATCTGTTTTTGTCTTAGAGATAATGAACTTTTAATAGAGCTTCTCATAACAATCTTATAGCTCATGTGATGCTGGAAAGTGAAACAAGACTGAATCAGTGACTACAACAGTTCTGCAATGTAATTTTTTCTGAGCTTTTCAATCTAGTTGTTTCTGTCCCTAGACAACGGAACAGCCTGTGTGTTAATACAGTTAAAACTTATTTTTGTTGTTTTACCTGAACTGAAAGGTATTTAATCTTTGCTTTCCCATAAAACTTCTGCCAAACCACAACATGTCTTGTACACTTATATATCTGTATTTCATACATTTTTATAATTTGGCTCCTAAGCAAATAACAAAAATGTCTGGCAAAGCATATCTTAATATTTTTGTCCGACAAACCTTTTCACAACAGATCTTTTCATAGTTATTTTAAAGCTATTAGACATCTCACTGTTTGCATATTTTGTACACTCCTGAAACAGAAAAAGATCCCATCTTGCAAATGCTCTGGAATTTTCAATGCTACACTAACTGTTATGGTTCTTTTTACTAAAGGGATGTCAAACATGAGTGATTCAGGATAAATTTTTTTGATAACAAGAATTTAGCACTTTCAGTACTTGGCCAATATTGACTAATAGCAAAATGATTAAAAAAGGTGAAATATTTGATATTTTGATGTCAATGAAAGCATTCAAGTTTCTCTCTAGATTTAGAAATGACAAGTTTCAAGTCAAGGTTAAGATTAACAGACATATTGTCACTAAATCTAGTACTGACACACCATAATACTAATATCAGCTTTCATCCTTCTTCGAATGTTTATGATGAACTTTAGGACAATATTCTAAAACTTTTTTTTCCAAACTTGCACATTATGGAACTTATTTTTCCCAAGTTAATAACTTGACAGTATCTGATATTAGTCCAACATGGTTATTCTTTTGCTAAGACCTTAAAGAACAATCATCTGTTACAAATTCTAGGAAATGTTGGTGCCATTATCAATAAAATAATCATGTTGAACCAGATAAATTGACAAAAAGTCGTTAAAAACCTGCTGGAATGGAAAGTGATTAGCCTTTGCCACCAGTATAGAGCCAGGCCAGCCTGCACATACATGCAGTCTGACCAGGCTCTATACTGTTGGTAGCACAATTTTTGTATTCTGATATTGAAATCCCTTAAACTTTGAATGGACTGTTCCAATTTCAAAATTGAGCAAATCCATTACAAAAATTCAGCAGGTTAAGGGTTAAAATAAAACAATAAATAGTACTACCACAGACTGTTAACAGATTCGAAATACATCATACATCATGATCGATACAAAAGAATTTGAGAAAAGTATTTTAGCTGGAAAAACTGTTATTTGTGATACATGTGTTTTAAGATTTAACACAAATGAGTGCAGAAATGGTATAACAAATCAACTGACACTTCATTTTCACTGTTTCACCTTTCAGAACGCATGCAGCATGAAGACAGTATGAGAAACCTGATTTCTGGTATGCCTGCAAAGACTGGTTGAAAGCAGTAAACCCCCTGCATCTTCAGTGAAGCACAGCAGACAAGCACATGCAAAAAGATCAACATCCCAAATATGGTAAACTTTTGTACAACTACACCAAACAAATGATTGAATACCCTAAGCTTAACTGTGCTTTTGCCTGGACTCATTTTCATTCCTGTGCTAAAGTACCGGTATTTCTAGATTTTTTTTGTCAATGGATAAAATTTGATATTTTCTGCTCTTGCTGCCAACTGATAGATGTTTTCTAGTTTTTCTGCCAGTTGATAAATAATTTATCAGTTAGCTCACAGCTATCAACAAATATTCAAAATAAGATATCTGAATTCACTACAAGCAACCTCTGATAGTGTAGAAAGCTTTGATGAAAGGGGAAATTTACATGACAATACAGCAAATAATAGTGAAAGCAAAAATAAGAAACAAATTGCAGCAAATTGTGTTAAAAGCATTACAGAGACTGCCAGAGATGATTATAGATAAATCTGTGATTTAACCAGCTGTAATTGCAGTCTAGGAACCTGAGAGCATTTCATCAAGAAGGAAAAGGACAAAGTGCCTAGACCATTCCACAGCTCATTATTTAGAATTCTTTCCTTCTTTAGTTTTTTCTCCATGAATTAAGCAGGATTTTACACATCTTTTTCATGCCAGCTTTGCTGATTATTATAAACTTCTTGCATGAAATGTTGAACAGTACCAGTAACATAATTATTATGGGTAAAATGACTTATTGTATTTCATTTTAACCACACCCATGTCTTGCTACAAAAATGTTACCATTTCTATCCTTAGATTAGATAAAAAAAGATAAGAGAATTGTTGTCATGTGTCTTTATTTTTCTATTTGTTAATAATTTAAATTATGTTCTTTATGTCTTTCATTTTTATAAGACTCTGAGATTTACCCTTTTTGGGCTCCATGTCCAAAGGCACAAATCTCCATGTTGAGATATATATTCTTAAATATAATCAACTGCATATAACAACAGCACTGACAACTAAGGCAAATGCTAATGACAAAACTACCCAACAAACAAAATTTAAACATATCTGTCTTTGTTTTTCAGATCACTGTCAGAACACTGTAGCTATGGGTTTTCTTTACAGAGCCTGAGAAGTAAATACTTACATTTATCACCAGGTTCCATACTACATCGTGTAATAGCAAAGGCAAGTATTTCCAAGAGCGACTAAATGTGAGTTTAAGAAACAAACAAGAAGCAAAAAGTCTGCATGAGTGAATCTGAGTACCAAGTTATTTATGATATTCAATTACATATAAAATAAACAACCTATTACAGAAATATAACATTATAAAACCATTATAGCAAAAATTCTGGTCACTTCATTCAATGTTAAATCTGGATCATATTATTTTGTACATTTTTAAAGAAATGTATGATTTTTAAGAATTAAATCCACTGAACAATCAAGATCAATAACACTGTATACACTACTTCAGCCAAAAATAGTACCAGAAGAGTCACCTCCCTTGAATAAAAAAAAAAACCTAAACAAATTGAAAATGGTATCATCATCAGGTTTATTTTTTTGTTTGTTTCATATTCAATTAGTAATCAGGAGAAACTATTCTGAAATGCAGAAACATTTCTGCTCAATCAGAATTTCAGTTTCTGCCTGTTGTTAGTTTTGAGAGTATCAAGAATTTTCAATAAAAATGATTACATTTCTTTTTAAAATAAAAACTACTTCCAAATATTTCAGACTATAATTGAAATACAAGCAATTTATGTCTTTGAATTCCAGCATTGTCCTTATCATGTTACATTTTTTTATTTGCAGAAATACTTCTAATGATGTCACCTTTGTTCTCCTATGTGATGGAAAAAAAATGTGACAAAACACAGTAAGTTGCTGACATAACCAACTTTTGAAGATTACAATAAAACCTGGTTGATATAATTCAGTTAAAGACACAACCAACTTCAGTAAAATGGTGCAGACATGCATTACTTCCAGTAAAATGTACATGTAACATGAAGATGTAACACTTCATTGCTACAACTAACAAAAGAAGCCAACAATTTTTATTTCAGAAAACTTAATTCTTTCTGAAAAAAACTGCAAGTCCTACTTTGACCCCTTTAAGTTAGCAGATACAATAACAAAAGAATTTAGACTACAGTGTAATTGTTCACATCAATCTTAAAACACCTCAGATCCACATGCCCCTGAGCATCTCAGTAATAGCTTCCTTTTGGGTACCTCAATGGGGCCCAAACATTCACAAGCTGACCTCTAGTCTTTCTTTAGGTATTAACAAACAAGCCTACATGAAACACTGGCACACAGAGAACACCTGGGAGAGAACCATTAGAGCTATTGAAGAGTTTCAACAACCAGATAACATCCAGATTCCACATATATACAAGCAATGCTGTAAACTGGGTTAATTTTCTTTGTAAAATTTTTGTACACATCCTGTACAGGTAAAGGGTGAAGTGTTTTATCAATCAAGCTTTTCTTCCAAAAGTAATAACATATCTTATCAGTTTTCACTAAAATAATTATATAATATTTTCTGAAGCTGAAAAGCCTCACCTTTTTCCAAATAACTGTTTAGAATAAAATACTTGTCCTTTATTGTTTCTCTCTGAGATTAAGATTTTCTTTCTAATCACAGTTCTAAGAAAAAAGGTTTTCAGCAAGCTACAAAACAAGTAACCCAAACACTATACAATAATGCCTACCATTTATATCCTTGTAAAATCAAGAAAGGCTTCTTTTAAATTTGTCAGTCCTCAGTCAACAATGTTTTGAAAATCATAAATATATCGAAAAAGACAGGAGAAAAAACAAGTAAAGAGATGAAACTCTTCTTAAGAGAAGTTTAATTTCAAGACTTATGGAATTCCTTTAACATTTTTCTGGTCATGTATATCTTTCTTAAGTTCAATAACATTGAAAAAACAAATCAAACAGATTTCAGAAAAGTTTATTGTTTATATGTTATTTTCCAGCCGAGTCAAGTAAGTGAACAAAGAAGATGTCCACTGATTAAAGTCAACATATTATTTCGTGTGAGCCAAGGTGTAAAAAAAATAAAAATAAATACAACAGCAGACTTGTGAACAGACATGACATCCATTCCCTTTACTGTAATATACTTAGAAGACAGGGGATTACTCCTAAAATGGATTATCATCTCAACAAAATCTCTTCAATTTTGTGGATTACTCCTAACATGGATTATCAACTTAACTCTTCAATTTTATATCATGTTAATACAACAGAATAATGTATAAATGTGTGATACAAAGGGATCTGAATATGGATTACAATATAAAAACAACTGGTCTATTTTCAAAGTGCCTCTTCAGGATGCTTGAACTGGACTTATTTGATGTAGTATCACTCTGAAACTGTAATATACTTTACACAGGGATTCTGCAAACATCATATTAGTAACTTGTTAAAACTTAAAACATTCTATCTTGTTTATTTTCTCTCTTCAATTTTAATTAATTATTTTGAGAATAAGAACTGACATGTTATTCCATCTTTTATAGTGAACAAGGATTGTCATAATATTACAATCTTCTAGTGAATAAGGAGTGTCATGTTATAACAATCTTCTGCTGAATAAGAATTTTATCATGTTATAACAATTTTCATAAGTATAGTGCAAAATATAACAGGAGTTTTTTAGTATGAATTGCCCACAAGCAATCTGAATGAATATTATTACAAATGTATGAACTTCTGAGAAAATGCATTTCAGTTGTGAACTTTTCAATGTGAAATAACATAGAGGTCTGCGAATAAGGGACAGATGTACAACACAAATTATTATTCTGTCAAATATTGTAGTGTAGAATAATGACCTGAAGACTATTTTCAAAAGGATAACCAACAAGCAGTATAGTCTATTTTCCAAAGGATCACAAAGTGTTAAAGGGTTAAGCATAAGTCAAAACATTTTGAGTATTGACATACTGTGTGGAATGGTGTCTGAAACGATCAGAATTCTTGTTTTAATAAGCAATACATGGTGCTAAGTGGATGAGTGATAACCATTATCAAATGTGGACTATGCTAAGACTTTAGTGATCTTGCCTGAAACTTCTGCTGGTGAATAGTTTATCTGGATTTTAGTGTTAAAGAATAAGTGGTGAATTGAAATGGAAAGTGTGAATAAGTGAGCTGTGTGTGAACATATGGTGTGCTTACAGGGCTTTCAATGTCATATAGTGTAAAACAGTGATAGGTTTATGAGATGATTCTTGGCCTAAAACCTGAATATGATTTCTGTGTCACAGACCATGCAATGTGCATAATAGAGCATTATTTTGTAACTGAGCTTCCAAACATTCTATCATGTTATTACATTCTCTCTGTTCCAGGATGTGTTCTATGATTTTAAGAGATGATAAAAGATTGGAACAAGAGGTAGAGCTTTCCTCTAAGAGAGAGATAATATCATGTAATTGTACCACTGGGTATGAAATAAAACGAAGAAATTTCTGTGAGAATTCTGCAAGCAAGGGAACATTTCAACACAAATATAACAAAAATTTGTCTTAAACATTTTCTATGTTCTAGTCAGTTTTGCAAATATTTTTGTTGATTACTTTAGCCTGTAATATGCCTTACATTTACAGTAAATGCTCTTCTTCTCTATACTATGGCACTAAAGCAAATGTGAGAAAAATTAACAGATTTTAATCCAGATTTAATACAGTGATGATCTGTTATCATCTTTATGGCAGGTGCCTTATATAGAGAATGGGGCCATTCATTCTCTCACACAGTTTACCCATTGATAAAACATTTCCAGGCTTCCTTCAAATTACCAGGCTTATCAGCTACTGCTAAAGTGGGCTGGGGCAGAACAGGGGTGATTACTTTCTTGTGTCAGCTACATTCTGGTATAAACAACGGTGACAAGAATCAGTAATATTTACTTCAGTTTTTTTGTTCTTTCTTGTAGCTAGCTGTTTAGTATTGCTCCTATGCCTTTCTACTTCAAAACAACTTGGACTTTGTATTCCATGGTTCATATATTTTTGTACAAAGACAGATTGTATTACAGCAAAGCAAGAATCAGCCCCAACAAATCAATTAGTATAATAACCTAATTTTGTTTAATTTACTTGAATTTACTGCAATGAGCAAAAGGTAATGATAGTGCAGATTTTCATTGCTCTCTTTTTTTTCAAGAAGGGACATACTCTTAAGAGAGTCTTACCACATAATGAACTGTTGATAAATGTGGCATATATATTTTATTCACTCATTTTCTGCAAAATGAAAAATAGCTGTTTAGGTAAACAAGAATGTTCAAAGGCTTTTCCATAGGGCGTACAGACAGAAAGAAAATGTTCACTTGTAATAGATCTCTATCCACCCAAAAACTGTTCAACGACAACCCTAGCATAGAGGCTATGAAGTGTAATCTTCAACCATTTCTTAATATTGAAGATTGCACTTCATTGCATATATCAGACTTAGTGTTTGCCCCTCCTATTTTGATCTTTCTTTTTGTTTTATTGCATTCCTTATTTTGAACATACCTATCTTAATGCAAACTACTCCCAACTGTGCGCCGACACACCTGCGCAGACAACATGTTTTCGCAGGTAAAAAATAGAAAAGGTCTCTCATGAATACATGAAGAAAATGCAATTCTTAACAGATAAATCTGTAATAAATTTGAATATCTTTACTTTCTGATTGGCTAGAGAAGTATTTCAAAAACAATATAATATATACAAATATTTACAACTAAGAATTTTTTGATGGACACCATGACATCAGATAATCATTTCTTCAGAGTCATTCACATTTTTGTGATTCTGAAAAAAAATGAATTCTCTGAACTTAAGGGTATGCCTCTTCAATACAAAATTCAAATAAGTGGGTGCCATCAGGGCCTTAATTTACAGGCAATCTAGTACCAGTTTAACTCTTGAAAGCAAACTGTAAAAAAAATATCCACCTAAAAACACAACAAAATAAAGATTTTTTTTTATAATTCACTGGATGGTCATGACTTTATCAATCATCAAGAATCTAGTGGTCAAGGATATATTAGTAAAGTCTATATAACTTGAACAGTCAAATTTCACATGGTTAAGAATATATTGGCAAGGTCAAGGTTATAGGGCAAGTCAAGATACTGGTGATCAGGAGTATATAGGTAATAGTAAGGTTGAAGGACTCAAGATCCTAGTGGTCAAGAGTAAATTGGTAAAGTCAATGATACATGCCTTCTTCAGATTCTACTATCAAAAATATACTAGTAAGGTCAAGGTTACATGATTACATAAGATTCTACTGGTCAAGAAAATACTGATAAGGTCAAAGTTACATGATTACATAAGATTCTACTGGTCAAGAAAGTACTGGTAAGGTCAAAGTTACATGATTACATAAGATTCTACTGGTCAAGAAAGTACTGGTAAGGTCAAGGTTACATGATTACATAAGATTCTAATGGTCAAGAAAGTACTGGTACGGTCAAGGTTACATGATTACATAAGATTCTACTGGTCAAGAAAGTACTGGTACGGTCAAAGTTACATGATTACATAAGATTCTACTGGTCAAGAAAATACTGGTAAGGTCAAAGTTACATGATTACATAAGATTCTAATGGTCAAGAATATACTGATATGGTCAAAGTTACATAGTTACACAATATTCTAGTGGTCAAGAATATATTGGTAAGGTCAATTATAATGATTACCCAAATTTCTAGTGGTCAGAAATATATTGGTATGGTCAAAGTTAACATGATTACACAAGATTCTAGTGGTCAAGAATATACTGGTAAGGTCAAGGTTACATGATTACACAAGATTCTACTGGTCAAGAATATACTGGTACGGTCAAAATTAAGTAAATAGAAAAGATTCCAGCAGATAAGGATATACTGGTAATGGGAAAGACCATACAGTGGAAAAAGTTAGTTTCTAAAACAGAAATAAGGGATAAGGCTTGGCTAAATAAAAGTAAACCAATGTTACTATGTCTTATCATAATGCATATATATAGCAATTGTGAAAGCTTTAACTTTCTTATGCAAAAAATCTTGAGAGCTGTTTTTTTTTCAATGATATTTTTTTAATAAATCACTGTGCTACCAACAAAATCATCAATGATGTACAGTTACTGAAACATTCATAAAGAATTTTCAGTATAAAAACATCTTATTTTTCATGAAAATCTTATAATGATTCACTAATTGCATATATCACAGACACAAGACAGGTATTTTAATGAACATTTCAAACCAACAAATGCTGTTGCTATAAAGCTGACTTGCTATAAAGCTAACAAATCAATGTGTGTTACAGGTATAAGTTTGATAGTTATATACACATCCCCTTGTGTATCTCATCCAAATTTTGGCCAGAATCAAGGTTATTTAGTTGGAAGTTTCTTGTAATTACCCTCTCTTTGATTCTTATCAAAGAACTTCCCTCCACTCTGACTAATTTCAAAATGGTATAAACTGATTGGTTGACCTGAGAACAGTATCCACATGGAGGAATCTGATTGGTTCTTCAGTGCACCTGACCCAACCCTAATGCTCTGAAATTGGTAAAACTATCTGCTTGTTGTGCGGGTATTGCAGGGAGCTACAGCTATAGTGTCAGGGAGCATTAGTCGAAATCCATGCATTCTCCAAAACGTTTTCTGATATTTCTGACCGGTAAACGTGGCACTGTGTTACCTACACAATATTTTTTGGCACTGTCTCTTTCTTACGGCAGCCATCATGGATTCCTGAGTATACATGTGACAAACATGGAGACATGATTATATCCGGATCATAAACATCGCATCTCTATGGATATGTTTCCATGTGAAAATGGCTTTATGGAATCGCTAACTGGACACTTGGATTTTTTCTTGTTGGAGAGAGGGAAAATGGCAGTCTCAGTGCCCATACTTCCTTGCTATCCCATAGACTTGTTCAGTTGAGTATGGAATGTAAAGAAGTATGAGTTCTGTTTCTGTAAAACTTCACCTAACAGCACTTGGAATTTTTGAAACTTTCAAAAAAGTTTTAAGGAAAAAACCTGGAAAATCTTTCAAAAACAAGCACAGGTAATCAAGTTTCAGATACTTGTATTCTTTCTTTAAATGAGGCCTTTTCAACTTGATAAGAAAATTTTACAAAGAAATTCAAACTCATTTCAACTTAATTAGAATGTTACTATTTTTAAAATTAAATTTTATATTCAAACACCCTTGATTAGCAACACTAAGGTTATTAGCAAAGCCTAAGACATGTAAGTTCACCAGTACATGTACACAGTGACATCCAACAAGCTCATTATCTGGAATACCTTTGCCAGATGTAGGTATATATGTCATCTCTAATTACGCCTATCTGCTGTAGCTGTAAACCAAAGCCTTTTCCTTCTAGTAGAGATTTATGACTAATTACTGTTATCCTAATCTATGCCTTCTTTATCTTTTGCAGGGTCAAAGGTCTAGCAGGACAACTGCACATGTGGGGCCAGTATAAACTGCTGTCTAGAGTGGAGACAATTAATTGATGTCATCCAAATTCTTTGGATTTTATTTACTTATTAAAAGGTTTTATTTTCAGTGTTGGGTGTTGAGAAAAGCTGTTATGAATCAACAATAAATTCTTTATTTAACAGGTGTTCAAAGGATTAATTTAGTTTCATCAAAGTTTCAATTCTTTTTTCCACACAGCACTTATATATTCCTACTTATATTACATGATAAACATATGCTTTGGCTTAAGAAAAAAAATTCTTAAGTATTTTTAAGTCATAGAATATAATTTAGATTTCTTTTTAATTACTTTTTCTTAAAAAAATGTTTCAACACTGATGCAAGTTATTCATAATCACAGCTTCAGGTTTTGTTTGCCGCCAGTTTCCAGATACACAGAAGCTGTTTTTGATCAGATTCCTACAGGAGCTATGTTAGAATCTTCAGCAGTGATTCATAACCCAAGTTTTGGCAAGTCGACAGCATTGCCAAATAACCAATTTATCTCTGTTTATACTTCCCCTCCACTGCTGGGCCAGTGATAACAGACTCATGTAGGAGTGCTTCAATCTGGCTTTTTAATGGGATATAAATAACACATGATATATATATGTACTGATTTTTTTCAGAGAATTTTAGCTGCAACCTAGATTACATAGTTTATATATAGATCGAATAAAAACCTTAATGCTTTTGTCTAGATTTTACCTAATGTGTAAACTCTAAAATCAATGCTTTTCTAGAACTGAAGTAGTGTGATATGTTGTCTAGAAAAGTGTAAAAGTTGACACCTATGTATGAAAGTCTGTGCTTTCATAATTCTTTTATTGCAGATATTTACAAAATTGCAGCTAAGTACTGATGATAACTTCATATTGTAGAACAAAGCCATTCTCATAATTAATTGCTTGTTTTACTGCTACCTACAGATAAACCAAGGAGTACAACAAGGAGCAGTTTTCTGCCATATGTTTTATATTACATCTGATTCCTATTTCAGAACAATGCACAGTCTACTATTGTGCTACAATGAATAGATTGTATACTCATAAAATATGTTTGAAGAAATGATTCTCTAGATAAGTCTTCATGGAAATGTTTATAAGGGAACCACCTTAAAACAGGCAAAAGATTCTAAAGTGATAAATCTAATATCTCCTGGAAAACTTCCAGCATGAGTAGAATTAAACAGCAAGAATTCTGGATATTATCTATTAAAACTTTTTTTCTTACACAATATATCACAGATGATCATGATATCAAAAAGATTTAAACCTGATGGAATTTTTCTCAATATAACAATTCTGTTTTGAGATTTCCTCGGTCTCCTAACTAACAGACAGCTACAATACATACCAACAACATAATACAGTTTTGTAGCTTATGCAATTTTTAAATAATCTTTTTTTTACAGGAAAGGCTATGTTAAGCTACTATAAAAATATTAATAAAATTAATTAATTATCAAACGCCTCTCAACACCCTTTACAGCAAATTATAATTCAAGTTTTTATGTATTACTACTATTCTAAATTACATCAATATTTACATCTACAGCTCATAAGTGCAAGTAAGAACTGAAACAGAATTTAATCCTTCTGTAAAGATTAGTACCAGTGAATGGGGGAGACAAACATTAAACTAGCATTCATTTTTACAATGAGTTCCACAGGATGGAGCCCATTTGAAGGCATTTGGAAGATAATGAGAACCAGGAGCTACTTCATGGAACATTTACCCCCAAGCACATGTGTTACCTCTACAAAGATTGGATTACACATATGGTTAAACTAACTGCATGCTGCTACATTCAAAAAGTTTAGGGGCCAAGTAAAGGGGCCAGTAAGCTAATGATGTTTTCTTTATGTACAGATCTTCAGAGATGCCAGGATAACTGATTAGAGCTTCTGGATTTAATCTCAGGACTCTGGCTGCTAATATAGATAAGTCAATTAAGACTAATGACTTATGTTTCTTGATATATGATACATAACAGATAATCATTTTACATGAAAATTGTGTTCAAAAGTAGAACTTTAGAAACTCATTTTTCACTTAAAAATTTGTACTTCTGTATGGTCACAGAGACACAGTCTAGATGAAATCCTTCCTAGGAACCTTAAGACTTTATCTTATATTTAAATTTGTAGATCTCCTGGTTCAATCTTTTTTTAGAAGTAAGAACAGAAGCAGAGGGGTGTGCTGTGAGACTTATCACAGAATCTACAGATTCAGTGTACAGTTATCTTCCTAATTATCTGTATTTTAGAGTACTATCTCTATTTTATAGGCAAAAAACCTGCAGGGTGCATCCCTTCTGAATCAGATGTCAGATAAGCCCTGATACAGGAGCTTCCTTTACTACCTACTGGTGTATGACATACAGTGAAACACTGGCACAGAAACTTGAATATTATACAAAATGAAAAGTCATTACACATTACTGCCCTTTATTTACCGCTATTTAAAACTGTAATTTCATTCATTAATCAGCAAAGCCCTTATGAGCCCATGAAAATGGGACATTTTATAGCAGAGCCCTTATGAGCCCATGAAACTGGGACATTTTATAGCAAAGCCCTTATGAGCCCATGAAACTGGGACATTTTATAGCAAAGCCCTTATGAGCCCATGAAAATGGGACACTATATAACAATCAATGAAGATCCAGACTTTTTTCCCATGAAATGTTTAAGTTCCCATATAAATGGGAGATTCTCAAGCTGATGAAATATTTTCTTTGCAATCTGTTATATGAGCCCAAGAAAATGATACACACTGTTAACCTTTTAATTCTGATTTACTTAACCTTCTGCTATAAAGAAAATGAGACCTCATTTTTGCATCAAGGACATGTCTTAATTCTAAACTGATTAAGAAATAGAATGTAAAAGAAAAACTTTGGTTTGCCATCTAATTTAGGACAACAGAAAGATGGCTCTATGTTGTGGATGAACTAAGACATTCAAATAGCCTACAGTCAATAAAAGATTGAAAAAAGAGACTTCAGAGTCTTTGACATGCAAAAACTGTCTTTTGTTATTTATCCATAACAAACCTATGTGCCTGTCAAAACGTTTTTCAACCACAACATTTAGTGAAATGGGTCAATGCAAACTGCCAAAAAGTCAATGTTACTGTATGATGATACAGTACTGACTTGATTTTGAAATTCAAATTGGAAATACACAGAAACATTAAGAATTTACTCAGTTCCATCAAGCTAATGGTGTATAAAGTGACTTGTTGATTTGATATTCATATCTATCTAAACTTTACAAACTCCTGCATTTATCTTAAATCTAATCAATACTGACTAGCTATTAAGGAAGACTAACTTTCATTAGACTTTGCCGCTAATTGACTGCAGGCACTGTCAAGAACTCCCTTGGTGTCACACCTTATTTTTCTTAACACCAGTATGCATTTCTAAAATTTGGCTAATCAAAGACACAAATTGATGTAAAACAGTTTGTAAATTTTGGAAACAGAATTAATGAACTCTGAAATTTTGTGAATATTAAATAAAAGCTATGAAATATTCATAGATTTAATTACAGGCGTTCTTTCAGGAAAGGAATGTTCAATCTGGTTTTCCTAACCACATGCAGACTCTCAAAGTCCAACAGGGATGGTTTTTCACATGGCCCTAAGATTTTATTCTCTTTTATAAATAAACACTATCTGCAAATCAAAAGCTCTGCAGAGATCAACCACTGCAACAAATTTTACAGATGCCAAGTACCTGAAGTTAAATTTCATTAATTTGCTATTTTCATATGAAAGCATTGGAACATAAACAATCAAATCTCTCACTGTTTCATAAAAATCAAAGTGTAAGGCAGAACAATATTACCCTATGTGTATACTAAAATCCATAAAACATATGTTATTTATGGAACTGACATACAGGTTTATGTTGAACAAAAGAAAACATGCACTTGACAAAATGCATGAAAAGCTACCACACTCAGAAGTTACAGCTGAGTCTATCCCACATGCAAGGTTTTTGCACAGTAACACAAAAGGCGTCATAGCAACAGAAATTAGAAGGAAGCAATAAAAATAGCTGGAAGTCTTTGAAGAAAGCTGCAAAGATGGTTAGAGAATTAAATATAATGATTGAAAATAAAAACCTCTGCAGATTAAATCACCACAGTAGCTGACAAAGAAGAGGATTACTATTCCTGTGGTTAGACCAAACATTATGCTTACTTTTACACATATATTTTAAAAGATTTCTATAAAAAGTTGTAGTTAAATATTATCCAGTTAAATATTTATTCAAAGCTTGTGAACAATGTCAGGTTAAAAGAACCACAACTGTACTGCATAGTGACTGGAGCAATCTTGCTCGTAGTCTGAGCATAAACTTTATGCTCAGACTTTAAGACAAAGTTTGGTGAAGAACAGATAATCTCTATCAACATTACAACAGCAACACTTACACTACAGTAAGGGCATAACTCAGCTTTAAAACTTTTCTTATATACACACTATTATGAGCTATGTATACCTTCAGATTTTTTTATGTATAATGTGAAAATGCTGGAGCAATAATATGTGAAACTGAAAGATATCTAGCAATAACATGTGAGACAGAAAGATATCTAGCAATTTTTTGCTGGAATCATGTAAGGTACATGTACACCAGGGCTCCTAAAATTTTGAAATCTCAATCGGTCCGAGACCTCGACACCCCCCCCCCCTCCGCCGAGACCAAGAACCAACAAAAAAAAATAGAAACAATTTAAGGGGAAAGAACAATTTGAGTTATGATAGTGTTGACGTCGCGAAAATATGTGTTTTTCAAAGCGAAAGTTGAATTGGAGATAATTTTACAACGTCAAACTAGTCACTGATATTTTTAAGTGTGCTTTGTGCTGCAGCTAGCCACTACAATTACTATTAAGCCCTTAATGAAACTTAGCAGACGACTGTTATCGCCTATTTCGATGCAAACTCCTCGCACCGGTTACGTCACAGTTTTCTGTGCTGATCAGGGGATGTAACCGCTGCGGGGAGTTTGATTTCGATGAAAGTTTGAGCCGGTCAACTTTAATCGATTGGCCAGCTGCAAATCAAGCACACTTTAACTTGTTTACAAGTTAATTGGCGATAACTGCCGCGGGCAACAGTGACAGTTTTTTTTCTGATAGGTGTGAAGTACCGGATTAGCGATCAATTGAGGTTTTTGTATGAGATTTTGACTGTTTTATGAAAAGTTATACAGATTTTTTTTTTTTTGGAAATTATCTGGACCGATTTTTTAAGGACTTTTGGACATCGAAATCGGTCCAGAGAGATAAAATTTGGTCAAAACCGACAAATTTTCGGTTTTCGGGAGCCCTGATGTACACCTTCAAGACTGGCTGGTGGTCTTTATTTTTTTAGGTTTAAAATTAACTCCCTTTCTCAGTTGTAGACAGTTAGCTGCCCTTTGCTAGGAAAGCTAAATATTTTAGGAAATACAGTTTAGTATTTTGAATAAGGAAAACTGAATGAATGCCATGAATTATGAGCAAAAAAAACTTCTAGTATAGGTCTAGCTTGTTGATGAAAGTTTCAGTCCTATTTTTTTTTTTTTTTCCAGATTTATATCATAAGATGGAATGAACAAATTAGCATTGTTTTCATGAATTAAAAAGACACAGTACAGTCTCCAAAACAAATACATTTCTAAGTATTTCAGGAATTTCCTGTTTCTACGTAAGTATCATGAAAATGTTCTTAAAAAGTCCTTTTGTCAGAATAAGTTAAGTCAGTTTTAATGAAAATAGGTAACTAACTCTAGGAAGTCTTCTCTTATCCAATGGGTTTCAACCTTTCACCAAAAAACTGGCAGAAGTGACATCTAACATTCGCGTTTTTTTTCTATGGCACATACACGTTAAATTATTTGTCTGCATTGTACGAATAGATGTTCTGACATGAGTGACTAATATTTCTTACATAATAAAGTAATGCTCTAGATCCCACACAAACTTAGTGCAACATTTATCTTAAGGGTCTTAGTTCCATTCAGTTTAAATGTTTTCATTACAGTATGAATGTTGACTCAAGTCCTTTTTTTAACAAGAAGATTGCTTTCTTTTCATCTGTATAAAGGGGTCATGTGGTTGATTTTGTCGATGCTAGCTCAATGCACAGACTGACCTATGCTTAATCAGACTTTAGATGGGCTTACAGTAAGGTTCTCCAATTTTATTGAAGGACATTTCTAGCAATGTTTGTAAACTCTGGTCTGTTGCAATAGTACTGACAAATCTGTATGTTTCAATCAGAACACAAAACAAGAGGGCCATGATGGCCCTATATCGCTCATCTGCGTATGACTGCTTTTAACAAAGTTGTTATGGACCTGGACCTATATTTGAACTTGACCTTGAAATTATCAAAACAACCTTTCTGACAAATTTCCAGGATATTTGGGCTCAAAATGTTACATCTAGAGTGTTAACAAGGTTTTTCCATATTTGGGATCTGTGACCTAGTTTTTGACCCCAGATGACCCATATCTAAAACTGAGCTAGAAAACATCAAAGCAACCTTTCTGACAGATTTCCAGGATATCTGGACTGAAAATGTAACCTCTACAGTGTTAACAAGGTTTTTCCATATTTTGGCTCTGTGACCTAGTTTTTGAACAAAGATGACCCATTTTTTAAACTGAGCTAGAAACCAACAAGACAACCTTTTTGACAAATCTTTAGGACATTTGAGCTGAAAATGTTACCTCTAGAGTATGTAAAAGGTCTTTCAATATTTGGGCACTGTGACCTAGATTTTGACACAAGATGACTTATATTCTAATCTGAGATAGAAATCAATGTGGCAACCTTTCTCAAAAATTTCCTGGTTATTTAGACTGAAAATGTTACCTCTAGCGTGTTAACAAGGTTTTTCCATATTTTGGCTCTGTGACCTAGTTTTTGAACCCAGATAACCCATATTTGACTGTGGACTAAAAGTCATTGAAACAACCTTTCTGACAAATTTCTAGGAAATTTGGACTGAAAATGTTGCCTCTAGGATGTAAACAAGGTTTTTTTCCATTCTTGGGCTCTGTGACCTAGTTTTTCATCCCAGATAACCCATATTTGAAGCTGACCTAGAAATTATTGAAACAATCTTTCTGACAAATTTCCAGGAAATTTGGACTGAAAATCTTACCTCTAGATTGTTAACAAGATTTTTCCATATTTTGGCTCTATGACCTATTTTTTTTACTAAAGAACACCCATATTTGTAGCTGACCTAGAAATAACTGAAACAACCTTTATGATTAATTTCCAGGATATCTGGGCTGAAAATGTTACCTCTTTAGTGTTAACAACGTTTTTCCATATTTGGGCTCTGTGACCTAATTTTTTATCCCAGATGACCCATATTCAAATTTGAGCTAGAAATCATTGAGACAACCTTCCTGTCAAATTTTCAGGATATTTGGACAGAAAAAGTAGCCTCTATGTTGTTAACAAGATTTTTAATTTTTGGGTCATGTGACCTAGTTTTTCATCCCAGATAACCCATATTCGAACTCGTATGAGTAATTACTGGGAAAACCATCCTGAAGTTTCATGACAAATGAGGCAAAAATGTGACCACTAGAGTGTTAACAAACTAAGTGTGGCCATCCGATGGACAACGGACATTGATCAATCCTAATAGCTCACCATGAGCCTATGGCTCAGGTGAGCTAAAAAAAACAGGTTTCTGCATAGATTATAGGATAATTTATCACTCATTCTGACCTCCTTACTGGAGAATGGTCACCAAAAAAAGGCACAAGGAGTAATAAAACTCTTAACAGTTGTAACAAATGTTTTCCAGCTGACAGAAGTGCTCATCTTCATAATTTTTTAAGAGCTAAGACCAACAGAAAAGATTTTTACCTTGGCAAGGATAAAGACAATGCCAAGGGTACAGGAATTGCCTTGACATTTTCGTACAAAAAACTGGTGAGTAAAAAGGTGTAAAAAAATTTCCGCTAGCATGTTTGTATTAAAATGAATTACCACTACAAACAAGCATTCCTTCATATATATCCTAATATTTTTACTATAAAGGAACTTTAAAGACAGTGATGAAGACTGGTGTTTTTGGCACTATCACAATTGGCAAGTACTCTAAGTAATCCCTAGATACTAAATCAAACTTAAACTGAACTTAAATACTACGTACATATATTAAACAAGAGATGTTTGTGAAACACTTTGTGAACATTATTGCCTTCATTTAAAAGATCCATCAACTAATACTGACACAGAAGCCACTGTCATGCTTAAATTAGCTTGAACAATCTGCATTTAACAATGTACATTTAGGCTCATCAAGTAGAAAAATCTGTTATGTGTTTCTTATAAGAAATCTTTTGGTGAGTGAATGAACAAACTCAATTACAAAATGAAGAATGCCATTCCCAACTTTACAATGTTATGATATGGGGGTCTCATAATGTCCATGGATGATCAGTATTTCATTGAATGTTCCGTATTTCTGCCAAAATACATATCTGTTGGTAACAATTGTTTTGCAGCAACACAAAATTCCAAGATGTGCAAAGAATTCTTAGATACAGCCAGTTTGTGATTTTTTTTTACCTATAATAAAAAAGAGCAGACAAACATGACTGAAGGATGGCAAAAATTAGTAGCTCTAATTGCTGGATACTAAACATGACTGTAGCAGAGTCAATATTCATGGTCTGGTTATGATATTTCTGTCCCTGACTTAGTTAGTCCACTTTAATACAGGAAAACCACATATTAACAGTAAATCTGAATTCTTCTAAAAGAAAAATAGTGTCATTTTCAAAGTATTTCTATCCCTCTGAACTCTTTCAAATCTGGTCGCTCAGTCTTTGACAATTATGAATTTTCCTACACACAAAATAACATGGGCCTATGGATATACAATTATACCAAAATCAGTGGTAGAAAACTCTGTGGTAACTCAACTTACTGAAATTGTAAGAATTTTTCTGCTAGTTAACAACCATTCACATCTTTAAGGCTTGAAAGTCATGTACTGAATCTTTAAATATGGGACTGGCATTGTAAAGCACACAGATCAGTATCAAGTGTATGTTTTGTAAGTCTGAGTTTGAGTGCACTGTACAGCAACATTTGCATTTTTTTAACAGCAATTTTGCTTTCTAACTTTCTCTTTAGCTAAACACTGATAACTGACTTGAGTGTACTTAAGGTCCCATACAACAAAGCTGAGACTTTATTTCATTCATAAGAACATGTTTTAATAAACTGGAATTCTTATATTTCAACAAAACAATTTTTTCCTCCAACACATTTTTACAAGAATCTTTAATATACATAAATTGTAAGATACGGCCCTGTAAGGGGTATCCTACATTCAGAGACAGTTCTTTTCCAACTGTTTGTCTTAAAAGTTTAGCAAAACTTATCACAAAATTCCCATGGAGGTACCCCAATTTCTAGAATCTCTCCCAGACTGTTTCTATGGTAACTAATTATTTATTTGCAACAGCTGAACTAGGAGGTCATAATCTGGCATACAGAAGCTAACAGAAGCCATTGGTACTTGATGGGCGCCTGCCAACTGATGCACCATGTGTGTGTGAGAGAGCTACTGTTTCCCTGCTGTAAACCTGGGAACAAACTACCACACATATTTTCGAGGGCAAAAGGAGGCAGAGACCTTACAAGAAATCTATTTAGCTTATCTATTACTAGCTTTTGCATGTAACCAGTTTTTAACACAAGGCAAACAATGCTCAGTAATAAAGTTACACAGTTCCGGCAAAAACAAAAGTAAAACATAACATAAAGTCTGAAACATCGTATGTTAACCAAATAAAACAATGCAAAGAAATTTTGACACTTTTTCCTTGAAGATAATTTAGTACAATAACAGGGCATATGAAGAAATATCTTGAGTAACTCATTGAGACTATATAGAATTCTTATATATTAACCATTTGGACCTCTATCAATTCCAATTCCTTTCCACAATGTATATGCTTTACTATTACATTTTTAAAACAGTATTCCATTTGGGTACTTAAAATTTCTTTTTAAGTTCCTGTAACAGACAATAATTGGACCCAGAGCTGGTAAACACAGTAAGATAATGCTTTAAGGCCAATACAGAAGGTAACAGAACACTTGTACTATTCTGCAAATAAAAGAAGTTGGGAGAAAAAATAAACTCTTGTTTCTTTTTCCCATTAAATATTTAACCCTGGACTAGAATTTAAGCTACTACCGTTTTATGTCAAAACAATTCCTGCCATGTTATACTGCTTTGTACTTATCACTTTCAAGTAAAAAAAAAATGCTTTACTCTGAACACATGTCTGGCAGCTGTAGATTGACCATGACTACAGGAATATGACTCAGTTAAGATAAAGCACCCTAAACATTTCTTTGAACCACTTGAAACATTGACTTAACAACTGGCCAGAGGATAATAAATGTGTCTATCAACTTGGGAGTTAATACCCTTTAGCCCTTTAGTATGCTCTCCTTTGACATATTTGTGACTGTATCATAATTCTGGACATTCCAGCACTAAAGTCTATCTTCTAGCTTCTGTAAGTCTAACCAAAAATGAAATTTGTTGTTCTTTTTTTCAAAGTTTTATGTTAACTTCCACTAAAAAAATGTGAACCTAAGATTATTAAACATACACAAAACAGCCCCTGCAATATAATTTTGGCCTCTCTTTTTTACAGAAAGTTAACCTAAACAGACTAAAGTATTCCATTTCCTTTACAATCAAATAAATGTGAATGATACTTAACCAATGATTACCCTATGCTAAGGTGGCAGTCAAAAATTCTTGGTACAACAGGTAAACTTAATGCATTATTATAGGTGTTAATATAGTGACTGTACAATTTTTGGGTGGGAAAAAATTTATTACAAAGTGTCTGTAATTATAATACCCTATGGAAAAACTGTTCCTCACATTATCAATTACTTTTCATGTTACAAGGAATGATCTAATAAAATATATATGTATTTATTTTGAAACTGCAGATAATTACATAACTTTTACAAAAAAACCCCAAAAAAACCCCAACATGTCATGCAATTTAATCTTTCCTAAGATTCATGTTACCTAACAGTATTTTTAGACGAGGTATTTCCAATAACAAATTCATGCAATTTGGTTCAAATAAAAATGCAACCTGTAATTTCAGTAGCTTGATCATCACACCACTTCAGAAGCAATTCATGGGCAAATATTACAGTTATGAAGGAATTTTTGTTATATTCATGTAACAGTGATTGTAAGCAAAAATTTCAACTGAATTCTATAAAAGAACAAGCCAGACATTGGAAGTGTGTTAAAAACCTATGGGGCAAGTGTCAAGGAAAAATTTACATCTTGTAATTTCTTAACTTACATGAAAATTTTTGCTCAGCATAATAGTCACCATGAAAGGAAATCTGTCTACCTAGTGTAAAGATATAGTTCAAGATCACTGAGCACTAGAGAAAAAAAATCCGGATTCATGGGCAACGAGATGGAATAAAAACTTCCAGGTCATTGCCATGCTCATCCTATTGATAACAATACAGAATTAAGTTGGCCAAAACCAGGCCAGATCTTTCATCATTTCATGTAGCTAATGCCGTAACTACAAACTTCCATTTTTCTAATGCAACGAAAACTGGGAAGTAGAAACTAACAAACAATAATACTAGGAAAATGCTTGTTACAGGTAAAGATTTAATTACGGAGAATTCAATCAATCTTTGAAGAATCATCCCTTCTTACATACTGTCTAGTCTATTAAATATTATGATCACTTGGCATTTTCTTGATCCTACTTGAGATCATAAATTAATTTACTGAAAGAGTTTCCTTGTAACTTATCAGTGCTACAACAAATCTCAATCATCGCAAATACTTCTTAATATTCAAAGATGGCAGCAGTTTCCAGTCAGGATGCTAGAGAGCTACACTACAGATAAGAAACATTGCCCATATGTCAAATCTTATCTTACATTATCTTATGGGAACATCATTCATAAAACAGATTTTCAAACACACTGATTTTCATCTTCAGTTTTACCATATGCAAGTCACATGGTTTGGTTCAAGCTAAGATCACATGACCCATGATTATTACCCAGAATACTTTATGATTATGCCTGTGTGGTGCTGCCATATTTGTGTATGTGGGTGGAGCCTGTAGGTGGGAGTGCAGGAGCCTTATTTGTATCTGAGGTTAAAAGAAATGAAATTTATCAAACACTTATAAATTTCGGGAAACAGCATGCTCTCTGATAATTCCTGTTAGAAATACTTGTATGAAAAAAGAATTCCTACTAATGATTCTATGAAATTTATCAATTTTTCATGATAAAAGCAGTTTTTGCTCAGTTTTTTAGTTAAACTAAATGACACCTCAAGCAATTAATCTGCTTGTGACATCTGTTCATTTAAACAAGGATGAAATAGTCAAACCCTTATATACAGATCAAATGTTCTCCTGGTTTGAGGTACTGATGGTGGAATACACATATAACATCTAAGAATATTCTGTTCTCTACACAGGATAAAAGATACTGATACAGAACACAGCTTCACAGGTAACTATAGCAACCAGAAGGTATGATGGGGGAAATCCCAGACGAAAAAATCACGTCTGCTGCCAGTGAAACTGTTATACATGTACTGAAATGGTTAGCATACCAAAAGTATAGCACCTGGTTCAAACATAGATAATCTGAGAAAGCCATGACTTTAACATGAGAGCAATCACTCTGCTATGTTTATAATTAGCACAAAATAAGCACAGCATGTATATTATGCTCCATGTGTAAGAGTGCGAGAGAGTAACCTACTCTCCTATATAATGGGCAAATGTCTCAAAATGTCGACTGCATTTGCCAAAACAATGTTTACACTACTTTTACCTGATGTTGTTGTTTTTTTTTTACTATCCTTTATGTATATCATGGTGCATTTTCTTGCTCAGTCAGTTTCACTTATGAGTTCGGGCTGAGTATTTATGGAGTGAATATCAACTGATCTTTGCTAAATTTTATTTCAGAAATTTGAAAATGATTTTTACTTCTTATTCATCTTATTTTTTTCTTTCTCAACACTTTATATTCAAAAGTGTTCTTCTGGATTTCTTAAGAATGTTTTGGCAATTTCGAGATTTAATATGAGGAAAACTCGGAAAATATTTCAGGTCAACTTCGATATGGATTTATGAAACTGTCACAGTATCATCTGGATAATATGTACAAAACTCATGTAAGTTTAGAAGTGTGTCTTTATTATCAAGAGTGGTTTGCTGTGATTATTTTCCCTGTTTACCTCCCTTTTTATCTCTCCTCCTGCATGTTCATTCTAATGTTTCTTGACTGGTTTAAATCACTTGACAATTTCTTTTTAATTTGATATAAACCAGTCAAAAGATAGTGCAAGAATTTTTGGAAGCAGTCTCATAAAAATTAATTGCGCACAGTCTGGATTCATGCATGTTGGTCTGGTTTCTAAACCAAGTGACCTTAAAATTAACTGACACATAAAACCAAACTCTAGGAACAACTGAACTCAGTCAAAACCTGGTTGTGTCATCTCTAACAATTTTATCAACCTGAATCTGCCTAGTATTTATTCCAGTATCTAGTTTAACATGAAGAACCTTCAGAAAGAAAAATATCTGTTTAATGAATATACTATGCAAAATTAAATATTTTTAATTAATGATACGTTATACATATCAGAAAAAAATCATCCATGTTCCTGTTGTTCTTGGTTTTCCTAAAGAAAAATAGTTTTCTACCTGTTTTTGGAACGTTTATTCTTATTCTGAAAAAGACTGCCATTTATAAATTCGTTCACTCAAATTTTGAATAAATGTGATCTTTACAATTTCTTATACAGTTTATTGGATATATGTTTCACTTTTTTTTAAAATATCTATCCTTTTGTTTTTCAAAATGTTCCTTGGGAATCTAGAAATAAGTTTTTTTACTTATGTTTTTGGAAATAAATGTACACCTAAATAATACAAATAAATACTTCTCTTACATCAATGATTTTTGCCAACATTTACTAAGTATTCTCTAAAATGATATTTCTCCTCTTAATTATCCCCACTTTCCTTCATGACCAACATACCTCCTTCCCCCCTCCAATCCCATCACCCTCCCACATCAAAAAAATATTCACAATTCATTCCTTTATATAAATTGTATCAAAACTGTTAATACATGTACAATTCAAAGATTTTCATAAAATATTCCTGCAACTAAATGAAAAAAATCCTTATCAAAAAAAATCCTGTATCAGTATGTTCTATATAATAAAAAGTCCCATATCAGTATGTCAAAATTTCTAGAAATAAAAATTTATCATATTTATGGCAGTACATACATTTTAAATGTAAACTGATACTAACTGGCAAGTTCTACATTATACATTATTCAAATGATTTTATCTATCAGGATAAAAATGCTTCTCATGATAAAGATTAACAATAAGAAACCATGCCGGGAGAACTATGTATCGAAACTTCTTTGGCAATTATTGGATGGGAGCGAACCTATCACGCATATGTGTACATTACAAATATAGAAATGTTACAACTTCTTGTGATAACCATCTTCTGTTTACTGTATTGGATTACATTCTATAGTAAAAGCAGGGGGTCACTTCTGGTTCATTGTAGTATACCCATTCCTTAGGGCCTCTTGGTACAAAACTCTTCAGGAAATGGAGGTAAAAGGGGTTTGATGCTATAATTATAGATGACAGCCGAAGAAAATAGGAACAAATATAAATACAAACTGATTGCTACATTATCATTCTTGGGTTCTCACTCATTCATGTCATTCCGATTCCAGTTGGGGAGAAGTGCATGCATACAATGGTTTTACGCAGGTAAGCTGTTGAATGTGAACTTAACTTAGTGCCAGGACAGCACATGTTATATTTGGAGTATTTTTTTTCATTATTTCAATGAAATTCATAGTTATCTATTAACATGATCTATGCTTCATTCTGCAAATATAAAAAAAATCAAATATGGTGGACAGCATTCTTCTGGTTGCTATGGAAACATACAATATGGCTGAGATGCAGGAATATTGTGAGGATTTCTAGTTTCACTTTGGATGTATGTTGAGAAATGTGCATCATGACAAAAGGATATTATCTGGCTGTTGTACTGACAAGTCCTGAGGCAGAAACAATTATTTTATGTTTTGAATAAATATTTTTGAACACTGGATATGAATGGTACATATGCAATAATTGGAGTTACCAGGTAAATTATTAAAAATTATTTTAAATAACTGGACCGATATGTCTGGAACATAAAGATACGCAATTTCTGCTTTGAGATGTAAAAATTGTCATTTCAACTACAGGCATGATGAAAGAACACAACAGTGAGCAAAGACACCTTTGATATTTCACCTGGAAAACAGACACTTAAGAAACTGTAAATCTTTCAGTTTTAGTTAATGAAAAAGATCAACTGACCAAACAGATCAAGGTAAAACCTTGAGAATGGACAAGGCAAGAGGTGAATGAGTGTTGAAATATCGCTGGTTGAAACTGGGTCAAATTGTATTTGACTGATTTGGTCCCCTTCAACCAGCTGTAGATCACATTCTTGCTACTAGAGGGAGCCACAAGCAGAAAACAGCAGCAGCCATCTTGAAAGAGAAATTCTACACCAGTATGCATGTGCTGGGTTATCAACCCACAAGAGCGAAACACATTACCTGAGAGAGAAATATGCTACCAGAAGCTACTGCTGATGCCAGGCTTTTTTAGTAATGAATGTCTGAGCTATTAATAGGCAATCATACCTACACATAACTGCGTAATATGAATTTGAACCAGTTTTAGAATCAAGTGATAATTCCTCCTGCATGCTCTCTATGCATGTTTCTATGAAAAATGTACACAAGATTAAGAATCAACATCTTTGTTTCTTGTATTACGTTACATTTGAGTTAATATGTTACTTTTCTTGTAATTCATATTCACTCGTTCATTATTTCAACTCTGTATCAACTGGAATGAACAGAAAAGAACAGACATATCTTGAGTCCATTAAAAGATTCCTTATTATCCCAACAACATTTTTAAATTCATTGATATATTTTAAGGTTAAGACTCAAATTTTTACCTAGTTTTCATGCTTTGATTTAAAACTTTGACTTTAAGAACAAATACAACATTCTTAAGTATTTTTATGTAATAAATGATTAAAAAAAGAACAGTTTCTTAGACCAGTAATTTTTTAAGTACGGTATGTGCTAATAAATATCAGATATTGTTTTAAAGAAAATAAAACTAATGTAAAATGTTTAAAATGCATTTAATCATATTTTCTTTGAAATTAATTCTTTGTCTTTTTATGATTATCTTCAACCGTTACAGTTTATTTCCGTCAAATTTTCCAGGATGACAAAAAGCTCCAACATGATTTAAACAGCACCTTTTCTTTAATTTCAGGACAACAAGCCCAGAACAGCACACTTCATAGAAGAGCCAGCTTTTGTGAACTGAATTAAAATCTTTATGAATTCTTCACCATACAAAAAACAAAGTAACCATTGCTTTGGAATTTAATATTAAAGTGATATACACAGTGGAAATGAGTATTAACTTCAGGATTAAGTATCAAGGATACTCTACAAAATATACAGAATGAATTTCTGGATAATAATTTTAACTGTGTCTTGAGTCATCCAAGGCTGGATTATATATAAATTCTTGCACTTTTATGGTGGCAGAAAAACTAGGTACAAAAATTGTTAAATGTTACTAAGCTACACTTAGCTACTTAAAGAGAGGTCTTTTACACAGGTAGGGTTTATTTTAAAGCTTTCAGCACAATTATCCATTAACATCATTAGAATTAAAGGTAAGTGAATTTCAACAAGTTATATTTTGTGATATTTGTAAGGTTTCTGTGATATGTTTTTACATTGCATTATTGTGTTCTTTTTATTGTGATAATAAATGATATTACGCACTTCTTCTAATGATTTGTGTTGTTGATTCTAGATTATAATAAATGGTTTCCCCAAAACACATAATCAACCATTTACAAAACCATTAAGATGTATTCATTACCCTATGAAGAGACCCCAAATTTATCACAGAAAAACAAAATTCTAACTTAAGTCCTGATCTAAAAATACCACAAAAGGCTGAAGTGGACTAATTTTCATTTGTATTTTAAACGCTTTTCCTTAAGATATTTTATTCTATGGTAATTATTCTAGTAAAATTTGTAATATACAGCTTATCTACATATTTCTCATATTCTTGCAGGCTCATTTCTAAGACAAACAACTTGGCCTGAAATACTTTACTTTGAAACCACACAGGAATCTTTCAAAATTGATGGTGATTGGCCATAACTTATGCTGGACATTTTGGACAATGCTAGAACTTTATGAATAATTTCTAGAGAAGAATACACAGCCTATTACAGTTA
Organism: Cyclina sinensis; assembly: GCA_012932295.1. Lineage (NCBI taxonomy): Eukaryota > Metazoa > Mollusca > Bivalvia > Venerida > Veneridae > Cyclina > Cyclina sinensis. The sequence goes on along the minus strand of JAAONU010000012.1, from coordinate 10,173,049 downwards.
TCAGAAATGAGTCTGATCTTTAACAAAAGCTTATACAAAACAGAATTGGGTTTAAATAGTGAGGGGCAATAACCCTTTCATATAATAACGGTATTATTTTTTCTTGACCAGCTGAGTATCTAGGTACAAACTAGATCAACCTGTCCCAATTATCATGGCTTAACAGATTTTTTTCAATCAATAAGACAACACATCAAAGATCATCCTTTGGATAAAAGGCTACCATACTAAAATGTGAAACAGAAATGTTTAAAGGCTCAGACCTGTTGTACTACACTTTATCAAAGTCAATTAGGAAATCTTATAAATAACATTATGCCTTTCATTTGTGCCACAAAAGAAAAAAAAATACACAAAACAGATGTATAATTAAAGACACAGTCTGAATGAAGGATTATGTCTCCTTTGAAAAATGTTGTAATGAAAAGAATGAAAATGAAGAAATATTCTAAGTTTCTGTCTACCCTAGTCACTGACTATATCTGCAATTTCAATCATGGGTATGGTAATTAGATCTGGCAATGTACATACTTTCAACATACTGCAATTGTTAAGAGGCTTAATGAAATGCACATAAACAGAAGCAAGGCTTCCACATGTGTTTATGATCCTGCATCTCTCTAACTATCAGAAGCCTTTTGTGTTAAAGACAAACACATGGTAATTCCTAACATATTTCCATTGCTTGCTGAGGTCACAAATATGGCATCCATTCAACAATGCCTTTACACAGAATTGTGGTCAATATGAGAAGATCATAGGTATGCTATAGACAGCTAAAACTTGGCTAAGAATTATTTAATGCAGTGACCTCTGGTGATCTTATATAGTTAAAAAAACTTCAGCATCACCATATGTAATCAAATCTGGAGAAAAAGAGACTGCTTTAATGGACCGAAATCTTACAAACAATTTTAAATGGACTGGAACTGACTAACAACAAAAACGCAATACACTAAGTAAATTGGCAAAGTCTAATCTATGATTCCTTGGTGATCTTCTATATGAAGACATGTGTGATGTTTGTTCTACATTATAAAGTATTGTTCTGACTTAATTACTGAAAACATCAACTGAATAAGGTATTTTATCAAAGTTTGTTGAAAATTAACTGAGAAGACTCGTTGTGGGCCCTTTATGAATATATGACTAACCATGACACAGTTTAAAAAAACATTAAACCTTCAAAGTTTCATCAACTTAAACACACTAAATGCAAACAAACAGGAGAAGACACAAATGTATAATTAAGCAATTGATCTGTTTCCGATTTCCAGGATGACAAAAATCTCAAACATGATTTTGGCAGAAATGGTAACTCTTAAAGCAATAATACTGTTAATTAATTGGCAATTACTTATGTCGGTGTATGAAGGTGAAAATATTGTAGCCAGGTAACAATCTAGACAGGAAGTAAGGTTAATGTAAGAAACAGAGATGGTATCTGAAAACTAAACAAACACCAGACAGTTTAACGGCTTCAATTTGCCTTTTTACACCTGAGAAGTGTCAATATAAACAAACCTATGCCAAGACCAAGACCTTTACATGTTTGATATAAAAAGCAGACAAATAGTAAGCAACCCTGTTGCCAAGCATTTTAACTTGTGACTGTATTCAATTCTGTACCCACTAACCAGATGCACTTAAATGTCTGCATATTCAGACATGAATACAGATTTCTAAAAATAAAATTACTTCCAGAAATTTTATCATATGTATCATTTAACAAAATATAAAGAAGTCAAAAAAGCAGTGCATTCAGTTTTTGACAGTCCAACTCTTGTCACGCATAACAATAAAACTCATTCTAGAGTTATTTTAGGGACAACTCCTCAATAAACCAAGCGACAAACAAGTGAAAACCTTAAAAAAGTTCTTCCTATAAACATTGCTGTATCTTCAAAGCCTACCAAATAGCACAATCTTAGAATCTGTGTGAAAATGAAATTACATTTCCCTTTGAAATAAGGTTTTTACATTTAAATGCTATGCAAAGGGCAATTCAGACATTAAAACTAATTGTAAACATAAACTTCAGATTTAAAGATTATGATAATCTCACACCAGCTCTTTTCAACAACTTCTAAAATTTAGGCGGGAAAATTCTTGTGCGGCTTATTATGAATGAGTAACCTTAGAAAATATCAACATTAGATTAATTCAAAATGGGTACTTCAATAACAGACCCTCAAGCTGACACTGCCAATCATGTTAAATTAAGCAAATATGTGAATTTTGTTTAAAGGCAGTAGGTTAACATATCAGATTTTTCCAATTAAAAGTTATGTGAGGACAATCAGATACAAGTCATTTATCAAAATGTTGGAGTGCAGAATTAGATACACAGTGGAACTTCCTGTACCTGCTTACTAAGGTGACTGAGTGTAATGATGATGATGATGATGAAGCACATGGAAGCAGAACTGATAATGATCTCATAAATAAGAATGTTCAGGAAAGAAAATCATGTAAAAAAATGTAAAAAAAAGTTAAGAAAAGACCTCTTTAACTTTGGTTCCATGAAAAAGTTCATGGTCTTTGACTACTTGTGTTGTTACAATGTCAAGACAATTAGCATAATGGCAAAATAAAACACCATAAAAAAATGTTTCTCTGTTTTAAAACTGATCCATATCTGAACATCAATGACACAGATAAAGTTCAATTCACAGGGAGTAATTTGAAACATTTTCTCCTAATTAACATTGCTAGTTTGGCACTAGTTGGAAATGTTTCAAAGAAATAGATCTATCTACACATGCTTTAGTAAAACAAGGATTGACTGACTGCCAACAGAACAGGTGGAGCTAAAGAACATACTGCGCATTTATCAGGTGGAGTCTCAAACAAGATATTACACAAGCTGAGAAGACGTTAAATCTTCTTAATGTTACTTCTTTAACACGAGATACCTCCAGTACACAATTTATCTAAAAGGAGTTTAAGTATTTGTGCCCCTTTTTAAGTTCTTGATTGATTCTATTTGACTGTTTGCAATACCAGCCTAGAGAACTGCTGCTGCGAAATGTAGGCTTTAACATATAACTGCTTTTACCATTCCAGGACCACTATCCTCCATTAGAAACTACCAACCTTATCACAGACAGGTAAGTTAGTAACTGAATTTCAAACCAACAGTCCTAAACTAGAGATTTAGCTAGTTGAATGCCCGTGACTTTTGGCAATATATCACAGAAGATTTAGAGGTTATAACTTAATGCCTTAAAACCTACAGAGCCCTGTTCAAATTTACATTTTTTGTCTGTGCATGAGTCAACAGCTCTGTCAACCAAATCCAGTTTCTCCCCAAAAGATTACAATACAAAAACAAATCTAAGCACATAAAGGAAGTAATTTATCAACTTGTTTGACAATTTAGAAATGTTTTCCAATGACAGATAGTTTCTGACATATGCGACTGTCATACTATCTCCTGAATACTGTTTCATTCTTACCAACTATGTTACAATAGAGATTCCAACAATCTCATTAGGAACCAATTCTATCTTTTTCAATGCAGCTGAAATATAAAACTGGGACATGCAGCTAATCTGGTTTCAATCAATACAAGGGAGATAACTGCTCAAGAAGGTCTGTAAAAAATAGTTTTACTGTAATGACATTGGTTGGCCAATAATGATGATGTTAATAATCATGATGATGGTGCTGATAATGAAGACAGAGGAGATTAGAGAACAAAACATTCAATTCTTATAGAACTTATTTTAATGTTATGAGTCAAGTTAACCTTTAAAGCAAATTTGTGTTGTTAAACTGGTAAGAGAAGACTTTCTTTTTTTAATTTATGAAACAAGATTTAAGATTTAATACTTATACATGGACTATGAGTAAAAATTCATCTATTCACTCTTTAATAAGTGCTCTTATCCAATGCCTGAGGATGCAAAACTTTGATTTTTTTCCGAAAATTAAATTGCACTACTTCTAAACCTTTATAAAGTGAAAATCTGTTAGTTGTGTACATTGATGGACTGACCGGAAAAGCAGAAGTGTGCCATGTGTAAACTGAGATAGGATTTATTTGTCAACTTATATCTCTTTGAAATCCCTCTTAGTCTAAGTTGTAAATATGGTTCTAAGCTACTCTACATTCTGATTCTGACATGATGATTTCTGAAAACAAAAACTGACTACATGCTTTCCACGTGCATGCATCCCCTACCTTGGATTCCCTCGGAGTGCCGCATGGTGCAGGGCATTAAAGCCGTTATTGTTTGTGATTGTCAGGTCTGCGTGGTACTCAAGTAACAAAGATATCATATCATCTCGCTTCTTGCTAATGGCATCGTGCAGAGGCGTATCTCCCTCAGAATCCTGGTTAGCAATAATACATAATCACTGTTTGAAAATAAACCAAAGCTGTGGCAAAATCTTTTGTTTAAGTTCTGTTCTAATTTTATCAACAATTTTTCGGGCTTGCTGATGGGCAATTAACCTTACTATCCTTTCTATGAAATGAAATATCAGCTCTTAACCACACCCACAGTAAGTGTTTTTTCACATCAGAACTGAAAGTGAGGGCACTATATCGGATAGGTTACAGCAATCATGAACAACATGATGTCATGACATTAACAAATAACTGACTAAAAAAACTTGAAAAAAAAAAAAATTAAAAAACATTTTGAATATAATTTATTTCATTCCCTGAAGCATTACAAATAAACGTAAAATTGCCATGTGAAATTACCAGTCAGATCAATGACAGATAAAGGGAGGCAACTGTAAGTTTAAATCAAACTCACTGATTACCTTGTATCTGTTGACTTACTTGTAAGCTAGGATGACATCCGATCTCCAGAAGTGCCTTCACAACCCCTATATGACCTTTGTTGACTCCAATGTGCAGTGGTGTTTGACGACGCTTGTTACGTGCATTGAGGTCAGCTCCACCACGATGCAGGAGCTCTATGACAACTGGCTCATCACCAAATGCTGCATGATGTACAGCCCTATCACCATCTTTATCCTAGTAAAGGGAGATAATTCATAGGAATAAGCACATTAACAAAATGTTTGGTAGAAGTATTTTAAAGAAAAGTAGCAACACCTTTTACATTTACTAAAAAATTTTATATGCCAACCAAATAAATCAAGCTCAAACTGAAATAGTCTTGCACTTTGAGAAATTATGCAGAAGTCACGCTTGACCATCTTCCAACAACTTTCTGACATTAACCGTTCGTTACCATGCTAAATATCTAAAATGGACTTGTCCATCTTTCAATTTGGACAGATCCATTAGTTGTTTATGGCAGTGCCTATTGATCTTGGTCTGCACTGGCTGCAAAGACAGAGTCAGTTATCCATTGCATAGGAAGGGTTAAGAGTCTGTTTGTTTCTTTTACCTTATCCAAGAATCGTTCAGCGTGTAAATATTAGTGATCTATAGGTGGGCAAACAAAACACTCTTACCATGACCAGCCCCACTACTGATCTGTGACATGCATCAATGACCCTTATATTATATAGTTCTTAAGTTTACCTCTATTTCCATATCTAGGTCATACTTCATGAGAACTTTGATCACATCTACATGACCATTCTGAGAGGCTGCCTGTAGTGCTGTGTGACCTGCAAACACTCCATTCACCTGAATGTAAACATAAACATAAGTAACACCAAAATGTACAACTCCTCTGGAGGTATAATTAACACTGATAGCAGATTTCACTTCCTACTGCTCAAATCAACTACTCTCAATGACCATTTCCTCGAGAGCTGTGATAAGTTTCTATTCTATGGTATAGTCAGTTCAACCTTATGTTAGTAAGAAAACCATGTTTTTATGAAGTAGCAGCAGACATAACAGGAGGAGTTTTCTCAACAGAATGTAAGTGTCCAATATAACCAACAAAAACTTTGTATGCATATATAACCATAGTAAAAAAGATTCATATTTCTTTACAGCATGTAACGAAATATTTAAAATCGAAAACTCAAAAAAAATAAAATAAACAAAAAACACCCAAAACAATTATATAAGTAAGACTGATTATCAAGATATATTACTCAGTATTATAATCAACATCTTGAAGCTTACATTGACTGTAGCATCCGATCTTTGTAGTATCTCATCAACCTTAGATGAGTCACCATTGGCTGCAGCCTTCACTAGTTCTTCATTCACATCCCCAGATACATGTGTCTCAAATAACTTCTTTAACAATGCACTCAGCCTCTCTACAATATACAGAAATAATTTTCAAGTTAAATCCTTTCTTGTGTATGACTCAACTGTCAAGTTTATCACAATTTGCTTTAGAACTTGTCCATGATGTTTAAACAGATTTTAGGTGATTATGTGTAGTTCATGAAAACAACATTTTTTTAAGGAAACTGATGTAACAAAAACAACTCTGATTACCAAATCATTTTTTTTTTCTACACATTTTCAATTCTTTCTTTACTTGGTGCAATACTATTATTAGCCCTTCTATGTGTTGGTTGCCTAGATTACATCACTGATTCACTGATAGTCACAGCAAAATCTCAAACTTTTTCCTACAAGAACTTGTCAAAGTTTATATAACTGAAACAATAAAGTAAAGTGCTTGATTATTATAGTGTCACTGCTAATAAAAGGGCCAGCCTCCTGGGTTTACAAGACCCCTCTATTATTGGATACATTTAATCAGTGAATCCTTATGCTATATGGTATATACTTTACCTCCAGAAGAGTTTCCAATAGCTGCCCCATCTGAGGATGCCACTTTAGTGACAGCAGCTGGGTTGTAGGTCCATGAAGTACCACACACCTCCACCTTCAAGTCATTATCATGATACACCTGTTGCACACGACCTATCTTATTTAGTGTCTGGAAGATATTAAGTGTGAATTTAGAAGATACATTTTTTCAAAAGTAAATGTCATTTTTTCAATGCAATAAACAGCTATGACTGTAATCAAAATACAAGAATACAAAAACAAGAATGGGTATGTATTGTCAGGTCACTCACTGGTTCATGATATAGGAAACATTATATAGTTAAGTTTTATGTGTTACCTGATATCAACATTTCGAATTAATGCAACCATAATAAAGACATTATAAATACTCATCAACTCTTTATTGAAAAATGTTAGAATGAGTTGCAAAAAAGGCATTTAACTAATAGCCTTTATTTTAAATGCCTGAAAAAGAAACCAGTAACTAAATCATATTGTAAGTCAGAAGGATAACAACTGTGGAACTTTACAGACTCTGTCAAGAAGCTGACTAGAACACTGGAATATATAAACAGGTTCGAAAATCATGGGTAATTACTTTTCTTAAGTTTGGAAATGCTTAAAGCAACTGGCTCACTCATCATTTGCTGATGGATAAAATAGGAAAATGTTTATACATGTACATACAGAAATTCTAGTTACATATGTGAAGAATGCATCAAAACTTACTGTCTGACTTGTTTTTGTTATTTTGTCAAAGACACACATCAGCATGAATTTTTTTTTTCAACAGTAAATATGTCACCCCCTTAGTCAAGTGATGAAGACTTTGTTTATATAGTAAATTAAGAGCAACATATTCAAGATGTTCCATGGTGCAGTAGGTTAGCCTCCTAATCATCTTACTAAATCAGAGCAACATTTACCACTACCAGCATATTTTTTTGTCCTTTTTCAAGCCTATTAAAAGTTTTTAATGTACTGGTTATCATTTTAAATTGCATTTAAAAAGTATTAGTGAACCACATGAATTTAGAATGCACAAGTATGTGATTGGACTTCCTGCATAGTTCCAGGACTTAATGTATTTAGTTTGTGCAGGATTATTGAGGATAGGTAGTATATAGATGGCTATAAGCAGTAGTAACTAACATTGTTTAAAGTTTTAAGGGTGATACAGTCAGTAACTGTTTCACATTTCCAGGCAGAGATACTGAGAAAAAAAAGTAGTGATACATTTTGTATAATGAACTTTGTATAGATTTGAACAGCCCTAGAATGGAATGCAAGTATTTTTTTAAAATGTCTCCTATATTCATCATTAAGAAAAGGTACACTGATTCTTACAGGCATCATGGCCTCTGCCCATTCCCCATGTCCTCTCTGCAACACTTTGATTCTCTCCACATCACCCTGTATTTGAACCAGATCTCCCACAGCAAACTGAGGGGATGCCGAGGACCCTGTGGCCCCTAAGTTGGTACTGTTTTCACTGGTGGCAGAATTGGTACTGCTCGGAGTGCTTACTTTGGTCAAAACAGCTGGGTTAAATGTCCATCTGTAATGTCAAATTAATTTAAATGCCAGTTTCCAAAATCATCAAAATAATTAAGATGCTTCATGTCGTTAACACAAGTGTTTACAGAATTTTAACAACAGTACTGAAAAAGTGTAATTTTCTCAGTATCTGTGAACATCAGACATTATCTTACTCCTGACATACAGTCTATTGGGCTGAATCCCATAAAATCCAGGAAGTCATAACTTCACCATCACTTTTTCTATGACATGTACAAGTAAAAACTTTACATAGCAAGCAATAACCAAGAATCATATTGTTAATGAAAATGGACTGGGTAAAGCAAGTACAAATTTCAAGAACATACTGGTACTTTAGTACACTCTCTTACGGTGTATGAAACATGCCTATTGTTTCTGATGATCTTACCTGTTTCCACTGGAGTAAGATACAACAATGTCATGATCTTCATCTATTCCTACCACAGTACCAGTCTGCCCTAAACACTGAAAATGTAAGTACCTTTCATTTTACTGTACAGAAATATGACTAAAACATATTCTCAACAGTGTAGAATTACTCATATAGATTTAGATTTGACTTCGAAATTATAGTTTGCTTTACTTATTATACCAATAAAATGCAGACCTTGTTACCTTAAAGTCATATAAACTTAGGCAAAGCCTCAATGTGAGATCTAGCTATTCCAAACAGAAGTTTTTCTGACAGCCTCAGAACTGTTACTGATAAGAAGTAACACTGCTACAAGGTTCCTTTAGAATGGGGCAAAATGGGTAATTTTATTTCCTTATTTGTGTCTGATAGTCTGGACCATTTAGCCTTTAAGAGCCTCATTTGGGAGTACAATTTCCCTTCCTGTACAATTTTGAAAGTTGACTGGTATCTGAAATATTTTAGTTCATAAGCTCATAATATGCAATACCATAAGCACTTGCTTACATGTGTAAAATGACAAATAACTCTGCAGCAACTTAATGCAAGAGTAAAACATCAAGTTTATTCATTTTCTTTGCATTAACCTTTTACTCATGTAACTGTACCCATAACAATATTGAGGAAGTTGCTTGCTATCAACTGTTTTTTTTTCATAATAGCAAGGAGAAGTCTAAAAGTTTACTTGTGAAAATAACTTTGAGTGAAAGTGACAGTCTCCTCTGATTTTCATTTAACTAGACAAAAACTCATAGACAATATGGGTGAATAATGCTTTCATTAATGCCATCTTAACCTATACAGGTTCATCATCATCAATGTCATCTTCACCTATACATGATCATCATCATCAATGCCATCTTAACCTATACAGGTTCATCATCATCAAAGCCATCTTTACCTATACAGGTTCATCATCATCAATGCCATCATAACCTATACAGGTTCATCTTCATCAATGTCATCTTAACCTATACAGGTTCATCATCATCAGTATCATCTCAACCTATAAAGGTTCATCATCATCAATGAAAAATCTGGCCTTTTTATCATTTCTTCAAATTTTCTCTTTTTTTTGCCAGCCGGGCTAGCTCAATCGGTAGAGCATTGGATCGTCAATCTTGACAATCCCGGTTCAATCCTCATCAGGGCCGGCAAAATATCTCCGTGATAACTGATCTATCGGCCATTTGTCCTTCACCTCTGAAGCAAGTGAGGGAGTAGTCAGTCACTTGCGGAGAAATTGGTTAGTAAACTGGTTGAATACCCAGAAACACTGGTTAGGTGGACTGACCGCCAGGATATGACCTTATATGTCAAACTTGCCTTAAACCCCAGTAAAACCAAATCAAATTTTCTTTTGGCAGAGCCAGACTGTAATGTCAGATATAAACAACTTGATTTCAGCAAAGTGTCCTGCATCTTCACCCTTTTGTCTGTAAAATACACCTACCTCAAACATGCCATCAGCCCATCCACCATGACCATGTTGGAGAGACTGTACAATTTCAAAGTCCAGATCTACATTCACTTGATCCCCAATAGCCAGACCTCCAGGCCCTGACCTTGACCCTGGGCCTTGTTCACCTACAAAAAAATACAACGTTTCAAGTGTGAATAAATGCATCACATACTTTCTGTTTCTTCTCCTAACCTCTTCCTTTTATGGGACAGACAAAATATTCTCTTCTACCGAGTTAACACTATGTACCTGTAACCTCAACATGTTCACATGCTATAAAAGGCCACTTCTTTTCTGTACTGACAAAAACTATTATAAGGCACAATTATAAATTTGACTATCCTTTATCAAGACATTGTTTTCTGGAGAAATTTAATGGACATGCCTAGGAAATAGACGATGTCTTGCAATATGCACATAAGAGAACCATGATACGAATGTCTTTTTACTTACTTCAAAAAAATTGCACTGGTACCAGTAAGTTAGTATCTGAAACACTCAAATTTCTAAGTAAAGCAGGGCATTCCCCAGGCCGTTTTAGCGCCCCGGCAGCGGGGCGCTTGATTTTCATGATCCAAGTTACCGGGGCGCTTGAATTTCGGCTTGCACGTTGATTTTAGAAGCGGGGCGCTTGAATTTTTAGAGTAGCAGACGACTGCGTATCACTGAATTGTTACTTAATATACACAGCAGCCGTCGATCAATAAATCCCGTGTAATGAAAGGATGTATGGATAAACATGTGACTGCTAATAATGGGCTATATTTTGAAGAAGTAATTTAAAGAAATATGTTTTATGATCACGTGGCATTAATTGCTCTTGACTGAAAATCGGTTGTTTGAGCTATTGTAAGTTATATAGTCCGACGCTGGGGACAATTTTTCTCGGACAACCGACTGTAAACAAAATTTTTGCCCTGGAAAACTCTCATTTTGACAGTCAGAAATATAGGTCAACTGTCCAAAAACACAACCGACTCTAATAAACAGTCGATTTCTAACCATGTTGACATTAATTCTGACATTCCATAGGCACCATGTAAGTGAAAATATCTCGGATAATCCGTTTGTCACCTGTTTTCGCGACCCCGTCGTATTTTTACTTTTTGTTTAGAGAAAACTGCGTCCTGGAAACACAGCAACCTTACAAAATTTAATTTATTGATTAAGATGAATGGTCAAGATTTGATCATTTGTACTAGTTATTTTTCTTTGTCATTGAGAAAGTTTCTTTTCCTCTTGAAAATTGCTGTCATTCATTGCCTTCAAAAGATGTACACAGTTCAACTTCAACTAATTACTGCTAAAAGTCCATACTGACTATACTAGGCAGTTTCTGTTGAAAGTTTTCATAAGATCATAAAGGTTTCCTTCCTTCTAAATACATGTTTCTGAATATTTTTTGTTTCTTTTTTTTTAAATATGATGACAGAAAAAAACTATTTATTTAAGAAATTCTCAATCAAAAATTGACTTTGGGACAACTCTGTTTTGCCATGGTCAGTTGTCCCAAACTCATACTCAGAAAAATTTGTAGACCCTCTGATTATATTATTATGCACCTATTTATGATTATTTATTAAAGATGGTAAAAGATATTAAAAATATGTTAATACTGAACACCTTTTGTTTGTTTAAACTCCCATTAAACTTACCCAAAAATGATTCATTTCATTGTAAGGATTAAAAAAAAATTCGACATGTGGGATAACCCTTCCCGCACCCACCCCTTCACAGTTGCGCTTGGAAAATTCTCTGGGGAAGGCCCTGGTAAAGTAAATATGAAATTAGAAATGGATGATCTTGAAAAATAAAACAGAGCAAACCTAGACATGGCAAGTGGTCTCGATAAACAGTACCACCTTTGGCATCAGTAACAACTTTGAGATCCGACTGAAAAAAAGAAAACACAAAAGGTGATGAACTTTACAAATAAATCAATTCTCTTTCAAGACTAAGTTTTCAAAAAGAGTGTTAATTAGAATACTTGTTGAGAAATACTAGTATTGTGATAGTCTCAAATTTTCAGTGGGACTAAAACGCATGAAAAACCTGGTTTTCAATTCTTACTTAAGTGCCATTTTAACAAGTCTCTTGTATCTCAATATCATAATTTTTCAACATAATTTCATGATTAACAACATGAGCCATGATCAGGGATGGATGTGAAAAAGCATTAAGTGCTACAGAATAAAGAAAAAGATAGCAGTTTTTTTTTGTATTCACCCCTGGAAACACTGTGAATGTTCAGAAATCATACGAATTAAAAGTATCAAGAGTTTTCTCACTTCTAAGATGAATAAAAATAACTATCCCTTTCAGTATAATTGTAAATATAATTTTTGACTTGGCCTGTCACAATTCTCAATGGGAGAAAATCTTTTATGTTTGTTTTTACAAGAACACATCAGTGCAAAATGAAATTTTTGAATTTTCAGTGTCACTTTGACCACTAATATAACTGAATCATTGACTAAAAGGCATTTAAGACCAATTAATTTTTAGCTGCAGTAACAACTAATGCCCAGCAACTTTGCAGATACACAATGTACATGTAGTACTTCCAAAAACACTTCAGCTAATTCAAAAGTACCATTAACCTTTGAAACTGACTGGTCTTCCAACTTCGTAAGCACAGCGATATTTAATTTCAAATAATCTTTATGGCAGCAATAACCCTCTGAAGCAAGTAACACTTGTCTGAAAGTTCTTTACTGTAAGCTGAAGAAGTGAGACAACATTTTTCAATTTAGAGCAGCTGACTTCTTTGTGTGTGTAACATTCTACTATGTTGTTATTCCTTATGTAAAATATTTCTATAATTTCATTTTTAATGTTTTAGTACCATTCCTTCAAATCCGACCCGGTAGAGATTCTTAGCCACATTGTCCCATAACACGTAGGCTGCACTTCTAGGGCTTGCTGCACTCCAGTCCTGGAAACAATATAAAACTTGTAAATCACTTTATTGTCTACTTTCATGAACATTTGGGGGGAAGTATCTATATGTTATAACATCAGTGTTTTATATATACATAATGTATTTCAGAAGTCTTCATGTGAACTGTAATTCGGCTATGACAACATTACAAGTGAAACACCAAGAGACCACATGAAAGTAAGAGATCATCAAGTATTGTGTACTGAACAGCTTCAACCTACTCCCGTACTGATTAACAGCGGCACATTTGTTAAATGTTACTTTTTTCACTTTTCTAAAACAAACTGCGTGAAAACAACCTTTACTGTTCACTGACTACAATGATAGGCACTAAGTTTACCTGTATTTCAGTGACTTTTCCTCTTCTCCCATTACCCCCATCCTGATCCTCCCACTGCCAGTCTACACCCCGTATAACTCTGGCACCAGGAAATATTCCACGAACTGTTATCTTCTTACTCTTACGTCTTGTCTCCACACACATTCTAAAAAGGAAATCAAACATGGAAAATTGTTTAGATAATCAAATAAGAAATATCATAGTGTACAGATCAAAAGGACCTAAAATATTTGTCCTTACATCATTTCATATAACACATGCAACTCTTTCTGCAACCACCATCTAGCAGTAGCATCGCATAGTTTTAACTCTGCAGTATTTCTTTGTAACAAGACCAGGTCATGATCTGAAATAACCTTGGTCAGCAATAGCAGACTATAAATTCCATAAAGAAATTTCAAAACTTTAAGTCACTATGTAAAGAAACTTTACATCTATTTCAAAAGTCACAAAATTTAATACATGTATATTTACCTTTCACTTCCAGGAGTTATAATTCTATAAAAGCGATGTCGCAGGTTGTGCTTATCAGCATGGTAACAAACAGAACACAGATCATAGTTGGTGCATTCCGCACACTTCCAGCGGATTCCAAATATAGGCTGCTGTCTACAGGTATCACACATAGTTCCATCATGCTTTATACCTATAAACATAAGATGTCATCAGAAGCTGAAATTGATACAAGATTTATCTTGTATGCATGGAAACTGTTAAAAATTACTAATGATCACAGCTTTGCAAATGAGGGAGCAGTTCTCACATCCATGAAGTTTTCACTTAGTGTCTGTACTAAAAAGCATAAGATACTAAAAATCGTACACCAATGTTCTGTTATTATTTGATCACAGTTTTATTGATATTTTCACAATCAGAGTTAAAGTTTCATTCCCAGAATTAATAGTAGTATATATTACAGGTAGTCAACTACTTTTTGTTATAGCCGTCAATATATTTCCTAGAAAAACAAAAAATGCAACTGAAAATCAATAAAAAGTTATGCCAATCATAATCAAAAGAAAAGACTACTATTATGCAATGGTATTCATACAATATCACAAAACTTTACACAATTGTGCTTAACTTGTCCCTTATTTAGTATTCTCAAGCCTTTTAGGCCAGTTCTTTACTTTACAGAATTTTTACAAAAAATATTCATAACAGTCTTGTGATAACCCCTGATTATAATTACGTCCAAGTTTAATTCCTGAAAACTAAACATTTTTGTCAAGATTATTTTGGTGTCATGCAAAGAAACCGAACAATGGTCACTTCCAAGGATTTTAGGAAAATTATTCAGCATTTGTCCCTCCCCCTACAGGAAGAGAGAACATAAAATGGTAAAAATATAAAGTTGCTGGATATTTGGCATATATGTGTGAGCTGGTATGGTAAACTGGGTGATTATATAAGACTAAAATTATAAAATGGTGTAGAAAAACAGAACTTTAATATCTGAACAGAATTGGGCACTTAATTGTGCAGTAGGCCAGAAGCAATACAGACCAGAGATTTACATCATCTATAGAATCTCTTTTGCATAAACTGATTCTAATTTGACAGAATATTTTGGTAATTTACATACTGGTAGATCTTAAAAAAGGTTGGGTAGGCAGAAAAGCTTTTATTTTTACATCTTTGAAATAATTCATCTCGAAAACTTGTGCAGGAAGAAAACTATTAAAAATTTTGGTGACACCTAAGAAAAATCAAAGTTTACAAAAAAAAAAACTGATGGATCATTTGTCTTTGAATTTGTTTTTGCAAACTCAACAATGTTTAGTAAGTCCACTCTAGAGATTAGAAGTCAGAACAGAAAGATAAAAAATATGTAAGTATAACCAAATAAATCAATAATTAAGAATAAATTATCAATGCAAAACAGATGCTGGCCTTTAAATCCAAAATATTAACTTATACTCCTTATTGCTTAAATATGCTTATCTTCTAATCAAACTGAATCATAGCATATCTAAGCCAGGCTATGCCCTGTTAAAAAGGAGAGGGGAATTGTCTGGGGTGTTGAAAATACAGGGTATGACAAAACCTCAGGAGGGGAATTGTCCGGGTAACAAATATCTGCCAAAATGAAAGAGCTGAAAATTGTCGATGTGGGGAATTGTGTGGGATTCCGACACGCCCTATGAAATGAAACATGAGTAAAAATTGTCATGTTTTATAAACAATGCTTCCATTGGTTAAAACTGACAGTTATACCAAATGAAAATGAAAGTGTGACACAAATGGCAGGACAAGTGTTCTAGAGCAGTGGGTTGTCTGAATCACAAATCTACTTTTCTTCTTTCGTTTTCTTTATTATTAGTGTCAGTTAGAAGGCAGGAGGGCCTGATTCTGCCTTACAAGGTTTGACTTTTAGAAGTGCAGCATCTGGCTTGCTCCAAATATACAGCTAAAGAGTAGTGTCCCTGAGTTTGATGGCTCATGCAGAACATCTACAGCACTTTCTCCCTTAATTTACTTTAAAGCTGTGCTATGTAGTATACACCATAAAATAAATCCTCAGTACTATCTACTTTCATAATGTATGTATCTGATATTTACCTGTAGGTGCACTGTCCAAAATTCTCAAGTCATATGCACCAGCACATCTATAATTGGCTGCTGTTCCATTATCCCACACGACTACAACTTCTTCTGGGCTTTCAAAGTTTCTCACAGTGCCAATGTGACCCTCACCACCATCCTGTTTACCCCACTTCCAATCGGGACCACGAATCACCCTTGCTCCTACACCTTCCATCATGTTCACTCGGACTACTCGGTTAGTATTACCTGCCGCAGCAGGTTCCATTACGTTCAAATCCAGGATTAGTTCTTTTTGTAAGACACAAGGAAGAAAAACTCACAAAAATGTGAAAATTGTCATTTTTGACGTGATTGTTATTGTTGTCTCGTAAAACTTCGTTTATTGCGAGATGTCTGTGTTTGATTCTTAGGGAAATAGTTAAAGGTTGTCCTGGAAAAAATCGACCATATTCGACGGTCATATTAAAGTGCAGAGTAGATGCTGTGAATATTATACTTATTACAGTTTAAGACAGTTAGATACATGTTATTGAAATATACAATCACGAAGAAATATTTACAGTGTTCTGATATGAGAATAAGCTATTGACAGACAATATAGGACGGAGGAGAGAGAGAGAGAGAGAGGGGGGGAGAGTGATTTGCGCTTAAGTGAGATGCGTTATTGAAAGTTCACTTGCTATGTTCTAGAAATTAAAGTAAGTCTGTCTTCCTTGTACACGTAAGTGTCAAGTAAAGTTTTAACAGTGGTATATCAATTTCATAATTATCATAATTATGTACTAAAGAATGACACAAAAATACTAGGTAAGATCTCTGATACAAAAATGACAATCTTCGACGGGCATGAAGACCGGAGACTGTCGAAGACCGGGGATTTGAGACTGTTGATTAGTATTCTTACTTTTTGGATGAACTGGAATTATTTTCAACAATACTGAACTGCAACTGTATCAAGCCAGGACAAACCTATCGCTTATTCCCAGGTAGTTACATCGGCATAACGCATTTTCCATTGTTTTCAGACTTTGTAAAGCGCGAAAAACGCAGGTAGAAAATATAGGGTTGGCAAGAAGAAGAAGATCGGTTAAATTAATAGAAATTAAAAGCTTTACGGTTTTCTTTACATTATTTTTGATTTATTTCATGGTTGTAAAAATTGATACTATTTTTTTCTACAAAAAATGGACTTAATATGTTTTATGCCTGTGGAGACATCTTAAGTCTAAAAGATGCATATTTATGTTCTCTACAAATAGAATTGGAGCAGTTGACAAAATGATTAAAACTACAATTTGCCATCGTGCAAGAACATCAGAAGCTCTATCAACCGTCAACATATAAATGGGACTATATAATCAGTCGTGTTTCCCCAGGACGATACGAGACTGGAATTTTCTATGCCAACAGAATAGAGATATCTTTGTCTATATGCTTCTCACTGTAAATACTCTTCTTTTGTATTGACCCCCTCTTGCACAGTCATGCCAGTATGATCAACATGCCGAAAGTAGCTGTATTACACGAAGAATATTAGGTCTGCTTGCTCATTTATTTTTAATCATTTGAAGAGTTTAAAGCTGTGAAAGACTGTCGGCTGAATAGGACGAAGGTTTACGCCGAGGCATATATTTTGCTTTCGTAATCATCACTCAATTTGGAATCAACAAAGACCTAAAGTAACAAAGATTGGCTACTTGTGTAAATCTCACAAAAACTCGCGGTAGCTGGATAAGATCTCGTTTGTTTTATACCTCAAATATCTCAAAAAAATATTTCAAGACAATGACATACTTGACCTTACTTAAAAAAATCGAACCAGAATGATAAAATTTTATGCAAAGAAGAAAACCACCTGTGTGGTAAAGAATTGTTTGGAATTTTAACAGCATATCTGTATCTTGACTACCTAAAAATAAGAATTTCTTCAACATATCCAAAAAATCAAAGTAAAACATTTTTCTTTTATACTCAAATGGTCACTTTATAATACTAGTATGCTACTGCATGACTTCTAGTTTGGACTTTAACTAGTCATTTAGTTTTTAGACAAAATGTTGATTTGCCACGTAATTAAACGGTGTATACCTTTGGTTTTTAAAGGAGTTTAATTAACTTATACGGTTGATCGCTTTGGTTACCTCTTTGTTTGCACGACGGTGGCAGGTGTTTGAGAGTCTATGAAGGTTTCCAGAAAAAATCTTTAAAAACTCGATCAGCCTCTTTTATTCCTGCTATCGTGTTCTTGCTGATTTTACTCCAAGTGCTTGGGTCTCAGTAAGGTCATTGAGTGCCTACCTTTTTCAATGTACAATGCCATTAGCTTTTTATGTTTTATATGTTTGTGTGCTTTTGCATGCAATATTGTGGAGATGATGGGTGGGTTGGAGTTAATTCACCAAGACAACGAGTTCTTGTTTGTTCTTATGATAAACTGTTTTGGCAAGTGTTAGGTTGGATCACCCTAGAACCTGGTTTAAACACCCAGTAGCAAATGTTTTGCGACTGACCGTTCCAAGGCGGTTACCCCTGGGGTTCTCATTTTCGTTAATTGTTTGTGGTGTCCTTTTTCTAACTGATGTGTAAATGAATTATGCTATCTTTTCCTCTACTTTTTGACTGTGTAAGGAGGCTGTGTTTTTATTGTGTTTTTTCCTGATATGCTTTTCCCGCACTCTTTCTGCGGTATTTTTGGTCTTTGGAATCAAGGATGTCTTTAAATCAGCGGGATATTAATTTAGCATTAACATGGTATGAAATTAATTCAATCATTAATTTATTTATATTTATTAGTGATACATTATCTTTATAAGGACAGAAAACTAGCATATTAATTTTTTTTCGTTGCTTTCTGTCATCTACTTCCTAGCCTGTGACTATTTACGAATTACGATGTCATCCCAGTATACGGCCCGAATATGTGGTGTCACGGACATGAAAATTGTAGGCCAGTGTGCACTGTACCGTAACAACCCCTTGATAAAATCATCATTTATGATGACGAACTGTGTGGTCTGTATTTATAGGAGAAATCTTGAAACATTTCGTCTTCTTATTTTTATTACTTAGTCAAAGAGAGGTCCGGATCTCTTCCTACCTACTAGTACCTATTTCATGTTGCTGGGGATAGTGCAAGATACAGAAAGCATCCTATTCCAGAGACACCCCTGGTTCTTTTTCCATGCTCAGTGTATAACACTGATTTATGGGACCTCAGTTTAAGGTCTCATCCGAAAGACAATTAGTTATATTAACTAGTGGAAAGGGGGTATCGAACTCGAGAATCCTGGATTACCACTCGATCTCTGATCCGCTCCTCCCATGAGTCAGTTGTCAGGGGTTGTATATATACAATTATTGAATCAGTTGTCAGAGGTTGTATTTATTAAATTGTGGACCAGTGTGCACTGGATCGTAACAGTAGGCGAATATATTTTAATGTCAAAGTGGAAGTGTCCCTCGATGTCTTATTTTGATTTGCGGTTCAAAAGAAAACTGATAAGAAAAACTAATATAAACTGCACATTTGTAGTGAAAACTTAAAAGGTTGGATTGACAGGCTTCCGTTACTTGAATCGTATGTTTGTCGACATATGTCCCTCCTGAACTGTGCATAGATTATGAACTTTTAAAACCCAGTCTATAGTATCTGTGAAATAAATTTCCATAGCAATTCATTTCTACCCCTAGTTTTTCAGAGAGAGAGAGAGAGAGAGAGAGAGAGAGAGAGAGAAAGCTGTATAAAGATTGAAGGTCCAGTGTTAACCCCACATCCACTGAATGGTTCTCTTGGATAGAAGGTATCTTTATAAGACTGGTTTACAAGAGGAAATGTAATGTAATGTAAAATCTGACCAGAGTAATATTTTCTGAAATATACCTGCCGAATATCATCGTTATTAATTGTTAGGCATTATCAATTAAAATTGAAGATCCACCTTTTTCGCCTAAATACATTCGTTTTTCAACACTAATGGGTTGGTTTATGATTTTATGAACGGAAGAAAATAGCTATGATTTTTGCAACTTGCATCGTACATGATCACTCGTCCAATACACAGTGTATCAGTAAATGTATAATAATAGAGAAATCATCTATAAAGGAAGCCACCCTCAATTCGACAAATCAATAGAAATACTGGAAAAACAAATTCAAATGGGTCTAAGAAGTGTAAATGCTTATGTTGGATTCCCAACATCTGACCCTACAACTATATGAACTAAATGAACTACATGAACTTGGGTTAATACCGGTACTCGCACCGAAAGTGAGGTATATAGAATGTCTCACCTCTGGTGGGATTCGAACCAGCAACCTACGGATAGGGCGTCCGGCGCTCTAACCCTCGACCACTGGTCCTCCTATAAAATATCAATATAAGAAATCCTGCAATACCTTCGTAATTAAATCACTTGCATTCCGTTTAATCTATATAATTAAAATGCGCATATTTAAAAAAAGAATTGTGCATCGTTGTATACCGGTCGGAAAGTCAAAGTAGGACACATTTCTTATTTTAGAACTACGTTATTATAATTAATTTCCTATATGGCTTCAAGATAGTATCTTTGGATCTTTGCCTTAAGAACAGATGCCTTTGTATTAGTCTGTCAACTCAAAAAGCTGTTTGATAGGTTCATAAGAAAGTCGCTTTTAAAGCATTTTAATCATATAGACGGATATATTTATTCATAATCTGGTATGTTTGTTAAAAATGCATTTATTATGCATCGCGAATCTGGGGTTTGTGATAAATTACCGAATAGCAATCAGATATTTTATTAGTATATAGATAAAGAGTGGTCACCAACATTGATTACCGGTTGGTGATATTATCTTGAAGCCATATAGGCAAATTGTTTATCAATATGCCTATATGCCTTACCTAGATTGATAATTTTCCCGAATACGTTCAGACTGAATAAGTTTATTATTCCCGTAAATTCACGTACAGAACAATCTCTTGCATTATTTTCATCTTTAAAACGGCTGAAATCGTAGAACAAGTTCTCCGTCGACTTAAATTTCAAACACATCCCATCAGCAATGGCTTCTGCAAGTATGAAACAACAGAAGAAGTCTTCACTTCGACGGTTATCTGCAAGGAACTTTCTTTCAAACATATCGCTTGATGGTACACACAAGGATACAAATTATTTGTTCCATTTTTGGAAACGCCACAAGAACAGAAATGATTTGGATGAAAGGTTAGAAAGTGCAGTAGTTTCCGGACAGATAAGTACCGACAAACTCCCAGAAAATGAACAATTGCCAGTGCAAAATAAATCTTTTTCTTCATTTGAGGATGAAGCAAGACCACGGTCTCATACCATGTATCTTATTAAAAAGGAAGAGAAGTCTGAAGAAAAAATCAAAATGTATGATAAAACTTGGACCAAAAGATGGAGGTACTAAGATTTTTTATGGTCACTCATAATGCTTGAATATTTGAATCTTCTTTTTCAACTTAGAAGTGAAATCGACACATCTCTGTACATGTAGTTTGTCAATCTGAGGCTGCCCAATTTCTGCTGATTAATTTGTATTTCAGCCTTCATGTGTTTATTTTCAGTAGCTAAAGTGTCTTTGGTTTTCTTAAATTTTCATGCAGTAAATAAATGTACATCAGTACATATAATGTGTTATTTGATAAGTTTTTTGTTTTCAAAACAACCAATTCAGTGGTGATGTCGCCGGACCACTTTTGGCCGAGCATGGTAATTGGCCATACCCTTTTTTTTTTCAATCACAAAATCACTGTCTTTCAGTCAAAGTATTTTTCATTGTATTACTGGTTAATATCCTTTTTTTTTCAACAATTTTCATTTTCGGGCGTTTGTCAATCATACTTAAATATTGTTTGGTGCAATTATCAGTATCAGGGGCATGCTAAATTGTTATCTGTTCCTCTAATTCACTAATTTCCAAATAACAACTAACACTTGGTTGAGGTTGATAGAATTAATTGTAACTATTATTATATTTATCATACATGTGATATCCTGGCACGATTTTAAAAAATCCCATTATTCAACATCAATTCCAGCTGTCCTGGTATAAATTCAAAATTCCCGATATTGGAATCCAGATGAAAAAAAACTTCCATCGGTCGACATCAATAACTTGCTTAGCTCTGGTTATGGGCAGAGGTTATACTCGGAAATGGCGATCAATGCATACTGCCCTCAAAGCATTGACCAATCAGAGTGTATTTTACTATTTACAAATCTTAAAAGTCAAGCAAATTATGTCTTAACAAATTAATTGAATGCTTAATTTTAAAGGCAAAGGGTTAAACATCAATGCTTTACCAATGTTATTCTAACCTTTTAAACAGTGTATGAAAATGGCAAAAATACTTTCTGGTATTTTTGTTTTAATTCTCGGATTTATTTAAAAGAAAAAGTCAAGTAGATTTAAGACAAGCTTAACAAATTGAAGGAAACCAATTCCAGCAAATATTTAGTTCATTAAACATGAAGCAGCGAATGGAAATCTTGGATAAGTTCCAATTGTCATATATTTCCGCGACCCCGTCGTATTGTAATATTTATAGAAAACAGTGTCTTTGAGACTCTCTATAGATAGGGCAAACCTACAACATTCAATTGATTGATTAAGATAAGTGGTCATGATTTGATTATAAGTACCTGTGTTTCACTGAAAAAGGTTGTTTCTCTCTAAGACTTGAATATTTCTGTCGTAGTTACTTTTGAAAGCAACAGTTAAAATGAACCAACTTAATTTACATCTTAAAATTGTTTGTAATTTTGTTCACAAAATATTCTGGTGAAACTGGAAACACATCCCAGACTTTTCACAAAAAAATTCACTGAATTTGGATGCCACAGATATATTAGTTTTTAACAGTAAGTTGAATAAAAATCACTCCGCTGATATTTGCTGTCTGTCATTGTCATTCACAAATGGAACAGGCATTGCCAGTACTAACTTCTCCCAGGAGTCTTCTCAAGTTCTGACTTCTCCCAAATCTTGCTTTAGGGAGAAGTCACTTCTCCCAAAATTTTGACCCTAGCGAGAGCCCTGTGTAAGGACTCTTGTCCAAAAGCTAAAATTCAAAAGACAATAACAAAATTCATTCATCAGTGGGAATCTGAATATAAATGGGTAGGAAAGTGTGCTAAGGGAACAGATTATGCCTTTTGCAAGTGGTGCAACCTTTATGCATTAAATAAGAACAGAAAGCACTTCATTAGTTTTCTTTGCTGTTTTTCTTGTCTTTCTTTTTTCGAGAACGAGTCAATAAAAAAATCAAGTTTTCAAGCTAAAAATCCAGCTAAAAATCCAGTATTGAGTTACCAAAGTTATCACATGTATGATTTATACAGTTACAGTCTTATGTTGAGGTCAATATGTGTAAGGGACCTTAACATAAGATTGTAACTGTAAAATAACTGTTACAATTTGTCTTTGGTCAATATAGTTTTATGGGTCTGTAGAAACATATTGACCAAAACATAACTCTGTGGCTGTTATATATCCTACTGAATTGAGGGTGATAGGTTTAAGTGTGCATACTAATTACACGTTCATGAAAATCTTGCAGGTCTTTATTGCTTTTTGGAGGTGTTTATCACTTTTTTTACAGACCCACATGTGCAACTTTCTCGACCAATGAAATGAGTGCATTTCATTGTGGTATATAATATTATATATGTGATTAAATTATGAGATTATTGGGAATGGAGTAACAATAGTATTTTTCTAGCAGTGCAATACAAACCAAAGGGAATGTTAATTATTTCAGATGCATTGCATTAATTTTAACTAATTAATTTTTATCAAAGAACATGTCAGCTCTGATCTTAAAAAACACCAACAGACATTTTAGGTTTAAAACATTTGGAAACTTGCGTTTGTCAATTTTAAATTTGGAGACAGCATGTTTCATAATTGTTATTGTTTCATAATGGATATTCTTCCAGTTCCAAATTAACCGAAGACATTGAAGTTTCCACAATGCACTTTTGGTCAGAAAACTCCAGTGAAAAGAAGTTTTCAGTCTTCGTAGTTAATACATAGATCCTGGTTACATAAGGGTGAAGCTAAGGACTTTACATTTTTCTTGAAATTGTAAACTAAATACTGTATGTACTTATAATGCATTCAGAACACATCAATGGCCATCCCAATTCTTATTCCCCACCCCTCCATTTGTGATATGATGATATGAAAGGGATGATATTCCACCTCTCCTGCTTACCCCTCTCTAGTGCATTTGGCACTCATTGTCCCTTGGTGGGACCACTTTCCTTGACATGGCGATGGTCTTGCAGTTAAATATCAGGACACAGTATTGCAATGAAACTGAATTGCAAATGACTTAAACTTAAGACAACATGATGATATAAATGAAATTCATTAACTTTAAATGATCAATTTTGGTAGTAGAAAGTCAGCTGTATTTCAGTGAAAGTTGATTTCTAGTACAGAGTTAACCCTTAATTAAGATACCCAAACAAGCTATTGGCGAGCACAACATCTTGAATTTTCTGAAATGTTTTAATTCTATTTGCAGATTATTAAGGCATAGTTTAGGAACTGTCAAGCAAACTTGTAGCACTGAATTGAATTGACTGCTTGAATGTCTAACCTTCACCCTGCTAAATATCTGTAATGTACTTCTCTTCAGTTATGATTTAATATTTATTGGGGACAGTGCAGTCAGATTAAAAAAATACACTTAAAATCATACACATTGAGGATGTGACAATGACCAGTAGTTCTGGTGACCTTTACATCAGAGCCACAATTTTGAAACTGTATGTAGAAGTTGTAATTAAGTGTGTGGACATCAATTTAACTGGGATGCCAAATAATACAGTGCTTGCCTGTCTAGGGTTTTAAGCTAAAAACTAAAACTTCTGCTAAAACTTTTAAGTAAAAACTTATTTGACATAACATTGTAAAACATTGAGCTAATTTAATGTACAGGCAAATTTCCACTTGCATTTGCTGATAGTCTAACATAGCAGGGCTGTTTCATTTAACATTTTTGTGTAGCCTGCTACAAAGTAGCCGCGACATATAGGGATCACTTCTCCATCGTCTGTCTGTCCGTCTGTCCTTCTGTCCATCATTCTGTCCATCCATCACAAAACTTGTCCGGACTACTTCTCAGAAACTACGTGAGCGATTCCATCCAAACTTTACAGGAATAATCAGTACCAAGTGTAGTTTTGCATGTCTTCGGCATTTTCCAGTCCAATGATTTTTGTCAGAGTTATGGCCCTTTTATGATTTTTTTATTCCATCGAAGATGAGGGGGCTTTTTTGCAAATGTCGGTCGGTAGGTCCGTCCGTCGGTAGACACTTCGTTTCCGATCAATAACTAGAGAACGCTTTGACCTAGGTTCACCAAACTTGTGATGCTGGTTGGTCATCACCAGTAGATGACCCTATTGATTTTGAGGTCTTTAGGTCAAAGGTCAAGCTCACAGGGACCTTCATCCTAAAAACTGTTGGACAGTCCAAT
This sequence comes from Cyclina sinensis, assembly GCA_012932295.1. Lineage (NCBI taxonomy): Eukaryota > Metazoa > Mollusca > Bivalvia > Venerida > Veneridae > Cyclina > Cyclina sinensis. Next base: position 10,147,596 of record JAAONU010000012.1, on the reverse strand, counting down.
CACCTCTCAATACTACTGTTTAATTGGCTATCATCAGGCGAATCATATGATCACTGATGATTGCCCTTGTGATATTAAATATGGTAAAAAAGGAATGAAATCGCCTTAACTAATAGTTTATAACTCAAATAGTCCTAATCAGATCTTTACCTAACATGGACACAGTTCTCTAGGCCATGTTCCATATCCAGCCAGATTGGCTAATTAGCACCAGAGTCATGGCCCGTCAACTGTTAAAATTTACCACAACAAATCTTATCTGCTCTGTAAATTGTTATCTAATCATTACCAAACTTGGACACAAAACTAAATGGTACAATATCTAGGCCAGGTTCACTATCCAGCCAGATTAGTTCAGAGAAACCTTAGTTATAATTTTGTTATTGTTAATTTGGAAAAATAAAGTTTGTCAGCTCTATAACCAAACTTGTACACAATGTACAAAAATTTTGGTCAAACAGTTTGTCAGCTCTATAACTTGAACAATTTTTATCCAACCATCACCAGACATGTACACAGTGTATATTATGATTGATAGAATTTGGCCAAACAATGTTTGTCAGCTCTATAACTGGAATAGTTCTTATCCCCAAACTTGAACATAGTGATTATTCTTCACTTCCATAACTGGTGGTTGGAAATGTCATAAAGTTCTCCGTCCATCTGGCGAAAATTGTAATCCATCAATGTATTTACTTAAAAATAAATAAAGGAATTATAGTTAAGGAGCAGTGTAGAGAAAAAGAACCATATTTCTTAATGGGCTATTTTTAGAGTTATTTCCCTCTGTTGATTAACATTTTATTAAGAATACAAGTCTAACCTTTCTGGCTTTCAATAAGTTTAGAAGCTGAAGCATATATATTGCATTGAATTGAATAACACAATAGTTGTAACTTGACATAGTCACATAGACAGCTAGAAAACATTGTATTTTCAGTAACTGTATAAATAGATTATTGATCCAAGTATATCATTTACGGCTTGGTTAGGAAACTAATTAACACACTAAGTCTTATTTACACTGTCATATCAAAGAATTAGCTGTCATCAGAGATTCTTCCTAGAAATTTCTAATTTGTTGAAGATTTGCACAGGCAACTAGTAAGCAGAGCTATGAGTAGAAAGCTGTCTACTGATTCATTGAAAATCTAAATAATTTATTTCCCTAGGATAGGGGTTTAGGGTTAGTACCATTCAAGAATGATGATTTGGTATCTTGGCCTTAACTGATATACTGTTAACTGTTGCTGTGTACTAAGTAAGACACATTGAAGGAAAGTCATAAAGTGTTAAGAAAATCTTGTGCCTTAACATTCTGTTTAGGAACATAGAGGGAATGTCGAGGTGAGTCCCTGAAATGCTTCTCTGACTCTCTTTAACATATTTCCAAGCTTTTAGTTTTCATTGGAAGAAAACTTTAGTATACAGAATAAAATCCCGCTTAGATAGTAGCAACTAGTAAGTTGTACAATGTACCTTATTTTCAAAAGCTGCTATTTGTACAGAGGGGAGAATAAGGTTTTAACTTCTAATTTTTTTGTTTTGTTAAAATGATGAATGTTATGTTTCAGGGCCTCTTCATATTCAGGTGATCGTGAAAAGGCTTCAGCACGGAAACGCCTAGTTCATATTCCAACTGAGAATGTACCAAGTATAAGGGAGACTGTCTCTGAAAAATTTGGTAAGTAACTTCTTTTGAAGAACTTCAGAGTAATACTAGTGTTCAAAATGATCCAGATGCTTGACAGTCGAAATAAATCATGAAAGCAGCCAATGTTCAGAAATCGTGTGAAATTGAAGTAGCAAAGATTTTGTTATCTTCTGATCGAGAGATTTCTAAATGAAAATGTACCCTCATTAAGGTTGTAAATTTAAATTATGACTCAGCCAGTTAAAAAGATTTTCACTACACTCAACTCAGTTTTTCACAGTGAATATACTAAAGCAAAAGGATTGGTAATGGATAAATGCATACACATCACTGAAAAGGGTTTTGAAATGTACAGGATCACTTTGACAAGTATAACTTCAATAACAACTGTAGTATATTCAGACCAGGGCTCCGGAAATTTTCAAATTTCAATCAGTCCGAGTCTCCCTTTTTCTCTTATTGAAAAAAATACGAACAATTTATCATCACTGACAACTAAAATTGAATTATAATGCTTAAGTTAGCTGGTTTCTTGAATTTTGCGAAAAAAATGTTTTGTTCAAAGTGAAAGGAAAAAATGAAAATGGCGCAAATTTCACATGGTTATACTTTTTCAACACTGGTAAACATTATCCATTGACTAGCTGCCAATCAAGCAAACTGATGAGTTAATCAGTTAATTTGTGATAATTACCTTAGTGGCAATTTTTTGATGTATTGGATTTATGATAGATGTCAGGGCTTTATAAATCCTATAGTCCGAACTCAGGGACAGCTCTAAACTTGCTCTCGGACAACTGACTGTGTACAAAATGTTTGTTCTGGACAACTCTAATTATGACAGTCATAAATCTGGGATAACTGATCAAATAAACAACCCACTTGAATAAACAACATGACGCAACTGGCATTCGATAAGCTCCTCCCTAATAGAGAACTGACAGCAGTGAGCTGAAAACATCAACCAGTCATGACTCTAGTTAAATTTAACTATGGAAACTGAATATAGTTTGTACATCTGTGTTGGCATTGCATGAATTTAAAATAAGTCAAGCAAATAAATGTCTTAACAAAGTAATTGAATGTTTAATTCCAAAGCCAAGAGTTTAAACATCAACGCTTTACCAATGTTAATCTTACCTTTTAAACAAGGTACCAAAAAAAAAAAAAAATCTTTATTCAATTTTGGTTTTAATTATCGGTTTAATTTATAAAAGAAGTCGATTAGATTCAAGACAACCTTAACAAAATAAAGGCACCCAATTTCAGCAAATATTTCGTGCATTAAACTGAAGCAGCGAGTCAAAATCTCAGATAAATTCTACTTGTCATATATTTCCATGGCCCCGTCGTATTTTAGTATTTACAGAAAACAGTGTTTTGGAGACTCTTTACAAGGTAAACTTACAACATTCAGTTGATTGAGATAAGTGGTCATGATTTTGTTATTAGAACCAGTTTTTTTCTTTTTCATTGAAAAAGTTTCATTTTCTCTTAGACTTGAATAATTCTGTCGTATTTCCTCTCGCTAGTCTCTATAACTGTGTGAAGATAAAACAACATATCATTGATACTTTAGAAGTTATACTTCAGACAAGAATTATTTAACTTTTGTAATTATCATTAAGGGAGATAATCAAAAAATAAAGCAGCGAGGAATTAAGGTTCTTAAACACTCCATTTCCTCTCACTGTTCAACGTTACAACTTCATTTAAATTTAAATTTAGTTCATTTATTTCTTTTCTGCCATTCTGAACAAAAAATACTTCGGGGACCATTATTTTGTTTTACCAGTTTCTTGTTTTTTTTTGTTTTTTGTTAAGATATGGCTCTTTTTCGACTTAGAGTTTCTTGGTTACCTTTTTTTGTTAATGTCCATCAGGGGTCAAATTTAACTTTTTTGTCTACTGGCAAATATTTGCTAGTGACCATTTTTTGTACTAGCAAAATCAATTTTCTACTAGCTAAGCAATATTTAAAAAATGTGAAAAGTTGCGGACAAACACTTGTATCACTGACTGTATGACGAATAAACCTTGAAATCATACTTCTTATGGTTGGATTATCGTGTAAACAAATAGTCTTAGTCGTCTACGCGCTTTCATATCGGATGAACGTATACCGGATTAATTCAACAAGCGTCTACAAGAAAAGCGATCATGTGACTGGTGCTAGGGACATTTTTTCACGCACCGGCAAACGTGGATTTTCGGATAAGTCAGAACTTGGGTTGTCTGCCGATTTTCCGGGGCACTCGCAAATTATTTCGAGTGTTAAAATATTGCACTCGCATTTTCTCATTTTCCCTCGCATTTTGCGAGTTTGCAACCGCTAAATTTGAACCATGTCCATTTCTCAAAAGGTGTCAAAGATATTCCCTTCAGACTTGGAATACTAAGTCACCAGTAAGACCCCTACAAAGATTGTTGATACCCATGTCCCTGGGGTCAAACTTAGCCCCACCTCAGGGGTCACTTGATATTGCTAAGACTATTATTACTTATATGGGATATGTAGGTACTTCCCTGACCCCCTCATTCATGGGACCCCCAATTACTCCCCCCAGTTTTTTTTATATGCCCGAAGGCGGCATATTCAGTTACGGTCCAGGGCGTCTGTCCGTCCATTCATCCGTCAGTCCGTCCGAAAACTTTAAATTGGCAATAACTTTCTTATTATTAAGTGGATTTACTTTATACTTGGACACAACACCCCTTTGGACAAGACCTTTCCACTGACCTATATTTATTTGACCTTGAGTCCTGAATGACCTTTACCTTGAAGATCAAATTGTCCAAAAACTTTAACATTGGCAATAACTTCTTTATTAGTTAGTGGATATACTTCATACTTGGACACAACACCCCTTTAGACAAGGCCTTCCCACTGACCTATATTTATTTGACCTTGATCCCTGAATATCCAATTGTCCAAAAACTAATATTTGGCCATAACTTCCAAATTAGTAAGTGAATACACGTCATGTTTAAACACAACACCCCTTTGGACAAAGCCTTCCAACTGACCTATATTTGTTTGACCCCTGAATGACCTTCACCTTGAAGATCCAATTGTCCAAAAACTTTAACGTTGCCCATAACTTCCTTATAAATAAATGGAATTACTTCATACTTGGACACAACCCCCTTTGGATAAGACCTTCCCACTGACCTATATTTATTTGACCTTGACCCCTGAATGACTGGTTCTCTGCTCAAAGGTAAAAGCACCATATTCCGGGCATTGTCATCTTACAGTGACAGTTCTTGTTTAATATGTAGGTACTTGTATCATTCGTCATCATGCGTGGTCAACAATTTCTTAAAACAACACCAGTGACCTCCTCTGGAGCAGATTACTGACTTTTGATCAAACTTCACAGGCCCCACCCTTCGGGGTGGGGGCGAAATAGGGGGATCATGGGTTTTCCCTCTATGTACAATGTATATAGTGAAAACTTAAAAAATCTGTTTCTCTGAAATTTCAAGGGCTAGAGCTTAGATATTTGGCGTGAAATATTGTCTACTGGACCTCTACCAAGATTGTTCAAATTATGGTCCTGGGGTCAAAATTAACCCCACCCTAGTGGTCATGGGTTTTCCTTACATGTATATACTAAAACCTTCACCTCATCTTACCAACATTGTTAGCTCGACCTTTTTGAAAAACAAAACTTATGAAAAACCGACAAGTTGAATAATTCAAGTATGACCTTGACCTTAAAATGACACTGACCATGAAGGTCAAGATATTGTATTTTACTTAAATTGTCATTACCTTTGTCATTTATTTATGGATTTGATTCATACTTAGACAAAACAACACTTATGACAAAACTGACTAGTTGAATTATTCATGTCCTTGACCTTTATTTGACCTTGATCTTCAAAGGCAAATTATTGAATATTGCTAGAATTGGCCACAACACTTATGTCAAAACCGACATGTTGAATTATTCTTGTATGACCTTGACCTTAAAATAACCTTGACTCTCAAGAATTTTGCTTAAATTGCCATAACTTTGTTATCAATGGATGGATTTGATTCATATTGGGACAAAACATCTTTGAAAACAAAACGAACATGTTGAATAATTCAAGTATGACCTTGACCTTTATTTGACCTTGATCTTTAAGGTCAAATTATTGAATACTTCTAGAATTGGCCACAACATTTATGACAAAACCGGCATGTTAAATTATTCAAGTATGACCTTGACCTTTATTTGACCTTGCCGGCCGGTCTAGCTCAGTCAGTAGAGCATCGAATTGTCAATCTTGATGAACCCGGTTCAGTCCCCATCAGGGCCGGCAATATATCTCTATGATAATTGATCTATAGGTCATTTGTCCCTCACCGGAGAAATTGGTCACTGGTAAACTGGTTGGATACCCTGGAACACCGGTAAGGTGGACTGACTGCCGGGATATGACCTGAGCTGTTAAACTTGCATTAAACCCCAATAAAACCAAACCGTTTATTTGACCTTGACCTTTAAGGTCAAATTATTGAATATTGCTAGAATTGGCCACAACAGTCATAACAAAATCAACATATTGAATCAAAGTATGACCTTGACCTTTAAATGACCTTGACCATCAAGGACAAGTCAATATCCTACCCAGCCAAAGGCAAAGGGGATATTAGAAATGGTCTCTGTTTGTACATCTGTATGTCCGTCCCAGTTTTGTCCGGAGCATAACTCCAAAGGAGTTGAGCAATTTTCTTCAAACTTCATACACTGACAGAACACATTGGGAGGAAGTGCAGTGTGTAAGAACAATCTCTCTACATTGCTTACTTTTAGAGTTATTCCCCTTTATCAGATTTACTTGAAAAAAAAATTCCAGAGCATAACTTCAAAAGCCTTATTCTTTTTCCTCTTACTTGAAAACTATACTCAGAATGACCATTACTATACAGCTTTTTTAAGGTTATTAATCAATGTATTGTCTTCATACTTGGACATAAGTACCTTTTGGACAATACCTTCAAAATGATTTAACTGAACTTGACCTTGACCTTTTAACTGACGTTGACCTTCAAGTTCAAATTATGGCATATTGCTAAAATTGGCCATAACTTTGTTGTTAATGGATGAATTTGATAATAATAATTGTAAATGATGTTGCCTTTGAAAACCCTTCACCACAATGTGCTTCCTCTGGTGTGTTTGCCTTTGGAAATAAGAAAAAGTCAACTTGCGGTGGTTCCTTTTCAAATTCTTGTGGTAAACACTTTTTAGCTTACAGCATTTTTACACCAATACCATTCTGTCCTCAAGTGAGCGACTTGGGATCAATGGCCCCCTTGTTTTTCACTTGGGTCTCTTGTTTGACTTAGCTTATAATTTATTATCCAGCACTGAGAAAGTGGAGCATGCTGTCTGTGGACAGGTCTTGTTTAAGGAATTTTGGACATAAAAATCAGTCCAGGAAGCTGAAATTCTGTAAAAGACGACAAATTTCTGGTTTTCGTGAACCTTGATTCAGACATATTCAAACATCTCTTTTGTTAATAACCCTTAATGAAAACATATTTTGTGTGGGGAAGCAGATAGGGGGTGGTTTCAGTTCTTATATTATAAGACTTTAGAAGTTTTAGATTTTGTTTGCTTCTTAAAATAGCTGATCAGAAATATTGAAGAAGAAAAGTGTGTCAGAATTCTGTAAATAAAACATATGTTAATAATTTTCATTTTGCTTGATTTCATTTAAGCTTAGAATTTTTTGTTGTTAGAAGTACATTTATGAAGGTGAGATAACCAAGTGAATAAATACATTTTGTAATGGTAAGAAACAAGAAACAGTGAAAATGTGATGTTTATATATTCCTAACTAGTTTTTCTCCTTAACCAAAAACTGCAGTGTAAAAGTTAAGTAGGATTGCATTATTAGATGTTATAGGAATGTGATGTTTATAACAAGGTGGTTACAGTGGTCTTTCACTCCACTTGGAGTTCTCTAAGTGAATTTGGAGCCACCTATAACAAAATTTGGTTGAAAATCACTGCAGCTTTTGTTGGTTTTTCATGCAATATTTCTGCAAACAAACTTTAAATAAGTTTGTATTAAGAAGTTTTTGTTGTAAACAAAAACGTTTTTGTCTCAGGTACCAAATTTCTATCCAGATAAAATGTTTAAGGGGAATTTGCCAGAGAAATACATTTTCCTGCAAAAAGTTTATATATCAAGTGATTCAAGGACAGGGAGAGTCTTGCTCTGTATTCAAAATTAAGGAAGTTATTGTAGAAGATAGATTTATTTTGGAGAATTTAAATGTGACAGAAAGTGACTTAGTTAATTGATTGCACTGTGATAAATTTTGTCTCCTTCCTTAAACATGAGACACCTGTTTGAATTTGCATCTGAAAATAGCTTTCCTAAGTTGCTAGAAAATTGAGCCATCTGATTCCTAGGAGGAAAGCTACATGATCATTTTATGTGTTAAAAATAGAGATATTGAAAGGTCAATATTTGTGAGATTGTTATTTCTCTCTGTAATTTTATTTATAACTGTATGTTTTATCAAATTAATTTAAGAAAAAATTCATAATGGTCTGAATTGTAGGATAATGGTTTTAAGCATGATTTATAACTTTTTTTTTTAAAAGGATGCAAATACCCTGTTTTAAGATGGATATGCTTCTTTTAGTCAGAAAGAAAGAATAGGATCAGGAATATTCTGGTAACTTGATATTTTAGTGAGATAATTGTCACAGAAACATTGTGAATAATATTACAAGTTTAATTTACAAGCGTTTAGAGTCTTGAGGATAATTCATAGTAACCCTTTATGATAGAATCTGCATTTTTTTATTGCAGATCGTTCAATGAGTCGTTACTCCAGTTCAGTTTCGGGAGATTCCTGTGATTCCCGTGATCATGATGTTAAATTTATCTCCCCTGATAGTCGGCGGAGGATTAAACATGAAAGGTAAGGTTCTGAAATCCTTTCTTAGTTGACATCAGATTTTGTACTCAAATATATGCAGAAAAAAACACTTGTAAAATCTTGTTACAAGGATTTTGTAGCAGTTCAGAAGAAGTCAATTGTTTTATTATTGATTATTGCTATCATCATTCCACAAAAATTTAGGTGCTGTTGTCTTTTTTATGCCCCCCGGAGGGAGCATATTGTTTTTGGTCTGTTTGTCTTACTGTCTGTCTGTTTGTCACAAAACTTTAACCTTGACCATAACATGGAAGTCCTTCCACCTACAGCCCCAAAACTTCACAGGTGCATGCACTTTGATGAGGTCTACCCACCAGATCCACTTAGAGGTGACATGGTCAAAGGTCAAGGGCACTGTGACCTCAGATAACAAATATTAATTGTGGCCATAGAACAGAAGTCCTTCAATGCACAGCCTTCAAACTTAACAGATGCACCTTTATATGCTCTACCCTCAAGGTCAAAGGGTCAAAGGTCAAGGTCATTGTGACCCCAAATAGCAAATACTTACTTTGGCTGTAAATAAACATGCTTCCATCCAAAGCATTGTAACTCCACATGCCTATGCACCTTGATGCATCCTATCTGCCAGACCCACTTAGAGGTCCCAAGGTCAAGGTCACCATATAGCAAATATTAACCTTGGTCATAAAACAATAGTCCTTTCATCCACAGCCTTCAAACTTCACAAATGTATGCACCTTGATACATTCTACCTGCAAGACCCACTTAGTGGTCACGGGGTCAGAGGACACTGTGACCCCAAGTTGCAAATATTTACTTTGACCATAAAATAAACATGCTTCTTGATGAGCTCTATCTGCCAGAAGCACATAGAGCTCACATGGTCAAAGGTGAAGGTCACCATGACCTCCAAATATCAAATATTAACCATGGCCATAAAACAGTAGTCCTTTCATCCACAACCTTTAAACTTCACAGATATATGCACCTTTATACACTCTACCCACAAGACCCACTTAGCCATCACGGTGTTAAAGGTCATGGTCACCGTGAACCCAAATAGCAAATATTTACTTTGGCCATAAAATAAACATGCTTCCATTCAAAGCATTATAACTTCATGTGTATGAACCTTGATGGGCTCTATCTGCCAGACCCACTTAGAGGTCCCAGGGTCAAAGGTCAAGGTCATCAGATAGCAAATATTAACTTTGGCCATAAAAGGAAAGTGCTTCCGTCCAAAGCTTTCTTACTTCACATGTGTATTCACCTTGGTGAGCTCTACCCGCCAGACCCACCTGGAGGTCACAGGGTCAAAGGTCAGTGCACCCCTGGGTGCATGGCATTCATTTGAACATTATGTTTTTTTCTTGATGCAGTTACTTTATTCATGATACGTGTGTTAGGTACGTTATCTTGGACTTTAATTTTTAAATATTCTCAACACCTACTATAATTTATATTTACAGAATCAATACATGACTTGTGATTTTTTTCTCCACTACAAGATTGAATAAAAAATAAAAGTAAGGCAAAAATGAAAGAAAAGTTTGATGCAAAAAAACATTAAGCATGAGACAGTCATTTTATTCATGGTCATCAATAGACTGAATGCTGCATAATGGACCATAGAATGAATGCTGCATAATGGCCCACAGAATTAGTACTGTATAATGACCCACAGAATGAATGTTGCATAATGGCCCACAGAATGAATGCTGCATAATGGCCCATTTTTCTCTGTATACACAATTTGCAACCAGATCATTGTGTGCTCGTTAATACTAAATACCATTTTTGCATGTATGACATTTTCCTTTCAAATTAGGATGTCACTAACATTTGTATCACTGTTTAATAACTTGATTCTGAATTCAGTAAGTACTACATGTAGTATATGCAGGTATAGTTTTCTCTAGGGGAATGATGTTACTTGATTGATTTAAAATGGTTCTTGGATAGTTCAGAAGGTCCGTAACATATAAGACCTTTGAGCTAGTACTGATTTTAAATGATTTTATTTTAATTAGCGGAGTAAGTTTTGTATCAGTTGATTAAAAAGTATTGAGCATCCAAATTGTTGATATAAAAGAAAAAAAGCTTCATTGGTATTTCTATTCATGTTTTACTCCTTGTTATTGTAAGGCCACTGTTCGTTGATTTTTCGTTTCTCAATCCCGCCGACCCTAATTTTTGCCAAGTTGAAAAAAAAATAAAATGGAAATTTGTAAAAAATGAAACTAAATCGCCAACTTATGTGTCCGGAATTCATGAATTTAGTACACTTTTGCCTCTCGATATTTTCATATATTGATTTTTTTACGTGTACCGAATAAAAATGGCGGCGCCCAGTGACAATGCAGCTACATTGTGGTTTGGTTTAAATTTCGATTCAGCACGCTGTCGCACTTAAAACTGGAATCATTTAAAATTAGTTACTTTGAGTATCTTGTGTAAATCATAACATCTCATACACTTTTAAAGTGTATATAGACAAGTCAGAAGAAAAGTAATGTTATTTTCCACACTATTCAGTGATTTTTTAAGGCCTTTTTGAGGCTGAAATTCGGCCCCATAACTGCCTATGCACTCCATTATGCTTCACGATATTTTCTTTACGTTTTACATCAATGCCAGCAAAATACTTAGTTTCCCGAGTGAAACTCTCGGATAAATTCCATTTGTCATATATTTCCGCGACCCCGTCCTATTTTAGTATTTATAGAAAACAGTGTCTTGTAGACTCTTTACAAGGTAAACTTACAACATTCAATTAATTTATTTAGATGAGTGGTGATAATTTGATTATAAGTACCAATTTGCATCTACTTAATATAAGCATACAAAGTTTTAACTCCATAAATTTTGTTAAATATTATGTCATGATAATATCTAACCTGCCTAGAAAAGTCAGTATTGAATTTGGCAGTAATAAGTTGAAGTTGAAACCTAAAATAAGGGAAAGAAAGAGAACAGCACCTGGTCAAAATCCAATTACAAGTTTTTTTGTGAGGAATAGGAGTGACAATCATAATGATAGTAATGTAACTGTGAGTGATAGGAAAGTATATTCTGTTGTTGTGAGTAATTCTAGTGATGTGATTCAGCCACCTTCCGTGCACTGTCAAAGCAGGTAGACAGATGTTGCAATGACAAACTGTGATACATAATCATTCTCCTGTGAAAGATTTATCTGTTTAAAATATCTTAAAAACACCACAGAGCTCCATTTTTAACCCAAAATTGCAAAAATTTTCGACATGCAGAAGAGGTATACCCCCTCCTACATCCACCCCTGTCTAGATGATTACCGCATATTAAGTTCCTGTGGAAATTTGTTTATTTTAAAAAAATCCATTATATGCGTAATGACCAAATTAAATGCTGGGAAAGATATTTATTTGTTGCTTGTGTGTTCACGTTGTTAAGGAGACCCACATTTATACCTTTTTGACAGCATTTTAACCAAACAAAATTAAAATTCCCCTTTTTCGACGTTTACGCTCTATTTTTCCCCACCCAATGGGCACTGACCCCCTTCCCCCAAAATTGGAAAGGAACACAGCTATTATAAAAGGTTGAAGGTCTATTTTTTTTTTTTTATTCCCTCCTCCTACCCTATGTTTTTGCCAAAAGATCTTGAGAAACTAAAAATAAAAAAACAGTGGCCTAAGTGATCTTTTTTCATCAAGTTCAGATTGGTTTTCTTCCTTCCTAAGACCTTATTTTTTTCTTTCTTAATACATTAAAAAGTTAATTTTCCTCCATAACTGAAGTACTGTACTCAAGTTGAACTTGAAATTGCAGTGTAAAGAAGATTGTTTCATTAATTATACTTGAAAGACTGTTCTGTCATAAACAGCTGTTTAATGTAAATGCTTGAATCTATTGATCTCAGAGTTTTCCTGATCTTCCATTGTCAGTCAGATGTTGTTTTGTGAAAGAAATGACAGTTTAATTATTGTAGCAGAATTCAGGAACTTGCATGAAAACATAGAAGATCAGATTTTACATTCAGACATGAACTGGTTCACACCTTTTTAGTCTTTTCCATTATCATGTACTGAAGTGTGATAAACTGTAAGTGCAGTTTCTTTGCAAAGTCAAAAAGGTGCCATAGTTATATTTGTTTTTGGTATTCTGTCCAGTCTCTAGGAACAACATCAAAGCAATGCTGTCGTTACACTAGTTGAAAGTTCAAATTTATATCAGTAAGAATGGAGATCTAGTTTGTCCTTAGTGACTTTGCTCTGCTTTTATTGAAGAAAGTAATGAAACATAGTGTAAATGAATGTATGGTAAGAGTTGTGACAAAAAAACAACAACAACAGTTAACAGACTGGTAGAAGCTATTCAACAGAGATTGAGCATATAGATCAGAAGAGAGGAAGTGATGTCATGCAAATTCACACAAGAGCACATGATGTAAACAAATGGCTGTTAGTTACAGTGGCCCACAAGGAATCAATAAAGTTCACATATAAAAGTGCGCATATTTTCATACTTAAAGGAAAAAAACAATGAACATTTCTTCTAGAGCAAATGAAATTATCAACAAGATCAGGCAAATAATCATCATATATGAGCTGCCTTAGTAATCTTTTATGTCAAAGGCAACTCAAAGGACTGTTGCCTAATTTCATGATATATTGAAAGTTTTTTTTTTATTTTTAGCTCACCTGTGTACAGGAAGCTCAGGGAGAGCTTTTGTGATCAACCATTGTCCATTGTCTGTCATGCATTGTTTGTCATTAACAATTAAGCTTGGGAACACTGTAAACAACCTTTATCTGTTAAACTTAAACATGAATGTTTGACCTGATGATTTCTGGTATGGGTTCAAAACTGGGTCACATTGGTTAAAAAGTAGGTCAGCAGCTGAAATCACTGAACATTTTTTTGCACACTATAGAGGTCACATATTTGGGCCGAGTTCCCTTGAAATTTGATAAGAATGTTTGTTTTGACAATCTCCAGGATGAGGATAAGCACTGTCATGACGGGTCAAAATCTAGGTCACCAGTAAAGTTCACTTAAGGTTATATTATTGACCCAATCCACTTGAAACTTTGTCAAAATGTTAGCTTAAATGGTGTCATGGATGAGTTTCAAAATGGTTCATGTAGGGTATCGTATAGCGTGGGTTGAATAATAAACAAATGCGTTGTGTTCTAGGTTCTTCCTTTTACTCTCGGTTCAAATTACCAACTGTTTACATATAATAGCAACGACAACAAAACAATATAATTATACGACGTGACGTCAAAGACGTTACATAGAAAAGCGCGGCGCGGCAAATAACGTTACATTCACAACATTCTGGGGGCCGCGAAAAGTGACTCATAATTGAAAATTGAAAGCGTGTACTTTTAAAAGTGAATGAAATACTTAATCATGAAATTCTTACTTTAAGAATAAGCAATCTAATTATGAGAAACGTAAATTTGCAAATACTTAAATTAACATGTGTTAAATGTAATTTATCGTTTCAATAAAATGAATATTGAATCTCATAATTTCCGAATTATTGTCTCTGGTGCTTCAAACATATTTCAACGTAAACTTCGCGCACATAGTAAGGTAAATAAATCTTTATTGCTATTAAATAGTCTCTGTTTACTATACACCAACAGTTTCTCGTTTAAGGCATTAATCATTAACTTCACTAACAGTCTCTAAAGGATAGAGTTTCACTATCGGTCTGTTTGTAATTCCGTTTATCGTTTTTATCTTCGCGGCACGGACACAACCATCATTTCCGGTCATCAGCTCTAGGATTACAGCAAGTTTCCAGCGGATCCGTGGTCCCTCATCGTATACCTGCACGACATCTCCGACTTTGATACGTTTTTCGTCTGAACCCGTAATTGTGTGGTATTCTCTCAAAGCGGTTAAGTACTCGAACTTCCAGCGTCTTCGGAACTGCTCAATGATTTCAGACTGTTTCTTAGCTCGGTTGGTGAGTGTCGTCTGGTCACTTTGAATTAGCGCTAAATCGTCGTCTGATAAATGTTCATGATGCGGAAGTGACGTCACCTTACGACCGTAAAGTAAATGTGACGGTGTTAACGGTTCCAAATCGTCAATGTTCGATGATACATGAGTTAGCGGTCGATCATTTATCACTGCTTCAATCTCTGTCACTATAGTCTGTAATGTTTCCATGGATACATAGCGTCTCCCGAGGATCTTCTTTAATGACGTCTTAGTCAGCCCAATCAAACGTTCCCAAAACCCTCCGTACCATGGTGCTCGTTTGGGGATAAAACGCCATTCTGTACCCTTTCTGCTAAGCTCTTCTCGCACGACTTCTGAGTTGAAGAGTTTCTTCAGGTGATTAGCAGCAGCAATATACGTCGTTGCGTTGTCTGATATCATCGCCATCGGTAACGACTTCCGGCTAGCAAATCTCCGGAACGCTTGAAGAAATGAGTCTGTAGATAAGTC
Organism: Cyclina sinensis; assembly: GCA_012932295.1. Lineage (NCBI taxonomy): Eukaryota > Metazoa > Mollusca > Bivalvia > Venerida > Veneridae > Cyclina > Cyclina sinensis. The sequence goes on along the minus strand of JAAONU010000012.1, from coordinate 10,132,576 downwards.
TGGAACTACTTCTAAATGAACGGCTCTTGTTGTAGCGCATGTGAATAGGCAGATGTAGCATTTTCTTTCACTTCCGGTAGCGTTCTTAACAAATAGTGCACCCGTAAAATCTACACCTGTGACGCTGAAGGGCGGAGACTCATTCACTCTGACTTTAGGAAGGGGTGGTGGGTCTGGTGCTAGGTATGGTTTGCCGGTTACTCTGGTACAATTCACGCACGTCTTTAAAACCGATCTAACACATTGGCGGATGGACGGTATCCAGTACCTTTGTCTGATCTGCGTAATGGTACTATTTACTCCGGAGTGTAGTTGACTTTTGTGGACATCTAACACAATCAATTCGGTAAGTCTGTGCTTCTTTGGTAGAAGGTAAGGGAATTTAGTGTCATACTGTACGGGGGCGTTGTGAATTCTTCCACCGCAACGTAATAGTCCCTGTGGGTCTAGAAACAGTCTAAGTTGTCGAACCAACGGTAAACGGGTACTGTTCGATGTAAAATTTTCTATTTCTTCTTGAAAGTTTGTTATTTGACACGATTTAAGCCATGTAACTTCTGCTTCGTTGAGTTCGGTTGCTGATAAGCTGTTCGTTAATCTGTCTTCTTTTGGTCGTCTGCAGTTGTTGATGAATCTTAGTACATAGGCGGTTACATGACGTAGTTTCAGGTATGTACTGTATCTATCTAGGTTAATAAGTCTATGAACGCCCGTGATCTCCGTACACTTCAACGTTACTACATTTGTCGTCTGCTTCGAACTCGTATCTTCATCAGCGGGCGTCTGCAAGACTGACTGGTCGTATTTCCAGGTAGGCCATATTTCTTTGTTAGATAACCATGTTGGACCGGCGTTCTATAGTTCGTTGTCAAGGTAAGTATCGGCTGATATACATGTATGTCAGTAAGTCTGCTGGATTGTCATTTGTGGGGCAATATCTCCATGGTGATTGATCTGTCAGCTGATGTATTTCGTCTACTCGATTTCGGACAAAGCGTTTTAAGGATTTTGATGTAGTCAGCCAGTGGAGTACGATTTGGTTTTCTGACCAAAATGTTACGTTCTGTATGGGTAAGCTCTCTTGAAGATGGGATGCAAGTCTTGCGCCAATTAATGCTGCCATTAGTTCAAGCCGAGGTAGGGTTAATGTCTTTACCGGTGCCACTCTGATCTTCGCCATAACCAGTCTAGCGTGTGAAAGATCGCAAATGTAAGCTGCTGCTCCGTACGATTTGACGCTTGCATCTACAAACACGTGAAGTCTTGTTTCACTGTTTATGCTTGCTGCGGGTAGGAATTGTCTGGAAAATTTCACGTCAGTAGCTTTGTTGAGGGATTCTGCTAACTGGTTCCAAGTTTCGCATATATCATCTGGCAAAGGTGTATCCCAGTCGTAGTTGGACTTCCATAGTTCTTGTAGTAAGATTTTTGCACTGACGGTAACGGGACTAAGTAGACCAAGGGGATCATAGATTTGTGATGAGTACTTTAGAATGGTTCTCTTCGTAACTACGTCTTGTATTGGAATATTTCTTCGTGTAAATGTCATTTCGTCACTGAGGGGATCCCATCTCATTCCAAGTATCTTGACAACTTCATCACTATCTCGTACATTCTCTGTTTTTGCAAGGTCTCTAAGGGCTTTACTGTTGGAGGTCCATGAACGTAGATTCATACCTGCGCTGGACATCAACTCTCGCGACTCTGTAAAGTAGGTAAGTAGATCTGATACTTTTTCGAAGCTTGAAAGTACATTGTCAACGTATATATCTCTTTCAATGATCTCGGCTGCGTGTACGTGCTTGTTAAGTTCTAGGTGTTTCAGGATGGTGGCGCTAAGCATGAACGGCGAACAGGTAGCTCCAAACAATACGGATTTAAAGCGGTAAGTGCGTAATGGACTGTCTTTGTTTTCAATGTCAATTGTCCACAAGGATCTGGTAGCATCTCTGTCTCCTTCATATAAACCGACATGTAGAAAGGCTTTTTCAATGTCTGTAGTGATGGCATAACCATGGAGACGGAATCTCACTAATATGGCGGTAAGATCATTCAGTATGGGTGGGGTTGATTCTAAACAGTCATTCAAGCTTGGGAGGTGGGGAGATGTGCGGCAACTGCAGTCATAAACTATCCGGATGGGTGTGGTCGCTGAATCTTTTTTTACTGGGTGGTGTGGAATATAATGGACTTGTCCTGTGGGTGGGGTATCGTTATCTATTCTCTCAATAAAACCACGGCGTTCTTGTTCAGCGATAATGTCATCATATTTTCTCAGTAAATGGGGCTCTTTTCTCAATCTTCTAATTGTACTTTCGGTTCTTGCCTTCACTATCTCATAATTGCTGGGTAGGGGTGAATGGTCTAATTTCCAAGGTAATTTGGCGGTGTAGCGTCCATTATCGTATTCTATGGACGAATCTTGATAGTCCTTGAAATAACGTATCTTGTCTATATCATCGGCGGTCTGTGTAACTCCAATACTTTCAAGGCTCCAAAACCGTTCTAAAACATCCGTTGCCATAGGCGACGCCATAACGTTGAACACGTGATCTGATACTCGAGAACTCTGTGCTTGGCAAGGTCCGGATAACAGATAACCGATTTTTGACTTTACAGCAGTAGGTCCATTTCCTCGTACTATATGGTCTTCTACAATATCCCAGTAATAGTCAGCACCAATCAGCATAGAAATGTTAAATACAGAATCTCCTGTAACCGGATGAGCGAGTTTAAGTCCACGTAAGTACGGTAAGTTTGACACTGTGGTTTGAAATTTCTGGTTAAGCGGCGTTGAAATTGTAGGCACTATTAAAACTCTAATCGGGATCTTCTGGCCTCTGTCTGTAACAACATTTACTGTAGCTACGTCTGTGTGTTGGACTTTGTTATTGGTACTTCCAAACGACGATAAGTAAATTGTCTCTGTACTGTCTCGGGTAAGTTCAAGTTCTTGGGCTAATTGTTCTGTAATGAAAGATTTCTGGGCTCCCTCGTCGAAAAGAATATTTGTTTCAGTCTGAACATCACGTGACGATACGGTTGCTATGGCGGTTTTTAACAGAACATTCTTATTTGGTAGGATCGTGTTTGAATGTAAGACGGCTGCTTCCGGTGACGCGGAATCAACGGTTGTCAACATCGTCTGGTTATTTTCTCGCGATTTGCAAATCGCTGTATGATGTTTTCTCTTGCATTTTTGGCATCTCTTACTAGAATTACACTTCACTACAGGATGATTGCCTAGACAGTTAAAACACAAGCGTTTTTCTCTCACTATTTTCAGTCTTGATTCAATGTCTGCGTATTTTTCACAGTCAATTGATTTATGTTGATTGTCACAAAATGCGCATTTGATTTCCGGTTTTTGTGATGCACTTCCGGTTCCGGATTTTGGATGTTTTGGCACGGTTTTCCTGTATTTTGCACTTGTCAGAAATGATGCTGTTGCATTGAAATCGTCCACTTCCGGTTCGCTACGAACACTTCCGGCCTCAAGAATACCAATCTCTCTGTTGATTGCACGACGCAAATTTTCTAGCGACCAATTGTTATCTCCATTTTCACGTGCTAACTGCCTTCTAATTTCACTTGGTATCTTATCTAAAATTATTGGCACTAATAGATTTCCGTAAGTGTCTTGGCACTGTCCCATAGCTTCTAAACTTCGAATGTACGTCTCCATCTTATCATGAAAATGTCTTAAACTGGATACTTTGTTGGACGGGGCAGGTAATTGTAATAGCGCTTGCATTGATGCGTGAATAATTTTATGTTGCTGGCCATATCTTTCTTTCAGTAGATCTATGGCTCGGGTATAATTTGCGTTCGTCATAGCAAAACCTTCAATTACTCGTGCAGCGTTTCCTTCAAGTTGAGATTTGAGGTACGTGAACTTCTGTACATCCGTGAGATTAGCGTTCATGTGAATGGTTGACTCATAGGAATCCCAAAAAGATTGCCATCTTAACATATCTCCGCTAAAACTTGGTAATGATATCTTAGGTAGTCTGTAAAATTGTGCCGAATTTACTGAGGTATTAGAAGGATAACTTACGGTTCTGTCGGGAAGAAAAGTTGGAGCGTCGGGATTCAAACCATTGTTGTTGTACTGCTGGTCCCTTGAATTTCGTTGGTCATCTTGTGAAATATTAGACTCGGTTCTCTTCTCATGTTGACCTCGGAAAGCTCGTAAGCGACACAGCTTGATATCTAACTCCACTGTATACTCGTCAGTTTGAAATATCTCCTCTTCCAATCCGTCTATTTCCGTTTGCGACAATATTTTCTCATTCAATGTCTCTAAAATTCCGACTTTGGTTTCAATAGCGCTGAGGATTGAATCGAAATCTGTCAGTGAATCATTTTCTTTAGATTGTTCGATTTTCTCCAAATATTTCTCAATGAAACGTCGGTGACCCTCTCTCTGTATTTGTAACTTCTGTAAATTCATATCCTTTCTGCTGGTCACGGCATCAATATCGTATAGCGTGGGTTGAATAATAAACAAATGCGTTGTGTTCTAGGTTCTTCCTTTTACTCTCGGTTCAAATTACCAACTGTTTACATATAATAGCAACGACAACAAAACAATATAATTATACGACGTGACGTCAAAGACGTTACATAGAAAAGCGCGGCGCGGCAAATAACGTTACATTCACAACATAGGGTAAAAATCAAAAAATTACCAGCAAACCATGTGAAGACCTTGAGGTTAATTTTTTCTCATTTTTTTACTAGATTTGGTAAAAATGATTTTCCAGACGATTACCTCCAAGAAATGTTAACTTTGTATGACAAGTTATATTTGACTTGATGTTTAAATAAGGTTGGTGGTACAGGTGAACTATATAGAGTCATCTTAACAGTGGTACAGGTGAGCTATATAGAGCCATCTTGACACTCTTACTTTTTTTTAAATTTTCTTATTAAAAAGAATTTACATGTGTTTTAATTATAGGGCTGGAAGTTGCCATTCAGATGAAATTGTCAAACCTAAGTAAGTTATAAGTGAGCTATAACTGTCTTTTTCTTTGCGACCATTTTTACCCTTGTTTCTTCACCTATTTTGAATCTGTGTATTAAAATGTTCTGTTTGAATCATACATTTTTGTAAATAGCAAAAACATTGGAAGAAAAGCCCCCATTTCAGTTGATTTTAGCATGCAATGTTCAATGGTTGGACAATGTTTTTTTTGTGCTTATTTCAGTCGGAATTATTGGCCTTTCTATTTTTGTGTCGCCCTTTCGAAGAAAAGGTGATACATAGGGATAGCTTTGTCTGTCAGTCCGGCGGTCCGGCGGTCCGTCACGAAAACTTAACGTTGGCTATAACTTTGCCATTTCTAAACATTATCTTATCAAACTTTCAAATTGTATTGCTTATGACAACAGGGTCAGGTTGATGCCAAAATTTCTAGGTCAAGGTCACATTTGACAGAGTTATGCCCCTTTTTATACATGGATTTTGTCATGAAAACTTAACGTTGGGAATAACTTTGCCATTTTTTAACATTTCAACATCAAACTTCCAAATTAAATTGCTTACGACAACAGGGTCGTGATAATGCCAAAATGTATAGGGCAAGGTCACAATTGACAGAGTTTTGCCCCTTTTTGTACTTGGATTTTGTCATGAAAACTTAACATTGGCTATAACTATGCCATTTCTTAATGTTTCTTCATCAAACTTTCCAGTTGTAATGCTTACAATTGTATCACTTATGACAACACCATTTCTCAAGGGCAGATAACCCTCAAATTTTTTTTTGCAATGTTATGCCCCTTTTTCAAGTTAAAATTTCTTGGTTAACCTTTTTCTTTATGTCCATGTCTCAAAAAGTGTCAAGGATATTCCATTCAAACTTGGAATACTTGATAACCAGCAAGACCCCTGCAAAGATTGTTGGTACCCATGTCCCTGGGGTCACACTTAGCCCCACCCCCGGGGTCACTTGATTTTGCTTAAACTTATATATAGGAAAAAAACTTCTTAAGCCTAGAAATAAAATATTAACTGACATGAGATGGGTAAGTACTATGTTTAAAACATATGCACTTTATTCTCCCCCCCCTTGCCTCAACCAGTCATCCCCCCGGTCCCCCCGGGGCCCAATTTTTTTTTTTTTTTTTTAAATTTTAAATCATATGCACTTTATTTTCCCCCACCCCCCCCACCCGGGCCCAATATTTTTTTTTTTTTTTTTAATACATAGGTACGTGACTCCCCATCCACCCTCAAACCCCCCCACCATTTCCCCCCCCCCCCCCCTTTTTTTTTTTTTTTTTTAAACATAGGTACTTACTCCCCCCCACCCCCCCTCCCCCCAACACCTCAAAAAGCCCCCCCACCCCCCCACCCCCCGGGCCCAATTTTTTGTTTTTGTTTTAAATTTTAATACATAGGTACTTGACTCCCCATCCACCCTCAACCCCAGCAGGCTCTTGTTTACCTTTTTAGTTATTCTAACAGAGTACCCAAGGGCGACACAAGTGTTCCACTGAACACCCATCTAGTTAAATATACAAATGTAAAGATTTAGAGAAAATCTTGCGTTTTCAACTTCTCATAATTAGTCTTTTGGAGGATTTCCTTCTGACTTTGATAGATGAACCACTTGCATGTGAATATGCTTGTTACAGAAGGAATTCCGATTGGGCTTAGTTTTGCCAGAATTGTGGGCACTTATATTTTCACGGTTTGGGATGAAGAAAAACTCTGTTGAACTCCTTATTTTACCTTTTTTAATGCACTCAGAATTCTTTGGTCTTAAAATTTTTGCCTTTCTTTATGCCACATGCTCCTGAAAACCTATCAAAATGGGGGTATTTGTGTCCTTCTACCGCATTTCTAGTTTTATTTGTCCCCCTATCATCCATCTCTTTGGCAGTTTGTCATTTTATTGTCTCCTTCAGTCTGTCAAGATTTAGAAAAGTTCTTCAAAATGACATTTCCTGTGTATGTATGAAATTTTGTATTATTTTGTATTTTTACTCAATTCTTTAATTTTCTGATTATCTTTTGCAAATGACTTTGCATTCTCCAATATTTCTTTGTTTTTTTTTGTTTCATTATCAGCAACTTGCATTCATCATGCATTATATTCACCAGGGCGTGTAATTCAGGTTTTAGCTATGTTTTCAATGAATCAGATATAGGTCGTCGTTCTTGTGGGTGGGTGTGCTCGTAACCTTAGTAAGGATTGAATACCGTAATCGCCCTTGTATAAGACACACTTTTTTTACTCAAAAATTCTGTTCCTAGGCCATGTGCGTCCTATACATGGTATTGGCGATCAAGTGAGTTTTTTCTCGAAGAACAAATGACTGATACATGGCATAAAATAAGTAAATTTTGCCCTTAAAGGGTAGATAGGCAAGAATATACTATATTCAAGCTGTAAATACTAATTATACTTTACCTATGTCGGTATTTTGATTGACTAGGTTTAATAAAATAATTTCTCCTAATCGTAAAAGTTTGCAAAAACAATAAAAAACAATGAACAAGTATGTTTGTTTAAAAAATATGTATTAGAGGATAAATAGATAAAATGTAGCCAATATTCGCAAGTTTTGCAAACAGTAATGAGGTGTCAAAAGCCCTTTAAATTTTCATTCGTGTCTCCTCAATTACACGTGATGAGAAGTTTCCAAAGGCCTTAAGCATGAGAAGGTGTCAACTCCGATGACAGCAAACAAACCACAACCAAGTTATTGATTTAAAAATCATAGTCTTAGTTGGCAAAGTCGACGCACGTTTGCATTAAATTTAATTTCAAGTAGCATCTCTATTAACACCAATTACCGCAGCGACAGTCTTTGAAAGGGGCAGATATCTTACAAATTAATTAATGCACCGCTAGTCAATAAATCGATAGCCGATAGCAGTCATTTGTTAATTGGTTATCAATGACACACGGTGTATTCGCCGAATCGGAAAATATTATCATAACGAATAATTAAAGGATTAGCGGCGTGTCAAAAATTTGACTGGCCTGATCAAAGGTATGCGCGTTTTTCATGTTTTCCGGGACATCGAGTGTCTTTCCAGGACTCCGGGACGGCCCTCGATTTCCGAGACAATCCCGGATGATCCGGGAAGTATGGCAGGTATGAGGTGTTGACATTTTGAGATCAGTTGAGACAACTTTAAATACGCGATGATTTTCAGTACCGGTCATAACAATTATCTCAAAAGAGAAACCTTTCAAATTGTCTTCATACCGTGTTTCCTGGTAAGCTCTATTAGGGCTACACGAAAAACATTTCTCATATTGTCAGCAATAAAAAATATTGAAATGTCTTGTTACCCCTTTTGTCATTTAATATTCAGCTATAGAACGGCAATTATGGAATTTACTCTCAAATAGCAGTTTTCACGGTAACGTAATGAAAACATATGACAAAATGGCGGCTGATGCGAAATGTTTTGCATGGATTTGTCATTTTTGGGTGCGTGTTACATACGAAAAAAACTTTTTTCCCCGATTTCTTGGGCTATTTTTCTACTGGGTCTTATACACGGCTGCGGCCTATACACGGGCGATTACGGTATGTCAAAATGAAACTTGGTTTACATGTAGATGGCATGAAAACTTAGGTTGGAATTGATATTGGGGGACACTGTAGATTCAAGTTCGCTGCTGAGATTAGAGGAAAACAATTTCTTTCAAATAATATAAGTTGGAAAGGAGATATTGAAATGACACTTGGGTATATGGGGGTATACAGAGTGTGAAGGCAAAGATTTTGTTAACTGTTGGCCAGGGTAAAATGTTTTTTGGTCAAGATTACCAGCTCAGACAGGAAAACAGTTTCTTTTCAGTAAAGTGTTTTAGTTGTCTTACTGTGAAAAAAAATATTTTAGAGAAAATAAGGTGAATATTTGGAAACAACTGTTTCATTCTGTAGCTAGAAAGTTGGTAAGACACTATTACTACATGTATATTGTATTAGAAGGGCCAAGACAATAGAACAAAACTTTAAGAGAAATTTATGAGACACAGCTTGAAGTACTGGAAGTTAGTATCACATTTTCTTGATATATGGTGACATTATAGAGAAATGCCTATATAAATCTGTCTGCTTGTATGTAATACCTGACATTATTCTAATACGTCAACAGGTATTGAATGTTGTTGAAACCATAAAAAAGTAAAAATACAGTGGTTAAAGTTCAAGGTCATTACAAATTTTGTTTAAAAAAAAAAATTGAAGCCTCTGTCCATTTTCTTTAATTGCAAAAAAAAAAAAAAATACTCATTGCTGACTGTTTAAAAAAAAAAACATGGTCCATTTGTAGTTGGACCAGATCAAAGTGACACATCAAGTATTTTTTTCTAAAACTGTATAGCACAGATAAATGTTTGCTACCATGTTCAGATGTAAGGCGTAGGTTTCTTTTCATTTATTTTTTTCTGATAAAACTGATCTGATTAAAACGATTAAGAATTTGTTCCATTTCATTAGAACATGTTTTTTTTTTGTTAGCTCACCTGAGCATGCTCATGTGAGCTTTTAGGATCATTGATTGTCCGGCGTCCGTCCGTCCGTCCGTCCGTCCGTCCGTCGTCCACAATTCATACAAACGACATCTCCTCTGAAACCACCAGGCAAAATTTAATGAAACTTGCCTAGAATGTTCCTTGCATGAAGCTCTACCAAGTTTGTTCAAATGGTTCCGGTTCATTGCATTTCTGGGTCACAGGAGCTAAAAACAGATTTTAAAAGTTGGATCTTTAAAAATCTTCTTGTCAGAAACCACAAGGCCTGGAGCTTTGATATTTGGTATAAAGCATCATCTAGTGGACCTCTACCAAGTTTGTTCAAATTATGATCCTAGGGTCAAAAATGGCCCCGCCCCAGGGGTAACTTGTTTTACATAGAGTTCTATAGGAAAAACTTTAAAAATCTTCTTGTCAGAAACCGTAAGGCATAGAGCTAAGATATTTGGTGTGCAGCATTGTCTAGTGGACCTCTACCAAGTTTGTTCAAATCATGGCCTCTGGGTCAAAAATGGCCCCGCCCCAGGGGTAACTTGTTTTACATAGAGTTATATAGGAAAAACTTTAAAAATCTTCTTATCAGAAACCAAAACGCTTAGAGCTAAGATATTTGGTATGTAGCATTGTCTAGTGGACTTCTAGCAACTTTGTTCAAATTATGATCCTGGGGTCAAAAATGGCCCCGCCCCAGGGGTAACTTGTTTTACATAGAGTTATATAGGAAAAACTTTAAAAATCTTCTTATCAGAAACCGTAAGGCATAGAGCTTAGATATTTGGTACGTAGCATTGTCTAGTGGACCTCTACCAAGTCCGTCAAATTATACATCTGGGGTCAAATTTGGCCCCACCCTGGGGTCATTGGTTTTACATAAGCTTGTATAGGAAAAACTTCGAAAAATCTTCTTGTCTGACCCACAAGGCCCTGAGCCTTTAGACTTAGTATATAGCATTGTCTAGTGGACCTCTACCAAGTTTGTTCCAATTATACCCCTGGAGTCAAATTTGGCCCCAGCCCGGGGTCATTGGTTTTACATAGGCTTATATAGTGAAAACTTTGAAAATCTTCTTGTAGAAGGAGAAGTAACATTTTCAGTCCAAATAATCTGGAATTTTGTCAGACAGGTTGTTTCTATGATTTCTAGCTCAAGTTCGAATATAGGTCATCTGGGGTCAAAAACTAGGTCACAGAGCCCAAAAATAGAAAAACCTTGTTAACACTCTAGAGGTTACATTTTCAGTCCAAATAATCTGGAATTTTGTCAGACAGGTTGTTTCTATGATTTCTAGCTCAAGTTCGAATATGGGTCATCTGGGTTCAAAAACTAGGTCACAGAGCCCAAAAATAGAAAAACCTTGTTAACACTCTAGAGGTTACATTTTCAGCCAAAATAATCTTGAAATTTGTCAGAAAGGTTGCTTCAAAGATTTCTAGCACAAGTTCAAATATGGGTCATCTGGGTTTAAAAACTAGGTCACAGAGCCCAAAAATAGAAAAACCTTGTTTACACTCTAGAGGTTACATTTTCAGCCAAAATAATTTTGAAATTTGTCAGAAAGGTTGCTTTGATGATTTCTAGGTCAAGTTTAAATATAGGTCATCTGGGGTCAAAAACTAGGTCACAGAGCCCAAAAATAGAAACATCTTGTTAACACTCTAGAGATTACATTTTTAGCCCAAATAATCTGGAAATTTGTCAGAAAGGTTGCTTCAAAGATTTCTAGCACAAGTTCAAATATGGGTCATCTGGGTTTAAAAACTAGGTCACAGAGCCCAAAAATAGAAAAATCTTGTTAAAACTCTAGAGGTTACATTTTCAGCCCAAATAATCTGGAAATTTGTCAGAAAAATTGCCTTAAGGATTTCTAGATCAAGTTTGAGTATGAGTCATCTGGGGTCACAAACTAGGTCACAGAGTCCAAATATGGAAAAACCTTGTTAATATTCTAAAGGTAGCATTTTCAGTCCAAATAACCTGGAAATTTGTCAGAAAGATTCTATGGATGATTTGTAGCTCAGTTTTGAATATAGGTATTCTGGGGTCAAAAACTAGGTCACAGAGCCCGAAAGTAGAAAAACCTTGTAAAAGCTCTAGAGGTTACATTTTTAGTCCAAATGTCCTTGAAATTTGTCAGAAAGGTTGTTTCAATGATTTCTAGCTCAAATTTGGATATGGGTCATCTGGGATTAAAAAATAGGTCACATGGTGCAAATATGTAAAAACTTTTTAACACTCCAGAGGTTACATTTTCAGTCCAAATACCCTAGAAATTTGTCAGACAGGTTTTTTTGATGATTTCTAGCTCAAGTTGGAGTATGGGTCATCTTGGGTCAAAAACTAGGTCACAGAGCCCAAATATGGAAAAACTTTGTAAACACTCTAGAGGCTACATTTTAAGTCCAAATGTCCTGGAAATCTGTCAGATAGGTTGTTTTGATGATTTGTAGCTCAAGTTTGGATATGGGTTATCTGGGGTCAAAAACTAGGTCACAGAGTCTAAATATCGAGAAACCTTGTTAACACTCTAGATCCTACTTTTTCAGTCCAAATATCCTGCAAATTTGTCAAAGAGATTGTTTCAATAATTTCTAGGTCAAGTTCGAATATGGGTTATCTGGGGTCAATTAAAAAGGTCCATAGCAACTTTGTTAAAAGCAGTCATACTCAGGTGAGCGATACAGGGCCATCATGGCCCTCTTGTTTTTTGATTTTTTTCTCTGTTGCAAGATATATTGTACCAAAAAACTAAAAACAAATAAAACCTCTTTAATGCTATTAAAGATAATTTGATTTTACCTTTTAAGAATAACAAAATGATGAATTATTTTTAGCCACAAATTGATGAGTTAATGACAAAGTTACAACAGGATGCCTAATTGAAAGAAACTTTATTGGAAATGAAACAATTTTCTGTAAGCCAAGAACACTGCAGCATCTGTTATATAGTATGGATAGATAAGGAATTATTACTAGTCTTATTGGGTTTGACATTTTCAGTCTGAAAGGTTTTAAGGGATTTTTTAAGCTAATTGAATGAAAGGTTGAAAACTTGCTGTCTCTTATTTCACTTACATAAAAAACAGGATTTGCCTTCAGTTGGCTGTGTTTACTATTTGGATAATTTGTGAAGGAAAAGTTCTACTGTGGATATTTACTGCATTGTTTAGGTAATTACTTAGTAATGCAAACAGGTGCACAGAATCATGAATGGAGACAGTGTGAACAGTATGAACAATCTTTATAGATCCATTGGTGTAAGATATACATGTGTCAGTTTGCTCTACATTCAGTCCTTGGTCTGTTGTATGCATATATTAGTGCATTAAAATTTTTTTAAAAAACCAGGATGTATTTTTATTTTAATCATTTAAAAAGCTTATTATTTAGTACTTTCTTTATTAGCAGGAAGTTTTGGTTTACAGTATGACTGTATATGGTTACATGTGTTTGTTTTCAGATTACTGATTGTATCCAACTGCAGGTCTCCTATTGTTGTCTCCTCCACTCTCCCCTATGACAGGGGTAACATTTCAGGCAGGTAAGAACTCATCATTTTCAGTTTTACTCAAAACTCTTAGAACAGGAGCAGTGGTCCAGGGGTTAGAGCGCTAGACTATCGATCCGGAGGTTGCTGGTTCGACTCCCACCAGAGTTGAGAGTCTCCAGTGACATTGCACATTCCTCACTTTCGGCGCGAATACTGGTTTGAACCCAGGAAGCAGTAAGTTGGAAGAACTTGCCCGCCTAGTATAGTCAGAATTGACTGTTGGCAGAAATAAGTTGAACTTGAACATTTTCCAGTAAAAATGTTTGTTTTAGCAGAAATATATTTTCAGCTTATCTGAGCACACAGGGCTCACGATGAGTTTTTGGGATTAGTCTTTGTCTGTAGTTGTCCATTGTCAACTATTTGCTTTAAAGGACACCTCCTCTGGGACAACATCAATGAAATTTCTCTCAAAGCTACACCAAATCTGTTTGAAGAATTCCATTCTTTGAAGAACACAGTGCTATAGTCATTGCTAGAAGCAACAACTTAGGAAATCTTAACTGAAACTACAAGGCCTGGGGTCTGAAATTTGGTGTGTGGTATTGTCTACTGAACATCTACCAAGATTGTTCAAATTATGGCCCTGAGGTCATTATCAACCCTGCTAAATGGATCACATATCTTGTATTAAAATATATATCTTGTTAGAACTTACAATGTCCAGGGTTCTGAAATTGTATCATTGTGTATTGTACCTGAAATAAGACTTTTCAAATTATTTCCCATGGATCATTTTTAGCTCCACTTTTTGAAGAAAAAAAGTGGAGCTATTGTCATGACCCTCTTGTTGGCATAGGCAACGGCGTTGGCATTGGTTAAACTTTTTGTTAAGGTCCATTACTCAAACAATTGCTCACTATCAAAATGCGACTCCAAAGTACTTGAGCGATTTTCTTCAAACTCCATACACTGACATAGCACATTGGGAGAAAATGCAGTGTATAAGAGCAATAACTCTACCTTGCCTACTTTTAGAGTTATTCCCCTTTATCAGATTTACTTGAAAAACTTTGTCGGAAGCATAACTCCAAAAGTACTTGAGCGATTTACTTTTTATAGTTATTCCCCTTTATCAGATTTACTTGAAAAACTTTGTCAGAAGCATAACTCAAAAAGTACTTGAGCGATTTACTTCAAACTTCATAGGTCACATAGCACATTGGTAGGAAGTGCAATGCAAGAACAATAACTCTACCTTGCCTACATTAAGAGTTATTCCCATTTATCAGATTTACTTGAAAAACTTCGTCCGAAGCAAAACTCCAAAAGTACTTGAGCGATTTACTTCAAACTTAATTCACTGACAGAGCAGATTGGTTGAAAGTGCACTTTATAAGAACAATAACTCTGCCTTGCCTACTTTTATAGTAATTCCCCTTTATCAGAATTACTTGAAAATCTTTGTCAGAAGCATAACTTCAAAAGTACTTGAGCGATTTACATCAAACTTCATACACTGACAGAGCACATTTGGAGGAAGTGCATTGTGGAAGTACAATAACTCCACCTCGCCTACTTTTAGAGTTAATCCCCTTTATCAGATTTACTTAAAAAAAATTTGTCCAGAGCATAACTCCAAAAGTACTTGAGAAATTTACCTTAAACTTAGGTAATATACTGACATAGCACATTAGTAGGAAGTGCATTGCACAAGAACAATAACTCTACCTTGCCTACTTTTAGAGTTATTCCCCTTTATCAGATTTATTTGAAAAACTTTGCCCGAAGCATAACTCCTAAAATACTTAAGGGATTTTCTTCAAACTTAATACACTAACATAGCACATTGGTAGGAAGTGCAGTGTGCAAGAACAATAACACTACCATGCCTATTGTTGAGGGATTTTCTTCAAACTGCATACGTGCATTATTATATTTAGTTTTTGAAAGTACAACCGTCAGGTAACTTCTTCCTGGTGTGGGGGATTAACCATGTGTTACATGGCTCTTGTTTGAAATTTCTTTGGGAGTCAGGGTGCTCAAGGCCAAGGTCACCAGCTTAGATCAAAGAAAAACAGCTTCTACTGAATAGTTTAAGTGAGGGAAGAGATACTGAGATAAAAGACAGTCATCAAGTAGAGGGAAACAGTCTGAGGAAACATGCTGAGATTGCTTTTTAGTTTTAGTCTGCAGGTTGAAGGCAAGGTTACTAGCTTAGATCGAAGGAAAACTGTATTTTACCAATAATTTTAGTTAGGAAAGAGAAACAGAGATGAAAATTGGTGTAGAGGTAGTAAGAGGAAACAAGTTGGAATTGTCCTACAGGTCAGTAGATTCAGGGTGAAGGTCACCAGCTCAGATAAAAGGGAAATCGTTTCTTCTGAATAAAATAAGTTAGAAAGGAGATATTGAGACCGAAGAAGGTAAATAGGTAGGTGTTACAAGAAAACAGCTTTGGATGTTTTTGGGGATCAGTAGATTCAAGGTCAAAGGGACTCAGTAATATCAAACTTCCACTGTTAAAGACCATTAGAAAAAATTCCACTTCATTACTTAAGTTTGCATTGCCATTTTGCAAGAAAACTTGCAGTGTCAGCACAACCAAAGCTTACGATTGTGCATGGCATTTCTTGGGGCCAGATCATGGTCGTTGTTACTAAAAACAGATGTATTTTCTAGCTTTATGCTGAAAACCTAGTTTTGGCATTTTGCTAAGTTTCTTTTTATATTAACAATTATTTTGTCAACTGATTACTAATTGGATATTATGTGGTATCAACCAACAAATATAAATGTTGATAGATTCTGTGCCTCAGTGAATATTTATAACTACTTGTAGATATCATAAGAGCCTCAAGAGTCAGTAATTGTATAATGATTGTTAATATTCATTTCATCTTCAAATAGTTAGTTCATAATTGCATTGATTAAGGTAATGGTAGTTTGGTTACAGAAAACCTACGGGGCCATTTCTTGAAAGATACCTTACTTGAAAAGGCCTTGAGAACTTAATGCGCTAGATTTATTACCATTGACTGAAAAAACCCAGAAGATCATCATTTTAATAATACTGATAAAACTGACAGAAGAAGTTTGGCATGGTTATGTTAAAACAAATGAATGACAAATAATTATTTGTTTCCAAGAACAGCGAGAATCTGTAATTTTAGAAGTTTAATATAGCAGCTGCTTATAGGATGACTGCTAAATTGTTGACAAAGAAATATTGTAAGCAACCATTTTTTTTTTTTGTCTGGGAGACCATCCTTTCATATCTGTATGACATAACCATGGATCTAGTTAAGAAATAAGTTTTTATTCTGCAGTATATGTATGTTTATTTTCTTCGCTTGGTTATGTGTCATTATGGCTTCCCAAATTTAATGCAAACATTATTTTTATGGAAAGGATTTATTTGGCAACCTTGGTACTATTCATCAAATACATTATGTCAACAGAGTAAAATCATTAAATTTTAATTTATGTATTTTTTTAAATAAAGTTTCTTTTTAATATCTTAAATATAATTAAAAATTTCAGTCATGATCATTACTGCGTTTTTACAAAATAATTTGCTGTGGTAATAATCTTAATGCTCAGAAGAAAAGCACAGTATTCTTAGACAGTGGAAATAAATTAAAAAAATTGTTAAATTAACCTGAATTTCATTGATCATTCATTATACTTTTTTTAGAAAATAAAGGAAAATATTATTATTTTATTCATCATAGAGTTTAAGAATGCATTTATGTGAGAATATTTTTTCACCTGTAGACATGAGTTGTATGATGATTTTCAACCAGTAATGAGCCTCCACAGAAGTCGCTACCCATCAGGAACAAAGTCAGTAAGCTCTCAGGAAGACATGTTTCTGCTGGGACAGAAAATAGCAAGGGGAGATGATGCACCAGTAAGTCTTTTTTATACACTCATTTATATAAATGATGGTAGGTCATCTGGAAAAACGGTATTTTTCTTTTATCTGGAAAAATCATACTTTGATCCTTACTAATGATATCTGAAATAAATTCTCATTGACTTTGGTTTAGATAGAAAATAGGTATTGTTAGAAGTTTATTTAATGCCATTTTGCATCAGTTCATACTCTGGATCACATGTTGCTTTTTGGGATTCAAACATCTGTGTAATCTGTCAGTAACAAAATCATTTACTTGTTCAGTCAGATGTTGTTTTTAACTCCAGTGTTAGGGCTGACAGTTCTTTTTTAACCCTTACCATGCTGCATATCTGAAATGGACTGATCCATTAATGTTTATTGGGGTGCTTATTAAAAATTTACTGATTGGCAAATAGTGCAGACCATGATCAGACTGCACAGATTGGTCACAAAGGTAGAGTCATTTGCCTCTAGCATGGTAAGGGTTAAATACTTGTATTATGCAACCAGTGTGGTAAAATTCTGAGCAAGATCAGCATCTCTTTTAATGCCATAGTGATTACACTGCCTCCTTTTCATTTCGAAGTTGAGAGCTTTTAGCTCGACTATAGGAAGTATATGGAGAGCTGTCCTACTTAACCCAGGATCGACATTTACGGCCAGATTTCTGATTTAAGTTTTTGTGCAGTAAAATATTTTTCTGCCCCCCACAACTTTTGGGGAGGGGGGGGGGGGGGGGGCATATAGATTTGCCCTTGTCTGTCCGTCCAGCTGTCACACTGTCTGTACGTAGACCTGTTTGTGTCCCATGTAACTCCAAACTTATAACTGCTAGAGCCATGAAACTTTCTAAGAATAGTTGTCATCATGTGAACTTGTGCACCTGGGTATTTTGACACAAATTTATTGGAGATAGGCAGAGTCATGCCCCTCATTAAGCAAAAAATAGCAATTTTAGACTTGTGTCGCATGTAATCGAAACGTATAACTGCAAGAGCCATGAAACTTTCTAAGAATAGTTGTCAGTATGTGAACTTATGCACCTGGGTATTTTGATGCAAATTCATTGGAGATCGGCAGAGTTATGCCCCCAGATTAAGCAAAAATAGCATTTTTAGACTTATATAATGTGCAAGTCCAAACGTGTAAATGCTAGAGTTATTAATAGTTTTCATCATGTAAACTTATGCACCTAGGTGTTTTGATGCAAATTTATTGGAGATTGAGAGAGTTTTGCCCACTGATTAAGCAAAAAATAGTATTTTTAGACTTTTTTATGTTGAGGACAATGTTTATATATGCCTGTACAGGATTGTTTAGTGACTGTACAGTGGAATGTGGGGGCATCTGTTTCCTATGAACACATCTCTAGTTTACTATAACTTCTTTATTTCTGTAGGCATTTACTTCAGACTTCAGATATATGTTCTTTATCATCACCCACATCATATGTGGTAAGGTTCATAACTCTAGCACCTATTTTACCAGAATTGTCTCTCCTTTAAACTTAGAATTTCCTTAAAAATTGTAATATTTTACTATAACTTCTTTATTCCTTGAGGGATTTTCAATGATAGAATAATGAATATTATATGATATTTCATCTACCATGGAGAAGATTCTTGTCCATATATATCTATAGATCTAGAATTAAATTGATTTTTTAATAGTTATCCCTTTCTTAACTATCCAGTACTTAATAAATAGCCGAGTGTGCTGTCTCCACTGACGGCTCTCGTTTAGTTTCTTGTTATTGAAAAAACAGGTTCTTTCTCGGAAAATAGAGATGTTCTTGTCGTGATATAATTACATTTTAAAGTCAGAATTATAGACATAAACATGAAAAAGATATTATTTGAAATGACATCTCACTGTGTTGCAGAAGAGTTCTGATTTACAGCCATTCTTATTGATCATGTCTAGAATGTAGTCATTAAAACCTTAATATAGAAAAATGCCAAATTTTCTATGTTTAAAAAGGAAAGAAATATTTTGATTTAATAGTTCCAATAAATTTACTTTAATAGATCGTAAACAAGAAAAAAAACAAAACACTTCATTGATGTTAGAAAATGAGTTTAACAGTACTAACAGCAATAAATAGCAACATTCTGTTCAAAGAAGACAGTATGAGGGTTGTCCAAAAAGTTTGTGTACAATTCATAGATTAAAGTTTGAACAATGTAAATAGATCAACTAAAGTCAAATTTTCAAGATTCAGTAAACTACTGTCAGAATTGTTCATGAATACCAGTATGCTGGCAGATTTTCATTTTTATTTATAGGCAGATTTTTCTTAAATGTAATATTAGGTGATTTATGACTTCTGAAAATTGTTCAGTTTTCAAACAGACATACCCGGTAATTGTGATGTTTCTTCATTTTCATGGTGACTTTTCTAGGATGTTTCCTATAGTGAGTTACTGGAGCCATCTAAGAAGTTGCGTGAGTTGAGAAGGGCCTCATCTGAATCTCGACTAACAGTATCTGATCATTTACCAGGTAATATATGGACAAGACAGTTACATGTTTATTTAACCCACTCATGTTTAAACTGCATTCATCTTTATCAAAAACTGATGCCTTGAGATTTAATCTAGCTTGGTCCTTCTCATTGAAATATTGTTTTTTTTAAATGTGTTATTTTGATACTCTTAATGTATCTGTAATATCTGTATCAGGTCAAAAGTGTTGACCTGAAATTATTTCAGATCTGTTTGGATGTAATCAGTAAAAATGTTATTGTCAAAAATCACTGCAAATTCCGTTTAGTGTTAATTGCTTCCAAAAATAGAGAGGTGAAAAAAGATCTGAAGTACTCAAAAAATATATAAATGTTAAGTTTCTATCTTTTGCTTTTTGACTTTGATGAGAAACCTGCATGCTTTTTGAAATAGTCTGGTTCCTTTCATGGTATTTATGGCTTGACATTGTCTTAGTTATGTTAAAACTTTGAAATGATGTCAGACTCTTAAACAAGTTCTCAAAGCAAATAGAATTGATACTTAACATTCAGTGAAATGAAAGTTTTAAGGTGAAAGCAGTTAAATTTTGCACAGTTATTGATTTATGGTTGTGAAGTTTGGGGTCTTACCTATTCTGATTTTGTAACTCTACACTGTTTTATTATTATTACTAAGTTATTTCCAGAGATGTAAGACTTCTTTTAGCTCCAGGATTTCAAGTTGAAAAATTACAACTGTCCTGAAGTAGTCTTTTTAAAAAAGTGTACCTGAAACGGTAACAATAAAAATAAACATAACAGATGAACTTTGTTCACTTGACAGCAATGGTTCAAACAAAACAATTTCTTCAAACACTATCAGTGTCCCCCCCCCCCCCCACACACACACACATACATTACATAAGGTTATTAGATACTAGTACCTAAATTTCTTTCACTGTTGTTATAATGATACTTTGGTAATTTGTCTGTTACATCAGCCCAATTAATGTTGTGTTGTTTTGTGACTATTGATGACTTGTTATGTTTTGTTCAATGTAATATATATGAAACAGACTGAGGATACCCTTTTTATCCAGTCAGAAATTAAGTCAAGTAATGCTTACTGTGAATATTAAAAAAATGTGTAGGTTTTATGCTAGAGAACATCACTCCTGGCATCATATTAACTGCATTATTACTTAGCTCTTGATTAGCTGAAGCTGATGGCTCAAAATACTGATCCCACATACAAAATACCATGGCCACTTCTTGTTTAAGTGAACAAAGTTTATATTTATTTTAATTGCATGTTATCGATCAAAGGCTTTGGATTTTTGATAATTGATTTTGTTTTTTACAGTTTCCGTTAAAGGATGTGTAATGTACTTGAAGACTATACAAAAGAACACTTACATCTCTTACCTAGAACATTTTTAACCAGGTTTTCAATTTTGAAAATCCTGGTTATTAGATTGGGGTATGGCGGGCGGATGGGCGGGCGTCAAACGAAATTGTGTCCGCTCTGTAACTCTTCAACCCTTTGAAGAATTTTGATGAAACTTCAGACAAATGTTTACCACATCAAGATGACGTGCAGAACGCATGTTCCGCATGGCTGGCTCCAAGGTCAAGGTCACAGTGACATTAACATTGAAAATCCGGATGGGCGGGCGTCAAACGAAATTGTGTCCGCTCTGTAACTCTTCAACCCTTTGAAGAATTTTGATGAAACTTCAGACAAATGTTTACCACATCAAGATGACGTGCAGAACGCATGTTCCGCATGGCTGGCTCCAAGGTCAAGGTCACAGTGACATTAACATTGAAAATCCTGTCCGCTCTGTAACTCTTCAACCCTTTGAAGAATTTTGATGAAACTTCAGACAAATGTTTACCACATCAAGATGACGTGCAGAACGCATGTTCCGCATGGCTGGCTCCAAGGTCAAGGTCACAGTGACATTAACATTGAAAATCCTGTCCGCTCTGTAACTCTTCAACCCTTTGAAGAATTTTGATGAAACTTCAGACAAATGTTTACCACATCAAGATGACGTGCAGAACGCATGTTCCGCATGGCTGGCTCCAAGGTCAAGGTCACAGTGACATTAACATTGAAAATCCTGTCCGCTCTGTAACTCTTCAACCCTTTGAAGAATTTTGATGAAACTTCAGACAAATGTTTACCACATCAAGATGACGTGCAGAACGCATGTTCCGCATGGCTGGCTCCAAGGTCAAGGTCACAGTGACATTAACATTGAAAATCCTGTCCGCTCTGTAACTCTTCAACCCTTTGAAGAATTTTGATGGCTCCAAGGTCAAGGTCACAGTGACATTAACATTGAAAATCCTGTCCGCTCTGTAACTCTTCAACCCTTTGAAGAATTTTGATGAAACTTCAGACAAATGTTTACCACATCAAGATGACGTGCAGAAATTGTTGTCTCATTATTAAGTATACTCCTTGCAGACAGTATTGTTAGCCGAAATTTACATCCTACTCATTATCATGTATTCTCATGAATATTATCTTTTCCTTCATGTCATGTTATAATCTTTTGAATATTCATAGCAATCTTCATTCCAAAATTCATACTATAGTATAGAATCAGAACAACATTTTTGAAAACCTGGTTTCGTGGCATTGCCATGTTTCTTGTTAATTGATTTTGTTGTTTCAGAGTTCAATATTTAAGCTTCATACTAGAGTTATAGAAGAAACATATATTTATTCATCTCTAGTTGATTAGCTTTTTAGTACAATGTTAACATATTCAGTGGCTAATATTTTAGATTTATAAAGACTCTGAGTTAGTTACTCAGTTCTCTAAAATAATCTGAAGAATTCTGTATTCTTCCTTTTATTTCTACAGTGTCTTAAATTATGTGCCTCAGATATATGTTGATGGTACATTAAACTTGTAATAACTGTCCACAGGATTGTTCAAAATGTGAAATATTGTGATTTTGACCTATCTGTCAATTTGTGTCTTTTGTCTACAACATTTGATGTGCAGCTTGCATGGTACATGTCTGATTCTAAATAACATACAACAGGTTATTGTGATATTTTATCTCTGTTTCAAATTAGATGAGTCATGCTTTCTAGAGTTATTGCACATCAAATGTTTCAGAGATAATAATATGGTCAGAGGCCTAGAGAGTGATAGACAATGTACAGAATCTTGTCCATCATTATCCATTAATGATACTAAATGAAAGCTAGTCAATCTTCGGTATGTTTAAATTTTATTACAGAAGCTTGGCTAAGTTTGTGA
Organism: Cyclina sinensis; assembly: GCA_012932295.1. Classification (NCBI taxonomy): domain Eukaryota; kingdom Metazoa; phylum Mollusca; class Bivalvia; order Venerida; family Veneridae; genus Cyclina; species Cyclina sinensis. Next base: position 10,109,951 of record JAAONU010000012.1, on the reverse strand, counting down.
GACAGAAGCCAAGTCTCCCCTTTACTTTTCAGCTTGAAATTACAGAATATGAATGGTATCCTGCTTTATTTGATATTTATTTGCTTTAGTTCAACACACATCATAAGCTTAATTCACAAAAATACAAGTAAATTTAAGCTCACTGATGAATCAGGTGTATTTTTGGGGATCAGTTGTTATGGGTACTGATGTGAACGTTAGATATATTTTACTCATGAATTTCTGCATTTGCTGCATGTAAATTCTGCATTCGGCAGTAAATACTTGACTCATATGCTTTCACTTTATGTGCATACTTATGCCTGGTTGATTCCACAGGTCGTATATACACACGAAGTGTATCCGAGGACCCTTATCTATTGTCTGCTCGTGGCTCTATAGCTTCATCCACCCTTCATCGAGGTATACCTTTATTTCCGCATGTATACATCCAGTCTGTCTTAGCATGTCTTCCTTAATATTTATGTAATTATATATATCCAAGAAAGCCTGTGTTCATAATATCTAAAGTGATAATTATGTGTCTGTGTCACATAATGCATTTTGTGTTACAAGGTTGTTCTAACAGATAGTTATATTGGACATAAAATGTATTACATTTCTAACTTTATACTCAGCAAAAAGAGAGTATCCAAATACATTTTCGTAAGTTAAAGAATTCATTTCAGATAAATTCATAGGAATAATTATATAAAAGAATTAATTCTTTTCATGCTAAAAGCATTTTGTTCATTAAAATAGTGCCAGAATTTATAGCTTTTACTCATCAAATGTTATCATCACATACATTTTATCAGAAATGTGAGCCGAAATGTTTATTTTATCTTCTTTGATAGTCTCTGATGCAGCTGGGGACAAAATTTATTTTCAGTTATCTCCCTTTATTTAAGGTTAACAACAAAATGAATAATTTGTTACTAAATCACATTTTGAAAAATTGAACATTTCCAGTTCGTACACAGTTTAAGAAAGTTTTGCTTTAAGGAGAGTGAATAGATATTTATTTTGCTCTGAGTATAAAATGCACCAGATGTATTCAGAAAAAAAATATATAAAAATATTGCTATAAAGAATAGCATAGTTCATATTACTGCTAAGTATAGTGCAAGTCATCTTATTGCATATTTGGTAGATGCTAATGTGAAAGAAGATATTTTAAGCTAGATCAACACATTTATAAAAAACAACCCTCATTTCATTTAGTCTCCATTTGTAGCTAAAGATTTGTTAAGGAAGACACAACATATTAAGATACAAAACCTGACTGGGTTTTGATTTGGGGAAAAGCAAAATTTTGCCACACTGATTGCATTTTTGCTTCTTCATTTTATTTGATAAGGTGCATTCATTGCCTAATCAGAAGAATCATGCACATATCCTCATCAGACCTGTTGCATACATATTGCTCTCACATTCTGATCTGATTGTTTTCTTTTTTGTTTGTTGCCTCACATTCTATTTTGATTGGTTCTCATTCACATTCTGATTTGAATAGACACACCTTCATTCTAATCTGATCGGTAGCTTCCATAATTTCATCTGATTGGTAGCATTCACAGTACTACATGATCTTTACTTCTGCTTTTCTTACCAACCAAAAATAATAACTAAAATCTTCAGGAGGGCATATTTTGAACTGGTTCACATGATAAAGAAACTCAATTTACTCAGATTGATTTCATACACATTTTTAACCAAACTGAGAATATGTGATTGAACTTAGCTTCTGTTGTCCCTCATACATGCTTTTAGCTTGTGAACACAATAGAGGTCACATTTTTGGTCCAGCCTTAAAAAAACTGAAATGTTTTTCCAGATAATCTCTTTGACTGTTTCAAAACTGAGTTATGTTGATTCAGAAAGTAGGTCATGCACCTAAATCAAAGAAAACCCTTTCAAAAACTATGATGGTCATAGTTTTTAGCTCATCTGAGCACATAGTGCTCAGGGTGAGCTTTTCTGATCGGTCTTTGTCCATCTGTCCGTCCGTCATCAACTTTTCATTCAAACGATATCTCCTCTGAAAACAATGGGCCAAATTTAATGAAACTTGCCTGGGATGTTCCTTGCATAAAGCTCTACCAAGATTATTCAAATGGTTCTGGTCCATTGCATTTCTGGTTCACTGGAGCTAAAAATAGATTTTAAAAGTTGGATCTTTAAAAATCTTCTTCTCCAAAACCTCAAGGCCTGGAGCTTAGATATTTGGTATGAGCATCATCTAGTGGACCTCTACCAAATTTGTTCAAATTATGACCCTGGGATCAGACCTGAGCCCTTCCCAGGGGTCAGTTTATTATCCCCCCGCCAAAGGCGGAGGGGATATAAGGAATGCCCCTCGTCCGTCCGTGCGTCTGTCCGAAACAATTTTGTCCGGAGCATAACTCCAAAACTACTTTAGGGATTTTATTCAAACTTCATACACTGACAGAGCACATTGGTAGGTAGTGCAGTGTGAAAGTGCAATAACTCTACCTTGCCTTTTTTTAGAGTTATTCCGCTTTATCAAATTTACTTGATAAATTTTGTCCGCAGCATAACTCCAAAACTGCCAGAGGGATTTTATTCAAACTTCATACACTGACAGAGCACATTGGTAGGGAGTGCAGTGTGCAAGTCCAATAACTCTACCTTCCCTATTTTTAGAGTAACTCCCCTTTATCAGAATTACTTGATAAATTTTGTCCGGAGCATAACTCCAAAACTACTTGAGGGATTTTATTCAAACTTCATACACTGACAGAGCACATTGGTAGGGAGTGCAGTGTGCAAGTTCAATAACTCTACCTTGCCTATTTTTAGAGTTATTCCCCTTATCAGAATAACTTGGTAAATTTTGTCCGGAGCATAACTCTAAAACTACTTGAGGGATTTTATTCAAACTTCATACACTGACAGAGCACATTGGTAGGTATTGCAGTGTGCAAGAATGATAACTCTACCTTGCCTATTTTTAGAGTTATTCCCCTTTATCAGAATTACTTGATAAATTTTTGTCCGGAGCATAACTCCAAAACTACTTGAGGGATTTTATTCAAATTTCATACACTCACAGAGCACATTGGTAGGTAGTGCAGTGTGCAAGTCCAATAACTCTACCTTGCCTATTTTTTAGAGTTATTCCCCTTTATGAGATTTACTTGTTTACATTTTAAAAATCCCAGCATATACATGTATATCTAATTCTTGAATTCTTGAACTTATTTTCCCCCCGCCAAAGGTGAAGGGGATATTAGAAATGGTCTCTGTCTGTCCGTGTGTCCGTCCGTTCCAGTTTTGTCCGGAGCATAACTCCAAAAGTACTTGAGTGATTTTGTTCAAACTTCATATACTGAAAGAGCACATTTGGAGGAGGTGCAGTGTGAAAGAATAATAATTCTACCTTGCCTACTTTAAGAATTATTCCCCTTTATCAGATTTAATTGAAAAACTTAGTCCGAAGCATAACTCCAAAAGTGCTTGAGCGATTTTCTTCAAACTTAATACACTGACATAGCATATTGGTAGGAAGTGCAGTTTGCAAGAACAATATTTCTACCTTGCCTATTTTTTGTGGGATTTTCTTCAAACATTATTACATTGAGTGTTTGAAAGTACAACCTTCAGGTAGCTTCTTCCCAGCGGGGGGATTAACCATGTGTAACATGGCTCTTGTTTTACATAGATTTATATAGGGAAAATTTAAAAATCTTCTTGTTAGAAACCACAAGGCCTATAGTTTAGATATTTGGTATGCAGCATTGTCCAGTGAACCTCTACCAAGTTTGTTCAAATCATGGCCCCTGGGTCAAAAATGGCCCCGCCCCAGGGGTCACATGTTTTACATAAAGTTATATAGGAAAAACTTTAAAAATCTTCTTGTCAGAAACCGCAAGGCCTAGAGTTTAAGTATTTGGTGTGTAGCATTGTCTATTGGACCTGTACTCAGTTTGTTCAAATCATAGCCACTGGGTCAAAATAGGCCCTGCCCATGGGGTCACTTGTTTACATAAAAATATATAGGAAAAAGTGTAAAAAATCTTCACATCAGAAACCAAAAGGGATAGAGCTTAGATATTTGTATGTAGCATTGTGTAGAGGACCTCTACCAAGTTTGTTCAAATCATGGCCCCTGGGTCAAAAATGGCCCAGCCCCAGTTGTCACATGTTTTACATAGAGTTATATAGGAAATACTTTATAAATATTCTTTTAAGATACCACAAGGCCTAGTGTTAAGATATTTGGTGAACAGCATTGTCTTTTGGACCTGTACCAAGTTTGTTAAAATCATAGCCCCTGGGTCAGAAAAGGCCACGCCCCAGGGGTCACATGTTTTAAATACAGTTATATAGGAAAAACTTTAAAAAATCTTCTTGTTAGAAACCACAAGGCCTAGAATTTAGATATTTGTTGTGTAGCATTGTCTAGTGGACCTCTGCTAAGTTTGTTCAAATCATATGCACTGGGTCAAAATAAGTCCTGCCCCAGGGGTCACTTGTTTACATAGAAATATATAGGAAAAAGTATAAAAAATCTTCACATCAGAAACCAAAAGGCATAGGGCTTAGATATTTTGTATGTAGCATTGTGTAGAGGACCTCTACCAAGTCTTTTCAAATCATGACCCCTGGGTCAAAAATGGCCCGGCCCCAGTTGTCACATGTTTTACAGAGGAAAAAAACTTTAAAATTTTTTTTAGATACCACAAGGCCTAGAGTTATGATATTTGGTGTACAGCATTGTCTAGTCGACCTTTACCAAGTTTGTTCAAATAATAGCCCCTGGTATAAAAAAGGCCCCGCCCCAGGGGTCACATGTTTTACATAGAGTTTTATAGGAAAAACTTAAAAAAATCTCCTTGTGAGAAACCACAAGTCCTAGAGTATAGATATTAGGTGTGCAGCATTGTCTAGTGGACTTTTACCAGGTTTGTTCAAATCATGACCCTGGGGTGAAAACTGGCCCCACCCTGGATTTTGATTTTACACAAGGACTTATATAGGCAAAAAAAAACGGTCGTTTTTATGTTTCCCACTAAAGCCGCCCTTCTGATAGAGACATATTGTTTTTGCCCTGTCCATGGGTGTCTGTTTGTGTGTGTGTCTGTAACAGTTTCCTTTCAATAACTTGAGTACCAGTTGACCCAAAACTTTCAAACTTCACAGGGTTATTGCCCTTATTGAGTAGAAAAAAAACACTTTTGTCTTTTGGTTCAGTAGGTCAAATGTCAAGGTCAGAGGGACCTCTAGAGTGAAAACTGTTTCCACTCAATAACAGGAGTACCATTTCACCCAAAACCTTCAAACTTCATAGGATGATTGCCTTTACTAAATAGAAGAACCATATTGTTTTTGGGGCTAGTATGTCAAAGGTCAGGGTCACAGGGACCTGTAAAGTGAAAAGTATTTCTGCACAGTAACTGTAGTACCATTACAGCCAGAGCCTTCAAACTTTATAGGATAATTGTATTAGAAGAACCCTATTGTTTTTAGGGTCCATAGGTCAAAGGATAATATCACAGGAACCTCTAGAGTTAAAACTGTTTCTGCTCAGTAACTGGAGTACCATTTTACCCAGACCCTTCAAACTTCATAGGATGATTGTCTTTACTCAGTAAAGAACCCTAATATTTTTGGGGTCAGTAGGTCAAATGTCAAGGTCACAGGGACCTGAAGAGTGAAAATTATTTCTGCTCAGTAACTGGAGTAGTATTTCACCCAGAACCTTCAAACTTCATAGGGTAATTATATTAGAAGAAGCCTGTTCAGTATTGTTTTTAGTGTCTGTAGGACACTGGTCAAGTTCACTGGGACCTGTAGAGTAAAACTATTTCTGCTCAAAAATTTTGTACCATTACATCCAGAGTCTTCAAACTTATTGCAAACTTTTTCAAACTTGCAAACAACGAACACCCATATCAACCAATAACCATACTTGTAACATGAGCAATGAGACTCAGGTGAGCGATTTAGGGCCATCATGGCCCTCTTGTTTACCAAATCTTCATGAAACTTGCTCATAATGATGGTCCTGGGATGGGTTTGAAACTAAGTTATATGGGGGACAAAAACTAGGTCACCAGCTCTGATCAGTTGAAAACTTCATGAATACTTTAGACATTTTTTTTTTGCCCAAGCTTTATTACACTGCCTCAGAATGTTAGTCTTGATGAGTTATGGGACAAGTTTGTAACAGGGTTACATGGAGTTAAAACTAAGCAGTCCAGTCCAGTGAACTCAAATTTTGTTTCAGGTGTTAAGTTCAATAAGTTATTAATAAACAGCTATTTTCAGAAGTGTTATTGTCTATGTTTGAATAAACTGTAGTTCCATTGTAGCCAAGATGAGACCTGCATGACAAGATTAAAATCAACTAGAAATTATATCTGAAAGAATGTTGTATAGAAGCTGACTGTCTGTGGGATGAAGATTCTATTACTGCTTTGTTTGCTTTGAAATCAGATCACTGACAATATATCCTGACACTGTCTACCCGGATCCAGGAGATTATGCATTTTTCAGATTGACCAGAGTATTTTTCAAAAAGTACCTTTAATAGTTTATTAAATCTAACAATAGATCCTGCCCACTGAAGCCTCATGTATGTCACCAATATTGATCCTTGAAGGTACTTGACAGAACTGCCATTTTATAAGTTAAAAATGCAAGCAGTTATTTGACCATGAAAGCTAGTCTGTGATTATTAACCGTTTCCTTTACTGTTTGTCACTTATCAACTTTAAATAAGTTTGCATTTGTGTAAATTAATTTATTTCTGTCAGACCTAGATTTAAATTTATGATTTACATAGGTACTTGTTTTTGTTTTTCATTATAATGCTAGCTTTGTTAAAATTTCTTTTAGAGCCAGACTAGGTGGAGTCTGAACTACCCTGCCTATGTGCTGTATCTGCTTATTGCTTTTCTAGCAGAGAGCTATCACAAATGTTACGAAATGACCCCTGTCCACTTTGTATATAGCCTAGCTATCAGACCATCATATACTAGTAGCTTTGAGTGTTTCCTAGAATTACCATTAGATCTTTGCAAGAATACAAGAATAATTAAAAAGCAGTTTCATATGTTATATTTATATTAATTGTTTTGATAGATAGAAGGTATTGCAATTACCCGGTATTTACCTAACTGACATTGAAACATATGGAATCATTTTGTTTGTTACCTTTCAAAATGGCATATTCCTCCTTCTAACTCTGGTATGGGAAAGTGAGTGTAGGAAAATAGCCCACTAGGACAATAGCCCACTAGGAAAATAGCCCACTGGAGAATAACCCACTAGGACAATAGCCCACTGGGACAATGGCCCATTAGGACAATAGCCCACTTATTTGCATAATTATGCATTTAATTAAGAAGTTGAGTATTGTAATGAGTTTAAAATATAAGTATTTGTAAGTCAGCAGTGAAGACTTGTTTTTAAATGTCTGTTTTAATAAACAGCAGATCCAGATTCAATGGATTTTTACCACCTCTATACTTTTTACTCATGTTTTATTTGGTAGACATAGGGTATATATGAGTAAAAACACATTGTATAATTGAATATGAAAATTAATACAGAAAAAGGATTGAATTTGTTTTTAAAATATATAGCTGTGAATATTGAAACAATTAAACATCTATATTATTAGTTTATTACATCTGCACCCTTTTTGATAAGTAGTGGGCTATTGTCCTCCCTGACAAATTTAGCAGTGGGCTATTGTCTGTTCACCTGTGAAAGTAGTGAATGTTTTAAAGCATGAAATCAGTAGCTTACTTTGAACTAATAATTGTTAACAACACAGATTCCATTTTGCTGTCTATGACATAATCACTGTTGTGGTGGTTTTACCTTTGCTATTTAAGAAACAGGACCAAAAATGTTCTCGTCAGTAGAATTGTTTGCATTTTTAGTTACATTATCAAAAAGCTGATATTACCTTGCCACATTTTCATTTGTATATTACATAATTTCATAGACTACATTCTATTGAAAAATACTAAAGGACCAGATCAAATTCCGTTTATCATGTTCTGTAAACAGATTTGCAGAAATGCTGAGACTTGGTCAAAGGTTACATGTAAACAGACTGGTTGTTTTGTTTCACATCTTAAGGAAATGAATTTTAGCCATGCTCTTATAAAGGAAAGAAAAAAAAGAGCCATTTTAAGCCATTGTTTTTTAAGCTAAGAAATCACTTAAGCTTTAGTGTAAAAAAAAGAATGTCTAAAAATACAAAAAAGATCGATAAATAGATAAAAAACATGTTATTTATAAATGAAATCAATATGATGTTTTACCCTAAAATTTGAATTGGATGTGTGCTTGACAGATGTTATGTTTAGTGAGTGCAAGTGGTTAATGCATTTGGTAATGTTTATGATGACAGTCAAGGTTCTGTTTACCATTTTATTAAGCACAATATTCTTTTTGAACTTATAGATAAAGGCAACCTTACATAGATTTTATCTTGTATTCTTCAGTGGTGGAGGAGGATGAGGAATTGCTGTATAATCCAAACTTACTGGATGATCCAGAACTTCAGTCTGGTGGCTACAGGACAGTTCTGAACTTCTCTTCTTATATGGTAGGTTAATTTCTATAGTAGACGTAGCTATGGCAATTGCTTTACAAGTAATGCTGTGTCCGATTTAGACTATGTAGCAATTTTTACAGGACATTTTTCAATATTTCTATGATACATCTTAGGCTACAAGAAATGGCTCTCTTTACTTGCAAGTTCATTATTTCTATGATAAGTCATAGGCCACAAGAAATGGGTCTCTTTACTTGCAAGTTCATTATTTTTACGATAAGTCATAAGCTACAAGAAATGGCTCTCTTTACTTGCAAGTTCATTATTTTTATGATAAGTCGTAGGCCACAAGAAATGGCTCTCTTTACTTGCAAGTTCATTATTTCTATGATAAGTCATAGGCCATAAGAAATGGCTCCCTTTACTTGCAAGTTCATTATTTCTATGATAAGTCGTACTGTGAAATCATTTTTGTTCGCGAATTTTCGCGTATTTCGCGCTAGGAACAATGCGCGAATTTAAGACCGCGCTTTTATTAAACTAATTAAACATTTACGTTATCTGAATCTTGATCTTGTCCGAAATACCTGCATATATTTTGCACTCACTTTTGACCATTAGTTGTTGTTTTTAGCCAACTTGAATAATCGGATGTTTTTTTCAATTTCTAAATATCTAGCAAAATTAAAATGAAACTGTAAAGTTATTGCTTTCTAAGCAATAACAGGTAATGCAGGGTCAGGAAGACCTGGTACCATTGGCGGACGAGTGGCAACTTTGCCATTTTTCAGCCATTGAAGAATACTAGACATTGTATTCTTTTTTCAATGAGAAACAAACTTTTCTTCGCTATTGAAACATATTTTATTCTTTGAGGATGTACGAATGAAAGCGAATAGAAGTAACAACACATAATAGGACATGAATGAATAAAGGTAATTTTCGCAAGCGGCAATGTTTTTTTAGCGTAATTGATTAGGGACCGGTTACAAAAGACCTGTGGGTATTGATCTTTTCATCTGTGCACACTTAACCTGTCAATTAACGTCAGTTAACAGTTGGACCTGTCAGTTTGTATATTCGAAAGCGGGCCGCGTTAATTGACACGTATACACGCGTTGGTGGTGATCCAGCGTCATGCAGCTGTCGTCTGCTTTTTATGCTGATAAACAAAATTGAATCTGAAATTGAAAATGCGTGAAATTAGGACCATGCGAAGGTATCTTTTTTGCCGTTTGCGCAAAATTTCATCCCAGGGAATTTAAATGATTTCACAGTAAGCTACAAGAAATGGCTCTCTTTACTTTCTAGTTCAGAAATTAAAGGGAGATGGCAATAGTTTTTAAAAATGAAATATACTGCTGTGCTTACTTAGTGAAGTCTCTTGTACAACCTGTTGATTTCAGACATCTGTGATAGACTATGTGAAGCCTTCAACACTGAAGAAAGAGCTGAATGAAAAATTCAAAGAAAAGTTTCCAAACATTCAGCTCACACTGACCAAGTTTAGAAGGTACTGAATTTCTGATACAGTTTATATCATCCATATAAAAAGGCATTATACGTGTATGAGAATCAGAATATAAGTACATGTATATGACAGTATATATTACTGATATTATACCTTCCTCAGAATCATTATATTAATGATACTAAAAGTTGTTTCATACCTGTTGTATATGACTTAAATGAATATTCTTATTTGATTGAAGATCTGATACACATTATTCTCTATGAGAATTTATGCGATATAAAAAGGTTATAATGTATGATATACTGTTTCTCTTTTTCTTTATATCAACTTGTAGAGGACTTTGTAGAGATTTTTGAAATAAACTTGTGTATACAAGTCATGTCTTTTTCAGCTTGAAGAAAGAAATGCGTAGCATAGGTCATGTTAAGGTAGGTGGAGAACTGGAGATTATATTTAAAAAGAAATGAGGACATAAGTTGAGTTCTGATTTAAAATATATGTTGAAATTAATGGGAGATGTAAAAACAACATCCTATGAGCCTTCCTATATTTGAAATGTTTACAGCTAAAAATTTCTTTGAATAGATCTATTATTTACATATTTCTTGGTTAATAGAAAAGTGAAAGAATATTTTGTTATTTCATGACATTGAACTTGTCTTTATTTTATAGTTAACCTTTCACTTTGATGTTTTTTTTCACTTTTGTAATTAACTTAGAAATTGGCATAGTGTAAGAACAAATGAATATCCCAGTTTCGCCAGAGACACTTCACTTATTTTATTTTTATGCGATTTGCTCTTGTCCGTCCCAAAAAGTTGTGTCACCTGTAGCTCCAAAAGCGCTGGAGCTAGAGTCAAGAAACTTAACAGGAATATTGATCAGCATGTGAAGTTGTGCACCTGAGGTTTCCTATATAGATTTATTTGGAATTGTTAGAGTTATGGCCCGTTACTTAGTCAAAAATAGTGATTTTCAGCTTGTCTCGCCTGTACCTGCAAAAGCATTGCACCTACAGTCAAGAAACTTTACAGGAATGTTGATCAGCATGTAAAGTTGTACACCTGGGGTTTCCGGTATAGATTTATTTGCAATTGTTAGAGTTATGGCCCCTTGCATACTCAAAATTTGCAATTTTCAACTTGTGTCACCTGTAACTGCAAAAGTGCTGGAGCTAGAGTCACACAGTTCTGAGCAGGGTTGACATACTGTGTCTGACTGAAGCAAATGTCTATGAGAATCAAGTACAGTACCATCAGCGTGTTGGGTGGAGCTTGACATGTTTGCCTATGTCACGGGAAGACAACTGCCATGGTTTGTTGTTCTACACACGAGATTAGTTGCCAGTGACAACTTCCAGTGTTTCACATCAACCGCATATGGAACAAGTGTCAGTTACCATTGCATCAGAGCTCTGTCCAAGGTCATTCTGTCTTCTCTATAGATCTCCATCCTTGAACATAACAGACTTTATTAATGTTCTAACACATATTGCAGACCAAACTTCTCCAGATGTACTCTTTGGAGATTTCAACTTAGCTTTTAATTCTACAAATTATACAAGACTGTCACAGAAATTGAACAACTATTCCCAGTGTGTGCAGCTCCCAACTCACAGACGTGGTTCTACACTTGACCTTGTCTACATACAGAATGATATTCTACAACCCAGTTTATCCTGCCTTTCAACCTACTTCTCAGACCACAGCATTGTTGCCCTACAGTTTGATATCTAAAAATTTTTCCTTCTTCTTAGTGAGTTTAACGCTGTTCCAATGGTCAAATTGCAGACTCAGTTTGATTGAGCATGTTCATGGACAGTTATGGAAAATGCAAGTTACCATCCACGCCCATTAGCTTAAGCAGAATTCAACATTTAAGTATGGAAATGGTGAAACTTTTTTCCAACAATTGCTTAAAATTGTTTGCTATTTAGATGACAATGGATATTTCATAAACAGCCTGACTTACAGAACATACAACTTAGTGAAGGATAATATTCATCCATTGGTCACAGTGTTGGAGACAGTATTTTGAGTCTTCACACCACAACAGGTTTCTTATAGTTGTCATTTTGTTAAACCAATTTTATTAATGATTCAGCGTATATGACTATCTCATGGCCATATTGCTAGCTATATGAGTAGCTAGGTTGAGTGGGGGCATCTGTGTCCTATGGACACATTTCTAGTTATTGTAAAAAATTCAGTTTTATCAACAAAACTTAATAAGTCACTGATTGTTTTGTATTTTTCAGTGCAATATAGATTTATGGACAGTTGCTCAAGCATATGTTTTCTTTGAAAAAGTAATTCTCAAGGTAAGATACAAATCATATGCATTAATTTACCATTCTATTATGTCTGAACTTTAAATGTCGTAATGTTCTTTGCCTTTTTAACTACAGCTATGTTTAGGATTTAATTAGAATTACTGATTTTGCTTCTGTGAGGTTTTATCTGCATGCACAGGTGTAGTTACCTGGTACTATTAACTCGTCTAATGTTAAGTATCAAATATACACCATAAATACAGTCCATTGGTCATGTTTTGGCCTTGCCTTTTCCTTATGTCTCTTTAAAAATGGTTAAATTTAAGGTAAATGATATTAAAATCATCAATGTGAAAGAAAAGTGGTGTGTAAAACTGTTGTTCAAAATTTGTTTGCTTGGCTTAAAATAATCAGTTCTGTAATTTTGATAACTTTTTATATTTGATGTTAGACCTAAATCTTCTGTCATACAGCAGCATTAGCTGTATCATTTGATCATCTGGATAGAATATACTTTTTGCATTCTTGTTATCTTGTCTACTTTATTTTATTTACAGTTGTTGATCTCAAAGCAGAACAGGAAGCTGGTAGCAGGTGCTTGTCTCATGTTGTCTGCCAAACTGAATGATATCAAAGGTGCTGAACTCACAAAACTTATTGATGTAAGTAAATTGTTTATCTTCATGATGTAAGACATAAGATCTATTTCACAGAACATGTTGTGATGTTGAGAATAACTGGCACAACTTGACAAGTGAAAATGAAAAGTATCTTAGCTCTATTGAGTAAAGAATTAAATCATTATCATTTAGACCTATTTACTTTACATTAATTAGGAAACAAGTCCTTGCAATATATATATTAATCTTGCTCAATGACTGATTCATAGATTCAAACTAGTACTGGCACAAATAGTGTGGCATGTGGAAAATTAAACTGTTGAATTTGAGAGTGAGCAGTAAGACTAATTAGCTTTTTCCATAGCTTAAAGTTTATAAAACAGAATGTGGGTGTCACAATCTTGAGCTTCCACCAAATAATTAAAAGATGTAATCTACTCTGAGATTGATTCTTTCAGCAAATTGAAGATGATTTTAGACTACATCGAAAGGAGATGTTGGCATATGAGTTTGCTACCCTGGTTGCTCTTGAGTTTTCCTTGCTAATAGCTGACAGTGAGATCTACCCACACTACCAGAGGCTTCTCTATCAGTCCTGATACTTGTATCTACATAGATAAGTCTAGAAATTTATGTCTTAAATATTTGTCTTAGATGGATAAGTGTAGAAATTGAGTTATCAGGTACCATTTCCCAAGGTTGATAAGTTTTAGAATTGTAATTTTTTTACACTGGTATCTAGCAAATCGGTCTAGAAGTTAATGACGACTCTGGTTCTGAGAAATTCATTAAGTATAGACACAATACATACCGTTTTTAAAACAAATTTCTGGCTAACTTAATGAAATCTGTCTTTAAAGTACAACATTCTGATATCAGTTTTGCATCTGATGAATTCTTACCAGTAGAAGTTGGATTAATTTGGAAATAAAAATTTTTGATGCCAGTATCCAGTTAGATAATTAAAGAAATTGATTAAGTTGATATTGGATCTGGTATATAGTTTGTAAACTAAAAAGGTTGCATGACTTTTGATACCAGCATTTGTATTATGTCAGAAACTGAATTGCTTCATACAGGGTTTGAATTCATTGCTACCATCAGTAAGCTTTTATGTTTAAATTTTGATACTTATACCGAGTTAGATGAAATTCTAACAAGAATTCTATGAAAATAGTGTCTGTTTGTGTAAGTGCTGCTAAAACTTAGTCTGTGATGGATAATTCAATCATGTAAAATGCAAGTTAAAACTATTTTTGTTTAACAAATTACCAAGTGGTTAGTTTTATCATAGGATTAAAATGTTATATTTTAAATAATTATATTTTTTTATCAAGTCATACCTTAATCATAAACAGATAATTAGATATTATTACCCAGTACCCAATATAAAAGTCAGTTAATTATTTATAACTGTTCTTTGACAATGTTAGTGCGACAGGACCAGATTAGCTGTTGCCTGCATGTAATTTCATAGGAAATGTCTGCAGTCTTTAGAACCACAAATCAAAATCAGGCATAGAGGGACATGTCCACTTTAACATTTATATATTACTGGGCCCACACTGGCGTATCCACATGTTTAATCCATATACAGGGGTGATCTTGTAATTACATGCTCACCGGAAGTAGATATTTTACTTCATATTTTCGCTTCATCATAATGACTAATTTCATACATTGTCTAATTGTTAGATTCTGAGATACTGTGGACAGGAACCAAATTTTGTTTTAATAGAAATAATGTATGCACACCTCCTTTTCCTATGCCACTGAGTATTTGATACAAAAACGAAGATGCAATTTTTTGTGCAGAAAAAAAAAGTGCAGGTTATCCCACACGCATATGCTCAACATACGAAAGGTTAGATAGGGATTACATATTTGGATCTACTACTACTGCTATCTATGTTGTGGCATTTTATGTTCTACATAAATCTTTTTTTATTTTCTTTAAATCAGAAACACATATTTTGCACATTATCGCAATAACACACCAGCTTTTATGCTAAGAATGTATTAGCTGTGAATAAACAGAATGGACCAGTCTATGATAATATACAAGAGAGTTCAACAAAAAGCTCATAGGGTCAAAAAGTAATGCGAATTGAAAATCTATATGTTATGCCAGTAATGCAAATTTTAGATGTATTTTTATTTATTCATTTGTTTGTTTTAAAGTAGGTACTTGGGAAAGCACATCAGTGAAGACTTCAGAATCATTATACTGTACTTCTGAAGGGAATGGGTTGACCACTACACTATAATGTAATGCAATGGTTAAGGAAGGTCACTGCAACCTTAAGCTTTCTGAATAGATTTCTTTTGTGGCAAGGAAGTAAATGACAGAAAGCAACAAACAGAGGTTTAACTTGTTTCTTTGTTACTTTTCTCTTTCATGCTAGTTTTCTCTCTTAAAGTCTTTGATAATTATATCCTGATGATGATGATGATGAATCTGTATAACATATTGGTGAGCAAGCAAATTGACAAATATATGAATGATTGAATTAGTTTCATACCATGGCCATTTCAATGTTAATGCTAACACGTGCATCAGAAATTAATGTTCCGCTGATGAGTAGACTCCCTTTATTCCAAATAGAGGATTGATTACCAAAGCAAAATATGTGCCACGGCTTAAACTTCGCCCCCCTATCCAGTCGACAGTCTTTCAGCACTTTAAACGCTTTCATCATTGATAGATTGTGTAAAAGTGGTGCTCTAAGCATTCTGTCAAATCTGAACAGTTGCTGTTTTAAGTAAAGAAAAGAAAATGTAAAGACTGATTATAATATTCTTGTCACAAAAATGTCTAAGCTTTTAGAAAGCTATTTGTGACCAAGTTATTGGAGCAGTTTTATTCGCAGGAGAAATTTAAGTTAGTATGATTAGTATGTCCTTATAGTATTTGATATAGAATTGTATTTTTTTCTAAGCACAAAGTGTTTGCGGGAAATATTTTCCCTTTTGTTATGTGTCGTCATATAGAAGTTAAAACTTCAGACATTCTCTTGCAAGTCATAGTTGTTTTTACAAAGTATCTTCTCATGCATTTTGTGATGAGATGGGACTATTTTTTTTATGATTCTCAAAATTAGAAAAAGAATACCAAAAAAGAAGGCTGGATAAGGGTTGCTTACTTCTGTTTCTTAAATGTTTGAAATCTACTTTTCAGAAAATGTGTGTTCTATTATAGTATTCTTGTCACAAAAATGTCTCAAAGATATATGACAAATCTTTACATTTGGATACACTTCATACAAGGGAATTTTGAAAATCTCAGTTTTAAGGTTACTACAACAGACTCTGCTTGCAACTTGCAAAAAGTAAAATGCTAGGTTGTTATAGTATCTCCTCTTTTAAAAGGGTTTTTGAGATACCTCTGTCATTGAACCTGTTTACACCTCAGTTCCTTGTTCCATGTCGGGATGCAGATGCAGCAGGTGGATAAGCAGTCGGTATCTTTTACTAGCTGGTGGTTAACCAGCAATTGCATAAATATAAAGATTTGACATTATATAAAGAAGAGTACTGTATAAATATTAAAGTTCTAAGACAACTGCCTAGATGTAAACCAACTGGACAAGTGACCTTGGTAACTCTGTTAACATCATTACCACCTATAACGCACCCATTTGTGATACAACATGAAAACAATTTACAAAAATTCAAAAGTTGCCGACCAAAACTATTTACAACACTGTCACTAGTAACTTTTTCTGTAGTGATATCATATCCTGACTAGTTGTGTACTCATCCTGCTTTATCAGTCTCTCTCTCTCTCTCTCTCTCTCTCTCTCTCTCTCTCTCTCTCTCTCTCTTTGTTGGTATAAAACTATTAAAATGCTTCCTTGCCCTCTCCATGGCCTGATGGCTTATTTTATTGCGCCAGCATTGTCTGGGTAAGATCTGAGACCAGACTAGCATAATATCAGGCATTTCATTCTTAAGAATTTCAATTGTCCGCAGAATCCTTTTTAGTAGGACCAGTAAAGAAACTTGAGCCAGCTCTGAAAGCTTGTCAAGTTCCTCTTGAGGTATCCTAAGCTGCATAAGAATTGAGTTCAACTCGAATCCTAAAAATATTAATATCTCTGTTGGCCATACTATGTTAACTTCTGCCAAAGGTATGCCTAGCACCTTACAAATTCTTTGAAAAGCAAACATTCAGTTTAAACACTCATTGGTTCCAGACTGACTCATGAAAATGAAATCAACAAAGTAGTGATGAATGATACCTTCTGGTACCCAAAGACTGAACTAACCAAAAATTTTCAAACTTTGCAAAGAGAGCACAGGAAAGAGCACAACTCATTGGCAAACGTTTATCAATAAAATAAAACCAATTCATTGTAAAAACCTATTAGTTCAAAATCAGTAGGATGAATACTAGTAGGTAATATTCTAAATGCACTTTCTACATGAATTTTTCCCAATAATGTATGACAACTACAAGTGAGGTTAGGGAATCAGTAACCTGGTCAAAGGATACATATTTGACTGAGCACAGTTCAGAATCTATGTAAACATTCAAGCTTGAATCATTGAGATATGACAAGTGATGTATTGATTGCCATGAACCATTCTTTTTTTTTTGGAACAAGACCTATGGGAGATAACCTGAGATTTTTATAGGCCTTTCTTTAAATGGACCTGCTATCTGTCCTGCCTTCACTTCCTTCCTAACTTTATTTAATGCTTCATTAGGGTATTCTAACACTGACTTTAAATTTTTGCAAAAAGACTCTTCTCTGGGCCAATCGTACCGGAGCTTAAAACCATAAGTGAAACCATTTATTATTATTTATTTATCATTTATTATTATTAAATCTGCAGCAGTAGCCCTGTTTGGGTTATCCTGCCAAAAATTCCTGCAAATCATCTAGATTGATTGGTGACTTTGCTAGACCAATGCAGACTTCATTGGTTCCACTGCCTCTAGTTCCTGCATTAGGATTTGACCTGCTAATAAAAATATTAGATCTGTTATTTTGCATGTGAATCTTTTTTTGACGAAACTGTTCGTCATAACTGAACCACCCATTACCAGCTACCCTTGATGCAGCCAAATTGACATTAAACATATATAAGAAGACCTTGATAATCGCAACTACACACAGAACTATATATTGATGATAAATCAGAAATGCATCAGTTCACGAATAAATATCAAGTGAGGCCCTTGCCTTCTTTTACTTGAATATGTCCCGCAACAACAATGACTTGTTTGTCCTCATTTACCTTTCATGTAGGTAAAATAGTGTGCATTTCCCCAAATTGTCCATTCATGATTGTTGATTTTAAATTGTTCAAATGAACCCCAAGATCTCATCTAAGCAAGGTTGCTCACCTGATTCCAAGGGGCTTGCCTCCTGATGCCATGTTTGGCTGACACTCAACTGCTCAGTAACCTTCTTGGCTACTTCATCTAGCTGCAGGGTGGATAATACTACAGGAACATTGACATTCTACTGTGGACCTTGGTGTTTCTGTTGGTCAGGCTCTGGCTGAGCTGGGGTAGGTTCCTCTTGGTTCTTGCCCAGTGAGGTGTCTCTGGTGGCCACCCTTCCTTTTTTTGCTTCTAGCATCTGGAAAGTTGATGCAGACTGCTATAGAATAAGTATTTTACCATAAATGAAAAACTCAGTGTTACAATGTAACAGTTGAAACAACAGCTTGAACAATAGCCCCCTCCCCCACACCACAACCACCACCAACGCCACCTCCCTGCCAAAAAAAAAAAATTGTTTTTTCATCTTACATGACTAGGTACTTGCTCTCCCCCACTCAGATGTTTTTCACTTGGGCCACTTGATTGACTTAGTTATGATTTATTTTCCAGCACAGAAAAGTGCAGCATGCTGTCTGTGGATAGGTCTTGTTACATGCATATAATAACCTAAGTAGTACTGAAATCCAGTTTTTTCAACGCTATTTAAAATAATTACCATATTGTTAAATAGGTGAATGAGTTATGGAAGAAAGGCATTGTCAATGAGTTATGGAAGTAAGACATTGTGAAAGTGGTATAGCGGCTGACACATTTTGAAAGAGGTTTATTTGTAAAGCAAGTACTCTCAGCCTATCAAGCAATTAACTATATATTCTTTGTTTTCTCAGGTAATGAATTCCCTTTCTGTGACATATTCCCATTTGTGGGGGCATCAGTGTCCGACAGACAAGTCTAGTTGAAAACAAGAAATAAACAAATTAAAATCCATTTCAAAAATAAACTTTTATGAGCTATGTACAATGAAATACAATTAAAATTTTAAGTCTGTTAACATCAGTTTTAAACTAAATTCAAACTGTAAAAGTTCTTTATCTGTAGTTTATTAATACTAAGCATACCTGTCAGTCATGTTATTCCCTTCATACATGTACACCTCATGTATCATTACATTTTGGCTATGGCACTCATCTTCACTGTTGGTGTTCTCATTTTGACCTTAATTACAATTATTACACTAAATAAACATAGAGTGAGCTAGAGTGTAGTCACTGTATCAATACAAACATTGCTCAGTTTTCAAAATGAATATAAAGTTTCATAATGTATTAAACTGTCATGGATTCAAACCCTTTGCAAGCCTTGTGTTCTTCTGAGGCTTCAAGATAAGACAATACATCTAACTATTTAACATACATCTAAAATTTGGACAAATCTGATGTCAACTGCTGTAGAATATTTTAGTATCAAAATCAAAACCACTTGACAAGTTCTTAACTGAACAAAGAATAGAAAACTACCAGTGAGTTTTTAATCGGTGACTTACTTGGAAGAGAATCAATACCACTGTCCAGAAACTCTTTAGATTGACTGCTGTTATTGGACAACAGGTGGCATATAATAAGTTCTTCTGTTGGAGAAAGTTTAACCTGTGGACCTCCTCTAATCTTAGAATTGGACTTTAGCTTCAATGTAACATGAAATAATCTAATACTTGTAATCAGTCATCATTAAATCTAGTAAATTTGTATTTAATTTATTAACATCTGTCAGGAAATGACTTCAAAGGACATCATAAAAAAATGTATGTATTTTTGTTTTCTGATGACAAATTACAATGTGTGCATGTGGAGACCAACGTTGTTTAAATTCAATTCGAAAGGAGAAATGCTTGATCTTCCTGGAGTTAAAGGTGACATAAAGAAACTATCGGCAGAAAGACTGAAATTGATGGTCAAAGTGCATTGCTGCAGTAACTGGGTTTGACTTCAACTGAGCAGACTTCTCTTCAAAAGAGAGGCTGTCAGTTTCTTCATCAGTAAGTGGTTTACCTTCTTGTCTGGGGATACTCTGTAAGGTGTCATGCCACTTGAGATCTGCTGATGACAGTGATAAAAAACGTGAATATTCCAAACTGTTCAACAGCAGCTAGTAAATTGTAAAGAGCTTTTTGCCAATAATATGGAGGTAAGCCTCTGGCTTTTTGGAGGAAGGGGTAAGCTTTGTTGTAAATAATTAATCCAGTCAAGGTGTCTTTGTCATTGATCATTCTTGAAATTACTATACCTTCTTCTGTTGATCTGTAATTTTTTTCTCAATGCAATGGATACATTATGTTGTCAATTACCTGTTTATATTCTGTTGTATACTGTGCAAAAAAATAAGTATTCTGTATTCTTGCAAATTTTCCAGTGTGGGTACAGATCTTGGCATTAAATTTCTTTTGGGGGTTAAAGGAATTTCTCTCGTAACATCAAAGCCAAATTATCCAGTTGGGAAAAGCTTTGGGAATGTGATTTCTTTACATCCCTTGTCCATCATGAGCCCAGCTGGGGTCTTTCCTTCCCCTTGAGAAAAGTTTTTGACATGACTGGTGCCAGATCAATTGCTTGAATACATGTATTGAAAGGCTCTTGCTCTGTACATTCTTTGGGTAATTGAATGGTATCTGTATTTTCATTTCTTACATCTAATTTCCTTAAAATGAATAAGAATAAAGATTGTAACCGAAGGAAAAAGGTGCTCTGTTTCTAAATTAACTTTTTAACAAAGTGTACAAATACAATTATAAGTTACCTATTCTTTTCTAGCATTTACCTTAGCATGATTAACAAAGTGTACAAATACAATTATAAGTTACCTATTCTTTTCTAGCATTTACCTTAGCATGAAACATAAGATAAATTAATATTTTTGTCAAGAATGCATTAAAAGAAATGAATTACAATTATTTTCCAACAAGTCTTCTGGAATAAGGAGATAAAGAAAAAGGTTGAAGGTTCGAGCCAAGCTGGGTCCAACTAGTTTCTCACTAAATCTACTGATAATACCAGGAATCAAGGTCAACAATTGCTACCTTTACTCTAAGGTGGGTTTGGTGGAGCTTTGTGGCCAAACATGTCATTGAACTCATCTAAATATTTCCACTGACTTCTGCCATTGCAAGTAGACTTATTTTCATCAATTGTAAGTCTTCTTCAAATTCTTCCTATTTTTGAGCTGTTGTGAAGTGACCAAAATTCCATTATTGTTTAGCTGTTTAGAGATAGAATTCCAAATTGTGTCATGATATTTGTTTTGCTTGAAAAATTCAGCCTTTTCCTTCTTTGTACTTATTAGTGCTTTCTCTTCCCATTCTTTCCAAATATGATACAGATAACATGACAGTATGATAAAGTGACTTTCATGCCTGAAAACAATTGCTAATGCCTCTCCATGACATGGATATATTCAAATGTTTTATGGTCTCAAAACAGTTTAATGGCTTCAGAACTCAACTGAAATTGTAGACGTAAGTCCAAGGCTTTTAATTTTGTTTGTTTGTTTGTAAGGGGTTTAAAGCGGCTGTCAACAACATTTCAGTGATGCTGCTGTAGCCAGTTAATACACCTTTTCTGGGAAGGCTTAGACACTATAAACAGTTTACCAGTACCTAGTATTAAATATGCAAGTAACAGAGAACTTGCTGTACACAAGGATGATTTTGGAAATTATTTGGTAAAGGCTTGGCAATGAATCTTTCTGTAATTGCCCCCGCTTGTTGGACAGGCGTGCTTGTACCTACAATTTGGGAAGAATGGACATTTAGTGTTAGCATTGAAATAGTTACAAGTTAAAGACAGAGCTTTAGAATGTGTAACATTACTACTATTACTTCTAACACTTGAGTAAGGGTGAGGCTTGCCCAGAAATGCTGGCTGGGGCCCAACTTGCTAACTGGATGTTACATACAGAAGCCAGTATTCCATGTTTATATTGCCCCAAGATGAATGCGGATTTGCAGCTTTATGTAGATGAAACTGTTCATCGTAACGCCACCAGCTACTTTGCAGATCTCTGGGCAGCCATAGGAATATCTCTAAAATATTTCAAAACTTCTTGACTCCGGTTTGAGAACCTTTCGAGCATGATACTCATAAATATTATATATGCAGATGACCACTGCTCAATTGAAAGCTTTGAGGCTTTTGAAATGGGAGCGGACATCACCAGTTTTCCATTATTAAACATAAGCTCCCCTTGAGGACCATATTCAGCATAATCATGTTGTTCCCTGGAAGATTTCAATAACAAGCTAAAGTCAACAAACTGACCCTCCCATATTTTGTCTTTTATTTCTTTAGGCACTGTAGACCCTACAGAATCAAAAACACTCTGAATATTTGAAGAGTGGTTACTCCGTATATGAAAAGAGTGGTCATCCACAGGCAAGGAAAATTCTTCAATTTCATCATGATTTCTTTTGGGGGTAGTTTGAAAAATCCTTGCTGGATACCTTTGTTGATTGCATCTGTGGAAGATTCTCTTGACATGTTCCTGGCCCTTTTAGCCCCTTGTCCCCTTGCAGAGGTTGCTTTCCTTTTAGGAGGCATGGAAATTCAGGATTGCAATGGATTTTAATTTTTGTTTGTTGAAATAAGCATCTGGAAGCTGTCCAGCTTCAATCTCTTTTTTTTCTGATGTTCTCAAGTATAAATAGTACTGCGATGAAAACACCCCAATAGATTTTAAGTATGTTTGAAGATTACATTCTTCTCCATTTGGTTTGAGGAATTTTGAAATCACTTCTCCATTGTATGTTGACAGGTTCACTTCCATATCTGATAAGTTTCCCATATAATTTTTTCCTTCTGGAAAAAAAATGTGAGTGGCGTAACTTATCACTGTTTCAACGGTTTGGTTTTCTTCTTTATTAAACTCGTATATCCTTGTTCCACCCCCTCACCGTGCTGTTACCTGTCTGAATTTTCCGCGAGTTTCATGCAGCCATCCAAGATGTAACGTGTATGTGGGATGCCTTCCAGCACCCCGCTGTTTCTGAAACAAAAAAAGTATATTTAACAAATGTCATGTAAAGAAAGACGGTCTTATATCTGAATTACGTAATAAAAGTAAATATGTATTGCCCTCTGCATATTGCCTAATTAACATGAATATCCAGGAAAGTCTGATGAAAATCCACCAAGGCAGGTAGATTTATCTAGAAAGTTGATGAATCTTTGAATAATAGGTACCTCATCTCCACAAGTATGTATACACTGTTTAATGACAAGAGCCTAAAAACATGACTCACATGACAAGAGGGCCAAGGTGGCCCATATAACTCTATGTTAAACTGCTGACAACCAGGGTGGGACCATTTTTGACCCCTGTGGAATAATTTTGCCAAACTTTATAGAGGACCACTGATGATGCTACATTTAGTTGCGAACAAGAAGAAATACTCTTAATATTTTTGTATTGTGAGTTATGTCTTATGTATTATGACTTTTGTATTATGTCTTATGTATTTAGTCTTATGACATATGTCTTCTGTGCTAGGACTTCTGTATTATGACTTCTGTATTATGCCTTATGAATTATTTCTTCTTACTGGTGTCACCCCGGTGTACAATTACTTCCGGGTCATTGTAGCCTAGGAAGTAGTTCTTTTTAAATTTGTTTTTAAAGCTGTCCATAGTGGAACAGGTCAAATGTGTACTGTGTTTTCTGTTACTGTGTGATTTTTATGTCATTTCTGTTAACTCTGACAGTTGTTTTATCTGTGTTCTTCAGGATTACTTTTTCTGTATGGAAGAATCAAGAATTACTCCTCCGATAGTGTGAAAACGTGTAAATAGTCTGACAGCTTGCACATAAACTATGCTAGCTCCTTTTTGATGATTTACTTGTGCATTCTAAATTGGAAAACAATGTACATATTGATTCTGTGACTTGAACAGTCTTGGTAGAGATAATTGTTTATGGTTTTCCTATGTAAAAACCATTTATTTAAAATATCAAGTGACCACGGGGCATTTTGAACCGGGGGTCATTATTTGAACAATCTTGAAAGAGGTCTACTAGGCAATGCTACACACCAAATATCTAAGCTCTAGTATTAGTATTTTCATTTTGGTTGCCATGGCAACCAGACTTACACATGGAATAGAATTATTTGAACAACTTTGGTAGAGCTTCAAGCAAGGAACATCCCTGTTAATCTTGGTTGAAATTGGTCCAGTGGTTTTAGAAAGAGATATCATTTCACAGCTGATGCATGCATGCACACACGCACATACACACAGACAGATCACAATAGCTCACCTGAGTATTAATCAGGTGTCCTTGAGCTAAAAATATTTGAGTTTGATTAACATTTTCTATATTCTATATAAAAATATGCTAAGTCAAGACCGTGACCTTGAACTTGGACCGAGGAACCTGGGGTTTTGTGTTCGACTCGTTGTCTTATGGTGCTGGACATTTGTGTCAACTTATTTTGAAATACATGTACCATGACCATGACAGACTTATGCTCTTGACAAAAATTTGCAAATTTTTCACCTTTGACCCCTAAGTGTGACCTTGAACTTGGCCCAAGGGACCTGGGTTTTGCACTCCACGCATCGTCTCATGGTGGTGAACATATGTGTCAACTTATTTTGAATTCCACCATGCATGACAGAGTTATGCTCCGAACAAGAATTTGCCAGCAGACAAATGGACAGACAGATGACAGGGTAGTTGACATAATATTCTTCCAACAAGCAAAAAAACCTTCTTTGGATTTTCCATAAGTTTATCTTTTTCCAATGTTTTCTGTTTTTTTCTCTTATGGCCAGCTATGCTTTGAACCAGTTCTTTAATACGTTTTCTTCTTGCATTTGCCTGAAGGAGAAATAATTTATATTTAATACAGAATATTGCAGGATTAAGGTTGCACAAATGTATCAATCTGACACTGGTGACTTATATCAATTGCACTTAAAAATTCACATTTTTACAAACTTTAGTAAATCTGTCTTGGGAGCATCTTGTTACTTAAAATGCTACAGCTGATACAAACAGGCAACATGTTAAGCCCACTTACTGTGACTCCATTTTCAGTAACCCATGTAAAACTCACATGATAATTTTATTGTGAACATTTTGTTAATTTCAAATTCTCCCACCAACTTTAGTTGTTGTACAAGGAAGCTTGTACATAATGCCAGCAGTGCTACCAACTTATATGTCAATTTTTTCAAAGTTAAAGAGTCAAGAGGCATCCAAAGAGCAAGAACACCAAGAACTGTAGCAACATTCCATGTTGACGTGTATTTGGGTTTTGGAGGAACAGTATTGTGAAGACCTTTCATAAATCTGCTAATAAGTGTAAAGTTTCTGTTACTGTAAGAGCTATCCAAAAGTTTAACAGTCTCTAATATAACAGCCTTATGCGTATTAATAACACTGTAGGACTTGTTCATGTTCATTAGGAAAAATAAATAAGAAACAATCATTTCTTCAGATGGTTGAATGGGATTACTGTTCCGAATAGAACACCACATTGTCCACTTTTTCCATGCACTGGTATATTGCTTTCTGGTACCGATTCGCCAACTTCCAATGATCGTCTCTGTAGCATCTGTCGGAACTCCTCTGTTTTGAAGCGATTTCCTGACACAAGTACTCCAATCAGCTGCAGATTCTTGCCCATTGGATGACAGGCTCCATTGTGAGGTAACACGACAATATCTTTGTGTTGTGGTAACCTGACAGGAATAGAAATCAAAGAATGAAGCAACAAAGGGAACCATGTTTGATTTGTCCAAAAAGGACACACAAGAAGAGCCTCCTCAACATGGTCTTCTCTGATTTTATTCAGAATTCTGCCAACCAATCTAAAAGGTGGAAATATGTAAGGTTTATAAAAAGACCAGTCAAGACTAAATGCATTTGAGCACAAGGCATTTGGGTCTGGTGTCCATGACACATAGGTTTTCATCTGTGTATTTAGCCTGGATGCGGAAAGATCTATATCGGGCAGAATTAACTGTGATGTTAGTCTTGGAAAAATTTTTCTTTTAAGCATCCATTCTGTGGTATCAGAGAAATTGCGTGACAGAAAATCAGCTGCAAGGTTTTCATGACCTGGTATATGATATGCATATATATGTTTCTTGTCAGACACCATTCCCAAATCTCTTTTGCTAAATTATCCATTTTTTCATTTTGCATTCCACCGAAATTATTAATGTAAGCAATGGCAGTAGTCGAGTCAGACTGTATTCCAATATGCACATTATTTTCATTGCTAGCCCAAGATTTCAGGGCAAAGAACACTGCAAGCAATTCAAGATAGTTAATATGATTATGACTTTCATAAGATGTCCATCTACCTCCGGATTTACCATCTTTTTGTAAACAATTTGAACCAAAACCTTCCTTCGAGGCATCACACTGAAGCCAAAAGGAAATTTTGCCATATCTTATCATTTTGCCGTTTTTAACACGTATGTTCTTTTTCCACCAAAGAACTTCCTGTTTTTCTGTCAAACCTAGTTCAACGAGCGATTCAAAATCTGAAGAGATTCTTAATGCCTTGACCTTAAATCTTTCTAACTGTCTGTAGTGCAAGGGTGCTTCTAAAACTGCATGAAAAGCATTTATCAATAAACCTATGAAGGAAGCTAACTCCCGTACTTTTATTTGTTTTTTACTCAAAATACTATCCGCTAATATTAAAATTTTTTTGATCTTATCTTCTGGAAGGAAGACTTTGAAAAGAACTGAATCAAGGATGTAACCAAAATATGTAATTTTCTGAGTAGGAATAAAAACTGATTTTTCTTGATTGACAACAAAACCTAGAGATTCCAACTAACTTATTAAACATAGTCAGTGCATTTTCAGCACAAGTTTGCTTATCCAAATCCATTTCGATGGAATCGTCAATATAATAATAACATCTAATACCAATCTGATGGAAAAGGGCATAAACTGGTTTTAAACACTTTGTAAAACAGTAAGGTGCCGACGATACCCCAAAAGGCAATACAATATGTGAATAAAGAATATTTCTCCACATGAATTTTAGATAATTGAAACAATCTTTGTGTATTGGGATAGACCAGTATGCTGATTTAAGATCTAGTGAGGTAAACCAGTCATTTGGTTGTACCAACTCTAAAACAAAATTGAACGTTTCCTGTTTGAATTTTTCATAATGTATAAATTCATTCAAATTTTTGAGGTTGATGACTGGTCTAAACTTGCCATTTGGTTTTGGAACCAAGAAAATGTTGGAAATAAATTCACCAGGTTTATGTGCTGAAGGAATGATGGCCCCTTCATTTAACATATTTTGTACTTCGGCATCAATTAAACATTCCTCACTTTTTGAGAAAGGAATAGGATTTGGAATTTTATCTTGAAAAGGATTACCATCAAAAGGAATTTTGTACCCTTGCACTGTTTGTAAGACCCATTGATCTGAAGTCAGAGCTTTCCACTCATTAAAAGAATTCAAAACTCTCTGGGCATTGCTTACCTTTGCTCTAAAATCTTGGGTTTCTAGTTTGGGTTGCTGGGTGTAGCGGCTGGTGGCGTATTCTTCTTTGTTGCTCTAGGCAGAATTCTATGCTGGTGGCCGAACTGACCATATTGCTGTAGCCTTTCAGCTGGTCTGTTGTAAGGATACCCTCGGATCCTAGAACTTCTGCCACGACCGCCCCAGGACCTACTCGGCCCATAATTGCTCTGCCCTCTAGAAGGCCTGTAAAAGCCAGGATTGTATAAATTTCCCCACTTTAATGCTCGTTTCACACTTTTTTAACTCTTTAGATATGTCATCACCAAAAAGTTGGGATGTGATAGGTGTACTAATGCTACATATGTTTGAGTACTTTGCTTTTAAAGAGGGCCTCAAAAGATAGCGTCTTCTGACACTAAGCAAGAATTGAACTTGACCAAAAATGGTAATTGAGTCAGCAATAAGGTCTTTGACATGGGGCATGCTAGAAATTTGCGATTTCAGTATTTTTGCTAATGACAAAATTGGAAACCAAACCAAATTCTGAATGTCCCTAAGGGATTTATCAGTAGTCTGAACTCTTTTCAACTTAGTCAAATCACCCCAAATTTCTTCATTTATACGAGGGGCTGTCATTAATTCACAATTAGCTGGAACCTTGTACTTATCAAGGATATCGTCCAGCTGACACTGCTGAGTGCAGGCTGTATTAATCAAAGTTGCAAGTGATTCGCTTATGGGATCCCCCTTATCTGGAATTTTTAACTTTGGAAGATTCCAGGAATCTTCATCTGCCTGGAGACAGTCAGCATTATCAATGTTCGAAGGCAAATCATTATTGACATTAAGTAGGTTCTCACCTATATGGGAAGACATATTCCCTCTATGTAAGGGTGCTGGGCTCTGAATGGAATCTCCATCGGAGAATTCCACGACCTCGTTGGGGTCATAAGGGGTTGGCATGGTTAGCCCAAGAAGACTCCTTAGCTTCTCGACAGAATCTGATGTCAAATTATCTAAGTGACATTGTCATTGCCAACGACGTTTGGATTTCCCCCGGAAGTACTTGTAGTTTTACCACTTCCGGTTTTATATACTTTTGTTACAACCGAGGCAAGTTTTTTACTATTTGCGGGTCCCTTCGGGAAAGAGTCCCGTTTATTACTTTCAGGTTCAAAACCAGAAGACTCTTCATCATCTGAAGAGGAAAATAAAGAAAGGACATCGTCCTTCTTGTGTTTTTTGGGCATGATTAGAGCCAAAAAAGAAGGGAAGCGGCGAGAGCAGAAAAGTCGTTGTCCCAGTATAAGCACTGAAAAAGGAAAGAGGGACACGATTTAAGCTAGTAACATCGTTACTAGGACCCAAAACATTTCATGAAATAAAGTCAAAGCAAAAAATTTCACCGCGAAATTCCACGTGGTCACTTACCATACACAAAAAGTACAACAGGTGTCGACGGTCGGTCGCTAAAGTAACTATAACTATGACTATTTTTAGTTATCTCGTGTTTATATAGTTAGTACCGTCACGGTCTGTGGTCACTTGTCAGGTGTAAAAATCTTCTGTAAAAATAGCGACGGATCGTACAGGTCACTGAAGTGATATGCTTGGATATGAAGGCTGAGGCCTTATGAAAATAATGCCACTATTCAGAGGAATAAATTACACTGATATTAATTAATATGAAATATGCAAGACTTTATGGAGACTATTCAGACCACAAAACAGATATAGTGTATATTCAGTGTAACTCAGAACTCAGTAGCAAACTAAAGTCCTTATTTTCTTTTCACAAGCACTTATAAATTATAATTATGGTGATCTGTTCTCATGATATGTTTGCTCAGTTACTATAGCAAAACTAGAGTCTTTATTCTTGTTACACAAGCACTTATATAGTTATATCTTCTCATGATATGTTTGCTCAGGTTACTATAGCAAACTAGAGTCTTTATTCTCGTTACACAAGCCCTTATACAGTGATATCTTCTCATGATATATTTGCTCAGGTTACTATAGCAAACTAGAGTAGTGTGTCCTAAAAATACATTCATGGTGTATTTTCATTGGACTATATCACTTTACGATATTTCATGTCTGGTCTCACGGTCGGCTATTGCTTACTTGCCATGACGAAGGAATCTTTTAGGCTGAAAATATAAAATAAAATGGAGAGAACAAGAATGCGGTGGGAGGGTGGGTTTTAAAGTATTTGAATAATGGTAAAAGACAAGATTTTTTAAGAAATTTAAAGATGACGTCAGCACGCCTACCTTCTTCGTTTGATTCCAGAATGGAAAGGAATGCATAACAGACTGCGCCACGCTTTTATATGGAAAGAAGTTCCCGGAGTATCCTTCCGCTACACTATACATGTATTTTGTGATGGGTAAAGGGGATAATAATAGATGTAATTAACCCAAAATATTACCCATCGACAAAGACACAACACAAATATAAATTAATAGAATTTATTTTTATTAAGTAATTGGGGAAATATTGTCATGGCTGAGTATATTTTATAAGTAGTTTACTTGATGAAATTTTGAAGTACTAATTAAATATTAATTTATAAAGTATAATCTGCTTTTTCGCTCTGATAACGGCAGCAAAATCCCTAAATTTATGCTATAAAATGCCAAAAAGTGTCTCAAGAGACACTCCGCCAAAGCGGTATAGCATTAATGAATGCCATGACAATATTCCTACGGTAAGAATAGACTAACACCTTTATTTTCCTGTACCTTTATCATATATAAAATGTCAATTAGCATGCATCATTACAAGTTATAAATGGGATAGGTTGTGCTTCCCAAGAATTTTAAATATTGGGCTCCGGATTAAACTGCAGGTGGTAGGATATAGTTTCCTTCAAGTCCTGCACCCGCATTCCACTCGTCCCAAGCCAAGTGACCTTGACCCCTAGTTTCTCCAAACCAATATTTGGCTCGTTGGTGTGTTCTGAGGCTCGATCTGATGCCCCAGTGACTATCGATGAACCACAAATCCATACGTTAAAAATGCTATTACAGTTGTGACCTGGAATCCATGTGAAGTTAAGTCAAATGGTAACAAATTGACTAGATTATCATAGATGAAGCACCTATAGATTTAGTCAGTGTTAGTAAGGCTTGCAGCTTTAAATAATTTTAAAAACAACTATTAAATTTGTTAATTGTGAATTCATGAAGTTGACTAATTTGATGATGGTTTAAATGGTATCATTAATATATAACACAGCTATATTTTAATACAATGCACTTTCATTTATGTTACATGCACATGTATGCATGCGCGTATGCAGGCTTAAAGTATATCAACATTTCTCAAATTTCTCATTACGAGGAGCCAAATGGGTTTAAAAAATTGGGTAATTACCAGCCAAATATTGGCAATCAGCTGCCATCCAGTTTTGAAATTTTGAAAATTGCGAAATTGACTCGGTAACGATGCCAGACTTGCTGGCCATCACAGTATTTGCAATTAAAAACTACATTGGATTGCCAGACCTACATCAGGCCATTTTCGCAAATCATTTAGACATGAACTGTTATACACAAACTAACAAAACCACTATCAACGAACATACAAACAAAGAAATTATACTTAATGTACGTCAAATATTATACCAGTCTTCTCAATTTCTAAAACAGACTAACTGAGCCCCAGTCAAATGTTTTTCTCTTGGACTCTTGTTAAACTTGGCTTATAATTAATTATCCAGCACTGAGAAAAGTGGAGCATGCTGTCTATGGACAGGTCTTCTTGTACTTTGACTAGCATGCTGTCTTTTCCAGCAGGCTCTTGTTTACCTTTTTAGTTATTCTAACAGAGTACCCAAGGGCGACACAAGTGATCCACTGAACATCCATCTGGTTAATACCAATGTCATTGTTTTATTAATAAGTCTATCCGTCTATAACTGTAAATAATATTTTTTTTCCATGAAAACAAGATAAAAATTCTAATTCTACCTTTCAGTTAGACTTCCGCTCAATTAAAACTGTCTGTAAATTTCATCCAGACACCAGGTGTCTACGTTTATACCATGTGGTTTGTGACATCACTTTAGGGAGGGATTTGTTTTTTCTCAAAAAAAAAAAAATGGGCTAAAGTTGAAAGTTGAGATATAACTGAGACAACTGCTGTATCAGATGTATTTTATCGCGACATGGCCTTTTGCTATGTTACTGTCAGAGATTTTGGCAGATTCTTTAAAGTACATATCTGGTGCCCGGTAACTATAGCTGAATTTATAATCAGTATGGGAATCATACGGAAAGCAACGATACAAGAAAATTAGAACAAAAAAATCTATTAAAATACCACATGGCACTCTTTGATAAAGGAGCATGTTGTCAGCTAAATCTGAGATTTGTTCACCTTGATGATAATAGCAAAGTTCTAGGGCGCCTAAGTCCATTGTATAAGTAAGATACAAAATATGAGTGTCATATTTACTGGTCGGTATATAGACTATTACTGTTCTGAATATTAAGTGATACTTTGTCAACCAATGTGCCAATACTGTAACATCTGGTTGTGCAATATATAAATAGTATCAATTGAATTCTATACTTTATTTGTACTTACAACACAATGAATAGTCACAAAGGCACACTGATTACTGTCTATAGTAGGTAGTTACATAGACGAAAGTATACTGAAAAGGGGTGATTCTTATTTGCACATATACGTCTTACACATTACAGACTTAGTGGCTGCAAGTCTCTGGTTCAGAGGATAAACACTTTTGTGTTATGAATGTTAAAAGAAAATGTGATGGCTTGGTAGTTCGGGAGGATTTCAATAAATCAATCAATAAATAGCACTTCACAGAAATTAAGGCGAACTTCTGTTGGGGTAGAAAAGACTGGCTTGCAAAATACTTAATAGAATAGCAGTCCCAATTGTTTCAAAAAATAACTAATGGAAAATTTCCACTGTCTTATAAAGTACCTCAGCAGCAAAACTGATAGCTGTATAGCAAAAAATAAACAACTCACATTGCTGCTGAAAGGAGTCAAAGGAAAAGCTTGTTGTTTAGATGCTTAAATTATTACCCTTACCAAAATATTTTATAAGTCACTTATAAGCATAGTTATAAGTGCCTTATACTTCGCTTAGTCAATTCACCTATAAGTCAAGTATATGTATTTTAAATACAAGTATAAGTCTCCTATAAGTCACTTATAAGTCATATATTAGTCCCAATTATTTTAACTTATAAGTCACTTATAAGCCAGTTATACTTCACTTATAAGCCAGTTATAAATGTTGCTTGATGTCAAGAGAGCTAGTAAAAAAACAAAAACAAAAAAAATTATAATTAAAATTCACAAAAATATTTATTTCCACTTTAGTTTTAGCTGAATTGAATAAACAGTAAACCCATAATTTCAACATATACACATGTAGGATTTGACATGAGTAATCAATTCATATTAATATTTATCAAATAAGTTGAGGGAAATGTTATAAAGCAAGCACCTGGGAAGCATAGTAAAAATGCCAGAGACACTGTCTTAACATCATATAACCGAACTGTTCATAGAGGACAAAATTAAGCTAATTCATGAATCTGAAGTTCTTCCAAAACCAACTTTGAAGGTTTGTAAATTATTGTTAAAAGTTTGCTGAGGTGCTTATCATTCTGTTTCCCATGTTGTTGATAACATCAAGAAGTTAATGATGTTAACTCATTAATTCTGTTGTCTGTTTTCTGCTCATTTGGACAAGTCTTCTTGTACTTTGACTTGCATGTTGTCTTTTCCAGCAGGCTCTTGTTTACCTTTTTAGTTATTATGTCTCCCCCCAAAAATGGGGGAGACATATTGTTTTCCCCCCGGTTGTCCGTCTGTCTGCCGTCTGTCTGTCCGTCACAAAATCGTGTCCGCTCTGTATCTTCCAAAGCCCTTGAAGGATTTTTATGAAACTTGGGTCAGATGTTCACCTCATCAAGGCGACATGCAGAACACACTTTGTGGGTGTGGTGTCTCAAGGGCAAGGTCACACTTGGAGGTTAAATGTCAAATGCCACAAAATCGTGTCCGCTCTGTATCTTCCAAAGCCCTTATAGGATTTTTATGAAACTTGGGTCAGATGTTCACCTCATCAAGGCGATGTGCAGAACACACTTTGTTGGTGTGGTGTCTCAAGGTCAAGGTCACACTTGGAGGTTAAATGTCAAATGCCACAAAATTGTGTCCGCTCTATATCTTCAAAAGCCCTTGAAGGATTTTTATGAAACTTGGGTCAGATGTTCACCTCATCAAGGCGACATGCAGAACCCACTTTGCGGGTGTGGTGTCTCAAGGTCAAGGTCACACTTGGAGGTTAAATGTCAAATGCCACAAAATTGTGTCCGCTCTGTATCTTCAATAGCCCTTGAAGGATTTTTATGAAACTTGGGTCAGATGTTCACCTCATCAAGGTGACGTGCAGAACCCACTTTGCGGCTGCGGTGTCTCAAGGTCAAGGTCACACTTGGAGGTTAAATGTCAAATTTTACAATCGTCTGACTCAATACTACCTGCAGCAACTGGCTGGGGGGAGACATATGTTTTTGTTCAATCAAAAACCCATTTCTTACAGAGTACCCAAGGGCGACACAAGTGTTCCACTGAACACCCATCTGGTTAATACCAATGTCATTGTTTAATTAATAAGTCTATCCGTCTATAACTGAAAATGATAATTTATTTCCATGAAAACAAGATAGAAATTCTAATCCTACCTTTCAGTTAGACTTCCGCTCAATAAAAACTGTCTGTAAATTTCATCCAGACACCAGGTGTCTATGTCTATGTCTAAACCACGTGGTTTGTGACATCACTTTAGGGAGGGATTTGTTTTTTCTCAAAAAAAAAAAAAAAAAGGGCTAAAGTTGAAAGTTGAGATATAACTGAGACAACTGCTATATCAGATGTATATAGACTATTACTGTTCTGAATATTAAGTGATACTTTGTCAATCAGTGTGCCAATACTGTAACATCTGGTTGTGCAATATATAAATTGTATCAGTTGCATTCTATACTTTATTTGTGCTTATTACACAGTGAATAGTCACGGCCTTCGTGATTAAATTAATACGCATCTGAACTCGACACAGTGCTATATTTGAAGGTAGATCACTCAAACTAAAAATCTATTTTGTAAATGAACTTTATTTCTTCATCAGTGATAAGCAAAGCTTCAAACAGTAATAGCTGAATGTCACAAGGTCAATACTTTCAATAAGTTGCCTTATTTGATTGTTTTCACCTTCTGCAACTCTTATCACATAACTGCTATGCATTTTTGTTTTATTTGTGTCCCTTACATGTTACACTAACTTTCTTGTCAGCATATTCATTCATTTTTAAAGTAGATAAATAGGTTCCCCACACTCTTTTATGTTAATTTGTACATTGAGAGCCCCTCAAAGGATATTGGTCACTTTTATGCTCAAAGGGCCAGGCCTTTGTGGCGAACATAATTTGTTCATTTAATAGCAAGATGGTGTATGGAAGAGCCATGATTATTTTGCGCAGTATTGAAAAAGTGATTGGTAATCTAGTGTCAGCAGTATATGTAGACAAGTTGTGTGCTCCCTTCAAAAACTGCTTTAACAAAAAACTTCCTGATAAATCTGGGAGTCCCTTAGCTTTATGAATGTAACTTAGTGCTGACACTACAGAATGTACTGTGCTTGTATTTAAATTTTGGATGTTTTTTCAAACAATGCTCACAGATATGCGCATATCTGCAGTTCCTATAGTTGCAACCTTGGGGCTTATTAAAATTGTTACATGTTTTTGGCCTCTGATGAGGAGTACTTTGGGCAGGATTTGAACCCAAAGCCATTGCCTTTATGTATAAATCGGAATGCATCCCCGCCCAATTTAATTTCTCGTGTTGCTTATGCGCCCGAAACGTACGGTCATAAGAATTAAATGCGACGACTCCATATCCCCTCTGAAGTTCTCTAATCAAATTACAATATGCAATCAAATCAGATGTCAAATGTGGATATTTTGAGCTGTAAATGTCTAGAAATATATGAAATACGGAAATCCATGGTCCAGTTGACAGCTGTGTCTTGTTCTCTTTCTCTGGGGCAGACACTGATACGTTCCCACCATTGAATTGGATCAAAAATCCACCATTTCCTGCATGTTTTGGATAAAGTAAATCAGAAAATTCCACAAATTCATCGTTCCAAATTGCTTGTTTTGTGCGCATATCAATAAATGCACTAGGCCTTACACTATAGGAATGCATTATGGCATAGTCTAATCTGGCCATAATGTAAAGACAGGGGCATTTTTTATATATCAGTCAGTGCAATAGCTACGTTGAGGCACTGCATCAGTGCTTTTTGGCCATATACCATTTTTGATATCTCTAACAATAACTCCAAGTAACCTTTCTAATTTGACTTAATTCCACCAAAAACTACCCTAGAATGCAGGAAATCACTCCTAGCAAAAAAAAATGGGAGAGTGCACCTGAAACCCCCAGGCATGTTCTGCCTGGGTGCTTTTTCAGGTCTGGCTACAGCACTGTCAGTTAGGCCTACAGCTTAATTTCAGCATTATAAATTTTTTAAGCCTCATGTGCAATCAAAACAATAAACACTTATCTTACTCAAACTTTGTAGATTCAGCATAAATTTAACAAAATAACCATCTGATAATTTGATAAATTTCACTTTCTACAAAATTTCGATTTTGACAAAAGAAAGAGAAAAAAACAACAACATAAAAAAACCTATATCACTGCCCATCTCTACTTAGTAGCAGGAATTTTTAAAATGAAAAACTAAAGCAAACATCACAGTTCAGAAATTTAAAGTTGACAGATTACACATGACCCCAACCAATGACCCTGGACGTGTAGCTGCACCAAGCTATACGAGTGCTTGTCTTGGTTCTTCCTACACATTAGGAATGGAACTAGGATTATAATAGTGTACAACGCCATTGAATATGTATTTTATGTAGAAATAGGCGTTTAAGCAAATAAAACAGTTTCAGTTTCAGTTTCAGGATAAAATTTCCATGCAAATCCTTTTATTTTATCTAATCTACCAATAAATATTCTTCACAGTCTCTCACCTTGATACCAATGATAACCTTGGGTGTCTTGCACTATTTTGAGTACAAAATTATTGGATTTGATCTAAATTACGCATTTTTGTGTTGCCCTTTCGTAGAAACAGCGATACATAGGGATCAGTTTGTCCATCGGTCTGTCACGAAAACTTAACGTTGGCTATAACTTTGCCATTTCTAAACATTATCTTATCAAACTTTCAAATTGTATTGCTTATGACAACAGGGTCGGGATGATGCCAAAATTTCTAGGTCAAGATCACATTTGACAGAGTTGTGCCCCTTTTTGTACTTGGATTTTGTCATGAAAACTTAACATTGGCTATAACTATGCCATTTCTGAATATTTCTTCATCAAACTTTCCAATTGTAATGCTTACAATTGTA